>BSBK01002307.1:0-1497836 GCA_027943335.1 Chamaecyparis obtusa | reverse complement strand
TATATATATTTATCTATATCTATATCTATCTATATCTATATCTATATATATATATATATATATATATATATATACATACATATATATATATATATAGATATATAGATATATATAGATATCTATATATATATATATATATATATGTATGTATATATATATATATATATATATATATATATATATATATATATATATATATATATATATATATATATATATATATATATATAAGATCATTTGATAATTGCATATGTTACAGTATAGTTAATATTAACAATTGGTTATGAAGGGTCATGACCCTACGTAGCATAAGCCACGTATGGTCATGGCTCTTCAAGACATGGATATTCTAAGGATATAAATGCACATCAATGGCTGGTGAAAAGATCAATCACAATGGTAATCTATTTCAGTACATCATTCATATATATTCTCTATAAGATGATTTTTATTTTACAACATAGTATCGGAGAATAACCTATAAGAAAATAAAATATATTCACAAGCAATCAGTGATAAATTCCATATATGTTCTCGATCATATAACAAATGATCAAAGAAGCATACGGGAAAGCCAATCAATAATGCAACAAAATATTTGAAGGAGCACAATAGAACAATTGCTCCTTTGACATTAGCAAAAAGTTGAAAAGAGGGGAAATGCTAAAAGAAAAATACACGCCACTTTTTTTGGCACGTTGGTGCGAAATATTGCAAGTCTTGGGGGCAGAACTGGAAGGATTATATTGCCTCTCCTC
Source organism: Chamaecyparis obtusa (assembly GCA_027943335.1). Taxonomy (NCBI): domain Eukaryota; kingdom Viridiplantae; phylum Streptophyta; class Pinopsida; order Cupressales; family Cupressaceae; genus Chamaecyparis; species Chamaecyparis obtusa. The sequence goes on along the minus strand of BSBK01002307.1, from coordinate 1,497,078 downwards.
CCACAAAAATCCATTCTTATAATGATCAGCAAAGATAATACTAGTGGCGAATCTGCCAAAATAATCTGTGCAATTTTTTATGAAGATGTGAAAACCCTGTTGGAGGATCTTCAGTCCATTTGTTGGAAACTGCAATTGAAGCAATTGTTGTATTGTCATTGATGTCAAACCTTAACTAGTAAGACTGTTGCTACTTAGGAAATTACTATATCTATTGTAAGAAGGGAAAGAAAGGATGGTAACAATAGCACCTAGGGAAAGGTTGAGTTATCTTGATACTGCAAAGTGTACTTGACTATGTTGTACAATGATGAGACAATGTATTGTTTATCTTAGTAAGATTGAGGACTAAATTGGTAGGCTTAAATGAGAAAAAATGAACAAATCATGTTTAAGTCGAGTTATCTTAGTGTCAACCGAGTTAGTGTATGCCGAGAAAAAATCTAGTGTTAACTGAGTATCAGTTAATATGCCGAGGAAACAATTTTAGTAGTGACCGAGCATTTTACATGAAGACTGAGTGGATGATCATAGTATTGACCGAGCATCAACATTTTTATATTTGAAGAGAATTCAAATTTGGAGCCGACATTGTTGAATTCTTGGATTATGTAAAACGTGTTGACTTTATTTATTGATTGTATGGAAGCATTTAATGCTTTGTAAAACATGTTATTATAAATCTTTATGAGATTTGAGATGATTCTAGAAGAGGAGATGAAGAACATGAAGCGGGTAGATTTAATGAATCTGACCTAACCCTAAGATCTACAAAGGAGATTAAGCGGCAAAAGATAAGTTAACCTAACAAAGAAAAGTATTAAGGGAACCTAAACATTAGGTATGAGTATGCATGGGTGAAGTAGATGCTGGAAGAACAGTAAGTTTTATTGACTATATAAGTGAAAAGGCTGAAGGAGGAGTGTGGTGATTGCTTGAAGAAAAGTTTTGAGCAAATCAGAGATGGAGATGGAAAAGTTTCAAAGTCAGTAAACCAACATTTGTGTATGGAATTGGATCTAATATCTGCAAAGTGAGCTGTATATTTTTCAAATCAATACTGCTGCTACTTTCTAACCATTGTAATAGTCAAAATCCTTTTAATAGAGGTTGAACTAACAATCATATGTTAAATCCTTTGAACAAGGTTGCATTCTAATGGAATGTATGTAAGTCCTGTAACAAGGCTCACTTTTAACAAGGTGATTGAAATCCTTTAATTGGGTCACACCTGACAGTCTGTATTGTAACCTTTGACAGGGTTGGCTTTTAACTAAGCTCACTTCAGAAGAGTGAAAATAATAGTAGCATGTTACAAAGTGGTTTTTCCCATATCGGGTTTCCACTATAAATCCTGGTGTCAATACTTGTGTGAATGTTTTGGTTTGAACATTTCTGTGTTTTACAAGTTAGTTACAGCTGGGTAGTGGACTACAATGTTATATGTTTCTATTATTGAATCAGTGATGACTGAGTTTGTTTTGGTTGCTTGATCTAATTTAAGGAAAAAAATTTGAAGTTATTTTATACATCAGGACCTAAGAACAACTGATTCACCCCCCCTCTTTATTTTTCTAAATCATATTAACAATTGGTATCAGAGCTATGTTGCTTATTGGTGTCTACAGAAAATAATTTTAAAGGGACTTGAAGCAAATGATCAAGATATATATGGAGGTACCGAAGTTGAACAAAGAAAATTCCCTACATGGAAAAGCTTGATGAAGCTACATCTAGCCGGTATTGGTGATTCTGAAAAATACTACATTAAGCATGACTATGTCACACATGTTGCACCTTTGACTGCTAAGGAAATGAGATCTAAGAAAGAACATAATCAGGCAATGTTGGAAATTGCATCTGCCCTAAGCTATCTAGAATTTGAGGATATTAAGGACTGTACAACTGCTAAAGATATGTGGGACACTCTTGCAAAGGTCTATGGTGGTGATCTATGGTAAGTTTGATGAAATGAGAATGAATGAAGATGAAAACATTGCACAATATTGTGGTAGAATAAAAGAAGTTGTGAAAGTTATTAGAGGAGCAAATGGAACTATTGATGATGAGACCATAATTGGAAAAGTGCTAAGAACTCTGCGTCCTATATATGCTATTAAGATCTCAGCTATTCAGGAATCTAGATGTAACTCTGGAAATGTGCTTACCTTGGAAGGTTTGATTGGAAAACTGACTGCTTTTGAACTGTCTAATTATGATAATTTCACTGTTGGTAGTATTGGAAATGTTGAATCTACTTTTAAGTCACAATTAGTTCTGAACAAGCCTAAGAAAGAAAAAGAAAGATGCACCAGTGAAAGTGAAAGTGAAAGTGAAAGTGACAATGACACTACTGATGAAGATCTTGAAGATCTAGAAGCTCTTATGGCTAGAAGACTGAGAAGAGGAAAAGGAAAATATAAAGGTAAAATCCCTATTATATGTTTTGCATGTAATAAAGTCAGTCATATAGCTACTAGATGTCTTGATAGGAAGGATAAAGATGAAGAAAGAAACATCAGACACAAAGATAGAAGAGATGACAAAGGCTACCGGAGGTACAAAGACTACAAAGGAAAAGGTAAGAAATCTTGTTACATTGCTGAAGAAGAGACTGACACTGATAATAATGATTTTGAAATTGAGGTAGTCTATGTTGCAATGAAAGATGAATCTGATGATGATGAGAAAACTACATCGATTTCCTAAAGAATGACAAATGGATTATAGACAGTGATTGTTCACATCACATGACTGGTGACAAAAGTAAGTTTGAGACCTTACATCATTATAAAGGTAAAAGTGTAACATTTGGTAATGATGCACCATGTCCTGTTAGAGGAAAAGGATTGATTAAACTATCTAATAAAATCTCTTGTGAAAATGCTTATTGGGTTGAAGGATTGAATCATAATTTGCTAAGTGTTGCTCAGCTCAACAGAACTAGTTACCGAGTGGAATTTCATCACAAGAAAGCTAAGATATTTGATGCTACTGGTGAACTGATTGCAAGTGGTGAGCAGACTAGAGGTAATTTGTTCTATCTTGACCTATCTGAAGAAATATGTATGATTGCACAACTTGATTACATTTGGTTATGGCATAAGAGGCTATGTCATGTTAACTTTGACAATCTGGTAGAGATAAGTAAGAAGAAGAAAGTAAGAGGCCTAACTAGATTGAAGAAACCTGAGAATGTGATGTGCAAAGAATGCCAGTTAGGAAAAATGACCAAGTCAAGTTTCAAGAGCAAAACCTTTACTTCTGAACACATTTTAGATTTGGTTCATACTGACCTTTGTGGACCTATGGGTATACAAAGTTACTGTGGAGCTAGATATTTTATCTTGTTTGTTGATGATCATACCAGGATGATGCATGTAATGTTTCTAAATGAAAAATTTGATGCTTTTCAAAAATTTAAGTGGTATTTGGCTAAGGTTGAGAAGGAGACAGGTAGGAACCTAAAATGTCTTAGATTCGACCAAGGTGGAGAATTCACATCAAATGAATTCAATCTGGTTTGCAATGATAGAGGAATCAAAAGATAGACATCTGCACCTAGGACACCTCCACAGAATGGTATAGCAGAAAGAAGGAACAGATCTATTTTGGACTGTGTAAGGACATTATTGATTGAAAAGAATGTGGCACAGAAATATTGGAAAGAAGCTATAAGTATAGCTATTTACACTCTTAACCAGGTATAGATCAAGAAAGGTACAAATCTGACACCCTATGAATTATGGTATGGGCATGCACCAAGTGTTAAATACTTTAGAATCTTTGGAAGCAAGTGTTACTTATTGAAAGACAATAGGAATGGAAAGTTTGATGCCAAAAGTGATGAAGGCATATTCCTAGGCTACTCCACAAAAAGTAAAGCTTATAAGTGTTTGAACTCTAACACTAACAAAATTGTGGAAAGTGTGAATGTAAAAATTGATGAGTATGCAGAAAGAAATGAAGCTGACAGCAAAAGAGAACCAAAAGATTACAGATCTTTTGTGTACATTGAGAAAATAGAAGAGGCAGGTAACAGACTTGCACTTGATGCCGAGTCTCAGGCAAAAAATGTCGAGTGACAAGAAATGATTGCCAAGCATCAGGAAAATAGTGCTGAGAGAGAACAAGAACATGTCGTGCTACAAGACAATGCTACTGAGTATTAGGAAGAGGTTGTCGAGCATTCAGAAGCTGAATTTGACAATCTTGTTGGGGAACCTGATGAAATAGAGGAGAAAAATGCTGAACCTATTTTGGAAAAATATGTAAGAAGACATCACAAGCCTGAATAGATAATCGGAGATAAAGACACTGGAATTCAGAATAGAAGCAAAACCAAGGATCCAACATGCTTACTATGTGTGTTTGAACCTAAGACAACTAAAGAGGCATTAGAAAATGAAGACTAGATACAAGCAATGAATGAAGAAATTGACCAGATTGAGAAGAATGAAACCTAGACTCTGGTGTTGAGACTTGCAGATAAGAATGTTATAGGAACAAAGTGGGTGTTTCGAAACAAGTTGAATGAAAAAGGTGAAATCACTAGGAACAAAGCTAGGCTGGTATACAAAGGCTATGCACAAGAAGAAGGAATAGATTATGGGGAGACATTTGCCCCTATAGCTAGATTGGTCGAAGGAGTAAGAACTCTGCTTGCATATGCTGCTTATAAATATTTCAAGGTATATCAAATGGATGTCAAGTCTGCATTTTTAAATGGTGTACTAGAAGAAGAAGTTTACATAGAACAGCTAGAAGGTTTTATTGATCCAAACAGAAGACACATGGTATGCAAACTAAACAAAGCATTGTATAGATTGAAACAAGCTCCCAGAGCATGGTATGAGAGGTTGCATTACTATCTAATGCAGATTGGATTTTCTAGAACAAATGACACAAGCAATCTATATTTGAAGGATGAAGAAGGTAAAGGTATTCTATTGGCCAAAATTTTTGTTGATGACATTATTTTTGGTGGACAAGATGCATTTTGTAAAAGTTTTTAAAAAGAAATGCAAACTGAATTTGAAATGAGTATTTTTGGTGAGATCAAATTCTTTGTTGGTTTACAAGTATATTAGATGAAGAAAGGAATTTTCATTACACAGTCTAAGTATGTTAATGAAATACTGAAAACTTTTGGAATGGAAGATGCTAGACCAGTGGAAACTCCTATGGTTATTGGACAAAAGTTATCTAAGAATGATGATGCTGCAGAAGTTAACCAGACTTTGTACAAATCCATGATTGGAAAATTGTAGTATGTTGTACATAGTAGACCAAATATTGCACTAGCTATTGGGATTGTGGAAAGATTCTCTACCAATCCTAAGGAAACACACATGATGGCGGTGAAAAGAATCATGAGATACTTGAAAGGAATTGCTGACTATGGGTTATACTACAAGAAGGATGACAAATTTGAACTTAGAGTAGACACTGATGTTGATTGGGTAGGAAATGTAGATGACAGAAAGAGCACTAGTGGTGGAGCTTTCTTTCTTGGACAAAGATTAGTCTCCTAGACAAGCAAGAAACAAAATTGCATTTCCCAATCTACTGTTGAAGCCAAGTATGTTGTTGCTGCAGTAAACTGTTCAAATTTAATATGGATAAAATAGTTGTTGATAGGCATGAAAGAAGAAACTGAACCCGTTGTTATTTTCTATGACAACACAAGTGCCATCAATATTTCTAAGAATCCAGTGATGCACACTAAGACCAAGCATATAGCAATCAAGTATCACTATTTGAGGGAATTGGTACAAGACAAGGAAGTCCGAATGGAATATGTGAATAGAAAAGAACAAATGGCAGACATATTCACTAAAGCTTTACCTAAAGAAGCTCATGAGTATTTGAGAAGTCAATTAGGGGTCCTTCCCCTAATTGAGGCTGCCTAGTCAAGCTAGGAGCACTGCATCAAATATGTTATAGCAGAATAATTGACAAATTGATGCAGAAGATTGTCACACTTTAGGACTGTCCTAGAATAGTGAAGAAGAAGCAAAGACAACTAATCAATCATAAGCAAGATGATAGAGGGAGAAACACTGAGTTGCACAGATATATCTACATCTGTTGGATGTAAGTTTTAGTTGATGCTTTGGCATTTTTGTCAAAGAGGGAGATTGAACTGAAATGATATTATAACACATGAACTGAAGAGTAGGGATGATGAACAGAAATGAAAGATCAGGATAGAGGGAGATCCAAATACTTCTGATGGTCACAGAAGTGAGATTTACAAATTTTGAATTAGAATGAAGCTAAGGATATTATAAATTTTCTCTGATGGACAGATAAGTTTTTGGATTGGTTGGTAATCCATGTGTTATTCAGGTGATATCACATGGTGTTGCCATCAATGCCAAAGAGGGAGATTGTTGGAAACTGCAATTGAAGCAATTGTTGTATTGTCATTGATGTCAAACCTTAACTGGTAAGACTGTTGCTACTTAGGAAAGTACTATATCTATTGTGAGAAGGGAAAGAAAGGATGGTAACAATAGCACCTAGGGAAAGGTTGAGTTATCTTAATAATGCAAAGTGTACTTGAATATGTTGTACAATGATGGGACAATGTATTGTTTATCTTAGTAAGATTGAGGACTAAACTGGTAGGCTTAACAGAGCAAAAATGAACAAATCATGTTTAAGCCGAGTTATGTTAGTATCGACCGAGTTAGTGTATGCCGAGAAAAAATCTAGTGTCGACCGAGTATCAGTTAATATGCCGAGGAAATAGTTTTAGTAGTGACCAAGCATTTTACATGAAGACCGAGTGGATGATCACAGTATTGACTGAGCATCAACATTTTTATATTTGAAGAGAATTCAAATTTGGAGCCGACATTGTTGAATTCTTGGATTATGTAAAATGTGTTGACTTTATTTATTGATTGTATGGAAGCATTTAATGCTTTGTAAAATGTTTTATTGTAAATATTTATAAGATTTGAGATGATTCTAGAAGAGTAGATGAAGAACATGAAGTGGGTAGATTCAATGAATCTGACCTAACCCTAAGATCTACGAAGGAGATTAAGTGGAAAAAGATAAGTTAACCTAACAAAGAAAAGTATTAAGGGAACCTAAACATTAGGTATGAGTATGCATGGGTGAAGTAGATGCTAGAAGAATAGTAAGTTTTATTGACTATATAAGAGAAAAGGCTGAAGGAGGAGTGTGGTGATTTCTTGAAGAAAAGTTTTGAGCAGATCAAAGATGGAGATGGAAAAGTTTTAAAGTCAGTAAACCAACATTTGTGTACGGAATTGGATCTGATATCTACAAAGTGAGTTGTATATTTTTCAGATCAATACTACTAATACTTTCTAACAATTGTAACAGTCAAAATCCTTTTAATAGAGGTTGACCTAATAGTCATATGTTAAATCCTTTGAACAAGGTTGCATTCTAATGAAGTGTATGTAAGTCCTGTAACAAGGCTGAATTTTAACAAGGTGATTGAAATCCTTTAACTGGGTCACACCTGACAGTGTGTATTGTAACCTTTGATAGGGTTGGCTTTTAACCGAGCTCACTTCAAAAGAGTGAAAATAATAGTAGCATGTTACAAAGTGGTTTTTCCCATATTGGGTTTCCACTATAAATCCTGGTGTCAATACTTGTGTGAATGTTTTGGTTTGAACATTTCTATGTTTTACAAGTTAGTTACAGCTAGGTAGTGGACTGTAGTGTTATATGTTTCTATTATTGAATCAGTGATGACCGAGTTTGTTTTGGTTGCTTGATCTTATTTAAGGAAAAGTTTTTGAAGTTATTTTATACATCAAGATCTGAGAACAACCGATTCACCCCCTCCCCCCTCTCTATTGTTCTAAATCATATTAACACATTTCCCTTTGCGGCCATATTTTTCATGAACTCTGGTAGCCAACTTGAATTTTGCATTTTGTTTCATAATTTAACTTTCTAGATTAATGAAAGCATTTGGTCTTTATAGTTTACAACAATGGTGATATGCAGATGTAGATATATAGAAGAAGAAATCTGAAATAACGGAATGGTAGAGGACCGAGAAAAAGAAGAAAATGAAATACTGCCAATTAAAGATGGTAGAAATTTCATTCCAAGCTTGTCAAAATATCTAAGAAAAATTGAATATAAAGATAGCTATGTGCTATTATGCCTGAACTCTTATGAACATGAATCCTATTACGGGTATGTGGGAATCTCATCCTTGGCGTGAAGAATGAATTCAGATATGCAAGAGATTTGAAGATGCCATTCACTTGAGAATGGAGTAGTTAAGTATGGTGTGAGGCTCTGTTTTATACGTTTCGGTGTTTAAGAAGTATTTCATATGAAAATCTAATCTCTAGGAATGGATTGATCCTTGTGTACTAGCTAGGACCATGCTTTCTTGGAGGTAATAATATTAGAGTTGAAACCACTTTTTTGTGCATGGAAATCGTAGAAAAAAAGTCAAGAGTATCATAATAGTAAATACGAAAAGGGAAGTTTTCTATGGTTATGAGCTTGTACCAATGATAAAAGACATCCCAAATGCAATCCAATTGGGAATTTTAGCAAATCAAGTAAGAGTTCATCACGGGGACATTACATAAACCAACAAGCAAAACATTTTAAGCAACCCTTAGACTAAGAAACTAACAAAGCATCATCAACCAAAATAATACTTCTGTATATTAATTTCATGGGACCAAAAAATTGACATAGTACCAAGACAACAATCGAGAGTAAGGGTCTTGGAAAGAAGAAGTCCTTTGCAAATTAGAGTGATAAGAACAATGCCCTAATATTACAAAGAGATGTGATACTATAACAGAATAAATAATTATGAATCAATCAAATGACTATGAATTGTTACGATTATATAGATTCATGTCTTTTACACATGATTCCTCATCCTACTCATATGATATAAGAAGAAGAAGAAAAAAAAAGAACAAACAAATTTTAACCATCATAATGAGTGGATCATAATAAATGCAGAACAATCCATATCTTCTGAAACCCGAGGATTCTCCAGCATTACACATTAGCAAAGTAAAATTGGAATCTTTTTAACATAGTGCATCAACAAAGCCAACAGAATAATTTGTTGTGCCAATAGAAGAATCACGTGTATGAGACAATTTGATATATCATATCAACATTCTACACAAGTGAAATGTGCAATATAAGGGTATATACTATACACAAAGCCATTCAATTTTCCTCAAAATATACAAACTCCAAGCAGCTTTAAAGGTCACACTCTCACAATTAGGGGCTTCTATGAATGTTGCCATAAGCTTCATTCCCAAATATCCACACCCTTTTTTGGGTCCACTCATAAATTTGGGATTTTGACATACAAAGATAGCAAGCCAACAAATAATTTTGGACTCTGAAATTGCAAATTTAAATGAATGGTTAGCAACTGCATAATAACCACAATTAGAATCTATCCTCCCTTCCATGTAGACAACAACAATAGTTTTCTGAGAAAGTCTAAGCTCCATTCAAATGTGTATAGGTATTGTTTGTCCCTGAAAAATAAAAATAATCCCTCTCAAGGAAGTTGAGGATTAACATCCAGAAATTTGGCAAATGTCATCAAACATGTTGTGGTTTAGTCGTCATGTTGTGCTTCACGTTTCTGATGAAACATTAAATAGTCTTGAGACAAAGGGTAACAAGGTTGCAAGCAATGCTTTTGGACACTCTTCATGGGGTAAATGTCCACACCTAGATATTCTCTACAATGGAGAGGAGAACAGATTGGAGGGTGATACAAATCCACAAGGAAGGAGTCTAGATTGGTTGGAACAAAAGAGGAAGATTAGTTAACATACAATCTTATTCAGATAATTATTGAAGATGATAGAACATTCAACCAACATATCTACATATTTGAATTGACATAGAAAAACATTGTTGAAAGCATTATAAATTGATTACACACACATCATAGCATCATTCAATAAAGCGAGAAGGATATGTTAAGGTAATTATCCCAACTATCTAAGGTAATCGAAAAAGGGATAGTACAAGTGGGATAGTAACCAATGATTAATATAATCAGATACCGATAATGTATGAAGTCAACATCTAATTGGTAGTTATCATAATGAGTTGTGATTTGTAAAGAAGAAAATTAACATAAGGATAAGAATGAAATCGATATGTTTTGAAGAAGGATGATGGGTACGAGTATCATATTAATGGGCTCACCTTACGAAAGGAAATACATGAAAATATTTAAAAAGATAAGTATCTCATGTTATATTAATCCATATAAATTTGCAGTTTATAATTCATTAAATAATAAATTTTGTATGCTTCTATCATTTTTATGTTTGGGATAGTTTAGCTTTATGAACTATTCATAATCTATCTCTGACATCTTTAGAAAGGTCAAGAAGTTGGTGAAATTTAGCTTCTAAGGAAACAAATGATTCAGTCAACTTGGACAAACTTGATCGTATTGATTGAGAGGGAGTTCACTATTGAAGGTAAAACAATTCTGAGATTATAGTAGTGGGATCTCGTGGATAGAATCATTGATGAGATGATCGCGGATAGAATCCATGATTAAGGCATTCCATACATGATGAGACTACAAATCATTGAGATAAACATCATACTAGAGGTTTTTATTATCTTCCCTCAAGTCCAAGAGGGAGTGTTAATGTTATAGCCTTGGAAAAGATCATAATGCATCTTATGCTAGCTAATGTAACCTTATGACTATTCAGATTATTCATATTGGTTCTCTCAGGAAGGAAGGTATGAAGTGGCATCCTACAATGACATTGAGTTGAGTATATAAATAGGGTATGCCTTTGTGATAGAGGGAGAAGCTAAAGGATCTGCATCAGTCGATATTCGAGGATCTTGATTCAGAGGGAGTAGACCACATTTTGTTGGTTATCTGAGTAATCAAGAAATTGTAGCAGACAATTATGATTATTACCATGTAAGAAGGCTATATACCAGAGGGAGAAGCTACAAGATCAAATTAAGTTCTAGCACCCCAGGATCTTGGTCATACAAATTCAGAGGGAGTGTACCATGTCAAGATGGTGTATACTTTGTAAGCTAAGAATTCACCAAGACTATGAGACAATACAAACAAATGCAATTTAGTGGAAAACAAATGGCTGACATTCTTACCAAACCCTTTGCTAGAAAGAAGATTGTGTACTTTCAGATAACCTTGGTATGTTGAGGAGTAAAGCCTTAGTTGAAAAGAAGGTTTTACCTTCAGTGATCCATCATTTTGTATCTTAAATGATTCTTGTCTTTGATAGACATGTCTAAGGTGAAAGTCTTGGTTTCCACTCTCTGGAATGAGCCATGGTGGATCCACCCTCTAAGAAGAGTCAAGGTGACTTATGGGTCAATTAATTTTGTGTTCAAAGAAGATGATGATCTTCTATGTAAATAAATGGGGGTTACTATTTCATGATGACGATCTTGACAATAGTTAACCAAGCTTCAAGATTGACACCCGAATAGGGTTGTCTTGGACTGTGCCAGATATCTTGATGCTTATGTTATTGCTGGATTGTATAATAACTACTATATCATGATTGACACCCTAACAGGGTTGTCCTGAATTGTGTTGGATATCATGATATTGAGATACTAAGTATTGATCATGATTAATGAATTCTTTATGTTATTCAGAATCGATCAGGGATCATAACAACATGTGAATCAAGATTAGACTACATTAAGTTGTTGTTCTAGAATGTGCCAGATATCTTGATTGTTATCACTAAATCTAGTTCCGAATTGGTCGGGGATTGTGATAACTCTTCTATCAAGATGAGTACATTATATTAATGTCCTGAGCTATGCCAGATATCTTGATATGAAGTTATGTTTTAGTTATCACTAAAATATAGTTTCGAATAAGTCAGGGATTGTGATAACACCTAGTCAGATCCTCTCTTGCTAAGAGGGAGTGTTAAAATATAGCTATAATTAGATATGGTAATATTATATATATATTAAGATCATTTGATAATTTCATATGTTACAGTGCAGTTAATATTAACAATCAGTTATGAAGGGTCATGAACCTATGTAGCATAAGCCATGTATGGTCATGGCTCTTCAATACATGACTATTATAAGGATATAAATTCATATTGATGGCTGGTGAAAAGATCAATCACAATGGTAATCTATTTTAGTACAACATTCATATATATTCTCTATAAGATGATTTTGATTTTACAACAAGTTTGATGTCAAGTATGTAGACTGCAAATAAATTAAAGGACAAGTAATACAAAATACAATTTCTAAATCACTTTTACAAGAAGACCATGTAATGATTACTGAGTTTTTATATGATACCATTCTATCAATCACATAAATATCGCAACAAAAATTTTATTTTGATGACACTTATACTAAAAAAAGGAGAAAGGAATATTTTTAGACATATCTAGACATTGTTGGCATTTTTTTCATTGATGTCAAAACCTTCATACTGACATATTGGTGGTATTAGTTGGTTGTTGGTGGTTTTGGTTGTGTACCTATTGGTTGTCAGTTATGCATCATAAGTTTCAGTTATTCATAGGATATGTTCAGTACACACAATTTTGGTGTTCTATGGTAGGTATACTTGACTCTACTCGTGGATTACATATTTTGGTACACTTATATACTTTTTGTAATAAGTGGTGGATGATTGTTTTTGTCAGTTACCGTTGAGTTATGCTTACAATGTTCTTTTAGGTATTCTTGATATCTATACTTTCTTGCAATTCATCAGTTGGCTTTTGGTATCAATTTCTAGACATATTCTATCTAGTTTCATCTATTGGTAGATTCAAAAGTTTTGGTGATCAAGCTATAGTCTTGGTTGTGGTATTTTGATAGTTTTGATAAATTTGATGAGCATTGTAAATATCTTAAGTGCGACCTATACGTGGGTCCCATGGTAGCATGTTGTAAAGTTGTTCTTAAGTATGTCCTGGATTTAAGATCAATGATAATGCATTAAATATAATTGTAATATATTTTTTATTTGAGTTTGAAACATTCTTTTGGTGTGGTTGACATGTTTATAATCAAATATCTATATAAATAAAGAAAAACCTTTTGCATCTAATGGATGAGAGATTGTGAATGTGGATGAAGATAAGAAAGATGTGAATTTTTTTTTTGAGTGAGTTCTTGATGGTGATGTGTGCAAGATGAAGATAAGTGTGGAAGACTATTGAGAGATCAAGAAGTGATTTGCATACATATTTATAGTGGATCAAACAATGTTATATAGAGAGAAGATCAACAACCAGATCTATTATTGGATGTGGTAACTATGCTTAGTTATTGAACTATTTCATGCATATTTAGATGTAATCTTATTAGTTCATATTTTATCTATAAAATATCTCTTTTTGTATAAGGGTAGTTAGCTTGATCGACAAAGAGCCAACTAAGTGAGAAAACTATAGTGAGAAAATTGACAGTGAGCCCTTGTAAAAATCACCTTAACTAGTGTTTCATTCTATGATAATTATCTTCTTCATCATTTTTCCTAGTTTGGGTTTCCATGTAAATTCTAGTGTTCTTTGTGTTTGTGGTTCTATTCTTTCATGTTTACATTTGTTATAATTTTTTGATGTGGTTACCAGTAGAACACAAGTTAATATTGATATAGTAATCATTATCAGTTGTATGATTTGTGAGTATACCAACACAATAAATTTTTATAAAGTGTTTGTGAATAACTAATTTACCCCCATCTCAGTTATTTGACCTATTCAACAATTAGTATCAGATATTGGTCCTTTGCAGATAGAGATTAACCACTTGAGGGAGATCTTGGTTTCTTGAATAGATGGAAGAAGGATACTATGATGATGAGGATTGGTAGATCATGATGAGTGGCATTGAGAGTACTAAATCAGAAAATGAGGAGCTAAAATAAAACATGAAGGAAGAAAATACATGTATTAGTAAGATGAGAGATTAGATCCATAAGTTTAAAGCAAGAGATAAGGAACTCAGTTAGGAATTAAAGGAATCCAAATAAAAAGTAGCAAACCTAGAACAAGAAGAGAAAGAATCAAAAGAAAAGGTGGTGGAACTGGAGAAGTTGTTTGATGAAAAGAACACTAAGGAATTCATCAAAGATGGGTTAAAGCATAAAATGAAATGCATTAAGAAGATCAAAGAAGAGCAAGAAATTGTAATAGAGGAATGAAATAAATCTGAAGAGAATCTCAAGAAAATCATCAAACTGTAGTTAGATGAAAATGAGAGGCTAGATTAGGAATTGAAGAACCTAAGATTTGAAGAAAAATTATGTGAGAGAAATACTATTTTAGACCATTTATTAGTCCTACAAAAGAATAAAAAATATAAATAAGGATTAGGGATTATCAGTGAATGTTCAAATCTAAAGGACAAAGGAAAAGAGATGACAGTTGAAGCTAAGGTGATTTTTGAGACAGCTAGCAAGGTCAAGAATTAGAATAAATCTACAAGAAAGCCTCTAATAAGACAAATGAATGCTCAAAGGTACTTATATTTTAATGGTTATTATCATATTTTCAAGAATCTTGGTCATAAGGTAGTTCATCGTAAGATGAGAAAGGAACAGAAGGTTCCATGCTTTAATTATTATAAGTTTGGTTGTAAAGCTAGTTAGTGAAAAAGTCAAGTTTCAAATTAGGATAAGAAGAGTACAATGAGTAACATATTTCATGGGAATTTATATGTCTGGCACAACTATGGTCACAAAGATATTCAAAGTAGATCTAGAATTTAAGTGGTGAAATCTGGTCAGAGGAAAGTTAATTGATTCAAATGTGGGCATAATGGTCATTATGCTAACTCATGCAAATTTGGTGGTGCTTTGGTAAATTTTAGAGATGGTAACATGGTTACAGTTTCAAGTGAATATTAGAAGACTAATATAACATGAAAGAAGATGGATGTTGCTGGTGTGGAGAGCCATGTGGTACTAGACCTAGGTACTAGCTCTTCTGACAACTGTGCCAAATTCTTTGGCTTAGGGGGAGTATTAAAATACTATATTTGTCACTTCCCTTGTTATAAGGTTATACCAGTTGCATCTAGCTTGTCTTTGGTATGATGTAAGGACAAATATTGATTGCAGTTATTGATTGATTGATAAATATGTGTAATACAACTAGTTTGCGTCAGTAATTTTTAATTTTCAGTGGGAAAGGAAAGCATGAAGGTTCATAGTGTTAAATATGAATTTTTAAAATCATTTGGTGCTATAGAAAGAAGATATATCTAAGAATTTATAGAGATAGATTAAATAGAGGAATCTATGTGTAATTATGGAATTGGTTATTTGAGGTGTCTGTGCATCTGTGTCGAAGATAATGAAGAAGGTTGAGATCAAGGATTTTAATCATAGTAGGATTAGGAAATTGGAGTCTAGATTGGTAAAATAAGATATGCAATGGATTAGAAATCTTGGATTAGATATTTGGGGAGAATTTCCCTAGTCTGACAATAGACTTCATTATGTTCTTATTGAGTCAGTTTCAACATGAAGCCCTAGTACTAGAAAAACCTTATCTAGTGTCAAAAGAGGTAATTGGAGCTATTACAAGATTTTGTATTGTCGGTGAGTTACTTGGAAAGAAGACAATAAGCTACAAGGAGGTAGAAGAACTAACATAGATCGGTCATGATTAACGTGCATTGGTAATCAACATCTTGGAAGATCATATGGTAAGGTATGTAGACAATGGTATTGCTTACAAAATTTAGTTTTGAAATCATGATGGCACCACTTCAGTATTAGATATTTATATTGCACACAAAATTGTAAGGGAAACTGCTAAAATGGATCTTTGTAAGATGTTTCTAGAAATTTTTTTTTAAAATGTGAAGATGATATTGAAAGTGGATATGGTTTTAGATTTGGGTCATTGGTCATGTGTTTAGCTTTATATTTCTTGAAGTCTTTACTTGGTAAGTAGAATGTTGAATGGAAGACCAAAATACCTATTGCTAAGCATATTTACCGATATCTTGATGGGTTGGAAAATATGGCAGATGCCTGTAAGGCATATTTCATGTCTTTGCAAGAGAATATTTTTTTAGGTTTTAGAGTTATTAGTGTTATACTAGTAATTCATGGTGAGGAGGGTTCCTCCTCGGGACATAAAAGATTAGAAGTTGTTGTCAATGATTTCTCTCTAGAACGTAAGAAGAGGAAAAAAAGAGGTAAAGGAAAGGAAATAGTTACTATTTTGGAGGATGAAGGAGAAGAAGCTAAGGAGGATGAGGGAATAAAAGAAAAGGAAGAAAAAGAGGTGGAGAAAAATGTGGTTTCTCTGATAGAATCTAGTTTTGTGGATTCTAATGGGGTCTAGAATTTGCTGGAAGATGGTGATTTTGACCAAATTAGTAGAATATAGATAGATTTTTCATCGATGAACAACACTCTAGTGATGTAATTATTGATTGATCACTTGATTAGTAAAAGGGTTATAGTATCTAGTGTGTCTGGTATGTTACCAACTGAATTAGTCAATGACATTGAAAACAACTTATTGAAGTATGGTGGATATTTCAATGTGGTAAAGAGGTCTATATAGAATAAATGAGAAAATTCAAAACATAAAATTTCTAGATTTATCAATGAAGAAAAGGATTGTGTGAAGGATATTACAAGCATATATAGATACTGTCTTCAGTGGCCTACTACTGTAGAAAATTTTAGAGGTGATAATGAAGTGATTGAGAAAGAATTGAATGAGCTTGGAAAGACAAATGATTACTTCAAGGAAAAACATGGAAAGCAGAGGAATAGAGTTGGTGAGCTACGGGTAGAGTTTTTGTTGCTACAAAGGTAGAGGGAAGATCTAATAAAGACATTTTGGTAAGTCAAGGACATGGTAGAGGTTCGATTGGAGCATGTTGATGGCATCCAAGTTGATGCAACATATTATGAGTAGTAGTTTCATTCTTCAAAACGGAGTAGATATTTTGAAAATTTGGTTGAGTGTTACAATTTGTGTGCTCAAATGGGGGCTAATCTTGTTGAGTGGAAGTAGGAGATTCTAGTTTTGAAGGAAATGTATAAGAAAATATATTTTGTAAAATATTTTGCACTTATTTAAATTTCTTATTTTGTTTTTGGCCCTTTGCAATTGTGGAAAACAGGATGAGATAAAGAGAAAAATAAAAAATGAAATGTTGTATCAACTTAGGGGGAATTTTTGGTTTTGAAAATCAAAGTTCTTTGTGTTTTTAAAATTTTAGGGTTTTTCGATCAATGCCAAAGGGGGAGATTGTTAGACATATTGTGATGTTGCTAGCATTATTTTCATTGATGTCAAAACCGTCATACTGACATATTGGCAGTATTGGTTGGTTGTTGGTATTTTTGGTTGTGTACCTATTGGCTATCAGTTATACATGGGTAAAAGCACAAAGCTGTGTCACGTTTCAGGACAATGTATTAGCACAGTTGAATTTGAGTATTTCTAACTAAAATTATTTTTTGTCAAACATATGGTCTAGCTAGATTCATTCTAGCTAAGTTAGATAAGTTCTTCACCTTTTCCAATTGGAAATATCTATTAAATGCATGTTTTATAACAATTACTAAAGAAATAAAATTATTTCAAAAAAGTGACGTTTCAATAACTCTTAGTCTTTTTAATGATATTTTTTTACAAATATAAAAATACCCTTTTTTAGAGCATAGAGTCAAGATTATCATCATATAATTTTTATAGTATTTTAATTAGATCTAATATATTATAATTTCAAAATACTAAACGTAGGTATTTTAACATTCGAGAACAAGATGCTTCAAAAATAGAAAAAAATAGTAAAGCTTATCAAAAAAATTGAAAATTTATATTTAACACTAGCGGAGAGAGTTATCTTCAAGAGTGTGTAATTTATTTTCTGAATGGTGTAGATTTGATAGGGGAAATTTAACGTGAGATGAAAACTGTCGATTTCAGGTATGTTCAACTTTGAGTAGTTATAACAGAGAAAATATACATTGAAAACTAATTTTTCTTCTTTTTTGCACTAGCTATACATTTTATCTATGACATATTTTGAAATCAAAGAAAAAAGAGATTATTTGCATATACTTTTTTGGTGCGGACAAGACCCTCATTTTTTAGCATTTTTAAGCAAGTAAAAAAATGGACTTAAAAAAATAAAAAACCATGTGAATTCTTGTTCAAAAAAAATTAAAAAAATTATAGCCATAAACTTCATCCACTTTTACACATTTCATTAGTTTACATCATCTCCAAATTTTAAACATAAATGCCATTTTTATGTCATTAAAGTTAAAATTTTTGTGTGTTGTTGACCTTTTCCTTTATAAAAGTGTGACATAGCTTTGTACTTTTACCCACATCAGAAGTTTCAGTTATACACATGACAGGTTTAGAATGTAAAATTTTGGCATTCTATGGTAGGTTTTCTTGGCTCTACTCATGGCTTACATATTTTGGTACACTTGTATTATTTAGGTAATCAGTGGTGCATGCTATTTTCTATCAATTACTATTGAGTTTTATGCTTACAATGTTCTTCTAGGTGTTCCCGATATCTAAACTTTCTTGCAGTTCATTAGTTGGCTTTTGGTATCATATTTTAGACATAGTTTTGGTGATAAAGACATATTATTGGTTGTGGTATTCCAAAAGTTTTGATAAATGTAATGAGAATTATAAACATCTTAAGTGTGACCTATATTTGGGCCCCATGGTAATGTGTTGTAATTTTTTTCTTAAGTATGTCCTATATTTATGATAAGTGGTAATGCATTAAATACAATTGTATTATATTTTTGATTTGAGGTTGACATATTCTTTTAGTGTGGTTGAAATGTGTATGATTGGATATCTATATAAATAGAAAAACCATTTTCATCCAATGGATGAGACAGTGTGAATGGGGAAGAAGATAAGCGAGCTGTAAAAGGAGTTTTAGAGTGAGTTCTTGAAGGTGGTGTGTGCAAGATGAAGCTAAGTGAGAAATACTATTGAGATATCAAGAAGGGATCTGCATACAATTTTTTTGTGGATCAGACAATGGTATATAGAGAGAAGATCAACAATCAAATCTACTCTTAGATGCAGTAACTGTTACCAAATTTTTCCTACAGGTTAAACTAGGTAGAGTAACTATGTTTCAAACCAAAATAGAAACAGGGGTCTATCAATGGCATATGGATGTAAATGTATCTCCCACAAGGGTTTGAGACTATATTTATAATAAGAAACTGAGTGATGTAGGATCACCTAGCTCCAAGAGGCATAACTTTTAATAAAACATAGGATCTCCTATTTGTAGGAGAAGTTTTGTTTAATTTATATGAGCTGATTGAGAGAATTATAAACATTTATTTGAATGCCATATCAGTAAAAGATATATCGATGGAAGTTTATGTCATTAGTAGGAGTCACCCTAATGATGACACTTAAGCAAATTAACAAATGTGCTCATGATAACATACACTGATTGAGGAGCAAAGCACTAAGATGAAATCCATGTCAGTGAAAGTCATGCCAATAACATCAGATAAGAAAAAGGAAAGTATGCAATTGGTAAGACTTATACCAATGAGCTCCATTGACAAGACATACATTAGCAAAGAAGGAATTTACTTGTCTTGTCGATAGATGATGAGGATATCAGTAAGTCTTACACTGATGGATGCCGAAGAGGGACACTTTTATCAGTAGGAGATTCACCAATAAATGTCATCATCGTAGCTAATGTTATCGGGGTAAGTTATTTTAGGTTCTACCAACTCCTGATGAGCATATCGACATAGCCTATGGCGATATAACATTCAAGAAACTATTGTGAAGTGGAATCAAGAAGACATATACTGATAAGGTGGAATGAAGACATTAGAGGGAGTTAGACCAATGGAAATATCGGTATAGTGATGCACAATGATGGAACATTTGTTGAGATATCCCAATACCCGATGAGGCTATCAGTAAGACTTATACTAATAAGCATCTAAATGAGAACCAGTCTATTGGATGGAGTTATCCTTATAGAGTCATCAGTATAACTAGTGCCATTAGGATATGTTTTTTTTAGTTTTCGTGATGCCTAATGAGCCTGTCAGCATAATTTATAATGATAAAAGGTGATTGAGGCCATTTTAAGAAATAAAATCAGGAGGAATTATGCCAATAATGCAAGATGAAAGAATCAAGAAGATTTATACCAATGGACTCATTAGCATAGCAAGTTCCATTGTTGAAGCACATTCTGAGCTATCTCGACACTTGATAAGATTATTGAGATGACCTATTTCAACAAAAGGAGAAAATAAATCATTGGCTTATATGTAAATGGTTATCTTGATGGGTAAAGAAAAGGTTAATCATCAGATAAGAATGTACTAATGTAATTAGTGGTATAGCGATAGGAGTTACTCTGATGAAAGTTATCATCATAACAATCAGTATTGGTATAGTGTCTTGATAGACTTTTTGACCCCTAATGAACCTATCGGTATTACCTATGTCAATTGAAACATAAAATGAGGACTTATGAGAAGGAAGAAGAGGGTTATGCCAATGGTGCAAAGAGGGAATGTTTATTGGGGTTACCTATGCTGATGAGAGGCCATTGTCATTTCAATTAAAAGTTCTTAACTGAGGCAAATAATTTCTAGTATATGCTCTAATCAGAGCTTTGTGAAAGGAGAAACTTCAAGGCTACCTGTTAAACTCTAATGATATGAAAGAGGCACATCCATCAAAGATCTAGAAGATTTTTTGGATTTACTCCATCAGACTCACATCCATGACAGTGATGCTTCTCCAATAGTAAGATAAAGACAAGGTGAAATGAATAGATTAATTTTAGGTAAAATGTAGGTTTTGAGGTTAGAAGAAGTTATTTTTGTTTAGAGCTCTTAATGAGTCTTTTTGAGGGATGAGGTTGCATTTATGGAGGGTATTTATGGTAATATTGTTTGGACATGACTTTTGGGTCACCCATTTGCCTCTTTACAACTATTTGAGGGTCTCAAAGAGGACCTGATTGACTGCATCTAACCCATAAGTTATTGCTCATTTGTAATGTAGTTGGATCAAAAAAGTATAAGTATGAGATAAATGCTCATTTGTAAAGGGTTATCCTTCCCTTTAGCTTTATATTTTGTAAGTTTTCCTAAGTTCTTGACAGAGGCAAAGTGGTTTTGTAACCCATTTTGAGAGAATTTATAGATTTGTAACACCTTTTTAGAAATTAAATATAGCTTGTGCCTTCTCAATTCTTTGTATATGCATATCACATGTTGGTCCCTTGTGTAGATATTTATATAGTTCTTTGCAAGTTAAAGTTATATTAAATCCATTTTAAATTGTGAAAAAGTTTTTCTCCTTTTAGGGACTGTTCTTTTAGTCTTCTTACAAATTTCTTATGCAATAATTGTGTGCTATTTAGTTGTGCAGGGAAGCTTCTTGTTATTGGTTTTATCATGTGTTGGTTATTTGTTAAATATAAAAGATTTCATTTGGTGCATCACCTGTTAGAAATTAGATATTAGTTTTTTTCATGCATTCTTCTAACCTTTTCCTCTATAAAATACTTAGTTTAGGTATATTTAGGTGAGTACCATAAAAACCAATTTTCTCTGGAGGTTAGCTTCCACTATTTAAGCCCACAATCAAGGAAGCTTTCCCATGTTCACAGGTAGGCTTGAGTTTAGTTAGCATGGGTGTACTATTTAGGTGATAACAGTAACTGAGCTTAATTGCTAAACTGTTTCATGCATATACAGATGTAATCTTATTAGTTCATATTTTGTCTATAAAATATCTCTTTTTGTAAAAGGGTAGTTATCCCAAATGAAAGTGAGCCAACCATAGTGAGAAAACCAACAATGATCCCTTGTACAAATCACCTTAACTGGTTTTTCATTTCATGAGAATTAACTTCTCCATGATTTCTCCCAGTTTGGGTTTCCACATAAACTCTGGTGTTATTGTATTGGTGGTTATGTGTTTTCAAGTTTACATTTGTTATAAGTGCTTGATGTGGTTAATAGTAGAACAAAATTTAATATTGATATAATAATCATTATCATTTGTACGGTTTGTGAGTATACCAACACAATAAAAGTTTTAGAAAGTGTCTGTGACTAACTAATTCAACCCCCCTCTCAATTATTCAACTTGTTCAATAAATATCCTATTTACCACACCAAATGGAAATTGTGTACCCAAATCCTATTAAACTTCCTTTCAATGTACCAACAATGTAACATAATACAAGGCTCTCATTATATGATTTTGTACAACCATCAAGTGAAAAATTTCTATCCTACAAGTTTATGGTGATTCTTAGTTGATCATTAAAATAGTCAATGATGAATATCAAACAAAAGATGAAAAGTTTCTTGCATACAAAAAAATGGTCAAATATCTTAAGACGTATTTCACTAACATCTAATTTGAGAAAGTCCCTTGAGAAAGTGATAAAGAAACAAATGCCATGGGGTAGTCTTGCAATAGTGGGTCACATCTTTTTGCACATATTAATTTTTGTTGAAATCATACATTTTAAAGAAAATATAGTGATTTAATCCTTGAGATGTCCTATTTGAAGGAATTAATTGAATAGGGTTAGATCAAAGGCTCTTAGATCAAATTCTCTTTGATATAACCTCTCTACTCTTTAATCATACCTACAATGGAATCTCCTTTGCATTTATCAAAATACTAACAATAAATCACTTTGACATTAGCTTTTGGGGGATCAAATGAATTGATTTTTAATTTTTAAGTTGGTGCTAATTGAAATGATCTTTTCAGTGATTATGATTTAATATATGTTGATTTTATTATGACATTGTATTTTTAGTTTTACTAAACATAGTTTTTTCACCATATATCAACTTCTCTGTTCTAATCTTATGAAAGAATAGTAAACTAAGTTACAAAAAATCTAAAAAATATCTAGGCACTAGGTATTGATGTTCTCTTTCACAAAAAATAAATAAAATGAATTGCAATGTATACAGATCATGTTGTGATACATATAGTGAACCTACATCTAAATTATAATTAGCTCAACTTCAAAACTTAATAAAATAAAAAATATTTAACATAATAAAATGAAACCAATTACAATCACTAGATATATGTGTTAAAAATCTAAATTTAAAAGAATCACAATTTTATCCCTTTATAAAAAGTTATCTTTCGTATAGTGAGTGTCACTCTTAAAAAAATTAGTTTTCTATTATAAAATAGTTTTTGAAGGAGACATAAAGTTGGATACAAATCAAATCCAAAAATTTGCAAAAAAATACATTTAAAATCTACACACTAAATTTCACAAATCACTAGTTTACATTCAAATTCTTAACGATGTAGTACTAATAGGTGTTTGAATGTGAAGTTTTTTTCTTTGAAAAGTTCATTTCAATGTCCAAGTTGGCTAAAAAGTCTAACCAACTATTGTGGGACCACCCCATAGAAAATATTGGTTCCTTAACCTAGTGATGTTTGAGAACAATAATAAGTGATGGTTTCTTGTTAAACATCTCTTAGATCTAACACATGCAATTTTTAATAAAAAATGGTATGTGACATTATTGGTCCCAATTCTCCATGATATTAAGACATATATGCTTACCTCCATGATAACACCATTCTACCTAACCTCACTAATAACCAATGTAAAATCCTCATTCATCATTCATCCCACTACACTATCCTTGGTGACACCCTAAGTTATTAGAAGAACTTTGATGGAATCCTCCTATAGTGTCTTGATTTATAGGAAGCCTAAAAAATTTACTTGAGGTACCAAAAAAAATATATGAGACACATTCCAATGGTTTTACTCTTAATAATAATATTATTAGAACAAGATACTATCACCATAACATTGCATAATATGCCTATCACTTTGTCAAGAAGTGTGTACCCTACTAGAAACACTATAATTTGATACATGCACCATCTCAAATGTTGCAACAATTATCACACCTTGGTCCTTCTCTTAGTGGGGGTTGATCTTGTTTGTGATATCCAACCTTCATAATCCAATAGTGATAAGTTCACACTCAACACCATTTAATTCTTTTCCAAATGGGTTGAGGTTATTCTCTTGACCTATGTTACTAACAAACATATTTACAAAATTATCCTAAACTATCTCATATGTCAATATGACATCCCATAATCTATTATCACTAAGAATAGAAAACCATTCAAAAACCAAAATATCCTTGAGACTTTATAGGAATTTAACATCCAACATGATTTATCCATCATATGATATCCATAAATTAATAGTTAATACAAGGCTTCAAACAAAACTCTACTTAAAATACTCAAGAAAACAATCAATAAAGTTGGCTGCAGTTGGTAGCTGCAAGTCAACCCTAACTTATGGGTATACTGCACCAATATCTATACACTTTTGTGGCTTACACCATATTCCATAGTCTTTAATTCCAAATATAACCTTTTGATAGAGATTAAGCTTTCATCTCTTAGGGTTGACTTCAGAACATGCTAACTAGTGAGAAATATTGGGTTGCACACCTACAAGAACTTTAAATCCAAGATGAGAGGTGACTCATTTCCTTGAATCACCTACATGCATATCAAAATTTTCTTTTTTGAACTTACACCAAGAGGATAAAGACCAATGAGTTTAATATTGGGGATCTTGTGATGACAATAAAAATTAGTGAAATCTCCAAGACTATGAAAAGAAAGACAAATTTGAACCTAATGGGCTAGAGTCCTTTCTTTTTACAACTAAATATGGATTAGGGGCTTATCAACTTGCTACACCATATGGTCAACCCTTAGATGATCCTATGAACATTATCCAACTCAGTAATTTTATGGTAAATTCTTGGGGTATCCCTATTAAAAATTTTAAAAAATAAAATAAATAAATAAACTGCCAAAATCTCAAAATAGTAAAGAGAAATAAATTCATCCATTAGTGAAAACCACCATGATGTTTCTATGGGAAAATATCTTACTAAAAAAATGTTTACAATTGTCATGTGTAGAAATCTAATCCAAAATCTATTTGGTTACTCATTCACCCATATCCCATCATACCATATACATCCCTACATTCCTTTAATGTCCTAGACACATATCCCTCCATTTGGATTACCTCATATATATCACCTTCATGCTCTAACACCGTTGTCAAAGATTTATTTGCCTCCATTATATATGTCATATTTTCCTCACATAATTTGTTTTCTTCACCATCATACCGCCTCATGAGATAATGTGTCATAAAAATATTGCTAAGAATATGTATCATTCCATCAAACTAAGCCTAATCCCATGAAACTAAGCTTAAAATCATGACACTAATCTTAATTACTTGTACACATAAAAAAATGTATGTTAGTGTTTCTTTCATAAAATTAGACTTGGGACCTTTCCACAAATAATTCCCAACCACCATATTTTATGCCTACATATAAGTACAATCCATCATCCATGCCCTTATGGATGAATCCTTCTCATGGCCAACATATCCACCTAATCAAATGGCCTAAATATTAGAAAGATATGTAGTGGCTACATGAATTGTGTCATTTGATCTTTTATCCTATGGTCCTATATATACTTCTGTATATTTTGATCTATTTACATCTTAGAGAGTTCTAATTGGTTTATACTAGGGCATAGTTTTGAAGTATGGAATTTGTGTTGGTTATCTGGAACATTATCCCACAAGTTTATATCTAACCTTTACTATGTAGGTATTATTATGAGGATTATTATTTTCATGTATCCACCAAGTATTTTCCAAAGGCTTAGGTGCACTAAAATATCCTCATACTTTCATTCCTCATGTATCCCATTAGGGTTATATTTGAACTTGCATGTATTTAGATAACCTTTTTTTTGAGAGTCTAGTATGTGAAAATGATACCATGTCATCTTGGATTTTATAACCAATGGTATATAATATACTTTTCTATATGAAAAACTAAGAGTTCTCCCCACATGTTGGCATACCAATAAACTATCACCCCTTATTTTTCATTCATTCTCATTTCTGATCACTTATTTCATTCTAGGCTTATCTTACACATTCCCACACACCTATTCATGCTTACCTAAGGTTATAATTTATTCCCCATCCCATTTTCACTTTGTTTTCACCCTATACCATGACTTTAAAAATATATGCATTCACTCATATGCTCAACCCTACTATCACTTTTCATAGTTATATTGCATATGGACATAATATATACTTGTTAGTCTTATATGTGATTCCTCCAATTGTCATTGCATTATATGTGTAGGTTCAATTTCCACTAGTTCATTTACCTATTTAGGTTCATTATCCATTAGTTCATTCATCTTATTTATGTTAATTTACTTATAATTCAATATCTTAATAATTGAATTATCATTCCCATTGAGATGCACTATTCATTCATTAGTTGCATTAGTATTAATTCATAATATAGAATCATTTCCACATATCATACATTCATTTCATTGTACTAACTCATTATATATTCATTTTAGATTCTATTCTCCATACATTTACATCTCATTACATCAGCCACAGACATCCACATATCCACAAATTCATCAAATATATACATTCATAATAATTTATAAGCTTTCATAAGTCTACAACCATACATATGTATCCATAAAAATCACATAAATCCATATATTTAAAATATTACTCTAGATACATTCATATACCCATAAATCATAAATATGTAAATCATATCTATCTATGTATCCATAAATCCATCTTCATTCACCAATCTGTAAAAACATAATCCATTCAATATCACATTGTTAGTCCCATATAGATCAATTTACCACATGCATAATCATATCCATAGATCATATGCATCATCATAAACACAACTATAAATACCTACATATATTACATCAATAATCATGTGAACTTCAAGCATACATCTTATAAACATAAGCATAAATCTCAAGCATCATCTATAAAATCATAATAATAATAATCAAATATCCATAATAAAAGTCCATAACATAATACATAGTCACCATAAAAAATATGCCATCTCATATGTATTAAAAAATCAAAGTCATGGATGTCCATATACATAGTATCCACCTAGTCACTAATATCTTTTGAATGGGAGGCTCTTGATCTACTAATCCATTGTGATGCCTTTTCTCTATAAAACTAGAGAATCTTGGAGATATCTATTATGATGGTATAACATCCTCACATAATCACAAATAGCCTTTTACAAAAACCTCTTTATCTCTCTCTTGGTTTCCACTATATTTGATATTGTCTGAGATGAACCCCATCCACCCACAAACTCCCTCGATAAGTCTACCCTCTCCAACTAAGCATGGGTTGCATATAGCTCCTACCTTATAGCTACAATCATCTATCCTATCTCCATCTACCTCCTCCCACTCCTATGCAATGTATCGATATCTTCCAATTTGTTTGTATTTACCTATACAAAGTCTTGCTATGTCTGTAGCACATCATTACCTATAGGTATGACTATAGACCTTTCTCTCTCCCAGTCTCTAGCCTATGAAACTATATCTAGTTAGGTTCTCACTGCATCACAATCCCCTTGAGATATTTGATCTTGCCTAGGCTTTGGTATTGGACCTACATTGTGTTAGGAATAACAGTCCACCAATACAACTAAGAGGGAGGGGGGTGAATCAGTTGTGAGACAAATTATTAAATTTTATACTTTATAAACTAAATAGTGGTAATTTGGAATCACCACTATTTGTGTATGTGTGTGGGGAAAATGTAAGATTCACTCCTAAATCCAAATTCCCAAAATAGAGATCCAATTTGATCAACCAAGAGGTTAATACACAATTGAATCAATATATGAAGAATATGAAAGAAAGAATAAATCCTATACTTCCCTATAGTTGGATTAAGCTTGAAATCTAAAATAATTGAAGTGCAAATACTAACCTTGAATTAGGGCAGATCTGGAAAATGCTGAATTTTGGATTCTCTACAAACTTTCTGAAGATTCCATCACTTGTTCTAGACTAGAATTGTCGAGGCGAACAAAACCCATAAATCTTTTCTCCAAATTGACATAGGTTGACTTTGACCTTTTAAAAGGTCAAAGACCATATTATTTATTTGAAGTTTGATTCTGATTCTGTTCATAGATCCTGAAAGATTACCGAAAAGGGTATTCAAATTTGCTCTCAGATCTGAGATTCCACACTTGTGCTTGCAAGAAAAATGGTTTTGTTGTTTGTTTGGGGGGGGGGGGGGGGGGGTTGCCTTGGTCAAACCCCGGTTTGGAATCAACCTTAATAGTGAAATTGAAATAGGAGAATGCTAGCAAGTAGTAGAAATGAATCTAATAATGAAGCTATGTAATTCAATAGATATGCTAATGTATTTGGAATGTAATCAAATATATTAATATTAAAGCTTGAACATAACATGATCAAACCTCCATGATTGTATGCTTGAAATCCACCTTGAGGAAACAATGATATGGATCTTGAAGATGAACAAAGGATCTTGAAGGAAGATCACACCACCATGGTGGCTAGATCTATGGTTTGAATGATAGATCTTGAATGCTTGAGACAAATCCCTTCAATAGCTTGAATGCTTTAAATCATTGATCTTCAATGGAGAACTTGGATGAAGAAGAAGACTTGAATGCTATAATGAATGCTTGCTTGATCACCTTGAGAACTTGAGAGCTTGAGCATGAAAACTTGATGTTGGAGTGATATGAAAATGAGAGAGGAAGGCCTCCTTTTATGGTGATCTAGGGAACACTCCTCTAGATGGGCCACCTTGAAGAATTAAATCCCAATTAGGTCCTCACCTTTAGAAAATATACCTTGATTAAATACCATTAAAGGATTTACCATTTTGGAGCCTAAAATAGCCGACCCGGAAGCGGGAAATAATTATCCCGAAAGATAAATTACTGGTAAATAAAAATTTGAAATCCTGGTAGGAAGAGATCAAGGTCAAGGTTGACCCTAACCTGGTCAGGGTCAAGGTTGACTTTGACCTCAAACCCTAACTTTGCCAGATTCTACAACAGGAGTTCCAGGGATGCTAGAAACTTAGAAATTGATGTCTGAACAGGACCTAGTGTCAGGAATAGACAAAAAATCCTTGAAATGATGTGATGAAGGACTAGGAGGTCTCATTTCTAAATCCTACTTAGAAAATGGAACCATGGAAAGAGGAAAATCAGGAAAGTCCTTAAGAACTTAACCCTAATTTCACCTAGAATGCATAAATCAAGTGCAGAGAAGAAGTGGAAGACAAGGGAGAATGCAAAGATGCCAATCATGACCCTAAACCACTTAATCAAAGGGATAAACACTCTTAACATGGAAGTGCTTCCATTTTAAGATGATACATTAAGCCCCCACTTTAGCAAGAGTATGGATTCAATGCAAACTCTTGGTAAAGGAGAAGAGAGAAGAGATCCCAGTGGATTCAAAATGAGATAAAATAACACTTAGCTGAAGACACAGGCCCCCAGACCAAGGATTCTAACTCAACATACATACATGAGAGTATACAAAAGAACAAGGGTTAGTACTACACAACCAAAATCAATTATCATAAGAAACCTTGCTAAGAAATATTTCTCATACCAATATCATATTTGGAAAGCTATCATAATAGCATAAATGATTACATAAGAAAGATAAGAGCAACACTATAGACAACATAGCTTCATGATCCAGTCCTACTAGCATGAAAGCAAAAAGAGAGAAAAGAGAAAGTGATTACCTCACCCGGTAAGATGCCCACCTTACCATGAATCACCTTAGAGGGAGAGCCTAATAGGTTCACCCATAAACTATGCTTGCAATTGTAATGTGTCTTCTGATGGCTTCTGGAATATCCATAGATCTACCTTCTTGTATCACTATGAATATGAAATGCTTGTCTTCTCAGGATTTAGCAACTTATGTGTGTTACCTTCAAAAGATTTAGCATATAGGTGAGTGTCTTTTCAGGATTTAGCAACTTATGTGCGTTACCTTCCAAGATTTAGCATATTGGAATTTGGAAATGCGTTTCCCTTCAGGATTTAGCAACTTATGTGCGTTACCTTCAGAGGATTTATCATATTGAAAATTTTGAAAAATGCATCTCCTCACGATTTAGCAACTTATGTGCATTACCTTTAGAAGATTTAGCATATGGATGCGTGTCTTTTCAGGATTTAGCAACTTATGTGCGTTACCTTCCATGATTTAGCATATAAAAATAAAAAACTATAGTATAAGGGAGACCCTGCATATGCCTTCCTCCTTAATATGGAAAAAAAAACATACTATTTTGTCATGTTAAGGAAAGAAAGAACAAGGATAAAGCCTTCTTCAGCATCAAGACAATATCCATAGACAACTCCCAGTCCAAGCCAAGGTCACAGCTCCTATGAGGCCATGGAAGGGATGAATGTAAAAGATATCATGCAAGAAGTGAAAAGAAAGTAACCCTTAATGAGGGATAGCACACTATTCAGTTTCCAAGGTGAGAGATGTATCAACCATGGAAACCCAATGTCAAACAACAAATAAGGTTTGCATAAAGGACATAGGTCCACAAATGCAAACCATAATTTTCATGTAGGATTGGATATCACATAATAGATAAATACTGCTTAACCAAGGAAAGAGGTGAATCCCTTAGAAAAGAAGAGAATACCGGATGAAATAACAATGCATAGATTTGAATAAGATAGAAAAGCATACCAAGCCTCCAAGGCTAAAGTACTTCTACCAAAATCACAACCCGTATTTATGACTCCATGTTTGAATGTTTGAAGATAGAAAAGAAGGATAAGGCATCATTGCCCCCCAAGTGTAGGAACAAAGATGGAAGAGGATACCTACTTCACAAAGCAAGGAGATATCCTGTTTACAAAAATGTATAGTATATCCTTAGAGAGAGATATTGACCCCTACATCCAAGAGTATAAATAATCATGAAAAGGATATGTCATTTATGGAAAAGGATCCTCAAGGAAAGAGATCTTATCACCAAGACCTCTACCAAAGAAGAGTGCATTTAGATAAGATATCATCTTTCAAAAGGTGGGAACAAAGATTCAATCATCAAGGCCCCGGTGAAGAAGAGCAAGAGGAATCTTTGGAATGAAGGAAACAACTCTAACACTAAAGCAATGGTGAGAGTTTATAAAGAACATAATTTGCAACATAGAGAAGAAGTGACAACCTAGGACAACAACTTCCCATGCAAGAAGGTTATCCATAGTCAAAATATCTATCAATATGATGAAATAATATTGCAATATAAACAAATACCATTAAGCTAAGGAAAGAAGTTCCCCTAAACAAAGAGAAAGAAGGAAGAACCTTGCCCCCCCGAGGGATGAAAGACAAGGGATATTTTTACAAAACACATGTCCTAGAAAAGATTTCCTAAGAAGAAAATATAATTCCTAGGAATGGATAAAAACATCATGCAAGACTATGGAAGAAGGAAACATAAAGAATACCAATTAAATCTTAATAAAAAGACCTAATGGATCCGAAAAGACTGGATAAAATGATGCCTCTTTCCCCCCAGTCATGAGACAAGAGGAGAGGAACATTTAATCTAGCTCTAATGGAGGGGAATCCCCTATATCAAAATTATGAAGAAGTTGCAAGATGACACGAGAAAAAGGTATAATATCGTGTGCAACCCTATCCCTAACATATAATTTGAAGTTGTTACAATCGGCAAGCAAATGAGTATTACGATAGTGGAAAGGACATTTAAATTTATACAAAGCATCAATAGGTATAGGTCTAAATCTTTCCTTCTTAGAATTCATTAGCTCCACATATACTATTTTAGCAATTTCTTGACGAGTGTTAGGATTATTCATTAGAGGTGTAGAGAGATGAGTGTTAAGGGGAGGATGAAGATCCACACCACTTAACTTGACTTGAGATTTAGAAGTTCTGACACCACTCATATCCGGTTTAGGAGGTATATTAATGGGAAACTTAATACCATGTTCATTAACCCCTAACCCTAAACCTTTATAGCCTTGTTTATTCACCATATTATATCTAGTAGTGTACATATCATGCAAAGCTTCTACAAGAGGTGATTGTTTATCATATTCATGAGTAAAGGTCATATAAGGTGGGATAATAGGTTTGGAATAATTTTCTTTACCCTTTCCTTTAAGATCATCATGATTAGGAGGAGAAGGTAAATCAAAGAAATCTTGCACATCTGCATCCTGCACTATAGCTTGAATCCCATCATAAGTACGGGAAGAGCGAGGATTAACAGATGGAGAATCAGGTATCAGAATAGGAAGATTAGGATGAAGATTAGGAAGATGAAGATTAGGAAGATTAGGAGATGGTGTATCATCTACCAAATTCTTCACATAATCCAAAAGATGAATAAGGCTACCACATAAATCCCTAAGAAAAGTTTTAAATGTAGGTAGACTAGTATCAGTCAACTTCACAAAAGCATAAGCAAGAGCAAAGTGAAGGGTCATCAATGTTATGAAATGAATAATACCCTCATAAACATCATATGCATTATAAATAGATGCTAGAAGAAGAGTAATAACAAACATGATTATGCACCAAAACATCTTAACAATCTTCATGATCAATAAAAATGCAAGAAATATGTTTTTGTATTTTATTCACTATATAGATTTTTAAAATTTTTTGAAGTATAGATGCAAGAGAAAAATGTAAATCTAACACCAAAAAGAAAGAGAGTAAGCTAGTCGGGTTCACCAAAATGAATAGTGGTAATTTGGAATCACCACTATTTGTCTATGTGTGTGGGGAAAATGTAAGATTCGCTCCTAAATCCAAATTCCCAAAAGAGAGATCCAATTTGATCAACCAAGAGGTTAATACACAATTGAATCAATCTATGAAGAATATGAAAGAAATAATAAATCCTATACTTCCCTATAGTTGGATTAAGCTTGAAATTTGAAATAATTGAAGTGCAAATACTAACCTTGAATTAGGGTAGATCTGGAAAATGTTGAATTCTGGCTTTTGTAGGAACTTTCTGAAGATTTCGTCACCTATTTTGGATAGGAAATGTCAAGGTGGACAAAACCTAGAAATATTTTCTCCAAATTCACACAGGTCGACTTTGACCTTTTAAAAGGTCAAAGACCACATTATTTATTTGAAGTTTGATTCTAATTCTGTTCACAGATCCTGAAAGATTGTTGAAAAGGGTATTCGAATTCACTCTCAAATCCAAAATTCCACACCTGTGCCTGCAAGAAAAATGGTTTTGTTGTTTGTTTGGGGGGGGGGGGGGGGTTTGCCTTGGTCAAACCCCAGTTTGGAATCGACCTTAATATTGAAATTGAAATAGGAGAATGCTAGCAAGTAGTAGAAATGAATCTAATAATGAAGCTATGCAATTCAATAGATATGCTAATTTATTTGGAATGTAAACAAATATATTAATATGAAAGCTTGAACATAACATGATCAAACCTCCATGATTGTATGCTTGAAATCCACCTTGAGGAAACAATGATATGGATCTTGAAGATGAACAAAGGATCTTGAAGGAAGATCACACCACCATGGTGGCTAGATCTATGGTTTGAATGATAGATCTTGAATGCTTGAGCCAAATCCCTTCAATAACTTGAATGCTTTAAATCCTTGATCTTCAATGGAGAACTTGGATAAAGAAGAAGACTTGAATGCTTGAATGAATGCTTGCTTGATCACCTTGAGAACTTGAGAGCTTGAGCATGAAAACTTGATGTTGGAGTGATATGAAAATGAGAGAGGAAGGCCTCCTTTTATAGTGATCTAGGGCACACTCCTCTAGATGGGCCACCTTGAATAATTAAATCCCAATTACGTCCTCACCTTTAGAAAATATACCTTAATTAAATAACATTAAAGGATTTACTATTTCGGAGCCCGAAATAGCTGACCCAGAAGCGGGAAATAATTATCCCGAAAGATAAATTACCGAAAAATGAAACTTTGAAATCCTGGTAGGAAGAGGTCAAGGTCGACGTCGACCCTGACCTAGTCAAGGTTGAGGTCAACCCTGACCTAGTCAGGGTCGAGGTTGACTTTGACCTCAAACCCTAACTTTGCCAAATTCTACAACAGGAGTTCCAGGGATGCTAGAAACTTAGAAATTGATGTTTGAACAGGATCCAGTGTCAAGAACAGACAGAAAATCCTCAAAATGATGTGATGAAGGACTAGGAGGTCTCATTTCTAAATCCTACCTAGAAAATAGAACCATGGAAAGAGGAAAATTAGGAAAGTCCTTAAGACCGTAACCCTAATTTCACCTAGAATGCAGAAATCAAGTGCAGAGAAGAAGTGGAAGACAAGGGAGAATGCAAAGATGCCAATCATGACCCTAAACCACTTACTTAGAGGGATAAATGCTCTTAGCATGGAAGTGCTTCAATTTTAAGATGATACATAAACCAAATACTAAATCAGAGTATGAACACATTAAATGCAACACCATAACACAACCATTTTCTATCGAGGAAACCATGTTATATGTAAAACCTTAGAGGGAATTAGCACCAAAAAATAATGTACATAGTCCCTATTAAAGGAAAAATTTTGTTAGGAGTCAAGATAAATAGTAGGCTCAATGCCTAGGCACACTGCCTAAAGAAGGTTAAATCCACCTTCAAGACTCACTTTCTGAAATACAATTGTATAAAAGATGTACAATCTAGTGAACTGGTTGATATCAACTATCTTTTCTTGATTAGTTCCAATGAAGTTTTTCAATCATAATTTCTACTTTACATCAAGTAGAATTCACAAATACAAGCTTGCAACTTCCACACTATCCCCTTTTTCTTCCTTTTTATTTTTACAAGAAACAACTCTTCTTTATACCCTTTTACAATAATCAATTAGGTCAGTCAGTTAAGAGTTTCCCAATAGAAAAAAATTTAAATAATCCCTTTCTAAGATACACATGGTACCTTACACAAGTAAACAATAATTACAATTCATCAAACATATTCTAGGATCCAAAATCCATGCTCGCCATCTTCTAAACATGTTACACTACTATAGTCAGCCATAAATAGGTCTTCACAATACCACACACTTCATCTCACGTCACCAAGAACACAGAGACCCAAAAATCATAAGCAAAATTCTCTAATATGTCTTCTAACATGCCTTGAGTTCATAGGTCAGAGTTTGTGTTCGCATCTAATTTATCTCATAAATAGAAAGACCAACTCTATCATTATCCACTATCATTGTTCAGTACCCAGTCTTCACTTAAACAATAGTAATGAATTCTATCTATAATATTAAGCCATGCGACATGAGACATAAGATCATAGCTCATCCCTATATACTTTCCCATCTTTGCATGATCTGAATCATCCATACAATGTCCATACACTTCTGTCAGTCATCCATACACTAGTGATAACTAGTTTGTCTATTTTCATCTGAAACATATGCTGACATCAATGAAAAACCATGAATGTCAACACCTCTTACTAAACCAATTCCTACAATCTCCCCCTTTGGAATTGATGGCAACATATGAGAAAATCCATCAACCCAAAAATACTCTTCTCAATACAACTTTCTCTGAATCTCTCCCTCTTTGACATGAATGAAAAATGGTGACATTACTCTCCGTTGATCATTTCATCAACCAGGTACAAAATCACTCAAATGTGTTCTATTTCCTCCTGCGATCACTCCCCCTGAGGATTGGATCCAAGCATCAAGTCCAAAAATTATATAGCTCTGAAAGCCACTAGAATGATGCATTCTTGCATCAATTAATTCTCACAAGGAGGGGCTCTCACCACCAACATACCTCTGAGATATTCAAAGGTATCATTTGGAAAAGGTTTTTTAAATATGTCTGGTATTTGTTCCTTTGTATTGATATACTTCAATTTGATCTCCTTCTCTACAACCTTGTCTCTTAAGAAATGACACTTTATTGAAACATTCTTTGACATATTCACTATGCTAGAGTTATCAAAATGTATAACCATAGGCTCTTCAAAATTTATCCCAATGTCCTCATCATTTGCTTCATCCAAAAAAATTGAGTGAAATTTATAGCAGTAGCAACATACTCTTATTCAACAGTAGACTGAGCTATACGTTCCTATTTCTTACTTAACCATGACACTAATCTTTTCCCAAGGAAAAATGCACCTCCACTTGTACTTTTCCTATCATCCACACTTCCTCCCCAATCAACATCAGCATAAGCATGCAAAACAAAATCATTAGATTTATCATACCATAAGCCATACTCAAGTGTTCCCTTCAAATATTTGAATATCATTTTTACATCAACAAGGCAAGTCTCTTTAGGATCTTCTTGATACCTTGCCACAATTCCAACTATATTAGCAATATTTGGTTTGGTGTGAGTTAGATATTGTAGGCCTCCAATCATTGATTTGTACTTTTTTTTAAAAACACTCTTACTTTCATTAGTCTTAGTAAGTTTGTAAACAGTGACCATGGGTGTCCCAAGAGGTTTACAATCATCCATTCCAAATTTCTTCAACATTTCCTTAAGATATCCTATTTGTGAATTAAAAATACCATCTCTATTCTGATTAATTTGTAACCCAAGGAAAAATTTCATCTCACCAATCATTGACATCTCAAATTCATTTTCCATTTCCTTAGAGAATTTATTACTCATTTCATCATTTCCTCCAAACATAATGTCATCCACAAAAACTTTAACTATTAAGATTCCTTCTTTACTAGCTCTTAAATATAAGTTACTACCAACATTACCTTTTCTAAAACCAAGACTTAGTAAATACTTATCCAATCTCGCATACCATGTTCTAGGTGCTTGTTTCAATCCATACAATTCTTTCCTTAGTTTACAGACCATATCATTATTCTCTGTCAAGGAGAATCCATAAAGTTGTTCAATGTAAACTTCTTCCTCTAGATCTCCACTTAGAAATGCAGACTTCACATCAATCTGATATACTTTAAATTCTTTATGTGCAACATAAGAAAGAAAAGGTCTTACTGTCTCAAGCCTAGAAATAAGAAAATATGTTTCTTCAAAGTTTACACCTTCTTGTTGTGAGTATCCTTTGCAAACCAGTCTTTCCTTATCTCTTACAACTGTTCCCCTCCCCATTCATTTTGTTTCTAAAAACCATTTAGTTCCTAGCACATTCTTATCTTTAGGTCTAGGAACCAATTCCCAAGTCTTGTGCTTCTTTATCTAATCCAATTCTTCCTGCATTTCTTTAGTCTAAGATTCATCTCTACATGCTTCATCAGTAGTCTTAGGTTCAACTTGAGAAATCAAACAAATTTCATTCCTTAATCTAGATCTTGTCATCATTCCTTTATTAGCATCATCAATGATTTGATTTTCATGATGATTCTTCTTTACATACCTCATTGTCTTTTGAGTATTAGTTGTGAGAAAAATTATTAAATTTTATACTTTATAAACTAAATACTAAATCAGAGTATGGACACCTTAAATGAAACACCATAGCACAACCATTTTTTTGTCGAGGAGACCCTATTAAAGGTAAAACCCTGGTGGGAATTAGCACCCACAAATAATGTACTGAAAGTATGAAATCCCTACCAAAAGATCTAGCCCTATTAGGAGCTTGTTAATGCATACTATACATAGTCCCTTTTAAAGGACATACCTTTTTAGGAGTCAAGAGAAATAGTAGGCTCACTATCTAGGCACATCACCTAAAGAAGGTTAAATCCACCTTCAAGACTCACTGTCTAAAATACAACTATATAGAAGATGTAAAATATAGTGAACTGGCTAATAGAAATTGTCTTTTCTTGATGAGTTCTAATGAAGTTCTTCAATCATAATTTGTTATTTACATCCAACAAACTTGACAAATACAAGCTCGCAACTTCCACACCATCCCATTTTTCTTACTTTTTATTTTTACAAGCAACAACTCTTCTTTATACCCTTTTATAATAATCAATTAGGTCAGCCGATTAAGACTTCCCCAATGGAAAAACAATTGAATAATCCCTTGCTAATATATACATGGTACCTTACACAAGTAAAGAATAATTACAATTCATCAAATATATTCTAGGATCTAAAATCCATGCTAACCATCTTCTAAACATGTTACACTACTGTAGTCGGCCATAAATAGGTCTTCGCAAGTCCACATGCTTCAGATGGCTTCACCAATAACACAAAGACCCAAAAATCATAAGAAACATTATCCAATACATCTTCTAACATGCCTTGAGTTCTTAGGTCATAGTTCATGTTCACATCCAAGTTATCTCATAAATATAGAGACTAACTCTGTCACTGTCCACTGTCATTTTCTAGTACCCAGTCTTCACTTAAATAGTAGTAACACTTTTTTTTTGTAACATTAATTCATGTGACATGAGACATAAGAACATAGGTCATCCCTGTATAATTTCCCATCTTTGCATGTTCTAAATCATTTGTACATTTCTCATACACTTCTATCAGTTGTCCATACACTAGTGATAACCAGTCTGTATTTTTTCATATGAAACATATGTTGACATCAATGAAAAACCATGAATGTCAAGACCTCTTACTAAACCAATTCCAACACATTGTGTCCCCAAATTTATAGAGGTTATACCTATGATTATTCTTGTACTTATGGATGTGGCTATCCTTGTGTATCGTATTAAAATGGAAGCACCCATTTTGAGACATGTTTATCCCTCCTTAGATTCTTTGGACCTAATTTAAATTCTTTTATGGACCCACAGATGTACCTTTGCTTTTGTGCCAGATCAAGCTACTATTTTTTTTCCCTTTTTTGTTGTTATTTTCTCTCTCCCTGAGATCCTTGACCATCCCTCAATGTGCTAATGCATCAAGGGGTAAGCCAAGGTCATCCTAGACCTTGAGGTGAGGCTGAGGTCGACCTCCCTTGAGGTTAGGTGCCTCAAGATTCTGAACCTTTCTTGGGTTTCCAATTTCTTTTCCCACCTTGTGCACTCAATGCTTTTCAATTTTGGTCGCAAAATTGGAAAAGGGGGCCTACTCGCTTCATTTTAGAAATCCTATATGTTCAAGAGCTTTTTACATTTTTTCTACAAGTATTCATAAGCATTTTCAAGGAGCATTGAAGAAGATTCATTTGCAACCTTTCAAGACTTCAAGATTTGAAGATATTTTTCATTCAAGGATCTTTCAAGGATATTTGAAGAAGTTCATTGGATTCCTTTTTATCATCTTCCCATGATCTTGCATTTTCATTTCAAGATCTATTTTCCTTCATTGAAGATAGTGGAGTTGGCCTTCAAGGAAGGGTGTGTTCATCCATTATCCATTTGCATGTGCATATTCGATTTGAGCATATGAGTACATCTACGTCCATGGATCCATGACTTGGTATGATTGATCTATTATATTTTTAGGATTAACAGACATAAATTTAATAGTTACATGCAAATATAATCAATAATGCAAAGGAATAAAGAACACATATGTAGAACAACAAGACACAAAGATTTAACGTAGTTCACCCAATCGTGGGTTACGTCCACAAATAGAGAGTCCAATATTATTATCCAATAATTTCTACCTATTACAATTTTCAATCCCTTGCAAATCAATACCACTGCAAGAAGCTATGAAATTCTCCTATGGAGAAAATCCTAACCCTAAGCAATTATAACAAGACTTATGTTGGTTAACAAGTTAACCCTAAAATTTAGTTGACGAGTTAACCTATGGAAATGATTGATGAGTCAACTCAAAATAACATGTTTTTGATGAGATATCCTACATTCATACAAGATTCAACAACATTGAGCACTTCTACATCCTTATGGATCACGAATCCGGATCCTCAGCGAGGGTTTCTACAAAGTAAGGTTAATTTTTACATTTAATTTTCTTGTACATACCTTTATCATTCAACGTTAAATCCTAAAATGAGGCTTGACTGTGGAAAGCCCCTCGCACCCCCCCCCCTCCCCAAAAAACAAAAAAAAACAAAACAAAACAAAACATTTTTTTCCCTTGTAGATTTAGGTACATAAAGCTGAAAATCTAGATTTAGAGTCTTCAAAAATAGGTTATTGCCACATATCCAGATTCTGTAAAAACTTGTAGAGAAGGTGGATGCTGACCTTGACCTACTCCTGAGTGGATTTTTTGCATGTCACCATCCACCCTCCAGGTCATCATAGTCTTGAGCCAGAAATATTTTTGGGTTTTATAGATCTCAAGTTTTTTTTCCAGATCTATTCTTGTTTGGGTTTCTGAGTTGTTTCAAGAGTATAGTTACATATCTAAGTTTTAAACAACACATTACAAGAATTAAAATATTATTTGGTGTATTTCATTAGCTAATTTGAGTATTTACATTTTAGATTTGGTCTATTTTTAGTTTTAGTATTTCTTTTACCTTCCTAGTTGACTATACACATCACATAGGAAATACCATCTTCTTTCTTAGCACTTGGTTAGATCCTTGTTTTGTATTTGTACTCCTACACCACTTGGCTTGTGCTAATCTAACTTGGATCCAACTAGGGGATTTTCTTTGGAGATATCTTCCTTTGTGACCCCCCTTCCTGAGGTATATATGTGAAAGTGGAGAAGATTCTTATTTTGACAAGTTACATATTGATCTGTTCCATTATTTCACCATATACAACTTGTATCTATATCTATCTATATTCTCCCACCTCCTCTATCTCTATACACTATCTTTCATCTCTCTACCATCTCCTCTATCATCATCATAACCTCCATAGTCATCCCTACCATCCTCCTCCTCCTATAATTGTATCTCTACTAGTTCTCCTCTTACCAATACTATCTCATCCTCCTTAAAAACCTCTAGTATTATCAATCATGCTAGCCTTCTTCCAACCTATTTTTCATGTACTCTATAATGGTACCTACATCTATAGTATCTAATAATGAAACCTACAATATCAACTCCATTCTTTCCTAACTACCCCTTTCCCACATTGGATTCATTGTAATGCCCCACGACCCTACCTACCTCATGACATGTGCACATGATGCCTCTTTTTCCACTAATCTTTATTGTGTACCAAACTACCTTTGTACCATGTGAGGTAGGTACTCCTATAATACATGAATGGTACTACTTATCAATGAAAACTACATGCTACATGTAAAGGAAAATAATGCTCATCTTCCTTCCATATCTTGCATCTTCTCCATGGAAGAAATGCTAACTTTGTCATCTCATTGATGACTCATTTATTTTATTCTAATTTACCAACCATGGAATAATGCAATATCCCACCATATCTATACATTTAGGGATCCTCTACTACATGGTAATGTATGTCAACTATCCTACATACTAAGATGTGATCCCAACCTTAGATATGTAATAGAGTAACCCAATATCCAAGGTTCCTTTAACCTCAATACACACACATATGTAGATCCCTATATAATTAACCAAAAATGCAGTACCCCTAGACATAAGTCATACCTTATTCTATTATATTGAAAATAAATCTCCCTCAGACCATAGAGCATCCATGTCCACTAAGGTCTGGATATAGTCATCCACTAATCAGTCCTACCAATTTAGGGGTAAATTCATAGAATATCTCTTCATGGCCCTTTCCTAGCTCATCCAATTGACCAATAGTAGGTGATAGTAACTTATGAATAACCTCCTCATATAATACTCACCCATCTCTATGTTGTAGTCTACCATTCCCCACAGATAGTAACTTGCAAATACCTCAAAAATCCTCCAAAGTGATATGTGCCTCTCTTGCTAGTAGATGGAAGGAGCATATATCACTTTGTCACTACTCCACTAATAGTACCATCATGATGTAATGTGCATGAATGTAGGGCCACTGTTAGATCTCATTTTGGTTCCTTAAAACCCTTTCTATGATCTCCCTTTGGATTTTCCTTCCTTTGTGTATGAGCTTTATTACTTTAATTCCAACCTATAACATCCCAATTAGAAGAAGTCATAGACTCAAGGGTTCCTTTGATCCTGATTCCTCTTTCTTACCTAGGAACCTTGATGATAACTTTATCCCTCATGATCCTAATCCTTCCATGGAGAATAACTCTTCTCATTCTTCTCATGATGAGGATGAATCCTTAAGAGTTCCTCCTTCCCAAGTCCAAAAGATCACTAGTGACCTTGAAAAGATGGAAATTTGGTTTATTCAAGAGAACCATAATCCTGATACTATTGTCGCTATTGAAACATTAAGGTTATACACAATGATAAAAACAATATTAGCCTCTTGCTTGGTATCTCTCACCTTATTGTCTCTAATGTAAAACCTTTATCTAAAGGTTTTCAAGAGTTAGGTTATGTTCCACCTGCTATGACTATTGAACCTTCTTTTCCTATCTTTGTTCCTATTCCCAGTGTTCCTACTTATACACCACCTCTTATGATCACATCCATACAAGTTTCTAATCCTATAAATGTGAGTCTTACTAATGCACCCATTCCATCTCTTCCTATCATTATTCCACTTGGTTCATTTCCTACCTATGCCTTCCTATCATATGATTCCTTCTACATATTCCAATCCTCTTCCAACCACTATTTCAAGTGTTCCTCCGATTACTTCCAATTTTCTTGCTGCTTCAAACACTTTTCCTAGTG
Organism: Chamaecyparis obtusa; assembly: GCA_027943335.1. NCBI lineage: Eukaryota > Viridiplantae > Streptophyta > Pinopsida > Cupressales > Cupressaceae > Chamaecyparis > Chamaecyparis obtusa. Next base: position 1,454,420 of record BSBK01002307.1, on the reverse strand, counting down.
CATCCAATGTGTCCATGCCTACTATTTCATCTAATGATTTAAGCATCATTAGTCTTGCTCAAACTATTTTGTCCTTGCAAAAAAAAACTTTCTTCATTGACTTAGTCTAATTTTAATGTGCCTACATGTGACATTGCTAATCCTTTATCCTTAGTGATTATTCATGTGGTTATCCCTCAATAAGTTGACATGCCTCATCTTGAGACTTATAATGGTAAGGGTGACCCTATGATGCATGTTAAAACCTTTCAAACCCTATGTAGCAACTTTGTCTATGACCATAGGCTCATGACCAAGTTATTTCCTAGGAACTTTCAAGATAAGGCCTTGCAGTGGTACTATTCTTTCCCACCCTATTCTATTGATTCCTTTCAAAATATTTCTAATGCTTTCATTAAAAAATTTCAAAATAATATTGGTCCTCAAGTTTCTTTGACTGACTTAATGCATTGCAAACAAGGAGTTATAGAAAAATTTAATGACTTTATTGGTAGATTTAAACATTTGTATGCTCACATTTCTTATCCTATGCCTGATATTGATATACAACTCATTTTAATTGTTAATTTACAAAAATACATTAGAGATAAGAATCTGCTTATTGATTTTACTTCATTTTCTCAACTTTGTGTAGCGCTTCACCATTATTAGCTACAAGTGAGTTATTTTGAGAGAACCACTCCATTGGATCCTATACCAGTTGATAAGAGCGATGATGTCTCCCATCCAAATAATTTCCATAAACATAACATTTGTATCAAAATCAACAAAGCATCAAATATAATAGATGAACAAGTAGCTATTACATCCAAGGGCTCTATTTCTTCTTCCTCTATTTTCCACCCTAATCATAAGTATACTCCCTTATATGATTCTTTGGAAACTATGATGAAAAAAGTTGATAAATGCTAAAACTATTAAAATTACTCCTATTAGACCTATTAACTTGACTAAGATGGCTTCTAAGTCCTTTGATTCCAAAGTTGTTTGTGAATACCATTGTAAGCCTAGACATGGAACTGAGAGGTGTTATTTCTTGAAAAATTCTATCCAAGACCTAATTGATTCCAATGCTATATCTATTGATGTTGATGCTAGCCATGGAAATAAATCCATAGTACCTCCTAGCATAACCTACATATTTATACCAATCCTTTACCTTCTCACTCTACCAATATGATTTCCTAAATTTCTTCTTCTTCTATGCAGATTTTTTATGATGAAAATATGGAAGAAGCTAACCAGCATGTTGTCAACCATGTTGAGCATTAATCCCTACCTAAACCTCAACCTCAACCTAAAAATAAATCGATACCTCAAACTCAACCTAGTAGACATCTTCCTATTACCTTTGACCATTCTGAAATGATTAAAGCTCCTGATGGTCCTCTTTACATTGTCACTAGGGTTGTTGGCACTCCTTCCCATGATACTCTTATTGAACCTACTTCCATGGTGAATATTATAACTGAAGAGCATATTTTTAGTAAACAATTGCAAAGAGATTTCTATGATATGAATAATACTTGGATTCAAAATTGTAATGGATTTCTTTTTCATCCTCATTGCTCTATATCCTTTCCCATAGAGGTTTGTGGTAAAGTTGTGGATACTACCTTTGTTGTCATCCCTACTTCTAATCAATTTCAAGATAAGCTTGATTTTCCTTTGTTTTCCTCGATGAAAGTCATAGCTTCTCCTATCCATAAGTGCATTAAGTTTCCTCATGATGGTGAGATTAAGACCATTAACCATAGCCTTTACCATCCTTCTAGGCCTCGAGATTGTTATAATATTGATTTCTTTTGGCCTTCCTTACCTACAATAGCTCCAACCTATCCTGGTTACCTTTTCAAATCTTATCAAGCCTTTAAACATAAAAAGATCACTGAATTGAGTTCACCCAGGCTTGATCCTACCTATGGTCTTTTACCTATTCCACCTATTCCTCCTTTGTCTAATGCTTTGACTTTTATTGAGTAACCTCTAGTTCCTATCTCTCAACCTATGAGGCCCATCCTAGACTATCATAGCTTAGTTTTATATTTCCATGTTTATGTTTTCAAGTGTTACTATTGAGACTCTTGGATAGTTGGATACATATGTTATTTTTTTGAGGATCTGTAAGATCCCAAACCATGTTATTATTCATTATGTTGATGTGAACCTATCTAGGTGATACCTTATGGTTATTTATGCAATTATTTTATGGTTAAGTTTAAATGATACATTTTGTGAGATATACATGTTAGGATGTATCAAAATGTAGATATTATTTAAATTTTCCAATGTGTAAATGAATGAAGATGTAAGTGGTGTGTGTGTTGCATTATGAATTCATTTATGTTTATATGTGATTTATTGGACCTACTGATGTGTGCAATGAGTGTGCAAGTAGTTGACCATGGTATTAAAATTAGGGTTTCAGAAACTAGCCTATGTATATCCACTATGATGCTAAGTTCCTATCTGTGCAGAGACATGGACCTCATTGTTATGGACGAAGATAACCCGAGACAAGTTTTGTAGTGCCTCAGAGACAATAAACTTTATGACAACTTGTCGAAGTGTGCTTTCTTCAGATCAGAGGTCAAATATTTGGGTCATGTGATATCTGGAGATGGGATCTTAGTAGATCCATTGAAGATTGATGCCATTATGAATTGGCCAACACCTACCACAGTGAATGAGGTTAGAAGTTTCATGGGTCTAGTCGGTTATTACATGAAATTTTTTGAGGGGTTTTCTCAACTGGCATGCCCTATTACTTCTCTTCAGTGAAAGGGAAAGAAGTTTGAGTGGATTGAGAAGTGTGATAGAGCTTATCAGGAGCTCAAGAGGGAATTGACCAATGCACCCATTATTTCTATGCCAGAGCCTTCAATAGAGTTTGTAGTTTGCAGAGATGCTTCCTTAGATAGTTTAGGTGCAGTTCTTATGCAACATGGGTGAGCTATAGCCTACGAGTCCAGGAAAATGAAGACTCACAAGCTCAACTACCCTACCCATGATGTCAAACTCACAATAGTGGTGCATGTGATGAGACTTCCTCTTAGGACATCCATTTGAACTTCATTCAAACCATCAAAGTCTTTAGTACATCTTCACACAAATGAACCTTAATGCTAGGCAATGAAGATGGATGAAGTTCTTACGTGAATATGATTTTGAGGCTCACTCCATCAAGAGAAAATAAAATGTTGTCACAGATGCCTTGAGTAGGAGACGACATGAACTTTATTCTATCTACAGGCACAAATTTGAGAGATCCCATTCTTCTTCACTTACATGAAGATGAGATATATGCATAAGTTAGGGACTTGATTCAATCTCAGAGACCCCTTGAGGGGAAGTATGCATATTATACCTTGGATTCAGATGGACTCTTACGTCATAGAGGATGCATCTACATACCTTCTTCCAGAGGATTGTGAGATTTTTTCATGCTAGAGGCCCATAGAGCCCCTTATGTAGTGTATCCTAGAGTGAAGAAGATGCATGCCAAATTGAGATAGTTATACCATTGGCCAGGCATGAGAATGAAGATTGCCGAGTTGGTAGCTAGGTGCCTAGAATTCCAGAGGGTGAAGGTGGAACACTGACATCTAGGTGGTCTACTTTAGCCTCATGAGATACCAATGTGGAAGTGGGACACCATGTCCATGGACTTCATTGTTGGTCTACCTATGTCATCTCGCCATCATGATGCTATCATGGTGACAGTTGACCAAGGTGGCTCACTTCTCAATAGTGCATACTACGTTTACCACACCATCAGTGGCACAAGAATTCTTATGAGATATAGTTAGACTGTATGGCATATCTCATAAGATCATCTTAGATATAGATTCTCTTTTCACCTAATCCTTTTGGAGAGAACTTCAAGCATTGATGGGTACTAGGCTCAACTTCAGTACAACCTATCATCTTGAGATAGATGGGAAGATCAAAAGGTTCAATCAAGTGGTAGAAGACATGCTTCGCATGTATGTTATGGACCATCAGACATGGTGGGAGGAATACCTACATTTAGTGGATTTTTCCTATAACAATGGACATCATACATCATTGGGTATGCCTCCATAACAAGATCTCTATGGTAGACCTTGTAGGACAACACTCAGTTGGGATAGGATTGATGATAGATTTTCCATTGGTCTTGAGCTAGTTAGAGATATGGAGCAGTAGGTGACCTTGATTAGGCAGCATCTCAGAGAGGCTCATGATAGATAGAAGAAGTATGATGATGCGAAGAGGATAGATTGAGCCTACTTAGTCGGAGACATGGTCTTTTTGAGAGTGTGATCGCATAAGATTCCAATCTATTTTGGAAAGGGATCTAAGCTAGCACCTCATTTTGTTGGACCTTTTGAGATCCTTGAGAGGATAGGACCAGTTGCTTACCATTTAGCTATGCCACCTATTCTATTACACATCCATGATGTGTTTCATGTTTCAATTTTTAGAAAGTATGTTTATGATGAGACTCATGTGATATATTTGGATGCCTTGTAGGTAGAGTTAGATGAACAACTGCCTTTGAAGATCATTCGTATATTGGCTCGATGAACCCTAGCACTTTGAGGTAGGCCACTGGACCAAGTAAGGGTCCAGTGGGATTATTATGATGATGTCATAGCTTCATGGGAGGATGTAGAACATATGAGCTCTCAGTTCCCTCATCTCTTTGATGAACTAAAAGAGGATGTTCATGCCTAGAGGGGGTGGATGTGAGGCCCATACGAGACTGTCATAGCTTAGTTTTATATTTCCATGTTTATGTTTTCAGTTGTTACTATTGAGACTCTTGGATACTTTGATACATATGTTATTTTTTTTAGGATCTGTAAGATCCCAAACCATGTTATTATGCATTATGTTGATGTGAACCTATCTAGGTGATACCTTATGGTTATTTATGTAGTTATTTTTATGGTTAAGTTTAAATGATACATTGTGTGAGATATACATGTTAGGATGTATCAGAATGTAGATATTGTTTACATTTGCCAATGTGTAAATGAATGAAGATGTAAGTGGTGTGTGTGTTACATTATGTATTCTTCTATGTTTATATATGATTTATTGGACCTAATGATGTCTGCAATGAGTGTGCAGGTAGTTGACCATGGTATTAAACTTAGGGTTTTAGAAGCTAGCCTATGTATGTCCACTGTGATGATAAGATCATGTCTGTAAAGAGACATGGACCTCATTGCTATGTATTTTATCTTTGAATGTATGAAGTGTGATTGTATTTAAATTATATTTGTTTAAAGTTAAATGGGTCATGCCTAATGTAATTTTGTGTGTTTCACTTGACACCTATGTCCTTATGTGTTGGCATGGATAGTAAATGTAAAAGGTAGACCTAGTCACGACCCAAGGGTTACCTAGTGTAGTACCTGATGAGGCATATTAATGTCTTAATTTTGATATAAGTTTTTATAATTTGGACACACTCTTTGTGCTTTGAAAAAACATTCCTGAACACTTGTTGTAATTATCTTGTGAACTTATGCCAGAAACAACTAGAACCTACTAAACCTATGGGTAGTGTGTATGACATATTTTGCTTAATATTATACATAGAATGCAGTATTTCATATAACTATTTTAAGCTATGCTCTAACATCTGAGTAAAAGTAGGAATGTTATCTTGCATGTATATTCCGGATGTTGCTAAATTTTTAGGAGAATGAGGAGCGACGCAAGGAGTTGTGATTACTGCATTTAAGGAGGAAGACAATGAAGATCGGATATGGCAAAGAAAGCATAGTTCAGTTCCGTTGGATAAGCCGCATCTGCAAAGGAGTTCCAAAGAATATAGGGGATAAAACTTGCTATATTTCTTGCAAGTTGTTATTCTATTGCTTGGTAGTAAATGTACTATGTCATGGTTGATCTTCCACCTTCTTTTTTGACGATGTTTGTTCAAGACTTTTATGTATGTTTTTAATAAGCATCCAATCCTATATATATTGGATTTTGGATTGTCTTAGAAAGCTAATGAGAAAATAGATAATGTTGATTTAGATTCAGAAGTTACTTTTTATGTTCTTCATGAATTATTCAGTTTATGTGTAATCAAAGAAGGATTTTAATGGAAGAAAGATTTTGAAGCACTTGTTGTGTTCGTAGTTAATTGAAACTAACCAAGGGGGACCACTTGGGAGGTGGAATAGATTTAGGTAGAATAGATTCATTTCTTGCAATTTCCTATTTTCAGATAGATTTACTATATTAGTCCTGCAACATTGTTACTGTGAAGTTCCTGCAGCACTTGCAGAAAATGATCATAGTGGATGTTCTGAGTTGTTAATTAGTTTAGGTTCATTTTTTAAGCTTCCTGCAATTATTTGTTGTTAGCCAAGGTGTATTTACTATTTTTTAGTAGCAGCATAGATTCTTCCAATGCATTTTTACTTTCCTACAGCATAGGTGTTATGACTCCTAAAGGAACTTAGTGCACAAACTGTGCTGGCCCATTTCAAGTCCTACATCCCTAGGTTGACAATTCAAGTGTATTTCATGATGGAATAGGTAATCTTTAGAATACATATACTATCTTTGAAGGAGAAACAATGGCGTGATTATCTTTATCTATTGTGGAACCATACATTTTTGGCACCGCTATCGAAGATGGTGTCAAGCTAGGAACCTTCATGAGTCATTTATTTTCAGATTAGTTTGCTAACTAGAAACTGCAAAAGTGTGAGCTTGATTAACAAGTCACCAATTTCTTGCATGCATCAAAGAAGGAGAGATGTCCATGGTAGATTCCTTCCTAAGGAGCCTGTGAAACCAAAAGAAGAATTTGAAGAACCTGAACTACCATTTCTAGACGCAAGCCCAGAGTTTACTGCATCATCATCTTCAGTAGAAGAAGACATCCAGAAAACATTTTAACTCCATCCATTTGAGGAAATATTGGCCAACTTCCATACTAACTCCACTTCAGGACCACCTACTATTCAGAATTCCCCAATAATTACCAATTTCCAGCCACAGTTTCAATATCCCATACCTCCAACTATGGTAGCTCCCACATTTCCATTTCCAATACCAAGTCTTGTCAATAATCCCAATCTCAAAAATATACCTACATCAGCATTACCAAAGTTTTATGGTCTTGTCACAAAGGATCCTGATACTTTTCTATTTGAATTTGATATCCTGTGCCAAAGCTTTGACTATAATAATGATAGTCACAAGCTAAAATTATTCCCAGCCACACTAAAAGAGTCAGCTTTAAAATGGTTTATGGGCTTGGGGGCAAATGCAATAGCAAATTGGGATGATATGAGATGCCTGTTTCTTAACAAGTATAAGGAATATTGTAGGGGAAATGATTCAAAAGGTGATGATATTTTTAGAATGTCACAATGGGAAGATGAAACATTAGAAGATTATATATCTTGCTTCCTATTCAACTTACAAAAGAACCCACAACAAACCCTACAGGAGGAGTCCCAGAAGCTGATTTTTCTTAGAGGAGTAAATGAAAACTATCTTGAAGCATTGGATTTGATGGCAGGAGGAGATATATCCCAATCTTCATGGGATGACCTTCAGAAGATTTGCCAAAACTACTCTAGGTTAGCGGTAAAGAAAGGAAGAGGATTTCACTTAGTAATAGCCAAAGGAAGTGGCTCTGGTATTTCAAAGATGGAAATTTCAAATTTGTTGTCTGATTTCAAGCAAGACATCATCAATGATGTCACCACACATTTGGATACAATGGTTGCTAAGAAGAAACATGCAGAAGCTGAGGAGCAGTTAGTTGAGTACTATCCACACTGCTGGAAATAGAAGAAAGATTGTCATTGCAAATTGGTCGTTAATGTGGAAAACTAGCATCTTCCAACTGAGTACCTAAAGATAGAAGGAGAAGATGAGCAAGTATTCTTCATTTCTCAATGTTAGCCATGGGCCCCACGTCAAGGTATGCCCCAAGACCCTTTACAAAATTCAAATCCATATAGTAATCAATGGCAAAACTGTAGTGTCCAAGGTCCTCCACAATATAATCAACCCAATTGGAACAATGCTTGGAAAAATAATCCACAAAGTCAATGGTATCCTCCACAGTTCCAATGCTAATGGCCACAGTTCCAAAACCAATGGCAACCACCCCAAGGGAATTGGCAGTCTACAAACCAATGGAGAGGACCTCAGCAATGGTCTAACAATATTGGATACCCACCTTTACCACCTCCAGCAAATACACCTGCACTAATGCCACCACCTACAATTTTTGGACCTCAAAAATAGACTCAATTTCCTACACAACCTTAGCCAAATCCAAATAACCAATAGCCACAACAACCAATGTATGATACTGATGCTCAGTAGTATCCTACTTGTGCTCTAAATGTTGCAGATATACATTTGAGATCTAGTACAACTTTACCAGCACCTAAACCACCTCTAATAACTAAAATACTAGATCCTCCTACAGCATCAGCACCAACAACTTCTCTATCGCAAGCGGTTGACCTAGCAAATGTAACTAGTTCAGTTCAAACTCAAACTACAGTTGAACCTCCTTTTCCATAAAAGCTCATACAAAGTAAACCTGCACAAATAGAGGAGCAATCCTTTGACATCATTGACCAGTTGAAGAACATGCATGTCCAGATTCTTTTGTTCCAAGCTATTAAAGATGTTCCTCTTTATGGAAAAGCTATCAGAGAAGCCTATCTTAAAAAACCTGGGAAGAAGAAAAAGGACCCAACCACAGTCCATGTTATAGGACAATTAGCTGACATCATGTTAGGGAAATTGGTAATTCCTAAATATTCTGATCCAAGAAGTCCAGTTGTGAATGTGATTATAAATGGTCAATCAATCAAAAATGCTTTGATTGATCTTGGTGCTGCTATAAATGTAATGACTGAGGATACTATGAAAAAGTTGAACATAGAAGGAATACGGGCTACCCCAACAATTTTACAACTTGCCGATAGTTCTACTGTCACTCCTAATGGAATAATAGAAGACATAGTAGTAGCCCTAGATTCTCTAGCATACCTTACAGATTTTATGATTTTATCTCCAAAAGTCAATTTAGCTAGTTACCTCATCATTTTAGGATGACGATGGTTAGCTACAGCTGATGAAAATATAAGTTGTAGGTCAGGAAATATGACCATATCAGATGGACAGGAAATAAAGAAATTTGTCCTATATCCTCTAGCACAACCCCAACCAGATTTAAGCACACCTATATGGCCAGATTTAGGAGATGGAGAGGAATAGTTAAACTCTGTAGTACAACTTATGATGTTACATAGATAGTCTTTTCTAAAGCTGTAAGAGGAAGATTTAGTAATTCAGAGTATTCTTAATAATACTTGTGTGGTAGAAAAGGATGTATCTGACAACTCTGTGTTGGAACTAACTACATATGAGGAATATACTGAGAATTGTTTTCTGCCTAAGGAGCCAAACATTATTCATCAGCATTTACCATGTGAACTAGATACAAGTCCCATCTCTGAAGCTGCTATGGTTAATATCACAACTACTGTTGAGTTGTCAACAGGTCATAATCTCCATGTCAATAACAAGCTACCTCCCAAATAGTTGAAACAGTTAACAGAGCTTCTCCAAAAATCTGAAAAAGGATTTTGCATGGGACTATGGAGATATGAAAGGATTAAGCCCCACATTATGCACTCATAGAATATATATCAATGAAGGGTGCTGATCACTCCGTCAACCCTAGAGGCAGATTAATCCAGCATTAAGGGAAATAGTTAAAACTGAACTACAAAAATTGCTTGATGTTGGTTTCATATACCCTATATTTGATAGTTGATGGGTCTCACCTCTGGTTATAGTACCTAAAAAGGGAGGGAAATGGAAGATTTGTGTAGATTACAGAGAATTGAATAAGGCAACAAAGAAGGATCATTTTCCTTTACCATTTATTAATCAAGTTCTGGATACTCTGGCTAGTAAGAAATAATTTTTTTTTTCTTGATGGATACAGTGGTTATAATCAGATAAGTATAGCTCCAGAGGACCAGGATAGAACTACATTTACATGCCCATGGGGTACTTTTTCATACTCTATGTTTCCATTTGGCCTGTGTAATGCTCCAGCAACATTTCAAAGAGTTGTGATTAGTATTTTTGCTGACATCTCACATGACTGTATGGAAATATACATGGATGATTTTATAGCATTTGGAGTAACCTTTGAGGAGGCTTTGAAGAATCTTGAAAAGGTTCTTATCTGATGCAAAGAACATAATCTATCACTTAATAGTGAGAAATGTTTCATGCTCATGCAGGAAGGGGTAGTGCTTGGTCATTTTATATCAGTAGCAAGGATACAAGTGGACCCAACCAAGATAGAGGTAATCCTAACATTGCCCATACCTACTAAACCAAAGGATGTAAGATCTTTTTTAGGTCATGCTAGCTATTATAGGCATTTCATTCAAAATTTTAGTCCAATAGCTAGTCCTTTGTATACGCTACTAACTAAAGAAGCTGAATTCATTTGGACACCAGTATGTAATGAATCCTTCCTGCAGCTTAAGAAACTCCTCACCACAGCACCAGTTCTTAAAGTAGATTGGTCTATTCCATTCCATATCCATACTGATGCATCTGACTATGTTGTAGGTGCTATATTAGGACAAAAGCTTACTAACCTTGAAAATGCAATCTACTATATTAGTAAAAGTCTCCATGGCCCTGAACTAAACTACACAATAACTGAGAAGGAACTTTTAGTTGTAGTTTATGCATTGAATAAATTTAGACACTATGTAATTGGCTATCCTATTTTTGTTCATACTGACCACTCAGCTATAAAGTACTTGATGAACAAACCTTTTGTAACTGGCCGATTGGCAAGATGGCTACTGTTATTACAGGAGGTTGATATTACCATTGTTGATAAGCCATGAAAGGCCAATGTAGTTGCTAACTATTTGTCTAGACTTCAACTAGCTGATGAAGATCCAACTCCAATTGAAGATACATTTCCAGATGAGCATTTATTCCATATAGCAACCCATACACCATGGTATGCATATATAGAAAACTATCTTGCTACAAATAAAATGCCACCACACTTCTCCCAAAAGATAGGAAGAAGCTTGCAGAGAAAAGTTTTCATTATTCATGGATTGCTAACAATCTCTTCTATACTGGACCAGATCAAATCATGAGGAGATGTGTTAGGGAAGATGAAATATATGACATACTACATGCCTATCATGATGAACCATGTGGAGGCCATTTTGTAGGAAAAAGAATAGCATTAAAGATACTTACAACTGGATATTATTGGCCAACATTACATAAGGATGCAACAACTTATACCACCAAGTATGACAAATGCCAGAGAATGGGCCGGCCAACAAGATCAGATGAGATGCTTCTCAATCCATAGGTTGTTGTAACACCCTTTGACAAGTTGGGTATGGACTTCATAGGACCAATTGACCCACCATCAAATGGTAAATCCTACATCTTAGTATGTATGGATTATTTAACAAAATGGGTGGAAGTCAGGGCAATGAAAAATGCAAGAGATGAGAAAGTAGCTAAATTCTTATATGAAGAAATATTCACACACTACGGAGTTCCCAAAGAACTTGTAACAGATCAAGGAGCCCAGTTCACATCAAATTTGATCACTAAACTTATGAAAGAATACAACATAAGGCACCAGAAATCTAGCCCTTATCACCCTCAGGAAAATGGGCAAGCAGAAGTCACCAATAGAAAAATTGAGGCCATTCTAACCAAGACAGTGCAAATACATAGAAGGGATTGGAGCAGTAGATTAACTGAAGCCATTTGGGCTTACATAACAACATGGAAGACAACAATTGGATTTACCCCATTTGAACTTGTGTATGGCAAAGTAGCAATTTTTCCCATTGAATTTGAACATAAAACACTACACACTGCTCTAGAATTAAACATCAGTCTTCCTGCAACACAAGAAGAGAGACTTCTCCACTTGAACTCACTGGATGAAATGAGAAAGATAGCTTTGGAAAGAATAGAGATCATCTAGAAACAACAAAAGAAATGGCATGATGAACATATCATGAATAAACAATCCAAGTAGGAGATTGGGCTCTTCTATATGATTCTCAAAACAAGGAGATACCAGGAAAATTGCAGACTCGGTGGCTAGGGCCTTACAAAATTTAGTATGTATTCGACAATGGAGCCATCCAGCTGACAACCATTGGTCCAGTCCAGTTCAAACTTCTTGTAAATGGCCACCGATTGCACCTCTATCATAAACCTCAGACCAAGGATGAGTTTCTGTAGCAGTTCCAGCCAAGAAATTTACCAACTCTTATGGACATAGTTCCTATAGCGGAGGGTGCAAGCCTTCTTCCTGCAGTCGTACCATAGCAAGTCTTCGATGAGCAACACATAATAAAACCTCATTCCATATGAGGTTTGTTCTTTCACTCACTTTTCATTTTCTTTTTATCAATTCATCTCATTTCTTTGTCTACCATCCACTCACCCTCCATGTCACCCACAAATTATGTTTTTAATGCTTTCAATAAAACATGTTGTCAGCACCTTTTCAGCAATCACCAGACTTTGCCAACTCATAAACTTGCATAGGATGCACGATCTAAAAGTTTCAAGTACACATTTTTACTTTCTCCTCATTTTTAGCGCATAGGTTTCAATAATTATATATAATACTGCATTAAATGTATCGCATAAGCCTAAAGCCAGTTTTCCATTCCTGTGCGAAATTTTTTAAGTGTGCACACTTGTCAAAATTTTGTGGGGGGTAGGGAAAGTGTATTTATTTCCAAGTGTCATCTCCACATCACCCTAGTCATGTCCATGTTATATGTTGTACTTTGGCTGCTGTCTATTTTAATTTTTAAATCTTTATTGTATCTATCGTACCTTTTCATTCCAATTTTGGGAAAGATTTCCTCAGTTTGACATGACTTAAAAGGACTATCATTTATACAACAACACTCCCAGTTAAAACCTTGTTGTCCTTCATAATTAATGGCATCATTATTTTACATGCCAAATATAATGGAGCTATGTTAAGAGAATGTGGTATTGGCATTTCTCAGAAAGATCAATTTGAATTCTGAGAAGAAGGTATTTGCAAAGTGTTATCAGGGTGGTGAAAATAGAGAAATTTAAAGCTAGGTATTTTGGAAGATGGGGGGTCAATTGCAAAGACATGAGCCAGTTATCCATGGTATTCTATTAGCAGATGTGGAAGTAGTCCGTACTTTTAATGCTTGTGGATGGCTTGGCTACTTCCTGCGCCAGTTAACAAAGTTCAATGAAGAAGTAGTAATGGAGTTTATGAGGACATTTGATGAAGGAGAAGCCACAGTATGGGGATTAAAAGTGGTTGCTACTAAGGAGTGGATAGCAGAAGTCACAGGACTACCAATTAATGGAGAGCATTACCAAAATGAACATGACACTAGGTCATCAGGGGCATAGTTTTCTTGGCTGGGGGACCCTCCATTGGAAATCTCAGAGCAAGGGTGTAAGAGACTCTCACCCAGCACCGTATCCAGAATTGGAAAACCATATCATCAGGTATTTGACTTGCGAAGGTAGATTTTATAACTTACACACTCATCATTTTAAGCTACTCAGTTGTGTAAGGCATAACATTCAAGTTAATGTCCCTAATTTCCTTTACAATATGTTGTGTATAAGTGCTGAGAAAACTCAAAAAGGAAATGAAAATTCTATTTCTCATCATGCCCTAGTTAAAATTTTAGTTGAAAGGTCTCTTAGGGATTCCTCCCCTGTATCATGGGCATAATTTGTTGAATTTAAAACCTTGCAGCCTCAAGCCAACCCTATTCAGCAAAATTTAGGGAATGAGGAAGAAATTGAGGTGCCTAGTCAGAATCCAGCTGAAACAGAGAAAGAACCATTATTACCTCCTACTGATAAAATTGTTGAGCCTATTTTAGAAGGTGATATACCTAGCTCTACCAGAGACAAAGGCAAACATAAGGTTGATGAAGAAAGCCCTAGTTTTAAAAGGGAGGCCTAGAACCCTACTGTTTAAGTGACAAAGAGAAAGAGGTCTATTCCTGTAGCAACTAATCCTACAGCGTCTACCCCAACACCATCTAAACCAAAACAGACCCGCAAAGCAATAGAGGTTAAAGAGGTTCCTGTACACCGAAGCCCTCACATGTGAGGTCAAGTATCAAAACCTCATGTAAAATAGTAGGTCAAGAATATTCCAGATGACTCTCCTGTATAGTTGGAACCCCAAAATGTGGAAACATGTGAAAATAAGTTTGACAATGAAATACCACAGGGTGATCAAGAAATGTGTGAGTCAAATCCTATTGTAGTCATAGAAAATACCCCTGAAAGTGTTTAACCTACCTCTCCACCAGTCCCTGTATACTCTAATGTTTTTGTTGTACCTTATAAATCCTCCTGGTACACCCATTATTTCTAGCAAGTTGCTAAGGAATGAAAGAAGAAAGCTATGGCTCAAGAATTTCCTCCGTCTACAATTCAATCTGTATTATTTGGTTTGTACAATCACTTCATTTTTCAAAAGACCTTGTGGAAACAAGACAGAGACCAAATGCAGAAAATAATATTTGATAAAGATGAGGAAATTGAATCCCTCAAGGAACAGCTTGAGAAACAGAAACAACAGATGAATAAGGCTTTGAAGATAACTAGCCAAGTCATGACCTGTAGATCACCACCAAGGGTGTATTTTGTTTGTCTGAAGGAATAGTTTCTGTTATTTCAATTAATGATGACAATTAGGGATATTGATTGTGAATTTAAAATTGCTCAAGATTTTTACAATGTGTATCAGACTCTGCCCACATGGTAGAAGAATTTGTTGTGTGAACTTTATCTACATAATTTCATAATTCCACATGAAACAGAGTGGAATCCTCTGCTTTACATAGGAGATGTTCACCTTAGGGCTTTAATGTCTTGGATGCACAATGAGAGAAACTATGACCAATAGTTAAATGCCTACAGAGATCTTGAAAAATCTGAACCTTTGCCACTATGGGCTGAATCACAAAAGTCTGATGATCTTCTACGAGATTGGTTCAGATTAACTTATGGGAAACCAAAACCAGAGGTCAGGGCTAAAGTGTTTGCAAAAAGAGAAAAGGTTTACAGAGATTACCAGACACTCCCAAATTTTACACAGCAAAGAGCTTTTTCAGGGATTAGGAACAGGTGGAACCGACTGCCAGATGCCTTCAAAAAGTCAAAACCACATAGCCCTATCAATTATGAGGCAGTTGTTCACAGGGTGACCAAATACATACAATTGGGATGACAAATCAGAAAGGAACTATGGATGCCCTTATCCTTTCAACCTCCTACTCTTCTTTGGCCTCTTTATGATAATAATGCTACTAAACTAGACGTGCTGGTTGAGGAGCACAAAGGTGATCACTGGGAGCACAACAGAGGATTCTACTACACCTTCAAAAGTGAGAAAAAGGGGAGAACCTCAATTGGAGACTTCAGAGCTATGGCAAAGAAGTATAATGCTTGAGGACAAGCATTTGAATAGTGGGGGGTAGATGATGAGGCATATTAATGTCTTAATTTTGATATAAGTTTTTTATAATTTGGACACACTCTTTGTGCTTTGACAAAACATTCCTAAACACTTGTTGTAATTATCTTGTAAACTTATGCCAGAAATAGCTAGAACCTACTAAACCTATGGGTAGTGTGTATGACATATTTTGCTTAATATTATACATAGAATGCAGTATTTCATATAACTATTTTAAGCTATGCTCTAACATCTGAGTAAAAGTAGGAATGTTATCTTGCATGTATATTTCAGATGTTGCTAACTTTTCAGGAGAATGAAGAGCGACGCAAGGAGTGGTGATTACTGCATTTAAGGAGAAAGACAATGAAGACTAGTCATGGCAAAAAAAGAACCATACAACTCCGTTGGATAAGCTGCACCTGCAAAGGAGTTCCAAAGAATATAGGGGATACAACTTGCTATATTTCTTGCAAGTTGTTATTCTATTGCTTGGCAGTAAATGTACTATGTCATGGTTGATCTTCCACCTTCTTTTCTAGCGATGTTTGTTTAAGAATTTTATGTATGTTTTTAATGAGCATCCAATTCTATATATATTGGATTTTGAATTGTCTTAGAAAGTTAATGAGAAAATAGATAATGTTGATTTAGATCCAGAAGTTACTTTTTCTATTCTTCATGAATTATTCAGTTTCTGTGTAATCAAAGAAGGATTTTAATGGAAGAAAGATTTTGAAGCACTTGTTGTGTTCATAGTTAATTGAAACTAACCAAGGGGGCCCACTTGGGAGGTGGAATAGATTTAGGTAGAATAGATTCATTTCTTGTAGTTTCTTATTTTCAGATAGATTTACGGTATTAGTCCTGCAACATTGTTACTGTGAAGTTCCTGCAGTACTTGCAGAAAATGATCATAGTGGATGTTCTGAGTTGTTAATTAGTTTAGGTTTATTTTTTAAGCTTCCTGCAATTATCTGTTGTTAGCCAAGGTGTGTTTACTTTTTTGTAGTAGTAGCATAGATCTTCCAATGCATTTTTACTTTCCTACAGCATAGGTGTTATGACTCCTAAAGGAGCTTAGTGCACAAGCTGTGCTAGCCCATTTCAAGTCCTACATCCCTGGGTTGAAAATTCAAGTGTATTTCATGATGGAATAGGTAATCTTTAGAATATATATACTATCTTTGAAGGAGAAATAATGGCATGATTATCTTTATCTATTGTGGAACTATACAGTACCCACTCTCTACCTTTAGAGATACTTTTAGAATTTGAAGGAGCTTAGGAGGGAATTGCTTGGAAAGGATAGCTCAATTCAAGAATTCAAATTCATCCTTAAGATTGGAGCAAGGTTGGTTCCTCTTTTAGTGTAGATGTTTTCCTTGGCATGTATGGAAGTTTGGAGATCCATTAATGGAGTCCTTGATATTTTATGGTTCTTGTTTGAAGTGTTTATTTGTTGTTTTTAATTTGTAATTTCATTTGTGAATGGTATTCTTCAAGGCACACTCACCCTTTGGAGGGTAGAGTAACCTTGAAGGGGGTGGTAGGAAGTGACTCCAGGATTATGCAGAGTCTCCCATGTGTGGAGGGGTATCCATGGGGTTCTTGATACCCATGATGCCAAGTATGGCCTAAGGGCATCTTGGGGGGCATAAGGATGATTTTAGACTGCATCTTGTGTAGATGGTCTTTCCAAGTCCATGTGTGGCTATTGAATTTTAATTTTGATACTTTGGCTTCTCCTCCTGTGATAGTCTAGCACTACCCCTGTTTTCAGGAAGGCCTCTAGGAGACCTTCCTCCTATTTTTCCATGTTTGGGGATTTCTTATGGAATTGTGATTGGATGAGTTTCTATGAGTTGTTGTGGTTACCTGTTTGTTACATGTTCCATTCTGGATCCCCTAGCTCGGGGGTGGCTTTAAAAAGGCCTAGGTTGGGAGCTGAGTCTCCATGGTCAACCTCATTCTCACAGGTTCGTAGATGGATGTTAGGACCTGACATATTTGCATAAAGTTTGAAATATGAAATTAAAGAATTTCATTATAACCTTGTAATTTCTTGATACTTTTATAAACTTTATTTATGGGTTAAATTTGTATGATCGTTAATTAAATTTAATCAAAACATTCAATTTAACTTAATATTATAACTGGATGAATGTTATAGCCAATAGGGAGTTATAATGACTCCTTATCATCAAATCTAGAGTCAATTTGGCCTTAATAGTCTCATTGATCATTTTTGTGCATGGTTGACTTTTGGTCAACCCTTAGTCAAACCTAGGTTAATCACCTTGGTTTGCATGCATATGCATTCCCTATTTAGTAGTGGACCCTTTTAACCTAGTTGCATGTTTATCGATGTATGGTTGACTTTTTGGTCAACTATGGTTGACTTTAGTCAACTATCTTGGTTTACGTGGCAATCAAAGCATGTAGCTTAGGGATCCCTGTAGGGGAGTCTAGAAGCTTCTCTACATAGTTTGAGTTTTAGTCAAACATGGTCAAACATGGGTAACCTTCTTATGATTGGACCTTTGTGGTGTTTTGGACACTTAAACTAAATCAGTTAAAATTTCCCTCTACATTGTTTTGTGTAAACATAGAACTTGTGCTAGTTTGTATTAGACTCTAGCTAACTTGGTTGCGTTTGTGTGTAAACAATAGGTTTTAGAAAAAAAAAAATAGTTATGTTTTTCTCTACTTTTGGGCATTATATTTTAGACTAGATCTTGTGTAGGAGGTGAGCCTCTATGGTCAACCTCATTCTCACAGGTTCGCAGTTGGATGTTAGGAGCTGGCAGATTTGTATAAAGTTTGAAATATGAAATTAGAGAATTTCATTGTAACCTTATAATTTATTGATACTTTTATAAATATTTTTATGGGTTAAATTTTTACAAACATTAATTAAATTTAATTGAAACGTTCAATTTAAATCAATATTAGAACTGGATGAACGTTATAGCCGATAGGGAGTTATAACAACTCCTTATCATCATGTCTTGAGTCAATTTGGCCTTAATGGTCTCATTGGTCATTTTCACGTACAATTGAATTTTGGTCAACCCTTAGTCAAACCTAGGTCAATTGCCTCAGTTTGCATGCATAGGCAATCCTTGTTTAGTAGTGGACCCTTTTAACCTACTTGTTTATCAATGCATGGTTGAATTTTTTGTCAACTCTAGTGGACTTTAGTCAACTGTCTCAGTTTGTATGCCGATCGAAGCATGCAGCTAAGGGATCCTTGTAGGGGAGTCTGGAAGGTTCTCTATGTAGTTTGACTTTTAGTCAAACTTGGTCAAACATGGTCAACCTTCTTTGGTTGGACCTTTGTGGTGTTTTAGACACTTAAACTAAATTGGTTAAACATTTCCCTCTGCATCATTTTGCGTAAACATAGAACTTGTGTTACTTTGTATTAGACTCTAGCTAACTTGGTTGCGTTTGTGTGTAAACAGTAGGTTTTAGAAAAAAAAAATGTACTTGTGTTTTGCTCTACTTTTGGACATTACACAACCTAGTGTGGTTCCTTTAGTTCCCCCTTCACAAGGATAAAAGGACCCGATGTTGATTGATCCTACTCCATGTGCTATCTTTAGCAAGACCAAATGTAATTGAAATGCCTATGAATATTGAAAGAAACATCAAGCTAAAGCCAAGGAATGTGCGCATGCTTCCCAAAATTTTTTACCTTCCTTCGACCAGAGCATGCTTGAGCCTATGGAGGAAGTTAATAATCATAACACTATTCAAATGGATAAATATGATGATTCTATTCATATTTAATATTCTATTATGATTAATTTTGATGAAGAAGATAGTCTTGATGATCCTATTGATGCTAGTAATGATAAACATGCTAGTGATTGTGATGAATATGAGACTATTGATCTTGATCATGGCTGACCTAACATGATTTCAAAAAAATTATCAATCACTCCTAGTATCAAACATAGTGACATACAACATGGTAGTCTTTTGGATGTCACTCCTCTCGTGAGTTCCCCACCTTCCCTAAATGATACAGATCAAGATGGGGGGGGGGAGGGGGTAGGAAATATTGCACTTGATTGGATTCTCTAGAATTTTAGTCTTTGTGTGTTTTCTTTTCATGTTGTGTTTCCTCCATGATGTGCTACTTGTTATATATTTGTTTAGATATATTTAAATGATCCTCATTGCTTCGTTGGTGTAAGGTGATAAAGGAATCAAAATATTGTAATCATTCTTCTATTTGTACATTCCTTCTTCTATATGTCATTATATGTTGTGATGTACATGTTCCATTGTTCATAAATGTGCCTTTGTGTTTTCCGCTTGGGATATTATGACATGGTAGCACAAAATATTTTTGATTCCCATGATGCTAGCCCAAAAAGACTCTTCTTCATAACTCTTATGCACTTTTCCTCCATTGTGTGTAGTTCTACTTCCTTTGGGGGATGATGACATTTCATTTGACATAATATTTCATATATTATCTATGTACAAGGAAATGTACCTTCATAGAATTTGTATTGAGCAATAAATGAAATAGAAACTAAATAAACCATAATATAGCAACTATTTAGCAAATGAAAGATCAATTAAGCATCCTATGGCTCTCTATCTAAGAGTGTTAATAGAAGCTCTCAACAAGCTACCATTAATGACAATCCTAGAATGAGAAATGATAAAGATTAAGCTAAAGCTAACAATTAGTTCAAATTGAAATGCTAAATTGCTCTTAAAATGCCTTTCTAGCTATAAAATGCAAGAGGTTCTATGCAATTCTCAGATGTGTGGTTATGAATTATGATTGATTTTGGTCTTCCTTTTATAGACTTATGCAAGGGTAGGGGGTGTAGTTGTGTTGATCATGATTAAACTTGAGTTGAGTCTTTGGTTCCACCCTTTGAAGACAATGCAAAGCTTATGTCCTCAAAGCTTGGGACAAGTAGACAAGATGAATGGACAAGATGCTCTTTCACTTTGAGTGATTGAGATTGAATTTGGCTTGATCCATGTGAATGTCTTTCCTCAAATCCTATTGGTTGATTGAATTTCCTCCCCTTTTGGGTTGTTGAGAGAAATTAGGATTTATTAATTGATTTTAATTGATTTATTTAGCCATGTACCCCTTGAATGGGTTGAATTTTGTTTAATTCAAAACTATATAATTAATAGAATTAATTGCACTTTGATTTGATTTCACTTGATTAAAATGCTCTCGATTTTTATTCATCTTGAATTAAAGCTTGATTTTAATTTTGATTGGCTAAATGTTTGATTTAATTCAATTGCTTTGATCTTGTCCTCGATTTTCTTTGATTTATCTTGATTTATTACTTAACTGTCTTTGTCCATTTTCAGGTGATTACAAATGCCCCTCTTTGAGTTGACATGTGAAGCATGTTGATTCAAAGAATACTCTGATCTTGCTAATGATAGGTCCTGATTCTGTCGATGATCAATCTCTGATGTTCGTTTGATATTACTTGATGATCGATTATTGATATCTGATATGAAATTGATGTATTTCTGATGATGTTCATTCGATTGATGTTGCTCTTTGATGATTGTTATGATGATTGATCCTTGATATGATGGTTGATCTGATAAAATATTCTGATGTGATACCTGATTTAATGATTGATTATGATGTGATGCCCCATTCAATTGATTTATGAAATTTTTTTTGATAAAAGCTTTCGCTTTGATTTCGATGGCTGTTCTCTTGTTTCAATGATGATGTTGTTGATGTTGATTATCTGATGGTATGCCCCCTCAGAAATGAAATAAAATTTGAACGATGGTTGAAAATTTTGATGTTTTAGGTCAAGTTGCGTTGATGTTGTTCAATTTATAATGAATTTTAATTTAATTTATGATATTGTTTTTATGTCTGTTTGTTTAGAAATGCCCCTATTTTGGTAGATTTGATGAAAAATTCAAGTTATTAGGTCAAATATAGCCTTTTTAGGTCAAAAGGTCTATATAAAGGGGTCAAAATTCCTTTTCACTATTCATTTTCACTTTTACTTTTCACTTTTCCTCTCTGACCTTTGTTGACTTTTGACGATGTCCATCCCTATCCATGAGTATAGATTCAAGTGATATCATCATTATCAGCGTCTACCTGGCCCTGGACCTCCAGTGAGTGCCTAAACTTCTTCGTTTTGTCATTTCTAGCATTTAATTTCAAAATTTTTGAATTTTTCCTTTAGAAACCCTCTTTTTTTCATTTTTTAAATCCAAAGAGAGCTTTTGCATAATGAAATGACACTTTCACCCACCAAGTTGTACTTTCATGACTTTAAGTTGCACTTTGCGGTCTGAAATTGTGCTTATGCTTGCCAGTTTTAGGTCCTATTCCACATTTGCCTTGTTAAAGAGCGCTTTTGCTCTTAAATAGCGCTTTTGCCCTTTTCAATAGCGCTTTCAAATTCTTTGGGTGCTTTTGCCACTTTTTTCACTTTTAATCCATTAAGTAGCACTTTTAAACAATTAAACAGTGCTTTCACATTTTTGGACTTTTAAAGCCTGAAATAGCGCTTTCACCGTGCCAGAAATGATTTCAAATTGATTAAGTCCACTTTACAATTTTCTCGATGTCGTCAATTAGTTGATAGATTAAGGTCACGAACTTGATTTTTTTAGCAATTTGTAAGATGTCAGTATGAGTTAGTCATAATGTGAATATTTGTTCATCAATCTAGATTCAGATGATGGATGATGATAAAATTTTTGTTCTATCTAAGTAGAAACATGAAAACTGATTGTGGTTTGATATTTTGAAATTTTTTGATTGACTTAGAATGATCCAAATAAAAATTGATTTCAATTTTGATGTAAGTGAGCTCACTTCTTGCAAGTTTTCCTTGGGTCTTTGCATGTTCGCGGTGCCTATCCTTTGCCTTGGAGCATGATTCCTGATCTCAGTATGACAGATCGTCACCATATCAATCTCTGTGGCCTATCATTCTTGTTACATCTCCCTTGATTGAGAGTGAATCAAGGTCTTCTCACTACTATGGTTGAACATTGGCACTTAGACCATAATACTTTTCATTTTCCACTAGGGGAGATGACCATCACTCCCCAGGATGTATATCAGATCCTCTGTTTACCGAATCATGGTGAGAAGGTATACTATGACTCTCTATATGATGGAGATGCATGTTAGTGAGTGTTTACAGATCCTACCATTGGTGACACTCACATCCAATGGGCTTAGTTTTTTTCCTTTCCTGTATTACTAGTTGTTTTGGGTATACTGATTGGCAGGTTCTTACTTCCCGACAGAAGCGGCACATGTTTGTTGTCTGTTGGGGTCTTATCCTCGAGGATCTGATGACACATCCTCAAAGATTTCAATAGGGTTCATGTGTTTTGGCATAATTATATCATGAGTTGCACATGATTGTTTATAGGCATTCTACTACACTTACTCCAGGTGCAATCCTTCTTCAGCTTTGGACCTGGGAGAACCTCTCAGTGATACATCCCATTATAGCATGAGATTTTCAGCCAGGTTGGCCAATTTCTTGGATGTACGATGGTATCATTATCCAGACCGATATGGGTAAGCTAGATTATTGGCAGCATGTCATTGATGACACAGACACTATTGTGTGGAGGTCATATCTTGGTTATGAGGTTTGGCTAGAGGATAATGGTGAGCTACCTTACATGTTCTGCCCCCAATGGATGCTCAGGAATTCCATGTATACTATTGAGAGGTTCTATTTCTGATGAGTTCTGCATTATTATGGATGTGTGGATGATATGACATAAGGAGTAGCCATGTATGCTTGGGTACAGGTTGATAGATTGTTACGGGGCCCATGTGTGGATTATGGGAGAACTATGTGAGAGATATGAGACATTGGGTATCATCCTTGGTCTCCTAGATCACATGTCATGGATGTTGGGATTACTAATGATTATGTTGCATGGATACATCGCTATCCTTTTCCTCGATTCACTGATCCTACAGAAAGAGTTCCTGCTATTGATGATTTATTAGATGGAGATGATGGTTATGCAAGAGATGATGCTAGTGATGATGGTGGAGATGGTGATGGTGTTGGTGTTGGTAGGATTAGGGGATGGCATGGATGACATGGTCATCGAGGAGCTAGAGAAGGTAGAGTTCGTATTCTAGTGATTACTGCTACTCTGATTCCTCCTCGGGGTGATGATCAGGTGAGGGGTTGTCGAGTGGATAGATTACTATTATACATTGAATTTGCACCTCTGATCTCAAGCTCTCATAGTCTTGATAATCTAGTATAACATGGGACTCTTCTCAAGGTTGTGGGACCTTTTGCTAATCGAGATGAGACCTCCAAATTCTAGGCTGGTTCCTCTTGGATAATCACCCTAATTTTCTCATAACAAGAAATGTAAAACTTTTGAGGGAAAGGGATAGAAGGAGTGCATGAAATGGAAATAACTGAAAGCAAATCTATCCTACTAGGTGATACACCAAAACTAGGGGCTTGGATCTCAGTATAGAGGAATGAAACCAGTGAGAGGCTTAGGTCTAGGAGATCACAGCTTACTGAATAGGCTAGCATAAGTATTTCATAAGAGGGCCTAAAAATTAGACACAACCTATGACCTACAAGTAGACATTCTCTTCAGAAAAAGGGGGCACAGGAATGAGACAGAATGATAGGGGCTGAAGAATACCCACAAACTCACTCAGATCAGATCAGACATAGTAGTGCACATTCAAACTGAAAGTATGAGGAATTAGGGAAACTAAGAATCACTGAAAGCATTCATAAACTTCAATCCAATAAGAGATAATGCAAACAGGGAAACACAAGGACATGAAAGACTGTCACAAAATGCCTCTGTAATGCTTGTATTATCAATGGGAATTTTACAACAGTAGAAAGCCAAAGGGGCAAAAATGCCACAAATTTCTCTCTGAGAGAGAAAACTCTTCCCTTTTACAATTGACCAATTCTTCCACTACAGGCTCCAAAAATGAATATATACATCCCCTGTACGCAAGAAGGAATCAAAATATCTCCCTAGGATTACATAAATCTGCAATAGAATAATCATTCCTAAAACCAGTCACTTCTGATCATAAATGAATCTCTGAAAATCATAGCCGATCAGATATTTCTCCTTGCGTGCCCATGCCTGCACTGATCCTGCCTGCAGACAAACATTCATCTTGATCCATCTACCTCCCTGCAAGCCCACTGAGTCATAAATGCTCAAAATCTGATCTTTGCAATGAATTTTAATTTAAAATACAAATGGCACCAACTCTTTAATGTTTCATCGGCGTAAGAACACCGCACTGTACAACCTCCTATCGGTGCAACTAATGGTTTGTCGCATGTTCACATAGCCTAAAAAGGGGCTATGCAATCATGCGACAGACCGCTAGCATTCATCAAAACAACCACTGAGCCCACCGATGCCACCGCTGTCTGTTGAAATAGCAATGGTCGCATGATCGCATGAGCCCGAAAAGCTTCATGCGATCATGCGACCGCCCTTTGAATCCACCACCACTTTGAAAAAGACAATGGTCGTGTGATCACATGAGCCCGAAAAGCTTCATGCGATCATGCGACTGCCCTTTTAAAACTATCTCTATTGCCATGTGGATGCTCGGGACCCACAAAACATCACAGCAAACTTGACCCTGGTTTACCTCGAGTTCAATTCTCCTTAGTCGCTGAAACGCTTGATCTTTTCCTTAACCCCGGGTCTATCTGGTGACTATGAGAAATCCTTTAACCATGCACCTGTGAACTTGTCGGGCCCACATTGCTTTAAAATCACATTGGTCACATGATCGTAGGAGCTTGAAAGTCTTCATGCGATCATGCGACAACCCTTTTGAAAACTTTCCCTATTGCCACATAAGCATCGCTCGGGACCCGCAAGACATCATACTTGTCAAATCCTACCACGCGGCCCAATAGGAGCTGACCACATTGGCCAGACCCAGAGAAACACTGCCCAAAAGCACGCTAACCACTAACGGTTTGTCCCATGGTCGCATGGGCTCGAAAGAGCCCATGCAATCATGCGACCAACCGCATGATGCTAGCTACTGCCCGCCACTGTCACCACCAAAAATTCCTGCCAATAGTTAATGGTTTTTCACATGGTTTCATGTGGTCAAGAGGCCACATGCAACCATGCGACCAACCATATGATGCTAGCCACTGACCACCACCTCAGAGTTTTCTGACTACTTTGATGAGCCCACGGTGCCGCATCAACGGTTGTCGTATGATCTCATGGGATTGGAAGATCCCATGCGATCATGCGACAGCCATTGGATCTTTATTGCACTAGCATGACCTTGAGGAACTGGGACCCACCTATTGGAGTTGCACGCTTAGGGTCAAAAACATAGAGGGGGTCAAAAACACAGAGGGTTTTTGAGCGAAGGCCGAAAACACACAAAGCTTTCAGATTGGGGGGGTCGAAAACACACCAAGCTTTCAGACCAAAAGGTAGAAACATCCTGAGCCTGCGGAGAGGAGGTTGAAAACACACTGGGTTTTTGACACATGAGTAGAAAACACACTGGACTCTCAACACTAAAAGGTAGAAAACACAGAGGGTTTTTGACACTTGAGCATTTCTTTTGGAAAACAAGAACCGTGGCCAAAAATGAATGACAGTGAACTTTTGGGCAACAATTACTTCATCATGTTTCCAGGGATCCAACAGATAGACCTAGAGTCAGGCGTCAATAGGAGGTTGATGGAGATATTGCACATGTTTTACTCAATTAGGCATAGGGTCTGCCTGCTCATCAGGTTATTCAGCTAGTTGTTCCACAAGTTTAGGCAGCTTCTTCTACTTTAGCTTCTATGCCATCTTCATCCTCACATCTTTCTTCTTTAGGTTTTGTTCCATTATTGGGTGTTCTCTCTTTGTCGATGCCTTCTTCTTCTATTCCTCCTCCACAAAGTTTTGCAGCATAGGCTCCTACCCCAGCCTTAGCATCAGATGTTTAATCTCTTTAGACTCAGATATCAGTGGTACAATAATAGGTTTCTTAGTTTATTTCAATGATACAGAGTTTCATGGCTGCTATGAGTCAGCAGGGTTTACAGGCTAGTTTGAGTCAGCCTCCAGATAGTGCTCCTGGTGCTAATGGTCCTGATGGTGCTATTGAATTAGCTATTTGAGATATCTTAGATTATTCCCTTGATATACATGATCTCTCTCTTTGTTGTTATCAAGACATTTGGACTCTTATTGTATCATTTTTTATCGATTGATGGCGTTTATGTTGATACTTTGATAGTTGATGTTCTGATATTTGGACCTTGCATCTATGATCATTTGTTTAGACTTTGATATCTTGTTGATTTCATGATGGTGGTACCATGGACTCTGATACTCTCTTTGATAGATTTCACTATATATGATGTCATTATCTGTTGGATCTCTTTTTCAAGTGTTGTGCTATGATATGCAAATCTATATGATTCTATCTCCTATATGCTTTGTTTCATGTTTTTTAGATGCATTTTTCAATGTATGCCTACATTTTATTGATACTTAAATGATTGTCTTATGTATGGCATAGAATAAATGAATGCAATGTTGATTTAATGATTAATGATATTGTGTATGTATGCAATAGATACATGTAGGATGTTAGATGGATAATGAATATTTGATCTAATGGATGTCATTCTTTTAATATGCAAATGTGATGGATCTATGTATGTAATGATCATGAGCTTTTAATGATTAATGATTCTAAATTTTATATGCAATATGGATGGATGATACTATCATGAATGATGTGCATTTAATGATGAATGATCTTAATAAATGCAATGAATGATTAACTAACTAATGCAATGCACTTAATGGATTGATACTTAAGAATGCACCTTCCATGAAATGAATGCAATCTAATGATAATGCAACTTAATGCAATGCAAATGATTTTAAAGATATATGCAATCTAATGCAATGTAAAATGATTTTAATGATATATAAAATCTAATGCAATGAACTTAATTATTCAAATGTTGGACACATTTAAATGAATGCAATGTTTAATGAAGATGACTTAATGCAACTTAACCAATGCAAGTGAACTAATGAAATGTACTTTTTTTTAAAATTTTTTTTAATTTCCAACACACTCGATCACATATAGTTGTTTTTGATGGTCTTTTGATTTTCTAATTTGACTACACCCCTTTTTCCTTTTCCTCTTGCAAATTAAGCTAAGAAAGGAAAAACATTTTAAATGTATTTAATCTAAGATGTATGCAACTAACTATCATTATTCAAAAATTTGGAGCTTATAATCATCATTGAGCATTTTTGGAATCTTGTTTAGTATAATCATCACTAGTTCAACTATGATGATATGAATACTTTTTGCACCTCTTTCTTTGCTTTCCCATCTCTTTCTAGTATGACTATCACTAATTGAAGCCAAACATGAGAGTCTGAATAGTGATTTTGTCAGATTCTATGTTGCAAGTGGATTTTGGTATCATGATATTGAAGATCAAAATAACCAAGGTATCCTTTTGTGTAAACAAGAAAAAATCTTAGTTTTATCCTATGTACAAGTCCTCGATGATTCTTTGACGATCACATCCTTAGATAAATCATACATGATTTAAAACTTTGATTTTAAGACAGTCATTCAGAAATCAACAAAAATATCATCCTTTTATCATAGCTTGTCTAGTTTAAAACTCTCATTGATTCGCTAGAAAGAGATGATTTCATCAATAAATTCAACATTTAGAAAAAATTTTGCAATGTTTTTCAAATCCATATGTCAAGTGTAGTTCCATCCATTTCGTACTTCTAATCCTGATAAAGATAAGGTCATGTAAGATCTTGGATCAAATTTTGCGTTTAGTTCAAATTGGATTAGAATGTAGATTTGATTAAGTGTTCCTCTTTTGTTTTTGATGAATTGATTCTCATGATTGAATAAAGCTTGCTTTGATGAATCCTTCCTCCTATTGAGTAGATTGCCACCAGTTTGATATGATTTCATTTGTGGGACTTAGGAAAATTTGCAGTTTAGGTGACCAAAATCTTGAGGTACTCGTAAATGCAACTGTGGGCCGGGTTTTATTATGCAATATATACAAATGCTGGCAAATGCAATATTTACAAGGTGACCTTCTAGGTGAATAGTCTCACAATAGGTAGAGATAATCATGCCATTGTCTCTCTCTTAAGGGTAATATATCTATGCTACAGACTACCTATCCCCATCATGAAATGCATTTAGATTGTCAACCTAGGGACATAGACTTGAAATGGGACAACACAGTTTGTGCACTAAGTTCCTTTAGGAGTCAAAACACTTATGCTGCAAGAAGATAAAATGAATGAAAGGAATCTATGCTATTGCTACAGGAAAGTAAAAACACTTGACTATTGAATAGAATTACTGCAGAAAACTTATGAAAGGAATCTAAGTCTGTGTAATACTCAAAAAATTCACT
Source organism: Chamaecyparis obtusa (assembly GCA_027943335.1). Classification (NCBI taxonomy): domain Eukaryota; kingdom Viridiplantae; phylum Streptophyta; class Pinopsida; order Cupressales; family Cupressaceae; genus Chamaecyparis; species Chamaecyparis obtusa. Next base: position 1,425,386 of record BSBK01002307.1, on the reverse strand, counting down.
ATACTTGTCTCTGCAAATGCTGCAGGAACAAACACAGATATAATGTTACAGGAATAAACAGTAGCTCTATTTGAAAATAGGAAAAGTATAGAAATAAAATCTAATCTATCTTAATCTAATCCACCTCCCAAGTGGGCCCCCTTGGTCGGCTTTTGCCAACTACTCAACACAAGAAAATAATCCAAAATCACTCTTCCATTAAAATCTTCTTAACTGGTTACATAACTGAATAACTCATGAAGAGAAGAAAACATAGTAACTTCTATTATACTGAATACATCATTCTATATTTCTCCATTACCTACTAAATCCATCAAAATCCCTTTATAACAAGGATCAACACTTATTGAAAACATAACATAAAAGTCTCATCAAGTCTCACCACATGCGGAGGAGATAAAAAAACCATAACATGATACAATTACTGTTATCAACAGAATAATAGTTATGAGGAAATGTAGCAAGACTAATTCCCTATATTTTTTGGAATAGCAGCTCCTTCAAAGCTTGACACCTCCATTGGAATCATGCTTAATTCTCTTGCTATGGTTGGTCTTCTAACTCCCTTCTTTAATACAGATGTTCCATTCTTCATACCACTCCACATTTACCTGAAAGGTTAGTTCATTCAGTACACATATGCAAGTCAACGTTTCAACTCCTACTTAGATGTTAGAACACAAGTTGAAATAATTATATGAAATACTACATTATATTTATAATAGTTGGCAAAACATATCATTCAGGCTACCCTTAGATTTTGTGGCTTTGGCTATACTTGGCATAGGTTCACATAAGCATAAGTAATAAAATGTCTTGGAAATGTTTGTCAAAGTATCAACAAAACATAAAGATCATAACAAAATTGAGTCGATAATTAGACTCATCATCTACCCCCACTAAAAAAATGCTTGTCCTCAAGCATTGTATCTCTTTTCAATTGTCCTGAAATCTCCAACAGTAGTCTTTCCTTTCTTTCTGCTTCTGAAAGTGTAGTAGAACCCTCTTGTGCGCTCCAAGTGATTTCCTTGATGTTCCTCAACCAGTGGATCCAACCTAGAAGTACCGATGTCATATAATGGCCAAAAGAGTGTAGGTGGATGGAATGATAAGGGCATCCATAACTCCCTTCTAGGATATCGTCCCAACTTTATGTAATTAGCCACTCTACTGACAGCTACTTCATAATTAATGGGGCTATGTGGCTCTACTCTTTTGAAAGCATCTAGCATCCTATTCCACATATTTTTGATCCCTGAAAGAGCTCTTTGAGCTGTAAAATTGGGCAATGTCTGATAATCCTTGTAAACTTTATCCCTTAATGCAAACACTTTCTCCCTAATTTCTGGCTTTTGTTTCCCATATGTCAAATTGAGCCAATCCCTCAAAAGAACATCTGGTTTATGTGACTCAGCCCTTAATGGCAGAGGCTTGGATTTCTCTAGTTCCCTATAGGTGTTCAACTATCTATCATAATTTGTCTTGTTATGCATCCATGACATTAAGGCCCTTAGGTGAATGTCCCCTATATAGAGTAGGGGATTCCACTCTGTTTCATGTGGGATAACAAACTTGTGCAAATAAAACTCACATAATAGATTTTGTTGCCATGTTGGAAAGGTCTGATACAAACCATAGAACTCTTGGGCCATTTTGAATTCACAATCAATGTCCTTCATTGTCATCATAAGTTGGAACAAAAAAAATTGCTCCTTTAAGCAAATAACATATATTCTAGGTGGTGGCCTACAAGCTATCACTTGGTCAACTAGTTGCAAAGCCTTGTTCATTTGCTCTTTTTCTTTCTTTAACTATTCTTTGAGGGATTCAATTTCCTCATCCTTCTCAAATATTTCCATTTGCATTTGATTCCTTTCCTGCTTCCACCATGTTTTTTGAAAAGTAAAGTGATTATTCAGATGAAAGAGGATAGACTGAATTATTGATGGAGGGAACTCTTGCATTTGGGCTTTCTTTTTCTTCTCTTTAAGAGCCTACTGGAATAAATCAGTGAACCAGGATGATTGGTAAGGTATAATGGACACATAAAAATACATAAGATGCTGAGGAGTAGATTGAACATTCTCAAAAATATTTTTTGGTATTACTTCAGGGTTTGGCTCAGGCATTCCTTCATCATTCTGAGGCATGATACTGCTAGGTCATTGCTCATTAGGAGTTTCCTCCATGTTTTAGGGTTCTACTTGTAAAGGAGAATCATCAGGAATAACTTCAATAGAGGGCTCTTTAGTCGGTGTTGGTGATGGAATATCTAGTTTTTGAGGAGAAGGTGGGGTCACTTGTCCTCTCATTCGAGGGCTTCTATGCACAGCTGCCTCTTCAACCACTGCAATTTTAGGCTGGTGAGACCTTTTTGCTTTAGGTGCTATAGGAACAAATGCTACAGGAGTAGTTACTATAGGACTCGACCATTTCCTTTTACTAACTTGGATTGAAAGGTTTTAAATTTCTCCTTCTAAGTCAGGGATTTCTTTCCTAACTTTTTTGTTTCCTTTCCTTGAGGAAGAAGTGGGTACACTACTCTCTGGAGTAGGTTCAGGGGGTTCATTTTCTGGTGGTAATTTTGGTTCTTTTTCTTACACAACTACTTCTTCAGTAGGGTCAAAGGATTCTACTACATCATTTAGAGGTTGGGCCATAGGATTTGCTTGAGGTTGCAAATTTTTAGTTTGGACAAATTCTGCCCATGACATTGGGGAAACATCCTTAAGAGATTTCTCTACTAAAAGATTGATTAGGGCATGGTGGCTAATAGAGTTTGCATTGTCTCTTTGAGTTTCCTTAGCACCAATACTTAGCATATTATAAAGAAAATTAGGAATATTAGCCTGAAGATTATGTCTAATACAACTAAGCAGCTTAAAATGGTGAGCATGTAAGTTTGAAAATCTCCCCTCATAGGTTAAATACTTGATGATGTGCATAGCTAGTCCTGGAAATGGTTGAGGAAGGGAAAATCTATTGCACCCCTGCTTAGTAATTTCAAGCGGAGGGTCACCTAACCTGGAAAACTGAGCATGCGATGACCTAGCATCATGCTCATTTGGATAATGTTTGTCCACAACTGGTAATCCTGTAACTTCCGCAATTCTCTCTTTAGTGGCCAAAACTGTCAATCCCCACACTATCACTTTCCCTTCTTCAAATGTATGCATGAATTCTATAGCAACCTCCTCATTAAACTCTATCAGCTGCAGAAAATAACCAAGCCAGCCACATGCGTTGAACTTGCGGACTGCCTCAACATCTGCCAGCAAAATACCATGAACGACTGGTTCATGTCTTTGTAAATTTCCGCCCATCTTAATAGTGCCCAATTTCTAACTTCTCAACTCTCCAACCCACTGCTAAAATTTAAGTTCTTCTGCAAATTCCCTCTCTTGAAATGCAATTGTGATTCTTTGAAAAATACTGATATTTTCACTTGCATTACCTTTATTTCACTTGACACGAACTATAATAATGTTATTGATTTCAGAAGACATCAATACATTTAGTGCGAGTTACCTCATAGATTAATTATGATCCTTTTGAAGTCATGTCAAGTTTAGGAAATCAAAATTTGAAAGTATGGGGAAAATATGCGAAGGATTTAAAAATTAATGGAACACAGCCTAAGTGCAACAATGATGTGATAGGGGTATGACAAGGATAGTCTAAGAATGACACTTGGAAGTTAGTACACTTCCCCTGCCCCCTCTGAAAGTTGAACAAGTGTCCTCACTTGTTAATTTTGGTACAAGTTTGGGAAACTGGCTTAGTGCTTATATCATAAATTTAATGCAGTACTAGATATAATTAATTTAACTTGTGCACTAAAAATAAGTAAAGAGTTAGAAAGTTGTACCTAGTGATGAATTATCATACACAAATTTGAGTTGATTAGAGTGTTGATTTTGGTGGCTGCTTAAGATTGCTGATGTTGCATTTTATTGAAAACATTTGAAAAGAGAAATGGTGGGTGACATGGAATTTGAGTGGGTGGTAGATATAGAAATGAGATGAGTTGACGAGAAGAATATAGAAAAATGAATGAATGAATATACCTCTTTAAATGAAGTTTTATTATGAATGCTTGTCATGGTGTGGCTGCAGGAGGAAGGCTTTCACCTTCTGCTGCAGGAACTATTTCCTGAGAGTCTTTTAAACTAGGCATGTTGAACTATTGTAAGAATTCTTCTTTGGTTTGAGGCTTATGGTACAGGCGCAAGTAGTGTCCATTGACTAGCAACTTAAATTTTACTGGATCAAGTGTGGTTAGTTGAACTACTCCATTATCAAAGACATGTTGAATTTGATAGGGTCTGAGCCATCTAGTTTGTAGCTTTCCTGGGTTCTCCTTATATCTGGAATCATATAATAAAGCCCAATCTCCTACTTGAAATTGCTTATTCTTGATATTTGAATCATGCCATATTTTCCTTTGGTTATGTATTAGTTATGTTCTCTCTAATGCTGACTTACGCATTTCATCCAAGGAGTTAAGATGGAGGAGATGTTCTGCTTGTGCTATAGGAAGATTGATGTTTAGCTCAAGTGTTGTGCATAATGTTTTGTGTTGAAATTCTATGGGCATCATTATTGTTTTCCCATACATCAATTCAAATGGTGTGAACCCTATTGTTGTCTTCCATGTGGTACGGTAAGCCCAGACTACTTCTGGTAATCTGCTGCTCCAATCCTTGTGATGCAATTGTACTATCTTTGTTAGTATTGCCTCTATTTCTCTATTTATCACCTCTGCCTGTCCATTGGCTTCCGAATGATAAGGATTAGATTTTTGATGCCTTATGCTATATTCCTTCATTAGCTCCATGATTAGGTTTGATGTGAAATGTGCTCCTTGATTTGTGACAAGCTCTCTGGGTACTCCATATCTGGTAAATATTTCTTCATACATAAATTTAGCTAATTTTTCATCCCTTGCATTCCTCATAGCTTTCACTTCTACCCACTTTGTCAGATAGTCTATACAAACCAAGATGCAAGATTTTCCTTTTGATGGTGGATCAATTAGGCCAATGAAGTCCATACCCCACTTGTCAAAAGGTGTTAGCACTACCTGTGGATTGAGTGGCATCTCATCTGATTTCATTGGTCTACCCATCCTCTGACATTTATCACATTTTTTTGTATAACTGGCTGCATCTTTATGTAATTGAGGCCAATAATATCCTGTGGTCAAGATTTTCAGGGCTGTCCACTTTGTCAAAAAATGACCTCCACAAGGCTCATCATGAAAAGCATGGAGTATATCATAAACTTCATCTTCTCTCACACATCTTCTCATAATCTGATCTGGACCAGTGTAAAATAGATTGTTATCTATCCATGAAAACTGAAAACTTTTCTCTGCAATCTTTTTCTTGTCTTTCTAAGAAAAATGTGGGGGCATCTTATTTGCTACTCGATAATTGGCTATGTCTGCATACCATGGGTTCTTGATTGCTATATGGAATAGGTGTTTATTTGGAAATGTATGTTCAACCTGAGTAGTGTCTTCATCAACATTTTGTAGTCTAGAAAAGTAGTCAGCAACTATGTTGGCCTTCCCTAGCTTATCAATTGTTATATCAAATTCCTGCAATAGTAAGAGCCATCTTGCCAACTTGCCTGTTATAGCAGGTTTGTTCATCAAATATTTTATTATAGAGTGATCAGTGTGAACAAAAATATGATATCCTATGACATAGTGTCTAAATTTGTTCAATGCATAAACTACAACTAGGAGTTCCTTTTCAGTAATTGTGTAGTTCAATTCAGGGCCATGGAGGCTTTTACTAATATAGTAAATTGCATTCTCAAGGTTAGTAGACTTTTGTCCTAGCACAACACCTATGGATTAATCAGATGCATCTGTATGGATGTGGAATGGAATAGACTAATGTGGTCCTTGGAGGACTGGGGTAGTGGTTAGGAGTTTCTTAAGCTATAGGAAGGACTCATCACATGCTTGTGTCCACTTAAATTCAGCTTATTTGGTGAGCAGTGTATATAGAGGGCTAGCAATTTGACTGAAATTTTGAATAAAGCGTCTATAGTATCCAACATGTCCTAGAAAAGATCTGACATCTTTTTGTTTAGTAGGGGTAGGTAGTGTTAGTATTACCTCTACTTTAGCTGGGTCCACTTGAATTCCTGCTGCTAAAATGAAATGCCCTAGTACCACTCCTTCCTGCATCATCATAAAGAATTTCTCACTATTAAGGGATAGATTATGTTCTTTACATTTGATTAGTACCTTTTCAAGATTCTTCAAAGCTTCATCAAATGTTACCCCAAATGTTGTAAAGTCATCCATATATATCTCCATACAGTCATGTGATATGTCAACAAAAATACTAATTACAGCTCTTTGAAATGTTGTTGGAGCATTACACAATCCAAAAGGTAGAACTGAATGTGCAAATGTCCCCCATGGACATATGAATGTAGTCTTCTCCTAGTCCTCTGGAGCAATAGTTATCTAATTATAGCCACTATATCCATCAAGAAAGGAAAAATACTTCTTACCAGCCAAAGTATTAAGTACTTGGTCAATGAATGGTAGTGGGAAGTGATCTTTCTTAGTAGCTTTATTTAACTCCCTGTAACCCACATAAATCCTCCATTTTCCTCCCTTTTTAGGCACTATAACCAAAGGTGATACCCACTTACTATCAAATATAGGATATATAAAGCCAGCATCTAATAACTTTTGCAATTTTGTTTTTACTATCTCCCTTAATGCTGGATTAATCCTTCTTTGAGGTTGACAAAGGGGTAGGCTTCCTTCATTGATATATATCTTGTGAGTACATAATATTGGGCTTAATCCCTTCATGTCCCCATAATCCCATGCAAAATCTTTCTCATGTGTTTTGAGCAGTTTAGTGAGTTGTTCCATTTGTTGTGGAGACAACTTGTTATTCACAAGGAGATTATGGCCTTTAGAAATCTCAATAGTGGTGGTAAGGTCAAGCATGGATACTTTAGGTACAGTACTTGTGTGCACTTCACTAGGTAGCAACTGATGGATAATATTGGGTTCTGAAGGTAATACACAATCATTAGGATTATCTTCATATGTACTTAACTCTAAGACAAAACTTTCAAACACATCTTTGATCACAACACAGTCATTGTTAAGAATGCTCCGAATGACTTCATCCTCTTGCAACTTTAGAAAAGATTGCCTATGTAACATCATGAGGTGAACCACATAATTCAATTCTTCTTCCCCATCTCCTAAGTCTGGCCATATAGGTGTACTCAAATTTGGCTGCGATTGAGTTGGAGGATACAATGCCAATTTCTTAGTGGCTTGCCCATCTGAAATTGTCATGTTCCCTAATCTACAACTTATGTTTGCATTAGCTGTTGCTAACCATGGACATCCTAGAATAACAAGGTAACCAACAAGGTTGACTTTTGGTGAAAGGATCATGAAATTAGCAGGGTACCCCCAAGAATCTAAGGCAACAATTATATCTTCTATCATTCCATCAAGAGTAATAGTAGAGCTACCTACTAATTGTAATATTGTTGGAGTAGCTCTCAACCCTTCAATACTCAGTTTATTCATAGTATCCTTAGTCATTACATTAATGGCTACACCTAAGTCTATTAATTCATTTTTGACAGATTGGCCATTAATGATGATATTCACAACTGGACTCCCGGGATCTGAATATTTTGGTATCACCAGTTTTCCTAGCATGATATCAGCCAATTTTCCTATAACATGAACTATTGTAGGATCCTTTTTTTTTCTCCCAGGCTTCCTAAGAAAAGCTTCTTTTATTGCTTTTCCATATACTAGAACATCTTTTATTGCTTGAAACAAGGGAATATGGACATGCATGTTCTTAAGTTGGTCAATGATATCAAATGGCTGATCTTCTTCTTTTGGTATGGGTTTCTCCATGCTAAGCCTTTGAGGAAAAGGTGGTTTAACTGATGTTTGAACATTAGCTGAGTTGGAAACATTTTCTGATGCAATAGTATTTGGAAAATCATTCTTTGGAATTGGCATTGTTGTTGTAGGAAGGTCTGGCACTTCAGTGACAAGGGGTGGTTCAGGTGCTGGCAAGGTAGTACCTGATCTTAGGTGTATATCAACTATATCAAGTACATAGGTAGGGTACTACTGAGCATTAGTAGCATACATTTGCTTTTGTGGTTACAAAAGAGTGTTTGGATTTGGTTGAGGTTGAGTAGGTAATTACGTCTTCTTTTGGGATCTTGCATTTGGAGGTGGTGGCATTATTGCAGGCATATTTGTTGGAGGTGGTAGAGGTGGATATCCAAGATTTGGGTTAGCCCATTGCTGAGGTCCTCTCCATTAGTTAGTGGTTTGCCAATTTCCTTATGGTTGTTTCCATTGGTTTGGAAATTATGACCATTGGGGTTGCTGTGGAGGATACCATTGATTTTTTTTATTATTTGGCCAAACATTATTCCAAGTGTTTTGATTATATTGTGGAGGACTTTGGACATTCCAATTTTTCCACTGACTATTATATGGACTTGAAGTTTGTAATGGGTCTTGAGGCATACCTTATCTCATGGCCCATGGTCGGTGTTGAGAAAAAAATAATACATGCTCATCCTCTCCTTCTATCTTTAAGTACTCAGTTGGAAGATGTTGGTTCTCTAGGTTTGTGACCAATTTGCACTGACAATCCTTCTTTTGTTTGCAATAATGAGGATAGTACTCTGCCAGCTGTGCCTTTGCATCTATATGTTTCTTCTTGGTGGTCATAGTATCCAAGTGTGTAGCAACATCATTTATGATGCCTTTCTTGAAGTCTGACAACAGGTTTGAAATCTCTATCTTTAAAATACCAGAGCCACTCCCTTTTGTTAGCACTGAGTGAAATCCTCTTCCTTTCTTGACTGCTACTCTAGAATAGTTCATACAAATCATTTTAAGATCATCCTAGGAGGATTGAGATATATCACCTTTGTCCATGAGGTCTAGAGCTTCAAGACAATCTTCAGTCACTCCTCTTAGAAAATGAGCTTCTGTGAATCCTCCTGCAATGCATGTTGTGGGTTCTTTTGTAGACTGAATAAGAAGTGTGATATGTAGTCTTCTAATGTCTCATCTTCCCTTTGTGACATATAGAAGATATCATCTCCTTTTGAATCACTTCCCTTGCAGTAGTCTTTATACTTCTTTAGAAACAAATCTCTCATTCTATCCCAATCAGGTACTGCATTCACTCCTAAGCCCATGAACCATCTGAGGGCTAACTCCTTTAGTGTTGCTAGGAACAACTTAAGCTTATGACTATCAGTATTGTAGTCAAAACTTCAACATAGTATGTCAAACTCAAACAAAAAGGTGTCAGGATCTTCCATAACAAGTCCATAGAACTTTGGAAGTGCTATGACAGGTATGTTTTTGAGGTTTGGATTTGTAATAAGACTTGGAATTGGAAATGGAAATGTAGGAGCTGCCATTACTAGAGGTGTTGGATATTGAAACTAAGGCGAGAAAGTATTGTTGATTGGAGGGTTTTGAGCAACAGAAGGTCCTGGAGTAGGATTATTATTATGAAAACTAGCCAATATTTTTGCTAAAGGATTGAGGTCAAATATTTCTTGGTTTTCTTCTTCTTCTTCTATTGAAGATGATGCAAAAAACTTAGGACTGGCGTCAAGAAATGGTAATTCAATCTCTTCAAATTCTTCTTTCAGTTTAACAAGCTCCTTTGGGAGAAATCTACCATGAGCATCTCACCTTTTTCAGTGCATGCAAGTAAGTTGATGGCTTGTGAAGCAAGTTTACAACTTCTTGGCATTAACTAAAAATAGGAAACTAATTTGAAAAATAAATGACTCTTTTGAGGTTCCTAGTTTGACACCATCCCCGGCAACAATGCCAAAAATGAACAGTCTCACAATAGGTAGAGATAATCATGTCATTGTCTCTCTCTTAAGGGTAATATATCTATGCTACAGACTACCTATCCCCATCATGAAATGCATTTATATTGTCAACCCAGGGATGTAGACTTGAAATGGGACAACATAGTTTGTGCACTAAGTTCCTTTAGGAGCCAAAACACTTATGCTGTAGGAAGATAAAATGCATGAAAGGAATCTATGTTATTTCTGTAGGAAAGTAAACACACTTGACTATTGAATGGAATTACTGTAGAAAACTTATGAAAGGAATCTAAGTTTGTCTAATACTCAAAACATTCACTATACTTGTCTCTGCAAATGCTGCAGGAACAAACACATATATAATGTTGCAGGAATAAACAGTAGCTCTATTTGAAAATAGGAAAAGTACAGAAAGAAAATCTATTCTATCTTAATCTAATCCACCTCCCAAGTGGGCCCCCTTGGTCAGCTTCTGCTAACTACTCAACACAAGAAAATAATCCAAAATCACTCTTCCATTAAAATCTTCTTAATTGGTTACATAACTGAATAACTCATGAAGAGCAGAAAACATAGTAACTTCTATTATACTAAATACATCATTCTATCTTTCTCCATTACCTACTAAATTTTTCAAAATCCCTTTATAACAAGGATCAACACTTATTGAAGACATAATAGAAAAGTCTCATCAAGTCTCACCACATGCAGAGGAGATAAAGCAACCATAACATGATACAATTACTGTTGTCAATAGAATAACAGTTATGAGGAAATGTAGCAAGAATAATTCCCTATATTTTCTGGAATAGCAGCTCCTTCAAAGCTCAGCACCTCCATTGGAATCATGCTTAATTCTCTCACCATGGTTGGTCTTCTAACTCCCTTCTTTAATACAGATGTGCCACTCTTCATACCACTCCACGTTTACTTGAAAGGTTAGTTCATTCAGTACACATATGCAAGTCAACATTTCAACTCCTACTTAGATGTTAGAACACAAGTTGAAATAATTATATGAAATACTACATTATATTTATAATAGTTGGCAAAACATATCATTCAGGCTACCCTTAGATTTTGTGGCTTTGGCTATACTTGGCATAGGTTCACATAAGCATAAGTAATAAAATGTCTTGGAAATGTTTGTCAAAGTATCAACAAAACATAAAGATCATAACAAAATTGAGTCAATAATTAGGCTCATCACTAGGTATGCGACTGACTTGGACTTTCAATGGTGCATGTTTACTAGGTTTTCACCAATTGAATGGATCTTGCTCTTTTTTCTATTTTTAAAGATTTTCTCTTTTTTTTTGCTACCAAGGCACCTATTTGCTAGGTTTTCACCAAGGCACTCTTTCTCTTTTTTTATTTTTTTGTATTTTTCTTTTTTCAAAAAAAAAAAATTCATATCGTCAAGGCACCTATTTGCTAGGTTTTCACCAAGACAACATCTTTTTGAGGATCATATATGAATGTTTTTACTTTCTTTATGCTCAATTTCCATTATTTTTGATCTTTTCTTCTTTTCTGATTTGTTTGTGCTTTTCTACTTTTCCAATGTTTTTGGTATTTTCAAGATCTCTTTTGAATATATAAAATTTATATGATGCTTTCCATCTGATTTCTGATACTCTTTATACTCTTTCCTCTACCTCATGTATAGAACCTCTTTAGATGTATGCTATTGATAGGTTCTTGTAGTTCTTCTCCATCACAATTTGCTAATTTGTAGGTGCCAGTCCCAAAAGAAGAAGTAATGATAAATGGTCCTAACCAGTTTGCCTCCCATTTTCCTTTCCTTTCTCTTTCTGCTTGATTTTTGGGATTCTCTTGCAAAACTAGGTCACCTATTTGGAATGTTCTTGACTTGATGTACTTATTATAAGTCCTTGATATTCTATTTTGATATACCTTTAGATGATCAAATTCTTGTTTATGTTTCTCATCTAGGAGTTTTAGTTCTTGTAGCCTAGCAACTCTATAGTCTTCCTCACTTATCAAACCATGAAGAGATACCCTTAAGGATGGAAGTTCTACCTCCAAAGGCAAAACTGCTTCTGTTCCAAAGACTAAGGAAAAAGGTGTAGCTCCTGTTGGCATTCTTATGCTTTTTTTATAAGCCCATAAGATTGGGATTATTTTGATGTACCAATCTCTACCTGAATTGTCCACTGTTATGTTCAATATCTTCAAGATGTTTTTATTCATTGCCTCAACTTGTCCATTACCTTGAGGGTAATAGATTGATGAAGAATGATGAATCATGTGAAACTTTGTGCATAACTCTTTTAAGTCTTTGTTTTTGAAATGCTTTGCATTATCCATTATGATAGCATGAGGTATTCCATATCTACAAATGATGTGATTTAGGATAAACAAAGATATCTACTTTCCCTTTGCAGTTGATAAGGGTACAACTTCCACCCATTTGGTAAAGTACTTTGTTGTCGTGATGATGAATTTATGACCATTCGAGGATGGTGGATAAATCATTCCTATTAAATCTAGACCCCATTGATAGAATGACCAAGGTGTTTTCATTGGATGAAGCTCTTGTGTAGGCACATGTATCAAGTTTCCATGGAATTGACACTTTCTACAAGTTTTGGCAAAATTGCAAGTGTCTTTCTCCATCGTAGGGAAAAAATATCCTATCCTAAGAAGTTTCTTAGCTAGGGTTAATCCATTCGAATGTGATCCATAGATTCCCTCATGGATTTCTTGCAAGGCTACATTTGATTCCTCTTCTTCTAGACATCTAAGGAGCATTCCATCTAAACTCTTACAGTACAATGTTTCAGAAATTATGGTATATCGAGAGGCTTGGTGAATGAAGCTTTTCTTTTGATTCCTGGTTTGGTCTATGGGTAGGATTTGATCTTTTAAGTAAGTTTAAATAGGTCCATACCAAGGTGATTTGTGTGTAGTTAGGAATCAAATGGTGTGAGGTTGGGTAGGGTCAAACGTGGGTTGTACCACTTCTTCTACCAGGAATTCATATCTGGCACTCTGATCTGACATTTGTAGAAGTGATGCCAAAGTTTCCATTGCATCTGTTGCTTTGTTCTTTTCTCTTGGAACTTGCTCAAATGTAATAAGTATGAAGTACTTCTTAAGATTTTCCACCATGTTTTTGTAGAGTACCAATTTGTCATCTTTTGTGTGATATTCTTCATTAACTTGATTAATGACTAATTGTGAGTCTCCACAAACCTTTAGTTCTGTCACCTTCCACTCTAATGCCAACTTGATTCCAATAACCAAGGCTTCATATTCTACTATGTTATTGGTGCATGTAAATAGAAATTTATATGACTTAGGAATTGTAGATCTTTGAGGAGTGATTAGAAGTATGCCTGCTCCTGACCCATGTTGAGTGTATGAACCATCAAAAGTTAGTTGCCATGTTTTTGCCTCAACATTCACAATCTCTAAATCTGGGAATTCTACTTGAATCAAATGATCATCTTGAAGTGGTGCTTCTACTAACTAGTCAGCAATGAATTTCCCTTTCATAGATTTTTGGTCTACATACTCAATGTCAAATTCACTCAATACCATGACCCATTTGGCTAGCCTTCCATTTAATGTTGTTTTACTAAGTAGATAGTTCAAAGGATCAATCTCGACAATGAGCTTTATCTTGTGGGCTATCATATAATGGCATAATTTTTGGGAAGCGAAAACCATGGCTAAACATTCCCTTTCAATGAATGTATAATTTAGCTCATATTTGACTAGAGTCCTAGTTATGTACTATATTTCTTTTTCTTTGCCCATTTCATCTTCTTGTGCTAAAAGTGCCCCTAATGAATTCTTTGTTGCTGAAATATATAGGATCAAGGGCTTGCCTTTGATAGGTGGCATCAAGATTAGAGGATTCATGAGGTATTTATTCAATAGATTAAAGGATTCTTCACACTTTTCATCCCATTTGAAAATTGTATCTTTACGCAAAAGTTGGGTGAAGTTATGACATTTTTCTGCTAGTTGGGAGATAAATCTCCTGATAGATTGTATCCTTCCTTATAGAGACCTCATTTGGATAATATTTTTAGGTGCTTCCATCTCCATAATGGCCTTGACTTTAGCGAGATCCACCTCTATTTCCTTTGCAAATACAATGTAGCCTAGTAGTTTGTCGGATTGGACTCCAAATGCACATTTTTTGGATTGAGCCTTACTTTGAATTGCTTTAATCTGTCAAATATTTTCTCCAAAATTTGTAGATGCTTCTCCCTTGAGTGAGATTTGGCTAATATGTTGTCCACATTATCCTCCATGAACTTATGCATCATATCATGGAATATTGTGGTCATTGCTCGTTGATAGGTTGCTCCGGCATTATTCAAACCAAAAGGCATGACATTCTAGCAAAAAGTACCCCATACACATGTAAAGGTTGTCTTATCTTGGTCTTCTAGTGCTATCTTTATTTGGTTATATCCATTAAATCCATCCATGAGTGAGAACATGGAATGCCCCACTGTTAGGTCTACAATGGCATCCATGCTTGGAAGAGGGAAAGCATCCTTAGGACATGCCAAGTTTAAGTCTCTAAAATCCATGCAGATTCTGATGGATTTATCTACTTTTGATACTGGCACTATATTTGAGATCCATTGTGCATAATCAATGGCCCTTATAAATCCCACCTTCAACAATTTTTCTAACTCCACTTTGACAAGTAGTGCTATATGTGGATGCATCTTCCTTAACTTTTGCTTAATAGGTTTGGCTCCTTCCTTGATATTTAGATGATGCATTATCAAATTTGGGTCTAATCCTGGCATATCATCATAAGACCATGCGAAGTTAACTTTTTTTTCTTTAAATAAGTTGATGAATTCTATTCTTTCTTTGCTAGATAGTGATGCCGCTCGGTGCATGATCTTCGGCTCAGTTTCTGACACAATATTTATCTTTTCTATGGGCTCAATTAAGATTGGAGATATTTCTTCATAATGTTCTGGTAGAGCATCCAAACTTCCTTCCTTAGGTGCCTCAGTTGGGTTTTCACCTTTGGAAACATCCTTTATTTCTTTTTCTTTTTCTTTTTGATCTAATGTTTCCACTACGTTGCTTTTCAACATTAGATTTATTTCTTTTTTCATTTTTTCCTCTTTTAGATGGATTGAAAGTTTGGATGCTCCCCCTTATCATCTCCTCTTGATATTCCATGGTAGAAGAAGGTTCAACCGCGTTAAGGTATTGGGAAACCACGTTGTCATTCAAGAAGGTTGGGAGAGTAGTTGGCTCAATGGAATCCCATTCAATTAATTTCAGGTGTATGAGAGTCAAAGGTTCAATACTTGGGCTTGGTTCAATGGGGTTTAAGGCTAATACCTTGTTAGATGGTTCATACATTGTATTGTGCAAGTCTATGACATGGGCCTCTTCTAAATTTTCTAAAGAAGTAGGATCAAAGTCTTCCTCTCTAGACTCCTCTAAGGTTTCCGTTGGATAAAAGACATGTGGATTAAACCTAAAATTTGATTCCTCCATAGTAGGTCTCCATGAAGGTATGTAGGGTTCACCTACCCAATGATTTATCTCTACTTCTATGCTTGGCACATCATTTAGAACCACTTGATTTGAACTAGATGCTTGATTTGGACTTGATTCTGCTATTTGTCCTTTATCCTTGGTAGAAGTGTAAGTATGAATAACATCAATACCCTTATCATGGCATGACTCATTAGATAATGTATCCCATTCCCACTCATTATAATCTTCATCACTATGAGATTCTAATTGCAATATTTGACCATGGAGTTTTGGATAGTGTTTTTGAGTGTACCCTTCTTCAAGATACCCTAATCCTATTTTCTCCTTGCTATCTTGCCATGTACTTTCTATTGGTTCAACAAGTCCTTCATTCCTCATGCCCAAAGGTCCTTGACCTTTGTACCCCATCTTTTTCATGATTTGAAACCCTTTCCCATATTGATGTGTGGGAATGCTGGGGTTTTGGATGTGTTCGACATGTGCACTTGTTTCTTCATCCTTGTAGAGCCAATTTAGGATCTCGTTATCATTCTCATCCATGAATGATGAAGTAATAGCTCTCAAAAAATGATCATTGTATTTGTGGGGTATATTTTATGGTCTTCCATAGGACTTAGGAGATAAGGGTAAGTCCATCATGAATAGGGAGTATTTGCCTACTCCTTTTTGCTTGATTTTGCATTGCTTATCAAAATTCTTCATCATTTGATCCATCTTTTGATAATGGGCCTCTTTGGTATATACTTGAATAGCTTTGGTTTGGTCTTCTTTTGATTCTTCAATAATATTATCCTCACTAACCTTCTCTTTTCCTTTAGTCGATGTAGTTAGGTTAGTGAGTTTTGGTGTGTCTTCAATAGCAATTTCCTTTTTCATCTTTTCTTTTCCCTTCAATAATGGGATGTCTTTAGAACTTTTCCCTTGCTCCATTTGATTAGGTATAGACCCTTCTGCATTGTGTGGGACTAAAGAGTTGTTGATAGGCTTGATGTTGTTACAATATTGGAAAGGGTTTAAGTCCCCACTTACCATTATTTCCTACCCTAGATAAGGAAATTTTAGACATTGGTGATAAGTGGAAGGAACGGCTTGCATTTCATAGATCCACGACCTTCCTAACAAGATATTGTAGGTCAACTTTAAATATATCACTTGACAAATGGTCTCTTTTTGCATGGGACCAACTCTTATGGGTAGTACTATGACTCTTTTTGAAGCTCTTTCTTCACCATCGTAGGCTTTAATAGTTATCTTTTTCTTAGGGTTAATAGCCTCCTCATAAAATCCTAGGGATTTCACTAGGCTAAGGGTACAAATGTTTAAGTCAAATCCTCCATCTATAAGGACTCTTTTCAACCTATGCTTATGAATCAAGACTTCTATGTGCAAAGGCAAATTTTGAGGATGATTAAGGGACATGTCATCTTGTTCAGAAAATGATAAGCAATGGGGTGCAATGAGGTGTCCCACCATATCTTGAAACTTGTCTACCTCCAAATTTAGAGGCACATTGGTCTCCAATAAGACTTTCTCCAAGATATCTTTATGAGTTGGTGATAATTTGAGCAACTCAAGAATATAAATTTGATCAACTAAGTTGTATTGTTTTGATGATGAGGTTGAAGCTTGGTTTGATAACACAATTTTAGGAGCATTTGTAGGTAGAATGGTTTTTTATGCTTGCCCCCTAGTGACGACATTTGATGATGCTTCTCTTAATTTATCCTTTACTACTACAACATTTATGGTATTTTCCTCTTCGCTTAAAGTATTGATTGTGTTGTCGTAAGTATGAGCAAAGTTCACCTTCTCATTACCTCTTTTCTAATTTTGATTGGCATTAGATGACTCACCCTTTTCATGGTTCAAAAAGGGGTTCTTGAAGGCCATATGGTCCTCATTATTTTGAGGCCCTTTAATTTTGATAGTTCCATCATCTATTAGATATTACAGTAAGTGTTTTAACCTCATGCATTCATTGGTTTTATGACCTCTATTCCGATGATATTCACAATGATGAGAATCATTCCACCAATTAGGTTTAACTTTAGGTTCAAAATATCTTAAATCAGGTAATGTGATGATCTTGTTAGCAACCAAAGTTCTTAATGCATCTCCAAAGGTTCACCTAAATGGGTGAATTTTCTCTTGTTATAAGTGGAGAAAAAGGGTTTGGGCTTATTCCCATTGGCATTATTATAAGTATTATTAGCATTGTTGTTCAAATTTTTGGAATTGTTATTGGAATTATTGGAATTAAAGGGATCTTTGTTCGTTTGATTTACATTATTTGAAGAATTAGCTCCACTTGATAAGTTAAAAGGGGTTGCCTTCAAATTATGGGCCTCCACAACTCCATCGTTCACAAGATTTTTGTTATTATTCTTTAGCCATAACTTAGGCTTATCATTGTGATTGTTGGCCCCTTGATTATTGACATATTTAGACACATAATTATTATTGTTATTGTTGGTATTGGATTTGTTATCTTTAAATAATTTTATCTCTCCTCTTTTGACCAATACGTCCTCAATCTTGATCCCATTTTCAATAAGTTTTTCAAATATTGGGGGACATTGGAGTTGTAATCGATAATTCATTTCCATGGTCAAATTATTTGTGAAGATTTCCATCTTTTCCTTCTCGGGGATACTTTTTGGATACCTTGCAAAAATGGTCCTCCACCTTTGTAGGAATCCTAAGAAGGATTCTCCATCTTTCTGTTTGGTATCACACAATTTGAGCATCGTGATTTCATGCTCAATGTTGTAAGAGTAGTGGGTCACAAACTTGGAGGCTAATTCCTCAAAGGTCTTTATTCCTTGGGGTAACTTTAAAAACCACTCCATGGTGGGACCTCCTAAGCTTCTTGGAAAGAGTCTCATTAGATATGTATCATTGTGCATGAACTCAATACTTAAGGCACAAAATTCCCTTAGATGATCTTGTGGGTCTGTTTTACCCATATACTTGTCATACTTAGGAAAAATAGTATTAAAGGGAAAGGGTGCCATAACTAAGCTTTTGTTGAATGGAAAGGGACACAAAGCTTCAATAGAAAAGGCCTTAGGTTCGGCCACCTTTTTCATTGTATCAATTTTCTCTTGGAAGGTTTTCAATTTTCTAGTCATAGCCTTCATGGGGTCATCTTGTTCTTGATATTTCTTAAGTTGTTCTATATCGTAATCATGGGGAAGCTTTACCCCCCTTTGGACTAGGTTTGGGAAAAATTTCTCCCTATCCTTATCTATCAACTTCTCCACAACTTCTAAGAATTCATGATCTTGGGCTGCTCTCTCAACTTTTTCTTCAAGTGTTTCTTTAGGATTATGTTTGGCATTGTTGATGTTATGATTGTTTCCTCCTTGTTGGTGATTATGATACGTGGAGTTTCTATCCATTTCTCCAAGTCTTTCTTCTAATAAGTGTGGAAAAATTTCCTCTTGATTAGGACCCTTGAAAAGACTTTGGTTCTCAACTTCTTGACCTTTATTTGCAACACAAGTGCTATCTCCTTGTAAAGATACCCTATATTTGTGGGACTGTGTGCAAACTGGCATCCAACAAGGGTTTGATTTGAAATGATCCTTGATTTGACAATTGTTGATTTTAATTGAAGAGATTAAAAATGTAAGATGAACTTTCAATGGATATCTCTCTCACTTGTTTATGTATTTAAAACACAACAATCACGCATACACTTGTCTCTTTTTACCCACTAACACAAAATGTTTTATTTGAAAGTACGCTGTCATGGGTTTGGCACAAAAAGAAACTTCAAGCACCTACCTAGCTCAAGATTGGTTCGTAAACATGACTCTAAAAAGGTGGTATTGCTATTTTATCAATGATTTAATATGGATTCCATTCAAAATGGATCCTAAACTTTCATCCCCCAAGTATGTTAAGGGGCTTCCCACCACCGGTATATCGGATTTTTGCGCAATCCATGAGGACTACTCAAGGAAGTTCAAAACTTTAGTATCCTTTTTTCACACACCCCATTAAGGATGTATGCATTTTGTTTTATAGTGGGTTGGATTCTTGCAGCAAAAGCAAGCGTATCCCACTTTGGGCTGTCCCTCTCACTGGCCTCGTTAAGGTAATTTTTCAGGAGGTGAGCCCACTAATGTTCTAGCATGTTCATGAAAAGAAAGGAAATGGAGTTAAGAATTAGTTTTTGGGAATTTGGTTCACCAAAAGGTGAAGAGCATATCCCTAAATTTTCCTTAATGTCCCAAACACAATAAACACGGTTCAATTACTAGCCCACTAACTAAAGAATATTGAGTATTTCTACTCTCTTCTACAAACAAGGGGCTTTGATTTTATGTGCTTGATTTCCTCAACCTTACTTCTTCATTAAAAATTTCAACACCTTCAAAATTTTGATTCACTAGAAGAAGTGAAGAGAATAGGCCTAAATGCTAAACTTTCCAAACAAAGATAGGTTGTTTTGTAATTACTAGATTCTTAAAAGCACCAATGCCACAATTTAAGGGAAAAATTCACTAGTTTGAGGCTTACCTTTCCTTGTAGCTAACAAAAGTTAGGGGCATTTTTTATTTGTCTCCCTGATTTTATGCTTACCTTAGCTATAGTTCCTTTCTCATGTGCTTTTCCACCAGCAAGTTAGTCAACAAAAACAACCACAATGAAGGAAACCAAAAATGAAATTGAAGAAGCAAAGATTGAATTGAATCTAAGGCCTTATTTGCAAATTTTGAGAAAAACTTGGATTAAGGTTAGAAAATCCAACTAAGTGAGACAAACTTAGTTTTATAAGCTTCTACAATTTTAAGATAGTTCTCATAAACCTGATTTTCCTCTTGTGAATCCTCAAGAACCAATTTGATGTGAGCAAAATTCTCCTTGATTTTCTTAGTCAAAGCCTTGCCTTCTTGGTTGAATTTGCTCTCTGGTTTTTTTTCTTTTCTGTGATCAGACATCTTGCAGAGTCATAAAAATCATTTTACCACAATCAGATAATGAAAATTCACAGTTTCTGCAAAAGCATTGTCGTAATGCTTAAAAGTGCTATTTTATTGCTTAAAAGCGTTGTTAATCTAATTAAAAGCATTATTTGAAGTTTGACAATAAGCTCAAAAGTGCACAAATAACTAGTAAAAGTGCTACAAAATTGATCAAAGGTGGTAAAAATAAGTAAAAGTGCTAATTAAATGCACATAAGGGCTCAGTAGTCAAGGAAAATGCGTTGCTTGAATCAGTGAAAGTGCTGTTAGAAATTAAGACAAAAGTCAGAAGGATTAAATGTGCTATTGATCGGTGTAAAGGCACACAAATTCATCATAGAAGCATCGGTACAGTGCTCAAAAGCATCGTTTAATTGCGCAAAAGCACCATTTGAGCTCTCAAAAGTGTTGTTTCCTAAAAAACCCGAGAGTTAAACATACCAAAATATGATAAAAATGAAAGAATTCTGAGCGATTAGTAAAGTGAAGCATTCTGCCCCATGGTGGGTGTCATTTTGTGTACAAGGAAATGTACCTTCATAGAATTAGTATTGAGAAATAAATGAAATAGAAACTAAATAAACCACAATATAGCAACTATTTAGTAAATGAAAGATCAATTAAGCATCCTATGGCTCTCTATCTAAGAGTGTTAATAGTAGCTCTCAACAAGCTACCATTAATGACAGTCCTAGAATGAGAAATGATAAAGATTAAGCTAAAGCTAATAATTAGTTCAAATTGAAATGCTAAATTTCTCTTAAAATGCCTTTCTAGCTATAAAATGCAAGAGGTTCTACGCAATTCTTAGATGTGTGGTTATGAATTATGATTGATTTTGGTCTTCCTTTTATAGATTTATGCAAGGGTAGGGGGTATAGTTGTGTTGATCATGATTAAGCTTGAGTTGAGTCTTTGGTTCCACCCTTTGAAGACAATGCAAAGCTTATGTCCTCAAAGCTTGGGACAAGTAGACAAGATGAATGGACAAGATGCTCTTTCACTTTGAGTGATTGAGATTGAATTTGGCTTGATCCATGTGAATGTCTTTCCTCAAATCCTATTGGTTGATTGAATTTCCTCCCCTTTTGGGTTGTTGAGAGAAATTAGGATTTATTAATTGATTTTAATTGATTTTTTTAGCCACGTACCC
Source organism: Chamaecyparis obtusa (assembly GCA_027943335.1). Taxonomy (NCBI): domain Eukaryota; kingdom Viridiplantae; phylum Streptophyta; class Pinopsida; order Cupressales; family Cupressaceae; genus Chamaecyparis; species Chamaecyparis obtusa. The sequence goes on along the minus strand of BSBK01002307.1, from coordinate 1,403,849 downwards.
CTTGAATGGGTTGAATTTGATTTAATTCAAAACTATATAATTAATATAATTAATTGCATTTTGATTTGATTTCACTTGATTAAAATGCTCTCGATTTTGATTCATCTTGACTTAAAGCTTGATTTTAATTTTGATTGGCTAAATGTTTGATTCAATTCAATTGCTTTGATATTGTCCTCAATTTTCTTTTATTTATCTTGATTTATTACTTAATTGTCTTTGTCCATTTTTAGGTGAATGATGACATTTCATTTGACATAATATTTCATATATTATCTTATGATCATAGTGACCCTAGAGTTAGTAGATACCTTTGTGTTTCTCTCTTTATGTTATGTGCCTATTTACCTTGATATGGCTTCATTTGGGGGTATTTCATAGTGGAAACATCTCTAGTGGATGCATGTACACTCTGTTAAAGCCATTTCTCCCATTAAGGTACTTGCAATCACTTTAACGTGGGGGTATACACTCTTCTCACATTTTGCAGACACGCACTTTGATATCTTTTCTTCTTTGAATCCATTTATGGATTACTAAATAATCCTAAAGGCTTGATTCTCTTTCGGATCTCTTGTTGGATTTCTAAGAATCCAGAAGGCTTGATCCCTATAGTTGCATCTCTTTCTGATCCCTTAAGGATACACACATCGTTATGCTTGGATCACCTTTTGCAGTTTTTATCTTTTGGAAATATAGTTTCCTAAGGGTGAATCCTTGATGGGTTGACTAGGCACAAAAACTTGCTAGACTGTTCAATGTCATATTTTGTTGTAGGATTTCCTTTTGGTGTGGTTCACAGTAAGAAACAAACATCTTACTAGGCGATTTAATCACACTCCTTTTGTTTTTTTTTGTTAGTGATATCTCTCTTGTTATGATTTTGGATTTAACAAGGACTCAAGTATGTTGGGGGCTTGATGTATTCCTTGTCTTCTTAGTTGTGATGAAATTATTTTATTCATTTTGATCTACTTTACTGAGAGTTTGAGTTAGTCTCATACTCCCTCTAAAGTGGGGGCTAAATCTATCATCTTAAAATGGAAGCACCCATGTTGAGACATGTTTTTCCATCTTTACTCAGATGCTTTGGACCAAATTTTAATGCCTTTATGGACCCATGGATGTACCTTTTCTTTTTTTCTAGATTGGGCTCCTATTTTCTACCCTTTTCCATTATTCTTTGCTATCCCCACTTGATCCCAAACCATCCCCAAAGGAATGAACCATCAGGGGCTAGGACAAGGTTATCCTATCCCTTTACAGGTAGGATGAGGTTTTCCTATCCCCTAGGGTGAGGATGAGGTTGGCCTCCCCCTGAGGTTAGGTACCTCAGGATTCTAGGCCCATATAGGGTTTCCAATTTATTTTCCCACCTTGTGCAATCGACCTTTTTTTATTTCGGTTGTGAAATTGGTATAAAAGGGGGCCTACTCACTTGATTTAGGAAATCCAATATGTTCAAGCACTTTTCACATATTTTTCTACAAGCATTCATAAGCATTTTCTAGGAGCACTGAAGAAGGTCCTTTTGCAAGCTTTTAAGACTTCAAGCTTTCAAGATATTTTTCAATCAAGGAGATTTAAAGGAGCTTTGAAGGAATTAATTAGAGGCATTTTCATCATCTTTCCATGATCTTTCATATTCCTTTCAAGATCTAGCTTCCTTCTTTTTTTATAGATAGTGGAGTTGGCCTTCAAGGAAGGGTTTGTTCATCCATTCTCCATTTGCATTTGCATATCTGATTTGAGCATATGAGTACATCTACATTGGTGGATCCATGAATTGGTATGATTGATCTATTGTATTTGATGAGATATCATATATTCCCACAAGATTCAACAACATTGAGCACTTCTACATCCTTGTGGATTACAGATCCAGATCCTCCGCAAGGGTTTCTACAAAGTAAGGTGAATTTGTACATTTTATTTGCTTTGACATATATTTTATAATTAAGGTTAATTCATAAATTAGGGATTGACAGAGGCAAGCTCCTCCCCAACAAAAAAAACCATTTTTTTCTCTTGCAGATTCAAGTATATTGAGTTGTAGATCTAGATTTAGAGTCTTCAGAAATAGAGGTTATTGTCATAGATCCAGATTCTATAAATACTTGCAGATAAGGTGGATGTTGATCTCAACCTAGTCCTCGGTGGATTTTCTACATGTCACCATCCACTCTCCAAGTCATCATAGTCCCGAGCCAGAAAGATTTATGGGTTTTGTAGATCTTGGGTTTCTAGTTTTAGATTTGCTCCTGTTTGGTTTTCTAAGTTGTTTCGGGAGAAGAATTGCATATCTAAGTTTGAAAACATACATTCCAAGTATTCAAAGATGAGTAGGTGTATTTCATTTATGAATTTGAGCATTTATATTTTATATTTGGTCTATTTCATTATTTTTTGCATTTCTTTTACCTTCCTAGTTGACTACACTTGACACATAGGAAATAACGTCTTTTTTCTTACCATTTGGTTAGATCCTTGTTTTACATTAGTATCCCTGCATCACTTGGGTTGTACTAATCTAGCTTGGATCTAACTAGGAAACCTAAGAAGTATATAGGGAAGTGTCATCGCATACATCTAACCCTTGAGTTTTTTCTTGGAAACCTCTCTGGACCCCGACACTCAAGTGATCATATGTGGTATTAGTAACCTCTCATACACACAAGGGTAATAACTATGCAAGACCTCAATCAAGCATATTCTCCCACTCTCATCCTAGTCAAGACCTCAATCAAGTACTAAGGCATGGACAAGGAACACATCTTATTAATTCATTCAAAACCCCCCAAATAATGTATCATGTTATCACTTTATTAAGTTACTTACAATAAGTGATCCTAGTAGCCACTTGTGGGCCTTGATGCTTATTGAAAGCCAATCCCATCTATACACCTAGATAACTTACCCTAAGCTCATAAGTCATAAAAACATCTCATAAATCCAAAAGACTTGATAATTACATTTGACTGGTTAGATAAAAGATACGTAGAACACATATTGGTCCTCAAACCATCACATCACAAAATCTATACTAGTCCTCAAACCAGAACATCATAAAAACATACTCTCTCAAAGAGTTCACAAACTAATGAACTTAAAATGAACAAAAGTTGGGTAAAAAGATCGAAACCGTTATCACATTACAAACATTGTAAATATTCATGCCATACTAAAAAGTTAAAACCCCAAGCCTCTGATAACAATTCCTAAAAGCCAACTTAATGCTACCCATACCAACAATCAAACACAACAACCAAAAACTCCAATAATAAACATATCAACATTAAATTCTCATCAAATAATATTTAATTATATTTCATTATTATTTTTATTTTTGTTTTTCTAAAAGAATTCCCATGTATGAAATTTTTCTAAAATATTTTTTTAAAAATAGAATTTTGAAATATAGAATACCGCTACATGCAAATTTCAAAAAGAAATTTTTTTGTTAAATTTAATTTTTTAATTATTATTATTATTATTTCTAAAAATATAATTTTTAAATATAGTTTTTTTTAATCGGCAAAAGGCCTAAGCATAAGATTAAATTATTATTATTTTTTAAATTAAGTACATCTACCTCCGTTCAAAACATACACTAATAGGAAAGAACGAAGGAAAGAAAACCTCCAGTCTTGCCTGGGACTATCGTCCACACAAAAGTTAAGATATAGAGGCATTTCGCTATTTATAAAATTTTAAGCTTTGAGGGCATACTCTCATTTTACAAAGTTGAATGTTTATTTCTTGAGGTTTTCCTCAATCTATTACAGAAAACATGTATCTCCAATCTTTGATTGAAACCCTTCTTTTCTAGGCTATATTCGTGGATAAAAGATGCTTAGTAGACCTGCATACACTTGATTCTTGGCCAAGATCGATATTAGCTTAATCATGAAAAAAATTGATATCACTAGATACGATAATCATGAATACCTCTTAATAAATACATCGGTAAACTATTTGCTTAAGTTGAACCATAATGTAGTAATCAAAAAAAGAATTTAAACAAAGCTTCTCCAATTCAATGATCCCCTTAAAGTTAGCTAGCATATATAATATCATCAAACAAATACCAGTATGCATTAATTATCATTATGCCTTAACATGAAAGCAAATAAATAATTTAAGTTACCGTAGTTTCTATCCTGCATTAGGGCATTTTATTTAACATATCACAATTTATGATTAACTCTAGAATGGTACCTTGATAATTACATCATGCCTACTACTTTTGAAAAATTAATTATTATAAATGCATACTGATACATTGATTATTCTACATTCCTTACTTCTACTAACAGTCCAATCCAATTAAATGAAAATTTCCATTAATAGATAAAATTGGTATTTAGATACTTCCTTGAAAATAGTGATATCATCTTCAAACCTATTGTTTAGAAAAATCACCTTAATTCAAACTATAATTAGAGTCCCAACCTAATATTAGTGTCATGTCCCCTTTTCAAATAATTAAAAATAATAACTTTTGCCAAGGTTGGTAGGCTCAAAAAGTGAAGTTTCGGGAAAATGGGCTAATCTTTGGAAACCAATGGATTAATAAATGAAAATTATTATTAAAATATGTATTATTGACCCCTCTTGGTCATGAGTTAGGGTTATGCCCTCTTTTAAAGGGGTTTGGAGACATTTCGGGTTGATTCTAGAACTTGATTTTTGCTCATTGCTTTGTTGTTCTTCAGAGGCTGCCAAACCTGTGGAGAAGGAGACCCAAGGATGAGAGTTTGCAGGTTTTTAGGAAGGATAAGGATGGGATTTTGAGGCCATTCCATGTGCAAGCTCATGCAGAGTTTGCCTTTGTGCTGAACAGTGCAAATTTGTGAGTTTTCGGGTGTGTTTCTTGTATGAGTTTGGTGTTTCCGGTTGATTATTTCATATCAGTTTGGTTTGCTATTTTATTGCAAAAATTTTGATGATAAAATAGAGCTGAATATATGTATTGGGTCATGGTTATACTCCCGTGATAGATTATTAGTGTTTTGTGGTGTTTTCAAGCTATTTTGTGTTATTTTCGGGAGCCCGATGAGCATTGTTTTTGTCTTCCTTTTTGGAGCTATTGTGTAAACTATTTGCAGATCTGGAAATGTCATTTTGTAGGCCATTATGATGGAAAAATTTCTATAAAAATGTCTACTTTCAGATTTATCAATAATATGTGAAGCTGTGAAGTTTTTGGCACTATTTTGGGCATACTCGATTTGGGTTTTATTGAGAAATTGGTTGATCTTTTGAAATATTGGTTGTTTAATTTTAAAATATGATTAGAGGCTTTAAATATCATATAAATTTAGAAAGGGGACATTTCAGTGGTATCAAAGCAATGATCTTGCTAGCCTGAGGGTTTGTAGAAGTTTGTATACAACTAAGTGAAAGTGAAAAGAGATATTTGCAGCGAGAAAAGAATAAAGAAATTTTGATCAAACCTCCAGTTGAAAATAAAAGTACAAAATCTAAGGAAGGAACAAGTAAGGCTGACCCAGATGAGATGGCAAAGAAATTCTTCTAGGACATCCAGAATACTCAGAAGCAAACAGTAGATAGTTTGGCAAAAACTAGAGAGGCTTTGCGGATATTGACAAAAAAACTACAAGGAGTTGTATCTACTAATGAGAAAGGGAGCACTTCAGAGGAGCCAAGAAATCTGAAACCCACACCCTCTAAATCAACAAAAACTATTTTCTTGCCTGCAGATGAGCCACCAGTACCAAATCTAGCCCTTAGTCCTATGGAAGAGGTTACAGGTAACTTGATTGCATTAAGAGCTACTTACAATGGCTTAGATGATGACTTTCGTAGTTCGGTTCCTTTTAGAGAATATGTGGATATGATGAACACTTTGATGCCCAAGAAAGAGTACAGGAGGGAGCATGACAAGTGGAAGAGAGCTCAAAAATAAAATAAGAAAGTTTACAGCACCTACTTTTGATGGAACAAATAAAATTTCAGCTAGAGCATGGCTACAAAAATTAGAGACCTTCTTCACACTTAACCCCATGAAGGAGAGTGATGTCGTTCAATTCACAAGTCTACACTTGGGAGATGCAGCCTATGATTGGTGGTATTATGGAATGACTACTCAAGGTCATGATCAGGTAACTACATTTGATGATTTCAGTCAAAGAGTGATAGATAGATTTGATCTCAAGGATGATGAAGAGTATTTTAAAGAATTGTCAAAGTTGAAACAAACCAAATCAGTTAATGAGTATATAGAAGAGTTTCAAAAAGTGGCTATTATGGTACCTGATATGAGTGAAAAGAGGATTATTTATCTTTTTCTTGATAGTTTGGAAGGTTCTATTAAGGGTTTGGTTAAGGCTTTCTCACCCTCAACCTTACAGGAAGCTATCAAAAGAAGCTTGCAATTTGAAACTTGTGTGCCTATGAAACTAGTCACTAATCAAAAACCCCCAAATCTTTGGCAACATAAGGGGAATTTTTAGAAAAAGACTTTTTCAGCACTACCACCAAAGAATGTGATAAATGTAGCAAAAAATAAGGTAGATGAAGAGACTAGGAGTGAACTACGAAGGAAAAAGCTTTGTTTCACTTGTAGAGAACCATGGGTTCCAGGACATAGATGTTTGGGGAAAGGTCAAGTGCACTATATTGAAGTTGCTTCAGAATTTGATTCAGATGAGCATGAGGAATTTCATGACACTAAGGAGGAGGAAGAAGAAGAGAAAGAAAAAGAAATCAGCAAGGATGGCACTTTAGCAGCATTATCAAGAGTCCCAAGATACCATCCCTTTCAAATTTGAATGGTACTAGCAGGGAAAAGGTTGATAGTTCTTCTTGATAGTGGGGCAACACACAATTTTATTGATGAGGGAATTGTCATGAAAAGAGGGCTTAAAGCAGAATATTTTGAGGGATTCAATGTTACTGTAGCTGATGGATTCACTATGCCTTGCACACGGGTGGTGAAACAACTCAAGATGACCTTAGGAGATTATGAGTTATGTGATGACTTATATGTTGTTGGTATTGGGGAGATAGATCTTGTATTGGGTGTTCAATGGTTGCACTCTATTGGAGGCTATTACATGAACCATCAAACTATGGAGTTTAAATTTCATTCTAATGGAAAAGAAGTCTTATTGAGAGGCTTATCAAATGGAGCACCTAAGGTGGTCATTGCAAAGAGGATGGAGAGGACTTTTCAAAGAGGACAAGTAGCATGGGTAGAAGGAGTCATAATCCATCCAACAAGCTCTCCAAAGAATCAAGGTAATTTCTATTTTGAAATTCAAAATATTCTTGATAAGCATAGTATAGTTTTCAATGATTTGCCTCTGGGATTACCACCAGATAGAGGTTTTGAGCATGTTATAGAGTTAGAGCAAGGTGCCAAACCAGTTATAACAACTCCATACCACCATCCAAGAGGTTATAAGGAAGAAATAGAAAAAACTATTAAGGAACTCTTGGTCATGGGATTCATAAGGCCTAGCTCTAGTCCATTTGCATCATCTGTGGTACTTGTCAAGAAAAAGGATGGTACAATGAGAATGTGTATAGACTATAGGGCTCTAAACAAGAAGACCATAAAAAATAGGTATCCCATACCACGCATAGATGAACTCATTGATGAGTTACATGGTGTTGTATACTTCTAAAAAATTGACTTAAGATCAGGGTACCATCAAATCCACATGAGGAGGGAAGATGTGGAAAAGACTGCTTTTAGATGTCACTATGGGCACTTTGAATTTCTTGTTATGCCATTTGGCCTCACTAATGCACCAGCAACATTCCAATCTTGTATGAATAAGGTATTCAACAAGCATCTTTGAAAATTTGTTTTGGTATTTTTTGATGATATCTTGATTTACAGTAAAACATGGGAAGAGCATCTAAAGCACATAGACACTATTTTGGGAATCTTGGAGCAGTAATCCTTCTATGCTAAGCTATCTAAATGTGAGTTTGGTTTGACAGAGATCCTATATTTGGGACATATTATAAGTTCTAAAGGAGTACAGGTTGATCAACAAAAATTCAGGCAATTTTGGATTGGCCTCCACCCACTAATCTTACACAGTTAAGAGGTTTCTTCAGGTTGTGTAGCTACTATAGGAGATTTGTCAAGGGATTTTCTCAACTTTCTGCCCCCTTGACTGATTTGACAAAGAAAGGAGCTTTTATTTGGATAGAAGAGGCATAAAAAACATTTGATAAGCTTAAGGAGGTAATGAGTTCATGCTCTATGCTTGCAATTCTAGATTTATCTTTATCTTTTGTTGTTGAATGTGATGCTTTTGGAGAAGGTATAGGGGTTTTCCTAGCTCAAAGGGGACATCCAATAACATTTGAGAGTAGAAAATTAAATCAATCAGAGAAAGGTTACTCCATCTATGATAAGGAAATGTTGGTAATCATGCATGCACTTCATAAGTTTAGACAATATTTGGTATGTGGGAGATTCATTGTAAAGACAGACCATAATAGCCTCAGGTTCTTCTTGAACCAAAGGGATTTGAATGATCATCAACAAAAATGGGTAAGCAAATTGCAAGCTTATGATTTTGATATTGAATACATGAAAGGAAAGAATAATGTGGTTGTTGATGCTCTCTCAAGAAAGCCCACTTTGTGTTCCTTAACATCTATCTCTGTTGATTGGAAAGTCTCCATACTTTCAGAGTATGCTAAAGATTCCTTTGCCACCAAGATTTTGGATGAGTTAGTGGATGATAACAGGTACAAGGTTGTTGATGAATTGACTTATTACAAGAACAAGATCTTCTTAGTGCCAGGATCAAAAACTAAGGAGAGGATATTGAGGGCCTTTCATGACACACCTTTGGGTGATCATCAAGGATACTTCAAGACATATAGGAAACTTCAAGAGTGGTTTGAATGGGAGGGTATGAAGGAGGATGTCTTTAAACACATTAAGGAATGTATGGTATGCCAACAAAACAAGAGTGAGCAAACTTTTCCTGCAGGGTTGTTACAGCCACTTCCTATTCCTGAACAAAAATGGGAAAGTATTTCCATGGACTTCATCACTGGGTTGCCCAAGGTTCAAGGTAAGGATTGCATATATGTGGTGGTAGATAGACTAACTAAATATGTACATTTCTTTCCCATCACATCTGATTTCAAGGCATCACAAGTGGTAGAATTGTTCTTCAAGGAAATTTTCAGGTTACATGGCTTGCCTAGAAACATTGTCAGTGACTAGGATAGTAGCTTCCTCAACTCTTTTTGGAAGGAGCTCTTTCATTTGGCAAGAACTGAACTCACTCCTAGTACTAGCTATCACCCTCAAACAGATGGACAAACAGAGATAGTTGATAAATGGATAGAAGGATATTTGAGGAACTATGCTTCAAATCAACAACATGCTTGGGTGAAATGGTTGCACCTAGGGGAGTATTATTACAATACATCTCATCACATGTCTATTGGTATGCCTCCTTTTCATGTTCTTTATGGTTATGATGCCTTTTCCTTTGTTGATCTAGTACTTTCAGATAGCAGAGTACCTATAGCAAGTGATTTCGTTAAGCAAAGCCAAGACATAATAAGGTCCCTCAAGGATAATCTACAACATGCATAGAACCAACATAAGTTGTATGCTGATAGGAAAAGGATTGAAAGATCTTTTGAGGTGGGAGATTTGGTATTTTTCAGGTTGTAGCCATATAAGAAAAGAACCTTGAAGAAGAGTAGGGCAGAGAAGCTCAAGCCAAGGTTCTATGGGCCTTATAAGATCATCAGGAAGGTAGGAGAGGTAGCTTATGAATTGGAGCTCCCACCAAATAGAAAAATACATAATATTTTCCATGTCTCTTGCCTGAAGAAGGTTCTAAGCCAGAAAACCATAGTATCTACAAAATTACCACCTCTTGATGATGAAGGGAAATTAGTTTTGATTGTTAGAGTAATAGTATATTTACCTTTATAATTAAGTCTATCTGATTTAATTATTAAAGGTCACTATTATTCTTTTTTCACTTAAGCTTGTCATTTAGGTGCATAATAATTAATATGTTTATTAATTATTAAATGCACAAACCTAGCTTTCTCCGGCTTTAGGGTTTCTCACCTTATAAGCCGCTTTTTGTAATTATTGTTCATATTTTTGGGAAATACAATTTTGCTCTCACTCCGCTGAGATTCTCAAAACCCTTGCTCTCTCTCTCTCTTAGGTTTTCGCTCCAGCTTCTGGTATTTTGCTTGCAGGTGATCTTGGTTTTTTGTGGATTTGCACATTTGTGAAATCTTACATGGTATCAGAGCAACCCTGCCGTTGCCGAGGTTGAAGTTCTTGAAGCCTGGATTCGAAGACGACAGCCACAGCTTGTTTCTGGGGTTTTTTGTCACTTTGAAAGAGGCACGATCTTCTGGAGTAGATTGAGCAGAAACGGACTCCGCCATTGCGTTCAGAAGGTCCGGGAGAGTCGAAATCATATAAAACTCGACTCAGTTTGGCCCCCGTGACCACAGGAAAAAAAATTTGCCCTACCAGGGCCGTATAGCTCGAAAATCGAGAAAAAAATTCTCAAAAAAACAAAAAAAAGGTTTTTTTAACAAAACAAGGACGCGCCGCCAGCGCACCGCCACCGCGCCACCCGCAGCGGCTGCCGGGCAGCGCGCCCCCGCTGCGCCACCGCGCTCGGCCGCCGCCTCCACTCAGCCAGGGCGCCGCCCGCGCTCGGCTCACCCGCCGCCCGTGCTCCGCCACCTCCGGTGCCGCCACCCCCTGCCGCCGCCGCCCCTCCGCCGGCCACTGCAGCAGGTGACGTCACAAGCTGACGTCACCTCTTTTTTCTGGCACGAAAAAAATTTTCCAGCGATTTTTAAAATTTTTTTCCGATGGTACGGTTCTGACGTCATGCTGACGTCAGCGATGGCCCAGTGACGGTCATACGGCCGTCAAATTTTTTGCCGTCCCTGGTTTTTTCCAGAGAGCTTACATTTGGGGGTACTTGGGCGTTTTTGCTCCTACAGGGTTCATAAGGACTCAAAAATCGACATATGATATATCACCGGAAAGGTCTTTCCGAGACGGACGCAATGATGCTGGTTTGGTTTGCTGATTCAGCCATTTGAGCTCTCTTTTTTAGCATCAAAGTCAAGGCTTCTCCTTTCCTCCTTCTCTGCTTCTGGAGTCCAGGTTTTCTCCTCATTTTTTTTGTGCTTTCAGTTATTTGCTGTACGGGGGTTTGATTTATACATTGTGGGGGGGTGTTTTTCCTTTCTGTAATTTACTTCAGAAAAGACCCTTCTACTTCTGTCTTCTTCTTCTCTCAATGTCGGATCCCTCTGTGGCCCGACTGACACCGCATAATTATCATACCTGGAAAGCACACATGACCAGACTTCTTATGTCACGTGGCTTATGGTCATGTCTGGATGAGAACCAACCTGTCCTGCAACGTCCCTTTGAGATTCTTCAGCACAGGAATAAGATGGATGAAGCCATGGGCTTGATTGCACTGAACATCTCCGACAGTCTCCTCTTTCACTTGGAAGGTTTGACCACTCCTAGGGCCATTTGGGGCAAGTTTTCAGATTTGTTTGGCACAGTTAATGAGTTCAGGGTACTTCAGCTTGATGCAGAGTTGACTACTTTGACTCCTACCAGCTTTCCCACCATTGAGGACTTCTTGATGAAGTTCAAGTCTCTGCGTTCAGTTTTGCAGGGATGTGGGAAAACAAAGACAGATGATGAGTGTATCTTCTTGATACTCTCAAAGTTGCGAGGACAGTATCAGATCTTTTCTTCCACTTTCTACTCCACCATGGATGCTTTGGGTGCTAGGCACACCATGCCTTCTTTTGAGACATTCTGTGATCGGTTGACACGGGAACAGGCAAAGATCCAACAGATGGATGCTTCTGGCTCTTCTAGCCAAGCGTTGGTTGCTCAGTCTTCACAGGGGAAACCAAAACCGAAAGGCAAACCGAAGAAAGATTCTGCAGGCAATGAGTCTTCCTCCAAACCTGCACAGAAAAATGATTCCAAACCTCCAGCAAACCCTTCTAAGGGTAAATCTTCTTCGAAGTCTACTGAGTCTACCTCCAAGACTAAGAAGAAATCAGTTGAGACCTGTAGCTTTTGTGGCAAGGATGGACATCCCGTTTCCAGGTGTTGGAAACGTTTGGAGGCTTTAGAGGAAGCCATGCAGGAGCATCACATTTCAGCTCCCCAGTCCACCTCCTCCCCTGCAGGGAAAGGTCATGCTCTTACTGCACAAGCTATGACTTCTGGGCCCACCTGGATTCTTGATTCCGGTGCTTCTCACCACATGACTCACACTCAGCAGTTGGTCACCTCAATTGCTCCTTGCGCTACTTCGCAGATTGCTGTTGGGAACTCATCTCATCTTTCAGTTTTGGGTTCTGGTTCAGTTGCATTAGCTGGGGGTTCTCTTCAGGATGTTCTTTTTGTCCCTGACATTTCGACGAACCTTCTGTCTATCTATCAGATTTGCCACTCTGGCTCTGGTAAGACAGTTGAGTTCTCACCACATGATGTGGTTATTCGGGACTTACATGATACTGAGATGATTGTGGCTACTGGGAGTGTTGACACTGCATCCCGCCTATACAGATTTGATGGATTTGAGTCTTCTGTTGGCACAGGTTCCTGTCTTATAGCACATGCAGATTCAGTGAGTAGACTTTGGCATGAGCGTTTGGGCCATGCCAATTACAGATATCTTCAGCAGATGAGCACACAGGCACTTGTTCTTGGGCTTCCACAGATTACTTGCACTGATGGGGTTTGTCAAGGTTGTGTTCTTGGCAAACAACATAGGGATCCTTTTCCTCAGGGACGAGCTACTCGTGCTTTGGCACCGTTGGAGTTGATTCACAGTGACCTCATGTCCTTTCCTACTCCTTTTTCTGGTGCCAGATATGTGCTCACATTTATTGATGACTTCTCCAGGCGCACATGGGTGTACTTTTTAAAGTACAAGTCTGATGTCTTTGATTCATTTCGAGTCTTTAAGACATTTGTGGAGAAGCAATCTGGTCTTTCTATTCGCCGGATACACACAGATAATGGGGGGGAGTATGTGAACCAGGCTTTCCGAGATTTTTGCTCTGAACATGGTCTTCAGCATCAGTTTTCAGTGCCCTACACCCCTCAGCAAAATGGTGTGGTAGAGAGAAAGAACAGAACACTTCGGGAGATGGCTAATTGTATGATACAGTCCAGGTCCATGGATTCGTCCTTTTGGGCAGAGGCAGTCAATTGTGCCAACTATATTCAGAATCGGATGCCTCACAAGGCAGTTCGACATATGACTCCTGAGGAGGCTTGGTCTCATGTCAAGCCTGATGTATCTTCATTTCGAGTTTTTGGCAATGAAGCATGGGCATTTGTGCCTGACGCTCAGAGGAAAGCGATGGAGCGGAAGAGCCGACACCTCATTTTTGTTGGCTACTGCGAGGATGTTAAGGCATATAGGTTGTTTGATCCTGATTCCAGAGAGGTCCTGTTTCGACGGGATGTCCAGTTTGATGAGCGCCTTCCTGCAATAGATACTCCGCTTCCAGAGTCTACTTCACTCACCACTACTCCCTCCTCTCTTCCAGTTGTGTTTCAGGATGATGAGGATGAAGATCTTGGTGATCCCCATTTACCTCCACCACAGGATCCTCCACAGATGCCTAGATGGGCTCGTGTTACAGTTGATGCTGCAGGATCTCTGGCTGGTGACCCTTCCACCTCTCGTCGCACCCGGTCTCATATTGCAGGTTCCAGTCTTCTGAGTCATGCTATTTGTGGTGATCCTCAGACATTTGGGGCAGCGACAGGACATACTGAGTGGGACAGTGCTATGGAGGAGGAGTATTCTTCTTTGATGAAGAATCATACTTGGGATCTTTGTTCGCTTCCTAAGGGAAGAAAGTTAGTGCGATGCAAGTGGTTGTATCGTACTAAGTTTGCTGCTGATGGTTCTATTGATAAGTACAAGGCACGTCTTGTTGCGAAGGGTTTTTCACAGGTTGAGGGTATTGATTACACTGAGACATTTGCCCCTGTCGCCAAGATGAACTCTATTCGCCTTGTCTTATCCCTCGCAGCTTCTCAGGGATGGCCCATTTTTCAGATGGATGTGAAGAGTGCTTTCTTGCACGGTGATCTTAGTGAGGAGATTTACATGGAGCAGCCTCAAGGATTTGTGCAGGATTCCTCCTTGGTTTGCAGACTTCGGCGTTCTTTATATGGTCTCAAACAGGCCCCTCGGGCTTGGTATGAGAAGATGGACTCTTTTTTGCTTTCTACAGGATTCACACGCTGTCATTCCGATCCTACAGTCTACATTCAGCGTCTTGAGGATGAGATTTTGATACTTGTGCTATATGTTGATGATCTTCTCATCAAAGGTAGCTCATCTTCTATGATTCAGGATGTTCAGTGCACATTGATGGAGCAGTTTGAGATGACAGACCTTGGTCTTTTACACTTCTTTCTGGGTCTACAGATTGTGTAGTCACCTACTGGGATCTTTGTTTACCAGCAGAAGTATGCTCTTGACATGCTTCAGCGCTTTGATATGCTTGATTGCAAGCCTACTCCCACACCTTTTCAGTCGGGTGTTACTTTGTCTACCTCTTGCACTACGCCTTCAGTGGATGCTACTTTGTATCGGCAGTTGGTTGGCAGTTTGTTATACCTGACACACACTCATCCTGATCTCTCCTTTGCAGTTGGTCTAGTCTCTCAGTTCTCACATGAGCCTCATGAGAGTCATTGGCAAGCTGCCAAGCGTATTTTGAGATACATTCAGGGCACACTTATGTATGGCATTCACTACACATCAGGGGCTCCTCACATTGTTGGCTACACTGACTCAGATTGGGCTGGTGATGTTGATGATCGGAAGTCTACTTCTGGCTTTGTTTTTTGTCTTGGCTCTGGTCCTATCACATGGTCGTGCAAGAAGCAGAACGCTCGAGCAATTTCATCTACAGAGGCTGAGTACAGAGCGACAGTTCATGCTAGTCAGGAGATTTTATGGCTTCGGCAGTTGATGACTGAGTTTGGTTTTCCTCCTGATCGTCCCACTGTTCTGTGGTGCGATAATCAGAGTGCTATTCACATTTCCTGCAACCCGGTGGAGCATCAGCGCACTAAACACATTGAGCTTCATATGCACTTCATCCGTCAGCAGATTCAGGATGGTGTTCTCACTTTGGAGTACATTCCCACTGACGCGCAGGTTGCTGACATCTTCACCAAACCCTTTGCATCTCCGCGCTATCTTCAGTTGCGTTCTATGCTTGGGGTGACGGAAGTTGTCCTTGGGGGGTCTTGTTGAGTCCTTCCTTCCTTCATGTTTCTTTTCAGCATGTTGTTGTATCTCTTTTTGGGGTAGGGTTTTTCCCACTGGGTTTTCTCTATTTCCCCAGTTCACAGAGATTTCTTTGTTGTTGGGTACCTGATCAGGCCTTGTTGTCGGGACCCATTTTCCTGCTTTCTTAGTTGTGCTAGGTTAGTTTCCTCCTGAGCTTCGCTTAAGGGGGGGTGTTAGAGTAATAGTATATTTACCTTTATAATTAAGTCTATCTGATTTAATTATTAAAGGTCACTATTATTCTTTTTTCACTTAAGCTTGTCATTTAGGTGCATAATAATTAATATGTTTATTAATTATTAAATGCACAAACCTAGCTTTCTCCGGCTTTAGGGTTTCTCACCTTATAAGCCGCTTTTTGTAATTATTGTTCATATTTTTGGGAAATACAATTTTGCTCTCACTCCGCTGAGATTCTCAAAACCCTTGCTCTCTCTCTCTCTTAGGTTTTTGCTCCAGCTTCTGGTATTTTGCTTGCAGGTGATCTTGGTTTTTTGTGGATTTGCACATTTGTGAAATCTTACATTGATACCAGAAGAGGTTTTGGATACAAGAGAGAAAAGATTGAGAAATAGGAGCATCACAGAGGATTTGGTCAAATGGAAAGGATTACCATTGGAGGATGCAACTTGGGAAGGAGCACATATTCTTGAGCATCCCAACCTTCATTTCTTGAGGACAAGCAATATTTGGGAGGGAGGACTTGTCATGTCCCCTTTTCAAATAATTAAAAATAATAACTTTTGCTAAGGCTAGTAGGCTCAAAAAGTGAAGTTTTGGGAAAATGGGCTAATCTTTGGAAACCAATGGATTAATAAATGAAAATTATTATTAAAATATGTATTATTGACCCCTCTTGGTCATGAGTTAGGGTTATGCCCTCTTTTAAAGGGGTTTGGAGGCATTTCAGGTTGATTCTAGAACTTGATTTTTGTTCATTGCTTTGTTGTTCTTCAAAGGCTGCCAAACCTGTGGAGAAGGAGACCCAAGGATGGGATTTTGTAAGTTTTTAGGAAGGATAAGGATGGGATTTTGAGGCCATTCCATGTGCAAGATCATGCAGAGTTTGCCTTTGTGCTGAACAGTGCAAATTTGTGAGTTTTCGGGTGTGTTTCTTGTATGAGTTTGGTGTTTCCAGTTGAGTATTTCATATCAGTTTGGTTTGATACTATATTGTAGACATTTTGATGATAAAATAGAGCTGAATATATGTATTGGGTCGTGGTTATACTCTTGTGATAGATTATTAGTGTTTTATGGTGTTTTCGGGCTATTTTGTGTTGTTTTCGGGAGCCCAATGAGCATTGCTTTTGTCCTCCTTTTTGGAGCTGTTGTGTAAACTATTTGCAGATCTGAAAATGTCATTTTGTAGGCCGTTATGCTGGCAAAAATTCTATAAAAATGTCTACTTTCAAATTTATCAATAATATGTGAAGCTGTGAAGTTTTTGGCACTATTTCAGGCAAACCCGATTTGGGTTTTATTGAGAAATTGGTTGATCTTTTGAAATATTGGTTGTTTGATTTTAAAATCTGATTAGAGGCTTTAAATATCATATAGATTCAGAAAGGGGACATTTCAAATAGTTATCTTTGTCAGATAAAACTTCTTAAAGGAAATTCACACATCATTCACCTTCTGTATTCGTTAATGGAACCAATCTTAACTACTCTTCCTTAATCTTCCATTATGTAAGACTTTCCTAGTCATTTATACAAACATGTCTATTTTTTTAAAAATGGACTATGGTTATTAAACTGTTTCCCAAATCAAACAAAGATCAATGTTCGCTAAAACCAAAAGGAGATGAAGAGGGAAAAAGAATCACAATAATCTAAGACCACCCATACAAATGAGAAGCTCCGAATGGATGTGAAAATTAGAACTGAGACAGGACCTAAAGGCTAAAAAACTGAGCAAATGAGCAAAGATCAGAAACTCAAAAGACTAGAGGCAGAGAGTCAAGACTAAATCAACTATAGATAAGAAGGTGTTGAAGCATCACAAGCTAGGAATATATATATATATATATATATATATATATATATATATATATATATATATATATATATATATATATATATATATATATATATATATATATATATATATATATATATATATATATATATATAGGAATGAATAAAGAGAGAGGGATGGGCATACAACCATCAACAAAGTGAGAAACTAAAAGAGCTAGTCACTTCAAGACAAGAGAGATAGTAACGAGAGTACTATACAAGAAATAAAACTTGCCCAATGATCAGGGAATCCTAACGATCTTAGGATCTAAAAGCTAATCTGTAGGAGCCTCTAGGCTACATCTCTTCGATAATAAAATATTAACTAAATTGGTCAAAAGATATAAGTAATCTTGGTCATACCAAATCAGACTAAGGGACCAGATAGAAACTGAAAGATAAAGCTAGAAAACAATCCAACAAAGCTAGCTAAAGAAAGCTAAGCTAGATAGGACACCCAGGGGAAACAACAAAGGAGAAAAGTCTTCCCTAAACAAACTAGACCTAAGGAAAAACTTCAACCCGAACTAAGCCTTAGGAAAAGAAACTGAAAGGCCAATAAGACCAACCTTTTGAAGGTAAAAAATAGTATAAAATGTAGCAGGGGAAAGACCAAAAAACCATCTAGTAGACTCGAGCCAAATGAAATAACTACAACTACCTGAAAGACTTCTCCTTCTCAAATAAAATCTTAGAAGTAGATGATTTCCAGAATACTTAGAGACATAAGACTGAAAAAATATGGTAGGACAACAACTATCTATTAGGGCAAGACAAAGAGAAAGGAGGAGACATCAAAGTTAAGGTTACAAGGGAAGACAATAATCTCCAGAGCCAACTCTATTATAAAGGTCTAAGAATGAAAGAGAAAAATAACTCAGGGGAAGACTCCATAGCCAACTAAGACCCCCACAACTTCTACCCTTGATAACACTCCCTACCAATCAAAAGTAATTGATAAGAAACTATAGGTATTAAAAGCCACTTTCCAATAAAGAGGCCATTTGGTGGCCATGAAATACAAAGGGAAAATCCTGCAGCTTGGTAACATAAACTATTAAACTGTCTGTGCCTTTTACCGATTACTAGTTAATTAAGTCACTGTGATTACTGACCAAATCAAATATGCAGTATGTAAAGTATGACAATAAAACAATCATCACAAAAACACATAACACAATGATTTAACGTGGAAACCCTGCTAAGGGAAAAACCACCTGGGACCGGTAACCCAAAATAATTTTCACTCTTCTGAAGTGAGCTCGGTGAAGAGCCAAACCTGTTAAAGGTTACAAACACACTGTTAGGTGTGACCTTTTTAGAAGATTTAAGACTAACAGTTAACTTTCGACCAACATTCACTATGGGGTCGATTAGATAACAATGTACATTCTTTGAATGACATAGGGGCATAACATAAGATGGTTAAGTCCACTCGGTTAGGGGATTTTCTGTATCAATGGTTAAACTAAAATAGTAGTTGATTTGGTTACAATACAACTCAATTTGTAGATCTTTAGATCTATTCTAAGCCAATACAAATCCTCTAATTGATATTTCAATTCACTTCCTCAACTTACTTTCACTTGGTAATAGCTCTCTAACGTTCGGTAATGTTCTACAGTTTGGTTCTCCTTCAACCAGTCTGATCAGGCATGCATGAAACTATATTCACACGAAATCTATGCAGTCTTCTTTCTTCCGGCATAGTTTCAACAGTGAAACTCATATCTCTTATATAGACAAATAAACCATTTTCATATAAACCATAATATTTTGCCGCTTATTCTTATTCGTTGATTTTGCCTCTTAAACCTTCCTCAGTAGTTGTGTCAATAACACGTTTCAATTCCATCCTTTAGATCTTTTCTGAATTTTGTCAGTCGTGGATCTCATAAAAAACTTTATCCTCAATCTCAAAATCATAACAATTTCCAACTCATCATTTTCTGTTGACTAAACTAAGCATTTAATAATTTCATCCATACTTGGTTAACAAAGAAATGCGTCGCTGAATACAAGCTCAGTTAATACTGTTGCTCGGTATACACTACACAAGCTTAGTGTATACTGAAGTCTTCATTTACTAATCACATTACGTTCTACAATTTTGCTTCTTAATTCATAATAGATCAATGCAACATAATCAAGTCAACCATATGAGATCATAGACTCATCAATGAGTTCCCCAAAGTATTCCTTATCCTCATTTGTCATATCCATCTTTCTCCATGTAGATATCTCAGTTCTTCATCTTTTCTCCCTTCTACAAATGTTTAGATGTTTGTAACTTACATGATAAGTATTGTCAAAACTAGTTGACATCAATGACAACATATCACTGATTTAATCATCTTACATATCATTTCAGTGCTCGGTAATCTTTAATCATTGATCTTCAAGTCATTCAGGTATTCAATCAGTTGCACTTCATCAAATCAATGATAATTTGATAATTCCACAATGTTTTGATGTTTTTGAAATTCAATACAAATGACTTAATTGGCTTGACAATCCCAAGGATGGTGAATTTGCACTATTTTTATTGAAATGAATCAAACTTCAAAAAGGGTATCCAAGAATATTTAAGATTTTCACTCAATTTTTTTGCAAATGCTCATTGTTTTAATTTGATAATTCATAGGTGTTGTTTTAATTTTCATGGGTGCTTTTCTAGTGACAGAGAGCGTTGTCTAATTCCTTATAAGCATTTTTTCTTATTATTTATAGGCACTTTTTTAGTGATCACAAATGACATAAAATTATTTATAGGCTTTGTTTCACTGATCATAGGCAATAGGAAATTGTTTGTAGGCACTTTAATGCATATTGTTTTCTTGATCCATGAATTTTTGAAGTTTGTGTTTAAAATTTTGGTTCTAAATGGATTGTTTCTTCTGATTTTTGAGATAATAAAACACACAAAAAATTACCTTTCCACCCTAAATCTACACATAAAAAAGTGTATGTTCTCAATCGTTTCAACGGGTCTTTCACATGAAAAATACTTCAAGCAAGCTACCTATGGTCAATTTTGGCTTGAAATGGATAAAATAGGTAGGCTTACTATTTAACCAGGTTTTAGTAAAGATTTCATTCAAAGAGAATTTGATTTTACCTCTCTTACAAGAGCTTCCTACCAATTCTAGGGAGGTTTTGCGCAATCTGTGAGGACTCTTAGAGGAAGGCTATTATTCAAAGCTCTTTGTCCTTTGACCCATTAATGATGAATACATTTTTTTTAATGGTGGGTTAGATAACCATGGAAAAAATGGTTTTGTGTCCCACTTTGGGTTGTCCCTCTCACTAACCTCGTTAAGGAAAGTCTCGAGAGGTGAGCCCAGTATGGCTTGAAAATGAAAAATACACGACTTCAAAGAAAATCGAGATAAAGACAAGATTGGTATTATGGTCACTTTAAGAAAAGTGAGAGAATATCCCTACTTTCTTTATTCTCCAAACACAATAGACACGATATTCATTTTTAGACCTTTAACTAATGGAAATCCATTAGGTTTGGCATTTTGATCACCTTAAGAAAGGTGAGATCATAATCCTACTAGTTTTGTTCACAAACAAATGAGGTCTTCTTACTTAAGCTATTTGTTTGAATTTGAAATTTGGCAAAAAGTGAAATGAAAGGAACATGCAGGATTAAAATATTGTAGTGTGCACCTTATTTGAAGTTATATGCATTTTTGAGATTTTTTATTTTTATTATACATTACCTTGATGATCATTCTATCTCCTAAGAATCCCCTTCCACACATGTTAATCCAACACAAGACAAGAAAAGTGAAGGAAATCTAAAATGACAAATTGATAAAAAAAATAAAAAAGAAGAAGCATACATGTCAACCATTAAAATATAATAGAAAACTTGATAAAGATTGATGAATTTAATGTATCTATCATGTGATTTACCTTCCTTACCTAACCTCTCCATATCATTGGCCCAATATATCTTATTTGAATACTTGCTCAGCCTTTTAGCTTCTTTCTCCTTGTAAGGATCTGGTAATCTGAATGCAGGCTTCTGAATTTTCCTTAATCTAGCCATCTACAAACATTTTAAATCAAATCAAAGTTCAAATTTTGAATTCTTAAGCTCAGATTTATAGGCACTAAACTTTAACTTGTAGGCATTGATATTTTAACTTGCAGGCGCTGAAATTTAAAGCACAGGTGCTAAAATTGTAAGCGACATTATTTAACTTACAGGCGACATAAGACAACGAATAGGAGACAAAAAAATATGCATAGGAGATAAAATAAAATGCAAATTACAACTCCCCATGTGTAGGCAAAAATATTTTGTGTGTGGGCACTAGTCTTTTCTGCATAGACATTGAACTTTTCTTCACAGACGCTGAAATTTTCTTTGTAGGCACTAAAATTTAGTTCACAAGCACTGGAATTTATTGCAAAGACACCATTCTGCATACTTCGAACCCGCAAATATCAACTCTGCAACCCAAACTCATTAGATTAATGAGGCACGTGCCCTACATTGGGTGTCATTTATGTGTGTGTAAAATATGCAATTACAAATCTTCATGAAAAATTAATTCTACTTAATTTCAACTTGAAAGCAATAGATCTATCCTATTTGAACAATTCAAATTGAAAGGATTGAGAACATTTCATGGATCTTTAACTAAAAGGACTTAAATATTTCTCTCAACAAAAAAAAATCCTCAAGTGATAATTTATAGAATGAGAATATATTTAAATCTAAGATGCTTCATTGTTACAATTGCAAGCTAAATGATGTAAATGAAACTAGTCAACATGCTTGAATTTACTTAAAGCTTCATTGAAATACTCCATCATGATGTCACTAGATGACTACTATATGCTTAAACAAACTTATATTGCTCTACTCTTAATACAAATTTGGCTATAATGGTGATGTAATGAAAAATGGATTTGAATGTTCTAATTGAGTATCCTATTTGTAGTATTTTCCAAGGTGCAAGGGTGAGTTATATGTGAGTTGAGTTAACCATGATCAAGACATAACGTTGAGTTTTGTTTGTTGAGGTTTCCAATTTGAAGGGACATGATTGATTCTAAAAAATGGATGGTCAAGATAGTAAAACCTATTTGTTATCCTTGTACACATTTTCCTCTCTTCTCATTGGTTGATTGATTTTTGTCATGTAGTGGTAGGTGAGGAATTTGAGGAACAATTAATTCCAAAGAATTAATTAATTAGTCATGTATTATATTGAATAGGTTGGATTTAATTATTTAAATGAACTATATAATTTAAATTTAATTTATTTTGGCTTTGACTGGCTTTGACCATTTTTAGGTGTATACAACTACTCTAATCATACTTCAAGTCAGCCTCATGCGCTTCAACCAAAAAATGAGTTGGATCCAAAATATTTCACATGTTTCATCCAAAATACTTCACATGTTTCACCCAAATAAGTTAGCCAAGACATAATGTAAATTAATGCCAACTAAAAATTACACGTTTCAAACAACTCTTAGTCTTATCCCAAAACGACATAGCCAAATATGAAAACCTAATGATTTACATATATTTTGATGAATTCTTTTGTACCAAAGGAAATAAATTAATTGTCAAATTGAACTTTAGAACCTTATATCTTTTATTTCATAGCGTCATATCATGCGTTGACTTGAATATAGGTACATTTAATATTCATAAGCATAATATTTGAACCGTGAGACCATATCTATCAAGACAAAGAAACACATACCAAAAACATGAAAAACCATAAAATAGCCAAATTAATCACTGCATAAGACAACAATAAACTTATCTTCAAGAAAAAATATGTTGACATCGATGACAAACTGTGTAATCCATGCACAACATTTTCCTTCTCATATTATTGTACCATGCTAAAAGTTAGCACTCGTTAATTTTAAAGTTTAGAGGACCTATTAGACCCCATTTTAGTGATCTCCTAAAACATGAATGCATTTATGCTTTATTTCCTTCTTGTTCCCACATTTTTCCCTATATTTCCCCTGAACCCCTCAATACCTCTCAAAATCTAGGGTTCTTTTATTGAGTTTTTCACCCTTAGGTATAGGTCAACCTCAACTTGTACCTAGTATAGGTCTTCCTTGACTTGTACCCAAGGTTTTGAATTTTGATTGGCCCTGGGACTGATGCAAGGTATCTTTCTTTCACACTCTCCTTTGTCGGCCTTAGCAAATTTGAACTTTGAGTTTCTATAAAAGGAGGTCTTTTCCCTTCATTTAGAGACAAACATGATACATGATCCATTACATGCAAATTCAATCCATAATAAATACAATCACAAAACACTGAAGCCATCAATTGCAAGCTATTAAGTTCAAGGTGAACTCAAGGAGTTCAAGTAAAGAAATCTAGGACTCATTGGAGGTATTCATTTCAAGAAAGGATTTCCTTCCATAGATCTACCTTATTTCTTCAAGGATATAGTGCATTTGGCCATCAAGGGAGGAGATCTACATTCATCCATATTGCACATCCATTCAAACATCCAAGAATTCAAGCATACTTACATCCATGATCTCTGATTTGGCACTTGAAGATCTACTACATTTGTGAAGACATCCTACATTCTTCAACATACATACAAGCATTCATACATCTTTGTAGGTAGCATATTCGAATCCAGCCATAAAGGGTTGACAAGAAAGGTGAATATTTACATGTGTCTTGATTTCACATGCTTTTATTTCAATTCAAGGTTAGTTCCTAAATGAGGGCTTGACCAAGGTAAGCCCCTTCCCCCCCACCCAACAAATTTCCATTTTTCTTGTGTAGGAGCAAATTTGCAGGTTTCTCAAGTTTTTGGGATCGAAATTGGTAGATCTAGGGTTACAATTTTTTTGGGCATTCAGATCTCACATTTTTGGATAGTGCAGCTATAGGTCGACCTCAAAATGTCCCTAGGAAGTCAACTTATACTTAAGAACTTGACCTATTCTTGGGGTCGAAAGATTTTCATAGTCTTCATTTTCCAACTTGTAGGATCCAGATCTAGCTCAATTTCAATTTATGTTTCCATTTGCTAGCCCATTTTTAGATATGATCTTGTGACCTCTATTAGCCCTCAAGGTGAGTTCAATTTCTCTCTTTGTCATTTCATAACACTTACTTTGAGATATCAGATTCAATATTTTTATGTTCTTGGTTGTTACATGTGTTTCTATTTTACTCGCATTGTAATTAATTAATCAACTCGCATTAGATCAATTAATTTAAATTAGTATTAATCAATCAGTCAATTACATTAAAGGGAAAGAACAATCAACCATGAAAGAGGTCCTTAAGTATATGCCCTTGAAAGGAATTGGATTTTTCATTATCACCCCTACATCTATTTGGGTTGTGTTAATCTAATTTGGGTCATCTTGAAGGTTATATTTGTGGATTCCTATTTCTCTTTCCATAATGTACATAAAATACTTGATGAAATAACATGTAAATCCATCATCTTTCTTTTATGTTACATTTTGGTGAACCTGACTTGTTACATGTTGGTTTATCCTTTTGATTGGGTAGTTAGATTTTATTCACATTATTGTGTGTTCACCTTCATCATATATTTTGGTGAACTTGACCCTTTTATGCTTTATACCTTTTGGTTGGGTAGTTAGATCTCCCTTGTGTGCACTGTAGTTCTATCATATCTTATCTTGCACGTATTGTTGATTATATATTATTTATATACATTGTGGTTATTAGACATAGGATCTACTTTGTAAACTTTTCATCTTTGCTATCTCTATAGTTCAGCTCTTTGTGTATGATCTTTATCACTTTGAGTCCAACTTATAGAATTCTAGTTAGAAGAAGTCGTAGGCTCATGGGTTCCTTTGATCTTGAACCCTCCTTATTTCCTAAGAATCTTGATGAACCAAAATGCTCCCTCATTACACTAATCCTCCCATGGAGAATAAATATTCTCACATCTCTCATGATGAATATAAATTCTTAAGAGTTCCTCCTAACCAAGTCCTTAAACTTTCCCATGAATTTAAAAATGTTGAAACAGACCACAATTCCAAAACCCTTTCTGCTGTAGAAGGCATAAGGAAACTTATTCATATTGATGACCAAGGTCTTAACATCTTGCGTAGTATTTCTCACCTTGTTCATTCTAATGTAAAACCTCTTAAGGATTATGCTCAATATTTAGGTCTCATTCAACCTAATACAAATGTTGAAACCTCTTTTCCTATCCCGACTTCCATTCCTAATCTCCACTTATGATCCACCACTTATCACAACCTCAATCCAATCTTCTAATCCTACACAAGTGAGTCTCCCTAATCCTACTTTTCTATCACTTCCTACAAGTGTCTCATGTGTTTCATTACCCACATTCATACCTTTATATCATAATGTGCCCTTTTCATATTCCAATATTCCTCCAACCAATGCTCCTACTAATATGATCCATTCCTCTTAAAACATTCCTTCCACTTCGAATAATAACATTCCTAACATTTCCAACATTTCTCCTATCATTTATTTTATTGATTCCACCATATTTATTTTATATTACATTAATATCCTAGAAACCATATTTCTTCTACTGATTCCACCATTAATAGCCTAGCACAAACCATCTCTTCCCTACAACACCAACCTGATTCCTTAACTCAATCAAAATTCAACATTCCTACATGTAACACTACCAACCCTTTGTCCTTAAATATTATCTAAATCGTTATCCCTCGAAATATTGAGATCTCTCATTTTTTGACTTATAATGGCAAGGGTGATCCTATGATTCATGTTAAAACTTTTCAAACCTTATGTAGTGATTTTTCTCATGACTATAGGTTCATGACTAAGTTGTTCACTAGGACCTTTCGAGATAAAGATTTGCAATGGTATTTTTCCTTTCCTCGATACTCTATTGATTCCTTTGACAAACTTGCTAATATTTTTATTCAACAATTTCAAAACAATATCGGCGCTCAAACTTCTTTGATTGATTTAATGCATTGTAAACGAGGTGTTAAAGAAAAAGTTAGCGACTTTATTGGTAGATTTAAACATTTGCATGCTCATATTTCTTATCATGTACCTGATGTTGATATACAATGTATATTTATTTCTAATTTATAAAAATACATCAGAGATAAGATTCTTCTTACTAAGTTTTCCTTTTTTTTCACAATTATGTGCAGTGCTTCATCATTATCAACTACAAGTGATTCAACTTGAGAGAAACACTCCAATGGCTCCTGTTACTGTTGATAAGAGTGATGTTGTCTCTCATCCTAAAAAATTTCCTAAGCCAAATAATTACAACAAGATAACCAAATTATCCAATACAGTAGATGAACAAGTGGCAACAACATCCAAAGGTGTGGCTCCTTTGTCCTCTATTTTTAGACCTTCTCATAATTTTACTCCATTGTCTGAATATTTGCATAATGTGATGACAAAGTTAATAAATGATAACATTATTAAGCTACATCATATTAAACCAATTGATCCAAACAAACCTCTTCCTCGATCCTTTGATTCCAAAGCCTTTTGTCAATACCATCGTCAACCTTGTCATGATATTGAAAAATGCTATTCTTTGAAGAATGTCATCCAAGATCTTATTAATTCCAATGTTATATCTATTGATGATGACATTAATCATGGAAAAAAATAACTTGCACCTCCTAATCATAATTTTTGAATATATACTCCTTTGTCATCTCACTCAACCAATACTATTGTGCAACCTTCTTCTTCTTCTATAGACATTATTTATGATGATAAAGTTGAAGAAGCTACCCATGCTGTTAACCATGTTGAGAATATCCAACCTAAACCTTTATCTCAACCTTAGCCTCAACCTTGCATCACCTTTAATCCCATTGAAATAATTAAAGCATCTGATGGCCCTCTTTACATTACTGTTAGGGTTGTTGGTATTCCTTTCTGTGGTATTACTTGCATGGTGAATATGATAACTAAAGAGAATATTTTTAGTAAACACTTAGATTATGATTTTTATCATAAATCTGGTGTCATGATTCAAACTTGCAATTGTATCCTTTATCCTCCCCATGGTTCTTTATGTTTTCTGGTGGAACTTTGTTGTAAAATTGTGGATACTTATTTTATTGTCATTCCTACCTCCGATCAATTTAAAGTCAAGCTTGGTTTTCCTTGGCTTTCTTCCATGCAAGATGTAGCTTCTCCCATTCATAAATATCTTAAATCCCCTCGTGATGGTGAAATCAAGACCATTAACCATAGTCTTTATCATCCTTTTAGGCCTTGAGATTGTGTTGACCTTGATTTCTTTTGGACTTCCATACCTAGTCACCTCAAACTCATCTTGATTATCTCTTTCGATCATACCAAGCCTTAAAATCCAAGAAGGTTGCTAAACTTAGTAAACCCAAGGTTTATCCTAGTCACGGTCTTCTTCCTATACCACCCACTCCTCCTTTATCAACTTCTACACCGCCTATTCTCCCACCTAAGGAAGAAAAATAACCTATGATGATTGATTCCACTCCAACTAAAATATCTAGCAAGACCAAATATAACCAACATGCTTGTGATCATTGTCACAAGCGTTGAGATAGAGCATGTGCATGTGCCCCTCATAATATTTCTTCACCTCATACACCTCCTGCTTCAATTTCCTTTGATCAACCCATAATTGAACCTATGAAGGAAGTGAATAATAAAATAGTTCAAATGGATACATATGTTAATTCTATTCATATATTAGATTCTATTACAATTAATCTTGATGAAGAAGATACTCTTGATCATGATGTTATTGATGCTTACAATGATATGCATGTTAAATATTATGATGATTATGAAACTATTGATCTTGATAATGATTTACCAACTATGCTTTCAAAAAAATTAGTAGTCACTCCTAGTAACGAGCACAATGACCTATCTTCACAGAATGGTCCTTTTGCATGGTATCCCTTTGTGTGTTTTCATGTTGTGATGTGCTTCCCCCATCATTTGGTGCTTGTTATATATTTTGTTAAGATTTATGTAAATGAACCTTGTTGCTCCATTGGCGCAAGGTGATAAAATAATAAAAATGTTGCAATATTTATTCTATTTGTATCTCATTTCTTCTATGTGTTGTTTCATTTCTATGTTGTACATGTACTTTTATTCATAAATGTGCCTTTGTGTAGTCCACTTGGGATGATGCAAAATGGTAGAACTGATTTTTTTGGTCTCCATGGTGCCGACCCAAAAAGACTCTTCTTTTCAACTCTTACATGTCTTTCTTCCATTATGTTGTAGTTATACTTCCTTTAGGGAATGATGAGATTTCATTTAGACATAATATTTTATATATTATCATATGATCATACTGACCTTGGAGCTGGTAGATTGCTCTTGTGATCTCCTTTTGTCATGTGCTCATTTCCATTGATATGTCCTTTATAGGGGGCATTTCATAGTGGAAACATCTTTAGTGGATGGATGTATGCTCTATTAAAGCCATTTCTCCCATTAAGGTTCTTGCAATAGCTTTAACATGGGGGCCTACACTCCACTCACATTTTTCACCCATGCACTATGTTTGCTAATCTTATACATTTGGATCCCTTATGGAAACAAAAATCCTTAAGGCCTGATCCCTGCATTTGTATCTTTTGATCCCCTAAGGACACACAAATTCTTATGCCTGGATCACCTTTTTTCAGATTCTCCTTTTGGAAACACAAATCCTTAGGGGTGAATCCTTAATGGGTTGACTAGCATGACACACTTTGCAACATGTTTTGTGTGATTCAATGTAGGATAAAAATTCTTACTGCACTTAGGAAATCAAACCATTTTCTCCTTTTATTTTAGTGATATCTCTCTTGTATTAGTTTTGGATTTGATTAGGACTCAAGTATGTTGGGGGCTTGATGCTTCCTTGTCTCTTTAGCTTTGATAAGATCATCTCATGTGCTTGATCTAATTTACCATGAGTATGACTTTAGCTCATAATCTCGCTAAAGTGGGCGCTAAATGTACCATCCTAAAAGTTAGCTTGATTTCTTTCTTTTTCCTACATTTTCCCCGCATTTGCCCTGAAACGCTCAATACCTCTCAGAATCTAGGGTTCTTTTATCGATTTTTCACCCTCAACTATAGGTCGACCTCGACCTGTACCTAGGGTTTTGAATTTTGATTAGCCCCCAAGCCCGATGCAAGATATCTTTCTTTCCTACTCTCCTTTGTCGGCCTTCGCGGATTTGAACTCTAAGTTTCTATAAAAGGAGTTATTTTCCCTTAATTTGGAGACAAACATGATACATGATCCATTACATGTGCATTCAATCCATAATATATGTAATCAAAAAATACTCTAGCCACCAATTGTAAGCTATTAAGTTCAAGGTGCATTAAAGGAGTTCAAGAAAAGAAAGCAAGGATTTATTGGAGGCATTTATTTCAAGCAAGTATTTCCTTCCATAGATCTACCTTCTTTCTTCAAGGATATAGTGGAGTTGGCCATCAAGGGAGGAGATCTACAATCATCCACATTGCACATCCATTCAAGCGCCATCCAAGCATTCAAGCATATTTACATCCATGATCTATGATTTGGCACTTGAAGATCTATTGCATTTGTGAAGACATCCTATATTCTACATCAACATACATACAAGCATTTATACATCTTTGTAAGTAGCATTTTTGAATCCATCCATAAAGGTTTGACAAGTAAGGTGAACATTTAAATTTGTCGTGCTTTTACATGCTTTTATTTCAATTCAAGGTTAATTACTAAATGGGGGCTTGACCAAGGCAAGCCCATTCCTCCCCAAAAAATTTCTATTTTTCTTGTGTAGGAGCAGATTTGTAGGTTTCTTAAGTTTTTGGGATCGAAATTTCCAGATCTAGGGTTATAGTTTCTGTTGGACATTCAGATCTCAGATTTTTGGACAGTGTAGATACATGTCGACCTCGACTTATACCCAAGAAGTGAACCTGTTCCTGGGGCCTTTCATATTTTCATAGTCTCTATTTTTCAACTTGTAGGATCCAGATCTAGCTCAGTTTTAGTTTCAGTTGCAGTTTACTACCCCATTTTCAGATCTGATCTTGTGACCTCTACTAGCCCTCAAGGTGAGTTCAATTTCCCTATTTTTCATTTCATAGCACTTACTTTGAGATATTAGATTTAGTCTTTTTATTTGCTTGGTTGTTACATGTGCTTCTATTTTACTCGCATTGCAATTAATCAATCAACTAACATTAGATCACTTAATTTCAATTGGCATTAATTAATTACATTAAATAAAAAGAACAATCAAAGAAGAAATATATCCTTAAGTATACACCCTTGAATGGACTTGGATTTTGCATTATCACCTCTACATCTATTTGGGTTGTGTTAATCTAATTTGGGTCCTCTTGAATGTTATATTTATGGATTCCTCTTTCTCTTTCTCTAATGTGCATAAAAGACTTGATGAAATAACTTGTACATCCACCATCTTTCTTTTATGTTACAATTACCAACAAAAATCATCAATGACAAAATCCAACAATTTTAACTTGGTAAAAACAATGTGGATAAAAATCACTAGAAGTAAAATGTTATAACATACGTGCTTTGGCAAGTTTAGGAGAAGGTGACTTGCTTTTTTTCATTGCCAAGGAAAAAAAAAAGAAAAAAAAGTTGTAGTAGAAAGCCAAATGAAAAATAGATAGAACATACTGTTGGACTTGACTTCTCCCTTGTGAAAGTAGAATATGTATTTTTATTTTTAAATTTATATCAAAAATTATTTTTATTATCAACAATATAAATTATTAATTTATTTTAAACATAATAATTTATTTAAATTTCTAATGTTAAAATAATTAATAATTTAAATAATTAAAGTTAAATACTTAAAAAATTGATTTACATTTGAAATAGATGTTATTTATTTTTGAATAATTTTTAAAAAGATAATAAGCATATTAATAATTTGAAAAAATATAAATCAAATTAATGTTAATAGTAAGTATCTATAATATGTTTTTATATATATTTTTTATCATAGAAGAAAACTATTATAGAATTCACTACTAAAAGCACAAAAAAACAAAGGACTCTTTCAAAAATATTTAAAGACAAAATAGTTAAAACCAGTCACCCTCATGAATCACTATGATCCAAACCAAGTCCAACAAAGAGACCAATGTCTTATAATTTATTTGTGATAGGTAAACTAAATACAATCAATTTTCTGGAAATTGTAGTGTTAGTTGGGGCATCTGAGGGTAGTGACTAAATATTTTATTAACATTTATTCGAATTGGTTGTTTAATAAGATTAGTTTAAGCATTTTTATGAGGCCAATTTTTTTTTGGGTAAGATCTCAAGCTTGCATAAATAAATTGATCTTTGTCGGTCTTGCTTAAGGTGGTTTGAAAAATGTATATGAGATGTAATATAATATTGAGATACTATTTAAGTTGTGTCTTTAATAGAAGATGGCATGTAGACATTGTTCCATAGATTTTGTTTTTGATATTAGCAACAACAAAACAAGGGTGTTGTCCCATATTACAGCAATCCAAAATGATTATCAACAGATTACCATTAACAATGCATTAACAATAAGCAAATAAAGCAGAACAACAACAACCTACACTTACCTCTATCAAAAATAACAGGTAGCATCTACGAGCATAAAACCAGATAGCGGTATCAAGAGTACTAACTAAACTATAAGAGTTCATATACGAAATAAAAGTCTTTAAATTTAGCCATGCAGGGCTAATCAACCATAATATTTTCACAGTATTAAAACTATCAAAATAATGATTTAAACTAAGGCCCATAAGGCCAAAAAGGACCAAAAAATCACAAAGCCATCACCAAGCATCAAGATTTCTTCTCAGGAGGGGTCTTGGACAACAACATTCTTACTCATTCTTTAGTCAGAAAATTAAAAGGTACCTTGTAGTCCTCTTCCTCTGCTAACTTTATTCCCTTCATCTGCTCTTGCAACAAGCATAGAGTGGTCACCGAGTCGTGCATGACCTTAAGAGAAAAATGACCCACATCCTAGAGTCTTCTATCCAAACCAACAACCTTAGCCTTCAAACTTCGCAGAGCATCACTAATACCTCTAATTTCAATTTTCAATTTTTGAATCAAGCCAGTAGAAACCTTAGGAGCACTAGGAGTATCTTCAACAAGAACCTCTTCTATAATAATATTATCATTAACAGGCCGAGGAGAGGGGGAGCCGATTTTTCTCCAACATTTGTCTTAGGGGCAGGGGTATCATTTTTTAAGCTCTCAAAAACATGGGAGGAGGAGTCAACATTATTAGAATTTTACTCCTCATTACACTTAGTTTCCTCTGAGTCCTTAGAGATCAACTTAACCATATAATTTTTCTTCTTACTCTCCGGTTTAGTAACAATAATGGTCGAGAAACGAGGGGTATTTTCCTCCTCCACAATCTCAACATCAAAATCCACCTGATACCTGTGTTGATTTTAACCTTTTTATTTGTGTTGATTTTAACCTTTTTATTTGTCTTATTCTCTAGATTAGGGTTAGCGGATTTCTTCTTCTTAGACATATCATCATATTCAACTGTAGGAGAAGTGTCTTGGGGGCCCATTAAGGCTTTAAGCACTGGGTTTCTAAGGAAAAACTTCTTACCAGACCCAATTACAGGTAAGATGATGGCTTTAGGTGGGGAAAGAGCAATCAAGGGTGGGGAAGGGGCAACAAAGGTAGGTGTACACACTCAAATGGTACACTTCTCTAAATCATTACATCCAAGAGAATCCATGGATTGGAAACCTTGACAAATCAATTTAGAGCTCTCTATGCATGGAGTTGCAAGATTATTTTAAGTTTGCTCTCAGCTAGAGCTATTAAGCTAATGACCTTGCTAGTCAACCACACAATGAGAGATTCAAATGAAGACAAGGGTGAGAATGCCAATATCCCCAAGAATCACTATGAAATGCAAATGCAACTAGATTAAGATGAATATGCAAGCTAGAAATGAGAGATGCAAGCTAAGCTATGGAAATGAAAGTACAAGATATGCTATGAAGAGGAAAGATGCAAGAAATGAAACTATAATAGCATGTAAATATGAAAGCCAAGAATGCTCCAAATCTCCAAAGCTCCAAAATCACCTAGAAAACCTGCAACATAGCATTAGTATTCAAAAGATGCATATGCAAATGAGAAAAGAGCTCTTCTTTTATAAGAAATGAAAAGGAATGGACCATGGAGATTAAGAGGCAAAAGATTTAATCAAGGTTGGAGCTTGAAAGAGGAGCAATCTATGTGCACAAATATCCTCCAATGAGAAAATAAGAGTTGACTTTTGTGTCCATATGAAACAAAAAGTGTTTTTTCCCTTTTTATAAAATAAGAATAATGCTTTATTTGTGCAACTTAGGATAAGAGGAAAAGTGGGGACTTTTTATTTAATTAAAAGAGGAGGAGATTCCTTTTAATTAAATAAAGACTTAGGATAAAATGGTTAGCCCATAGAAAATAATCAAATAAATGATAGAACTAGGATTTGATCAAGAATAAGCAATTGATGATTTTAGCAAATAATGCTAGAAAGGGGCTAATAGTCTAAGTGACCATTTTTAGGTGTATACATTTGCCCCTCTTTGACTAATGTGTGATCGATCTGGGAACACATTACGTCAAAGAATAGATCAGCCAAGAAAGCAATAGATAGCAGTCTGACTCCAAAGTATGAAGTGCAGAGAGATAGAAAATCCTACATGGTTAGCTTGGTAGCGACAGTATTGAACACTTAGGAAAGAGATGGGCAGTATCAGAACTCGAGATGAGAACTAACATGTCAAGCGCAAAGATAGATTGATCAGAGCAAATGGAATGGTCAAGCATATGCTCCGAAGAATAGCCAATAGGATATGATGTGTCTACCCCCTCGGGATTGAAAGTGAAATTAGGTAGAGGGAAGGTAGAAGCAAGAGCAACATGAGCAAATCACTAGAAATCATAATCGAAGATGAAAGATGACAGAATAACCATCAAGCAGTGAAGATATGCCCCAGTCAAGACCTTAAAGAGAGATGAATTAAATGAATGAAAGACTAGAAGGATGAGAGAGATGGAGATGAGGAGAGAAAGATGCCCCAACAAAGATCGAATGATCAGGCCTCAAAAGGTCAGCCAACTACGTGGAAGAAGGAGAAATGCGATTTTGATGATCAAGGTGAACTTGGATTTCGGTTTTGATCTCGAAATGAAGAGAAAATGATGTGATATGAAATACAAGAAGTGAAAGACATGATCGAGAAGAAGCAAAAGATGAGCGCAGTTGACCGATAGGTCCATAGAAGATGAAAGGAGAGCTCTCTCGATATGCAAGATGCAAAACTAACTAACATGAACCTAAAAATGCAAGCTACTATGAAAAAGTGGTTGACTTGCAAGGTCACAATGCCAATAGGCATCTAATAATCATCATCGAGCTTTATTGGTAGCATCAAAAGACCATACAATACACACTAGTATGACTATGTGAATATGAATATGATCTATATCAGATAGAAATGTGGGAATCCCACCTAGGCACCAAAGACATGTAGGTCAAGATGACTAGTGCAATGAGATTACCTAAGTTTGCTATAGCGAGATTATGCTTGCATCAGGACATAAGAAGGTCAAGATGGCTATAAGCATGCACTCGCATAAAACAGTCAAGGATAATACCTTGTAGATCCTAGGTGTCAAGTGGAAAAAGCATAAATGCTAATGATAATAAGGACTAACAAAATATACCCACAAGCAGAAAAAGCAATAAAACATGTCCTCATGCCCTCAGTCTTCTAGCTATGCATCATTGAAAACTATCATAGGGAGAGAAAACTCATCGAAGAAATCATCATAGACAACACACAAAGAAAACAAAGTCAAACAAGTCTCAGCGAGTCAAGTGTTTAAGTGCGTGTGTGTAGGTCATAGAGTCAAACTTTGAGTATCACATCTGCTAGTGAGAAATATTGCATCATTCAAGACTGTGGATAGGATATCTGATAAGTGTTAAGAAACACTCGATGCTAGGGAAGTGTTGAAAAACACTGTTGGGGTGAGTGTGACTATTTTTTTTTGGGATTTTGAATTTTTTTTATTTTTTGGTATTTTTGAAATATATAATTTTTTTGGAGATACATCAAAGCACCTATTGCTAGGTTTTCACTAAGATGATCATTTTTTTAGGACATTTTATGTTTTTTAGGGTTTTTGACAATATATCATTTTTTTGGGGTTTTTTTAGGATCAATAAGAATATATACAAAGAGCTCAAGAACCTTAGACATAGTACTTCTTCTGATGTAGAGAATTGGTAGGCCCAGTAAGCTCTTCTCCCTCTAGCATAGATAGCTGAGAGGCCTCAGACCCAAATGTTGTTGTGATAATACAAGGTCCTAACCAATAGTAGCCATCCCTAAGCAATTTCCAAGCTAACGCAAGGTCGTTAAAGTGTGATCCACATATACCATCATGGACTTCAGCTAGCACTTTGTCTGACTCATCTATTTCGAGACACTTAAGGAGAGTTCTGTCTAGACCCTTCCTATACAAGTCACCAGAGATGGGGGTAAAGTGTGAGGCGTGATGGATGAGATGATGCTTCATATTGCATGTTAGACTTTCAAGAATAACATGGTCTTGGAGATAGGAAAAGATGGTGGCATTGTAGGAATTGTGGGCAGGATAGCGTAATTCTTCCACTAGGAACTTGAAGTGGGATTTATGCTTTTTCAATTGTAAAATGGATGCCGAAGTAACCAAGGCATTAGCAGCTTTGAGTGGAGCTCTAGGAATGTGCTGAAATATGATAGATGTGAAATAATTCTTGAAAAATTTCACCATTTTTTTATAGAGAATTAGCTTGTCAGCTTTTATTTGAGAGTCATCATTTTTGAGCAGGTCTTTATTTTTACTTTTTTGAGGTTTGGATACCGCCACAATGTGGTTTTCGCCATCCGACCATTGCTCTTTTCTTTTGATTTGATGATTAAGATACTTTATTTTTGATTCAGTCCTTTTTGTTGCTGGTTCATTGGTGGAAGAAGTAACAGGTTCAATGGCATGTTGATCCTGGGTGGACCAAGCTATGAGATCTGATTTTGCGAGATGAAATGAAGTGACTGGTTCAATAGCATTTATGTGAGGGATGTCATCTCTAGGGACAAGAGAGGTCGAGCCTATAGGGTAAGCTCTGAAAGTGTTAAGATCTAGACTTGTCATAGAAGTACTAGCATGGTCCACTAAAGCAATACATGGATTAAACTCATTAGACCCTACGTGAGACTCATCAACTACGTTGGGTTGGTTACCATGAGTACGAACCACATCCACTTCCATATCCACTGTGGAAGATCTGTCAGAGAGAGTATCCCATTCATATTCATTTGAATCCGTTGTTACACTTCTATTGGGATGCTTGCACCAAGAAGGTTTATGACCTTTAGAAGTAGAGGCTTCAGCGTCATTATGTGTGAGATCTCCTCTTTTCATTAAGCGTGCAATATTTCTACGTTGTCTATCAAAGCTCAATGACTCATTAGGTATAAAATTTTTGGATGTGGAGGCTTCAATTGTATCATCAGTAGACAGACATTCTCCTTCCCAAAGGAGTGAAGTAGAAGGAAGATTGTCTCCCATTTGAGCCATAGTGTGCAGTGGTGACTCATCTGTATCTGTGTCTGAATCACTAATCATGGGAGCATTTCTAGAACATGTAGGGAGGTCATCATTGGCACCATATCCTAGACTTGTTGTAATCTTAGAGGGTCGGCCATTAGTATGACCTTGACCTTGATAGCCCATTTGCTGCAAAAATTTATAGCCTTTACCATAGCGCTTAGGAGAAATAGGAGTAGCAATAGTGGTATTGTCTTCTTCATCTCTATAGATCCATTCTCTAACAGCTTGTTCTTCTCTTTCTGCCTCTAAGGGTACAGACGCTTGAACAAAATTACCAAAAATTGTCATGGCAGAAGCAGAAGGCTTCATCTTATCAGAAGGTCTCCCATATGATCTAGGAGAAGTAGGCATAGTAGCAATGAAATCCAACATGTACTCACCCATACCCAGGCTCATCATCTTAAAATTTTTCTCAGCAGAAGCCAGGGATGTAGTAGGATCATTAGAGCATTTTTTGTGAGGAACAAACATTTCAGCAGCAGCAAGAGTATTGATAGCAATAGTATGATCCCCGGGGATCATAATTTCAGCTCCTTTATGTGGAAATTTGACACACTGATGGTATGTAGAAGGAACAGCTTGCATGTCATGGATCCAAGGATGACCCAAAATAATGTTATGAGCAAAGTGGGATGTCCAATACTTGGAACATAATATCTTTCATGACAGGGCCCACTTGGATAGGTAGTGTGATAAGACCTTTGGAAGATCTTTCAGCTTCATCATATGCTTTTATAGTAATTTTCCGTTTAGGATCGACAACAAATTTTGACAAACCCAATTGTTGTATGACATTGAAAGAAATAATATTTAACCTAGCACCATTGTCTATCAGGACTCAACGAACTTGAGTATGGTAGACCATAACTTCAATATGTAAGGCAAGATTGTGAGGGTGACTAATAGATACGTCATCTTCTACAGAAAAGCATAGATAATGAGGTGATGAGATGTGGTTGACCATAGCCTGGAACCTATCTGGGTCAATATCATTAGGGACATTAGCTATACACAAAGCCTTTTCAAGGATCTCCTTGTGCAAAGGGGATAGCTCAAGCAACTCAAAAATAGATATTTGTGTGGGTGTCCATTGCAACTGATGGACAAGATCATAGCTAGACAGAGCTGAAGGAACTGCTGGTTTGGAAGATGAGACTTGTTTAGGATCAGGCGTAGTTTTAAGGACCAATTTAGCTTGCCCCCTAGTAACAGCATTCAGTGCCTCACTTCGGGAAGATGAACTATCACATGTTTGCAAGACCAACTTTGGCATACCATGATTGGATTTATTTCATCTTGAGGTCGCATCATAAGAACACTCTCAACGGGCTCTACCATGTTGATCACAGGCAAATCAGAAGTATATGTATAGTTGATCTTAGCATCATGATTCTTCTTATGTGCTTGAGAGGTTTCACCTTTGTCATACTTAGGTAGAGGATCTTTGAAAGCTGTGTGATCAGAATTTTTAACTAAGCCATCTATGAGAACTGTGCCTCCCTCAATGAGATCTTGTATAGCATCTTTAAGTGTGTAACAATTGTCAGTCTTGTGTCCCTTGTTTCTACTATAGTGGTAGTAATGATCCTCTCTCCACCAATTAGGCTTAACTGGCGGATCATAGGGACGCATTTTCTCAAGAAGCGTAAGATAATTATTTTCAACCAAAGTCTTAAGAATCACATCATATGGTTTAGCCAATGGGGTATAGACCCGTCATCGGAATTGCTTCTTTGGCTTATCTGCATTTTGAGGCTTAGGAGAATTTTGAGCATTGGCAGCTTCTTGTTGTTTTGCTGCGTAGATGGCATTAGAAAGGTTGAAAGCAGACTCTTTAGCTTTAGGGACATCTACAACCCCATCATTGACAACATACTTATTCCTATTCCAAGGTTTTCTCTTGTCTTTTCCATTGGTTCTAGTATCTTTATTAATAACAATATCCCCCTTTCTGATGGCCACATCCTCAATCCAATATGCACTTTCAACCATGTCATTGAAAGAGGAGAACAATTGCTTCCTTAGATCATAATACAGCTCAGGCACAGGAGTGTTGACAAAAATGTCAATCTTTTCCCTTTCGGGTAACTGATGAGGATATCGAGAATACAATGACCTCCAACATTGCAAATAAGTAGAAAATAACTCTCCTTGGTTTTGTCTCAACGCACCAAGATCTATCATGATGATAGGCTGTTGGATATTGTATGAATAGTGTTGTGTGAAGCGCATAGCCAACTCATCAAAAGTCTTCAAAGGAGGTGTCAACTTTGCAAACCATTCTAAAGCTTGTCCTCTTAAGCTTCGAGGGAATAATTGTAGCAAAAATGTGTCTTCATGAAGGAAGTCCATGCTAAGAGCGTAAAAGTGACGCACATGGTCATGGGGGTCACCGTTTCCATCATACTTGTCATATTTGGGAACCTCAATATCCCTATGAAATGGGACCATGTATAGACTCCTATCAAATGGAAGAGCACAAATAGATTCTACAAAGGAGACCTTTGGAGGCTCTCTTTCTATTGCCATTTGGGTAAGGCATTGATTTGTTTGACATAGTTCTTCCTTAAGGACTTCCAATTTAGTTGGTACTCTTTGTTGAACAATTTTTCTGGCATCATAGCCAGGAGGAAGCTTGTATCCTCTAGAAGTCATAGATTGGAAATATTGGTCGCCATTGCGCTCTAAAAGCTTAAGCATCTTTCGTTGGGAGTCTTCATCTTGTTCAAATGCAATAAGATCCTCACTAGAAATATCATCAACGACCTCTTCCTCATGGTGAGAGGGAGGTGGTGTAGGAGGTGAAGAAGGTACATCAAAAGTTCATCTTGGAGGGGACCTTGGTGGTGTGTTGTTTCCGTTGTTGCCACTGGTGCCAAAGAAAGGTCTATTTTCATAGCTACTAGTCCCGGGTTGTTCATGGGACATCCCTGTTGAAGTCATGCGCCTAGAAGCTTCCATTAAGCTTTTACTATACTCTCTATCCAAGAGTGCTTGTTTATCTCTTTGCTCAAAGTGTTCTTGCATACAACGATATCTGTCTTGTTCTTTCATAGTAAGTGAGACACTGTCTGTGTTTTTGGGGGTTTTGAGCGCGGAAAAAAGGAAGCCTCCTTTATACCATGGGGTAGCCTTAGAATCCTTAGAGTGGTCAAAACTAGAGCTATCATTGCGAGTGGGCACTTGTGAGCATTTGGTTGGAGAAGGTAACTGAGTGTAATTGAACGAAGGATGATTCTCTTGCTCAAATTGAGACCGAGTTGTAACCGGCATGAAAAAGAATTGTTGGTTGACTAATCGAATGAGACAAAGTTTCTTAGATGTTGAGATAAGAAAAAGCCAATGATGATCACTTGTCGAGATAGAATAATAGAGATGGCTGGTCAAAGTGCTCAAGAACTTATAGCAGTCAATTGACACAAGCCTAGATGTGAGCAAGAAGCTCGATTAGCAAGTAGCTAGATAGGTAACCATGTTTGGACAAGTGATCAAAAGTGACATTCGATAGGATCAAATCCAATAGTTTTAGCTCATTTGTTTCAGTCTAGAACAATCCTAAGCATGTAGACAACAAGCCAGCTTCAGATAAGAACAAGAAAAAGACACTCTATAGCAGGTTAAAATGCAAGTGTAACAGCTCTGAATTGTAATAGTAGTAGGACAACAGAATAACTCAGGATTCTTGGTTGAAGGTATGCGATGATGTTTCAGTATCATATGACTCTTGACCAGTGAATGTGAAAAACTCAGTTTTGAAAGTAATTTGGTCAATGTTGTAGGTTGCAAGTACAATTTTTTGGTTTCAAGCACAATAATATCAGGAAGTAGACAAGTTTGCAAACAGTAGGTGATCAAACATGTCATAAAACACTTGCACAAGAGCAAAAGCAACCTTGCCAAGACAAGCAATTGTCTTCAAACAATGAGCAAGGGACAAAGCAACCTTGCACATGAACAAGAATAGTGACTTAGTATTTCTACTCCTTAAGAACTACTTGTGTATGTTCTTGAGAATATTTTAGCAAGCACTTAAAACACAACAACATCCTAGCAAGCTATCTACAAGGCTATACATAGCTCTTCTAAAGGGAGTCCTCGATATACACAAGGTACGTGAGGCCCAAATCTGTAGATGAGAAGAATCTGAAATCACACAACCGGGGGGAGACGGTAACCCAAATCTCCTCCTTCACTTCTCAAAGGTATAAAGTTCTTTGAGGCTTAGCCAAGAGTGATATCTAACTCATTCCCAAGAGAGGTGTCTTTCGATTCACCACCTACTATTTATACTCCGCCAGAACATAGGAGTTAAGGTCATCCCTTGAGGTGATGTGTCCTCAAGAAGGCCTTCTAAAAATAAAAAGTAAGCAATTCTCTATCAAAAGTATTCGAAAGCACTAAAGGTGGTACATTTAACTCTTCAAGTGAATGTGAGGTGAGTCCACAAAGTGGTGCATTTAACTCCTCACACAAACTCAAAGTGAGTCCACACCTTAGAACACTAATGAGATCAAGAAAGCACAAAATGGGAAAAACTTTGTGGAGCACTTAACGCTTTTTTAGGTAGACCCATCCCCTGAATATGGTGCTGGGATTGAATGATGGGTGATTAAAAAAAGCAAGTCCAACAACCCAATTTAGCTAACAAGATCAATAAAAAGTACTCTAAGATTGCTTATCAATACTACTCACAAGTGCAAAAGGGTTTGAACCATGAAATATTTAACTTTCCAAGTAAACATGAAGTGAGTCCACAAAGTGGTGCATTTAACTCTTCATGTAAACAAGGAATAAATCCATGCCCTAAATTAATCAATGAGATTTTTGATATTGGAACCAAGAATTACTTAAGGTGTAAACACAAGCATTCAATTACACAAACTTGTATGAAAGCAAATCTATGTTCATTCATTTCCCATTAAGAGCATCAATTGAAATGTGTTCTATGAAAGCATGTAAACACTCAAGCCAAACACATGAGAGGTTCATTCTTATTTCCAAAATATAAATGTTGTAGAGATGTAACAAAATACCTTAAGTTCAAAACAACGCGCTTAGTAGATTTTACCTCATTTTGATTTTTTTGTTAAGCATCTCCATGAAAGCAAGCCACGAACCTTCCAATGAACAAGACAAGCAAACAAGCAAACAAGATATGCAATGTATACTCAACTTATGCAAACCCTAAGGTGGTTAGATTTGAAAATCAATTGTTAGGAGCAATAATAACCAACAAATAATCCAAATGACAACTC
The DNA here is from genome assembly GCA_027943335.1 of Chamaecyparis obtusa. Taxonomy (NCBI): domain Eukaryota; kingdom Viridiplantae; phylum Streptophyta; class Pinopsida; order Cupressales; family Cupressaceae; genus Chamaecyparis; species Chamaecyparis obtusa. The sequence goes on along the minus strand of BSBK01002307.1, from coordinate 1,361,511 downwards.
ACATCATGCATTGAACCATGTGAAAAATAAGTGCATGCTAATCATCAAATACCCTTTTTTTTAATTTTAATTTTTGACCTTGTCAACAAGATTGGACTTATACCACATGAATTCGGACCTTAAACCCAAAATGTAGAAAAAAAAATTCTTTAAAAAAAATAGAGAGCTTTCCAAAAATGTAAAAATTTCAGAAAAATCTCTTTATTTGTACCCTAGAGACCCATTTTATGAAAATAGACCACTTTTTGTAAATCAATTATTTGAGCTATGATATTGCATCCAAATTCAAATCACAAAGAATGGACCCCCTGTGAAATTAGAAGAGCTTTCCGAAACTATAAAAAATTCTGAAAAATATGCTAATTTGCGCTGAAAATTAATTTTTTATTAAAAATCAAGAAAAAATTATAAAAAATAAAAAACACCTCAAAAAATTTTGAATTTTTTATTAGAGCTTCTCTAATATGTCATCAACTTGTAAAAAAAATTTCAGACTAAAAAACTAAGCCATTTGGGAGATATGATCAAATCTTTGAAAATCTAGGATTTTAGTCTCCAAGCAAATCTGCTTAAGGGGGTTAGCTCCAAAAATAATCAAAACCAGCATGTAAAAGTGAGTTGCCCCACGGTGGGTGCCAAAAATGTACATACTCAAATGGTGCACTTCTCTAAATCATTACATCCAAGAGAATCCATGGATTGGAAACCTTGACAAATCAATTTAGAGCTCTTTATGCATGGAGTTGCAAGATTATTTTAAGTTTGCTCTCAGCTAGAGCTATTAAGCTAATGACCTTGCTAGTCAACCACACAATGAGAGATTCAAATGAAGACAAGGACAAGAATGCCAATATCCCCAAGAATCACTATGAAATGCAAATGCAACTAGATTAAGATGAATATGCAAGCTAGAAATGAGAGATGCAAGCTAAGCTATGGAAATGAAAGTACAAGATATGCTATGAAAAGGAAAGATGCAAGAAATGAAACTATAATAGCATGTAAATATGAAAGCCAAGAATGCTCCAAATCTCCAAAGCTCCAAAATCACCTAGAAAACCTGCAACATAACATTAGTATTCAAAAGATGCATATGCAAATGAGAAGAGAGCTCTTCTTTTATAGGAAATGAAAATGAATGGACCATGGAGATTAAGAGGCAAAAAATTTAATCAAGGGTGGAGCTTGAAAGAGGAGCAATTCATGTGCACAAATATCCTCCAATGAGAAAATAAGAGTTGACTTTTGTGTCCATATGAAACAAAAAGTGTTTTTTCCCTTTTTATAAAATAAGAATAAAGCTTGGCCCTCTCCTTATAAAGATAATTTATATAAAGATATTTGGATAGCAGCTCCTTCGATAGTAGTATGGGAATTGTGGAAAGAAAGGAACAGAAGGATTTTTATGAATAAAAAATTATCTTGGAATGCAGTTACAAATAAGATAGAAGCGTCTATTGTGGAAATCATCAACAACAAAATAAAAGAAAAAATGAGCTATGAAGATTCATTCAAGAGTTGGGATAATAAGATTAGATGCAAATGGCCTAAATTAGCTATCCCCCCCCTATATGTAAAGGGAGGACCTAAAGTTAAAAATGATAGAGCTGCCTGCAAATGGGTTCCTCCTAAAGAAGGGTGGTTCAAATTAAATTTTGATGGTGCTTCCCGAGGAAATCCAGGGGAAGCAGGTATTGGAGGAATTATAAGATATTGGAAGTCTGAAACTATAGCCAAATTCTCAAATCCAATTAGTCATACAACTAACAATATGTCTGAGTGTGTGGTGGCACTAGAAGGGCTTAAACTATGTAAGAGTCTAAACATTAAAAAAATTATTATAGAAGGAGACTCCCAAGTGATAGTTAATGCCATTCGTGCAAAAAAAAAACCCTAATTGGATGTTAAATGCAAAAATAGAAGAGATGAATGTATTACTAGAAGGCTTCTCAAAATATGTAGTTAGGCATACCTATAGAGAAGGCAATGCAGAGGTGGATAAGTTAGCCAATCTAGGGGCAGATGGGGTGGTAACAATGGTAAAGGATCCTTAGAAGATGAATAGTCACTTATTAGATAACGATTATATCTTATAATATATTAACATTTTAGTATGTATTAAAAAGAAACAATGCTCTATATAACATAAGTATTATTAAAATTTAATAGATCCATCTTGGATTAGCACTGGATACAAATATATAACCAGAATAGACTCTAATAATGATATATACACTGGACGGAATAGATTATCACTCCCCAGTCAGAGGAAACAATAGATAGAATATAGGAAGATGTTTCTTAAACTTAGAATCAGAGTATAATTAAATGAGTAAATGTGTTCTTGGTCAGCCCCTGTTCGGATAGTAGCTCTATATATTAATAAGAGTAAGAGGAGTAATTCCCCTTACCCAAGACTTAGATTTTAGATCACCCAAACTCGTCTTAGTGGGTATCATTTTCCCTCCCCCCCTTTTTTTAATCCTTTTGGGTAGTGCTAATTAACATCTCGCTAGGTATAATAATAGCTCAGATACAAAGTTATTAGTTAAATAATCTCCCTTGTTTTTAGGTTCGAGGTATTGATGGGTTAAAGCTCACTCATACCACTGTATGATTAGCCTGCCCCCCCTCCTTGTTTTCGGTGTAATTTCTATTAGCCTATAGGTTTATGAATCCGTTGTCCCTTTATCTCCTCGAGACCTTATTCACAGCTATTTTGGATGTCTTAGAGGATAGTTCAGACCTTATCTAGCTTCTGACAATGTCATCATTGTTAATCACTCATATAGAATATCATTAGGAGACAACAGACAACTTTCTCCCCGATCTTTGAATGATTTTCCAGGACGGTTCGAGTAACCATCTTGAGATACACCTTTTGAAATTTCTAGAATTCTTCCCAAATATTTATACAGGTAAACTCTAACTAAGGAATTCTCTGTAGCAATTATGGAATCTAGACTCTATACATTCTACACAAAGGGAGACAGAGCTATGGCTTTTCGAGGATATATACACCCGAAAAGATGGAATCAAATCCTGGCCCCTTTGTTTGATACATCCAGAAGGGCTATAGAAAAAGGGATTGGTGACAGACACTTCAATAACCTTTTCACCTATAGAACTAATGGAGGGGTGATAGGTCAGTTTATTGCCCTATCCATCTTTGCAGGAAAGAGTAAGGTGGATATAATCAGGGTATGTAGAGAGATCTTTGATAAAGATCACCTTGGAGGCCTAGACAAGATGGTTTATTGCGTTGATAAAGAGCTTACAATCCCGTACCTTGAAATTACGATGAACACAGACTTGAAAGAGTTGGATAGAATTCCTCAATCACAGAGGATTGCAATGCTGACGTTCAAAGATGAAGACACTTTTGATTGCCACTGGCCTGAAATGGCAAGGAACATTGATTTCCTCTATAAAGAAATTCTAGATGAAGACCTTGATATTAGCTGGGTACTTAGGTACTGGAGAATAAAAGGTTTTGATATACCTCCAGAGATGGATAACATAGCCCCTACTAATTTGCACATTATGGGCCCAGAAATCCTGAGATGTACCAGGAAGAACAAGAAGAATCAGATGGAAGTTGAAACCATCATCATAATGTTTAGAAAGGGCAATGCTTGGAAAAGTATTGCTATACAGCGTAACTAGGAGTAGTACTACAGAGATGCTGTGTTATAAAGACTTTCAAAGGGTATAGTATAGCTTTAGGTCTATAGATTTGGTTTTGTTTAGTAAGGACCTTTTCCATCTAGATAAGGTCCCTTACCTATGACTTATCTGTATAGGTATATTTGCTGCTGATTTATTCCTGATAGACTGTACAGTTAGATCTTGGTGTTTAACCCCAATAGTCAGCTCTGTATAGAAATGGTATTATTAGCATCCTAGAAAAGTAGGTATTAGCTGTTAAATTGATGAAACACTTCTGTATATAAATCATGGACATATATGTAAACATCAAATATAGTAACAGTAAGCCTTAATATCTTATTGAGTGTGATCCTTTCTTCTTGGTTAAGTTAAAAAAAAAGGAATTTGGATATACCATGTTAAAACAAGGTTGATAGTAAAGTATCTTTGATGGTTAGTAAGATATATCAATTTAATTAAGCTGGAAATGTTTAGTAGGGATATAAACTGATATGATTGAAACATATCTATGAACACTTATCTCCATTTCCTTTGATATTGTATAACTGTATTAAGTATTCAGTAGAAATAGTTAAAAATTAGTTTGGTTGTTGTGCAAATGGTTTTTACAATGCGTGCAAATGCACATCTGAAGAATTCAGCAAGGCGGCCTTTATATATATATATAAAGAGTATATATTCATGTATATATATTTTTTGTACTTATATACATGCAGGTATAAATCCAGTACTAGATTATATACATGGATGCATATGAATGGATCAAGACATATATATACATGAATAAAGTATATATATATATATAAATAGCTAGATGAGAGTAAATTGCTCTCAGAATACCACTAACTGGTCTGCTCCTTTTTCCAGTAAAGGCAAATTTTATTCCGGTCAGTTGCTCTGGGACACAGAGATCACATATATATGCACATATTACACACATATTTGGTATTAAACTGCGCAAAAAGAAGGCTTTATTCACAGGATCCTATCGCTCCCTTCGAATGCATATTCAAACTCTCTTTAGTATCAAAGGCTAATATGCCCGGGTGAATATATATACAAAAAATGATTATGAGCAAGGCTCAGAACAAGGTAATTCACAGCTCTTTTATTGGTGAAAGAAAATAAGTTAAATATTCATAAACTCAGATATATGGGATAATACAGACAGTTAACCATTCATATGTAAATAGATGCAATTTTTACATTTATGTTCAGCCTAAATTCAAGTATAGGTAACTCTCTGGTAGAATCCTCTAGTGTATTAATGCACAATATATGATATGGTTATACCCTGTTTTCGAGAAAACATGTACCTGAGCTTTCTTTGTATTATGTAGCAATAGGGGTAACATATATACAAAGGCAATGGCTGCTGTTCTGAGGATATATATATATATATATATATATATAAACAAAATAGTTTTTAGTATATATATATATATATATCTATATACTGATGAACATTATGAAAATATACATATATGCAAAGATGATTATCAAGGTATCTTGGACTTTTTACCCAGACTAATATATACAAATACAGAAGCGTCGATTATTTCAGACCTGTATCTAATTATATTAGAAAAGTTGTTATCTGAATGCAGAAATCCAGGAACATTTATGGATTACTTTGAGATTAGACTAACTATGTGGTAAATTGCAATCTTCTCTGTATTCAAGTATTGGTACTAGGGCTAATCAATCCTTAGAAATTTGCAATTGACTAAGGGCAAGGTCTAATGGGGTATAAAACAAAGCCTATAAGACGAAGAGAGAGCAGGCTTCTACCTAAGGCAATCTTTTTCAATAGGAACTAAGGAACTGTTGAAGCATAAAGAATTCTTAAATTTACAAGTTCGACTTATAGCTCAAGCAATCCTCTACTGTACCGGTAAGAATTCGTATCTTCCGTATCTCCTTTATTTATCCAGGAATAGTGAGCTGGTTAAAATACTAGAACACATATTGAACTGAACTTCTTTTTAATCTAAAAGTATCAGAATAAAAGCTGCCCCATTACAAGTTAAATTGAAAAATGTTTCCCAAATTGAGACCATGTCAACGTAGATCAATAGCTGCCTAGGAGTCAAAATTACGAAGGTGGGGCCCTGTTAGGAAAAGTACTTCAAGTGGATATTCCTAATGCCAACAGAAAACTGCACATGCATAACAGAAAATAATTAGCTCATACGAAACATGGTTTTAGACTGACCAAATCTATAATAATAAAGAATCTTTGATTGACAATGTTACGAGGCTTCTTGAAGGTTTAATGATAGTGAAGGATACTTTTTTCCTCTTTGTTTGGTTTTGATGGTGTGAAATTGATCTCGTAATTCAATAGTTGTCAATGTGGGTTATTAATCAAAATATCAAAACAGGGTCTTCAGCAAAAGACCCATTTGTGAAGCTGTTGAGGCAAACTGTTGCCGGTGTTGGATTGTTTGTGTTCCGAGAGTGCAGATATTTGCATGCATTCTTAGATTGGGGAAACATTGTTGGAGAGTTGCTTTGTCGAAAGTTATTTTTGAATTGACCGGTGTTCCCGCGTCAGTCTCTGAAAATCTTGCGAGCTTTAACAATTGAATGGGTTACAGGCTTAAGGCTGTTTTTTGGCTTTCGTCTGTACAAGCGAAACCTTTCTCTACTTTGCACTCTAAGATATTAGAGTTGAGAGTATTGTAGTCGTAGGTGGGACTTGTTTACTAGGGTTGTTTAGCTGCATTGCTCTGTGTCTGCATTAGGATACATGGGTTTGGGTTGGAACATGACAGAGCTGGGCAATGCTGCCCAGCTAACGGGCCTCGATGCTGTTGGTCTTATTGGTGCTATTGTGAAGGCAGCAAACAATGCTCGGATGCATAAAAAGAACTGCAAGAAGTTTGCTCAACATCTGAAATTGATAGGCAATTTGCTGCAGCAACTGAAGCTGTCTGAATTGAAGAAGCGAGATGAGACAAATGAACCTTTGGAGCAGCTTGAGGATACACTGCGGAAAGCTTATGCGCTAGTACATAGCTGTGAGAATAAGAGCTACCTATATTTGCTTGCTTTTGGATGGAATATTGTCCATCAATTCAATGAAACTCAGTCAGAAATCGATAGTTTGCTGAGGCTGATTCCACTTATCACTCTTGTAGAACACCACCAAGTGAGTAAATTTAGGATGAAATCCTTACCGTATTTTTTACGTATAAATGTTGGAACACTATCATGGAGTAGAATCTTTTTCCATTTTAAACAGCGAAGACCGATGACCATGTTTTGGAATCTATTTTCTGATAAATATTAGAAAAATCACTTCTCTAACATTTTTTATGTACTGGTTGGAATTTTCCTCTGATGTGCATGGAATTTTTTTATATGGTACTTGTCTGATTCTAACCTGACATACAACAGAAAATAGGGTTTAGGATTCAAGTGCGGAGCTATTGCTTCAACAAACTTCAAAAAATATGTCAAGTACAAACTCTTCGCCAGTAAGTATTGGAAAAGCAACAGAGGTTACCAAAGCTGGATTAGTGATATGGATTTATTTAAAACCTAGATTAAGGAAAAGCAAAGAAGATTGCTAAAGCTCCTTCTTTGACCTTTGGTTCATCTCTCTTTTTATCATATTTTTTATGGATGTTATTTTTTTCGAGATAGTATTCTCCTCATGCATCCTAACAGAAGGCTTATGCACTGTAAAAAGGTTACAGCATGCCTAATCATTAGGTCAACTTAAACAATGTTGTTTCTCAAATCTCAATTTCTTAAAAATCACTGAATTGTGCTTAAATTTTTTTTGCAGATGAATGCCTTCCAACATTTTACCTGCAAGCCTTAATAAAATGGGGGTTGTATTTTTTTTTTTTTAAATGGAGGTTGTAACTATTAAGTATTTTGTAGATCTTCAAACTAAACTGAAAATGGATATTTGAACTCTATATTCTACAATTGTTTTTAATTGTTGATGTTTTGTAGCTTCTGTCGAATAAAACCTTGAGACAAATATATATATATATATATATATTGTTCTATATAAGATATATATATATATATATATATATATATATATATATATATATATATATATATATATATATATATATATATATATATATTCTATATTGTTCTATATAAGATATATATATATATATATATATACATTTAACATGGTATATATATATACATATAATATCTTTGAATCATTATTATTTACATTTAACATGGTATATATATATATATACATATAATATCTTTGAATCATTATTATTTTAATTTCTCCAAAAATTACATAATAATAATATTATATTTATATATATATATATCTTTTATAGAACTATATATATATATATATATATATATATATATATATATATATATATATCTTAATAGTTTTTGTCTCAAGGTTTATCCGATAGAAGCTACAAAACATCAACACTCCCTCTTAGTTAGGGAGGATAAACACAAGATATGATATTACCTCAGCGTAATATTAAGAATGGCATGTTTAAGAATATCTTTGATCAAAAGATATTCACCATTGTATACACCTAAAAATGGCTTCATTAATTAATTAAATATTTATTATTTAATTAATAGTTAGTCTTTTATTTATTAAATAAATTATTCAATTTATTTAGTGAATTCACTATAGTCTATTCTTCTATCCTAAGTCTTCTAATTACTCTTATTAAAGTGATTTAATTAAATACACAATCACCTAAATATGACTAAGTTTTATTTTTCTGCGCAAACGTTCCTAGTTTCTGCACATTGGTGCGCCGAAACTGCGCATTCATTCCATGCTTCAAAACAAAAAAATTCCTAATCTAATCTACCATTCAATCTATCCTAAACATGCTAAAATTCTACTCTAACATGCATCAAATCATGAAATTACCAAGGAGGATCGAGTCACCTACCGGTTCACCCGAATCGGGTGGTCGCTGGAAGCGTCTGACTCTCTTGAAGCGGTGATCTGACAATGGGAATGACATCCTGACGGCTCTGCTCTTCTCTCTCTCGCGCTCTGATCTCCCAATGACAAGTGTGCACAATGAGCCTATTGTGGACCCCTAAGCCCTATTTATAGCCTGTAGACCCTATGTGCTTGGTGTGTGGACCCTATCTCTCATTTTTCTTCCATTTCACCCCATTTTCACCCACCTTTTCTTTTGTTTCTTTCGTGAGATTGATTAAACAAACTAACAAAAATAAACAAAAAAATAAAAAAATCAAACACAAATTATTAATCAATCTCTCGAGGGGGCATGCTTACGTCATTTTAGACATTGTTTGGGGTAGGGGCAAAATACTTGAAATTTTTTTTGATTTTCTTTGAAACAATGTGGCACACACATTATTTCAAAGAGGGGCAAAATGTATACACCTAAAAATGGCTTCATTAATTAATTAAATATTTATTATTTAATTAATAGTTAGTCCTCTATTTATTAAATAAATTATTCAATTTATTTAGTGAATTCACTATAGTCTATTCTTCTATCCTAAGTCTTCTAATTAGTCTTATTAAAGTGATTTTAATTAAATACACAATCACCTAAATATGACTAAGTTTCCTAGTCCACCTCACTTACCTAGTCACTTGACACATCACTTTGGCTAAGATAAATAATTATTATTAATTATTTATTTACAATTATCCTCACCCACACGTCCTATTCTTAAGGGCTATGTGGCCTCATAGGACTTAGTCTCATGACCACATGTCCTCTCAACAACTAAGTCAAGAGACATTCCCTATTCCTAAGGGGCTTCTCAAGCCACCTCTAAGGGTCAAAGGTGACTCATAGGACACTTGTGCAAAGAGTCCTCATGAGGAAAAGGTCTCTCCCTCTTTCTCTCTTTGGTCTTTGTGAGACACTTGACATGTGTCTTTCCCTTCCACCTTCTTCTCTTCCATGTCAATGTGAGAGGAACATTATCCCTATTCTTCCTCTCACATTCCAACTACATCCCCCTTTCTCTCAACTCCTTCAACCAAGTCAATCCTAGCCCTAGGATCTTCCACCTTTCATTCTCAACCGTAGGATTGCGCCACCTAGGCCTAGATCCTCCAAAACTCTATAAAAGGAGCCACATTTCCCATTTGTGAGCTAATAGGTATTTTTGATAATAGGCATTCAAGCATTCAAGCAATCAAGCATCCAAGCATTCTAAAAGCAATCAAGCATCCATATTATCACCATTTCATTTGCATTCCATCCATTAGTTTGCATAAGCTATTGTGCACTCATTTCATTCAATCTCCACACTTTGGTAGCATCTTGGGAGAAGGCTTCATTTGGAAATCTGAGAGCTCAACATCTTCAAGAAATCAAAACTAGGAGGACAATGGAGACAAGCTGCATGGTAGGTGAAGGTAATTAAATTAGTTTTATCATTTCATAGTTACTTTGCATTCTTCATTGTGTTTGCATTAGATAGATTCATTGGCTTTAATAGTTAATTTATCATTTCTAGTTGTTAGACATCTAATTTGCATACAACCATTAGATATCATCTCATGATATTAAGAGTAATGGCCTTAGAATATCAAGTCACATTCACCAAGTACTCAAAATGTCCATAGGACCATAAGGTATGTGCACACGTATCTTCAATGATACTTACCATAGGAACATTATATTCATGGTCTGTTTAAGGAAATTAATCCACCAAGCAAGATATAATCTATCATGATCTACTTAGACATCAACCATATGATATCCATTATGATAGAAGGTTAGACTATTGTAAGATCGTCACCTTACTATAGTAACCACAAAGTTATGTAGTAACTCACATGACATCCACCATGCCTCAGCGCAGAGGGTGGAAACAAGGGATTTCACCTCGAACTTCTCTCACAGAGAAGAACTCATTGAGCATATATCAATCTGTTGATCTTTCCATCCAAGATTGCTTATGATAAACTGTCAGACTCCCTTTGAACCTGATATCAATCTTCTGAGCTCCTCATCCAAAGTTATCTCTGTAGTGTCAGACTCCCTCTGAATCTGATATCAATCTCTTTTTTCCTGCAAGAGCATCCCAGAAAAGATCAAGGCAAATAGCTCTTATAGTACGTATAGAAATACAAATAAGAGAGAGACTACAATGAGTAGATAAATGTAATACTCAAGGATAATAAATACTTATTTGCGCATCAACATCCTTGATACAAGTTGCTCCAATGAGGGTCCATATGCAACAAATCAGAAAACATCTACATGTAAGCATTTGTTAGCAATATTACTCCAATCAAACTTATCTGGTGACCATAATACAACAGCCTTTGTTTTCCATGATAACTTTGTATCTTATAGTGAACTCTGCCAGTTCTGATTCCCATTCACATTTGTCTATACTTCTTGTACGAGATTTCCAATGGAATATATAGAAAAAATCTGATCTTGATCGTTTCTCAAACTTGCTCTGATGACATGTTAAATTTCTTTCAGATTTGATCTATCTATGGCTTTTCTATTTACAGAATATGTTTCTTACAATCACTGTACTTCTTGCACATTATAATCAGAATATTGAAATTAAAAAAATGTTCTACTCTTGTAGATCGAATACCATTAAGGAAAATTTAGACTTGTGAATTCATGATCAGTATTTCTCAATATTGATTTGGCATCAACTTCATATTTATCAAGTTTCAATATTCTGATTATAATCTGCAAGAAAGTACAGCGATTGTAAGAATCATATTTTGCAAATAGAAAAGTCATAGATAGATCAAATTTGAAAGAAATTTAACATTAATGATGGCATCTTTTCATGAGATTGCTGCAGAAAAAACTTGTGTATGTGGTCACCATGATGCAAGTAGATTTTTGGTGAGAAGCCAAAAATCAAACTTGAAAATGTATTCTTTTCTTTGATCTGATATGCTAAGATCTTTTCTTTGGAGATCTTTTTGTGCAGATAAATGCAACAAAATGGCTCCTACAAAACAATTCAAAGAATATGTTAATTGCAGATCACTTCTGTTTTAGCTTAACTATGTTATGGTAAATCAAAGTTATATTAAACAGAGAAGACAAAAGGTTCTTATATAGATTTACAAAGACGATGTTTCTAAATGAAATAATTGTGAACTAAAGACAAAATTAGAAACTACCTAAGACGATTAAGATGACCATTAAAGAAACATTACATTATCTTGATAAACCAATCAACTACATGCTAAGGGATATCTTTCTTCTTGGACCGTTTTTCCAGGCAAGTGTAGCAAATCTAGTGTCATAAAAATATTATATGAATATAGTGACCGCATATTATACATATAGTAGGAAATTAAACATGCAAATTTCTTTGCTTTTATATAATTAATTACACCCATGCAAGTCAACCACTGAATTCATTGACAAGTTATTAGTTCAAAATTACGTTACCCTGGTTCGCTCCTAGACCCCTCCAGACCAGCCTGGGTTCGAACTGGTACTTGGTTCTGGTTCGGTTTGCCTGTGGGTTCGCCCAGGTTTCAAACCCAGGCAGGCTGGTTCGTCCGGGCCGAACCCAGGTCAAATCAAGGTAGACCCAGGCAGACCAAGTGCGAACCAGGGACATTTCCACTGAGAAACATTCTATAATTTAGTGTGGAAAACAATTATTACAGAATTTGAATAAGATCTTTAACATTACAAAACAAAATCTGCTGAAGTTCAGATATTTATTACATCAAATTAAACTAGCCCTCACGATTTCTTCCAGTGAAATTTTTATATCCAATTGCTGATAATGACCCTTGTCCGATTAATTGGAAGCTCTCTATAGTGATAAATCATATTTTAAACATTAAACAATATCTTCAATAGGTGAAGGGAGTTGCTAGCTACTTTTTTAACATTTATGATTTTTCAAGTAGGATGTTAATTAATAATTACAAACAAACAAACTCTTTGTACAGTGACAAAGTAATAAGCATTTGAGGACTTGGAAAGTGAGAATGTTATTGATGCAGTTGACCCCATTGGCTTTGGCACTATTTCTGAATCAACTAATGCCTTTAATGAAGAAGAAGAAGAATAGATAATCCATTAGATGATTGAAACTTAGTATAAAGTTCCAATTGTTGAAAGTCAAAACAATGATAATTGAACTCAATATTATTATTTTATTATTTTGATGTTGATATGATTCTATGATTACAAGTTTATGGTGTTTTTTTGTTGTTTTTATGATACTATGTTACACTCTAATTTTAACTCATGCTTCTAGGCTTCATAAATATGTGTATATATATAATTTTAAAATTTTTACACGTATCTTCGAATTGGTTGAACTTTCAAATTGGTTCTTCGTACCCGAACTTAGAACCAAACTCGAACCGGTAACTTAGGTTCAAAACTAAAATTTAAAAAGAAATCTGGATCATGATTACATTCATCTGCATACAAGGGTGTCTTATTCATCTTTCAAACAAGTATATTTGCAACTCACTTCAAAAGGATTCTATTTTTGTATTTTTTCAATTGCTTTGCATGATTCTTAATTAAATCTGTTATGATCTTATTATCACAAAAAAACAATCCAAGTGAAGATGATTCTGATTCTGGAAACTGGCTTTTCCATTCTGAAGGATGTGCATGCTAGTGGTTGTATTTGTCACCCTTGGTGAGTTGTTGCTCATTAGCCCGTTCCTTGTATACCTAACCATTTGAACATTTTTGAACTTGGTTTTATTTTGAAAATAAAAAACCATTTTTTTTTAATTGTAGAAGATTTGAACTAAGCACCATTTAGGTGCCTACAACATGGACTTTGCCTTTAAACCAAGTGTCCTTTGACATAAAATTAAAAACCATTAATACAAGGATTATTTGGATTTCAAAGCAACTTTTTGTCTTTTCTCACAGGCAATTGTACCGGGAGATTACAGTCTAGTCTCTAGAATGAATTACCCTTTTATTGGATTTTTCCTCATGTATGGTACAGTCATCTATAATTATCAGAACTAACCTCTATGCAGCCTATATTTTCACATCAATCTGTTCCCATCAGATATATGACACCACTCATGTGCATTAGGTTCAAGTGTCATAATTAAAGCTTCTGAGCAACCCTTCTCTTTTACAGTTTGATATTGTAATGTCGATAGACAAAACTGTGGTCACACATTAAATGAATAAGCAGCTCCATGTGGTAACAATGAATACTTGTCACTTGGTTCTCTCAAAGATAATTTGAATGTGGATTATATAAGCACTTAGTTGTTTTCCATTGTGCTCCAGATCCCACTAATAACGCAACCATCCTTCTTCTGATAATTTAAGCATTTCTGTTTAGTTTTCTTTGCTGCTACTATGCTTTATTGCAAACACAATTTGTAATATTGTTTATATTTTATTCCCTCTATGACGATGTGCAATGTACCCTTTTCGATCCATTCTAACATTCTTGGAAAGTTCCAAGATTCTTGGAGAATGCCAACTCTATCGAAAAGGAATCCTGATAGTGGCAGTGACCTTAGGTAATCAAGGACTTCAACGACACTTTTCACATGTACTTTATCGAAAAATAACATGATAATTGAAGAACAAGGACTTTGTGATACCACTATATTTAAGTTTTCAAATATTTCCAAGTTCAAAATAAGGGTAATAGACATATATAGTATAAATTTCACAACTTTCCACACAAGGAATGCTCACTCATCTTTTGGACATATGCCAAGAATGATGTGGTTTATTTTCTCCAATACTCTATTTATCTGCTCTTGCTTATGTTTTCTTGGTCTTTGCATGTGTCTATTTTTTTCTATATATGAGACAATGTTGATGTGTTTTGCATTCCACCTAAGGCTTTCCTCCATGACATTGATGCTCACTAATTTATGGAGTACTAATGCTCTGTTTAAAGTGCCCTTCCAAAGTCCAGTGACATTGGTTAAAAATTAACGCTAATTTTCTTTTCTAGGATTTGACTTTTCACATTGTTTTGTTCTAAGCTCCAACATTACAGGTATTCCTCTTTTTCTTACATTAGCACATTCCGAGCATATGTTGAGTTCAATTCCTGTTTAATTATTTCTAGTCATGGTTTTACTTCTTCAATAGCTACTTCAACTAGTATACTGTCAACTTACTGAATAGTACATTGCCCTATGATCTTATTTATAGTCTTTCAGGGTATTTATTTTATGACTATCCTTTGCTCCATGGCTGACCTAAGAAATTTCGGTCTGTACAATTTGTCTTGATTTTTTAAGTATGTGTAAACGTGTGTCAACATTTCTTAGCTTGTTGTTTGGGAAGGACATTTGTAACATAAATGTCATGTTCTTAGCCTTGGCATGAAAGGAAGTGTAGCAATTAGTTTGTTGAATATACCTCTTTTTTTACATCTTACTTAGGCTTCAATGAAAAAAATTAATAAGTGATTCTCATTCAGTCATTGGGAATTGGTGTTTATTGGTCATTTTGAGAAGTTCCTATCATTTTTTATCTCATTGACTGATATTTCTTGTGAATTAAAACTTCATAGGAACAATTGTATGCAATTGAAAAGGATGAAAATGAGTATACAATGGACGCAGAGGAGGCAAAGCTTCAAGAAACAATATTGAAGTCAGAATGCACAGAAACAGATACTAGAGCTCTTAAGTATTCATTGTCACGTTCTTATCCAGGCCTTTCCTTCCATGAAGCTCTTCAAAAAGAAAATGAGAAATTACATCATGAATTAGAGCATATGCAGCTTCAGATGGACTTTGATAAATGTGATGTCATTAGACATCTTATTGGTGTCACAGAGTCTGCATCTACCAAACCTCAAGGAAAGACTAATAAGAAGCAATCCATTGTTGAATTTAATGTAGATTCCAATGGAGAGAATGGTATCAATGACAAGGTTGATGCTCCACTGGGCAAAGAAATTGTCGTTTACAAAGAGTAAGCTAAATTTTCTCATGCCATACTTTCTCCATTAAACTGTGTACTTGGTTTTGTAGATTTGCAAAAATCTTTTTGTTTTAAAACACATCCAAACCTCATACAGATTCCATCCAAAATCTTTACTTTATGCAGAGGCTGATGCTTATCAGCATATTGGGCAAAAGTATTGAGCATTGCATAAGAGAAGGAATGAATATATAAAAGGAACTATGGATATTGCTTTGTTGCAAGACATTTTCTTTGTTTTTCCTGTCATTGGCTTTCAGTAGTTTGTCCATCCATAGTGATTTGCTAGAACATCAGTTACACTCTGATTTCTTTGACATTTCTTCTGCATCTCTATTTTCCTGTTTTTGTCTCTCGTAACTTAAAAGTGTTTTCCATGCATGGAATAGAAACAAGGATTCCTAGTGTGTACGTTCTTTTTCTGTTCAGGATGAGCACATGCTTATAGTGAGAGGGACTGGGGGGACGGGGGCGGGGGTGTGAATCAGTATATGGAATCATTGCTTATCATATTTTCTGCCTTTAATTTCTGCTTATTTGTCGCTGCCTTTTATTAATTACTGTCCTTTCTTAAATAAGTGCTGCTTCTATAATGCTGAATCACTGCTTTAACCTTTATCTCTGCTCCATAATATTGAATTGCTGCATTAACCTTTATCTCTATTTATTAATATAAGTTTCATTGCCATTTTGAATGGAGGTTGGCTAGCACAAGAATATTAATTTAATTCATTAACCGTATTGGAGAGAAGGCATCAACATGAAGAGGGAGTTGGTCAGCAATACACATAAAATTTTCTTTTGGTCATTTAATTGCATTCTTTACTTGAGTTTCTTTGGACAATGATTAGTGGATCTTTCCTTCATACGATATCTTTCAAACGTCTTTGACATTAATGACGATTAATTGACCCAGCTTTGACATCAATGTTGATATGTCTAACACTTAGTTCAAGGAAGAATGACTTCCGAGATAGATAGAAACAGAAGTCAAAACTAAACAGTTTCCTAAGGAATTAACTTGTAATAATGTCATCTCATCATCTTTCTGATGTGCTTCCTTATTGACATATTATTTTCACAAAGGCCCTTAAATCTTAAGCTGTGGAATATTGTCATGTCCCCATTTTGGCTGACATCATTTGGCGTGCGGGATCAGTCTATCACGGGCTCTCATAGACTGATAGCGATGAGGAGAGAGTCATCTCGTGATCATTTGGAGATCAGTTGATTGCATATTGCTGTTAGAGCCTACGTTCAGTAGAGCCTACATCCAGTCCGAGCCTACATTCGGTTGTAGTTGGGCCTACATTCAGTTATGAGCCTACATTGTTATAATTTTGAGTTGAGAAAAGCACTTTTATATTATAATGTTAATTTATTATAAAGTGCATTATAATTGGATGTTTCTAGAAGTTCTTAGTAACTTCTTAGAAAAGTAAATAAATAGAGGGCTTGGGCATTCATTTGGACATGCTTGGATTTGGGAATTCTTCTACTTCATCATTGTGAAGCAATTTGTAGTCTTGGTCTGCAAATTCTATTCGATCTTTGGGAACGATCACTCCCCTAGATTGGCATAACTGAGGTAGTGAAATATCTACTAAAGGGTTGCAAGTTTGGAGTTGGTACTCAGCCATCTCATTGGTACTTCATTGAGAATTTGTTGCAAGGGTTTGTTTGTGGTTGGAATAAGGGTTTGAATTCACCTCTTGCATTGGTGAATCATTTTGGTGATAGATTGAAGACAATTTGGCACATTTTCAGACTTTCTATATCAGGGCCTGGAATCAGAATTTTGCTCATATCTCCCTAGATACTTGGAGTTAATTTTTGTGCCTTGGGGAGGACCTTAATACCTTATTGGCGGTCCCATTGATATAAATTTGGGGTGTCAAAACCCTGCATATTATTTTCTGCAGGTGCCGTACATGTACGGCCTGGTACGGCTCTGTACAGTACAGCACACAACAGAGTCTCAAGGGCAGTTTGGGATTGGTTCAGGTCTACTTGGTATTGGACTTCAACAGCGTTGCAAATCAGGATATTAGGAGCAGTTTCCAGGTGCATTTGTTGACATTATTGAATGCTAAAAAATTGCATATCAGTTGTATGTAACAGTCATTAATATACAAGTCTGAATCTGTACTGTTCTTGCATCATTTTGCTATTGTAATCAGTCATTGATATTGTCAATTGTCATTATAATGTCATAGTTTTGATGGTACATTGAATGGGGTAAAGGAATGCTTGGTATGATCATTATATCAGTCATGTATGCAGTCCATTGTGTCCAGACATTGGTATATTGTAATCAGTTTAGTGATATAGTGAGCCATTGCATTGTCTTGTTAGATAATAGCCTAATGTACTGAAATCTGAATTGCAAGTGGTAACAGTCCATAAAATCTGTCATTGCTATATTGTAATCAGTCTCTGTTATCATTATGGTAATTGTAATGACATAGCAAGGAAAGAGCATTGGGTATCATAGTAAGATAGTGCACTGTATGGAGTCATAGAAGAGCATGGAATGAACTTGTTATTGCCATAGTTTACTGTTCATGTGTGACAGTTCATACCTTTTTCTCAGAAGTTGTAAACAGTCATTTATAATCAGATTTCAGTCATTATCATTCATGTTATATGATGATCAGATTTTGGGAAGTTCATGATACATTGGCATTGGGGTCTTTGCATTGATATTTAGAGTTTCATTGTTGCTCATTGTATTCCATTTCAGTATTGGTATTGTTATCTCAATTGTACTTGATGCTCAAAAACAACTATCACATTGAAACCCTCATTACAAACAAAACAATTCAGTGCATGCCAAGTGTTTGACGAATTGTCTCAGTTCAGATTTGGGGGTTTTCAGTGGCCTTTATAGTAAGGATCATTACAAATATTCAGTATATAGTTTTAATTTGAAGCAAATATGCTCTTTCTCATTTTGTACAGAAAAAAATGCTTCTTAAATTTACCTTGACCACTGTTTTGTTTTGCAGTCAAGATGTGTCATCCTTATCTTATAATGTTGCTTATCCAAGATGGAGGAATCACATTTTCCATTTTTACAGGGATCCTGGTTTATGTAAGATTTCTCAAAACCCTTCAACATGCAGTTTTGTATGTGCAACTGATGTATAAAAGTTTGCAACTATTTTATGACCTTTGTAATCAAAAAATTGACACAATTTTTTTTATTAGTGTCATAATCTTGTAATTTTGTTTCCCTGATATAGAGATTAAGAGAAAAAAATTGGAAAATAATCCACGTTAGGGAAGTTCTCCTTAACAGATCTTTTGCTAGATGCTAGTAGACCTTAAGATTTGGTTGAAAAATCATTTATGCTGAAGGTACAATGTTTAAAGAGGAGTCTTTTGGGGTGGAAGTAAAACTCTGTTGGACTGATTGCATCTGACAATAAATATGGATGTTCTAATAGCCTAATTGTTAAAGGTCTATGCTGATTAGTCTATTCAGAATATTTAAAATCTCCATTAAATTGAAAATCTTGTGAAATCTTTAGTGATTTGTAGGATCTATATTTCATAATATTTCATATACTTATGCTGGATTATGTGTCATTGGTAGCACCCTTAGTGTAGATGTTAGGTGTAAAAGGTGATGAGGCAGATGTATAGGATATATAGAATCTTGATTAAAAAATCTACAATTTGAAGTCAATGGGAAGGGAAAAACTGTCAATGGAAGACATATATTAACACAAAAATGCTGGAAAGGCCAACGTAAATATACTTTGCAATGCCTGCTTGGATTTGTGGATGTCAGTTATGATGGTAATTGTAATGCCCCCTTCTTCTTAGTAATTTCCCAAGGGTTTGGTTAGCCTATTTTCTCATCTCTATAGGCTAATAATTTATTAAAAAGGGATGCTTTTCCAGTCACAACTTTATTTGAGGAGAAACGGAGAAAAAATAAAATATTATTTAATGGTTTTATAAAGCTAAAGTTACTTTATGTTATAAAATGACGTTATAAAATTAAAGTGACTTTATAAAGTAAAAGTGACTTATCTCACATTGCCAAAAGTAAGTGAATCCATCAATTTAAGAGGCTATATAAACGAGGCTATTCTCTCATTTGGGAAATGTTAAGTGATTGTGTTGTTGAGAAAATTTCTCCATTGTTGCTGTTATTCAGTGATTGGATAGTTCTGAGGACGAAAACCCTTGGAACCAAGAAGGATAGGACAAAAACCTATTCCTTCTGTTGGGTGGATTCAAACAGAGTTCACACTTGGATTTAATAGGCAGATTTTGGTTTCAAATAAGTTTATTCAATGCTGGAGGAACTCATGGTATGAAATCAAGGTTGGATGTCCAAGTGTAGGAAGATCTGGAGTTTTTTTGATTTACATTTGATAGAGCATTGCTGGACGTGGGCATTAAGAGTGTTCAGAAGCTACAATTAGCCAGGAGAATGATCAGAATGGAGGTGTCAGAGTTTTAGAAACAATTGAGGACATGCATTGGGATTTAAGGCATTCTTGGCATCGATTTTGGGTAGAATAAAGTGGGATTCGCTCATCACCAGTGTTAGACATCTTCGAACAGTTGTTAAAAGCAGCTACTCCTATTGAAACTTGGAAAACGTGGGCAGAAAGCAAATATTGTAATCGGTTTTGTACAGGTGCATTCATTACTCTAGCAGTCCAAGCATTCATAATCTCAAAACCTTTTCTTGGAACATATCATTTGACAAGTTAGTCATCTAAGAGTTTGCAGTGTTGAGATATTTAAAAATTTGGATACTCATGAAGTTTGATATTGAAATGTAATGGTTACAAATCTCCAATTACATGGAAGTTTGAAGTAATCTAGTGTTTAAACTCGAGTTTGAAAGAGGTCTGCTACATGTTTGATGAAATGTCTCAATAAAATGGAAAGGTTTTAAAGTAGTATTCCATGCTCACCGTTTGATATGATGCTGTTATTATGCATTGATAATCTAAAAGTTATCGGTCATATGTTTGACAAAATTATGAACCGAGGTCTGAAATTAGTTTCATTGTAAGTGTTTGATAAAATGCTGATGTATAAAGCTGTGCTATTTTGGCGAAGTTAAAGCTTAAATTCTACATGTTTTGTTCATGCTTTCTTAATAACTTCAGATTTCTACTACCATACAAATGTTTGACAAAATTCCTATGCAAGGTGTTTGTGTTTGGTAATATGTTTAGGCACAAGGAAAAGATTAGAAATATCAGTCTAGACTCTACACACCAACTGTTTGACGAAATGCTTATGAGACAATACTGAAAATTGAGGACAAAATAGTTAGGGGATCTTATAGTGCTATTAGAGCCACGACCCTGCCAGCCTTTGGGTTTATATCAAATCGTTAATGCAACCAAGTGACAGGGAAAGAAGATATTATTAGAGGGAATTATGCAAGACTTGGCAACCATCACAAGTACTTGAGGGTAAAACTGTATCAGGTTTGATTGGTGCTTCTTTTGGTAGTGCTGAATAGGTTGCAAAGATGGGTGATAGAAGGAATAATAGCCCACCACAGGATGAGGCTAGGGAAGTAAGAGATACTTTAAGAGGAGTTCAAACAAAGACAAGAACATGTGGCCAATGTTCTTCAGCATCTTATAGTAGATATACAACAATTAAGTGCAACTCCAAGAAGACCTCAGCGTAGTCATAGTTATGGTGGTAGCACAGTTGGCTCCTCACGGGATGAAAGAGTACCCACCCACTCTTTTGATAAGCCTTTGATGCCTACTTTTGTTGCTGATGTTTATGAGCAGGAAGTGAATAATGTTGAAGCAAAGGTGGCATTTCCTGATAATGTAATGATTGTGCACGATGAATAGAACCTTCTCCCAGATCATGTTAAGGCAGAATTACCTTTTATTTAATAAACGGGGCATCAAAGGGAAAGAATGAGAACCAAGCAAGATAAGAGGCCTAAAAATTAGAACAAGGACCTGAAACGTGCTACCAACAAGTCGTCACTTCCTAGATATGATGGCAGCAGTAAGACAACTGAACAAGCTTGGATTCATAAGCTGGATACTTTCTTGACACTCAAGCCCATGAAGGAGACAGGGGCAATTAAATATGCTACTACACACTTAGACAGAGTGGCCTATGATTGGTAGCATCATGGACTTGTGACCTAGGATCATGGATTGATTAGTTCATATGAGGAGTTCAGTAATAAGCTGATAGCTCGTTTCAATAGAAAGGATATAGAAGTATACTACATGGAGTTGGCATAGTTGAAATAGAGTGGTTCCTTGGATTCTTTTATCAATGAGTTTCAGAGAATTTTAGTTATGGTTCCGGGTATGTCAGAGAAAAGGAAGGTCATGCTATTTGCTGAAGGATTGAGTGAAAAGATCAAGGGGTTTGTAAAAGTCCTTAAACCCAACTCTCTACAGGAGACTATTAAGATGACTCTTGATTTAGATACCTCATCTTCTATCATTCAGCTGAGGGGTCAAAATCAAACTTGAAATCTTATAATTATACCAAAAATACGCCTCCTAGGTTGGATACAGAGACTAGGAATGAGTTGAGAAGGAAGAAACTTCGTTTTACATGTAAGGAACCTTGGACCCTCAAACACAGGTGCCTTGGAAAAGGAAAAGTTCATTACATTGAAGTTGTCTCAGAGGGTTAAGATGAGCAAATTGAGGACAACAGGTCTGAAGGAAGTGGTACTGAGGAGAGTAATGAGTAGGTCACACTTTTAGGGGTGCAAATGTCATCCTTTTCGCCTAAAAGTAGTTGTTAGAGGGAAGCAAGTTATTTGTCTACTGGATACAGGTGCCACACATAACTATATTGATGCACATACAGTGACAAAATAAGGATTATAGGTTGAGAAGATTCCTGGATTAGATGTGAAGGTTGCAGGTGGTGATCTTCTAAATTGCTTAAGGAGGATACCTCAGTTTAGAATACCGTTGGGTGACTACACTTTGGTGGATGACTTTTATGCCATCAAGCTGGAGGGATTGGATGTGATCTTGGGTATGCAGTGATTACAGACTGTTGACAGGTGCACAATTGATCATAAGAAATAGTTGGAATTCATGAGTGGTGACTGGAAGGTAGTGTTGAAAGCTATGCGAGATGGTGGACCTAGGATTGTTTCAACTCATTGGATGGAGGCTATACTTAGACATGATGACATTGAGTGGGCAGCCTTGTGTTTTGTGTCTACCAAATCCACACTAGGCAGGGAGCAATAGCATCATGTAGACATATCGACGGTGCTTGATAAGTACGAGGGAGTCTTTGGAGATATTCCTCTAGGTAGACCACTTGATCATGGGTTTGAGCATGCGATGGAGTTGGAGGGTGCTAAGCTTGTCATTACCACACCCTACCGCCATCCGGGACATTTCAAAGAGGAAATTGAGAAAACGATTAAGGAATTACTTGCCATGGGACATATTAGACCCAACTCCAGTCCATTTGTTTCTTCAGTGGTTCTAGTGAAGAAGGATGGTACTCAATGGATGTGCATTGATTACCATTCCTTGAATAAGAGGACCATTAAGAATAGGTATCCCATTCCTCGTATAGATGAGTTGCATGGGGCTGTTTACTTTTTTAAGATAGACCTTCAATCGGGATACCATCAGATACATGTCTGTGAGGAGGATGTTCATTAGACAACATTCATATGCCATTACAAACATTATGAGTTCTTAGTGATGCCTTTCGGCCTTGCTAATGCACTTGCTACGTTCCAATCATGTATGAACCACATCTTTAACAAGCAGTTGCGTAAGTTTGTTTTGGTGTCCTTCGATGATATCCTGATATTCAGTAAGTCTTGGGAGGAGCACCTACAACATTTGGATGAGGTGTTAAACATCATGGAGGAGCAGTCTTTGTTTGCTAAGGAGTCCCAATGCGAGTTTGGATTGATAGAGATTTTATGTCTTGGACATGTGATAGGGGCTAGTGGGGTCAAGGTGTATTAGGAGAAGATACAAGCGATTTTGGATTGGCCACCAACAAGAAATGTTTCAGATTTGAGAGGATTCCTTGGGCTTTGTTCTTACTATAGGAGGTTTGTTAAGGGATTTTCTCATCTTACAGCTCCACTCTCAGATATTACATGAAAGGGAGCTTTTAGATGGTCTGATGATGCACAGGAAAGTTTTAATAGGCTTAAGAAGGTGGTGAGCACTTGTCTGGTATTAGCTGATTTCTCTCAGCTATTTGTGTTAGAATGCAATGCTTCAGGTGAGGGCATTCATGCAGTGCTTATGCAAAATAGACATCCTATCGCATACGAGAGAAGGAAGATGAGAGATAATGAGAACTTGTACTCCACCTTCGATAAAGAGTGCTTGCTATCATGCATGCGTTGGAAAAGTTTAGACAGTACTTGGTGGGTAGGAAGTTTGTGGTGAGGATTGATCATAACAACTTGAGATATTTCTTGGAGCAGGAGTTGAATGAGCGGCAACAAAAGTGGGTTAGCTAGGTAAAGGCGTATGATTTTGACATTGAGTATGTCAAAAGTAAGAAAAGCATTGTGGCTAATGCACTTTCCAGGAGACCTCCTACTACATTATGTTCCATATTTGAGATTTTAGCTGATTGGAAGTCTCAACTTTTAGGCGAGTATACCAAAAATGTTTTTGCTTGTGAGCTTATAGATTGTAAGATTTAGGATGACAGGTATAGAGTAGTTGATGATGTGATTTACTATAAGAATATGATTTATTTGGTACTTGAATCTAGGCTTAAGGATAAGATTATAAGGGCTGTCCATGATACACCCTTCGCGGGACATCCAAGGTATTTTAAGACCTACAGGCAGATTAGAGAGAGATTCTCTTGGAAAGGTCTTAAGGAGGATGTTCTTAAACATATTAGGGAGTGTTTAAGTTGTTAGCAGAATAAGTTAGAGCATGTGTTTCCTGCTAGATTATTGCAACCTTTACCTATTCCTGAGCAGAGATGGGAGAGTGTGTCCATGGATTTCATCATAGGTCTACCAAGAGTTTAGGGTAAGGACAGTATATTTGTTGTGGTTGACCAATTAACTAAATTTTCTGATTTCTATGCCATTGTAGCTGATTGGACAACCTCTCAAGTAGCAAAGTTATTCTTCAGAGAGGTATTTAGATTGCATGGTCTACCCAAGACCATTATCAGTGATAACATATAGTAAGTTTCTTAGTATTTTTTGGCAAGATTTGTTCAGATTGGCTAGGATAGAGTTGACACTCAATACTAGCTACCATCCTTAGACAGATGGACAAACGAAGATCGTGAATAAATGGGTGGAAGGTTAATTCCGCAATCATCACCTTCAACACCACAAGACTTATAGATAACTCCCACCAAGATTTTATTAGTTGCCTCGGCCTGACCATTTGCCAGAGGATAATATGGACTCGAAAACGTATGGAAAATTTTAAATTCAGTGGTTAGGAGCTTAATGACATGATTAACAAAATGACCACCTTTGTCTTTCATCAATTGAATAGGGATGCCATACCTCGTTATTATTTCCTCGTAGATAAACTTTGCAGTGCTTAGTGCTGAGTTATCTGTTTATGCGCATGCTTCCACCCATTTTGTTAAATATTCAGTGGCCACTACAGTATATCGGCATCGTCGAGCACGACTGGCTTTTAGAGGCCTGACGAAATCCAACCCCCATCTTTCGAATAGCTCATGCGCATGGGAAGGATTAAGGGGCATAAAATCCTGTTTGAGGGGTTTCCCTGCTCGTTGACAAGTATCACATCCGACTACTGATTCTCTAGTATCATTGTACAATGTTGGCCACCATAAACCGGCTAAGAGCACCTTCCTCGTTGTCGTATCGGGACCCATGTGTCCTCCGGCTGGTCCTTTGCGAGCTTCCCTCAGCACCCTTGGTACTTCCTCCTCCATTACGTATCGCCTGAGTACTTGGTTTGGACCCATTTTATACAACAATCCGTTGATTAGTTGGAAGGTCCTACTCCTAAGAACCAACTTCCTTCGTTCTCCTGGAGGCATGTCCTAAGGGAACTGGGCCATGGACAAATATTCCCCTATGCTTGTGTACCACTTCGGGAGTACGGCTATATGAAACAGATGCACGTCTGGGAAGTCATCATTTATTCCAACAGGTGGCTCGCTAGACTTGATTCGTGGCAATTGCTTGGCGATCACGTAGCTATGTCTTGGCCATACGACAATCTTGAATATGAACTCTTGAAGTAAGAGGAGCCATCGACTCACCCTTCCTTGAATAATAGACTTGTTGACTAGGTACATGAGAGCCTGGTCGTCCACATAAAAGGTAAATGGCGTCACCAGTAAATAGTGCCTGAATTTCTAGACAAAATAGACCATTCCAAAGGATTCCCTTTTTGTGGTGCTGTAATTCTTCTCAGCATTTGACAACAACCTGCTTGCAAAATATATGGGGTGATCCAGTTTGTGCCCTCCTTCCTGAGCCAAGGTGGCTCCGATGGTATAATTTGATGCGTCCATGTGCACATGAAATTCTTTGTCCCAATTAGGGAATGCAAGAATAGGAGCAGCCGACAACCTTGTTTTCAAATCCTTGAAGGCTTCCTCTTGTTCCTTCGTCGAAGTGTATGACTCCTTCCTCGTGAGTCTATCCATCGGGTATGAAATTCGTGTGAAATTCTTGATGAATCGGTGGTAGTATTCGATATGGCCGAGGAAAGATTTGACACCAATCACGTCCGTAGGGGACTCCATCTCTACTATTACCCGTACCTTGTCGGGGTCTATTTTTAATCCCTCCTTACTATGTGCACGAGCAACTTTCCTTGTGGCACCATAAACCGACACTTCTTTGGGTTAAGTGCCAGACGGGCTCATCAACACTGTTCCGTGCACTCCCTCAAAGCCACAATGTGCTTTTCCTTCCTGCTAAATATGGACCAATCGTCCAAGAATGCTTTAAAGTTTCCGATCGACATCTTGTCAAAGATATGTAAGATAATCTGTTGGAAGGTCGCCAGTGCATTGCAAAGGCTCAAGGGCATTCGATTGTATGCATATACACCATCCTCCACCACGAAGGTTGTTTTCAATTTGTCTTCCTCCACAATGGATATCTAGTTATATCCGGAAAACCCATCCATGAATGAATAGATCTCGTGGCCAGCTACTTCCTCCAATATACTATCAGTGAACGGAATGGGAAACGGGTGCTTAATTGTCACTTCGTTGAGGCATCAGAAATCTACGCAAATGCGGATTTGATTGGATTTCTTTTTTAAGGAGATCACAATGGGGGAAACCCACTCACTTGTGTCAACCCGAAAGATGATACCGACTTCCAACATCCGCTCAATTTCAGTCTCCACCCTTGCGGCATAATTCTTATTCATCCCTTATGACCTCTTTCGCACAGGTTGGGCTCTGGGAACCAGAGGAATCCGGTGCATGCATAACTCCAGAGGTACACCCTTCAGATCTTTGTAAGTCTAGGGGAACATGTCCTTGTATTCTGTAAAGATTTTGAATGCCACCGTCTTTAATACTAGGTTCCAGTCGTCCCCCATCAAGATGGTTTTTGGGTTCTGCTCATCTTCGAGGTTTATCTCTTTCAACTTTGCTTCTTTGTATTGGATCAGTTCATTCTTGGGGAACTGATGGGCAGGGCTCTCCTCGACTCGAGCTTCTCCTACTTTGTATTCTTTGTATTCCTGAGGGAACTCAATCAGATCTTCCTCGATCTCCAACATATTACAAGATGGAGGGAATAGTTCGTAGTCACTCATTTGCCAATGAAATAGGCCATCCATAGAGTCTGTATCATCCTCCAATTTAAGTACCCCTTCCTCATTGGGCTCCATACTCTCTTTCCCTTCATCTACTCCGTCGTTCGATTCAGAGTCTGAGCCCTTTCCTCTCCTACCATCTGCGTCCTGAGGTCGACCACAAACTTTCTCCCCCCTTTCTCGAATGATAAAATGTTTTTCTTCCAGTTGTGATTTGCTTTCGCAGCCACTAGCCACTCTCTCCCTAGGATGGCGTCATACTCTTTCTGCTTCAGAGGAATCACTACGAAGTCCAAGATATATGACTGTGTTTCGATGGTTACTTGTTGTGCCATTAAGATTTCGAGGGGTTTGATGCCATGTTGGTCAGCCCCTAATAAGTTGAAGGTCGACAGCCACAATGTCGGTTTTCCGAGACTCTTCCAAGTGTCCTCGGGAACGTTCACCCCTGATCGACCATTGACAACTGTGTTAGTGAGAATGGTACCCAAGATACCCATCTCTAATACTGCAAGGTTTCGCCTGCTGTTTATAGCCAGTGTCATGGGGTCCGCTGTGGAGCCGCTAGGAACCTCCGTCCGTTCCAATGTACTTGTTGGGATGTTTTGACTTAAAAACAGGGCTGTTTTTAGATGCGGCATCGTTTCGAGTAGGTCCTTGACCTTTACCGATATCTCCAATTGCATCATCTCCCTCATGATGTTTTGTTCTGCCGTGGCTCGAGTGGAAGCGCCGGAGGTATCCTTTAGGTCCCTTTGGTCCTGCAATTCCCTCTTAATCTCGGCCTTCACCTCGAGTATCCTTTGTTTCTTTGTACGAGGGTCGGGATACGTGGCTTTCTTCATTTGTGCTCATGTAATTGCCAAGATCTCCTCTCTGTCCCCTCTTTCCATGTCCAGGAGGTTGCAACTGGGCTTCGGGCAGTTGGCTTCCTTGTGGTCCCCTGGTCCACACCACCTACACAACTTTTGTGGAGTAGGAGCCTCCTTCTGGCAATCCCGAGCAAAGTGTCTCCATTGGTTGCAATTTTTGCATTGTATCATTGGCCTCCCCTTCACATCATAATGGATTTGAGGGCGTTTATTATTGTTATCGATATTCCCTCTGCCTCCTCGTTGGTTATTTCTGTAGCCGCCAGACAATGCAGTATTATTTTGTTTACCACTGGTTCCAGATGTGGAGGGTTGCTCTTGCGTAAACAACACTTGTTGATTCCTGGCCCTCAGATTGTAGGGACATTCTTTGGTGGAATGTCTCGCAATTTGGTAGATGTCGCAAAAAGATTTCTTTGGACAAGAACCTTTGGTGTGTCCCGCTTCCTTGTAGTCCGTACACCACATGACATCCTCCTCGGTTTTGCTTGATCCTCCTTTGGCTGCCTTAAAGCATGCACTTTCTTACTTGATTCTTCCTCACCACTTTCCACCCCGGACTCATCATCTGAGGACTTAATTTTCTTGGAGGTCTTGCATTCGCTCTCTAGGTCCATCGCACAGTTATATGCATTATCGTATGATGTTGGGGGTACGATCTTTATTTTCTTTCGGAGGGAAGTTTTTAGTCCCTCGACAAACCATCATTTCTTTAGTTCGTTGGATGGGGCAGATTCCATTTTTCCAATTAATTGCTTTAGTCGTCGCCCGTAGGCTCGAAAGGACTCATTCTTTGCTTGTTTTGTGTTGTAGATCTCGGCAAGGATCTCATTGTCATCTCTTAGCAACTGGAATTCTGTTTGGAACGCCTTCTTCACTGCGGCCTATGATGTCAAACTAGTTTAATCCACATCGGAGTACCAGTCAATGGCTCCTTCCCTCAATGTGGTAGGGAACTGTTTGACCCACTCGTCGTGGTTTGTGACTCCATTAGCAGTCCATATGGTTTCACAAGTTCGGCAATGGCGAACAAGATCCTCCTTCGCCTGGCCCATGAACTTGGGCAATTTCTATTTATTCGAGGCCATCGCTACCGGTTGTTGTACCGGTTGTGCCCCTTGCGGTTGTAGAGTTGGGGTTTGAGTCTACCCACCTTTGTTAAACTGAAGTATAGTGGGTACAAAGTTTCGGCTAGCAGATTGTCTTCCTACGTTTGGTGTACGAGGATCAAACAATGTGTCTTGGCTATCCCACGCTTGTGACCCTTCGGCACCTCCAGCCGTGCTGGTTCCTTCTTCACTCCCGCTTCCTGTTTCCTCTACTCATGGTGAGAGGGACAAGTTTCGAAATTGTTCCCATGTTCCCTCAATCAGATTCAACCTTTGTCGTGTTTCCTCAAGTAACTCTTCGCTACTTCTTACCGTCGTTCTATTATATGGTAATGGTTTCCTTCAGTTGTTACACCTCCCATGACACCCCCATGGTTACCTTCGGTACCATCTCCATGGTCCCCTTCGGTTAACCCTTCGGCTGGTTGTCCCTCGGTGAGTTGTCTGAACCTTCGTCAATGTTCTACTTGTTGGTTAAGGATTAGAGCTTGATGTGTAGCCTCCAAGACATTCGGCTGTTCCTTTTTATTCCTATCTTTATTTAAGAGATTGGGCATCAATTCTATCCAAACAACATATTAAAACATAACACAACACTTTTTATTTATTCATGTTTCTGTACAACAGATCAACTGTGTGATCTTGTTATTATGGGTTTTATAGTGTTCCTTTTATTTCCTCCCCCAGGCTTAAAGCTCATGGGTTCGTTCTTTGCTTATTGCCATTGCGCTCTTCTTCCTCGCAGCGATTGTTTTCGGCGAAGTTCCACAGGATTTGCTGTCGGTGCTGTTCACGCTCTACTTCCTCCCTTCGGTTCCTTTGGGCAATGGTTGTTTGCGCCAACAGACAGGGTAATTGATGCAACAACTTATTCGCAATGGGGCTGACATTCAATGCGTTCCACACAATGTCCTCAATAATTTTTTCTCGTACGACTTCCATTCGTACGAACGTTTCAATGGCTGAATGCAACCGAACACAAAAGTCGATTGTCAGAGCATGCTCCCCTTCAAAAAGTTTTGTAATTCCGTCCTCATTAGTTCTCACATTGATATTCTCCTCAAATGGTAGTCCCATTTATCCACTCATTCCATCACTTGCCAGATTTGGTTGGTAACGATGCCAAATGTTTACCCTCATGGGGTAACAGAGATTATTTGCATATAAAAAGTAAAGTACTTAACAAAGAATGTAAAGAGAACATAACAACATTGTATTCATAGATTGATCATCAAGTACAAATGTATTTCCGCATAATCATCGTGTCTTACTCAAAGAGAATGCATACATATAGCGTCTGAGGGGATGTGAGGTGAACTGTCGCATCCGTGTAACTCCCTCAAACGAACTAACTGTCTAACTACCCAATTTCCCGACAACAAGAGCATGGGTCAAGTGGCTATATCTTGGGGAGTATTGTTATAATTCTACATATCATATGACTATTGGCATGTCACCTTTTCGAGGTCTCTATGGTTATGAACCTTTGTCTTTCATTGATTTGGCTTTTGATGATAGAAAGGCTCCCCGGGCCAAGGATTGGTTATAGGATCATCAATATATTCTTAAGGCTCTTAGGGATAATATCCAACATGCACAAAACCAGAAAATGATGCATGCTGATTGCCATAGTCAAGAGAGGACTTTTGAGGCTGGAGATATGGTTTTTCTATGCCTTCAACCATACACGTAGAGCTCATTGAAGAAGAGTGGGGCAGAAAAGCTTAAATCCAATTTTATGGTCCATATAGGATTGTGAGGAGGATTGGAGAAGTGGCTTACGAGCTTGAGTTTCCACCGGATAGCTGGATTCATAATGTCTTTCATGTATCATGCCTCAAGAAGGCTATTGAACAACGTGTTGTGCCTACTCTTGGTCTACCGCCCTTGGGTGAAGGGAGGCTGATTTTTGAACCTGCAAAGGTGATGGAGGTGAGAGAAGAAATTGAGAAATAGAGACTAGAGAATATTTGGTGCGTTGGAGGAAATTGCCACTCGAGGATGCAACTTGGGAAGGTGAAGATAGTTTATAGCATACAACTTTGCGATTGCTTGAGGGTAAGCAATCTTGGGAAGGAAGGACTGTAATGTCCCCTTCTTCTCAGTAATTTCCCAGGAGTTTGGTTAGCCTATTTTCTCATCCCAATAGGCTAATCATTTATTAAAAAGGGATGCTTTTCCAGTTACAACTTTATTCAAGGAGAAACAGAGAAAAAATAAAATATTATTTAATGGGTTTATAAAGCTAAAGTTATTTTATGTTATAAAATGATATTATAAAATTAAAGTGACTTTATAAGTTAAAAGTGACTTTTATCCCACATTGCCAAAAGTAAGTGAATCCACCAACTTAAGAGGCTATATAAACGAGGCTATTCTCTTATTTGGGATATGTTATGAGATTGTGTTATTGAGAAAATTTCTCTATTGTGGCTATTATTCGGTGATTGGATAGTTTTGAGGACAAAAACCCTTGGAACCAAGAAGGATAGGACGAAAACCTGTTCCTTCCGTTGGGTGGATTCAAACAGAGTTCACACTTGGATTTAATAGGCAAATTTTGGTTTCAAATAAGTTTATTCAATGCTGGAGTAACTCATGATATGGAATCAAGGTTGGGCATGTTATTCCTAACCGGTTACTGAGAGGGGGGGTTGAATCAGTAAATTCAATTTCTATTTCTCTTTTAAGTAAATAGATATTCTTGTTAATACATAAATTAAAAGAATATTATAACAACCATAAACAAAAATTAAATGCATAGGTCAAGACAACATTTATATGTGGAAACCCTCAGTTAGAAGGAAAAAACCAACGGTGGGACAAAACCCACAAAACCTCACTATTGCAGTAATAAAGTTGTCTTATTAGAGGCTTACTAAGCACTAGTGAGAGTGCTACCCGGTTAAGGGATTTGATAGAAGACTTGTTAGGATCTTGACCTTGTTAGGAGTCGCCTTATCAGAGGACTTAAAACACCAATAAAGATGTTACTCGGTAAAGGGATTTATACAAATGAACCTGTAAGGGTTCACCCTGATTGAGGGATTTAAATATGCTTCACAACTAAAGCAATGATCTTATGATGACACTATATCTGTTGATTCAGATTATACCTGTTCACCCATTCCTCTGCTTGGTTGTTGAATCTTTCTCTCCCTTTCACCTTTTGTGACTGTGATTCCTCTCAAAAGATTCTTCTCTCTTGCTCTCCTCCACTCTATGCTCTTGATTTTCAACACAACTTTCATGTCTTTTGACTTGTATTTATAAGAAATTTATCTTATTATAAATACATCTCATAGTTCCGCCAAGCTGTAAACTCTCCCATAAATCATGCATGCAAAACCCTTGATCAAAAAGCTTGCAAATTGATCCTTAGTTTACCTCGAAACGCTTGCAGGAAAAACAAAGCTAACTCTAGTTCCACTGAAAAAGCTAACTCCAGTTTAACTGAAAAATGCTCCGCATTATCCGGTTCGGATTATCATGCACTTGACCAATGTAGAACTTGTATCCGGTTAGTCTTCTATTCCCTGTGTGTTTGACAAGACCGGTTGGATAAAATGTGGACCGGTATAAGCGTGACCGGTTAAAGTACACTGCTTTCTTGCTCAATCTACTCGGTTCATAATCATGAGTACCGCTGTGATGTACCGGTGTTCCGGTGGGATTGATGTTTGCCAATGACTTTACCAAATTTTACCAATGACAACTTTATGTCAACAATCTTCCCCTTTGGCATTGGTGGCAAAACATATCAATACATCACCTGTAGAATTCCCTTGTAGATTTGTTCGTCTACTTGTAGCATAGTAGCATATTCTGACACACTGTTACTGTTGTCTGTCATTTTTTTGTCTTCTTTCTTCTTTGCACTTATATCTTCCCCTTTTTGCCTCCAAGGGACAAAGGGTTGTTACTCTTTATAATTGTAATTTGTTGAAGATATCTTTATAGATCTTCTTTGCATATTATAGGAATGGTTTCCAGATACCTGTCACATGATCTAAAATTTTCTTTGCAGCTTGCAGTGAGACAATGAGATTTTCCATGTCTTCAACTATCTTGTAATCAGGTTCCTTGAGAAGTTTGTCAGTGTTAGTTGCTGTTGTTTGCATTAGATCAAATGTTGGTGCAATGAATAACTGAAATCCAATAAGATCTTGGATTCTTTTTGTGTTTTCTTCTGACGCTTTCCTCAAAGTGAGAGCTAGACTTGTCAGCTCCTGGCTGTACTCTGTTGTAGAAGAGCTCTTAGCATCAAATTTTGATGTTAAAACCTTTATCTCTTCTGTTGTCCTTTTAGTTCTCTCAGTTATATCCTTCACAAAGTCTTCAAAGTTAGTTCTTGTGATTAATCTTCCAGCTTCTTGTACTTGTTGCTGAAGCTCTCTGGTTCTTGTAGTCACGAAGGCTTTGAGTTCTTCAACCTGTTTATGAAGAATATCTATTCTTTTCTTCTCATAATGATCAATAGCAACTGTTTCTAGGTCAGTGACATCTTCCCCAATTGCTTGTGCCAGTACCTCTAATTGATCAATCACTGGTTCGTCTTCATCTATTTCAACATCAGGTACAAAATTGTACAAGATATTCTTTACACTTGTAAGAACCATATCCTATTTTCTATTTGTGAGCTCCTTCACAACAGTTTCACTTTTCTTTAGATGGGCTAACTTTGCCTCTTTTTGATTCAGAATCTGTTGCAAAAGATAGCTTCCTCTTAGATGTTGATGTACTCGGAACATACACCGGTTTCTTCTGCCTTATTTCTTGTGTAGGTTCTTCTTTCGCAGGCTTATCCTGTTCTTCTGTAACAGGCAACTCCTGTTATTGAGGTATTTCTTATTGTAGTGTCCTTTTGACGTACTTCTTCTGGATGTACTCCTTGATGTATTTCCTCTTCCGGTGGTTGCTCTGTTTGTTGTTGTTCGTCAGCAACCTGTTAATCATTTAAAACAGCTTCCACTTTATCTGTTTTATTTTTTGTAGTCATCTTTACTGATGACTCCCCTAGATCTTGTTCCTCTGGTCTCATAGATGTATCATGTTCACCTGTTTGAACTTCTCCTAGGTTGACTTGTTCATTGGCTATGAACTGTTCATCAGTAACTTCCTGTTCATTGGTTGTACCTTGTTCATCTGTGGAAACTTGTTCACCAGTTGTGAACTGTACAGGTGGAACCATCTCCTTTTTAGGTTCATCTTGTGAGATGTCCTGTGGACCTGTAGACTTGAGAGTGTTGAAGTCATATTTTTGCCAAAATTCTAATGAACCTTCATACACATCTTTATCTTGACCATTAATGATTTTGGCAACCCTGTCCCTTGTATCCAAGTTGAGTGATTTGGCTTCCATCAGAATCTTTATTGACTCATTGTCAAGATCAGGTTTAATTGTTGCCAAAGTTTCCCTTATTATTTTATTGTTTTGGGCTAGATCGGTTCTCCATTTGGTCATTAGCCTTTTATTCAATTCTGCCAAAAAGTGGGGCCTATAGTCCTTAGGACTTCTATTGAAATCTAGAAAGGTTTCTAACAGAGCAATCTCAGTTTTCTCCTTATCTTGATTTCCCAAAATAGTGAACCACTTCGCAATATTCGACACTTCATCGAAATCCATAATTTCATCAACTATATTGTCTATGGTTAAAGTTCGAGATTACCTTTTTTTGGAGAGGCAATTAGGGTTGGAGTGAGTTCACCACCCGTGTTTGCGGTTTTGTCCACGATGATTGGTTATGTAGAAGACTTTGCTTTGACCGAAGTATCAACTCCCAGTATGCCCTATCCTTTTCTAGTGTCTTTTAATGGTGGCTCTATGGTCTTTTGGCATTCTGCTTTAGCTTGATGTTGCTCCCTTAGAATAGTTGTCCATATGGAAACCCCTTCATCATGTACTTTATCCACTTTCCAATCAGGACCTGACTAGTTTTCTTCCTGATATTGAAACTCTGTTTGTACAGGTCAGCTTGATTGGTTGCCTCTTGCAGGCTAAGGTGACTCTGTACTTCTAGTAGAGCCCTTATCCTTAGTTCTCTTTCCTTATCTAAGGAATATTTCCATCTACTTTCAATTATCTCTTGTAGATCTTCATGTATTGTATTGTGAAGTCCAGTGCGTGTTAACTTGAACTTGTGAAGAATGTAAACTACTACTTCTTCAAGCTTTCTCTTCTCTTCATCATTACCAAGATCATATCTTCTTGCGACTGCACCTAATCCACCCATTTCCTTTGTTCATTAAGCCCACTTGTTTCCTTCCTTTTGGTGCATCACCCTTTACCGATTTCCCGGTCTTTCTCTTTCTTAGAAAAGTAGTGGTTTCTTTAGTTTTTGTTTCCTCCATTTCCTCACCTTGTGATGGTTCGATGGATACTGGCTGTGTCTTCTTTCTTTGAACCTTTGGTTCTTCAGCCACTTGCTTCCTTTTCCTAGGAGTGGGAGTTCTTTTAATATAGACCTTCTTAGGTTCCTTAGAAGATGCCTTCTTCCTCAAATTTGCTAGAATCTCCTCAAAAGTCCCAAACCTGTTTGCTGAGAGATCTAAGTTGCTTTCCTGTAGTGCATCTGCATATGCCTTGGCAACCTTAGATGTAATTTCATAACCGAGCTCTGGTGCATACTCTGACCTAGGCTCGACAACTTGGATAATGCAATGATCGGTGCTCACCAGAAAGCACATTTCTTCCTTGTATGCCTCTACAATGGTTGAGGGAATTCTTTCCCTGTTGTGCATTCTTAACTAAAAGACTTCAAAATAATCGGTCATAACCTTATTAAACCGATTCCCCAAGTTATTTACTATCTCTCTTATCTGAACCATTATTGGTTTATCTGCTAACCATGTAACTTTGCCTATCCTTGGAAAGAACTTTTGATAATAGAAAAACAAACATACTAGCAACGTCCCATATTTAAGAAACTTCTTTTTAACCAGACCGAGCTTCTTCAGATTTTCAAAGATTTGGCTCCTTAGCATAGCACAGATGTCATATCTGGCATTGTCGTGCATTATCCTGTGCGCAACATGAATCACACCTCTAGGTATGCTATTCAGGTTACTCGACTGATATACTTTGTAGCTGATAACCGCGACAACAAACTGAACACCATCGTCTTCGATATCATTCATAGTCATCATTTGACTGTCATATCTGGACTTAGTCAACCATGTGACTTCTGTATTTGCTATTGTTCTTAGGGTTAGAGCTCCCCCTACAACATTGTAACCAGTTACCTTGTGTAAATCTTCTTTAGTGATAGGTGTAACCGCGCCTTTCGCTAGCCACATCCTTGGTTCGTGAACCCTGCTAAGCACCAACCTATCCAATCCGGTCGAAACATGATTGGATATTTGACTCCGTTGATTAAACTTGATGATTGCAGCCTAGTGTATTTTGCTTGAAGCTTCCTGTCTTCACATAGCGAGAGGTATTCACTTTGGATAAAAGTTTCACCTAGTTCCTCCTGTTTGCTGAGGATGAAAACCGTTACATCCTCAGTTAGCAAAACACCTTTAGGGACGGATGATAGAGCTCCCGCTGTATCATTCGCTCGATTTTGAACCGCCATGATGTCGTAAACAAGTCTATCAACTTGATTGGCATTTAAGAGGCTTACCATAGAAGATGAAGATGCCATATTACTAGACCGGTATGTGTAGAAAGTTCTTGATAAAATTTATGGAATTTCCTAAGCAAAGATCGTAAATCACAGCAAGAAAAGATTACTCAAGCTTTTGAAAAACAATAATCACAAATCGCAATGTAAAGTGAAATGAGTAATTGGCTTTCCCTTTTATACACTTAGGTCGTAATGGTAATTAGCAAACGGTAACTTTTGTTAACGGTTACTGTATTAATTACCCTTACCTAACCTTTCTTTCAACAACTGGTTCACAAACTCTTTACTTGGTTACAAATCCTCGGTTGCAACATCCACCTTGCTACATCAACAACTCGTACTTGTTCGGTTAATATTATAGACAGGTGTCTCCTTCCCGGTTCTAATTCTTGACTGAGTGAGATCACAACTCACCGGTTCCTCCAGGAATAGTAGTCTTGCTACCTGTTCCCCTTAAGCCCTTAGGCTTAATTTGCTGAAGAGATATCACCATCAGTAGATGATGACCTTACCTCAGATTTCTCCTCAGCGGAACTCTTTGTCCCCTTTATGAACCAAGTCTTCTCGACTTCCCTGTTGGTCTCTTTACTTACGTTATCCTTCTGATTAGGGGACAACTTCTTCTTGACCTATTTAGCCAGTCCTTTGCCTTTGTTCATTGACCGGTTCCTGCAGTCCTTGGCCAAATGCCCAATCTTGTTATAGTTGTAACAAGCCATTCTGGTTCCTCTCCATAGATTGACCCTTCTTTCCCTGTCCATGGGTGAGTGACAATCAGAGTTCCTATGCCCTGATGGTCCACAGGTAGCACAGTTGGATGTGCTCCGGTTTACATTCCTATTAAGGAATACCGGTCTTGGTGGAGATTTGAATGCCATTGTTTTGGATGTCCATTCTTCTGTTTTGTGTCCACATTTATTGCAAGCATAGCAATAACCCTTGAAGCTTCCCCTGCTTCCACTGGGCACACTGTTGGAGCGAGATCTGCATTCAAAGATCTTGTGACCATACTTGTAACAGTTATTGCAGTAACCGTTAGAAGTAAAGGGTCTTACCGGTGCATTTCTATAGTCATTGGTTCTATTACCCAATTTGCCACAATGTTTGCAAGAGGGTTTGAAGATCTTTTTACCTTTGTCTTTTGTTAGTTTCTTCTTTTCCTTCTTGCCTTGCTTGTCTCCAGAGGACTCAACGGTTTCATTATTGATTTGACCGATGAACCCAAGTCCTGTGGGATCCTTTTGCTTCCTTTGAGCTCTTAGTCGCTCATCAAGTTTCTTAGAACTTTCATTATACCTTTTGAGTTTCTCATTCCTCTCTTCAAGAGCTTTCAATTGTTCCTTTAGTTGATCCAACTCAGCAGCCATCTTTTTGCATGCTTCATCTTTGTCATGCAGGTGCTCATGCATGATTGTGTTCTCCTAATTTATGCCTTGTATGTCTGCATGTAGTTGCAATATGAGAGCATCATTCTCTCTTAATGCATCTTTAGCCAGATTTCTTGCTCTTTCAGTAGTTAACTGTGCTTCTATGGCACTAGTCTTCTCATCCTCAGCTTTTCTTTTAGCTTCAACGAGTTCAGTCATCCTCAGAGCATGACCTTCCTACTCCCTTTTTAAGTTGGAGATTTGATCAATCAGATTCAGATTCTTCTCCATGAGATCAAAGACCGCTTCTTCTGCTTCATCAGATCCACTCTGCCCAGAGAGTTCCTCAATGATTTTATGACTTTCACTTAGTTGTAAAGCCAACTCTTTCCTCTTGGCAAGAGACCTCCTCAGTCTATTTCTCAGAGAGGCTATCATTTCATTTGCTTACTCTAGCTGCTTTTGATACCTGTAACCCTCCATGATCTATTCTCAAGCGGTTAATTTTTCTTTCTCTGAGAACCTAGGCTCTGATACCAATTGTTATTCCTAACCGGTTATTGAGAGGGGGGGTGAATCAGTAAATTCAATTTGTATTTCTCTTTTAAGCAAACAAATATTCTTGTTAATACGGAAATTAAAAGAATGTTATACCAACCATAAACAAAAATTAAATGCACAGGTCAACCCATCATTTTAATGTGGAAACCCTCGGTTGGAAGGAAAAAACCACGGTGGGACAAAACCCACAAAACTTCACTACTGCAGTAATAAAGTTGCCTTGTTAGAGGCTTACAAAGCATTGGTGAGAGTGCTACCCGGTTAAGGGATTTGGTAGAAGACCTTTTAGGATCTTGACCCTGTTAGGAGTCGCCTTATCAAAAGACTTAAAACACCAATAAAGATGATACTCGATAAAGGGATTTATACAAACGAACCTGTAAGGGTTCACCCTAATTGAGGGATTTAAATATGCTTCACA
The DNA here is from genome assembly GCA_027943335.1 of Chamaecyparis obtusa. Lineage (NCBI taxonomy): Eukaryota > Viridiplantae > Streptophyta > Pinopsida > Cupressales > Cupressaceae > Chamaecyparis > Chamaecyparis obtusa. Next base: position 1,322,219 of record BSBK01002307.1, on the reverse strand, counting down.
ACTAAAGCAATGATCTTGTGATGACACTATATCTATCGATTCAAATCATACTTGTTCACCCTTTTCTCTGCTTGGCTGTTGAATCTTTCTCTCCCTTCACCTTTTGTGACTGTGATTCCTCTCAGAAGATTCTGCTCTCCTGCTCTCCTTCGCTCTATGCTCTTGATTTTCAACAACACAACTTTTATGTTTTTCGACCTGTATTTATAAGAAATTTATCTTATTAAAAATACATCTCATAGTTCTGCCAAGCTATAAACTCTCCCATAAATCACGCATGCAAAACCCTTGATCAAAAAGCTTGCAAACTAATCCTTAGTTTACCTCGAAACGCTTGCAAGAAAAACAAAGCTAACTTCACTTCCACTGAAAAAGCTAACTCTAGTTTAACTGAAAAACACTCTGCATAATCCAGTTTGGATTATCATGCACTTAATCGGTGTAGAACTTGTATCCGGTTAGTGATCTGTTCCCTGTGTGTTTGACAAGACCGGTTGGATTAAACTTGGAGCGGTATAAGTGTGACCAATTAAAGTACACTGCTTTCTTGCTCAATCTGCCCAGTTCATAATCATGAGTACCAGTGTTCCGGTGGGATTGATGTGTGCCAATGACTTTAGCAAATTTTACCAATGACAACTAACTTTATGTCAACAGGGCGTCCAAGTAGAGGAAGATCTGGAGTTTTTTGATATAAATTTGATAGAGCATTGTTGGACGTGGGCATTAAGAGTGTTTAGAAGCTGCGATTAGCAATGAGAATGATCAGAATGGAGATGTCTGAGTTCTAGAAACAGCTGAGGACATGTGTTGGGATTTACGGCATTCTTGGCATCGATTTTGGGTAAAATAAAGTGGGATTCACTCATCCCCAGTGCTGGACATCTTTGAACAGTCGTTACTGGCAGCTACTCCCATTGAAACCTGGAAAATGTGGGCAGAAAGCAAATATTGTGATCGGTTCTGTATAGGTGCATTCATTACTCCAGCTATCCAAGCATTCATAATCCCAAAGCCTTTGCCTGGAGCATATCATTTGACTAGTTAGTCATCTAAGAGTTCGCTGTGTTGAGGTATTTAAAAATCTGGAAACTCATGAAGTTTGATATTGAAATGTAACGGTTGCAAATTTGCAATTACATGGAAGTCTGAAGTAATCTAGTGTTTAAACTCTGAGTCTGAAAGTGGTCTGCTACATGTTTGACGAAATGTCTCAATAAAATGGAAAGGTTTTGAAGTAGTTTTCCATGCCAACTGTTTGACATGATGCTGTTATTATGCACTGGTAATCTGAAAGTTATCAGTCATATGTTCGACAAAATTATGAACCGAGGTCTAAAGTTAGTCTCATTCTAAATGTTTGATAAAATGCTGATGCATAAAAGCTGTGCTATTTTGGTGAAGTTAAAGCTTAGTTCATGCTTTCTTAATAACTTTAGATTTCTACTGCCATACAAATGTTTGACGAAATTCCTATGCAAGGTGTTTGTGTTTGGTAATGTGTTTAGGCATAAGGAAAAATCAGAAATATCAGTCTAGACTCTACACTCCAACTGTTTGATGAAATGCTTATGAGACAATACTGAAAATTGAGGACAGAATAGTTAGGGGATCTTACAGTAATCTAAGGTAGCAACCCCTATTTCAACAAGGTGAAAGGTGTAGCCTTTGTTTACATTGGAAAGTATAGATTTTAAAAATGAATTAGTATATTATATATAATCATTGCTCTTTCACTTCAACATGATAGGCAACCACAAAATAAGTTCTAGCATAAACTCAATAAGGTAAACATTGCTGGTTCTGAATAGAACACTCTGGTTTATATAATACTGAAAGAAGCTGGTCTTTATGTAAATTGCACAATAAATTTCAAAACTCTATCAGTAGGAAAGGATTCCTATGGTGTATGCTTCAAGCTCTGAAATCCATAAAACTGTTGAACATTTAGGACCAACTGTGTTTAGTTTGGGTTTTTAAGCTTTTCTCTCTAGTTCTCTTTGTTTTGATTGTTTCCTTTTGTTTCTGTTTGATTTTAGATTTTAGCTGTAGTTTTGGGTCCTTTTGAAACATCGATGTGTCGGTCTCTTTCTTCAATGATTCCTTTTTGCTCCATTTTAGAATCTTGATGCAGCTCTAGGCCCTTTTGGAATTTGAGTTGTGTCACCTATGATAATCATTTTATCAACTTCCTCTTTTACTTTCTCATATGAGAAATCCCCGATTTCTATTTTTGGTTGACAGTCTTGCCTTTTCAATGTTTTTTTTACTTTCTTTTGTTTGGTTGAAGCACGCTGCTATAGTCACAGTAAGTTTTAATCTTAAATGCAATTTCTTTGTAATTCAATATTTGCTTCCAAATGTTGTCAAGAGGCTTAAGAAGAATCTCTGTTAACAAACTCAAACTTTATTCATTTCTTTGGCATACTTTCCCATCTGAGAAACCTTTTATTTCTATTTTTGGTTGACAGTCTTGCCTTTTCTGTGATGCCCCTATCCTTGACATGAAAGCAAAGTAGTAATAAAACATGTGTGATCACGGTGTGGCATACCTTGAACACTTCCAAGTAGTTAGCAAGTAATTGTACATAGAAATTAGAAGTTCAAGACGTTAGTTTTGCATATTCTCATCAATAAAGTCAGTGGCATCATGATCAACATAAAAATCCTGTCAAGGAAAATCGTCGTATTTATAAGACTTCATGATTTTCCTATCTAGCATCAAGTAAAGCACAAACCATAAGATCCAGTATTGAGATTTTTTTGAGACTTAGTGATTAGATATGCTCAGTTTCTACTCCATTCCTACGATCAGGGTTTGAAGACTTCAGACTTCATTCCACATATTGATCATCACCAATATTATCAAGACAAATATGGTATAGAAGGAAGTATGATGCATAATGAAAATATGATATTGATCTAGCAATGATCAGCAAACATAATATCGATCTCATCGTGCAAGAGGGAATACTCGGCGAACAGTATGTAAGATAGGGCGATCATTATAATTGCTGCAATATCCATTTATTATCTTGTATCAACAATGTAGTCCCCAAGGAAGTACAATACATTTAGGCTTCTAGCGATACAATCAGCAAAATATAACGATGTTATCATAACATATAATAATAATATTCATGTTTACGATAAGTAAGAGGAAGACTTAGCAAACAATTGGTCATGGTATTGAGCCAAGCAATTACAATTAGCATGACCAAAGGAATGATTATAACAGTGTCTAACTAATCATTGATTAGTTATTCAAAGAGGTGTGATTTATTAATAAAAGGTGCAATGAAGAGTTCAGATTAAGGCTGCGATGAAGAGAAACCACTCATCCATTCTTAAGCATAAATATTTGAGTGGATTGATAACCATTCCCAAGCATCATCATTGGACATTTCTATTTCTTTTTTCATATCCATATTTAGATATTTCAAGTTGAGCAGTAGCCTTCCTAGGCATCGGTTGCATATATTAAAAGATATCAATCAGGAACAGCATCAAGAGAACATCATCATTATAATCAGTATATCAGACAAGCGATCAACTTGAAGTGGGGGGTGTGATCTGTCCAAAACCACAGCATCATTGCACACTCCTGAACTACTATCAGGTGTTAAGGTTTAGGATCGCTGCAAAATGTAATAGCACTGCCTGTAATGTATGTAGTAGAATACAATTGCCTTGGTTATTGATTGATTCTACAAAATACAATAACTATATATATTGAATCTAAAGGATGTCAATATGAACAGTCATGACTTATCATATATGATAAGCCATGACTGTTCGTATTAACAAATCGTATAACATATGATTAACGTTTTAATCCCAGCGTAATTATATTGCATATCAAACGACGGCATGAATAATGAATAAGACAGTCACGATACTACCGTGACTGTCATATACGAACAGTCCGATAGTATTGTGACTGTTCGTATATGCTAGTCACGATACGTATGCGTGACTTCCTTAGCATATGCCAGTCACGATACATATATGCCAGTCTGAGAGTATACGTGACTTCCTAACCGTTAATCATGTTTGACTTAAACAATCAATTCAATAACATCGTTACATATTAATTATTATATGGTATATATATATATATATATCATGATTGTCTCGACGATTATTAAACACGAACACACAATACTTTAACACTCCCTCTTGAGAGAGAGTTTAATAGAATTTGTAGAACTTTTCATATCATGATATTTGGCCCAATCCAAGACACTAAAAAATGTCGATCATGATGAGTTATTACATAGTAATAATGTAAATTTTAAGATGTCCGGTCCTATCCGGGACAAACCCTTTTCGGGAGTCGATCCTAACAACTTTATTACCCAACAAGTAATAACATAAGCAACAAGATGTCTGGTCCAATCCGCGACAAACCCTTACGGGAGTCGATCTTGACAACTTTATTACTCAACAAGTAATAACATAAGCAACAAGATGTCCGGTCCTATCTGGGACAAACCCTTATGGGAGTCAATCTTGAAGCCTGGTTACTACTGTCAAGATCATCACCTTGACATAGTAACCTATATACACAGAAGATCGTCATCTTCACAATTTTGAAATATTTCAATATTTTATTCATGAATAAAAAATGTACATTAATAATTACATTCAGATTTTGATCAAACCAATTTTCCTTCTGAAGAAATCTGTCTTTACTTTTGCAAGAGGTTTAGTAAAGATATCTACATTTTGTTCTTCAGTATTGATATAGATCAGTTTAATGATCTTCCTGTCTACCATATCTCTCACATAGTGATATGGGATCGCTATGTGTTTTGACCGATTGTGGATACTAAGTTTACGTAGAGACATGTCACTATGTGATATGTTTTATAGGGTTTAATCAATATGTAATATTAAGTTCAGAAGGATCCTAATATGATTCATATGGATACTAAGAAATCATATATTACATAATTCGTGATATGAAATATCACCTAACATGTGATACCAAGCCTAACATGTGATATCAAGTTTTACATATCACCTAACATGTGATGTGAGGAATCACCTAACATGTGATACCCAATTTTCAATATCACCTAACATGTGATACCCAGTTTTCAATATCACCTAACATGTGATATGGGGAATCACCTAACATGTGATATGAGGAATCACCTTAGATTGTGATACCTAATTTTCATACCACCTTGATATGAGGAATCACCTTAGATTGTGATACCTAATTTTCATACCACCTTGATATGAGGAATCACCTTAGACTTCTCTCTCAAGGAGAAGAATGCAATAACATACAAGATGATAGATGAAACTCCTTTTCATCTAAGGCTTCATTCTCCAACATGCCAAGTTTATCTCGAAGGTACACAACCTTACCTCTTGCAAGAGACTTGGTGAGAATATCAGCCATATGTTCTGTAGGGATAATGTACCTTGAATAGCATACTTGTGTGCTATATCTCTTATATAGTTTGCATCACTCTAGGTGAACCCCAAGTTATGTAGCATAAAAGTATTTTAGCCAGCACACATGAGACTCAATCTCATGATCATAGTCTTCTGGATGCTTCTTTTAAGGTCTTTGTAACAACCTCCTCACCTCCTCGTCCAAGGTTGTCTTAGATGAACTATTATACTCCCTTTGAATCTAATATCAACCTTCTGTGAGGAAGTCGTGTCTTTGTCCTTTAGTCTGCATTACGCTCTTATCTTGAATTTCCAACCATCTATCTAGGAATATCATGACCTAGATATCTGCATAAAAGCCTTCTAGTTCACATACATCGAATTTCATCATTTGAATCACAATTCTTTTTCCTTTTATAGTTTCCTAGTCACTAGGGAAACCATCTCGATATGGTTTACTCCCTCTGTATCAATATGACCAAGATCCTTGGAAATCAAATAAGGCATATCCTCTAGATGTTGTGCTGACTCTCTCTGAATCTTGAAGTACTAACATCAACTTTCAACCTTCTCGTCCAAGGTTTCCTCTGATGGTTCATCAGACTTCTTCTAAATGTGATATCAACCTTTTGACCTTCTCATTCAAGGTTGCTTCTAATATTTGTTAGACTCCCTCTGAAGCTGATATCAATCTTATTTTCTTGCAAGAGAATCCTCAGAAAAGATCAAGGCAAATAGCTCTTATAGTACGTATAGAAATGCAGATAAGAGAGAGACTACAATGAGTAGATAAATGTAATACTCAAGGATCATAAATACTTATCTATGCATCAACATCCTTGATACAAATTGCTTCAATGAAGGTCCATATACATCAAATTAGAAAACACCTTCTCAGATTATTTGAGAGACATCTCCCCTTTGAATCATCTCCCCACTAAGGATGGTTCAAAATTTAACTCTGATAGTGCCTCTTCTTTGACATCTCCCCTCTAAGGATGGTTCAAATGAGAATGCAACATTGGTTATTATTCCCCCCACAATGTAAAATTCCCACTCTTGAACAATTCTACATCATATCAAATATGGAAAACTTATTACTGTTCTTTAGTGCTCACATTTTTTATTGGTGAAACTTGGTTCGTTAATTTCACAGGAATAGCCATAGATGTCAAAACCTAGAGGATTCAGTTCTGAGTGCCTCGCAACCCCAATCTCAAAGTCTCCAACTTTGACAATGTATATTGAATACTCGACTACCCACTTCACATGTGCTAAGTTGTTCAGTGATTCACAACATTGTCTTGCAATTGATGGCCAACTCTTTAGAACACAAATGCTGCATCGAAATCCACCTGATTACATGATATGGAATCCAAGAATATTTGTCAGTCAATATCAAACTGGAAATGTTGATATTTCCCCATCAAATAGTTATATCATAGATTTGTCGACCAATTAAATCATTCTGCTATTATAAGAGGATTGTACCAATTTTCTTCTTTCACATTCGTATGTCTCAAATCTAACAGCACTATCTCAATAGAAAATGTGTTTATATGCCTATGAGTCCCGTAAATGAGTGAATGGAAGATTCCGTAGTAGTTAGGGAGATATATATATGAATTTCCCTATTTATATTCCAAATCTTGTCATTGTTGAAGATTTTCGATGGTATCATTAAAATGCAAATGTTGATATGTTGTACTTTCTCATGCTTGTGATATGCAACGCACACCAATAAAAAAAACTTCTATGTACAACAATTCTGAAAGATACTGTACATGCAACGTAACATTTAGATATTTCTCCCATTACTGATGTAACACAACATCAACTAACACATCCATTTCCCGATGGATATCAAACTTTAGAAGGGGATATGCACAGCAAGGGGGATACTCGAATCTCATGCTGACAGTATTAACGCAAATTCTTCATGTCTCTGATAATATTTTCCGCAGACCACAATCAATGGCCATCAAATATAAATAGTTACTCTCCTTTGTTTGCGATATGTGTTATTGACGGTGATCTTCAAGAATGGTTGTTTGATGATGACACCCCCTCTTTTTAAATCTCCTCATTTCCTGCGATGCGCTTTCTCAACAACATTTCATCTCGCACGCCAAACATTGACTTCTAAAGCCCGAGCTTCCTGCACTCCACTGTGTGTCCTACGACCAAAATTCTGCACCGCACCCGACAACAATGCACTACACTCGGTCTAGAAACATTGATAACATCCCACGATCGGACATTGACATAGCGCCTCCGCATGAACCGGCCAGAGCCCATAGCGATTCGATCTCGTAAAGATTCATTTAATATCTCTGAGATATTATCGATGCCATTAGTTTCGAATTAACAAGTAACTTCCAATGAATAATAGTTGGCAAAGAGCAACTCGGGTTCTTGATTGAGTAGTTACGGATTCCTTGTTTCTTAGATATCACCAGTTTGGAGCGGGTCGACATCAATCTCCGAGAAGGTTTTCTTCGTATATTACACGAGTCATCCAAATCAACAAAACTAATTCTGACTTATTCGAGCAGGGTCGTATTCAATATGGAGGTCTTCTATTAATTTTATGAACTTAATCTCCCATCCATTCACCATACTTTCTTGCAAGTATAAACGCCAATCTATGTCTAGATATTTATATAATTTTGGTATATAAATATATCACTATAAGATTATAAGAATCTGATCTGAATCTTATTCCAAACTTGGCTCTGATACCATGTTAAGGTTTAGGATCGCTGCAAAATGTAATAGCACTGCCTGTAATGTATGTAGTAGAATACAATTGCCCTGGTTATTGATTGATTCTACAAAATACAATAACTATATATATTGAATCTAAAGGATGTCAATATGAACAGTCATGACTTATCATATATGATAAGCCATGACTGTTCGTATTAACAAATCGTATAACATATGATTAACGTTTTAATCCCAGCGTAATTATATTGCATATCAAACGACGGCATGAATAATGAATAAGACAGTCACGATACTACCATGACTGTTCGTATATGCCAGTCGCGATACATTTATACCAGTCTGAGAGTATATGTGACTTCCTAACCATTAATCATGTTTGACTTAAACAATCGATTCAATAACATCGTTACATATTAATTATTATATGGTATATATATATATATATATATATATATCATGATTGTCTCGATGATTATTAAACACGAACACACAATACTTTAACATCAGGAACAGCAATTATTATTTCATTGCCATAATGGATAAGAAGGAGATCTTTTGCATAATTCACACAGCTATAACTGAAACAGCAAGATATACTCCATAATATCGAGTTGACAAGGTTCATATGTTGCAGACCAGAATATCGAAGATATCCATTGCTGTATTGTATCAATATAATCCTTGAATATTACATGATACAAGATTCATAGAGTTAGAGCAATTCAGATTCATCTTATACACTGATATAGTGCATTCAACATATAGCAGTTCGGAAGTTAAAGACAATTGATTGATTTTAAAGATCATCATCATTACACAAGTGGTGTCAACAATATTATTTTTGCAAAGTATGAAGATATTATATTTTGTTTTATAAGTAAAGAATTTAATTAGAAATAAATCTCATACAATTATAAGTAAATAGCCCCATAATCTTAAGAGATTACATAAGGGGACATTACATTTTCAATATTTGTTTACTTTCTTTTGGTTGGTTGAACACCGTTGAAGTACATTGGCTATAGTCACAGCAATTTTTAATCTTGAATGCAAGTTCTTTGTAATCTAATATTTGATTCCCAATGTTGTGAAGAGGCTTAAGAAGAATCTCTATCAACAAAATCAAACTTTATTCATTTCTTTCTCAATGCCAAATCAAGTTGATATTGAACGTCTTGTTACTAATTTTCAGGTCAAATTGGTACAGCCATGCTGGCTGAGTTATTAAGTGTGTCCTGATGCTAATGACAGTTTTGATTTTTCTATAAGTATCAGTTTACATTTTATGACGAAAAGTAAGCAAAATTATGGAGAGAAAAACGGATCACATCATATGCTTTTCTGAAAATGTAAACTTGCTTATTTAAATGCTCATTATGTTTCACACAGGCCGTGAAACTAACCAAAAATAGAAACATTGAAATCTGATCTACAAGTGTAAATGTAAATGCGGAATTGAAATGAGTCATGGTTGCCAGCCATTGCCTGGAATGACTGGCCGTGTTGAAGTTCTTCCGAGCCTTTGATTCCACCGCTTTTCTCTCCATTCTTCCGCTCCAGATCTTGCAAGATGAAATGAGTTAGATCATTATGATCTAAACAATGGCCAACAATCTCATCATTCTGCCTTCAGCATACACATTTACATCCAAATCCAAAAGAGAACCAATTTATGCTAATGAGTTTGTTTCCTGTGCAGCATCACTTTTACCACTGACACGTGGACGTAAGTGCGGCTCCCGCAAGAACTCAAGCCCAGCGTGTCAGTGATAAGAGTGATTCGTTTCAAACAGTGAGATAATACAGTATTAAAGGGGCATGTTTTACTTTTCATGGAACCTTTTATTGTATTCTGAGTGCAAGAGGAAAAGAACAGTAAAAATTTTCAGGAGCTGTTAAGGGACAGTGTTTTTCCTGACTGAAACTTTACAGTTTAATGGAAATAGTAGCATGAATCAGATTTGAAGAAAGTAACTGTTGACAGTGCAAAATGCTTGTGGATCTAAAAGAAAACTTACTCACTGCAGATAAAGATGTCAAGAAACAGAATATGGACGAGTAACTTATCTGATGATTTTGTTTCTGGGGACATTGGATACATTAATGGAGCTTTCATTAGTACAGCAGCATTGGTATGTAGTAGTTTTGCTTTTCTTTTCGAGTATGGGTGGTGTCGTAGGTTAACAGAGCAAATCAGATAAGAGACTGTTTCTAAACCCTCAGATGTGAAAAGAAGAAAGTTTAACAGGTAACTGCAGAGAAGATTAATTGATATTAAATAAAAAAAAAAGATGGTCACAGGTCCAGGTCTCATAATATAACATATATATATGCTGCAGTACACACAAACATATCAGTGCTCAAACAATGTGCAATCTGTAAGGGGAAAATGCTCAGCTCAATCCAGGAGAGTGCAATTCCCAGCAGGATACATATGTTCATTCTATATCAGTTGAAGTAAATCAAGTTCATTATAGAAAAGATCAAACAGAAATAAGAGTGAGATTAAACTTGAAAACTTTTTAGAAAATAGATGAATCTATGACTTCTGTCTTAGATAGACATAGAAAACAGAAAGGTTACAGCTAAAGAAAGAAAACAGTCCCCATCTTTCTGTTAAGGACCAGAATTCTGAAAAATGCAAGAGTTTGCAAAAATGGTGGTAACATTTCAGATTTTCCATTTTCTCAAACCAGTAGAGGATCAATGAACGTTATTTATTGTGATAAAAAGAATTTGCAGTACCATGGATTTGGTGGATATTCTTAGCAACAGATTTCCAGAATTTCCAGTAAATGAATGCAAATACAGCTAAAGAGCAGAGATCAAATATGGCACAACATACATATGCTTTTAAGGAAACATTTTACAATGTTCAGTTCATATGAAATGACATTGACAACATAAAAGGAGCTGGAGTATCTTGAATTGCAAGAGCTGGAAGCATATAAGGAAATAATGCTGAAAGGCAAGGGGTTTGAAAAAACTAAAAAAAATATAGTCAAACAGCAAACGCCAAATCAAACCCTCACCAAAAAATAAAGCATAGAATTTCAGTATTATTTCTATTTTTTGGTTTGACGGTTTTGAAGTCACAGTTTTCAGTAGTGAGAAAAAAATATACAGATAACAGATATGGGGTCGAGGGAAGCAAAATGAAACCTTCGAAGTTGTTCAAAACTCAGCAGAGATCTCAAATAAGAACACTCATAAGCAAGAATCAGGAATAGGAAATTTCTGAAAAATATTTTCCAATGGTGGTCCAGTGAGATGCATAGCCGTTCAAACAAAGAATGGCAGGTATAATAGCAGCAACTTCTAGCAAAGCCCCTCACGCAAGGAGGAAAAAGAAAAAAAAAAAGAGGGGGCCATGATAACAACTTGGTGAAGTTTTGCACAAGTTTTGTTGAAGAAAATGCTCCACAGAGGACTTTCATCAGTGGCGTCTACAGGCAAAGATAACAGAGCTCGAATTTAAGTTTAAGTGCCTTCAAGAGTAGCAGAAAATTCCCAGTTCATGGCGGCCGCTGAGGGTTTCAAATCCCTTAGGTTTCGAGAAGAGCATAATAAAAAGTGCAAATGAGTTTAGGGTTGAATATGCCGCCCTAAAATATGTTGTATATTTTTTCCTTTCAAGTCCAAGATGCCACGTCAACCCTTTATTGCCGATTGCTTAAGTTCTTTTGCTATGGCATTTTTATTTTGTTAAAGAATGATGTCTTTTGATTATTTTTTTTTAAATCACCCTATATACTTATACTTTTGAACATAAATAAAATTCATTTAACAAGTATAAGTTTTGATTTATATTTGTTAAATAAATTTCATTTTTTATATAAGTATATAGGGTAATTTTAAAAAAAATAAAATCAATTATGATATTATTTTCATGTGACACCCTTTGTGTTTTGAATTTAATATTTGGTGTCTTATGAGCCAATTATTGAATATCTTAACAAAATGTAGCACACATGTTGAAATTAATAAGTCTTCATGACTTAATGGAGAGATAAGGATGCTTTGATTGTTTGAAGACTTCTTCATGGGAGTTAAGGCTTGTTGCAGATATATGGAGGGTATATAGGGCTTGTTTGAGCAAATTTAGGGGGTCGGATTGAGCATTTTAAGGGGTTGTTTAGGGTCATTTATTGGCAGTTTGAGGCTTTTGAGGACAGTTTTAATGAGTCACATGGGTGGTTAATGTTTTGACTTGACTTTTTCAGTTAGTTGATGCTTTTTGGAGGGAGTTTCAGGTCCTATTTTCCAGGGCTTTTTGTTACATCCGAAAATGGGCAGTTTGATGGTACTTAGTGGGTTTTTGGCTCATTATTCTTCAGTTCTGATTAGTGATATTGGAGACTTGGTATTTTCTGCAGAGATCTTGGTCTTTCTTTCAGCTATCTGTAACTCAGTTTATTGAAGAGTGGAATACATTACAGGTTTATCTTTTGATTGCAGAGTTCTTTTCTTTAATCCAATTTATTGTTACAGCTAAGTGTAATATTCATGTGATTGATGAGGTGTAAATCAGTGTTTTGAACCTTCTTTATCACCTTTGTCTTGCAAATTATTACCCTTTCCCCTGTAAGTGACTATTTGTGCAGGTCATTAACTGTGTGTTGAATATTCAAGAATTTAGCTATGAAGACTTTCCCTTCCTCCTTAGTGCTTGCATGTTCTTATCCTGTTAATGAAATACTAATGCATGGAAATTCATAATAAGTTGTGATATTAGCTTTCTTTGTTATCAAGTTAAGAATCACCTGAAATTGTTTTATCACTTTCATCTAATATCAATATTTATCCTTTTAGGGTGCAGTTTAAAGTTTCATTTTTCTCAGTTTCAGTTCCTTTCATTTATCCTTCTCCCTTTTCCTGAGATAAGTTAGTGTGATCGAATAGTTAGGAGCCGGCCTTATCCGGAGATTCACTCCATTTTCTAAGTAACCCACAACTTAGGAGTGTTTCCATGTTACCTTGAAATGTCAAATTTTCTTGGAGTTTGAAGGGTGCAATTTCAGGTGATAACACGTCCTACATTAAAGGTTTTCAAGGTCTTGTCTACCTAGAAGTTCACAAAGATATATTACACCTAAATTCAAATAAGAGTTCTGGCAAAATCTTAGGTATTTGGCTCTAATTTTGGAAATCATGATTCCAAATTCCTTTTTGGATCTTTGGGATGAAAATATTCCAGTGGAAATGATTTTCTATGTAAATAAGCTCTATGAATAATTATTGAATGGTGTTCTCTACTACTATCCTAGTGTACCAAACCCTCATGGAGAGGAAAAGGATCATTTTTATGCGATTTGATGGTTGCATAATCTAAGGCAAAAAGATGGACTGGGTTAATATGAATGTGATGGAGTAGATGTTGGAAATATTGCTAGTTGTTGATTGGAATTTGAAGGAAAAAGTTCAAAATTCCAAATTTCAATATAAAATTACCTACATGAAATCAAGAGACATCACTAGATCTTAAGTTACCAAATTGGAATTAGGTATTGGTATAAGTACATGGGTATACCAATTTTTCTTAGGGCTGGATAGATTTTGGATACATTCATATAAAAGACCATATAAAAATCATAAATATATATGTATTTGCAACCTAAAAACAAGAGTTAAGTTTAGAATACCACATAGCATATATATGCTGAACGAAACTACTATAAGGATTGATTACAAATGTAAAATATAGTATAATGATAAATATCAATTTGTTTAACTCAAATCTCATGATAAATATTTATTATTCAATATAAGAATGATATGATTTGCAATCATGATCATATGGAGATCTGCATCAAGACCATAATCAGCATTATTATTGACATTAGATGATGTAGGTAGACTAAAAGAACCACAAGAAGCCCCACCGCCACTCATGGTAAAAGTATGCTAGCCGTCTGACTCCTAAAAAAGTGAATGGCTACATAATGAGAGGAAATTTGTGGCACTTTCGACTTTGACAACTATGAATCTACTTTTTTATGAAGTAAAATGCAATGTTAATTTTTTTCCTTGAAGGACTACTAATTTAGGGTTTAAGATGCCATTTTGATGGTGAAAAGCTATGTCACAAGGTTTGCATTTCTTTTTAAATTTGGTAAAAAAAGCATTTGAAATAAATTTGTGATGTCCCGAAGTAGTGCAGGACTCACAAACATCCCCTGTGTCTATTGGCCTGAGAGGTTCCTACGATGGTGCAACTCACTCGTACAGAGTTGAGACTCTCGTACGTGGGTGTGTCTTGCCCGGTTGGGTAGAACCCTGTATGGTGAGGGGAACTCACCCGTATGGTGAAGAGCTTTATCGTACGGTGTTGAAGGTCTACCCATATGCAACTTGGTCACTCATATGAATTTCCTCCTTTGTATTCGGTACGAACTATGACCCGTACGACAACACAACATACACTCACGACAAGTAATTCTATTTCCGCACAGCGCTAGGAGACGGAGGATATTCGATTACCAAATATATATATATATATATATATACATATAATTACTTCTCTCATAAATAAATACAAGATGTTCGGTGCGAACAAAAATACTGGAATAAATATTATTTAGAACATGTAATCAGATTTTGTTGTCTAATACAAATTGGTCTTCGAATGACGACTTTGCAGATTTGAGGCTCAATGTGAAATACGGAATCACGATAGAGTAGGGTGGCTGCTAACCACTTAAATTGTGATCATAGAATAGGGAGTATCTTCTGCCCCCGAAATTGTGTACAAACTACCTTTAGCCTTCAGCTTCCAGAAATAAAAAGAAGAGTCGAATACATTCCATGATGAATTACAATGCCCAACCAACTCCTTATAAAGGCCTCCATGAGGCATCTAGAGATTTACTAGGCCGACATTATTTTATTAATTGGGCCCCTTTTATTTAATAATTAATTAAATGTCCTTTATAATATTATTTTAATTTTGGGACCACTTAATTAATTAATTTAATCAAAACGCTAATGAAAATTGGGGACATTACAAAATTGGTTAACAAATAAAAATTCAGAAAGAATATAAATAATAAAAGTGTAATATTATATATATATATATATATATATATTAAATTTAAAATATCAAATTTATCAAAGTTATTTAAAATTTTAAACATTAAAAATATTAACTATAAATTAAATATGTTAAATATTAATAATACTTCAAAATTAAAAAATGGTAATTAAAAATTAAAAACTACAAAACAAAATCATATAAATTCTATAAAACATAAAATAGAAAAGTTAATTAAAAAATTTAAAGCTTTATTTAGAAGAGTGTTTAATTTAAATACAAAACTAAAACGGAATCATATAAATTTAAAAAACATAAAATAAAAATGAAATAAACAAAAAATTAAAACATAAAAGAAAAAAACAAGCACGTAATTCTTTCAAATGCAAAATCAAAACCTAAAAGCTAAAACAGGAAAACAAGACTTCTTTAAATGTCACTTAATTGCCATTGTGCACACGCTTCATTCTCACCTACAACCATGGTCCATTTGTTTTTTTGCAAGAAATGCATTTGAAGCCAAAGAAGACATGAATACAAATATTTTTTATGATGGAAAAAACTTCATGTGAAACTAATTTACAAGGGCATAAGAGTAAGGATATTGACATCAGTTGTGAAAGAGAACTGAAATCACAAACCTAGTCTACAAAAAATGTTCAGCAATGGGGGTTGGTGGTAGAATAAAATAGCACAAACCATATTGTCAACAATCTTTATAATGTTTTGTTTCAAAAAATTGTAAAAGGCAAATTTTGAGAAATTTTAAATGAATTTTGGGGTTTTTAAAATGTTCATCAGATTTTGAATTTCAAGTATTTAATCCAACAAACACGGTGACTTAGGTCAAAAGTTAAACTGAATGTTTTGAAACTGTTTCCTACAACTGGAATTGCGTAGGTATGCTCATAAATGATTCCAAACAAATCTGTGTGCAAAAAATTGTGCCCTGGGGAAATCCATGGGCAAGGTTTTTGGCTGATTACATCTCAAAATCTCTATACTAAAGTGTCTTTGATAATTGCATTGCTATTGTCATGAATGATCAAAGTCGATTTGATTTTATGGTTGCATCCTTTGTATTAAAAATATAATCATGTCATGCCATTTTCTGCATTTCAGGTCTTTTGACATGCATGTATCCTTGTGGGACATTTGTTAATATTGCAGAGTTTGTTTCTTATGGTAAAGTATGTAAGTATGTTCTCTCCTGCAATAGTCTTTTTACATACATGGTATAACATTATCTTTAAGATAAATGGATGGCCTGCACTGAAATGAGAAATTTGTTTTTAATTAAAAAAAAGGTTGCAAAGTCCTCAATTGAACAACCTTAGGAAATACATGATTTTTCAAACATGTGCAAGCTGAAATGATAAATAAATACCAAATGTAGATATGCAAGCTGAAATGATAAACAAATACCAACTGTAGATATCAAACCCTGTTGAAATTAGTGCCAATCAACAATATGTCAAAATTGTGAAACCCTTATCAATCAAATACACCTCTTTCAACATCCTGCAAGCCAATATGTGTTTTGGAACCCTCAAATGATGAACTTCAGAAATTATGACAATTGTACAAGCAGATCTGATGTATAATAGCTGGTAAAATTTGTGAAATCCTTGTGTACACTCATACATGCAATATAAATAATCAACTAAGACAATAGCAAATGGGTATCTTTTATAGCAAAAATCAGATCTAGACTGAGGTGCTAATATGGTAAATTAATGCCATGACAAATATAATAATATTCAACAATGATATTCCTCTGAATAGCAATTTAGGCAAGCTTCAATATTTATTTACCCATAAATTTCATTTATGTCTATACAGCTGTATGGAAGGGTACAAACCCTTAAAATGGATGTAAAACATGCAGAAAATGGAACTGAAACTATACAATAGTGCTTGGAAAATGTATGATCGAGTCTGTAAACACCCTCAAAGATGCCAAGTGTCCCACCCCAATGTGAAACCAATTTCTTACTTTGTCAAACACTTGGAGTACAATTGAATATGAATGGTTCTGAATATTATCATCTATTCGATTTTTTTATTGCTTTCAAAACATTTTTCCCCTTCATATCAAGTAGAAATTGTGACCAACAATTTGCAATCATACCGTATGACTGAATATTTAAAGTTTAAACATTGACTGCTGTATACAACTCAAAAAATCGGAGTGATGTTCTCTCTACAACTCAGAAAATCAGAATGATGCACATATAATGCTCTGAATCTTAGTGAACAGTAGAAATAAAGAGCTCAGAGATTGTAACAGCTGAAACAATGAATTTTAGTATAAATACTTTGTTGTTATACCAGGATTGTGATGCACTGATCCGAGCATTCAGATTACAACAGCAAATAAACTTCATCAACAGTTCTTCATTTAACATACAACTCCAAATTACAATAATACACCAAGAATGGCGTCCCAATATTTCCTTGGCAATTGCAAAATAAATTCAATTAGCACTTTAAACTTGCAAATTACTATTAGATATCAATCTTCATCGCCTAGATATGGGAATTCATATGCAAAGATACCTTTGATGAGTGTTTTATGACCACACCAACACAGGATAAAGTGCTAAAGGACACTTTATCCTGTCTTGAGCAAAGGCCCCTTGTATGCTAAGATTGCAAAAAGTTCATAGAGGCAACTCCAAGGTTCCTACTTGCGAACTTGTGACTTTATGTTGGATATGAGCTTGTGTCGCTTGATGTATGCTGGTAATCCAAGGGGACTTACGCTATTCACTCTAGATTTATAACTTTCTTTGCAAAAGGTTTAGCAATACGAGTGCTTGATCCTAATTCTAACAAGACTTTGAAATAAACTGCAAATAGGTAAGGGTTTAGAGATCCTATTCCAATCCTAGAATGCAAGAGATAGTGAATGTTTTTATGAACTCTACTAGACTTAGCTTTGTCATCAACTTCCACCAAGCTAGTGCAATCTTCTAATGTAGACAATAGATGTTCAAATCATTACTAACAACACCCACATCATCAATAAGATGCATATCAATGAGCAAGCAACAATTGAAGTTAAGCTTATATTCAAATTTTGGTTGACCATGCAAAGCAATTTGCAATCAGCAAACTACAAGTAGTATGCATTAAGCGAGTTTTACAAAGGTTCATTCAAGATATATTTCATCCAACTAAATTACTTAAAGCAAATTCTAAACTATATTTGAGAAATCAAAGAATCACACAACACTCCAAAATCTTCACATAATCACCCAACTTCAATGATTTATTTCAGTTTTGGTAGTGTCAAAGCGAGAATTTTCCAAAAACTCCCTTTACAAATGAGAGGGGCAGAGTTTATATTGGAGTCTTCCATACAATAAACTTTCCAGATTGATTTAGAATCAATAGCCAAGATCATCCCAAGGAAACCCTAATTAAGGTTGCTACAAACTTTAAATGACATCCAATAGGAAGATTACACTTCTTTGAATACATGGAAAAATGAGAACATTTATTAGGGGAATACATTAAATGCATTCTACATGCCAATTTGGAATGACTTGATTGGTTGAAGATGAGTGGATGCCACCTCAGCATGTTTATCTTGTAATCTTCATTTCAACTTTACTTCTTCATCCTTAGGAATTCTTCATTGTTCTTGGAATTCTTTCTCTTGTATGTCTTGACTTTGTAGTAATTGAATCCTCTGTATTTCCATCTTCATGATTTGAGATTCCTTGTCATCTTTATCTTCATGGCGATCTCCTACATCCTTGACTTGAACCTCCTTAGCCTTGGTCCTCTTCTCGTGATACTTGGGTCCTTCACTTGAATCCCCTTGATTTGTAGAATTTATTCATTTTCCTTGCATGACTTTGTTTTGAATTGAATCTTCTATGTTGTGAGTTTTATCATGATGTCGTGAAATCTTGGACCTTTGCGATTCCTCAAACTTGTCTTGATTGTTCCATCCTTGCTCACCACCATCTTGAAGGTCTTTTCTCATTCTCTTCTTTGTTTGATCATTATCGTATGCAAAAGAGAAGATAACCTGAAGTTAATGATCCCAAAAAAACACTTTAAAATGCTAAGTCCATAACTTATCAAATTCTGATTTGACTATGATTTCAAACCTTTAGACTGTTAAAATCAGAATAATGTACTTGCAAAATACAATCTGGAAATAGAATTTTGAAAATGAAATCTAATAAGATGCTGCTTTAAAATATGATTTTCAAACCTGGAACAAATCTGACTTCACAAATGAATTCTGAAAAAAGAAACTGACTACCCTCAATCTGGCAATTTTTCCTTGAATTTTTCTGCTTCTTTTAAGGAAAGTCATCCCTAGTTTGCACTAGGTAGGTCTGTTTTCAACTTTTTCTTTTTATTCCTCAGAATTTCAGGTTGTATAATAAGGATTCAATCAGATTTCGAACAAAACCTTGATTTCAACTTCTGATTTCTCACATTTGCAGCTCAAATGTCAATGATTTAATCAGATTTTTTGGGTTCCATCTGAAGTCCACACTCTTCCTCAAGCAGATTATCAACTTCAATTCTCTGAAAACTCGTCCTTCCCCAGATGTTGGTTATTCTGATCTGATGTCTTCCTCTTGCATTATCTTCACATCAATCACTTTTCTCAGTCCTTTCATTGGGTTGCCCTTTTGCATCGTACTTTAACACTGTATTGAAGGCAACTTATTACAACTTTGTCTCTGTTTTGCAACTCCGCAATGAATGTGGGATTAAAATATTGCCTTTTGGTGGAAATTCGATTTCGATGGGGACTTTTCTTTGATTCATCCCACTTTGCATTTGTTTTGCCTTTCTAAAAAAATGATCAAATCCCAAGTAAAAAATTGCTGGTCATAGGGACAACACAAATTTTCATGTTTGCCTTTGAATTTTCCTATTAAAATCTCACCAAGTCCCCTCAAGTGGAAAATTGCAGGTCATATAGACAAATTTAATTTCATTAAACTTGGTCCATCGTTGCATATTCCTCTTGGTGGAAAATTGATGAGGATGGGGACATTATAAATCCTTGTGCTTGCCTTTGGATTTGTCTTAAAACTTCCACTAAGTCCTCCAAGGGGAGATTCGATAGCCATAGGGACAAGGTAAATCATGCATTTTAGCCAACTCTCCCACATTTCCTTGTTGGTGGAAAATCAACTGGGATAGGGACAGTGTAATGTCTCGAAGGGGATTTCAGTCCGAAGGTGAATTCTATCCTGGCGGTGAATTCTGTCCAGAGGTAAATTATGTCCGGCGGTGAATTTTGTCCCGGTGGTGAATTCCGTCCGGAGGTGAATTATGTCCTGGCGGTGAATTTTGTCCCGATGGTGATTATGTCCCGGCGGTGAATTATGTCCCGGCGGTGAAAACTGTCCGGAGGTGAATTATGTCCCGGCAGTGAATTTTGTCCCGGCGGTGAATTCTGTCCCGGCGGTAAATTCTGTCTCGGCGGTGAATTCTGTCCGGAGGTGAATTATGTCCCGGCAGTGAATTCTGTCCCGACAGTGATTATGTCCTAGTGGTGAATTCTGTCCCGGTGGTGAATTCTGTCCCGGCGGTAAACTCTATCCCGGTGGTGAATTATGTCCCGGCAGTGAATCCCGTCCGGAGGTGAATTATGTCCCGATGGTGAATTCTGTCCCGACGGTGATTATATACCGGCAGTGAATTCTGTCTCGACGGTGATTATATACCGGCAGTGAATTCTTTCTCGGCGGTGAATTCCGTCCGGAGGTGAATTATGTCCCAGAGGTAAATTCTTTCCTGGCAGTGAATTCTGTCTGGAGGTGAATTATGTCCCAGAGGTAAATTCTTTCTCGGCGGTGAATTATGTCCTGGCGGTGAATTGTTGAGGAAGTTGCTCGAGCCGTACGGTTGAGGTGATGGAAGTCGTACTGTGGGAACGGATGAGGGATGATGTCTTCCAGACACTCGATTGAAGTCCACTTCTCCTTCGCAGATAATTAGATATGAATTTGCAAACACAGAGTAATACACCAACTAATATGATTGCCAGAAAGATCTTATTGAATTTATTAACGGAACTTCGGATTTGCCAGATCCGATACAAGCAGAACAAGCAGAGTAGGGTGAGGGTTGAATCCCACCAAAACTACAACAAACCAAATAGGGAGGGTCTTTCACCTCCGAAATGGCGAACAACAGAATCCCAACAGGAATTCGCAAATACAATTCAAATATAAATCTCAACATATAAAATCCAACCTACACGCCGAGCATAAATACCCATCGGGAAAACTCCCGAGAGTGCACAAAAGAGCCAACGGCGACAACTACACCTATGCCAACAAATAAAAATGGTCCCGAGATAAACTAAATTGATCGGAACCCAAATACAATAATTTTATTAAAAATGGGGACATTACAAATCCTCACCGCCCAAAGATTGCTTGCCCTCAAGAAAATCATCATCAATACTCCAGGATTCCAAACTAGGCATGGACACTGATAACTGTATCCACTAGAGCCCTCAAGCCGCAACAAGACCACGTGCATGCGCTTGGAAGTAAGCGAGAAAAGTAACTCTCCATCAAGCTTTCGTTGCTCCACTCTGATATAATTGTTGCCATGCCCAGAGTCACCAGGATCCCAATGAAACCAAACATCAAACTCATCAATGCTCAAATCCCAAGCCAAGTGCGGATGTTGGTAGTAATATTTGTTGAAAAGTCTGTGCTGCTATTGGACCATATGTACATAGTTTGATTTATTTGGGACGAGTAAACCGTCATCAATCTTTAACTGCGTCACTCTGGTATAACTATTGCCATGCCCTTCACCAGGATCCCAACAACGCCAACCTATGAAATCTTTCACACCCTCATGTTCAACAATCTCGTCCAACATGGGCACAGACATAGATGCTGATGCCAACACTGTAATGTTCTGAAGGTGATTTCTGCCCGGAGGTAATTTTGCGAGACGTCCGGAAAGCAATCTTGGCCCAAAGGGAATCTCCATCCGAAGGCAATCTCGGCCCGAAGGGGATCTCGACCCGAAGGCGACCTCGATCCGAAGGGAATCTCGATCCGAAAGCAAACTCAGCCCGAAGGGAAACTCCACCAGAAGGTAATCTCGGTCCGAAGGGGATCTCGACCCGAAGGCAATCTTGGCCGGAAGGGAATCTCGATCCAAAAGCAAACTCAGCCCGAAGGGAAACTCGACCAGAAGGCAATCTCGGTCCGAAGGGAATCTCCACCCGACGACAATCTTGGCCTGAAGGGAATCTCGATTCGAAGGCAAACTCGGCCCGAAGGGAATCTCAGCCCGAAGGCAATCTCGGTCCGAAGGGGATCTCCACCCGAAGGCAATCTCGGCCCAAAGGCAATCTCGATCCGAAGGAAAACTCGGCCCAAAGGGAATCTCTACCCGAAGGCAATATCGGTCCGAAGGGGATCTCCACCCGAAGGTAATCTCGGCCCGAAGGGTAGACAATCTCGGCAGTGAATAGAGTCTCGAAGATGAACATAGCCTCAGTGGCAGACACAGCCTCGACGATGGACATAGTCTCAGTGACGGACATAGCCTCGATGACGGACACAGCCTCAGCAACGGACACAACCTCGACGACGGACACACCCTCGACGACGGACACAGCCTCAACAACGGACACAAATTCGGCGACAAACAAAGCCTCAACAATAGACAAGGCCTCGACAACGAATGCAACCTTGGCGATGGACACAGCCTCGGCGACAGACAAAGCTTCAGCGGTGGACACAGCGACAAACAAGGCCTCAGCAGCAAACAGAGTCTCAGCGGTGACCATGTTAGAGAGAACCTTGGCGGCAGACAAAGCCTTGGTGGTAGACGGGGCCTCGTGTAAAGCATCACCTTTATCGTTGTCATCAACTTTATCCCACTTGTGCAAATGAGATATTAGTTTTTCTTCACAATGCTTGAAAACATTACTGACCAATCTACACGCTGCCATAGACGGAACACATTCTAGATTACGAACAGCCCACAACATGGATATGATTGGTTGGGATATTTCATCCATCTGTTCAATGCACAAAATCATAAGGCTCTCCATAGCAACCGAAACCTTACTATCATGACATTCCTTGATTGTGACCAAGAAGTGATGAAACATATCATGGATCAAGTCTTGCAACTCCAGATCTAAAAGGAGGTTACTTACTTTGACATTTGCACAATTCTCCAATATTGTAGCTCTCTTGCCAAAAGGGTCACCATTGAAGTCATCAAGACTTTGGAAGCTGTCAACAATCAAATGCAATATCTCTATCATGGTGTTGTCATCATATGGTTCTCTAGGGGCCCAGATTCTCAAGATCTCACTAAGACATGCTGCAGTTGCCAACTTCATTTCCTTGTCATAGTGTCTCAAAAGCCTGGGTTGACTTAGTGCATCCTTAATTGGAGAAAGGATCTTTTGTATAAATCTTGAAGGTAATTGGTCAACCTTACACAAACATACTTCCAATATATCTAATGGAAGATCAATACCCTTGCTGAGCTCTTTGCTAATCCTTTGTAGTACCTTCAACCACCACTGTCCATCACTATTGGGCGCCATAGTGTGATCCAAATCCCAAAATTTCTCAATCATCCCAATAGGCTGGCAAGATCACCAGCTTTGATACCACTGTAATGTCCCGAAGGGGATTTCAGTCCGGAGGTGAATTCTATCCGGAGGTAAATTATGTCCAGCGGTGAAGTTTGTCCCAGTGGTGAATTCCGTTCGGAGCTGTGAATTTGCAAACACAGAGTAATACACCAACTAATATGATTGCTAGAAAGATCTTATTGAATTTATTGACGGAACTTCGGATTTGCCAGATCCGATACAAGCAGAGCAAGCAGAGTAGGGTGAGGGTTGAATCCCACCAAAACTACAACAAACCAAATAGGGAGGGTCTTTCACCTCCGAAATGGCGAACAACAAAATCCCAACAGGAATTTGCAAATACAATTCAAATATAAATCTCAACATATAAAATCCAACCTACACGCCGAGCATAAATACCCATTGGAAAAACTCCCGAGAGTGCACAAAAGAGCCGACGGCGACAACTACACCTACGCCAACAAATAAAAATGGTCCCGAGATAAACTAAATTGATCGGAACCCAAATACAATAATTTTATTAAAAATGGGGACATTACAGACAGCTTCATTCCCTATGAAATTTCTCTTTCTTGCACATAAAGGATGGAGGGTGGAAAAACGACTCTCATAGGGACTACTCATTTTTTTGTTCACTTTATCTTCAAGGAGAAATTCGAAGGTCATAGGGACTGGTGGAGATTTGGGCTTCACAAAGACAAGTGGAAAATCCATGTCCATTGGGACTTTGCACTTAACTCGCAAGATTTCATCATTTTTGTCCAAATTCAAAGGCAAGATGGGACATTAATGCACTATAGAGGCCAATTGACCCACCAAAACACCCCAACACTTAGGAATTTTCCCTTAGAATTTAATAACTTTTGTAGCTTGACCCTAGTGACTTCAAAACCTTAAGGTTTGTCTATGTTCTCAATTAGGGTACCTTGAAGCTTGACCATACCCCTAAGCGAAACCTGAACTTTGGAGCTTGGAATTGACACTTAACTGCCAAAACGCTACACTTAACAAGTGAAAAGAGGGGTTCCCCATTTGCAATGGGGCGATGGTGTGAAAAGGTCACAACAATACCTAGAACAATGTAGGCAATGCCCTAGGAGGTATGAGCAAAAAAGAGGATTTTGTCTTGCCTATAGACTTCATAAATTTTCCTGGCAAACCTTGGGGGTTGATCAACTTTGCCAACATGCAAATAAACCACCCCGATCTACTTTCAATCAATCTCTGAATGCCTAATAATCCTTGTAAAGTTGTCAAACCTTGGAAATTTGAATTCAAAAAAGCGCAAGTATTATCTCTAGATGAAATTATCAACTGAGTACGCTTGGATGATGTCTCACACTTGCAAGCATAGTTTGCAAACTCTGTGAGTATTCTCTGAGTTGCTGAGTACTCTCTAATTTTTTTTTGGGCAAGTTTTTACAAGTTTAACTCTTGCATTTTTGTAAATACAAGAAAAGCATGGGTAAAAATGCAAACGCGGGTAAAACATTGGTTAAAACGCATCTTTCACATCATTTTTTTGCTATAAAACCATGCATTTTCTCTTTTGAGATGTCAATTTTTAATTTAATACATTTTGTAATAGAATTTTGCAAAAATGTTTCTTTAAGAGATTTTTATTTTTAGTACGTGCTAAGTTGCCGAGTTTGTGCTAGGTTGAAAATTTTGGGCTTGTCAAGTACTCTCTGAGTTTGAGCCTACAAACTATGCCTACAAACGCTATTCCTCTTGAGAGTTTTCATTCTCAAAAGTTTGGATCTTCAGCAACAAACCCTTGCTCTCCAAAAAGCTTCAACAATTTGCAAATGACCAATAATGAATGAAAAAGCAATAGATGTGCTTTTTATATGCACATCAAAAAGCAATGCCTCATTAGGCTTTTTTAAATCATTAAATATTAAATGATTTTGTTGCTGTATAATATTCGTGAAGTTGGCATCCCATTTGGCATAATAATTAAATACTTTGACATTAATACATTAAATGCACACTTGACCCCTTTATATCCCCTTTAATAAAAAAAGATATTTAATTTAATTAATTATCTTAAAGCCAATGCTAGATTAGAATTTAATTAATTAAATAAAATATTAAACTCCATTAAATGCCAAATATCAAACCAACAATTGCTCTTGCCAACTTTATGAATACAACCAGAGTGCCCTTTGACTATCCCAATGACTTACCATAAATAGTATGGACCCAAACATCCAAGTGACTTACTAAAAATAGTATGCATAAATGGAGCCTGAAAGACCTTTGGAAGGCAAACAATAAATAAATTGATGCATTGAGATGGAGAGTACTGAAATAGACACCCAAAGGGTCAATTGAATAACCTTGAGTCACCCTCAAAGGCCCCCTAATTACCACATTAGCCTATGGGGACCACTGATAATAGGCTAACCTTTGAAAACTTGATGCTTAGGAAGGCACAAAAATAGGGACATTACAATCTGCCCTTCCCAATGATTGCTTTCCTTCAAGCAATCTGCATCTGCATGCCAAACCGAATGCTATTTGCACTTGTATGCCAGTTTGAATACTAGAATCCCATATCAATCTCATTAATCTGGTTCAACTAATTCATTGCGCTAGTCTGATATAACTATTATCAATCTATAGCAACCTAAGAAGCACTCCATTCATCATGCAAATCCCTGGATCCTAGGACTGGGGCTCATCATATTTCCCCAAAGTGACCAGATAGGTGACCCAAAATAAGTCAACCAAAGGGAGAATCCTCATGCTGCTGAAATCTCCTTGTATCATACCACCCAAAGGAGTGCACTTAGATCCCACAGACAAAATGGCCATCCATCTTTCCCGATATTTGAAAACTCCAGCTGTTCCATACTAGCTACAGATGGAATGCCAAACTTCAACAACATTGCCTCCCTATCCTATATCCAAAAGTAGAGACCATCCTAGGGAAGCAAATGGGAAAACCTGCAGGATTTGTTCACTTCCTCTAAAGAAGGAAGTACCTCGTACTAGTCATCCACCCCACTCTTATGTGTCATTCAAAACATCAAGTCATCAATAGTGAAAAAGAATATGCATATCTCACAGTGTAATCACAGTGAATTGCATTAACAAACTTCGATAGAAGTCTTGGATCAATACTATGATTGCATACCTCATTGCGTGAGTTAGGAATCTCACCATGTAAGCATGGAGCGAAAAGCTTGCATCATCATGCACAATCTACCTACTAAGCCTAGCTGAATCACACTAATCCTGATCTACCGTTGTGTTTGTTGTCGGGATATTTGAATGTACCGGTTATTATATTAATAAAGTATTATGTTAGCCTCGGTCGTTAGTGACCGAGAGGTTAGACAGTTACGTCACGATTTTTCAGTCGTGGCCCTTCGGGTACTTTATATACCCTCTCGGAGGATGGACACGGGATATATTATGGTATTATCATTATGATGTAAATGTACTTGCCAATCATGAATGATTAATGAAAGTATTTATTATTCTCTAATATATTCTATGTTTATTATATTTCTTGTACTATGTCTGTGTACTACTAAGTTTACCCTAGTGGGCAAACATCTGGCGCCGTTGCCAAGCGAATCTGGCAAGTGACAGAATGAGTGGACAGATGGGAATACCATTGGAGGTGAACATCAAGGTGAGGACGAATGACGACAGAATCATTGCATAGACTTTATGCCTAATCAATTGAATAAAAATAGAAATTTAAAGAAGGAACTCAAAGAGGAACAAGCCGCTAGACAAGCCATAGTCGCACAGCAGCAAGCCGAGCGAAGGGAGAGATTCAAAAGACGCGCCGAAGGACTACCGAAGGGAGTAAGTGAAGGCGAGCGTCTGGAGAAATCTAACTAGGAGGCTGAAAGAAGTGACGAGGACAGCCCGGAGGAAACAAGGAGCTTGTTTGGGTCCTTAACCTTAACCTCACGGATGGAAACAAGAGAAGCCCGAAGGAAGGAAGAAGAGGAAGCCGCATGGAGGGAGGCTCAGGATACCGCTGTCGCCGAGAGTGTCAAAGTGACAGAGGGGCACGGGGATCACAGTAGCCCACTAGGCTTGGACAGTTCCAGTAGTTCGGGGACATCAAGCGGTACGATACCGAACAATTTTGGAGGACCGACGCCGGCAGTACCATACCAGCCTATAACACAACCGGTGCTGCAAACACAGTCGGCACCTAGAAAAGTAAACATGGCGACTAACAAAGAAAAGCTACCAAAATTCCATGGCGATGGGAAGGAAGATCCAGTATGGCATTGTCGTACGTGCGAGACAATCTGGTCGGCGAATGGAGTTGCCGACCATGCAAAATGGGTAAAATAGTTTTCGGCCACACTGAGAGGGGTAGCCATTGACTGGTAATCCGATGTGGACAAAACAAAGGTGACCACTTTGGACAAACTCAAGACAAAATTCCAGAAGGAGTTTCAGCTCCTGAGGGATGACAATGAAATTGTTTCCGAGATATACGGTATGAAACAAGGTAAGAAAGAGACCGTGCAGGTTTACAGTCGCCAACTGAAGGAGTTAGTCGAAAAAATGGATAGCCAGCCATCGGATGGCCTGAAGAAAAGATGGTTCGTGTCGGGCCTGAAATCTAACCTACGTAGGAAAATGAAGATAGTGCCTCCCACCTCATACGATGACAGTGGCAGTGATGGCCAGTCGAAGGGAAAAGTCAAGGTACTCCAAAAGGACATGGAGAGAATGATGGAGTTCAAGACCATGAAAGGGGGTACCAGCAAGGGGGAAGTTGACATATAGTGTATGGACTGCAAGGCAAGCGGCCATACAACGGGGTCGTGTCCCAAAAAAACATTTTGTGACATTTGCCAAATCATGGGCCATTCCACCAAGGAATGCCCATACAACATGAAGGTGAGGAGTCAACAAGTGCTATTTACCCAAGAGCAACCATCTACATCGGGGGCAGAGACTAACAGTAATGCATCCTCTGGTGGGTACGGAGGGAACTGACGCGGTGGTGAAAGGGGCAATAACAACACCAACACAAGTCGAATACAATATGACTCCAAGGGTCGGCCGATGATCCAGTGTCGAGCTTGCAATTAGTGGGGCCACTTTGCAAGGGACTGTGACAAGGGCAACACCCTACAGAAGCTCTTCCACTGGTGTGGTCCTGGCAACCACGAGGATGCCAACTGCCCAAAATCCAGTGTCAACTTGCTCAATATCGAGGGAACGAGAAGTGACGAGGGGATACTAGCCATCACTCGATCACAAGAAAAACAAAAGGCATGGGAGGGTAAGGAAGAAATAGAGAAGACGATGAAAGCACAGAAAGAAACACAGGAGATGGCCACGACCTCCAGCCGAACGGATGCAGAACTAAACATTCTGAGACAAATGTTACAATTAGAGGTATCGGTGAAACTCCAGGACCTCCTGCACACCATGCCTCACTTGGGAACGACACTGTTGGAAAACTTGGTCACGCAGCCAAATACCACACATACGGACATCCCCGGACGGTCTGTAACGGACCCGATGATACTTGCTGTAAACAACGGAAGGTACTCGGTAGTCGTCGAGATGGGCATCCTTGGCACCAACCTAACAGACACTATAGTAGACGGTGGGTCAGGAGTGAACGTCCTTCCGGAGGCAACGTTGAAAAAACTAGGAAAGCCCACCTTGTAGCCACCAACCTTCAACTTACTGGGTGTAGATCAGTAGGGTATCAAACCACTCGGGATGCTAATGGCACAATCGGTCACTGCCGGTACACAACCGTTTGTACTCGACTTTGTCGTCATTCCACTGAAGCAGAAAGGCTATGACGCCATACTGGGTAGAGGATGGTTAGTAACAGCCAAAGCGAACCATAATTGGAAAAGGAATACCCTTTCGATGGAGAATGGAGGGAAAAAGTTCACAATTGATCTCCGTACCCAGTTGGTGAGTGAGGAGATAGCTTCCTCCTCCGAATCTGACTGCGAAGGAGAAAACGATCGAAGAGATGAAGGGACAGAACCGAATAGTGAAGGCGTGCTAAGATTGGGAGAATACGCAGAGGATGATGCAGATTCATTGAACAGTCTCTTCCATTGGCAAATAGAGGATTACGAACTCTTCCGACTAGCATGCAATATACTAAGTATTGAGGAAGAGCTGGAAACATTTCCCCCCGAGTACAGTGAATACAAGGAAGAGGAACCTAAGATCATTCGTGCCCGTGACGATTGGAATCCTAGGTGGACAACTACAGCTTTCAAAATCTTTATTCGCCTTCTTATGTACGGGAAGGAGACCATGGTCCCTGTAGAATTTATGATTCTAAGCCTTTGGATCGCGATTGGAAATAGACTCGGTGAGAGGGAAAGCTTGAGGGAATGGCTGCACACCCTTCGACTCTCGACAGACTCAAGATACATGAGGCTATCAATGGGTCCAAATTGAAACCTTACCCAGAGAGGATGGACCTAAGAGGATGGAAAGGGACTCGAGAGGTCAAGCAGGCGACCCGAGAGTGGGAGGATGGAAAGGGACTCTAGAGGTCAGGCAGGTGACCTGAGAGCCGTCCGTATAGGCGACCAGAGAAGCATCTAGATAGTAAATTGGAAAAATACCCATACGGCTATGCATGAACGTACAGTGGAAAAGGAAAAAAATAAAAAAAATAAATGAAAAAAATTAGAAAAAAAAAACAAAAGAAGCAGAAGACATTGTACAGTTGTACGACAGAAAGAGAAAAGTCCATCATGTGGCATATAGCCGTATGGTTAAGTGACCGTACGGCGAGGGAAGTATATGAAAAAAAAAACGCAAGGAAAATAAACTATAATATTACATATGGTTCATTAAGCACAACAAAGAGCATTCTATCGTACGACAAGGGACAAAGCACAAACACTACATGACAAGAGAAGTTCATTCTATTGTACGGCAAGGGACAAAGCACAAACATCGTATGGCAAGAAGGAAGGCCACGGCAAGCAAGGAGGTCAAGGCCAGACGGTCACAAGCAAACCGCCGTACGGCTCATAGATACACCACACCTGCTGTACGGAGAAGAGGAGTCACGACAGGGCCCGGCTGTACGGCCACACAAGCATATAAACACACCGTACGGTGTACGACACAGGCAATAATTTTGGATCAAACGCATGTGAGGCAATACTTTTGCCGTCATTGAGGGAAAGGGCAAACGCATGTTGAAGACCATTTTTTTTGATTCGTACGGACACAACGATTTGGGGTTTTGACGAAGCAAGGTTTCCGTACGGTCATAGGAAGAACACAGGGTTTAAATAAGCCCATACAACATGGGAGAAAATGCAGAAAGGATCGTACGGTAGCACGACACACAAGATACGCAGCTACCGTATGGCAACATCAACTCGTGTCCGTATGACAGCAAGAAGCAAATACAGGGAGTTAAAATGCAAGCCTTACAGGTAGAAGGAGATCAATAAACCGCATCAGAGTTTTTGCATTCCATATGGTCACAGGAACAAGGAAGGACTGGCAGCAGGGAGGAGAAGGTTTTAAAAAAAAAAAAAAACGATGACAAATGAAAATCGTGCACAGTGAATAACCGTGCATTCAGAGTAGGTGTTGGCTGGACGTGAGGCTGTCTTGGTGGATGCATAGAGAGCTCGGGAGGAGCTGACCACCCGGTTGGAGGCAGTAGAGCGACACTTGGCTCAACGTACCCAGGAGTTGGAAGCAGAGAAGGCGGCACGGGTGGCTATTGAGGTTAGATTGGCTAGGGAGATAGTATTGTGTTAGTAGAGGCTACAGATGAAACATGTTTTTGGAGACCAGTTTGGTGCAGAGTGATGTGACGGAAAAGACCTACTGGCAGCAGCATTGATGGGGAGGGC
Organism: Chamaecyparis obtusa; assembly: GCA_027943335.1. Lineage (NCBI taxonomy): Eukaryota > Viridiplantae > Streptophyta > Pinopsida > Cupressales > Cupressaceae > Chamaecyparis > Chamaecyparis obtusa. Next base: position 1,290,568 of record BSBK01002307.1, on the reverse strand, counting down.
GACACTTCAGCTTTTCAGGGACGCCCCTCCGCCCCTTCTCTTCAGTGATTTTCTTATTCTATGTAGTGTATTTCATCTCCCTGTTGTTGTAAGTTGTCGGAGATGACTTGTTTTTTTGGGGGGGATGATGTTGTCGGGATATTTGAATGTACCGGTTATTATATTAATAAAGTATTATGTTAGCCTCGGTTGTTAGTGACCGAGAGGTTAGACAGTTACGTCATGATGTTTTGGTCGTGGCCCTTCGGGTACTTTATATACCCTCTCGGAGGATGGACACGGGATATATTATGGTATTATCATTATGATGTAAATGTACTTGCCAGTCTGGAATGATTAATGAAAGTATTTATTATTCTCTAATATATTCTGTGTTTATTATATTTCTTGTACTATGTCTGTGTAATACTAAGTTTACCCCAGCGGGCAAACAGTGTTATCATCATATAAACCCCCAGTTATAATGGAACCACTACTGCCATCTAATATTTCATTACTCTCAGCATCATTAACTCCATTAATTTGTTCAATCTTTGTCCCTTGAGGTAGCTTCTTGTGCCTCTTCCCTTGTAAATGCTCTATAAAACTTCCTTGCAAATGTGATGGCATGGTCTCTATCTGAAAGAAAATGCAAGTAATCTGATTTTATTTTTTTGAGTGCATGTTTGATTGCTTACAAACTTGATGCCAAGACTCCAACTTTGGGACTCTTTTGTCCCTCTTCAAAGTGAACCATCTAGATGAGGTATTCGATGAATTTTTATGTGATATCAATACGAGTGAAGGTTTGTGCAACTTTCTCACCTGCTGAACACACATCCTCAAGTGCTGATCCATGAGGCATGACATGCTGAAAATCATATACATTACCTGTCAAAGCTATAACCTCATGGCTGCAAGTTGCACTCTCCTATGAATCATTCTCCTCCACTCTCAAGAGTTCAAACTCTTGAAGTACTTCCCTATCATTATTGCTGATGAGATATGAGCCTTCCTCTTCCAAGGCTGTTTTGCAATCAGCGTTATGCTCACCCATATTTGTTAAGACAACTATTTCATGGCTGCAATCAGAATCTTCAAGTGAGCACGTCTCCTTCATCCTTAAGACCCTACCATGGGGTCCCTCAAATCCTTCATCTCTTTGTAGTCTTTACACTCTTCGTATGGGGTGGTTGTTTGTTAGAAGAGGCTTCCATATGAGATTTAGTTCCTGCTGAAGATGATGAAGAATCTGCCAAGCTCAATTCCAAGCAAAGCTCATCGGTAGGCTTATCTACGTCCTCTTCTTTCCCTTTTAGTGCATCAAAATCGATCTCACTAAGCATGAAATGGTGATCTCTATCGGAAAGTATTTGTAGGTAATTGGTCCTCATTACCACTAATGCTTCCTAAGTGCCTGAAAATCTAAAAGGGAAAGCTCTCCACCAAGGTCCACATGTATCCCTGAAGACCTCCAACAACATTTTTCCATCAGCTTATGGGTGTTATCAAAATGTCTAATGGCTGCAATAATCTGATCTTCATTTACCTTCAATTGTACTACCAAATGATAGGATTCCTGAGACCTGTCAACCCCATACAAATTTTCTTATTTATGATCAGCATCACGGAACACTAAATCAGATTTGCAAAGAAGAACGACATTCTTAGCATTTCATCTTTACAACCTCATTTTGGAGAATAGAACGATTGGTCATCTTTAGCCTAGGATGGAAAACCTCAGGAAAAATTGATTTTGAGAATGAAAGCCCTCCTAGCCAATCTACACGTGGACTCATACAGAGTTCACAAATATGCAATATGATTGGAGTTTGAAATGAAATCTTAATTGCTGGTTGTGTTGAAGGTAAATATTTTGAAGGCATTTGTGTAGTAAATAATTAATCAATTTTATTGAGAAGGTAGTAATAGGGAATGGTTCTGCATTTAAGTCAGCTAGCCCATCCTAGCCGCCACACTTCAAAAGAATACTAAATAGGACAATGAGTTTCCAAAAATTCAAATACAAAGGGTGTTGCGTAGATGGAGTGGGGGCATGGTGTTTCTAAGAAACCAATCTGTATCAATCATGTCACTTTGGAGTAGGATTTTAGTAGTTTGTGGGTTATTCAGGAGGTCGATAATGCTAGTCAACCTTAACGGGACTAGATTGAGGAACAATATGAGTTACAGTAATGGAAGGTGACTCTTGAGAAATGCTCTTGAGGGTTAAGGATGAGAAGGGTTAATGATTTGAGGGGTATATTTAGCATCTATTTACTAATCAATATAACAAGAAACAAAAATTATAATTTCTTGATATAAGGAAAAGGGCAGTCACTACACTATTATTGAATCTCAACAAGCTGGAGATCTCAATTGGTCATTTCCCTAATCAATTCATTAAATAAATACTGCAACAAGAAGAGGTACTTTCTGCATTGTTGGGAAAGTCATGGAACTCCTTGTTGTAACCTAGCTGCCATATCTAATCCAAACTTTGTCCAAAGCATAGTTACAAGACTCAGACTCGCCTTGGACTCGGCAAGCTGGATTCGGGCTCGGACTCGGAGTCGGCGCCCAGACTTGACAAATTGAAAGACCCAAGAAATTCAAAGATTTTTAAGGATTTAAAACTTTTTTCATGCATCATTCAGTCAATTAACATCAAAGACACAATAATTGAGATAAATAGAAGCTACTTTGCACACATAAACAAGTTTACATTGATCACATAAGTATAAATGCGAATTTCTGAAGGAAATAAGTTAACTGCTAAACTAGTTACTAAATAACACATTAGAAATCTAAAATATAAATAGTGTCATTGTCAAAAGTCTACAATATTCATGGAATATGAAATCCATGGAATGAAAAGTTCAAAACATATATCAAAATAAAAGTGAGAGCCTAGAAGACTAAGGCCCTATGTCTTCCTACGTGTACGCCTAAGATAGGTCATGGAATATTGTAGCCATCTTCTGTCCCTGTGTCTGAGGCTCAACCTCAGTGGCATCCTCATCCTCCTCATAATCATCATCATCCTCAGACCCCTCACTCTCAGCCTTAGGGTCCTCCACTGGGTGTCCTCGCGCTCTAGCCAATCCATTTGCTAATCTATTTTCTAAAACCCCTATATTCTTCTCCCAAGCCTTTTTCCTCTCTTCTAAGTCTTTGCAAATGATGGAATGACCTTTTTAGGTCTTAGAATCATTAGAAAATCCTTTTTCCAGCTTCAATTTGCCCTCTAAAAACCAAGACAGGTTGTGGGAGATAACACTGCTAAAGGCATGTTGAATCTTGAAATTTAGCTAAGTCTGAAATTTTTTGGAAACCCCCAAAATCTAGAATCTACATTTTAACTCTTATGAAGTTGAAACCTATCTCAAACATCCTGGAATGTTTTTATACAAATATAACTTAAAGTATAAGTGACAAATAAATGTCACTTATACTTAAATTTTATATTTGTATAAATCCTCCTACCCCGGAGTTGAAAAAATGACCACTTCTACATAATTTTTTTTACTTTTTGCTTCTTGGACGTGGCTGGATGCACCGAGTCCAAGCCACGGGACTTGGGGTGTCCTCCGACTCCAAGGACTCGGCGAGTCCTGTAGACTCGCCTAGGACTAGACCGAGTCCTGGTGCTGGGTCAATTTGCCTCGGCGAGCCTGGCTCGGCTAGGGACTCACCGAGTCCTGCTAGGACTCGCCAAGTCTTGTAACTATGGACTCCAAAGGTACTTCACAAATGTTAGAAAAAGATATGTAATCTCTAGTCTCTATAATAAGAGGTTAGAAATCATTACTGAACTTTGTAGTAGCATCTAATTTAACACTTATTACTATATAGGTAATGTATATTAATTATTGAATTGTTATTGTGAAACCTTCCTACAGATTTTTTTATGGTTATGTATTGGCTATTTGTCAATCAATTGATGAAATAAGAACACAAGGATAAATTATAAAATATAGAGGAAATATCAAATCAACAATTTAGTGGTATTTTGTCAAACACTTAGCAAAATACAAAGAAAAACCTAGTCTAATATACTACATATTATCCTTAGGAAACAGGCTTATCCTTGGTATAAATGAAATATCTGTAGGTGGGATCTACCTTCATCACCTCAACGAAGTGGAAATCCCGTGATTCCTCATTGGTTAGCAAACTAGCCTCTCAACATTGTTGAATATAGGGTTTAACTTTCAAGCGGGCAGAAATTATTTATTGAATTTTTTTTTTTCAATTTGTAAATCCAGTCATCAACAGTATCCACATCAATTCCATAAGGGTGGGGACATTAAGTTTTACGTGAATTTTTAAGGGAGTCTAACCACAAATGGTCTCTCAAGAGCAGTTTGCTTTGTATTCAGAGCATTTAGGAGTTTCTATGGGAATTGCTTCACTATTTTTGATCTCTATCTTTTTAGAGTCACCTCAATCAACACCTTGAAGAGATCTAAGGGACTTGTTCTTTGGTATCCATATACGATTGTTTGTGTCTATTGTGAAGATAATTTGACAGATCTTGTTTTCAACCCTTTCTTTTGGCATCTCAACCATGTTTGGTAGTATAAGGGAATAGACCCTAAGCAATTTAATGTATTAAAAGTAGCAATTGAACAAAACACAAAGCAAAGTAAAAATGACCATTACTTAATAGCTAGAGAAACTACATTCCCATTTCAAGTAAGAGCTTATACAAAATGGGAAAACTTTGCATGAGACTTATACCTTGGTTACATGTTTAATGTCCTTGGGAGTTGAGATGGATGGATAGCAACAAACTTATTAAAAAAATTTAAAATGTTTGTTTGATTTATTTAGTTTTGATACCCCAACTTATTGGGGTCATGATGCCTAGCCCATCAAATATGTGTTGGACTATAGAATAAGCAAGATTCAATAACTACATATCCAAATTCTGCTCCAAATGGTCCAACGAATGCAAAATATAAAAACAAAGAAAATAATGAAAAAATAGTTTTTCAAAAAAGGTCACATCTCTTCATATTGGTACATGTGTTGGGTACTCTTCCCTTTAGTGGACTTTCTGGTTCTAGGATTCCTATAATATCATTTGGTCTGTAAAATAGTGTTCTAGATTGTTTTTTTTTTCATTGTTGGTTTTTGGTACATGCTTTTGTCCAAATAGAGACATTTTCTGTTGGAAGTATTTAATGTCAATGTTTTTTGGTAAATTTGGTAGATATTTTTTCGACGCTAATCTATTGTTCCCTTCGAAAGTGCAGCTAAAGAGGAAGCTTTGAATAATTTTTTGAGTGCCTCACTTGTTTTGAGTTGCTTCTATTCATGTTGTGTTCGTCGAAGATTACGAAAGCGTTTCAATATACTGGTAAATTTTCTTTTATGATATGCATTCATTTCCAAGTTATGTTCAATGTTCTTGAGTGATTCCTATCATCTAACTAGGCCATATTTGGTGTTGTATTGAAATTTCTAAGGTCTATATTTCTACATTCTTGTGCTCAAGCATCATCATGCTTCACAAATATCATTGGAGACACATGTATATATTCTAGAACATAGAGGATAGCATATCTGAAGGAAGCCATTGAGTGATCTGAAATCTTTAAAAACAATGTTGCTTCCAATAACTTACTTTGACATGCTCACAAAGTGTTGTAGATATATGCAATGGTTAATCTTTGTTTTCTGTTTTCCTTTTTCTCAAAACAGTTCAATAGACTAGAAACGACATCCTTAGCTATATAGCACTACATGGTTAGAGAATGTTATCTCACTTTCTTTGAGACTTGACATGATTTTTAGAAACTTCATCAACTACTTGTAATTCAAAGCTATAATCAAATAAAATATACATAAGCAAATAAAATATAACACAAAAAGAAGTTCTAACTTCTAATCACCTATATTTGTATTCAAGAAAAACAATATAAATGTAGGGAAGTTTGAACATAAATTGTGTTGTCCTTCCATTGTCTATTTGGCTAAATGTGAAAGCATCAATTAAATGTCTTTCTATGAGAGATTGTTCAAAGGATTGATCTGTTTTTGTAATAACTGCAACATGTTATGTACTTTGTTATTGGTTTGTTTTTGTATTTTATTGGCATTTATAAGGAGACCATAGTTATAAAGTTGGTCACTAAGGGATTAAATTTATCTTGAATAATTGTGATGGAGATATGAAACAAAATGAGCCAAGTAATTGCATGATTATTATTGATCAAATGAGCAACATTTATAGGCAATTACAATGAAGTTTCTAAAAGAAACTACTGACTAACTAGAAGCAGAAAATAGAAACATTCTAACTAAATTGAACTGACATAATCTAATTTAATCAATTACATTATTGACCATTAATTATATAGAGATATTACTCTAACATCCTCCCTTAATGGTGAATCTATCAACAACACCAAGTTGCCCCTTGAATTTTACAAACTTATCTGGGCTCAGAGACTTGGTGAGAATATTTGTAGTTTGATCCTCTCTCAGAACATACTGTAGTTGAACTGATCCGTCTTCTACTAGCTTGTGGATGCAATGACAATGAAGCTCAACATGCTTGGTACGTTCGTGGAAGACCGAAATTTTGGCCAGTTTGAGCACCCCTTGATTATCAGTGTACAAGGGAGAAGGAGCTGCTTGTGACATTTGCATGTGAGAAAACATCCTTCAAAGCCAAACTGCGTCACAAGCTGCCTTAATTGTTCCTTGATACTCTACTTTAGTTGAGGAAAGAGCCATTGCCTGTTCTTTCTTTCTGGTCCATGTTACAACACATTTACCCAAACTAAATACATACCCAGAAGTGGATTTTTGTCATCCACTGAACCTGCCCAATGTGAGTCTATATAACCAATTAGATTTGGATCCTTGCATCTATTGTACAAAATATCATAATTTGAAGTGCCTTTCACATATCTCAGCACTTGCTTTGCTGCAACCCAATGATCAACTTTTGGGGATGTCATGTAGCGAGAAATGTAGCTCAGGGCAAAACTGAGATCAGGTCTAGTGGCAGTGAGCTAGATGAGGCTTTTTGCTAGTTGCTTGAATGTTGTTTCATTCACCGTAGGTGAATCAGATTTGGCTAACAACATTAGCCCCTTCTCCATAGGTGTGTGTTGTGAGATTTTCACACCATCGCCCCATTGCAAATGGGGACCCCTCTTTTTGCATCTTACTACTGTCAGCAAGGCCTTGTTTAGGCCTTCTAGGCTGTTAATAACGAAGCGTATAGCCCAAATTTTGAAGGGCAGTGATTGTGCTTGCATTTGCCCCTTTAAATTTGGCAATATGATCACAAATTTTGAAATTTTAGCTCCCCAAAGCAGCAGTTCAACCCAGAATTCGCATTAGACCTGCAAAACAAACAATTACAATGGATTAAAGTGGGTTCAAGCCTCCCTTTATATGAGGCGATTCGGAGTTAGATTAGGCCTTGCCCTATATGCAACAGAGGGCTGGCGTGTGCATCCCAGGCTTAAAGCAAATTTAGTATGCCCCAAATCCGAATCTGAGCAGGCCCTATATAATACGTGTGGCATAAAGATTTTAAATGGAGGCCAATCAGTGAAACGTGTGGCCAAAATGGCCCTAAATCAATGCAGATCTGGGCGCTTAGCATCAATTTTTGGCCCCAATTATGAAGCGTGCTGCATTGGGGGATTAGCTGGGCCTCCTTGGTGTAGCATATTGCCAAAATAGCCCAAGGCTAATTCAAATCTGGGCTCAAAACGCTAAGAAACCTGCCCAATATCCCTAATGTGTGGCATGGGGACTGCATATCAGATTTAAATTTGAATAAGTGGGACCAAAATCTGCCCCAAATATGTAACGTGTGGACTTTAAAAACCAAGTAGGGACCCCAAACGAAACTTAAATGCTGGAGGAGGCTTAAATTTAATTGCTAATTCAATGCGAAATGTGAGTATTTAATATAAATCCCTCAAATTAAATACCTACAGCCAGGTCAGCCCTCTTAAATAACAGCAATTTAATTGCAAAATTTATTTAATTTAATGGCCCAGGTCGGCCCTATTTTTTTTTTGAAAGTGACGCCTATATAAGGAGGGGGATGTGATTATTTCCATCCCAAATCAAGCCAAATATCCTCTGCTCTACAGTGGTGAATTTAGCCTTGGGGAGCAGCAATTTTATCCACAGCAGGCCTGTATATCCTGGGCAGAAAATTATACATTTGGAGGGTAGGTGTAAAGAGCCTTTGTAGCTCTTTAATTTGCAATGATGAATTACCCGTAAAGCTAACAATTCATATTTCCCAATCTTATCAAATAACGAAATTCTCTTGCTTCACAAATAATTTTAATTCATACCTCACGTAAATCAATATATCAAATTTCATGCCATAGCATTAAAACAAATGATGCACTTCATATTATTCATTCAATATAAATGGTAATGTAATTATTGGCACCTGTTTGCATATCGTAACCCTTGAAGAAGCCTTCACGTGAGCATTAAATACTGCGTCTGCTGCTAAGGAAGCCGCTGGCATCAAATATCAATTCGTCTGCTAATGTAGAAACCCTTGATGCCTAACTCCTGTCATTGTATGAATTCCCTACTGTGTATTAACAAACTCCAACCACTTACGCCTGGTCTTCAAACGGCTGGCTTCACTATTGTACGACACTGGTATTAAAACGTACGGCCCAGGTTTTGAATTTGCAAGCCGTAATTCATTGAACCGCTGGCATTCTCTGCACTATTCAATGACACTTATTATCCATTTCACAATGCACACACTTGGAGGAAAAAATGTTTCCTCAAGCCTCTTCAAACCCTTGTTGGCACAAAGTTCGAAAGTTCTCATAATTTCACAATTTCAATAATAATAACATGATTAAGAATCACGCAAGGCTGGGCTTTTAAATAATAAATGAAGTCTTCCTCTTCACACCACCATTGAGCTTCACAATCACACCTTTCACTTAAGTGATAACAATCGTCAAGCACACACTTTCAAATTAGAACACTTAAAGTAAAATATTGGAATAAGCCAAGCTTCATTTCATCAAATATGAAGAGAGTGATAATTGACAATTCCTGGAAGAGCTCCAACGAAGAATGAAGACAAAAATCAACATCCAACTGCCTTTCCCGAAATAGAAATTGGGTATAACTGACTTACTAAAAATAGTAAGTCAGACACAAAGATCCCCTAATCAAATCGTCAGCTCACAGGGATCGCATTGATGAACTGACAATAACAAGCCCAGGTACCTGCTAAATTGGGGACATTACAGTCCTCCCTCCCCAAGATTGCTTGTCCTCAAGCAATCGCAAACCAAGATGCTGTAAAATCTCCTCTGACTCCCAAGTAGCATCTTCATCCGGTAGACCAAACCATTTAACCAAAAACTCTCGGATAACTCGTCTGTGCAGATGTCTCTCTCTGGTATCCAAAATGGCCTCAGGGATCAATTCTAGCTTCCCCTCATCATCCAATGGTGGTAAAACAGATGAAGGAATAACATGCCTCCCCAAAGCTTTCTTCAGATGGGACACATGAAAAACATTGTGCACCTTACTATCAGATGGCAAATCCAGCTCATAAGCAACCTCTCCAACCCACCAAACCACACAAAAGGGACCATAATACCGAGGTTTAAGCTTTTCAGCCCCGCTCCTCCGAATGGAAGACTACTTGTACGGTTGTAGCATCAAATACACCATGTCCCCAACTTCAAAAGAGCGGGCCACTCTCCTCTGATCAGCATATTGCTTTTGCTGATTCTGTGCTCGCTGTATATTATCCCGCAAGGTGCCTAAAACATTCTGACTATCTTGTAACAAGTCACCTGCACCAGGTACTCTGCTATCATTGAGCATCAAATCAAAGAAGCTGGGAGGATCATATCCATATAAAGCTTGAAACGGAGTCATATAGATGGACATATGATGAGTCGAATTATAACAGTACTCACATAAATAAATCTACTTCACCCAAGCCCTTTGCTGAGCGGAAACATAGTTACGAAGATAGCCCTCCGCCCATTTATTAACAATCTCAGTTTGACTGTCAGTCTGCGGGTGATAGCTAGTGCTAGGAGTTAGTTCTGTACCACATAACCTGAACAACTCCTGCCAAAAGTGACTCATGAAATGACTATCCCGGTCACTCACAATGCTCCGCGGTAATCCATGTAACCGAAAAATCTCCCTAAAGAACAATTTTGCCACCTGTACCGCTGAAAAGGTAGAAGTAATGGGAAAGAAGTGAGCAAATTTGGTCAAACGATCCACTACTACATAAATACAGTCTCTACCCTGGACCTTAGGCAGGCCCACAATAAAATCCATAGAAATGCACTCCCATTTATGATCAGAAATAGGTAGTGGCTGCAATAAACCCGCTGGATATGTATGTTCCTTCTTGTTCTGCTGACAAAACAAACACTCTCTGACATAATTCTGAACATCATGCTTGAGACCCCTCCATGTGAAACGTTCACGCACCTGCTTGTAAGTTTTATAGAAACCCGAATGTCTAGCTATAGGGGAATCATGGAAAGCCCTCAGCACCAACTGTATAACACTCGAACCAGCCACCAAGCAAACCCTTCCCTTGTAAATGATCAACTCATTCACAAGAGCATACCTGTCATCCTGGATAGTCCCATCTAGAAAGTCGATGGCCCACTGATCCTTTGCATACTCTACGACTATCAAATGTTTCCAGTCCTCAATAACCTCTGTCAAGGCACACAAGTGTGGTCTCCTAGATAGAGCATCAGCAACAACGTTCTGTGTCCCCTTGATATAGGTAATATCAAAATCATAAGACTGAAGCTTGCTGACCCATTTCTATTGCCACTCATTCAGATCACGCTGCCCCAAGAAATATTTCAAACTATCATGATCAGTTTTAATGCAAAATTTGTTGCCCACCAGATATTGTCTGAATTTAGCCAAAGCATGCATGATGGCTAACATCTCCTTATCATAAACACTGAAAGACTTCTCAGCTCCTCTGAGCTTCTTTCTCTCATACACAATAGGATGACAGTCCTGTGAAAGAACGACACCAATGCCCTCACCTAACGCATCACAATGTAAATCAAAAGGCCTGGAGAAATTAGGCATAGCCAATACCGGGCAAGAAGTCATAATCAACTTGAACTTCTCAAAACACTCCTGTGCCTGAGGAGTTCACTGGAAAGCACCCTTACGAGTTAGATCGGTAAGGGGGGCTGCATGTCAGGAAAAGCCTGCAACAAATCTGCGGTAAAAGGCACACAAACCAATAAACCCTCTAAGCTGAGTCAAATTCATTGGAACTGGCCAATGAATGATAGCACAAACCTTATTTGGGTCCATACGAACTCCCTCTGTGCTAATAATGTGTCCCAGATACAATAACTTAGACATACCCAGAGCACACTTAGACTCCTTAGCAAACAAGGAAGCCTTAGCCAAAATACCCAACACAATGTCCAAATGCATCAGGTGCTCCTCCCACGTCCTGCTATAAACCAAGATATCATCAAAGAAAACCAATACAAACTTCCTCAACTGCCTGTGAAAGACCCTGTTCACGGTAGACTGAAATGTTGCCGGGGTGTTGGTCAACCCAAAAGGCATGACCAAAAACTCGAAGTGTCCATAATGACATCTGAAGGCTGTCTTCTCTATATCCTCCTCCCGAACCCGAATTTGATGGTATCCAGATCTCAAATCAATTTTAGAAAAGAAGGCAGCTCCATGCAACTCATCAATCAACTCATCGATGCGAGGAATAGGATACCTGTTCTTAATGGTTTTCCGATTTAGCATTCTGTAATCAATACACATCCTCATGGTGCCATCCTTCTTCTTCACCAAAACTACCGATGAAGCAAAAGGAGACTTACTCGGCCTGATGTGACCCATAGAGAGCAGCTCCTCAATAGTCTTTTCGATCTCATCCTTAAGCCGCTTGGGATGCCGGTAGGGAGTGATCATAATGGGTTTAGTACCCTCCTCTAACTCAATAATGTGCTCTATGCCTCTGTCAGGTGGTCTGCCATGTGGTAAATTACTAAACACTTTGGAATGTTTAACCCGTAGTTCCTGTATATCAGGTTGATAGACTGTCTTCTCAGCCTCCTCAGAAGTAGGTAACATCCTGCACTCTGCTGCCCACTCCATTGCATCATGACTAATAAGACGCTACATACGTCTGAAGGAAATAGTCTTCAAGTTCTCTTCCTTGATGGCTTTCAGAACATGTTTCTTCCCATCCACTTTGAAACTCATTTCCATATTCTTAAGGCTGAGGTAAAATGCCTGAATGGAATGCAACCAACTCATGCCTAGAAGCAATTCTGTCCCACCCATATCAACCACATAAAAATCAGATTTAAAGTCATAATTGTTTAACCTAAGGGGCAGATTTGAAATCATTTTGTCACACTTAAGAGTGTAACCATCAGCAACCTTGACATTAATTCCCTCAAAATTTTCAGTCAGCAAAACTCTCCTAGATACTAACCCCGAATCAATAAAATTATGTGTTGCTCCTATATCCAATAATGCAATGACACGTTGTCCCACCAAGAGCCCACATAATCTGAAAGACCCTTATGCATGCTAGAAAGATAAACCACTTTAAGCTTAGGATCTTCACCTTCTTTCCTCTCTGTAATTATTTCTTCTTCCGTGTCAACCTGCTGTTTTGAAAAATCAGTCATGTGTTCATCATCATAAAACCATTCCATAAGTCTATTTCTTCCCTTGGGCCTCAAAGGGTACTCATGTTTCTCATCATAGGGACCCCTGCAATAAAAACATAACCTCTTCTCAAATCATTAAGGGTTTCCTGATCAAGTGGTCCTATCATAGGACGCTTAGAATCTGATCCATCCTCTTTCTTTGGGGCAGAATTATTGTTTTGTGAAGAACTAGATGGTCTGGAAGGAAAACGAGTGCATGGAGCTAAAAACTCAAGTCCCGAGCTTTCTTCATGGCTGCCTGCAAAGTAGGAGGATCAATGGACTTAACCCATCCTCTGAGAGGTTCTACTAAACCTTCTGTAAACAACATCACCCGTCTTCTCTCTGAAATATCATAAACCATCACTGAAGCTCCTTGAAACTCATTTATGAAAGTCTCCAAATTACCAGTTTGCCTGAGTTGAGCCAAATCATGAAAATATGATTGCTGATCTTTCCTGTCAAATCTCTCAACCAGATTATGCACAAACTCCTGATAAGTCCTTACCTGATCATGCTGTAAGGACACGAGACCATGATACCACCAATCATGAGCAGCTCCATCTAAGTGCAAAACAACAAATCGAACAACGTCCTCTTTAGACATAGGACGTAATGCAAGATAAGTATCCAACTTGTGAATCTAGGCCCTAGCTGTCATCTTTCCACTACCATCAAAATGAGTCATAGTGAGTTTACTGGTTGCTTGTTTAAGTTCAAACTGGTTAGTCCTCTGTCTCGTATCTGGACTGTGCCTGCCTCTGTGATGCTCTCTTTTTTGGGTTAAGAACCTATCAAAGTTCAAGTTCCTCTTGATGGGTTTAGGTAGTACATCCCATTCAGCATAATGAGCAACCATATCATCCACAAAAGGAGTGTCATGTCCCCATTTTGGCTGACATCGTTTGGCATGACGGATTTGCCTATCATCGACTCTCGTAGGCAAATGGTTTGGAGAGAGGGTCATTATGTTGATCATTTGATTGCTTATTGCTGACAGAGCCTACATCCAGTTTGGGCCTACATGCAGTTGCAGTGGAGCCTACATCCAGAGTGAGCCTACATCCAGTTTGAGCCTACATCCAGTTGTAGTAGAGCCTACATTCACTATTGAGCCTACGTTCAGTCGTAGTTGGGCCTACATTCAGTTATGAGACATTTGGGCCTACATTGTTATAATTTTGAGTTGAGAAATGTACTTTATTATTATAATGTTATTTTATTATAAAGTACATTATAATTGGATGTTTCTAGAAGTTCTAGCAACTTCTCAAGGAAAAGAATAAATAGAGGGCTTGGGCTTTCATTTGGACATGCTTGGATTTGGGATTTTTTCTATTTTTCCATATTGGAGCAATTTGTAGTCATTTGGTCTGCAAATTTTTCATTAGATCTTTGAGAACGATAACTCCCTTGGATTTGCATAACTGAGGAAGTGAGATATCTTCTGAAGGGTTGCACATTGGAAGTGGTATTTAGCCATTTCATGTTGAGCTTATTTGGAATCTTCAGATTTACCTGAGGGTTTGAGTTTTGGTTGCAAGAGGAAGAAAAAGCAAGCGAAAAAAGAAGATCCGAAAAAGCAGGTCCGAAAAAGCAAATCCGAAAAAAGCAGACCCGAAAAAGCAGTCCGAAAAAGCAGACTTGAAAAATTGATATTGACGGTTTGTAATTGTTTGGAATAAGGGTTCTGAATTCATCATTGCATTGGTGAATCATTTGGTGAAGAATTGGAGATCATTTTGGTACATTTTCAGTTTAGTCATACCAGGGTTTGGACCTATATTTTTGCTCATATCTCACAAACCAAGTGGGGTTTGATTTTATGCATTGGAGGGGTTATTTATTAACCCTAGGCATTTTAGATCATACCATTTTCGGCACCCAACACCTTTCAAATTATTTTATAGGAGGGCCGTACATGTCCGTACTGTACGGACTGGTACAGTACAGGGTACAGCAGTAATCAGAGGGGCAGATCTTGGTCCAGTTTGGGTTGCAGCTCGTGTGTTAATCCATCAGCAGTCAGTCAACAAATAAGTGCAGCATTCCAGGTTCTTTCATGTTGATTTTTGATGTCAAAATTGTGTAAAAATTGCATACATTTTCAGTCACTGTCATAACAGTCCAGCATATGTCATAAACAGTCACTGTTATCTGTTATATGTAATTGGATGGTCATATTAAATAAGAATGCATTGATAGGATCAAGTCATTACAATAGTTTCTTTGTTCATGTGTGGAAGATATAACAGTCCATTCATTCTCAGAAAATCAGTCAACTAAAATCAGTCATTATCATTGTAATCAGATTTGGAATGTTGGACATTTGCATTGATAAGAGAGTTCAATCACTGTGGATATATTTCATTGTATGGTGCCAAGTTATGGAATTCTGAATATTGTAATTGGAAACTTCCTTGAAGCACATCATTGTTTTGGTACTGTTATTACATCATTGCATTAGTGTGCATTGGTATTGGGTATCCAGTTGTATGCCAACTATTTGACATAATGTCAATGACTGTAGATGTGCTTATCAGCATATAGGTTGCATGCCAAGTGTTTGTGAAAATGCCTCTTGGCTGTAGGAGTACTTTCATACCAGAACTTCATGTATTTGCAATCTAAAAGGAATAAATATAAGTTGCATATCATTTAGACTTCCTATTAGTTACTTTGCAACCATTTGCAATCATTAAAACATCATTGGTACCAAACAATCAAATCAAAACAAGAAGACATCAGCAAACTTAGGTTGCAAGGAAAGTGTTTGACGGAATTACTCAATCCAGCATTGGAGATTTTAGTGGCCTTTATAGTAAGGGTCATTACAAGGAGCTGGCTCAGAATCAACACTAACTGCATCCTCTTCAGGTCTTAGAAATGTGGGACGTAATGGCCTATCACGAGTGCTTGTAGGATCATCTCTGGTCACCTACCTATCCACAATCCTGGATTTGTGCGAACCAACAGATGCATCTCTAGTGCCCCTGTCACGGTTCCCTGGTACATTCATGCACTACAAAGTGTTAGAGAGTTGTTGCAAAACAATTGCAACATGATGTTGTCCATCTGCGAGATTTCGAAAAGTATCTCTGACTTCCTTGTCCATGTCATTTCCCACATTGTCTCTATTCCTATTACCTGTTTGATCACCCTGTGGACCCTGTTCATTACCTTCCGGAGGTGGCGAAGCTCTACCCTTGCGGGCATAATGAACACCTGGTACAAATCTATCTGCCATATTTGGGCCCAAAACTTCAGGCTGGCAGGATCAATGCTCTGATACCACTGTAAAGAGCCTTTGGAGCTCTTTCATTTGCAATGATGAATTACCTGTAAAGCTAACAATTCATATTTCCCAATCTTATCAAATAACAAAATTCTCTTGCTTCACAAATAATTTTAATTCATAACTCACGTAAATCAATATATCAAATTTCATGCCATAGCATTAAAACAAATGATGCACTTCATATTATTCATTCAATATAAATGGTAATGTAATTATTGGCACATGTTTGCATAGGAAATATTATCGTAACCCCTGCTAAAGCCTTCACATGAGCATTAAATAATGCGTCTGCTGCTAAGGAAGCTGCTGGCATCAAATATCAATGCGTCTGCTAATGGAGAAACCCTTGACGCCTAATTGCTGTCACTGTATGAATTCCCTGCTGTGTATTAACAAACTCCAACCACTTACGCCTGGTCTGCAAACGGCTAGCTTCACTATTGTACGACATTGGTATTAAAACGTACGGCCCAGGTTTTGAATTTGTAGGCCGTAATTCATTGAACCGTTGGCATTCTCTGCACTATTCGATGGCACTTATTATTCATTTCACAATGAACAAACTTGGAGGAAAAAATGTTTCCTCAAGCCTCTTCAAACCCTTGTTGGCACAAAGTTCGAAAGTTCTCAGAATTT
This sequence comes from Chamaecyparis obtusa, assembly GCA_027943335.1. Lineage (NCBI taxonomy): Eukaryota > Viridiplantae > Streptophyta > Pinopsida > Cupressales > Cupressaceae > Chamaecyparis > Chamaecyparis obtusa. Next base: position 1,273,936 of record BSBK01002307.1, on the reverse strand, counting down.
CACAAATTTCAATAATAATAACATGATGAAGAATCACGCAAGGCTGGGCTTTTAAATAATAAATGAAGTCTTCCTCTTCACACCACCATTGAGCTTCACAATCACACCTTTCACTTAAGTGATAACAATTGTCAAGCACACAGTTTCAAATTAGAACACTTAAAGTAAAATATTGAAATAAGCCAAGCTTCATTTCATCAAATATGAAGAGAGTGATAATTGACAATTCCTGGAAGAGCTCCAACGAAGAATGAAGACAAAAATCAACGCCCAACTGCCTTTCCCAAAATAGAAATCGGGTATAATTGACTTACTAAAAATAGTAAGTCAGACACAGAGATCCCCTAATCAAATCGTCAGCTCACAGAGATCGTATTGATGAACTGACAATAACAAGCCCAGGTACCTGCTAAATTGGGGACATTACACTAGGAAAATCTGAATCTAATAGGTAGATTGTGGGGTCCTCCTTGATCATTTTGTTTGCAGGACAGTCAACTGAAAGTGTCTAGACCTAGTCCGGCACCTCAAGCTTCATCATTTGCGGCATTGATCGTCAGCTTTGTAGCAGGGTTTGATTTTGGAGCTCTCAGTCCCCTTTGTGGTAAAATCTTACTGCAAATGATGTGATAGGGGATCTAGGGTATCTAAGACAGAGATTTAATCACTTCCTTATTGTTTTCATAGGATAAGATAGCTTAAAGTGATTAATTTTCAGGTCTAATATAAATCATAGGGATCTGATTTCATGCAATAGCTAGTGAAACGTTAGTTTTAAGTCTTAGTTTCATGTGATAAAATCGGAGATTTGACTAAGTGTTGATATTGCAGGACTAGGTATGGAGAAGGGAGCTGCACTCCAAAGTCAAGGCCTCAAGCCAAGACAGAAGGTGGCCAAGAGTTGTAGGGTTTGAGTACAAGCAAGATGTTTTCACAATGGATTCGAGCAGCAATAAGGAGTGAATTTCCAAGGAGCAGTGAATTTTGGTGTAGGAGCGAATTTTGCAAAGTGGTGTTTTTCTTCTTTGGTGAGGGGTGTTTTGTTGGTGAAGGAAGGTCTTCAAGCTTGAGGGTAGAAGCTGGTCTAAAGGTAGAAATTTTCCTTGTTCTTGCTTGGTTCATTTCCCTATTTCTTCTTGCACTACTCATCCACCACTTCATCATTCCATCTATAGGGTTTGAAGAGGAGATATAAGTGTAGTTTCATTCATAGGATTTGAAGAGGAGATATAAGTGGTAGTCCCATCCCTAGGAATGAAGAGGGAGATATAAGTGTAGTCCATCTCATAAGTATTTGAAGAGGCAGATATAAGTGGTAGTTCCATCCCTAGGAATGAAGAGGTAGATATAAGTGTAGTTTGATAGGAATTAAAGAGGCAGAAATAAGTGGTAGTTCCATCCCTAGGATTGAAGAGGCAGAGATAAGTGTAGTACCATATTGTAGAAAGAAGGGGCAGAAATAAGGGCTAGGATGGCGGATGCTAGTGCAAGAAAGAACCCAAGGGGAATGTATACCAAGAAAGACAAAGAAGACATGATGCCCAAGACCACCTTCTCAAAATTGAAGTGAGTGGGTGACACCAACATTGGCACGGTGGACATGGTATAGTGGAGGTGATAGGCCAATCGACTATCAGTTGAGGAAGGAAGCCAAGCGCCTAAGGCTGTTGGTGACGCTTTGCTAGTCGAACCAAATCCAAATTTGGGGAGATGCACTACACCACCATGGTTGAGGCAGATGCTAATGCCATGGGGCGAGGTTGTGGCCATCCGAACAGTTGAAGACATTCAAGGGTTAGTGGAAAAGGAAGATGATGAGAGACATAAACAAATTGTAGGCTACATGTGGCTATAGGCCTATCAAAGAGATTCTTGGTGAGGGCCAAGGTGGTGAATGAAGGAGGAAAGGGTATGGTTGAGTCTTGGTGTGTCGCCTTGACTGTCAGATTGAGGACACTTGAAGAGATACAGGATAAGATTGCGCAGTACAGTCCAATCATCGACACTTTCATTTCAAACATGTTGAGTGATGCGAGGGTTGCACTTGATTTTGGAAATATCAAAGAGGAGAAAATTAATGAGACAGAGTTTCAATCGAGGTTGGATGAGTTAGGGAAGGTTGCCATCGGGAAGAAGCATTTGGGCATCCTTGCCTCTCTCAGGGCCCTTATCGAGTTTGCTAAAGATTATGAGGAGAGTGAGAAGACACTGGAAGTAGCAAAGAACATGATGAACACAGCTGAGCTCAAGATGAGGCATATACCTTGCCCTCCCATGGAGGAAGTCAACAACATGTTAGTCAAGTTCATTGCCTTGGCTAAGAAGATGAAAGAAAAGGGTAGAATTGTACTAGAAGATCATTTGATGTAAGCCCAAGTGACAAATTCTCCTTTCTTCTTGGGTAGGATAGGTGTTTGATTTTGATTGGCTACCATTGTGGTGCCTTTTCGTTGGTTGTCACTTTTTCTTTTTTTTCATTGGTCCATTGATGAGGTGGCATCTTCTCATTGGCCGATGGGGTGGCAACCCTAATTAGGGTTTTTGGGATTTAATCTGGATCATTGGTTTTGCCTCTTAATCTCTACTGTTGGTTGTATTTTTGAGCCTCTATATAAGGCCATTTGCTCTCATTTGTAAAGGGTTGAAGAAAATTGTTGCTTATATAATACCAAAATTGCTTCACTTATCATTGTTGCTTCTTGCATGGTGATTAAGAACACTTGGTGTTATTGCATGGTTTCTACTTCCAATTGTTAAAGTTAGATTTCATTGAGTTGTTAAAATAGATTTCATTTCAAGAAAGTGGTTAAGCAAGAATAGAAGTAGATGGTTAGTTGTATGGTGATGCTAGTGAATGTTTGATAGGGATCTATATACTAGGCCACTAGCATCCTAGCGGCTTGTTAGGAAGCCTTGTGTGGTAATCTAGTCCAATTCCCCTCGAATCGTTGCATCAATGGAGGTAGCGTTGTTGGAAAGCTTTCATTAGATTTGATCCCCGTCCATTTGCTAATCTTTCCATTCCATAGGAGTAGTAGTAAAGCAACAGGTAATTTAGTAGTTGAAGTTTTGGAGAGCAAAGTTGACAGTGATATAAATTGAATAAAGTCATTACAAAGCCGTATCTTATCACCATCATGGCGAGAATTTGACATCCTCGAGTGAACAACGTAAGCCCGCCTACGTGATTAACCAACAAATCACATTAATATAACTGAGTTAGTATCCACAAGTGTAAGGAACCTTGGAGTTTTTTCATGTTCTTCATGAGTATTTACTTTTCAAGAGAGGGTTGAGTGTTTGGTATTCTATATCAAGTATTCAATTGCTATATGTTATGTAGTGGTACAAAACTGACATCAACAGTGTGGAGGCAAGTTTATAGTCTTTCATCTGAAACTTTTCAAGTAGACTTTTGGCATACTTAGATTGAGAGATAAAAATGTTACCAGCTGTTTCCCAAACCTCAATACCCAAGCAATAATGGAGAAGCCCCAAATCTGTCATGTCAAAGGCCTTGCACAAATCCTATTTGATTGTTGCAATCAAATGTGTTGAACAACCAGTATTGATAAAGTCATCAACATAGACAAGAAAAAGAATATCATCATTAGAGTGTTTGACATACAGATTAGTGTCAAAAGGGCTGTTGTGAAAACCATGATCAATGAAGTATTGATCAATCTTGATGTACCATGTTCGAGGAGTTTTTTTTAGTCCATAGAGTGCTTTCATGAGTCTACATACTTGATGTTCTTTGCCGACAACCCTAAAACCAGGAGGTTGTCATATAATCTTCTTACAACTCACCATTGAGGAAGGCACTCTTGACATCCATTTGATGGAGTTTCCATCCAAACTGAGTTGCAATGGTGAGAAGAAGACAAATTGTGCTCATCTTGGTAGTAGGAGCAAAAGTCTCCTCATAGTCAATGCCCTCTTGTTGTGTGAATCCTTGAACTACCAATTTGGCCTTATATTTATCCACAGTACCATCTGCATGATATTTGACCTTGTAAACTCATTTGTAGCTAATAGGTTTCTTCTTAGAGGAAGATCAGAAATGACCTAGGTGCTACTCTTCAGAAGACTATGGTATTTTGCCTCCATAGCCTTTTCCCACAATGGAATGCCTTTAGCCTCTGAATATGTTTGAGGCTCGTAGATGCTATGGATGTTGGCCATAAGAGCAAAATTGACTGCGTTTTTCTATTTACTCTTTCTGCGAACTGATCTTCCCTTAAGGAGTTCATCATCGTGAAGATCCCCTATGGTATTGGCCCACCACTTAGGTCAGAGGGTAGAAGTACCAACATCTAGCATAGGACAAACAACATCTCCTAGGGAGGTTGAAACAAAATCATCTGGATGTAAATCTTGATGAAAATTAGGTGGTGATATATCATGACTAGTAGACTCCTTGGCTTCAGAGTCAAAATGATCAGAAGCCCTCCCATTAGGGGAATCAAGACGAAAACGAACACCCACATCAGAAGCCTTCACAGGTTGATCCTCGGGACTGATAGTAGAAATGAATGGTCTAGTAGTCTCATCAACCACAACATCGCGACTGAATATGAGATGATCTGTCTCCACATCAATCAACCTGTATGCCTTGTGATTGTCACTTTAACCAATGAGCATAAGGTTCTAGCTCTTGGAATCTAGCTTGGCACACTTGGCTTTTGGAATCCATACATGAACTGTAGAACCAAAGATTTTCAGATGGCTCACCTTAAGCTTGCGTCCTAACTAGGCCTCTTCAAGAGTCATCTTCTTAACAACTTGTGTAGGTGACCGATTGAGAAGGTAGATTGCAGTATACATTACTTTAGTCCAGTATTTGTTAGGAACATTGATATGTTCCATCATAAAATGAGCCATTTCAATAATGGTGCAATTTCTACATTCAACGACACTATTGTGCTGAGGGGTGTATAGTATGATGAGTTGGTGCTTAATGCCATGTGTAGCACAAAAAATGGAGAAGTCAGATGAACACAACTCCCCCCATTATCTGAACTTAGAGTAACAATCTGAGAACTTGACTCTTTCCTAGCTAAGATTTTATATTGTTGAAATTTATCAAACACATTTGATTTATTCTTAAGAAAATACACCCACATTTTCTATTGAAATCATCAGTAAATAATAAAAAGTACTTGGACCCAATAACATAAGGAGTGTTCATTGGCCCACATACATCAATGCGAATCAATTGAAGTACCTTGGAGGCTTGCAAAGAATCACCATTTGAGGATGGTGTCCAATGATGCTTCCCAGCCTAATAGGCTCCACAAACTCCATGATTTTGAGTTTGAATCTTAGGTAGACCAGCAACAAAACTCTCTCGAAATAATTAAGAGAGATAGTGCACTTTCAAGTGCCCACAACAGTGATGCCAAAGTTTTCTGATGGAAGTATGCATGGCTGCCAGAGTGTGCTCCTAATAATCACCAGAATCAACAAGTCTATATCAGTCATGATCCTCAAGTCCATAGCGACTGTAGTAATCTCCGTATCAACAATACTGCAAGTGTGCAACATGAAAACAATATCCAACTGGGGAGAATGCCTCATGATCTGGCTAATTGAGAGAAGATTAAGTTCCATGCCTGGTACATAGTATACATCAAGAAATATGTAAGATCCCCTTAAGCTATCTTGCCCAATTTTCACTTTTTAGCCCTATGTAATCAGGGAACAATTTGTGGAGAAGGGACTGATGTATTGTTTTGCAATTTTATAGTAATGTGTTTTGCTCAAAAATGAATATGCAAACTAGAAACCTTCCCAACATACATATTCAATAAGACCAATACATTTACATGATAGAAATAGGGAAACATCTCCGACCTTTCTCAGATAGAGCATTTATGATATTGCATTCTCAGAAAGTACAATATCTAGTAAGGGACATGACAGTCCAATAACAGAGATGGTAAGATAGCAGCCAAAATAGTTCTGTCCGCATTGATACAACAATATCTTGATGTCTTGTTTCCTCCAATAAAATTGTGATGGCAATCGTGACAACCTCCACTATGCTTTGTGTCTGGAAATAACCTGAAATAAGCTGTACCAGTCTAGAAGTTGCTGACTTTTGCTCCTGTGAATGTGAGCATGCATTAAGAGCCTAAAAATAATTCCCAGCTTGATATGAATGTCAACTGGTAATGTCAGCTCTGAATAAGTCGAACAACCTCAATGATATAAGGGAACCTGAGCCACTTAAGAGTCTTCAATCTCAATGCCAATGTTGAATATTATTCTGCCTGAAAACTGCATTTCTGCCCAGGTTGTTTCACAACAATGTTCCGGAGCGAGATTCTCAGATAATAGCTCCTAGTAGCCCATGATCTCCAAGATAAGTCTGTGGTTGGAAATAATGTATGCTGATTCCTATTTGAAGGCCATATAGTTCTTGCTATGCTTCCCCAATAGGTTGTTTGCGGCCTATTCCAAACTCCCCTCCATGGTTGTGCATAGACCAATATCCACATGTAGGAAGAATATATAAATTTGAACTTGTAAATGGAAAATATGACAATCACCAACAGAACCACTTACACCTAACTATGAATTGCCCCTGCTACCTTTGAAGACCAGATTGCCATGCCAAGACGGGGAATGCAAATAGATTATTATCTTAATGCCCTAGAAGAAACTCATCAACTATGTTATTCCTTCGCATCCAATACAAATTTCCAGCTAGATCATTCCCTTTGAGCAGCGTCAAGAATTATCTCTTCTTTAGCCGCACTTGAGAAATAGATTGGAAGCCTCATTTCATTTTCCTGATGAATTGAAGGGAAGAAACGACCAAGAAAAAGCTCCACTTAATAATTAAAATAGATTATGAAGATTTTCATTAAGTCATGCCAAGAATTAGAAAATGACTATTTTATTTGGCTCTGATAACTTCATTAGCCTCAAACATTATATTGTCATCAATATCCATGCGCCCAATAATTCAATAGTATAATCACTAATTCATTGTTATATTAAAACATTCACCTTGAAGACAATACATATAAGTATTTGAATAATGAGCCAAACCTCCACAAATGACGTCAAATTAAATATTTAACACCAATAAAAATTTCCAACCTACTAGTGACGTCCAACCTTCCCAAATAAGCAATAAACTCCAAGGCCTGCAAATTTTTCTTCCACGTAAATTTATAAATTTGAAACACTTTGTGTTGTAATGTGAGATACCTGAATGATATCTCCAATTAACAATGGGTTTTTTTTACTGCCTCCAAGTTTGAGGGTTTCTATCCTCAAACCTACTGAATGCCCAAAGCTCCCAAATTCTCCAAGAGAAAATAATTAACCAAACATAATCCAAGCATGTCTGAATGAATCTCTCCTTGTTGTTTTATAGCATTCTCCAGGAAACTCTTGGCATTCCATTAGCTCATATCTTGGTATTCCATTTCTTGATTTTTAATTAGAAATAAAGTGACTTTTATTTTATAATCCTGGTTTGACATAAAAAAAGTCACTTTAATTGCTCTATTAAATAATTAAATTAAGTTGTCATTATATTTTGACAACTTGAATTTTTAATTATTTAATTAGTTTCTAACGTCCCGAAAAGGGGATATTACAAAATATTAAATTTCTCCCTCCAGAGTGAATCTACACATTGCCCTTACCGACAACTGTATACTACTCTTGTCCTCCAAAGATCTCTGAATCAAATGGTTCATATTTTGTGAAGCAATCCCAACAATGAGTAAAATGCTGAGAAGCCCCCTTGAATCTATATACCAAGCAAAAGATTTCACTAGATCTTCAATCCTGTTGGCCATAAAAGTGTAGAATGCAAATTCTTTCTGACCAAAGTGCTCCGCAATATTTGCTTTGGGTTGAGACCCTCCCCGCTTCTTTTGCTCAGAAGCCAACTGAAGTTGACAGTCTACCTTCAAGTGATCATACTTATGGCAATAATTACACAGAATGTTCTTTTTCCTCTTGCTGTCCTAAGAACTAGAGCCTTTCGGCTAAGAAGATTGAGCCTTCCCTTTGTTCTTAGCAGAAGATGTTGCAGAGAATGCTTGCTCTGTGGAGGATGAACAAGAACTTCTACCAAACTGTTGTTACCAATGATCCTGTTGTAGAAGTTTGGTGCAAAGCTCAAAGAATTTTAGATGAACATTTATTGAGGTAATGTTTAGTGTCTCGACAAAGTGCTCATAAGACTTAGGTAGGCTCTTCAGAGTGATGACTATCATGTCTTCCTTCAGTTTTTGACCAAATGCCTCCAATTGATCACAGATGTCCTTAATCTGTGTTAGATGCTCCTTTAACAACAATATTTTGTTCATTATGATGGAAAATAGCATGTTCTTAAGAAAGAATGCTCTACTCTTGTCGGAGGTTTCATGAAGGTCCTTCAAATGATCCCAGATTTCCTTAATAGTTTTACCAGATGACACTTGAGGGTGCTAATCATTTGTGACTAAGAGTTTATGAACATGATAGATTCATGGTTGTGCTCATCCCATTTATCCTGATCTTTTCCAGCAGTGGTAAGAGGTGTAGTTGTAATGAACCCAGCTGGTCTCAATTGCAAACTAGATTTTTTTCTTCAAATAAAATTGCAATTTTCTTGTGTTTCAAACATATAAGATATTTTTGATAATGTTTTCAACATTCAAATAAATACAACAGAAAATTTATTTCACTTGAATGTCTACCAAATACAATATTGTATCCAATGCCTCATAAAACATGATCATTACATTGATATTAATATTCTAAATAATGCACCTTAGTTCCAAATGACTATTGAAGGTAATTTGCTGCCAAAGAAAGTCACTCACAACCTTCAGCAAGATGATACAGCCTTCAAGATCATTATAAACAGCCACCAAATGAACATACAACCACTATTGTTTTTCACACAGCATAGAAGAGAGATAGGAATGTATCCAACTCATTTCATTAGCAACATAAATGCTGCAACCAATCCAGACTTCCAAACGCAGCTCTAAGAATATTCCACACAGCCTTGAAAATAATCCACACACCTCTGAAATGATCCACGCAGCCACAATGTAAAGAGACGCAGCCTATTAAAGTCTCACACAGCCACTTAGAAAATCACGCAGCCTCCCAAGTGTAACCACAACTACTAAATAATGACACAACTCCTTCCAATAACAGTACCATAGCTATGTATTAACTTTCAATAATGTTTCAAATACAACGCCAAACAAATTCGAGCCCAGCTCTGCAAATCCAACATAAAATATTGATGTTTTCTCCAGAAGTGAAGATCAAACATCAACAAACATCATCTTCTCTTGCATAGTTAATGCAATTGAGAAGACAAAACAAACTGCTATACTTCAGCAACAATTTGCACTACCAATTTCAGACAATCTTCCACTATACTTCAGCTGTGGATAACAAATCCTCAGAACAAACCCTTATACTTCAGCAAGGGCACAAACTTCAGAACCTCAGAAACTACTCAAAGGCAACAATAGCAAATAAATATTCAAGTGTGCTTTCTCCAAAGAAATAAGCTCATATTTATAATGCTTTGTTGATAAAAAATGTCATGTCCCCTCTTTAGTGACATGTCATTTTTCAATGGATTTGCCTATCATGGACTCTCGTAGGCAGATGGTTTTGGTGAGAGAGTTATTATGATGATTATTTGGGGATTGGATGGTCTTATTTGCTCTTGGAGAGATGGTGTTTATCATATTTTTATTATAATGTGTTATGTGGGGCCAAAATGTTATAATTTTGAGTTGAGTTGCACTTTTTTATTTTATAAAATTACTTTTTATATAAAAGTGCATTATAAAGGGATTTTATAAGAATATTTTATGGATACTTCTAGAAGTTCTAGTGGCTTCTTAGAAAAGTGAATAAATAGAGTGCTTGGCCTCTCATTTGGACATCCCATGACTTGAGTTTACACTACTTTTCTCTTTGAGCATTTGTGGCGCCATCTTGGTCTGCAGATTGTCATTTGATCTTTAGGAACGGAGTTTCTTAAGGATTTGCATAACTGAGGAGGTGAAATATCCTTTGAAGGGTTGCACTTTGGAAGTGGTATTCAGCCATTTCAAGTTGAGTTTATTTGGAGTCCTCAGACTTACCTGAGGGTTTGAGTTTTTGATTGCAAGAGGAAAAAAAACAGATCCGAAAAAAGCAGTCCGAAAAAGCAAAGCGAAAAAGCAGTCAGAAAAAGCAAATCCGAAAAAGCAAAGCGAAAAAGCAGATCCGAAAAAGCAGTCCGAAAAAGCAGATCCAAAAAAGCAGATCCGAAAAAGCAAAGCGAAAAAGTAGATCCGAAAAGGCAGAGTGAAAAAGCAATCCGAAAAAGTTTTTGCTACAAGTCTAATTCAGTTTTCAGAATTTCAGGATAGGGTTTTGGAACCACATTTTTGCTCATATCCTCCTCATTACTCAGCATATCATTCTGGGTATTTTTGCATCGGATTTCTATCGTTGAGGAGATAAAGATAGGTGCATTTTGGAGTCCCAAAATGCCATAATTTATTTTTAAGGAATTTTCAAAATTTCGAGACATTTTTGAAAATTTGCAAGAAAGCACATTTTCAGATTTGGGGTGACTTTGACTTGGGTGTTGGTATCTTCAACACTGGTAAAAATTATCGCAGCCATCTACAATCAGGTTCCTCACTTTTCATTTGGCATTTGGCATATTTTCTGAGAAATGTATGTTTTCAGCTGAGTACAAAATATAGCTTCAACACTTTACTATTTTACATTGTACTTGTCTTTGTTTACCATTTGGCATTATTGGTATCAAAGGAAGGCTAGGATTTTGCAAGTGAAAGGGCATTGTAATTTTTAGTCTATCTATATTGCAAACCTAGGGTTTGATGATCATATTATTGGCTGAAATATGTATGGCATTGTTGCAAATTGTTGATATATGAATGGCATATGGTTTTGAGCAATTTCATACATCATTGATAGTGTTTTAGATGGTATTTGGTTGCTATCTATTATTTTGAAATTTTGGGACAGCGAACTCATATATTGCAAAGTAATTTTCTATCTACATTTTGAGTTACATTTTTGAGGGGTTTTTAGTGGCCTATTGGTAAGGGTCATTACAGTGGTATCAGAGCGGAGTTCTTGCCATCCTGTTGGGTAAGAAATCTTTATGCATCCTTCAGCATTTGGGCATCATAGGTATTATACACGCAGGAGAGCTGCACTTGAGGGTGAGCAGGAATTCAAAGATATACTTACTATGGGTGAGAGACAGTCACAAAGTCCACCTAGAGTCCCTAGGACTGATGATGATGAGGCTAGAGACTTCTTCTGGGCTATGACTACTGGACAGCAAGAGATAGTTCAGTCTATACGTGCGTTGACCACTATGATGGAGAGAGTTGCTCAGCCGAAGAATTAGGAACAGGGTAGAGGGACACCAGAGGAGGATAAAAGGAGTGTAGTAGGTTCACAGGGTGCTCCTAGGCACAAGTCGTGGACTGTAGATAGGCCTACACGTCCTACATTCCTTAGAGAGGAGGCCCAGGAGGCAGGAGAGAATGATATGCCAGAGGACTTTCAGGATGATCTTAGAGCTGCAAATGCAGAATGGCAGGCATTACCTCCACATGTTCGTGAGTTGCCGAATTTTGATCGCTACCTGAGTCAGAGAAGAGAGCACATGAGGAGTAGCAGGCAGAACAGGAGGCCTAGAGGAGGTCAGGACAGTGAGTTGCAGCGAGCTGCTAGCAAGCTCACCTTACCATCTTTTGATGGCAGTGGACAGATGACAGCACAGGCCTGGATCCATAAGTTAGATACATTCCTAGCGTTGAGGCCTATGTCAGAGATGGATGCTATCAGGTATGCCACCTTGCATTTAGAGGGCGCAGCACGTGATTGGTGGTCACATGGTATGATTACATTGCAACATAATCAGGTGACATCCTACTAGGATTTTGTGGATAGATTGGTAGAGCGTTGATAAGAAAGACCCAGAGGTCTTCTTTTGTGATCTTGCACAGCTAAGACAGACAGGCAATTTAGAGGTCTACATCAGTGAGTTTCAGAGATTATCAGTGATGGTGCAGGATGTGTCTGAGAGGTGGCTGGTTATATTATTCACAGAGGGGTTGTCTGAACCTCTAAAGGGTTGGATCAAGGCATTCGATCCCCCTTCATTGTAGGAGGCTATGAGGAAGGCACGGAGCGTGGAGCTCACAGCACCCTCCAGCAGATTCACCTCCAGGAGCACTTCTTCATTCAGGGACAATAAGAAGTTTGATAAAAACAAGGGCAAAAAAGATGACACCAAGGGTAAGTCTACTACACCTTTGGATATGGAGACATTGAATGACTTGCGCAGGAAGAAGCTATGTTTCTATTGCAAGGGTCTTTACAACAGAGATCATGATTGTCCTATGAGGCCTAAGGGGAAGGCCAACAGGGTTATGTGGGCTTACTACGAGGGTTCAGATTCTGACAGTTTTGGACATGAGGATGATCATAGTGATGCAGAGCCCGAGGCAGAGACAGAGGCTTCAGAACCTAAGGAGGAGCCCGAGTTGCACTTACAGAAGGCACGCTTGTCTAGCATACATAAAGAGCATCGTACATCAGCAATTAACAATAATGAATTACTGCCACCAAAGTCAAATATAACTAGGAAGTGCGATTATTTGAGATGGTCAGCAATTATGATAATGGGAACCATAAATCTAACACAGTAGTCAAGGTGGAAAACAGGACAAAAGTTAATGCTAAGTGTGGATATTAATTAAAAGGCAGCGATTACACTATATTAATACAATGCTGTCAGAAAATCAAGGGATGCGATTGAAGTGTTTTAAACAAAAAATATGATTTACTATAGTTGAATGCCAGCATTTAGAAGGGTACAAATTAACTTAATAAACCAATGTCTTTTAAAATTCCAAAAGACATCACCTTTTGTTTTTGAAGGGTATATTATAAGTCTCGATCTCATTTCAAAAGGAGGAGACGGAGAAGATCGTGGAAGAATAGAGAATATAACATAGACATATCCTAATCGTGGAAGAATCAGAAGTTATATAATATATTAAACTCTTCACATGGAGAAGATATGAGAATATAGATTATTAATATATATATATTGTATATTGTTCAAATGGTTTTAGATTGTAAGGTATGACTTATGACGGGGATACTCATCAAAAGGAGATCAATCACATTATATTACTGGCAAGCATCGTGTTATAGCATATAAGTATGCTGTAAACTTATCTATTAATTAAATACTGACCTGCAGAATATTACATCTAAATTCTATTAGGAATAAGGGGCCAATATATGGTCTAATATATATATATGGTCTATAATATATATATACACAAACACACGTAAGATCCTAATACATATACATATAAAGATATATAAGTAAATTTATATATATATATATGAATAAGAATTAATATGTATTTATAGAGCAATCATACATTCAGAAGTATAAATAACTTAATATTAATATATATATTTCATTTATATATATAATAATAATAAGTCAGAAATATATATGAACTAATATTTAATATCTGTATAATAATTAATAATATAATTGGAGGATAAAAACAAAAACAGAGGAAGGAAAAAGTACGGTATACAGGGGATATTAATTATTTAAAGAAGTCTGCAGAGACTTACGGGAGACTGCAGTAAGGTATGAGATTTAAAAATACAATTTCATTTAAATATATATATATATATATATACACACACTTTCAGAATATGGTATTCTTTACATATATAAATGATTATAATTGGAATTTATCAAATATTGCTATGAGCTTCACATGTTTTTTTTATTGTTTATAAATCTGAATAAAATCATTGTACAATTTTTATGTGGATGATATGGGACCATAGAGAGAATGAATAATGTGTTCATTAAGAGATGGATCCCATATCTGGAGGGGGCTAGAAGAAATTATTATAATTTCCTAGTCTCGAGATTAATATCTCAACAAAAGGATGATACAGATGGATCCCCGTATCTGGAGGTGGCTAGAGGAAATTGTGACAGTTCCCTAGTCTCGAGATTGTTATAATCTCACGTAGGCAGTATAAATACTGATTGCCAGTCATGCATAACGCGTAGGCTTGGAAAGCATTTAATTGCTTCCAAGAGATTCTTATGGGCAGTGCTCTTGGGATGACGTATCGATAGCCCAGTTGCTTAGAGTGGATTTTATATCCCTCAGGCCGAGAATCGGGAATTCTGTGAAGCCTGACCTGGAGGCAGCTATAAGAATCATATCCCCCCCTTAACTAACGTAGATTAGAGTATGAGTCATATGATTATTACATGTTATTTTGATCTAACATTGATTTTGCAGGAAACAATAAAGGGAGGTTACCAAGGGACATTACACTAATAAAAGATGTTAATGATATGTAGCTTTGGTCAGATTATTCTAATCAATGAAATCAAATGCATAAGTGGCCTGTTGGCCTTGAGCATTTGATATCTATCCTTTACAAGTGTGTTGATCTGGTTATTTGCTTTGATTATAATAATCATAATTAATTGAGCATGATTATAAATGATTATATTTAATATACATTTATATACTATTAAATATATATACGTGATCATGTATATATATTTAATAATATATATTTATATATACTATTAATATATTCATGATAATGTTTAAATAATATAAATCATGCTAATATCGATAATGATTATCGATGTTGATTATACATATACCACAACAAACTACCAATCACAATTACTGATAATCGCTGAGTATTATCAATGTAAAATGACATTGTTAAGAGGCCGAACTCATGCGATATGAGAACATGTCTCACATAGAGAGGCATGCCTCTATGGGGGACATGTCTCCCAATACTTATACATATGAAGTGATTAGGGATGCTTGTAAGGTACATAAAACATAGTAAGTGCGGAGCAAGTATCATGGACAGCATACAAATCGATATTATTTTAGATCGATAATATACAATTTGATATTAATATCAGAATATGAACACAAGAAGACTGATATTAATATAGAGATTATTTCAATATCAGACTTCGAGATTAGAAGATATCGATATTAAATATATATTGATATATATATCTCATCAACAATATTATCATAGAGTAAATTGATTGAAGAACTATATCATTGTTATAATTAAAAATACCTATTACTTGAGTCTGATCAAAACTTTATCATGGTATCAGAGCCAGTCTAAGGAAGATCTGATCATATTTGAAATAAAAGGCTATCTAAACTATCATTTGATTTTTAGAAATACATATTCTTTCTTCAAATGGAAAATGGTGTTAGATTCGAGGATCGTCTTGAAGGAGCTTCAAACTTTGTCTCATGGAAATTCAGAATTATGCTCACCTTAAGAGAGCATGAATTAGAAGCACTTGTAGAACAAGAAATGGCTGTACCAAATGAAGATAGCGAGAAACACCAGTGGATAAAGAACAACAAGGCCATGAAGCTATTGGTGGATGCAGTTAAAGATCATATAG
This sequence comes from Chamaecyparis obtusa, assembly GCA_027943335.1. Lineage (NCBI taxonomy): Eukaryota > Viridiplantae > Streptophyta > Pinopsida > Cupressales > Cupressaceae > Chamaecyparis > Chamaecyparis obtusa. The sequence goes on along the minus strand of BSBK01002307.1, from coordinate 1,258,404 downwards.
TTCCAATTATCTCCAAATTGGATACAACATACAAAATGTTTTCAACTTTAGAAAACATGTATGAGATAAATAATACGAGTAGGGCTCTGTCACTTAAGAAAAAGCTTCATCATGTGAAGATAAATAAAGGAGAATCAATTACATCATACTTTATGAGGATCACAGAGTTAAGGGACCAGCTTTCCACCATTGGTCATCTAATCGATCGCAAGGAGTTAACAATGTTGGCTCTAAATGGACTCCCAACATCACGGGAAGCATTTATTCAAGGAATAAGTGCTCGTTCAAAACTCCCAAAGTTTGATCAATTAAAGACGTTGTATTCAAGAAGAATCTAGACTAATCACAAGGGGGATTGGTCAAAATTCCACGAATGAAGACATCCATGTACTAAGCTCTCATTATTACAAGAAGGGTAAGAAAAAGAACTCCAAAAGAAAGAAGGACAAAGATGCAAATGGTAAATGCTCATCTAAGAAAAGAAGGGACATGTCTTAGGTGCAGTGTTTTACATGTGACAAGTATGGACACTATGCTATGAAGTGTTCGGATAGGCCAAAACCACAAGCCTCTATTGTTGAAGTTGGTAAGGCAAGCTTGGAAAATGATTCTAAGAAACTCGTATTTTATTCAGCCTTATCAAGTCAAGTATCAACCAGCCTTAACACCTGGGTGATTGATAGTGGGGCATCATGTCACATCACAGGATTGAAAGAACATCTAGATAGTTTAGTGGAAAACTCAGATGAGGAAGTGACTATTGGGGACTACTCAAACTATCTTGTGAAAGGAATTGGAACATGCAACATAAATCTAAAATCAGGCATCTCTCTTCAACTTACAGGCGTATTATTTGTACTAGGAATCAAATGAAACCTAGTCTCCATTTCAGCACTTGAAGACAAAAGATAAAGAATCACCTTTATGGAGGGTAAAGTGCTGGCATTGCCCAAGAACTCAAACATCAAGAAGGCTCACACTATAGGAGTGAGAAATGGATGCCTATATAAACTTTGTAATTCTCCTCCTCAAACCCTAATACATGAGTCAACAAATACATGTGAGATTTGACACAAAAGATTAGGGCATCTCTATTTTTGTGCTCTACCCTCAATAGAGAAAATGGTGATAGGCATACCTAAGCTTAAACAAGAACATGAACGAACATACAAAGGGTGTGCTTTGGGAAAAAACACTAAAGGCACTTTTAACAATAGTGATAGTAAATCCAAAAATGTACTAGAACTTATTCATTCTGATTTATGTGGAGCCATGACTGTAACCTCTTTAGGTGGATTCTTGTATTATGTTATCTTTTTAGATGATTACTCTAGGAAAACATGGATATATTTTTTAAAATGTAAAGAGTCTGAAGAAATCCTTAATAGGTTTAAGGAATTCAAAGCTCTAGTAGAAAATGTCTGGGAAAAGAATCAAAACCCTAAGGACAGATAATGGGAGGGAATACATTTTAGTAAACTTCAAATTTTTTTGTAGTAATGCTAGGATTAAGAGGGAGTTTACAGTTCCTTATAATCCTCAACAAAATGGGGTTGTTGAAAGGAAGAATAGGATCATTGTTGAAGCTGCTAAAGCTATAATGTATGATCAAAATCTAGAAACATTTTTTGGGCCGAAGCCTCTAGGACTGTTGTCTACATCCAAAATAGATGTCCTCACTCCCTTCTAGATAACAAAACCCGAGAAGAAGATTTCAGTGGGGTTAAACCTAACATAAGTGACTTGAGAATTTTTGGTTGTCCAATTTACATTCAAGTACCTAAAGAAAAGAGATCTAAGTTAGAACCCTCAGGCATAAAAGGGATCTTTGTAGGCTATAGTGAAACATCTAAAGCCTATAGGATCTACATACTTGGAAAAAGGTTAATTGAACTTAGCAGGGATGTTTTGATCAAGTAAAAATAGGTTTTGAAAGGACCCGAAACCTTTTACAAAGATATCAGAGAAGTTCAAACCAAAATGTGCTACAACACCCAAAGTTACATAGGCCCAAGGCCCCAAAAGAAAACTACAGAAAAAGATAGCAGACATAAAATAGGCAGTGACAAAAAAAGACAACAAAAAGAAAGAAAAGCAACAACTAGCAAGTTTTCATCATTTCCTTAGCTTGGGTTAGCAGAAGCTCCATGTTGCCTATAGACGCCTTCAGCTTCTCCAGATTAGCATGCTTAATTCTGGTACTGGCACGAGTTCTTTTACCATGCCTTGTGCTCTCCTTTATCTCCTTATTTTCCTCTCCCCTATTATGCTCAAATTTAGCAACCAGGATCTTAATGTGGTCTGCAGAGGCTTTCAGAATGTGGAAGCTCTGCTTATTGATTTTCTTCAAAGTACTTTCCAGCTTCTCCATTTTACTCTCCAAGCTAGTAATCTTGGCTTCATCGTTGCTGTCCTTAACGTCCTTGCCCAAATTATTCATCTTTTCTTCCATTTGAAGGACAATGCCACTTAGTTCCCCGAAGATCTCCCCTTTGCGCACTGCTTTCATCCAATCTTCCAAGCAAGTAGCCAGGGGCTTGTCACCAAAGTTCGCCTTCTTGATCATATTGACAATTTTGTCCTGCTCCTTAAGGTCAGCCTTAATTTTTTCAGTGTCCTGAACAATATTTTCCAGAAAACGGCCAAAAGACTGAATACTCTCCTTTTGATTCTGACCAATTTGAACTTTACCTTTTTGTTTGTTGCCAACATCATTACAAACTTGATTAGTGTCCACGTTCTCTGTTTGGTTACCAGGAGGGGTGGTATCTTCTCCCACAATGTCATTGATAACTTTATTGACCTACTCCATATGTTGTTGTACATTCTGGGTGTCATCCATAGTTTCATCACTTCTCTCAGTCTCTTTTTGATTTTAATAATCTTTCTTTTTCTTACACTTTCTAGGGCTTTCAATAATTTCATCCTCCTCATCTGAAGATATGAGAATACTCTTTTTAGTTTTAGCTCTTTTAACTTTTTTTTATATCTGAATTCTTCTCCTTATTTGGAGGGGTTTTTCTCTTTTTCCCTTTAGGGTTCATCTCCTCCTCATCAGTGTTTGTTAGCAAATTTAAGTTGTCATTAGTGAAGTTAGATGCAAACACCATCCCCACCAGTATAGGTTCACCGGTAGTTCACTCACATTACTTTAAAGGCACCGATAGATTATAACAAAGGAGATGCACTGGTAGACGTAACATAGGAGATGCACCGGTAGACCTAACAAAGTACATTGTACCAGTCTTATATTACATATAGGGATGGACCGGGTATAAGATTAATACCGGTCAAAGTGCATAAAGATCCACGTAGGGTTATGCGGAGCTGTTTGAGCTAAAACTGGAATATGTAGAAGCATCCACCGTTTAGAACTGAAGTTAGCTTTTTAACAGGGGTTAGTTTTATTTCTACGGATATCTTTCAAGGTAAAATCAAGATCAGAATGCAAAGCTTTTTTGTATTGTTGCATGACTTAAGGACGAGTTTACAGCCTAGCAGTTCTATGAGTTAAGGGTTTCATTGAGATGAACTTTTGTATAAATACATGTCATAGGACGCAAGAAAAGTTGTTGACAGTTGTTGAATATACAGAGTAGAAGGGAGATAACTTCTGAGAGAAGAACTATAGTCACAGAGGTGAAAGGCAGAAAGATTCAACAGCTAGACAGAACCGGGAAAAAAGGTATGATCTAATCAGACAGAGTGTGTCAAATTGAGATCATTGCTTTTGTATTGTGAAAGCCTATTGAAATCCCTCTATCAAGGTGAACCCTAATCGGTTCTTTGTAAAAATCCTTTAACGGGGTAACATCTTTGCTAATGTTGAAAGTCCTTTAACCAGACAACTCCTAATAGAGTTAAGATCTTAACCGATCTTCTATCAAATCCCTTAACCGGGTAGCACCTTCACAAGTGCTTTGTAAACTTTTAACAGGGCATCTTTATTTCTGCAGAAGTGAAGTGGTGAGCTCTGTCTCACTGTGGTTTTTTCCTTCTAGCCGAAGGTTTCCATGTATACATGATGTGTTGATCTGTGTATTTCTATTTATGCTTGTGGATGATTATTTACATTTTGCTTATCTTGCAAGAATCCTTTTACAAGTTTTAAATTCCAATAGAAAAAGTATTTACTGATTCATCCCCCTCTCAGTAACCGGTTAGGAATAACAATTGGTATCAGAGTTCTGGGTTCTCTAAAATATAAGGCTTAACCTCTTGAGAAAAAGATCATGGAGGGGTAGAGGTATCAGAACAGCTTGAGGAAGCCAACGACATCATTGCCTCTCTGGAGAATAGGTTGAGAAGATCACTTGCTAAAAGAAAGGAGCTGACTCTGCAGTTGAGTAAGAGCAATGAAACTATTGATAAACTGTCTGGGCAGAGTGGATCTGATGAAGCTGAGGAGGCAGTCTTTGAGGTCATGGAGAGGAACCAGATCCTAACTGATCAGATCTCCAACCTAAAGAGGGAAAAGAGGAAAGTTGAACTGATTGAGAAAAAGAGGAAAGCTGAAGATGAAAGAAACACATCAGTCAAGTCCTTAACAACCTCTAAGAGAGCAAGAAGATAATGCCCTAAGAATGACTGAACTGATTGAGAAAAAGAGGAAAGCTGAAGATGAAAGAAACACAACAGTCAAGTCCTTAACAACTTCTAAGAGAGCAAGAAATTTGGCAGAGGAAGTGGTAAGGGAAAATGATCTTGTCATTCTGCAACTTCAAGAAGACATGCAAATTGTCACTCAAGAAAATGCCAACATGCAAAAGGGTTGGCATGATAGAGATGAAGCATGCAAAAGGCTGGCAATTGAGCTATATCAATTGAAGGAGAAAATGAAAGTTCTTGAAGAAAGAAACGAAACACTCAGAAGATACAACGAAAGCTCTGCCAAGCTTGATGAACAGCTAAAAGCTCAGAGAAAGCACAATGATCCCACTGGACTTGGCTTCACCGATTAGAGTACCATGGAAACCAGTGAGTCTTCTGAAGCCAAGACAAGCAAGAAGGATAAGAAGAAGCTGCTGGCACAAAAAGGTAAGAAGACTTTTAAAACCTCTTGCAATCATTGTGGGAAATAGGGTCATAGAACAAATGACTGTAGGAATGCACCGGTAAAGCCAAACAATAGTTACTGCAAAAACTGTTGCAAGTATGGCCACAAGACCAATGAATGCTGGTCGAGCCCCACAACTGTGTCTAGTGGAAGCTTCAAGGGCTATTGCTACGCATGCAATAAGTTTGGACACAAAGATGAAAAATTCAGATCAAAGACAATGGCATTCAGATCCCCATCGAGAGCGGTATTCCTTAAAAGAAACAAGAACCAGAGCACAACCAACTGTGCTAACTGTGGCATACATAGTCATAATGACTCCTGGTGCAAATCATCTAACAATAGAAGGGTAAATCCATAGAAAGCAACCGGGATAGTTTGTTACTCCTGCAACAAAGCTGGACACCTAGCCAAATACTGCAGGAACCAATCAATGAACAAAAGGAAAGATTCAGTCAAACTGGTGGAGAAAAGCTCATCCTCAAATGAGAAGAACAATAAAGAAGAGAAGACTGAGAAAGCAGTCAAGTAGATTTGGTTCAAGAAGGAATCAAAGAGCTCCGTTGAGGAGAAGACAAAGGAAAGATCATCATCGGCCGATGGTGATATCTCTTCAGTAAATTGAGCCTACAGGGCTTTGACGGAACCGGTAGTACATCTACTGTTCTTGGTAGTACTGGTGGTTTAAAACTCACTCAGTCTACATGAAAGACCGGAAAGGTAAGCTACGATCAACCGGACTATGCACAACTGAAAAAGATGGAATATCGGTTGGCAAAAAAGGAAAGAAAGGTTAGGTAAGGCATTTAATGGTGTAGCCGTTAAACCATAGTTACCGTTTGGTAATTACCTTTATGCCCTAACCCTATATAAAGAAAGGAGGATTACTCATTTACCTTTATTTTGCGATTTTGTGATTAACAATTTTCATGCTTGAGTAATATTCTCGTGCTTTGATCATCGTAAGTTATTGTCTGCAAGACTGATCAAAGTTGCTTTTTGTTTCAACCGGTTGATTATAATGGCATCTTCATCATCTGTCGTCAAGCTGATTCCTGCAAATCAAATCGACCGACCTTCCTATGATTTCATGGCGGTCCAGAACCGGGCAACCGATATGGCTGGTGCATAATCAAGCATACTTGATGGTGTTTTCATGACGGAAGATGTGACCGCGTTCATTGACGCCAAGCGGGAAGAACTTGGTGAGACAAACATCCAGAGCGAGTATCTCTCGCTATGTGAGGACGGAAGGCTTCATGATAGATATGCGAAGCTGGTGTCATTCAGTCTTATCAACGGAGTCACCTATCCAACTATCTTTCGATCAAATTGGATTTGACTGGTCCTTAGTCGAGTGCACGATCCAGGGGTTTGGCTCCAAAAGGGTGCAACTACACAAATTACAAAGGAGGATTTGCATCGCGTGACTGGGTACAGTCAGGAAGGGGAAGCATTAACCTTAAGAATGATCTCCAATGCGATCATCACTAAGCTGACAAAATCAAAATCTGATGGTCGACTTATGACAGTGAACAACATCGAAGACGAAGGAGTTCGGTTTACATCCGTGGTGATAGGATATAAAATCTATTAGTCCAGCAATCTAAACAGCATACCGGGAGGAGCTATTCATGTTGCTCACCGGATAATGTATGACAACGCCAAGTACGATATCTGCAGAATGCTTCGAGGGTAGATATTTGAAAATATGAAGAAGCTCGGTATTGTTAAGAAGAAATCTATGAAGTACGGGACTCTACTAGTATGTCTCTATTTCTACTATCAAAATTTCTTCTCGAGAATTGGAAAGGTGACATGGGGAACCAATCAACTGGTTATGCACCAAATAAGTGAAATGGCCAACCAACTGGGAAACTAGTTCGGTAAAGTGATGACTGAATATTTTGAGGCATTTCAACTAAGAATACACGCAAGGGAGCGGGGGCCGTCAACTATTGTTGACTCATATAAGGATGACGTATGTTTTTTGGTTTCCACCGATCACTGCATCATTCAAGCAGTGGAACCGAGAACAGAATATGCTCTTGAACTAGGTTATGAGATCACAACCAAGATTGCTAAGGCATATGCTGATTGCCTGACTGAAGCTAATCTAGATCTCACTGCCCACCGGTTTGGTACATTCGAAGAGATGCAAGAGAATCTGAAGAAGAGGACACCGATGAAAAATGTCTACACCAAAAGGGCCCCCACACCAAAGAAGAAACCGGTGACAAAGAAACCCAAGGCTCAAAGGAAGAGAGCTCAATCGGTACCCAGTACCCAAGAAGAAGAACAAGAGGAAACAGAAACTGAAGAAATTGTTCCTCTAGTCAGAAAGAGGGCTTCTGACAAACCGGTAAAGGAGGATCCACCAAGAAAGAGAAAGCCCACAATTAATGAATTTGTGGCAGGATTGAAAGAGTCTGGCGGAATGGGTGCTGTCAGCAAAAGATATCAACTGGCCAATGAAGAAGATAGAAGGAAAATCGAAGAGGCGGTAGTGTACTGCATTCATAAGTTTAATCTGCATCCTATCGAACTTCACAGGACTATACCTGATAATCTCCTACAAACTCTTGAAGCTCGGTGGAAAGCTTCAATGGACAGAGAAAAGGAGCTGCGGATTCGAGCCTTGCTTGAGGTCCAGAATCACCTCAATCTAGAAGAAGCCACTCAACAAGCTGAACTGCATCAAAAAAATTTCTTGACAAAGAAAAGGATCAGCCTAATGCTTATTGGAGAACCTGAGAAGGTTCATGATGAAGGAGTAACCATATGGACCAAACTACTTCAGACCCAACAACAAGCAGAAGAAGCATGCCAAAGAACCACAGTACCACCGGTCCTTGACACGGGTAAAGGAAAAGGAGTACTTGGAGCAGAAGCACCGGTCAAAGAGAAGACTTCTACCGGACTGGTCATCGTTGACATCACCGATGATAAAGGCAGTGATCTAGCATATCACACTGTTCTTATCTCTCCAGAAAAAGGTAAGACTCGAACTATGACTGTTAATGAAATTGTTGATGAGGTGATGGATTTCGAAGAAGTAGATAATGCTGCTAAATGGTATAGCGTGCTAGAAGATGATAAATAGTTAGTCATAGTGGCAATTGTGGAAACTCTTATGGATTACCATAGAACTCCAAGGGATTATAGGTCCAAGTTTCCTCCGAAACTCAACTCTAGGCTTATGACAAAATGGAGAACCGGTCTAGGCACAAACACAAGAATAATTAGGGAAACTTTGTCAAAGGTCAGACTTAGTCTAAGTGAAGAGAGAATAAAGCTTCTACTAGAAGAAGCATCAATGAACTTGGATACCAAGTATAGAGTTGCCAACATCCTCAACGGGTACGAAAATGAAGTCTACAAAGAGACTTTAGATTTTTGGCAACAGTATGACTTCAGTGCACTTGAGAGATTAGGTCCTCAAGATCAAATTGAACAATTACAAGAACCACCGGTTCAATTCACTTCTCATGAAGAACCTACAACCGGTGAGGAGAATATTCAATTAGAATAGTTCACATCTGGTGAACAGGTAAATTGGGGAGAGTCATCAGTCAAGATGACCACTGACAACACTATAGGTGTTGAAGAAGAAATTGCTGTGGGAGATCTGCATACAGCTGAAGAGCAGCACCAGGAAGAAGTCCCACCGGAAGTGCAATTTCCACAAGAACAGGATGCTCCACCAGAAGTTGAAGTGCAATCGGAAGAGGAAGCACAAAATGAGAAAGAAGTACCTGCCGAAGAAGACTAACCTAAAGAAGAGGTGCAACCGGAAGATGTAGCTCAACAAGGAGATGATAAAAATAAAGAACAGGAACAAGAGATTCCTGTACACACTGAGCAAGCTCTACCGGTACAGGAGCCTATGCACAAGGAACAAGGAGATATTCCAAGCTCCTCCTCATCCAAGAGAAAGCTATCTTTTGCAGATGACACAAAAGCAAAAAGAATTAAGGCTACTGAGACTGTGGTTGACATCAGCAAGATGTCAACAAGGCAACTAAAGGAGCTAACCAAGAGGAAACAAGACATGGTCCTGACAAGTGTAAAAAATATCCTAAGCAATTTTGTCCCTGATGTTGACATTGACGAAGATGAACCTATGATAGATCAATTGGAAATATTAGCACAAGCAATCAGTGAAGATCTAACCATTCCAGAGACCGTGGCAATTGATCATTATGAGAAGAGAATCGAAATTCTCCATAAACAGGTTGAAGATATAAGGGTACTTCAACAACAGATTCAAGTAGTAGGAAGTTTGATGACCAGAACTTCCAATTTTGATACATTCATGCAAGATCTGACCTAGAAGTCAACAAAGACTTCAGAAGACATAAGAGCTCAGTCTTCTCAGTATGACATAAAGAAGTCTGCAACAAACTTCAGTAGAGAAGTGACAAGTCTAGCTCTCATTCTGAGAAAGACTTCTGAAGAGAAGACCAAGAGAATCCAAGACATTATTGGATTTCAATTGTTTCCGGCCCCCACATTTGATGCAATGCAACAAACAACAACTTCGGCAGAAAATCTGATCAATGAATCGGACTACAAAATAGTAGAAGACGTGAAAAATATCATAGTATCGTTGAAAGCAGCACTCAAGAATATCGAACATTTCACCGGTAAATGGGCTCCATTTTTTCACTCAGCGAAGAACATTTATAAAGATATCTTCACCAGGCTACAAATGTAAAATAAATAGTGAAGCTTAACCCTTTGTCCTATGGAGGCAAAAAGGGGAAGAAGAAGAAATGAGAAGAAGGAAGAGATCAGAACAGAAGGAAAGATGGTGTGAAGGTAAGAAACTCAGAAAAGACACAAGACATAGTAGCTACAGAATAAAAGAGCTCAACCACTGGAACAAGGGAAGTGTGCCACCAGAGGGAAAAGAAAGGAAAAAAAAGTCTACAGGACAAGGTATTAATTATGACGAGTAAGTGAGTATGGTTTTGCCACCAATGACAAAGGGGAAGATTGTTAGCAAATTTAAGTTGTCATTAGTGAAGTTAGATGCAACCACCATCCCCACCGGTATAGGTTCACCGGTAGTTCACTCACATTACTTTAAAGGCACCGGTAGACTATAACAGAGGAGATGCACCGGTAGACGTAATAGAGGAGATGCACCGGTAGACCGAACAAAGTACATTGTACCGGTCTTATATTACATACAGGGAGGGATGGACCGGGTATAAGATTAATACTAGTCAAAGTGCACAAAGATCCACACCGGGTTATGCGGAGCTGTTTGAGTTAAAATCAGAATATGCGGAAGCATCCACGATGTAGAATTGAAGTTAGCTTTTCAACAAGAGTTAGTTTTATTTCTACGGATGTCTTTCAAGGTAAACTCAAGATCAGAACGCAAAGCTTTTTTGTTTTGTTGCATGATTTAAGGACAAGTTTACAACCTGGCGGTCCATGAGTTAAGGGTTTTATTGAGATGAACTTTTGTATAAATACAGGTCATTGGACGCAAGAAAAGTTATTAATAGTTGTTGAATATACAAAGTAGAAGGGAGATAACTTCCGAGAGAAGAGCTACAATCAGAGAGGTGAAAGGCAGAAAGATTCAACAGCCAGGTAGAACCGGGAAAGAAGGTATGATCTAATCAGACAGAGTGTGTCAAATTGAGATCATTGCTTTTGTATTGTGAAACCATATTGAAATCCCTCTATCAGGGTGAACCCTAATTGGGTCTTTGTAAAAATCCTTTAACGGGGTAACATCTTTGCTAATGTTGAAAGTCCTTTAACCAGACAACTCCTAACAGAGTTAAGATCTTAACCGATCTTCTATCAAATCCCTTAACCGGGTAGCACCTTCACAAGTGCTTTGTAAGATCTTAATAGGGCATCTTTATTTCTGCAGAAGTGAAGTGGTGAGCTTTGTCTCACCGTGATTTTTTCCTTCTAACCGAGGGTTTCTACGTATACATGATGTGTTGATCTGTGTATTTCTATTTATGCTTGTGGATGATTATTTACATTTTACTTATCTTGCAAGAATCCTTTTACAAGTTTCAAATTCCAATAGAAATAGTATTTACTTATTCACCCCCCCTCTCAATAACCGGTTAGGAATAACAGTGCTGTCATCATCTAGTTCGAGCTCAGAATCAGACTCATCAACCTTCTTATTTTTACTAATTTTCCTTGAAGTACTACCCTTCTGTTTGCCTTTCCCTTTGGCATTGTCACACAGGGTTCCCATCGATTCATTGTCAGTATCAACTTAGCAGGGATGTTATCTTTGAGGAAGATGTTTCTTTCAGAAGATCCAAAAGCATTCATGAGACCAAAGATCAAGCGCCTCCTCAAAATATGGAAGAGGATCATCATCCTGAGATTTAGAGAGAGACTCATGAAATAATGGAAAATGAAGATCAAAGTGAATCCATGGATCCTACTAATGAACCTAGAAACACTAATGTTAATCTAAAGAGACCACTTTGGGCAAGGAAAATGATTCAAGAAGCTGAAAATTTTGCAGCTCCAAAGGAAACCTTCAGGGAAAGAAAAAGACCTCATAGATACTCCAGTTATGTTGCCTTGATGAGTGAGATCATTAAATCAGAACCTTCCAGTGTTGAGGCAGCCATCAAACTTCAAGTTTGGAAAGATGCTATGATAGAAGAGTAGCAATCTATTGTTAAGAATGATATCTGGGACATTGTGCCCAGACCAAAGGGAAATCAGTGGTTTCATTAAAATGGCTCTTTAAAATCAAGCATGCTGCAGATGGCAATTTTGAAAAAATACAAATCAAGATTCATTGCCAGAGGTTTCTCTCAAAAGGAAGGGATTTGATTATAAAGAAATATTTTCTCCATTTGCCAAATATAATTCTGTCAAGGCTGTAATTGCCATTGTTTCATCTAAAGGATGAAAGATTCATCAGATGGATGTAAAGACTGCCTTCCTGAATGGAATAATAGAAGTATACCTGGAGCAACTTGAAGGATTTGTCACACATGGAAATGAATCACATGTTTGCAGATTAAAGAAAGCAGTATGTGGGCTTAAACAGGTTCCTCAAGCTTGGAGAAGATCACCTAATTGCCAAATGTAAGCAAGATCTAGCATCAGAGTTTGACATGAAAGATCTAGGTCCCTTACATTATTTCCTCGGTTTAGAAGTATGGCAGCGAGCTGACAAGGAAAGTACACTATTGACATTCTGAAAAGGTTTGGAATGATGGAGTGTAAACCCATGGCTACACCCATGGAAACAAACTTGCACAAGTTAAAGGAAGCAGCAACAAACTCATAATTTGCAGATCCCACTCTATACATGCAGATAATTGGGTCCTTGATGTATTTGGTCAACACTAGACCAGACATTTGTTATGGATGCACTTAGTCAATTTATGTGTGAACCAAAGCAGATACATCTGGTTGTAGCAAAGCACATTCTGAAATACCTGTATGACACTATTGGTTATGGTTTGAAATACAATAATGTAGACTTAGATCTATATGAATACATTGATTCAGATTGGGTTGGAAATGTGGACGATAGGAAGAGAACATCAGGGTGTTGCTTTAGTTTAGGATCAACTATGATCTCCTGGATTAGTAGGAAACAATCCTCAGTTGCACAGAGTTCCATAGAAGCTGAGTACATTGCAGCCTCCATGGGAGCTAGAGAAGCAGTATGGCTTATGAAACTTCTTGTAGGATTGTTTGGTCAACCCTTGGATCCTACTATCATCCATTGTGATAGCCAAAGTTGTATAAAGATTACAGTGAATCGAGTGTTTCATGATAGATCAAAGCATATAGAGATTCCTTATCACTATGTTAGAGACATGGTAGAATTGAATGTGATTCGGTTGAAATATGCGAGTACAAGTGAACAAACAACAAACATTCTCACCAAGCCTCTCTCCAAGACAAAGGTTGAACACTTTTGGGCTAAATTTGGTATGAGATTGAGTCTCAATTATTTAATTCATTGTACTAATATTTTTAAAGATGTTTAATGTGTAAACTCTTTTATTGTCATGTGTGTGACTCCATGATTGCGTGGGCCCCTGTGAACATCTTTGAAAGGTGACGACTTTTTAATGATGAACACTTGTATTAGGTTGATACACTAAGGTGACGACTTTACAATAATTGACTCCATTATCATGATGGATACCATGAGACTTGATATCCATGGACATGTCATGATAGTTAATATCTCTTGAGACATTATGGTGGATATCATGAGACTTGATATAAATGGATGAACCATAATGATACTACTGAGATATTCATGGTGGATATTATGTGACTTAATATCCGTGGAAATGCCATAATCTGATATCCTTATGGTAGGTATCATGTGACGTGATTCCAGTGCACATACCATAGGATGAATATAATTTTGGGAGTCATGGTGAATATCACGTGACTTGATATTCATGGACATGCCATCACTCCAGATATCACGGTGAGGTGATATCTTTCTTCTACACAATAATTGGATCTATTGTGTTTCTGGGATAGAATTAATCCTCCCTATCTGAGAGGGAGTGTTAATGATATGTAGCTTTTGGTCAAATTATTCTAATCGATGAAATCAAATGCATAAGTGGCAATCAAATGCATAAGTGGCCTATCGGCCTTGAGCATTTGATATCTATCCTTTACACGTATATCGATCTGGTTATTTGCTTTGATTATAATAATCATAATTAATTGAGCATGATTATATTTAATATACATTTATATATACTATTAAATATATATACATGATCATGTATATATATTTATATATACTATTAATATATTCATGATAATGTTTAAATAATATAAATCATACTAATATCGATAATGATTATCGATGTTGATTATATATATACCACAACAAACTACCGATCGCAATTACTAATAATCGCTGAGTATTATCAATGTAAAACAGTATTGTTAAGAGGCCGAATTCGTGCAATATGAGAACATGTCTCACGTAGAGACATGTCTCTATGTGGAACATGTTCCATGTAGAGGCATGCCTCTACGGGAGACATGTCTCCCCAATACTTATACATATGAAGTGATTGGGGATTCTTATAAAGTACATAAAACATATTAAGTGCAGAGCAAGTATCATTGAAAACATACATATTGATATTAATATTAGATTGATAATATACAATTTGATATTAATATCAGAATATCAATACAAGAAGATTTATATTAATAAAGAGATTATTTCAATATCAGACTTTGAGATTAGAAGATATTGATATTAAATATATATTGATAAATATATCTCATCAACAATATTATTATAGAGTAAATTGATTGAAGAACTATATCATTTTTACAATTAAAAATACCTATTACTTGAATTTGATCAAAACTTCAATAAAAGATTGATTACCAATAGTAATAGAGATCGATGAGTAAGATCTAACGATTTATAATCTATTTGACATGTTAGCATGAAAGATTGATTATGTATGCAAAATAGTAGTTAGTCAAGCAACCTATCTAATATCGATCAAGTCATGAATAACGTCAGCCAACTAGTCAATATGAAAAGGCGCGATATTAGGAACAATTATGAAGGCAATGTTTTTGAGACATGTCTGTTGGCAACGCATTACTAGGTATAAGAAAGCACTCCCAATCAGTCCCTTATATATCATTGAATACAATCAAGTTTCTTTCCAAACAAATAAAGATTAATACTGATCAGGAGAATCACACCAGTGAACAGACTTTGGAATAGATCATCGATACATAAACCTCACTGCTCTCCAGAGATTGGGAATCAACAGCAAATAGAAGTCAATCACATCAGCAAACAATACTAAGATTCATTCATATCAGCGAGTAAGACTGGAGGAGAAAGTCATCGAATACAAGTTCTCTTCTCTTCATTGATCGGAGTTCAACAGCAAAGAGCAGTCGATCACAGCAGAAGACACCACTTTGGAGTATATAAGTGAGTAAGGAGGGAAATAAGGCATCAAATAGTTCTCTCATTTATCTAAGTATCCAATAGAGATCATTGATTGAGATATTCAGGGATTGAATCATTTGGACAGCAAAGTATCCAAGGAATTAGCAAGCCCTTCTCAAAAGACATTAAATCAGACTTAAGGGAACAGCAGATCATAACTAGCTGATTGGAGGAATCCTCATTACAAATAAGAATTTAAATTACTCAGCAAATAGGATTTGAGATCAAGGACATTCATAATTTGAATGCTGTAATTCCTAGTACGGAATTAAGGTATAGATTATACATCTTTGAAGGTGAATATATACTGTTAGATATAAATGACATGCATATGTGAGTTTTGATTTTATGAGGATCACTGCAAATGTAATAGCACTCCTGATTGTATGTGTTCTTTAAAGGCAGCAATCTCTCTCTTATTTATATTGTGGATGAGGGTGGAAACAAGGGATTTCACCTTGAACTTCTCTCACAGAGAAGAACTCATTGAGCATATATCAATTTGTTGATCTTTTCATCCAAGACTGCTCAAGATAACCTTGTTAGACTCCCTCTGAATCTGATTTCAATCTTATGAGCTCCTCGTCCAAAGTTACCTCAGAAGAGTCAGACTCCCTCTAAATCTGATATCAATCTTCTTTTTCCTGTAAGAGCATCCCCAGAAAAGATCAAGGCAAATAGCTCTTATAGTACGTATAGAAATATAAATAGATAAATTAATACTCAAGGATAATAAATACTTATCTGCGTATCAACATCCTTGACACAAGTTACTTCAATGAAGATCCATATACATCAAATCAGAAAACACCTTCTCAGATTATTTGAAAGACATCTCCCCTTTGAATCATCTCCCCACTAAGGATGGTTCAAAGGGGAATGTAACATTGGTTATTATTCTCCCCACAATGTAAAATTCCCACTCTTATATCATTGAACAATGATTATGTCTTCTTGTGAAATGACTTGATTGCTCCAAGAGAGGTGACACTTGCTTTCTAGAAAGAGACACCCTTCTTTGAATACATGCTTCTTTGTTAATGCTTGCCCACAATAATAATAAATTATTGTCTCTTTAATGAAAGCCGCTACAAAGTCTAACTAATCATTATGGAAATCGCTGCGTATACTTTGCAAATTCATCGCCCTCAACCTCTTACTAAACAATGCTTTTTTTCTTTCTTTAATCAAGTCACTTTATTCAAATATCAGTGTGTAAATTATGTCTTTAATGAATTGATGCATTTAGGAATGACATAGTTCCAATATATAACCGCTGAAGTTTGCTTCTTAACAAATCTGCCACAATTCACTTGACCTTATTCTTTGCACTTGGTGTGGACAAAAGTCTGCAACACAACTTCACTCACTCGATTTCACATAGACCCATACACAATCGGTCATAACTTTTGAACCCAACACCAATCGCTCCGGTGAGATTCTTCGAAATTTGTTTATCACCAACATATCCAAAATGCAGAAAAATCCAATGGTGTATTTGTGAGATATGGCCCCCATACTGAGACTATATTTTCTGAGAAAGTCACACATTCACCATCAACAAACTACTCTCTTACATTTGCAGCTTGGCTCTGATACCATGTTGATTTTGTGAGGATCACTGCAAATGTAATAGCACTCCTGATTGTATGTGTTCTTCAAAGGCAGCAATCTCTCTCTTATTTATATCGTGGATGAGACATGGATAGACACATCCCTTCATGGGACATGTCTATTCATTAACACATACTCTTTTAATTAATATAATGACATATATATATATAGTATTTCTATAGTCGTATTATATTATTTTCTCTAACACAATAATACTTTATATATATATAAATTTATGTCATATATAATGAATTTATATATAAATTATATCTCATATATATATATACCTACAATAGTATTGTCCCATAGGTTTATCCGACTGAATCTACCAAACATGAATAATGAGGATGGATACGCCAAAGTATAGGGTATCCATAAGCCCTAGGAAGAGATGAATCTCTTCCCAAGGATCATAAGGATAAGGATGGCTATACCAAAGTATAGGATATCCATAAGATCTTAGGAAGAGATAAGGCGTAATAAGATGGCGAGATAGCTTGAGGACCATTATAGGATGGCCTTAAAGGCGACTAAAGCCCCGTGAGATCCTCATCCAAAGAGCTAAGAATTTGATTACAGTCTCTTTCCAAGGATTAGGTGGGAAATAGATAGTCTTTATTTTCTTTTCTGATTAAATATATGTTTTGTGTAGAATTTTCTATCTTGTGCAAGTTCATTTATCAAGGCTTTTCATTAAACAAGACAATACCTAACAACAGGAGAAGGGGACATTACACACACACTTGGAGAGGTCTTCCAATGTTTCACGAATGGTTGAACTAGGTTCAACAAGGGTGCGAATTCTAGTGATTACAAGTCCCTTACCCTTGATCTTGTCCTTACTGGGGGCATATCATTATGGCAACATGCTTGTCTTTTGGATGCATGTATGCTACCTAAAAGCTATTGTTCTTAGTAAGGTGTACACAATAGCTTTAATGTGGGGGCATACACTCCGCTCTTTGTTACTTAGAAAATTGTGTCTTTTTCTTCATAACCTTTTGCATTGACTTTTTAGGATGAGTTGGCTAGCATAACACAACTTGCGAGACCATTGACTCTCTTTGCACCGATTTTGAACATGACTCATTGTAAACATAACCTTACTAGGCCAACATAGTCTTACTCTATCTCATTATTCATGGAAGATACGAATCTTAACATTGCTTCAAGAACTCAAGTTAGATTCCTATGTTGAGGGGGATCTAAAGATGCCAAAAGATGAACCTGATAAATCAACCTGGAAAAGGCATAACAAAAAAGCTAAGAAAATCATAATCGATGTTGTTAAAGACCATATTCTTCCCTCCATAGCAAGGCTAAAGACTGCTTATGAAGTATTCAAAACCATTCAAGAGACATATGAGATTAATAATGCAAGTAGATTACTTATACTCAAACAACAACTCTTGAATTTAAAGATGAACAAAGGGGAAACTATCATGTCCTATTTCCTAAGAATTTCCAAATTAAAGGATCAACTCTCTACCATTGGAAACAATGTTGATGATATGGAATTAACATTAATAGCTCTTAGAGGGTTACCTATCTCATGGGAATCCTTTATTCAATGTATAATTGCACACCCCTCTCTACCTAAGTTCGATCAATTAAAGAATGATTGCACTCAAGAGGAATCTTGATTAATCTCAAGAGGGATCGGGCCAAACAAAGGAGGAGAGATCCAAGCACTACATACCTATTCAAATTTCAAAAACAATAAAAGGAAGTTCAAGCATAAGAAGGGAAACTATAGAAAAAATCACAAAACAAGAGATTTCACCAAAGTACAGTGGTATATGTGATAAATTTGGACATACGCATAGGTTCTGTTCGGAAAGAAAGAAATCCCAAGCAACAATAATCGAAGTTAAAGAAGCAAAAGTATCTCTATTCTTCTTGGCTCTGTCAAGTGAAGTGAACTCAAACAAAAACACGTGGATAATTGATAGCGGAGCATCACGACATATAATTGGATTTAGAGATCAATTTGAAACCTTAGAAGAACATTCCTCTGAAGAAGTCACAATTGAAGACAACACCTATCTAGCGAAAGGAATTGGGACCTGCTCAATCAAATTGAAAACAAGGGTAACCTTACAATTGAAAGATGTTCTCTTTGTACCACGTATAGAAAGGAACTTGGTCTCTATTTCAGGCCTAGCCGATCAAGGCTATCGAGTCACATTCCAAGAAGATAAAGTGCTACTATGGCCTAAAAACACTAACATTAAAAAATGCTATTTCTATAGGGTATAGGGATGGAAGCCTATACAAATTATGCAATAGTCACAAATTAGCTCTATGTCATGAAGTATCAAACTCTAATGAACTTTGGCACAAAAGATTAGGACATCTTGGATTTGACACTCTACCTTCCATAAAGAAAATCACTACATGTATACCTAAGCTAAAATCAAATCATATTAGTACTTGTAAAGGATGTGCTCTAGGAAAAATGATCAAAAGATCTTTCCCTCCTAGTGAACATAAAACCAAAGTTGTACTAGAACTCATTCACATAGATTTGTGTGGACCTATGTCAACTCTCTCACTAGGAGGATTTTTGTATTATGTGATTTTCATTGACGATTACTCAAGAAAAATTTGGATCTATTTTCTTAAACTCAAAGAATCAAATGAAGTATTGCTAAAATTCAAAGAATTTAAAGCATTAGTAGAATACCAAACTGGGAATAAAATAAAAACTCTAAGACCAGACAATGGGGGTGAATATATCTTTGAAAACTTTAAATAATTCTGCATTTCTCTTGGGATTAAGAGGGAGTATAAAGTACCTTATAACCCTCAACAAAATGGAGTAGTAGAAAGAAAAAATAGAACTATTATTGAAGCTGCCAAGGCTATGATGCATGATCAAAATCTTCATACCTCATTTTGGGCTGGAGCATCTATTACTACGGTATACATCCAAAATAGGTGTCCTCACTCAATCCTAGAAAACATTACACCTGAAGAAGCCTTTACAGGGAAGAAACCAGATCAAAGTCATCTAAGAATCTTTGGTTGTCCTGTGTATGTTTGATTGCCTGCTGGGGTAAACTTAGTATTGCACAGACATAGTACAGGAAATATAATAAACACAGAATATATCAGAGAATAATAAATACTTTCGTTAATCATTCTAGATTGGTAAGTACATTTACATCATAATGATAATAATATAATATCTCCCGTGTCCATCCTCCGAGAGGGTATATAAACTACTCGAAGGGCCACGACCGAAACGTCGTGACGTAACTGTCTAACCTCTCGGTCACTAACGACTAAGGCTAACATAATACTTTATTAATATATTAACCCGTGCATACAATTATCCCAACAACATCATCCCCTCCAAAAAAAAAGTCATCTCCAACGACTTACAACAAAAGGAAGATGAAACACACTATATAGAATAAAAAAATCACTGAAGAGAAGGGGTGTAGGGCGTACTTGAAAAAGATGAAGTGCCACCCTCCCCATCAATGCTGCTTCGTAGTTCTTTTTCCGTCACATCACATTCCTCTAGTGGCTGCACCAAACTTGTCTCCAAAACATACTTTTCAGCTGTAGCCTCCACTAACTCTTGTTCCAACAATACTGTCTTCCGAGCCAATCTAACCTCGATAGCCACCCGTGTTACCTTCTCTTCTTCCAACTCCTAGGTATGCTGAGCAAAGTGTTGCTCTACTGCCTCCAATCGGGTGGTCAGCTCCTCGCGAGCTCTCTGTGCATCCACCAAGACAGCCTCATGTCCGGCCAACACCTACTCCTCTGAGTGCCTCAAAGCGTAGTACCCCTCTAGAAATGCTCTGTCCACCTCCGGCATGCAAACAGTCCATGCCTGCAGCAGCTCTGGGTCTCATCAACTGGTCACACTTTCCAAAAGCTGATAACTAAACTGACTGGGGGTCTAGGGGGCAATGCTTTTATTCACTGTGAGCTGTTTGTATTTTCTTCCGATCCCACAGTCTTTTCTGCCAGGCGCTTATATTTTCCTCACTGCCTCCTTTTGTCCTTCCCTTCGGTACCATATGTTATTCACTATGAGCTGTTTGTATTTGTCGTCGTTTTTTTTTTTTTTTTATAGAACCTTCCTCTCGCTGCTGCTACTCCTTGCTGTCAATACCCTACACGTCTCCTTGATTTCTCTTGGTCGTACGAAAACTAGTCTTCATAACCTGTGACCGTACAGAATGCAAACAATGATGCTATTTATTATCTCCTAACCGTATAGTCGTGGGATCTCGTGCTGTCGTACGGACGCATGACTGATTGCTTCCTGGCATACAACGGTTTTTCCTCTTTATCATACTGTGCTTCCTTCTGCTGCATGACTGCTTTGTCTCTTTCTGCCGTACAACACTTATCTTCTAATGCTGAGTTTTCCGTGCTGCCGTATGGCAAGAATGCTTTTACTTCCTCCTTTCTGCCGTACACAGCCTGCATTTACTTCCTTATGTTGCCACCATACGTCAATTGTCCCCCGTCCGTGCGGCATTGATGTTGACTCTTCTCCTATGGCCGTATGGCGCAATCGAAAATTATGCCCGTCATGTTACTTCCGTATGGTGGCCAAAGGATCTTAATCAACACTTTATTTCTTTTGCCGTACGGTGCCTGTGTAGTATGGTTATTAGGTGTCGTACGGTCACATTGCCGTATGGTGCTTTTCATGTTATGTGCTTTTTTTGCTGTACGGTGTCTTTCCTTGCTTTTGTTGTATGATCATGCGGTCGTGCGGTGTTCTTTCTTTCTTTTTCCTTTTTTCTCTTTTTTTTTTTTTGTTTTTTTTTTTAAAATTTTTTTATTATTTTTTTTTCCACCGTACGGTCATGCATAGCCGTACGGGTATTTTTCAATTTTCTGTTCAGAGGCTTCTTTGGTCACCCGTACGGACGGCTCTCAGGTCACCTGCCTAACCGCTCGAGTCATTTTCCATCCTCTCGGTTGCTCTATCCCTCCTCTCGGGTCCATCCTCTCCGGGGAAGGTTTCAATTTGGTCCCGTTGCTGGCGTCATGTATCCATTCATCGAGAGTCCACAGAGTGTGCAGTCATTCCCTCTCCCTGTCGCGGAGTCTGGTTTCAATGGCAATCCAAAAGCTTGGAACCATAAATTCTACAGGGACCACAGTCTCTTGCTTGTACATAAGAAGAAGGAGAATAACGATTTTGAAGGCTGCAGTCTTCCACACAGGATTCCAATTGTCACCGACAGGAATGAGCTTAGGTTCCTCTTTCTTTCCCAGATGCATTGGTTTGACAGACGACTCCTTATTCTTCATGGGGTTTTGCTTATCAAATTTATGCATCGGGACTTCGCTTACTTTCTCATCCCCTTCGTTGTATTCACCGTATTCGGAGGGAAATGTTTCCTGCACCTCCTCAACACTTAGTACATTGCATGCTAGTCGGAAGAGTACACAATCCTCCATTTGCTAGTGGAAGAGACCGTTCAGTGAATCTGCATCATCCTCTGAGTATTCTCCCAATCTTAGCACGCCTTCATTATTCGGTTCCATTCTATCCCTTCATCCCTTCGATCGTTTTCTCCTTCGGAGTCAAAGTCGGAGGAGGAAGCTATCTCCTCACTCACCAACTGGGTACGAAGATCAATTGTGAATTTTTTTCCTCCACTCTCCATTGAAAGGGTATTCCTTTTCCAATTGTGGTTTGCTTTGGTTGTTACTAACCATCCTCTACCCAGTATGACATCATAGCCTTTTTGCTTCAGTGGAATTACGACAAAGTCGAGTACAAACGGTTGTGTACCGATAGTGACTGGTTGTGCCATCAACGTCCCGAGTGGTTTGATGCCATGCTGATATGCACCCAGTAAGTTGAAGGTTGGTGGCCATAGTGTTGGTTTCCCCAAGCTCTTCCAGGTTTCCTCCGGTAAGACTTTCACCCTAGATGCATTGTCAATGATCGTGTTCGTGAGGATGGTACCCAAGATACCCATCTCCACCACTGCAAGGTTCCGCCCATTATTTATTGATAACATCATGGGGTCGGCTGCAGAGCCCCTGGGAACCTCCGTCCGTTCAACCGTGCTTGCTGGAATGTTTTGGCCTAGGAATAGGGCCATTTTCAGGAGCGACATAGTTTCTAGTAGGTCCTTGACCCTTACAAGTACCTCCATTTGCATCATCTGCCTTAAAATATTTTGTTCGGCCATTGCTCGGGTAGAAGTGCCAGCGTCTGTGGAGTCCCTTCGGTCCTCCATACCCTTCGCGATCTCGGCCTTTGCCTCGAGCATCCTTTGTTTCTCCGTCAGAGGGTGAGGATATGTGGCCTTCTTCGTTTGCCCGTGTGTAATTGCCAGGACCTTCTCCGTGCCCCCTCGTTCCATGTCCAAGATGTTGCAGCCGGGCTTCAGACAATTAGCATCCTCATGGTCCCTTAGTCCGCACCACCGACACAGTTTTAGTGGAGCGGTAGCCTCATTCTGATAGTCACGGGCATAATGTCCCCATTGGTTATAGCTTTTGCATTGTATCATGGGCCTCCCCTTTGCGTCATACTGGACCCGTGGCTTGTTCTCATCATTGCCTTGGCCTCCCCGTCGGTTGTTTCTGTACCCGCCAGATGATGCAGCATTTTGTTGACCGCTGGTCCCGGATGTGGAGGGTTGCTCCTGGGTGAAGAGCACTTGTTGATTTCTCGCCCTCAGGTTGTAGGGACATTCTTTGGTGGAATGTCCCGCAATCTGGTAGATGTCGCAAAGGGCTTTCTTAGGGCAAGAACCTTTCGTGTGGCCTGCTTCTTTGTAGTTTGTGCACCACACGGTGTCTTCTTTTGCTTTGCTCGAGCCTCCCTTGGTGGCCTTCAGTTCTTTCATCATCCTCTCCAGATCTTTTTGTAGGGCCAACACTTTCTTACTTGATTCGCCCTCGCTGCTTTCTGCTTTCGATTCATCATTCGAAGACTTAGTGTTCCTGGAGGTCTTATATTCACTCTCCAGATCCATTGCTTGATTGTACGTGTTGCTGTACGACGTGGGTGGGACAATTTTCATTTTCCTCCGAAGGGAAGTTTTTAGTCCCTCCACGAACCACCTTTTCTTGAGTTTGTCCTTTGGGGCTAACTCCATTTTCCTGATGAGTTCCTTTAGTCGTCACCCGTAGGCACGGACAGACTTGCTTTTTGTCTGCTTTGTATTGTAAATCTCTGCCAGAATCTCATTGTCATCCCTTAACAACTGAAATTCTGTCTAGAAGGCCTTTTTCACATCATTCCATGTCGTCAGGCCTGATTTGTCTACATCCGAGTACCAGTTGATGGCTCCTTCCCTCAATGTCGCGGGGAATTATCGGATCCATTCATCCTGGTCCGTGACTCCATTGGCAGCCCATATAGTCTCACAGGTCCAGCAATGCTGAACAGGATCCTCCTTTGCTTGGCTTGTGAACTTGGGCAGTTTCTGCTTACTCGCAGCCATGGTAGGTTGTTGCCTCCATGGGGGATTCGGTACTCCGACACTACCTCCTCCTTGAGTATTGTGTGTAGTGTTCACCGGTGGCATTTGCCCTTGCGGTAGTTGTGTGACTGGTGGGACCGTACTGTGTGGAGTCCTTGGTTCCAACAGACGGTTCTCCTGTGCGTTTGCAGCACCTTCGGCCGTACTGTCACTGGCACCTCCGGCAGTACCGTCACCTTCAACCATACGGTTCCCTTCATGGTCTTGGTCCTCCGTACTTGGTGTATGGGTTAAATCTTCTAACCGGTCTCTCTCTTCCTGAAGTAAGACTTCTCAATCGTGTTTCCTCAAGTAGTTCTTCCCTACTCTGCACTCTCTGATGCTCTGACGAAGTGAACTGTTCTCCGTCGGCCTCTGCACCTTGCGTACCACTTCCGAGGTTCCCTTCGGGCAACCCTCCGGCAAGCTGGTCCTTGGCAAGTTGCCTCAGCCTATATCGACGTTCACGTTGCTGCGTGGAGATCAAAGCCTTTTGTGCGGCCTCACCTTCGTCATCTTGTGCCTTTTTATTTCTATCTTTATTTAAAACATTGGGCATAAATTCTTTCCTCACTTTTCTTCCCGAGTACGTCTAGGCAACAGGGCCAGATGTTTGCCCGCTGGGGTAAACTTAGTATTGCACAGACATAGTACAGGAAATATAATAAACACAGAATATATCAGAGAATAATAAATACTTTCATTAATCATTCCAAACTGGTAAGTATATTTACATCATAATGATAATAATATAATATCTCCCGTGTCCATCCTTCGAGAGGGTATATAAACTACCCGAAGGGCCATGACCGAAACGTCGTGACGTAACTGTCTAACCTCTCGGTCACTAACGACTGAGGCTAACATAATACTTTATTAATATATTAACCCGTGCATACAATTATCCCGACAACAATGTTCACATTCCTAAAGAGAAAAGAACCAAACTAGAACCCTCTGGAAAGAAAGGAATATTGGTTGGCTATAGTGAAACTACTAAAGGATACAGGGTCTACATACAAGGACAAAAATCCATTGACATTAGTAGAGATATCAAATTTGAAGAAGATATTGGTCTTCAACTCTCCACACTTACAAAAGAGGGATCAAATGAGAATGAAAGGGAGAATATTATAGAAAATGATGAAAATCACACAATTGTGAATCAGAGGGAGAATGCCTTAGAAGATGATGGAAATTACATAACTGAGAACCAAAGAGAGAACATAATAAAAAGTGATGAAGTCCCTTCATCTAACCTTGAAGATGTTGAGATTCTTAACAATGTGAAAACACCACTATGGGCAAGAAAAAATATTGAACTAGATGAAATATTTAAAGAAAGTAAGAGAACAAGAAATCAGAAATGCTATCTTGCACTTATGGCTGAGCTTACAAAATCTGAACCATCTAATGTTAAAGAGGCCTTAACATGTCAAGCCTGGAAAGATGCAATGATCGAGGAATATCAATCTATTGTAAAAAATAATGTTTGGGAGGTAGTACCAAGACCTAAAGGGAAATCAGTTGTCTCTTTAAAATGGTTATTCAAAATCAAATATGCTTCAGATGGTAGTATTGAAAAACATAAAGCCAAATTTGTTGCCAGGGGTTTTTCTCAAAAGGCCAGAATTGACTACGAAGAAACCTTTGCTCTGGTTGCTCGATATACTTCTGTAAGAACTATTATTGCCATTGCGGTATCTAAAGGGTGGAAGATCCATCAAATGGATGTAAAGACAACCTTTCTAAATGGTGTTATTGAAGAAGTATACGTAGAACAACCAAAAGGTTTCACCACTCATGACAGAAATAGTTATGTTTACAAACTATAGAAAGCTCCCTTAAGAAAGCTCCCAGGGCTTGGTATGAAAGGATAGACAGTTATATTTCCAAGTTAGGGTACTCCAAAATGAAGCTGATCCTAACATATACTTCAAAACATCCAAAGGTGAAATGGTAATTCTTGTTCTTTATGTTGATGATTTATTAATAACAGGAGAAGATCATCTTATTGCTAAATGCAAACAAGAACTCATAGATGAATTTGATATGAAGGATCTAGGTCTGTTACACTACTTTCTAGGCTTAGAAGTATTGCAGAAGGAAAACGATATTTTCTTAAATCAAGGGAAATACACCATGGACATATTAACCAGATTTGGCATGATGGATTGTAAACCACTATCCACTCCAATGGAAACAAATCTTCATAAGCTCAAAGATGAAGCCGCAGATTTAGAACCTACAGATCCTATATATTATAGATAGTTAATTGGATCACTTATGTACTTGGTAAACACACGTCCTGATATCTGCTATGCTACAAATGTATAAAGTCATTTCATCTGCGAACCAAAGAAGATCCATCTAATAGCTGCTAAACATATTCTAAGATACTTATGTGGTACAATTGGATTTGGCCTAAAATACGAGAATGTTGAGATACAACTCCAAGGTTTTTTTGATTTTGACTGGGCTGGAAATTCAATCGATTGTAAAAGCACTACAGGATGTTGCTTTAGTCTTGGATCAGCGATGATTTCTTGGTTTAGTATGAAACAATCAACTATTGCTCAAAGTTCTACAGAAGCAGAATATATGGCTGCTTCCATGGGAGCTCGAGAAGCAATATGGTTAAGAAAGTTACTATTTGGATTATTCGGCAAGCCTCAAAAGCCCACAGTAATTCATTGTGACAATCAAAGCTGCATTAAACTTTCAGTTAATCTAGTCTTTCACAATCGTTCCAAGCACATAGAAATTCCTTACCACTACATGAGAGACATGGTAGACATAGATGTTATCAAATTTATCTGCATCAATACTGAAGAACAAAATGCTAACATCTTTACCAAGCCTCTTGCAAAGTTGAAAATTGAGTACTTCAGGAAGAAACTTGGTATGATTAAGTTGTGATTAAATTTATGAGATTAAAACTCTTTCATATGTAAATTGATGTATTCATGAATAAATATAAATAAAATATTGTAATATTGTGTTTTTGAAAGGTGACGATCTTTCATGTGTGTTAGGTCACTATTGTAAGGTGATGACCTGAACAATAGTTTGACCTAGTTTCAAGAGTGACTATATTAAGTTACTATCCTGACACTAAATCCTTGAAAGTTATCATTTAATCCAGTTCTGAATTGAGTCGGGGATTATGATAACATGTGCCTCAAGTTATTGATCCAGAATGCGTCGAATATCTTGACACTAATACTTATCACTAAATCTAGTTTCGAATTGAGTCGGGGATTGTGATAACTCTTCTACCAGGATTGAGTATATTAAACTTATGTCTCGGATTGTGCCGGTTATCCTGATGTGAAGTTATGTTGTGATTGATTTATCAATATACACATACAATTAGATAGTGCTATTACATTTTCAATGATCCTAAAGCCTTAACACTTTTATCTTGATGCTAGATTGATAAAATCCAGAGTCCCTTGGGGGCTTGGTGATTCTTGCCTATTTAATACCTCGATGAAAGTTTTTCAATGCTATGTTCTACTGTACCAAGAGTATGAATGCAAGTTCATACTCCTACTAAAGTGGGATCTAAATGTAGCATCGTAAATTGTATCCCTGTACAATTTTATGCTCACATAGGCCCCATTTTACTGTTTTTGGTCTCCCATGCACAATCATGCTTGATTTTTCTCACACTACCTAAAAACCAACATTTTTTTTGCATTCTAGACCTCTGGTCCTTGACCCCGCCTGAGTCGGTAGGTCAAGGCTGCCTAGGGCATCCTTGTCCCAAGACAAGGCTGCTTGAGGCATCCTTGTCCTAGGACAAGGTTGCTTGGGCTAACCTTGACCTAAGATAGGGTCGCTCGGGGCAACCTTGCTGTGATAAAAGGGGCCCAAATTCAAATCAGCTGACAACTACATTGAGGGAGCGAGAAATCCTCTTTCATTTCAGCCTACTTCAAAATTTCAAACACTTTTCATAGGGAGAGGTATAAAAGCAAGCTTACCCTCATCAGCTCACAATGATGCAATCCGAATTCAAGCATGTTATGCAAATTCAGTTGAGCAAGTGATCAAGCATCATCAAGGCATTGAAGAAAGTAAATAAAATTTAGATCCCAAGCATTCATGATGGCATCCATGATCAACCTTTCAAGAAGTCAATTCTACAAGTCAACATCAACATCTTCATGACAACTTTAACACAAAGAAGACTTGTGAAGGATAAGCATTCCATTCAATCAATTTTCAGATCTAGCTTCTACTACATTACAACATGCTTCCATCCAAACTTCATGGTTAATTCCAAAACCAGCGTTTGATCTAGGCAAAACCCCATCAATACAACAATTTTCTCTCTTTTTGTGTGCAAGTGATAGGATATGAAGACACAAATTTGGAATCAGATCAAGGAGATGAAGATCTATAGAACAGGCTTTTGCAGATCCGAAAAAGAAGGGTTTGGATCACCCTGAGTGAAATAATCTTGAACACTTCTGACAAAACTTTCGAAGAAACATCTGAGTAGCATCTTGTTCCCATATATACTAGCTTTTTGGGCATTCAGTGCTCTTAGGTTGGAGTCACCATGAGTGAAATAGTTCACCTGATTTTGGCCTATATTTGAGAAACATTTTCCTTTCTGTCTCTCATTCTCGGATTTGTCTTTGTTGTCTCATATTTGTTTTCTATAACACTATTTATGCTAAAAAAACCTCATTTTTATACCTTTAGCCCTAGATCCAACATTCACTTTACATTATTCTATTATCATTTTTAACTCTCCCATGAGGACCGTTGGAGCCACCTTGTGCTTAATCCCTTTCAATCAGATTCGAGGTTGTGCCTCGTGGATCCACTCTTCTTCCAAATAATTAAAGTGGAAATAGGCCTATTTTCCTAGTTTGCACACATAAGCTAGTGAACTCTATTTCCCTACATTACAATTAGTAATCACACATATGACTAAAAATATATATAAATACCATACTTCATTAGATAAGTCATGTCAAATGTATATTTGTTCTTACTATTCAATCACAATAGGGTTTGAATGAGGAAGCACAGTAAGTTGGCCTGAAGCAATCCTCACACTAAGCCCAAGAGTGGACACTTAGCCTTTTGGCCCCGAGTGACAGGCACATTGGACATCCAACATGGGGTGGTCTACCTAGTGATGTGCTTGTATCTGCTCTTCCTAGCCATATCTCCTTATTCATTCTCTTATGCCTTGTGGTTTCTCCAATAATCAACCATCGTAGAAGTTGGAAAGGAAATCGCTATAGGGTGCCTAGAAATCCTCCTATTTAATCCCAAGAGAGGACACTCACTCTCTTGGCTCCAAGTGGCAGGCACATTGGACATCTATCATGGGGTGGTCTACTTAGATGCCGATCACATATTTACTCCCCTTTCTTGGATTTTCTCTTCTATACATGATTGCTTCCTAGGTTAAAGATAGATTAGTGATTTAAAATATGCATTTCACATTAAGACACAAACAATTATATGAGCTGAGTATCAATTCTAGATTAGCATATCATATTACCAACAACTATATGATTTCAGTCTTCTATAGCAATTTAGACAAATCTGACTTGATGCTAATTCCCTCTTTGGGTGTTGATCCCTACTCTCTTGGATGAGTGCTATTGTTGGATGTTTTGATCTATCTATTGGATCGCTGGATATTGGTTGCCCTCTTATGAGGATCGACGTTCCTTGTGAGATGATTGCTTGATCTTTATACTTCATTGCTAGAAGAGTGACCAGCTTTCATATGAATTGAGTCTGAACTTTTCATTTTTGCCTTTGAGAATAATATATTATTCCTGAAGTTGATCTCCCTTAGATCTCCTCCTCAATGAAACCTTCTCCCCTTTATATCCTCCAATGTCAGGGAGAATCACACCTCTTCATCATGTCTTCCCTTGCAATGGTCACAACCTTTCACATATACAACCCTCTGAAAGAATCACAACCGTTCATCATTTCTCTGCTTTGAGAAACTCACAACCTTTCATAATTAGCAATCTTTCAAGGGGTCAAAACCCTTCATCATTTCTGCTCTTTGAAAGTGTCACAAGATTTCATAGTTTCCACCCTTTGAATCAGTCACAACCTTCTATAATTACCACCCTTTGGAAGAGTCACAACCCTTCTGCTTTTTGAAGTAGTCAATTTTTTATTTTCTTCTCATTCCTTTTTTTCTTCCATTAGTTCTTTTTTAACTCACATCTTCCTTTATTTCTTGCTTCCTCCATATCTGCCTTTCAAATGATCTCTTCACCTTTTATATCTCATGTTTGAGGTAGTCACAACTCTTCACTGCATGCCTCTTGATCGTTCATTGAACTTAACTTGCAATTATATTATATTGTATTTTATTATTTCTCTATATATTTTAATTTAATTATTATTATTTATTATTGAATTCTATTTTAAAATGGTGATATTGCACTGTTTATTCATTATTGGGCTTGGGGTTAGCATCTAACCATGCAAAAGTAGTTAGCAAAAAAGACTAAGTGAATACATCTGTAGGTTAACAAGGAGGACCAAAATTGACTTGTTATTGATGTGGATTTGAGGGCCAATTGACAATAGAAAAAAGGATACAAAAACTGAGTTTCTTATGGGTACAACACAAAACAAGTTGAGACCAAGGTTACACGGGGATGCGTCCCTTCCCCCCAAACCCCCCAACCCAATCCCCTCAGCATTCTCAGGACGGTGGAATGCAAAGAGGGTGTCCACCTCCCGTCCCTGATGAGCAAAATTTTGCCAAAATGGCAAGAAACTTTCCGTGTCATTCGAATGGGGGACGTTTTGAGAACAACTAGCTATCCCCTACGGCTAAGAACCCAGGCATTAAAAAACAAAAAAAAGTTACTTTTTCAAATTTTGTTTGCTTCTATACCTTCGTATAACAATCAAAACAATGTATTCAAATTTCAAATGTATGAGAATCAAAAAGGCTATCTAAATTCAAATGTGTGAGAATCAAATATATTCAATAAAAAACATAGTAGAAGCTACAATTGTTTAATTCTCTAAGGAATGCCAAATCCGAGTCTCAATACTATGCTTGAAAAGTGTCAATCTTGAGTTTTAAATTTAAAAAATGCACTATTTTATTTCTTTGTATGATTGTGTAATGTCCCCTACTAGGGACTTCCTGTTAACATTACTAAGCAATATTATTAATATTGCACACCATCTATTCATATTGTCTCTTCTCATATGAATATGACAATTGATAATTATTGTTATTTAATCATCGGTGTTGAGCATTGTTATTAGAAATTACCAATCACATCTCTATGGTTGCTGACACTTAATATTCTTCATTGGTTAGTTTAAATACTAATCTTAATATTATCAACTTATCAACATGAATTCGTCTTTACTTTCCTCATTGTTTATTACTGAGCTCTTCATGGATGTAGATGAACTGCTCCATGTAATTGGGTTCTTGTGTCAAAAAATCCCTACAGTCGACACACACACACACACACACACACATATCTTTGTGTTGGTAAGTCACTTACCCTATCTGGTGTGTCAAGAAAATCGCTTCACATAGCTTGCCATTGCGGGTCTTTGTCATCTCTTAAAATAGTTGTATGCAGGGTCCAGGATGCCTAATACTTGTGCACTATTGCTATGATACTTATGTATTCTTGCTAATATATTAATGGTATCGATGACCCTCCAATATAATTCTTGTTCCAAAATTGCTTGTTCTCAAGCAATGCCAATTTTTATACAAATCTTTCAAAGTGAGTGTCTTTAGCTGTGCAATGTTGATATTAACCAATGCATTGAGAATTTGAAAGGTTTGTACTCTAAGACAAGTTTTCTCTCATATTCTAGAAACAAGAATCAAGACCTCATCTTCGTAATGGCATCACTGATTTGGATTGACCAATGTTTTGTCAATTCATGCTCACTCTAGTTATTCTCTTATTCTAGATCAATCAAAAATAGAACCACACATGGAATATACATTTGAAAATACGAATCACATGAATGTATGAAGATGCGGAGTGTGCACAAAGTATGCACATAGCTGCATGAAAACACAAAACATACAGACAGTATACACATTAATGCATGAAGACACAGAGCATACATGGAGTATACACATAATCAATACATTGTTAGATTTTTTCTTATTGACTAGAAAACAAAGAATGATAAATGTGTCTTGCATAACCAATCATGATTTAGTTTAGTAGAAAACCCCCAAGAGGGCACCTGTAAACTACTCAACCCAGCAAAGTCCAAGAGCGTGCAATGTCCCACTATGATAACTCACCTCTTGGCCCACAAGAGGCATGAACGTCCCACTATGACAATTTCATCCCTTGGGGTGGCCTACTTTGTAATGTCCCCATTTTGAGCAAGCATTAGAGTCAATGGATTTAGCCTATCACTGGGTCCTTGTAGGCTAATACTGGTGATTAGAGGACCTTGTTGTGGAGTCATTCGGCTCACTAGAGGATGATTGTGAGTGTTTATCTCTCCAGACCCTCCAAATATTCTGAAGCTAGGTTGTTTAGTGGGTTTTGGCTTCGTTTTGAGGGACTTACTATTTATCGTAAGTCAATGGATGATTCCAATGAGCTCAGATGATTTAGAGGAGTTATATGATGCTTTCAGATGTTATTTTCATCTTCTGGATTGGGCTCCAAGATTCTTGGAGGGAGCGTCTATTTTTAGAAAGTCACCCAGTTAGGAACATTCATCATATTTCATCATCACAATTACTCCTGTGTGGTCAAATTTCACTTCCGGTGTGGTTGGGCCATTTTCGCAACTTCAGATGTATAATTTAATTATGTGCACTGTTGTCGGTAATTATGTTATTAGTGTTTGTTAGCGTTGGTCATTGGGAGTGGTTGCGATGGTTAACACTCGCACCCCTTCGACCTTTATATATGTGATGTACTTACTTTCCGTGGCTGAGCATGGTTAGTGTGATTACAGCTGTTGTTGGCTTACGCATTTGAGTACTTATGTTATGCATTGTAAAGCATTGACGAATTAATATAAAAGCATGGTGAGTTCTCTAGTATATTAGTCTGTTACATTTATTGTTCTTGTATGAATTGAAACCTGTTACCCCACGGGGAGCAAACATCTGGCGCCATTGCCGATAAAAACTCGGGAGGAGTGTTGATGGCAAAGGGAAAATCATGGGCCAACCGATAGATTATGGTGCAAGTATTAGCCAAGAGCACAAGGAGGAAAACCCAAAACTTTTTGAAGGCGAACAGGCATTGATATCAGACTTTGTCGCGTTGCTGCAAGAGGCGATTGAAACTCACGTCATGAGGGAAGCTGCACGTGAAGAGGTTCTGGAAAGTACCATGTGGAGTCCTCTCAGAGTGAGTCCTACAATGGACCGGTTAATGTGCCATCTTCCTTGACTGTTGGCAAAAACTTTCCTTGCCCTCTAGAACTGTCGTGAGGAGGCCAACTGCGAAAACAAATGACAACAAATCTTTCAAGCCTACGAATAGAACATACACCAAGGGAATAGCCGAAGGGAAGAGGAGGAATGCGATGAAACCCAACGGAGGCAAAATAATAATTAAACCTTCCAAACAAAAATAGAAATAAAATAGAGCACTGGAGTTGTTACGGTTTTGTCATATATTGTACACAATTGATGAATTAATACAAAGCATTCGGTGCTCTTTTTTATATCATGTTCTGTTACATTTCATGCATAAGAGAAGGAATTAATGCCCAACTCTCTAAACAAAGATAAAAATAGAGAACAATATATAAATGATTGCTAGGCTATTCAAAGGGCCTTAACACGACAACAACAGGTGGAACAAAGGAGAAGGCTGAGGAGACTTGCTGAGGGACTACTAGAACAAGGAAACCAAGCTAGTGCCACAGTAGCCGAGGAAGCCAAAGGAGAATGGTACGGTTGGGAGGAACACCACCAGGAGTATGGTAGGGAGGAATATCGCCGGGAGTACATTATGGAAGACTTGATAGAAGAGACCAAGAATCGGTTTGGCAAATTAACCCTCACACCACGCACAAAGGCCAAGAAAACTTGAAGGAACGAAGGGGAAGAGGCCAGAGACAAGAATGTCAAGGATACCAGTGCAGCTAGGAGTGTCGAAGGGACACTGGGGCACAGTAGTCAGCACAACCCATGAGGCTCCAACCCACCCAGTTCGGGAGCACAACCAACTGGAGGTAACAAAAGTAGAAACATGTCGTAACAAAAGCAAAAACTGCCAAAGTTCACTGGCGACGAGGACCCCGTCAGACACTATTGTACATGTGAGACAATCTGGTCAGCGAATGGAGTAACCGATAAGGACGAATGGTTCCAACAGTTCCCAACAACCCTACGTGGAGTCGCCATTGATTGGTACTCCGATATAGACAAAGCAAAAATAAATATGTAGGACAACCTAAGGAAAGAATTTCAGATTGAGTTCTACTTGCTTTGGGACGACAATGAAACAGAAGCGGAAATCTATAGTACGAAGCAAGGGAAGAAGGAAACGGTGAGAGCTTACAACCGGAGGCTCAAAGAATAGCTGGGGAAGATGGAAAACCAGCTTGCCGACGGATTGAAGAAGAGATGGTTTGTTGAGGGACTAAAGCCCTCACTCAGTAAGAAAATGAAGATAGTACCTCCCACGTTGTACGTTGATACCTACGATAGAGCCATGGATCTTGTAAGCGAGGATAATGTTAGCAATATGAGTTGTCATTAGTGTATTTCACAAAACCCATTCCCACCGGTAAAGGATTACCGGTCGCTCACATTACTTTGAAGACACCTGTAGATATGAACAACATGTTTGCACCGGTTGACTATTTCGATAGATACACCGGTAGACCGAATCCAAAACAAATCGGTCTTATGAGGCAGACAAGGACAAACTGGGTATAAGGGTATACCGGTCTAACTGGAAGATAGATCCGATCCAAATTTTAAGGATCAATTTGAGTTACAGTTCAAGTTAAAAGCCTGATTATACGGGACATCCATCAATCAGAGGTGAAGTTAGCTTTTCAACTGAAGTTAGCTTTAATTCTACGGATGATCTCAAAGTGAACTCCAGATCACAATGCATAGCCTCTATGTGTTGCATGATTTATGGTTAAGTTTATTCCCTGGCGGTTCTATGAGTCAAGAGGTTCACTCTTGTATAAATATAGGTCATAGGATACAAGATATGTTGTTGCTGTTGTTGATAGTTGGAAATTACACAGAGCAGAGGAGAGATATCTTCTAAGAAGTGCTGCAAGCACAGAGGTGAAGTAAGAAAGATAAGTCAATAGCCAGGCAAACTGGGGAAGAGATCTACAGGTATGATCTAATCAGACAATCAGTGTCATAATAGATCACAGCTTTCATAAAGTTTTAAAAGCATATTGAAATCCCTCTATCAAGGTGAACCTAGTCGGTTCGTTGTAAAAATCCTCTGACAAGGTGACATCTGTGTTGATGTTCAAAGTCTTGTAACCAGGCAACTCTTAACAGGGTTTAGGTCTTAATTGATCTTTTGTAAAATCCCATAATCGGGTAGCACCTTAACTAGTGCTTTGTAAGCTCCTAATAGGGCGCCTTCATTTGATACTAGTGAAGTTGTGAGCTCTGTCTCACCGTGGTTTTTTCCCTCCAACCGAGGGTTTCCACGTATAAATACCTGTGTTAATTTATGTGATTCTGTCTATGTCTGTGAATGATTATTATATTATGTTTATCTATAAGGATAAGAATAAGAAAAGAGAATTACGGGAAGTAAGGAGCATTTACTGATTCACCCCCCCCCTCGTAGTAACCGGTAAGTGTTAAAATTTGGTATCAAAGCTCGGTTTCTCTATACAACAAAGCTTAATAGCTTGAGAAAAAGATCATGGAGGGTTACCTGTATCAGAAACAGCTAGAGGAAGCCAACGACATTATTGCCTCACTGGAGAATAGACTAAGGAAGTCACTTGCAAAGAGAAAGGAGCTGGCTCTGCAATTAAATGAGAGTAATGAAACAATCGATGAACTCTCTAGACAGAGTGGATTCGATGAGGCAAAGAAAGTAGTCTCTGAGCTTACGGAAAAGAATCAGATCCTAACCGGTCAGATTGCTGATCTCAAAAGGGAGCAAAAGATGAATGCTCTGAGGATGACTGAACTAATTGAACAAAAACGAAAAACTGAAAGTAAGAGAAACGCAACAGTCAAGACATCAACATCCTCTAAAAAAGAAATGAACCGAGCAGAGGAAGCTGTAAGGGCAAATGAACTCCTCATCATGCAACTCCAAGAAGACATGCTGATTGTCACTCAAGAAAATGCCAACATGCACAAAGCATGGCAGGGTAGAGATGAAGCATGCAAGAAGATGGCGATCGAGATATATCAACTCAAGGAACAAAAGAAAGTCCTTGAAGAAAGGAATGAAATGCTGAGAAAATACAATGAAAGCTCGGTGAAACTCGACGAGCAACTCAAAGCTCAAAGAAAGCGCAACGATCACACCAATCTTGAATCCATCGGTGCAGTCACCAAAGAGAACGGTGATTCAGCTGAAGCAAAGTCGAGCAAGAAGAACAAGAGGAAGACGCTAGCACAAAGAGGTAAGAAAACTTTCAATACTTCTTCTAAGCATTATGGAAAACCGGGTCATAACACCAATAACTGCAGAAACACACCGGTAAAAACCAACAGCAGTTATTGTAAAAACTGTTGCAAAAATGGTCATAAGACCAATGAGTGCTGGTCAATCCCCTTATCTGTGTCTAGTAGAAGCAGGGGAAGTTTCAAGGGATATTGTTATACTTGCAACAAGTTTGCACACAAGGCTGAAGAATGCAAATCAAAGACAATGGCATTCAGATCACCAAGACCGGTATCCTCCAAGAAAAGCAAAAACCAGAACGCAACTATTCATACAAACAAAGGAATGCATTGCAACAGTGGATCATGGAGCAAATCCCCTAACCCAAGAGTGATGAACCCATGGAAAGCAACCGATATGATCTTCTATTACTGTAACAGAGTCAGTCACCTAGCTAAGGACTACTGAAACCGGATTAGGAACAAAATCAAGGAATCGGACAAACCAGTGATGAAGACCTTAGCTTCCGGTAAGAAGAACAACTGAGATAAGGAGACCAAGAAAGAAGTAAAGAAAATATGGTCTGTTAAGGAATCAAAGAACTCCGCTGACGAGAAAATTGAGGCAAGATCATCGTCACAAGATGATGATATTTCTTCTACAAACTGAGGTTTCAAGGCTTAGGGGGAACTGGTAGTGCAACTACCATTCCTGGTAGGACTGGTGAGTCTAATCTCACTTGATCTACAGGTCAGACCGGAAAGATATGAGATGATTAACCGGGGCGTGCCTAATCAAAGGAAAAGGGTCGGACTACCGGTTAGCAAAAATAGCAAGAAAGGTTAGGTAAGGCATTTAATGCTGTAGCCGTTTAACAATAGTTACCGTTTGGTAATTATTGTTATGCCCTAATCCTATTAAAGCAAAGAAGGATTACTCTTTTGCTTTCATCTTGCAATTTTATGTTTATCTTTTTCATGCTTGAGCAATTTTCTTGCGAAATAATCATCAAGCGAGATTATTTGTGAATACCGATCAATCATCTCTCCGAGTAACCGATTAAGAGCAATGGCATCTTCGTGATACGAAGCTAAGCTGGTTCCAGCAAAGCAAGCCGATCTTCCTCCGTATAATATTTCGACAAATCAGAACAAGGAGATCGACATGGCTGGCGCGCTCTCCTCAGTACCTAAAGGAGTGGTTTGACAGGAGATGTAACTGCGTTCATCCGTGCCAAGCAATAAGAGCGGGGGAGATGTACATACAAAGCAAGTATCACTCGCTATGCAAAAATGACAATTATCCCAATGGGTACGCAAAGCTGGTATCATTTGGGATTATCAATGGAGTCTCCTATCCAAACATATTCAGACTAGAATGGATTCAAATGGTGGTTAGTCTAGTGCATGAACTAGGATTTTGGGTCTCGAAAGGAGTCTGCACTCTGATCACAAAAAATGATCTCCATAGGGTAACTGGGTTCAGCAATCAAGGGGAAGCTCTAACCCTAAGAATGATACCAAATACAGTAGTAATCAATTTGACAAAATCAAAGTCCGACAAGTGATTGATGACCGTGACTGATATTGAAGATCTAGTCGTTCGGTTCGCATCTGCAGTAATAGGTTACAAAGTATATCTAT
This sequence comes from Chamaecyparis obtusa, assembly GCA_027943335.1. Taxonomy (NCBI): domain Eukaryota; kingdom Viridiplantae; phylum Streptophyta; class Pinopsida; order Cupressales; family Cupressaceae; genus Chamaecyparis; species Chamaecyparis obtusa. The sequence continues at coordinate 1,220,062 of BSBK01002307.1, read as the reverse complement.
CCAGTAACCTAAATAGTATACCAGGTGGAGGCATACATGCAGCTTATAGAATTATACACGACAATGCACAATATGACATGTGCGAAATTCTAAGAGGACAGATCTTTGAGAACATGAAAAAGCTAGGCATCGTTAAAAAGAAATCACTGAAATTTGGTACACTTCTGGTTTGTCTCTACTTTTACTATTCTAATTCCTTCCCTGGGAGAGGAAAAGTAACATGGACAACAGATCGACCGGTCTTGATGCAAATCAGTGACATGGCTAGTCAACTGGGAGACCAGTTTGATAAGGCTATGACCGAGCATTTTAAAGCCTTTCAGCTGAAGATGCATGCCAAACAAAGGATTTCGTCAACTATAGTTGACAAATACAAAGAAGAGGTATGTTTTTTGGTATCAACTGACTTCTGCATCATCCAAGCAAGAAAACCAAGAGATGAGTATGCACCAGAGCTCGGTTACGAGATTACCACAAAGATTGCAATGGTGTATGTAGAGGCCTTGGAGAGAGCACACTTGGATATCGACGCTCAACGATTTGGAACCTACGAGGAGATAGAGAAAAATCCAAAGAAAGATCCAATCAAGAATGTTTATGTGAAAAGAACGCCCACACCAAAGAAGAAACTGGGAGCTGCACCACCAAAAGCACAAAAGAAGAAAGCTCAACCGAAGGAAAGCACTCAAGAGGAAGCTGAAGAAACCAATTTTGAGGACACAGTTCCCCTCAGCGAAAGAAAGAAGAGAACCGGTAAACCGACAAAGGTGGATCCGCCAAGAAGTAGTAAGCCAACAATTGATGAATTTGTGACAGGATTGAAAGAATGTGGTGAAATGGCTGGTGTTGAAAGAAGATACAATCTGGCAAATGACAATGACCGAAGAAAAATTGAAGATGCTGTAGTTGAATGCCTACATAAGTTTAATCTGAGTCCTATAGAACTTCAGAAAATATTGCCTAAGGATCTTTTGGATATCTTTCAAGGTAGGTGGAAAGCTTCAATGAACAGAGAAAAGGAGCTAAGGATAAAAGCTCTATTAGAAGTTCAGAATCATCTCACACTAGAAGAAGCTACTCAACAAGCTGAGCTACATCAGCAAAATTTCCTGACAAAGAAAAGGATAGGTCTCTTGCTGATTGGAGAAACCGAGAAAGTGCATGATGAAGGAGTAGCCATTTGGACCAATCTTGTTCGGACTCAGCAACAAGTAGAGGAAGCACGCCAAAAAGAAACAACTCCACCGATCCGTGACACTGGGAAAGGGAAAGGTGTATTTGGAGTAGAAAAACCAGTCATTGTTGACATAACCGATGAACTGTCAAATCCTACACTCCTAGTATCTCCAGAAAAAGGTAAGGGTCGCAATATGACCGTCAATGATATTGTAGCAGAAATTACAAATTTTGGAGAAATAGACAATGCAACCAAATGGTATAGTGTATTAGCCGAAGAGGACAAACATAAAATTGAAAAAGCTCTTGTTGAAAGTCTACTAGACTTCATCAAGACTCCTAGGGATTATAGAGGCAAGTTTCCTCCTGAGTTAAACAGTAAGCTTCAAGTAAAATGGAGAATTGGTCTAGAAATAAATTCAAAGATTAATAAGGAAGCACTGGAAAAGGCTAGACTTGGTCTAAGCGACGAAAGTGCAAAACTTCTATTAGAAGCTTCTATGAATCTGGATACAAATTACAGAGTTGCCAAAATTCTCAATGGGTATGAGACTGAAGTCTTGAAGGAGACTTTAGATTTCTGGAAGCAGTATGACTTCAATACTCTTGAAGCAATAGGTCATCAGGATCACAACATAAAAATCATTGACCCGCTTGTTTAGTTTATTGCAACTAAGACTCCAACTGATGAACAGGAAGTTCTCACATAAATGTTCACTTCTGGTGAACCGGTCAACTTGGGACAGACTTCTGACAACATTTCTACGGACAGATCAGTTAAGGGAGATGAAGGAATTGCTGCAGATGATCTTAATAAAGCAAAAGAGCAGCAACAACCACAAGCTCCACCAAAAGAGCCGTTGCATCAAGAAGATGATGCTATGCCTGAAATACAAGTACAACAATCGGAAGACAGATCGGAAGAGGAAATTAAGCCAGACGAACAAGATAAAAGAGAACCTGAGCAAGCTCCAAAGGCACAGGAACAGGAAACTCTTCCTAGCTCCTTTAAAAGAAATCTCTCATCCTTTGAAGAATCTGAAGCAAAGAGAAGTAAGACAAGCGATACAATAGTTGACATCAACAAAATGTCAACAAAACAGCTGAAAGAGCTCACCAAAAGAAAACAGGATATGGTTCTGATCAAAGTAAAAGAAATCCTAATACAATTTCGTACCGGATGCCAACATAGATGAAGACGAACCGGTTATTGACCAGCTGGAAGTGTTAGCTCAAACAATCGGTGAAAATCTAACTGATCTAGAAACAGTGGCAATTGAACACTATGAGAAGAAAAGGGTAGAGATTCTTCATAAACAGGTTACAGGTATAAAGGCTACTCTGTCAGACAACCTAAAAGTTCTTCAATAGTAGATCAAAGTTGCAGGAGGTTTGATGAGCAGAACATCAAATTCTGAGATATTCTTGCAAGATTTAACTGAAAAAGTTGCACAGACCTTAGAAAACATTTGAGCTTTGTCAACTCAATTTGACATCAAGAATAAAACTGCGACCACCTTTAGCAGAGAAATGACTAGTCTTGCTCTAGTCCAGAGAAAAACAACTGATGAAGAGAATAAGAGAATCCAAGATGTCACAGGCTTTCAGATGCTTCTGGCCCCAACACTAGATATCATGCATCAAACAAATATTTCTACAAATGCTCTGATCAACGAACTAGACTACAAAACTGTCGAAGATATGAAAAACATAATTGTGTCTCTAAAAGCGGCCCAAAAGAACATTGAAAGTGTAACCAGTGAATGGGCGCTCTTCCTCCATTCTGCAAAGAACATCTATAAGGACATCTTCACAAAGCTACAAATGTAAACTTATTCGAATCGCTTAACCCTTTGTCCTATGGAGGCAAAAAGGGGAAGATGAATGTACAGTGGAACACAAGGAATAGAGGGAAGAGGAAACTGTAGAAAAGTAAACAAGGGAAGTTCCATCGCACCAACATAGGGGAAGTGTTCTACATAAAGTCCACAAACAAAGAAAGGTACAAACTCACAACCTTTGTATGAGTAGTTTTGTGTATAGTCTGTGAGTGGTTTTGTGTATAGTTTTGCCACCAATGACAAAGGGGAATATTTTTAGCAATATGAGTTGTCATTAGTGTATTTCACAAAACCCATTCCCAACAGTAAAGGATCACTGGTCATTCACATTACTTTGAAGACACCGGTAGATAAAGAACAACATGTTTGTACCGGTTGACTATTTCGATAGATACACCGGTAGATCGAATCCAGAACAAACCGATCTTATGAGGCATACAAGGACAAACTGGGTATAAGGCTATACTGGTCTAACTGCAAGATAGATCCGATCCAGACTTTAAGGATCAGTTTGAGTTACAATTCAAGTTAAAAGCCTGATTATATGGGACATCCATCGATCATAGGTGAAGTTAGCTTTTCAACTGAAGTTAGCGTTAATTCTACGGATGATCTCAAAGTGAACTCCAGATCATAACGCATAGCCTCTATGTGTTGCATGATTTATGGTTAAGTTTATTCCCTGGTGGTTCTATGAGTCAAGAGGTTCACTCTTGTATAAATATAGGTCATAGGACGCAAGATATGTTGTTGCTGTTGTTGATAGTTGAAAATTACACAAAGCAGAGGAGAGATATCTTCTGAGAAGTGCTGCAGGTACAAAGCTGAAGTAAGAAAGATAAGTCAACAGCCAGGCAAACCAAGGAAGAGATCTACAAGTATGATCTAATCAAACAATTAGTTCATAATAGATCATTGCTTTCATAAAGTTTTAAAAGCATATTGAAATCCCTCTATCAGGGTGAACCTAGTTGGTTCGTTGTAAAAATCCTCTAACAAGGTGACATCTATGTTGATGTTCAAAGTCCTGTAACCAGGCAACTCTTAACAAGGTTTAGGTCTTAATCGATCTTTTGTAAAATCCCATAATCAGGTAGCACCTTAACCAGTGCTTTGTAATCTCCTAATAGGGTGCTTTCATTTGATAATAGTGAAGTTGTGAGATCTGTCTCACCGTGGTTTTTTCCCTCCAACAAAGGGTTTCCATGTATAAATACCTGTGTTAATCTGTGTGATTCTGTCTATGCCTGTGAATGATTGTTATATTATGTTTATCTATAAGGATAAGAATAAGGAAAGAGAATTACGGGAAGATAGGAGCATTTACTGATTCAGCCCCCCTCTGAGTAACTAGTAAGCGTTAATAGATAAAACCTCCAAGAAGAAGAGGGGCAAGTCATCATCGGGGAGTGATGACTCATCAGAGGAGAGCAACAACGACAAGGAGTCGAATAAGAAGGTACATGCTCCCTAGAAAGATATGGAAAGAATTATGAGGGAATTTAAAACAATGAAGGGGAGTACAGGTAGAAGTGATGAAGGGGAGTTGTGGTGCATTGATTGCAAGGAGAACGACCACATGAAGGGCTCTTGTCCTAGAAAAGCATCCTGCGAGATTTGCCAAGTTATGGGTGATTCCACCAAGGAATGCCCATACAATATGAAAATGAGGAGCCAACAAGTGCTCTTCACACAAGAGCAACCGTCCACATTCGGGGCAGCAAACACCTCCCATTAGACACAGTAATGCATCATCTGGCAGGTTTTGAAACAATTGGTGCGTAGGGGGAGGAAATAATAACAATAGTAACAAGAGCTGGATACAATATGATATGAAGGGACGACTGATCCTGTGCGAGGCATGCAACTAGTGGGGTCATTTTGCCCAAGACTGTCAAAAGGACACACGACAAAAGTTGTCTCGATGGTGCAGCCCCAGAGACCACGAAGATGCCAACTGTCCGAAACTCGATTTCAACCTTCTAAACTCGACGTCACTCGTGCACAAGCAAAACAGGCCACATACCCCAACCCCCGTATCAAGAAGAGGATATGGGAGGCTAGAGAGGAGACTGAAAATACATTGAAGGCACGAAAGGAGACACATGAGATGGTTGGCACTTCTTGTCAGACAGAAGCGAAACATAATTTACAAATTCAAATGTTACACATGGAGGTATTGGTGTAAGTCCAAGACCTCCTTCACACCATGCCTTAGTTGCGGACAGCGTTGTTGGACACTTTCATACAACCCAGCACCACACAATGTATAGATGTTCCTAGCAGGTCTGCAATGGATCTGATGTAGCTGGCCATAAATAATGGCCGACACCCTATAGTCGTGGAGATGGGCATCCTTGGGACCATCTTGACGAATACCATTGTGGATGGTGGATCAGGGGTGAATGTACTTCCAGAAGGGATGTGGAAGAAACTCATTAAACCAACTTTGTGGGCCCCGACTTTCAATTTACTGGGTGCAGATCAACAAGGAATCAAACCCCTCAGGACACTAATGGCCCAACAAGTCACTCTAAGCACACAACCATTTGTGCTAGACTTTGTTGTGATTCCGCTCAAGAAGAAATGATATGATGCCATTCTCGGCAGGGGGTTACTTGTGGCTGCGAGGGTCAATCACAACTGGAAGAAAAATACTCTCAATTGAGAGCGGAGCGTGGAAGTTTGTCATCGATCTCCGAACCCAGATGGTGAGCGAAGAGCTTGCATCTTCCTCAGAGCCGGAGTCTAACAGAGAGAATGGGGGGATGGACGAAGGAAGGAACCGAATGGAGCCTAACGACGAAGGTGTTCTAGAACTTGAGGAGTGTTTGGAGGATGAAACGGGCTCGATGAATGACTCTTCCACTAGCAAATGGAAGACTATGAGCTATTTCACAGTTATATGTTGGAGGTGGAGGAAGTAGAACAAGCATCGTAGAGAGATTTGTTTCCGTCGGAGTACAGGGAGGGGGAGGTTTATGTGAATGAAACCGCAACACACAAATTTGATGCCGAGAGACCAATAAAGTATGAAGAGCTGTCCCCGTGGATCACAAATCTCAGAGATGAGGCAAATCCGTGCAACATTCTGGTAGGGGACGACTGGAACCCCATGTTAAAGGCCGCAATATTCAAGATTTTTTTGGAGTATAAGGATGTATTTGCGTGGACCTACAAAGACCTCAAGGGTGTACCACCGGAGTTGTCCATACACCACATTCCTCTGGTACCTAGAGCCGTACCCGGGTGGAAAAGGCCTTACAAAATGAACAAAAATTACGCAGTGAGGGTGAATGAGGAGATCAAGAGCGTATGCTCGAGGCGGGGATCATCTTCGCGGTATAGACAAGCCAATGGGTGTCCCCGATTGTGATATCATTGAAAAAGGAGGCCAACCAAATCATAATTTGTGTCGACTTTATGTGCCTTAATGCCATCACCGTGAAGGATCCCTTCCCCATCCCATTTACGAATACCATCCTAGAGGAGGTTGCTGGACATGAGATGTACTCATTTCTGGATGGGTTTTCGGGATATAATCACATATCCATCACGGAGGAGGACAAGTTGAAGATGACCTTCATAGTGGAAGAGGGTGTGTACGCGTAGAACCGGATTCCCTTTGGTCTATGCAACACACCAGCAACCTTCCAATGGATAATCTTGCACATCTTTGACAAGATGTCGATAGGAAATCTGAGGGCCTTCCTCAACGAATAGTCGATCTTTAGCGGGTAGGACACATTTAGCAGCCCCTCAGGAATGTATGGAGAGGTGTCGGAGAGCAAGGCTGGCACTCAACCCAAAGAAGTGCAGGTTTATGGTCCCACAAGGGAAAATGTTGGGCCATATCATTTGCAAGGCCAGATTAAAGACATACCTCGACAAGGTTAGAGTAATCGTGGAGATGGAGCCTCCCACAGATGTCACGGGGTTGTAGTCATTTCAGGGCCACATTGGCTATTACAGGCAGTTTATAAAGAACTTTGCTCATGTCTCCTATCCTCTGGATAGGTTGACATAGAAAGGAGAACCCTATGTTTGGGGGACAGAACAAGATGCCTTGTTTGAAGAATTCAAGACAAGACTAGTTGGAGCACCAATTCTGTTGTATCCAAATTGGGACAAGGAGTTCCACGTCCATGTGGATGCTTCTAATTTTGCAATTGTTGCAACTTTGGCTCAGGTGGGTGATCACGACTTAGACCACCCCATTTATCTCACCAGTAGGATGTTGTCAAGAGCAGAAAAGAATTATAGTACGACAGAGTAGGAGGCACTTGGGATGGTTTATGCAGTACAAAAGTTCAGACATTATCTGTTGGCAACTCCATTCACATTTTACATGGACCACCAAGCACTTGTGTGCCTGGTGAAGAAACCAATCATACAGGAGAGGGTGAGTAGATGGTTATTGTTGCTACAAGAATTTACCTTCACAACCATCGTGCGGCCAAGGAAAAGCCATGTGATCGCAGATCAGCTCTCTCGGATTAAATCTGGAGAGCCGGCAGAGGGAGTTAATGATGACTTTCCTAACGTCCACTTGTTCCACATTGTAATTTTTCTAGAATGGTATAGGCATATCGGGGAGTAATTGTCCACATCGCAGTTTCCGAGGGATATGCCACCTGAAGAGAGGAGGAAACTGGTGCTCAAAAGTAGAACCTTCCAGCTGATCAATGGGCTACTATTTGAAATGGGACTAGACCAGGTGCTCCGGAGGTGTGTCATTGAGGAAGAAGTCCCTAGTGTCCTTTGGGAAGCACATGAAGGTCCGGCTCATGGACACATGGGGCCTGACACTACTGCGAGGAAAGTACTACTCGCAGGTATGTGGTGGCCCACATTGTACAAAAATGCCAGGGAGTGGGTCGTAGGATGTGATACTTGTTAGAGGGTTGGAAAACCATTGAAGAGAGACTTCATGCCTCTAAATCCTTCTCACGCACAAGAACTCTTTGAATGTTGGGGCTTGGACTTTATTGGACCCTTGAAGGTAAGTCGGGCCTGGAGGTGCCGATACATAGTGGTAGCAATGAAGTATTTAACAAAGTGGGTCAAAGCAATGGATCTGCAGACAATTCAGCATTAAGTATGACCAAGTTTATCTATGAGCAAATTATAATAACTTACGACATTCCTATCCAGTTGACGACTGACAGAGGAGGCCATTTTGTGAACTATGTCGTCAGGTTGTTGACTACAAAATTCGTGATTTTTCATTCTTTGTCAAGCCCGTACTACCCCAGCGCCAATGGGTAGGCTAAGGCGACCAATAAGATCTTGGTATCTATCATTTACAAATCATGTGGAGTAGAAGAGGACTAGGAAGAAAAGTTGCTTTCAGTCTTGTGGGCATACCGTATTACCTGTAAGGTGACAACTAGTCAGATGCCCTTCCAGCTAATGTATGGCTAGGAAGCTGTTGTGCCAATGGAGTTTATGGTACCAAGTCTCAGAATAGAAATTGAAAATAAGTTGGGTGATATGGAGAGTTTGAGGGAATGTTTGTACGTGCTCAATAAGTTGGATGACACTAATAAATTTGGCATCGATTTGCGACGGCTATGTGTCGTAATTGTGACAGCCATGTATTGCAATTGCGACAGTAATAGACATCGCTGTTTTTTAGTCACAAAATACGACGTCTTTCCATTTCCGTCGCAATTACGACTTCAATCCATCGCTTGGGAAGCCGCATGCGATCATGCGATAACCGTCTCAAGTGCGACGAATACCCGCGCAACTGCGACGGCTTGTCGCATGGTCGCATGCGCTTGGGAAGCCGCATGCGATCATGCGATAACCATCGCAAGTGCGACGAACACCTGAAGCAAATGCGACGGGAGTGGGCATTGCCTATACAGCACCCCCGTCGCAATTCGCTGTGTGTGCATCGCAATTGCGACGAATATAAAATAAAATGAAAAAAATATTTCTAGGACAAATTACCCTCGTCGCAATTCGCCTATGATTAAAGAGTCTAGTGGAAAGACCGAGTGTTAGTTCTCTTTGACTATGAAGAAAGTCTGTGAAGTTGGAGCACAGTTGGTGGGAAAGGAGGTACACAAGGTATACAAGAACCTGTCGTCACTGACAGAACAACAGACTATGAATAACATTGTGAGGAGTTACGGGTAAATAATGTGTTGAATGTTTACAAAAGACTTGTTCATTCAATAGTGTAGAGCTTTGGTAAGGAGTGCCCTAGCATAAGCAGGGGTAGGAGAGTTTGAATTCTCACACAAAGTGTAGTTGAAAACACTATTTTTCATTGTGGATACCAAGGCTCTACATCACATATATCAGATATAAATGGCACAAGAATTAGGGGCTAACCTGCCATGTAGATGGTGATGATCGGCTATCTTTTGCTAGACTTTCCAGACCAACAACAGCCTTCGGATCAAGCAACACCTTCCTGAAACAATAAATGGTTAATCAGATCAAGCAACACCTTCCTGAAACAGTTCTAGGGCCATGTAGCAAGGTGTACCTCGTTTTGCTTGTGGCAACTGCATAAACCACAAAAATATGTAAACTTGGAAGTTCAGGTCAAAACATAATGAACAACAATTGAAAACAAGTTAGATGTAATTTTGTACTTGTTGCCCTCTTGCGACATTACAAAACAACATAATAATAGAGAAAAATGACTTGAGGAAGAAATTTTTTTGAAATATCACTGAGTCGCCTTGCCAGGCCAAAATCACAAAGCTGAAGCATGTATGAAAACATACAAGTCATCATTCTGATTATAATACACAAGAAAATCATAGAATTTGTATTAAACTAAAGATATAATTAATGCATATGCAACAACTAAACACAAATACAATAGAGTAATTACCTTCAGGCGGCCATTTTCATCCAGTAATATATTTGATGGCTTTAGATCACAATATATTACACCTTTTGAATGCAAAAACCTGAATATATTTGATTAACAACATTAAAAAAACTGATTTTAAATAGACCCAAATTGTTGTACATGATGCAAGGTCAGTGTACATTACTGTAATGCTTGGACCAAGTCACGTGCAAAGTCATGTATAGATTCCTCTAGGAGCTGGCTATCCTGCATTGAACAAGTTGTAATATCCTGTTAGTGTTATCCTGAAAGGGCATGCACTCCTATGGTGGGATCATGAGGAGGCTGAAAGAAGGAAAAAAGGTAAGTCTAAAATCATTTCTTGGGATAGAATGGTTTCAAAAATGAAAAGTAATTTCCTTCCTAAAGATTTTGAAGTTCAAATGCATAAGAAGATGCAGGGCTTAAAGCAAAAGGACTTGGATGTAAAGGCATACACGGATGAGTTCTACAAACTGAGCATGAGATCAAGTTTGGATGAAGAAGTTGTCAAGGTTGCAAGATATTTAGGAGGTTTGAAGTTTGCCATTCAAGATGAGTTTACTGCTGCAAATCCCAGGAGTGTGAAAGAGTGTTATCAGATTGCTTTAAGGATAGAGGAGAAACTGAAAAGGAGAAGTGAAAGACACAATGCTAGGGGAGGATCTTCCATGAGAGGAAGAGGAAGAACAACTCAAGTTTGGGAGGAGAAGGACAAAGGTCCTAGTTCTGATTCTAGAGGAGGACAAAATCAGAGAGGTGGTAGGAGTGGACAAGGAAGGGGGAGTGGTTTGTTTACAGGTACATGCTTCACATGTGGAAAGGTGGGGCATCAATCCTACCAGTGTCCTGACAAAGAGAAGAGGGTACACTTGGTCCAGGAAGACAACAAGGAAGAAATGCCAAAAGGTAATGCAGACCCTGAGATAGGAGAATTCTTAATGTTTAGGAGAGGCAAGGAATGGACACCACAAGTAAGTATTTTCAGGACAAATTGTTTGATACAAGGTGAAGTTTATAAATTAGTCATAGATTCAGGTACTTGCAGCAATTTAATTTCATGGGATGTTGTCAATGCATTGAAGTTGCCTATTCAACACCATCCTAAGCCATACTATGCTACATGGGTGGAAGACAATCAGAATTTCATAGTGCATCATCAGACCATGGTAACCTTTTCAATAGGTGAGTACACTGATCAAGTACCATGTGATGTTGTCAATATGAATTGTGCACATGTCATCCTAGGTAGAACTTGGCAAGTCTCTAGGCGAGTTGCACATGACTGCTACACCAATGTTTATACCTTATGGAGTAATGGAAAAAAGATTCAATTGACACCATTACCTTGCAAAGGGCATGAGTCTCTTCTCATAGGAAGTATTAAAGGACTTGATACTGGTCAGACAGAGGATAGAACAAAGATAAGACAGCAAGAAGTGATGAAGGGTAAAAGACAGAAAATACTCAATTCTGTGACAGGGGTAAGGGCAGAATTTCAAGGTGGTGAAGGAGTAATGGTGGGTGATTGGTACTGTCCTGTCTGAGGACATGATAAGAACAGTAAGGAGATGAAGAAACATCAGGTGAAAGGACAGTTAAGGCACTGTCATAGGCAGGCAGAAAAGAGGACTGTTCAGACAGTAATGAATATAACTGAAACAGCAGGGGTGACTGCCTCAAAGGCAGAGATTATAAAGGCTAACCCATGTTTGAAGTTTTTGCATGCAGGTACTAGGAAGAGAGGGCATTTTACATTAGGGGACTTCATTCCCAAGCATCAAGTGCAGAGACATGGAGAAAGAGCAGTCATCAATGCAAGACAATGTTCTTGGGACAAGAACAACTTTCAAGGTGGTGAATTTGATGCAGGGGCATCATAGGCTCTTCATGGGCATAGTGGAGATCCAGGCCATCAAAGAGATCATGGAGTATCTCATGTCATCAATTGGTCAATCCTAAAGCCAATCATGGCATTTGAAAGGACAAAAAGTTACAATGTTGGATGATGTCTTGTTAAAATTCATATTGCAAAAGTTGTAATTGATCTCTGGAAGAGGATCTAGAGGATGTTTAGGATAGAGAAGTCATTAGGTAGGGTCTAGTAGGATGTTATAACAGTCTCAAGTCGTTGCATAAGTTAAAATGTTCAATAAGTTCATTTAAACATAGTTTGTCGCTTATAAAAAATTCAAATCTTGTTTGTAACGGCTACATGAGTATTTTGGATGGAAAGTAGTATTAGTTTGTTTTATGCTTAATTGAGCCTCCCAACTACCTAAAGTTGGTTGAGGCAGGTGGGGGGAAGATTAATAAATACCCAAAGGACCATTGTACGGGTAGATTGAAGGAGGACAATTACTGATTTGTACGGACTGTCTCAAACAGTGAATAATAACATTCCATTTTGCACTATTTCATTGGTATCTTGAACTTTTCTTTGGTTTTTCTTGTCATGAATATGAATTAGGAGGGTTTTTATTGTTACATGGTTCACTGTTATATAGATTTCAGATTGTTTTGAAGGATTTCACACGCCACTAACACTGTAACAGACAGATTTCTCACAGTTTTGGGGACAGTTTTGATTTCTTAGTGAATAATGAGCCTCTCATGATCTTCTAGGGCCTAGGAGGCATGAGAGGAATGTTGTCTAACATGTACAATATCAGCCTAACAGTTTATGATGCAGAAATACTGAAAGGACAGCGAGAATGTTGAAGACAAGGGAGTGTTCCAAGAGGAAATTGATGGCTAACATGTAGCAGCAGAAGATTTACCTGAAGAAGAGGGTTGTGTGATGACTTGGAAGACCCTAGGGTGTTGATCTAAAGGTGTTTGAAAAATAGTTTGATCTCCAAGGTGAGTGGAGATAGGATTTTGGTGAAACCCTCATGAAACAAGGGTTTGGAGAGCCTATAAAGGTGAGTTGAATGATTCTTGATGAATGTGACTGAAATCATTTGGATCTAGTAGTTTTATGCTATAATATGATTGTGCTAAGAATTTGGAGTGGTGAAGAGTGAGATAAAACACAGTTTCTTTGTTATTTGTTTGATTTTGATGCCATTTGAAGGCCACATTGTGAAGGAAGTACAAACTGGTCCAAAGGAGTTGGGTTTAAGTTTGACATATGTTTTGCATCCCTGAAAAGGGTATCCCAAAATATAATTTGTTTGTCTACTTGTTTGGAAGAAGTCAGGGAAAAAGGTGGAAAACTGGTTCAGGAGGGCTAATTGGGGTTCACAGGGCTAGAAGGGGATTTGAAGAGTTCTGTCAAATGGGTATTGCTTTGGTCCACAAAATTGGTTGAATCCCATTGAATATGTGTTGTGAACTTCATCTAAATCTATCTTGTCCGTTTGGAAGCCAAGTTGAGTCATTTTGGGTATTTAGCCTCTAATAGGCCTAAAGGGTTAGTAAGGAAAGTGCATTGTTGAAGAAACATCTATACTATTTCCACCACATCTGCATGCCACTCTGCATCACAATCAACACTCAGGTTTCTATAGACCAATTGCAAATGCCCATAACACCTTCCAAGGAGAAAACAAATGCAAGATCAAGTTCTGACATTGCAGCCACTGCTACGGATGGTCATTGCTCCATGCTTCCCCCATGGATGGTGTAGTAAAATTTTCCATCAGAACTAGTATGATTATTTGACAAAAATTATTTTTTTATATTTTGTAGAAGAAAAACCATTCCCCTATTTACTTATAGAGGTCCCAGAAATTTGTATTTTTTTGTAAGGCGGGTAGATGATTCATCATGCCATGCATTTTGCTCTTCTCATTACAATGTAACTTGAACATTATATTTTGCCAATACAATGCTTGGTCCATATCTATATATTTAAATATTACTCCAAGTTTTTGGTCCAAATATGTATGCATGCTCCATATGCCTATCTATTATGTATCTACTTACATATACATCCAATTTTACACACATGCGTCCATATATATGCACATGTACAAAAATATTAACCAGTCTGTTTGTAATATATATACACATGCATGTGTGTGTGTGTGTGTATGTATGTATAAATACATGAATATATATGTCCACACACACACACACACACATATATATAGGTTAATTATATGCTGTTGAAAATATGTATTATACACGCTATCTTTGAAGAAATAGATAAATCAATGTGATTCATACAAAAAAATAGACTGGTACAAACACACACACACACACACACATATATATACACATAGATATATATCTATGTGTATATATATATATCTATGTGTATATATATGTGTGTGTGTGTGTGTGTTTGTACCAGTCTATTTTTTTGTATGAATCACATTGATTTATCTATTTCTTCAAAGATAGCATGTATAATTCATATTTCCAACAACATATAATTAACCTATATTATTGACCTGTATGTTTGATTAGAATAATTAAATGGAAAAATAAAAAGGAAAAGCAAAATATGAATCTGAATAAAAACAAAATATGAATCCAAATATAACTAAGAATTTATGGGTCATTGCCTTAGTATAGTTTATTAACCTCACCTAAAATTAATATTGGCTTTATCCCCCCTTTATGCACCTTGACAATATTGATTTCGTCCTTCCTTAATGCACCTGGAATCAATAGTGAATTCATATATTACATGCAAAAAATATTACAAGTCAAAGGTGTAATTTCACGAAACTACAATTACAAACTTAATGACTACCTTAAGAAATTGTTTATTCAGCCAATAATATAGCATAAAAAAATCCCATTAACATTTACAACATATTTCATGAAAAATAAGTTAAAACTAATTAACATCCCAACTCCGGCAAAAGATTTCTTGCATGGATAACAAATCCATAATGTAGAGAAAACATCATTCCTTCAAAGATGTGTGAATACACACCTTTAAAATATCAATGGGTACACATGCAAAAAACCAGAGTGTTGGTATATTCGAAATTAAGTAATCAATATACTAGAGTTCCAAGAACTAGAGTAAATCATGAACTAATTAATAGTTACCATTTGGAGTAATTAATCCCAAATTTTGACTGATCAAACATGCAAAAAGTATAGTGTCTAGAATTTTAAGTTTTTGAGAGATTTTACGATTTAGCCTATAGTCTGAAGTAGTCCAAACACTTCAATCTAGATGGTAATAAAAACCAAAATAGGGATAAGAAATGTGTTTATTATGAGAAGAATAAGGGACATAGAACCTAGTAAGTAAATCAAAGAAGTGCTCATAAAAAATTACTATAAAATCAAGATTAAGACTCAGTTGTCTGAACTTTATTGGGAGTACCTGTCAAGTCCATCAAAGGTGGTGGTTTTGTTGGTTGGGTTTTTTGTGCTTTTGTTGACTATACTACAAATGTACTGCTCTGTGCATAATTGTGAGGTAGAGCCCTATCTAAAGAGCTAACGCTCGCAAGCATTTCAGGCCCTTTGGCTAGCTTGCAATCTCACTACCCATAAAAGTGCCACCAATGATAAATTCAAGAAGAGTTTGTAGGCTTATGCCATAAAAGATTTTTGAGTTTCTAGGATTATACATCATAAAACATCTGTGAATTTATGGGATTATATGCTATATTAAATAAAATCCATTTTGGTAGAAGTGAATTTGAAAACCAAATTTGTGGGGTTGTGGGAGGGGAAAAATGAAGAAGACAGAAATCCTTAACAAAATGACATCATGTCCCACAATAGTTCAATGATATAAAATGGTGCCAAAATATGAATTGTAACTCAAAAACTTGTTGACCCATTGATCTGATCAAATGCATTATGAAACACAATTTAAAAAATCTCCACATCCGTATACATATCAAAATGAATCTGCTACAAAAAATATGCGGTTAGAATTTCACTGTAAAAAATGAATTTCATCTCATTCTACCCTGTGGGAGAGAGTCTCCATTAGCAACATGATTGTCCATGCCTTGTAAAATCCCTTTACCTGTCTATGATTCTACAAGCTGGGTTATCTTAGAACATGAATATGCAATTCAATTTAATGGACCAGTGAGTAGAATAAAGTATAAAGCAGTGATTGATGAGCAAAATTGTATAGGCAGGAAAAGTTCTTTCAATATGACCAGTAGTTCAGTTTGGGTTGAACTGTTGGTCACTTAGATTGTAGATTGTTGAATAAGGAGGAGCAATGCATCAATTTCAATGTCATGATGACTTGCTTAACAAAATGGCATCCTATCCCACAATAGTTCAATGATATAAAATGGTGCTAGAGTATGAATTGTAACTCAAAAACTTGTTGACCCATTGATATGATCAAACGCATTATGAAACAAAATTTACGAAAACTTGCCTCCGTATACATATCAAAATGAATCTTCTAAAGAAAATACACAGCAATAGACATGAGCATACCTGCAATTGTCACATAGCATACATGATATCTCGTAAGACTGCACAATACAGTTCTAGGGGATCCGAGCAAGTGGGTTTTAAAGATATCTCCTCCATGGGCCTTCATCCTCCGCTCCAAAAATTCATGAAATGCATTGGCCCTTTGGAAAGCTAGAAATAGTAGACTCTCGCCTAGTAGCGGCCAGCCAAAACTACCCAATGGTAAATTAGGGTTTGAAGAAGGGTTTCTGAGAAGAAATAGCAGAAACATTTTTCTTGTTAAACGAGATCATGTTGCATATCCTTAAATATAAGGTTTGCATGATAAAGGGAAGAGAGGGCGACACAAAACGAGGAGGAAGTGAAGTTTAAAATCATACCTTTCTCAGCCTTTTGGATTCTGAATGTACAATCCAGTAGATCCCTTTCGCCGCAGAGATGCCTAGCCGTAGAGATCTCCTCGTCCAACGGCTGCAAAAATCCCTCTTGGCGCTATTATAGAAATGACCAACATTTTCTTTTCTTTTTTTTTCTTATATCTTGTTAACGTCGCAATTGCAATGTTGTCGGGGTATAATTGAAAAAAAAAAGCCAAAAATACATAACATTTGCCCGCCGTTGCAAATTGCCATCGCAATTTCACCCCAAATGTATTAGTGTGAGCATCGGATGATGGCATAATGGTCGACAAATGTAGCCCATCTGAGGTGCAAGGCATGTCACGAAAAACACTTACGACAGGTGTGGTTCATTCCAGGACAGCTAATACTGAAATATAATGGGAGTAATGAAATTAAACCGGGAAAGTTCAAGGTCAGGTGGCTTGGTCCATACAAGGTGCAACAAGTGGGATAAAATGGTTCCATTAAGTTATGGACACTTGATGGGCGGGAGATCCCAAACACAGTAAACGGGTCAAAGTTGAAGCCCTACCATGAAAGGCGGAGGCGGAAGGAAGGGTGACCCAAGCCAGCAGACGCTGCTACACAAGGTAAAATAGATTAGAAAAAAAAAGAACACAAAACATAAAATAAAATAGAAGACATGGGAGCATATAAAAAAGTTGTACGACCTCATTTGTCCATAGTTTGAGTAGAGGAGGGAGCGACAAGAAGGAAAAGAAGGAAGGCCGCACGAGTGGAAGAAGCATAGGGAGAGAGGAAACAACACGTGTGGGTTGAAGAAAAAAAAATTGCTAGGTTAAGGAAGTCGTACATTGATATTGCAATTGCTGGCTATATTAATTAATTCACAAAATGACAAAGGAAACCATTATTGATGGATACGACACCACGAAAGAAAGACTAGAAGAAACATTTATAGTCACCATCTAGTAGTTCTTCAGGAATGAACAAAGATGAAGGGTTTTACCCTCGGGTGTAAAAGTTGCAAGGAAGGTAGATATTGATGCCAGCAAAAGAACAAAGTTGAGACCTAGAGTTCAAATGCCAGTACAAAAGGATGTTGTTACACCCCAGAATGTGGCAGTTGAGGGTTTGAATGGACTGGAGTTTAAGACATGGTGGCACGAGATGCATGACACTGATTTCACAAAGGGGTAGACTTGACAGGCAGAAGTACATTGGGCTATCCAGATGCCCGTTTTCAACGTCAAAGATTATGAGGGGGCCCTACGGAGGATGGTGGATACATTTGACAGGTTTAGCCATAGCAGTAATTTTCAGTATGTTGTCAAAACCTCACTGTTAGCTTCGCAGCGGCTGATTTCACCAGGGTTTTTGGTATACCTAGTAGGAAGGGAAAAAAGATTGAGACTAAGGCAAAAAATATGTCTTGGGAGGACAAAGAAAAAAGGGTAAAACTGATTTCGATGGATTTGACACCAACCGAGATGGACTCCATAGTGAGTACCGCCTCGAACAACCGTTGCATCAAGAAAGCATTTGTTGCACCAGGTGATTGGTGATGTCTTATGGATGTGGTCAAGAGTTGGCTCACAGGTTAGAGTCGTGCATCAGATATTGCCCTCCCACAAATTCTTTTGATGAATGGTATAAAAAATGGCATTGTCTACAATTGGGCATCTTTATTGGCCTAGAGGATGTACGATTTCATGACACCTCAACATAAAACATTTTACATGTCTCATTACGCAATTGGATTTTTTCAAAATGGCACTCGTACCTAGATACCACAGGACAGATTGAAGATAAAACCGTAGGGTAGCCTGGCACCTAGGGAGCCACCTATTTTTTATTGGCAATTTTTGGATATAGGTGGTACACCAACGGGATAGAAGCGGAAGCGACAGGATGTCTTGGAGTCAGAGGATGGGGTAGACAGTGGCAGAGAGGATACCAGTGAGACCTCAGCTGTGAGTGGAGATAGTGATATGGCTGAGGGAGAGACAACGGATTCAGTGGTGGTAGTAGATACAGATGTGCACACTCCTTTGGGTGATGATACGATATGAGTTCTATATGCTCTGCCAGTCCTCTCAAATGCCGCCTCCTTGACACCACCCATATCCTTGGGTATCACAATGGTAGTCGTACCAGTGCTGGGATTTGGTCAGGCGAGAGCACCAGTGACCATGACACTGCCTGGTGTGGGTATGTCTCCAGCAGTTGAGGTAGTAGAGGCCAGAGTCGTGTCAGAGGTGGTAGAGGAGTTGTCGAGTATGGAGGTGTCTACAGCAGAGATGGCCAACAAGGTGAGGGAGCCACATGTGACCCTCAAGGTGGTCGGTACGGATGCAGTAGTGACGGTGGATTGCAAAGTTGTTGGAGGAGCAACTTATAGAGGTACCGACGGTGACAGATAGTGCCCCTTCAAATGAAGCTATGAGTATTTGGTATGGTAACTTAAAGATGACACCCTTGGCACCAGTGGGGACATCCATTCTCTCACCACCGACAGGAGTTACCCTTGAGTCAGGAGGTAGTTGACTTGGAGGGAGAGAACTTGCTGGTCATGGACCACGAGTTGGAGATAGAGGATTCCTCAGTCCGGAAGCTGGCTTTTCCTCAGCATGAGGAGATATCAAAGCCTCTTAGGGAGCCTGCTGGTAGTAACCTAGAGGAGTATCTTGCGGAGATGGTTGTAAGGGCACAACGGGTGGTGGCCTCTGCTTAGTCACGTGCCCAGGACTTGGAGTGGTTGTTGGCCTTTGTTCGAGCTGGCTGCCTTGAAGCCTTTGTTGCTTGTTACAAGTCCCGTGGTGGCCAGCGACAGAGACATTGGAGATACTGAATGTTTGGGCCCTCCATGAGTAGGTGGGAGAGAGTAGAGTTGCAGTTCTCACTTGGGAGATTGAGCAGGCCTTCCGGGAAGGCTATTACACCCTCAGGTGGACAAAACACATCTTTACAGGCCATAGGGCTGAGCGGGTGGCCGCAGTGTTAGCTCGCGAGGAGTTGGCCACCTGACTTCAGACAGTTGAGGGAGACTTGGCCCACTGTATGGAGGAGTTGGCTAGTCAGCAAGTAGCTTGGGCAGTGGAGAGAAGTGATTTTGTGGTTCAGTTGGAGGTAGCTAGGGCAGAGAGGTCAGTTCTAGAGCAACAGTTGGCAAAGGAGAGAGCTGAGAGGGACATGCTAGAGACTAGTCTGGTGAGTGCTATGGAGACTGTAGACAAGAAGGATAAGGAGGTGTTGGAGGCAGCAGTGATGGTAAAGACTGCTATGGAGCGTAGGATGGTTGCAGAAAGAGATTTGGGGCCGAGGACGCAGTAGGTGTACGAGTTGTAGGCTCGTCTAGCTTCACCCACACCTCCATTGCCGCCATCTTCTTCAGGGACTTCTTCTCAGCCCCATCTTGATTTTCATTGTATAGTTGTTGAGTCTTTCGTCATCCCCATTTTTGTTGTGCGTCGTCAGGAGACAACTTTCCTTTTCGGGAGGATGATGTTGTTAGTGTTTGTTAGCCTCACTTGTTGGGAGTGGTTGCGACTGTTCACATTCGCACCCCTTCGACCTATATATATGTGATGTACTTACTTTTCGTGGAGGAGCATGATCAGTGTGAACGGTTGTTGTTGGCTTACGCATTTGAGTACTTATGTTATACATTGTAAATCATTGACGAATTAATATAAAAGCATGGTGAGTTATCTGGTATAATTAGTCTGTTACATTTATTGTTCTTATATGAATTGAAACTAGTTACCCCATGGGGGCAAACATGCACTAAGGTTGCTATTTCTGTGGAAATTGTTTAATGTGCACCTTAGTGTTATAGCTCATTAGAACCGGGATGAGAAGTTTTATATCATGGGCACATGGAACGAGAACCTTGTGTGTCAGAATATCATTATGTTAATGAAAAGGTCATTTTTGGAGCAATGGGGGAGTTTAAATTAATAAAGTGACTTTATTATATGTCAACTTTAAATTATAACTTAAAGTTGCTTGTGGAGGGAAATATAATAAAATATTATATTTCAAACTTAGCAACCAAAAAGGCACACATGTAACTTATGTGAGGTGTGTGCTAGAAGATTCAAGCTTAATTTGCATTTGAGAATTATAAATGCATTCAATGCAGGAAAAGAACCATTCATTTGTGAATTTGTTATTTGTGATTTTGATGAAGAGTTGTGCCTAGGGTTTCAGATATTGAGAGCTGGAAGAATCGAGAATTCTTCAAGTGTGTTTGCACTGAGAATTGGTGTGACATTCCAGCGATTTGTGAACAAGTATGGTATCACACAGATACCATCATTGGGAATAATGGTAGCAGATTTGTTTTAATTTCCATAGATGGCTGGAGATGATCAAATTGTGTACGGCAATCAATCCTTTGTAAGCAGCGATCATTGTATTGACTGCCGCACCCATTCTAGAGGGCAATATGTTATTATTTGGCAGCAGCGATAACTTTCACCCGGGCTTGCGTGTAAGGGGAGAAGGGCACTTTTTTGCTTTATGTGCCAGCATTTCAATTTCCAGGCAATAATGTCAAGATGATCTTCTTCATAGATTGCTTCTAATTGTACACTGAGAGAGTCAATGTTGGTTGCAGATATATTTTCAAGCTCCTTCGTGTTTGAAAATAATTGAATTGCGAACATATTTAGTTTGTAAATCTTTGCAAACATAATTGGTATTGTTCTGCAACTCTCATTAAAATTTCATGTACATGGTAGTTGAATATTCCATATAAGGATAATGGTATAGAGTTGATAGTATATTAGTTGCATTGTAATTTGTTATTTCAAGCATTATAAATTGAATTCATGCAACGGTATTGCAAAACTATTTAAATACAAACCAACAATTGCAGACACATTCCGGAAATCAGAATTTAGAGATTGCATGACAATTGTTTGATGAAATATCAAACATCTAGAATTGAGTTTTCAAAGTTAGAACCTGCAGGGGTTCTTAGGGCTGTATCAGAGTGGTTTCCTGCCATCCTGTTGGGGGTTGGGAATTAAAATTTCATAGATCTCTTACAGGTGATGGTTGAGTGACTAGCACTCTTGCTTTGTTTCAGCCATGGGAAAAACTAGAGAAGAAATTAAATTGCAAGCTGATATAATTTTTAAAGAATACCAAATCATGCTAGATAAGCTTAAAAAATTAGATGGTTTTGATGGTTTCTTGGATTACTTGCTTGGCTTCAATTCAGAAGTGACTTATATAGTGAAATATATCCGAGGGAAGTATGGGGAAAAAATAGAGCAAGGTATATTTGACACTCCTTCAAGGAAACCTATTTAATCAGTTTGCCATAACAAACAACTTAGGAGGGAAGTTTGGAAGGAGTTCTTCATATATGCAGAGAGGTTTGAGGATGACAACAAAAATCCAGTATTTTGCAACAGAAGCTTAAACTCTTTGCATTATTATGAGGTAGCAGCCATTACACTTAAGGAACATGCTTCTAGTTTGTTGCCACTTGAAGGTACTCAAGAATTGGGTACTAATGATGCATTGTATTTTGAGGATTCATGTTATGGTGAATCTGATCTCATAAATCAAACCTAGGAAAATAATTAGAAAATTCATCTATTGGTAATAGGTCCCAGGATCGTGACTTACAGGAACCTATAGTTACTTTGGAAGCGGAAGTGGGCATAATGATGGTTAGAACAACTTCCTCTTTACCAGTTGAGCCAACTTTCAAGGTACATAGTAGTAGTACCTCGGTTGTTGATGTGTGCATAGATGATAGTGCACGTGATGATATTGATCATGAGGTGAGCATTGTGGATACAACTTCCTATCATAGTGCGGTTTGTGGTCAGAGAGCTTACATTGGGGCCTGGGTATTCAGAGACATCATGTGACCAAACAGTTGAAGGTGAGTGATAGTCAAATTGCTACAACCTTAGAGCATTATGATGTTGCCCATTAGATGTTAGCTATATTTGATTAGGGTACTCCTATGTTAGATGAGCATAGTGATAGCGGTCTTTCCCTAATAGAGTTCCATTTACTTTGAGAAGCTATTGGTATAATGAAACATAATTACCTGCAATTATTGGCTGACAGAGATTACCTTCTCGAGTGGGGTTGCACTTGCTACGATGGTTTGATGGGAAAGGAAGAGGAGGTAGTTGAGCTTACTCATGAGCTTGAGGCGACTTTTGAGATTTTGGAGAGCACCCAATTGGTTCTTCAGGAGTCACAGATAGAGCTAGATGAGGTTACTGTGGAGTTGAGCCGAGTACAATTTTCACCAGCTATAGATTCAGTTTAGTTCTCTACTGTGGCATTTGGTGATGATTTGACATCCATGGGTTGTGGTGATGGTTGTAGTGGAGATGTGGCTACATCCATTGCAGTTGGGATGGGTGCATCTCTTGAGAGTAGCGGAGAACTACATGTTGCATCAGGTTCTCCTATGGTTACACCCACTGCAGGTGGTGTTAGTGATGAGTTTTATGGAAGAGGTTATATCCAGTGCTATGATAGTCAGTGCTTGACCGAGGTGGGAGCTTTTTGTTGTGACTGCATAGGGAGTACTCATCACTAGTTTTTTGATCCACACACAAGGGATTGGATGATGCATTTGTATGGGTTAGTTCTAAGGCTGGACCATCCTTTGGAGGATGGGTATTTTCCATCTGCAGTAGATGGGTCCAGTGGTTGCAAGTTGGACTACTTGCAGGATCAACACATCCATGGCAGTTTAGAATTGGATAGAGATAGTGGTTGTGTTATAGACACCTTCAGATGTATTTATATCTACAGTACAGATAGATGTGGGTTTAGTATGCTTTGGGACCTGAATGATGACAGGGTTAGCACTGTAGTTCAGGTAGGTCTCATTGATTGGCTTCACTGCTTTGGGCACGGTGGAGTTGAGTTCAGAGTTAGGCAACAAAAGTCTAAGGACATTTTTGTTGGCAGGCTTCTGTTTTGAGTTTGGGATCCTTCTAGTGCTTTGGGATTTCAGACAAGATTCTCAGAGGATTTTTGGGATGTGTACATGGTGTCGAGTACCTATGGTTTTACTTTTGACCCTCATGTGCATGATCTCTTTCTGATGCACAGTTTAGTTGTGAATGGGTTGGACAGTGTGTATGATAGCTCACTTTGCGCAGTTTTGGAAAGCAAGCTTTGTCAATCTACTGAGTTGCTTTCGTTTGAGATGTTCACTCCTGCGACATCCACAGTCAGATTTGATTTCGTTTGGCAAGTTCTGTCAGTCGTACTGGGGATGATGTTACGAGAGCTAGTTAGTGATCACAAGGACATTACTCAGTCTTATCTGTGGGACTCAGGTGGACTGATGTGTTATTTGTTTCTGAGATTGCTTGGGGACAAGCAATTTCAAGGAGGGCAGACTGTAATGTCCCCATTGAGCAAGCATTAGATTTAATGGATTTAGCCTATCATTGGGTCCTTGTAGGCTAATACTGGTGATTAGAGGACCTTGTTGTGGAGTTATTTGGCTCACCAAAGGACAATTGTTAGTGTTTATCTCTCCAGACCCTCCATATATTCTGAAGCTAGGTTGTTTAGTGGGTTTTTGCTTCATTTTGAGGGACTTACAATTTAAAGTAAGTCAATGGATGATTTCAATGAGCTCGGATGATTTAGAGGAGTTATATGATGCTTTTAGAGGTTATTTTTGACTTTTGGGTTGGGCTCCAAGATTCTTGGAGGGAGTGTCTATTTTTAGAAAGTCACCCAGTTGAGATCATTCATCCTATTTCATCATCATGATCACTCCTGTGCGGTCAAATTTCACTTCCGGTGTGGTTGGGCCATTTTCGCAAAGTCAAATGCATTATTGGCTATAATTTAATTATGTGCACTAAGGTTGCTATTTCCATTGAAATTGTTTAATGGGCACCTTAGTGTTATAGCTCGTTGGAACTAGGATGAGAAGTTTTAAATCATGGGCACATGTAACAAGGACCTTGTTTGTCAAAATATCATTATATTAATGAAAAGGTCATTTTTGGAGCAATGGGGGAGTTTAAATTAATAAAGTGACTTTATTATATGTCAACTTTAAGTTATAACTTAAAGTTGCTCTTGGAGGGAAATATAATAAAATATTATATTTCAAACATTGCAACTAAAAAGGTACATATGTAAGTTATGTGAGGTGTGTGCTGGAAGATTCAAGCTCAATTTGCATTTGAGAATTATAAATGCATTCAATGCAAGAAAATAACCATTCATTTGTGCATTTTTTATTTGTGAATTTGATGAAGAGTTGTGCCAAGGGTTTCAAATATTGAGAGCTGGAAGAATCGAGAATTCTTCAAGTGTGTTTGCATTGAGAACTGGTGTGACATTCTAGCGATTTGTACACAAGTATGGTATCACACAAATACCATCATTGGGAATAATGGTAGCAGATTGGTTTTAATTTCCATAGGTGGCTGGAGACGATCAAAGTGTGTGCTGCAATCAATCCTTTGTAAGAAGCGATTATTGTATTGACTTCCACACCCATTCTAGAGGGCAATATGTTATTATTTGGCAGTAGCAATCACTTTCACAGGGCCTACGTGTAAAGGGAGAAGGGCACTTTTTTGTTTTATGTGCTAGCATTTCAATTTCCAGGCAATAACGTCAAGAGAATCTTTTGTTACTATTAAACCAGTTACTGAGAAGGGGGGTGAATCACAAAATAATCTTTGCACCGTAATTCTTTACTTGGATGAGTTCTCCCTTTCTGATAAGCATAAAACAACAAACATTCACAAGCATAAAATAATCACACA
This sequence comes from Chamaecyparis obtusa, assembly GCA_027943335.1. Lineage (NCBI taxonomy): Eukaryota > Viridiplantae > Streptophyta > Pinopsida > Cupressales > Cupressaceae > Chamaecyparis > Chamaecyparis obtusa. Next base: position 1,194,678 of record BSBK01002307.1, on the reverse strand, counting down.
GATTAACACAAGTATTTATACGTGGAAACCCTTGGTTAGAAGGAAAAAACCACAGTGAGACAGAGCTCACAAATTCACTACTGTAGAATGAAGACACCCTGTTAGGAGCTTACAAAGCACTGGTTAAGGTGCTACCCAGTTAAGGGATATTACAAAAGATCGGTTAAGATCTGAACCCTGTTAAGAGTTGCTTGTTTATAGGACTTTGAACATCAACAAAGATGTCACCCTGTTAGGGGGTTTTACAACGAACCGATTAGGTCCACCCTGATAGAGGGATTTCAATTATGCTTTTACACTTTACAAAAGCAATGATCTATGGTGACACTTATTGTCTGATTAGATCATACCTGTTGATCTCTTCCCTGGTTTGCCTGGCTGTTGATCTCTCTAGCTTTCTTTGCCTCTGTGCCTGTAGCACTCCTCAAAAGATATCTCTCCTCTGCTCTTTGCAATCACCAACTATCAACAACACTTTTTCTTGCGTCCTATGACCTATATTTATACAAGAGTTTATCGTAATGAAACCCTTGACTCATAAAACTGCCACTCTGTAAACTCAATGATAAATCATGCAACTAGCAAAAAGCTATGCGTTATGATCTGGAGTTTACCATGCAAAACATCCATAGAAATAAAGCTAACTTCTGTTAAAAAGCTAACTCTACTTCTGAGCGGTGGATGTCCCGTATAGTCAGGCTTTTAACTCAAACTGATCCACAGAATCCGAATCGGATCTTTCTTGCAGTTTGACCGGTATACCCTTATACCTGGTTTGTCCTTGTATGCTACATAAGACCGGTACTACTGTACTTAGTTCGGTCTACTGGTGTATTGTCAACCGGTGCATACACTCCGCTCATAGTCTACTGGTGTCTAATAAGTAATGTGGGTAACCAGTGATCCTTTACCGGTGTGAATGGTGTTTTGAGAAAGACACTAATGACAACTTAAATTACAACTAGAAGAATAGAAAGAGAGCTTCTGCATGACAATGATAACATTGAGATCTTGCCATTTTTCCTTATAAGACATGTTCTCTCAAGCCTCCTTACTTGAGGTTGACTTAGTAGCCCTGTCTAAGCTAAGAATGATAAAGAAAGCAATGAGAGTAATGGCCAGCAAGAGCGTGGGTCTGGTGATAACAGGGAATAATAAGGGGCAATAAACAAGTAATCAGTACATAGGCCTTAAGACCACAGTACAGAAATCTCAAAGTAGGAGTCTTAATGCTGACACATTCTATTATGATAGAAGTCAATGGGCCAGTCATGATGAATAAAAGGAGTCGATGAATAGGACAGAGATGTATAGGCCTGTCTTGACAAATTAAAAGAGAAAGAGAGTAAAATGTTGATGAAACTTTTCTAAAGCACACATAACAACCTTATACTTAGTAAAATTGAATGCAGGACAGTCTTTCAAAGGACAAACATATATGAAAAGATTCAAATTACATGTGAATACCCTCCTAAGTTGGGCTTTGTAGAGATAATGTGTCCTAGAGAGAAGAGTTGTGTAATGCATCATCCCATACAGTAGGTTTGGGTGTTGGCATACATTGTATTGACAAAGAAAAAGCAGAAGCTTCAGGTATGCCAGGTAACATGGTAATATGTCTGCATCTTTGCCCCTACAGAATGTTGTGTTGAGGGTTACGAAAAGCAAGTTAGCTTGCAAAATTGAATCTGGAGAGAAGCCACATAGTGTCTCTGCTCATTAGAAGTTGCAGAAGGTTGCCAGGTCAGCAAAGAATGAAGTATCATTAAGTGTTCAACATAGGAAAGACTTAAATGAAGAAGGCAGTTTATGAAGCCTTAAAGAAGACCTCTTTCCATGCCTCAAAGAGACCTAACTCACCTTGAACTCAACAGGAACATAGCCTATATGCAGGCAAGTGACTATATTAAGGAAATAATGAGGAGTTAAGAGGCAGAGATCAATCTATGACACGTGTAGCGGACAGTTTTGAACAGTTCCAACCATTAAGGAGAGTGGAGGCAGCATCTTGGAGCCTTTATAGGAGTTGACACAGGAAAAATAGATTGAAAAGTATACAATCCATTTGTCAAACCCTACAATAGAATGGAAGATTTTTCAATTTTGAATTTGTAAAATATTTCATATCACAAAAACCTAACCAAAGACAGATTATTAAATTGTTCATACCTGTGAATAATTATTGCTCGTGTCTAAAATTTTCTTAGACATTGCTAGCTTTCCTTTTGGATAGGTCTTTTGGTTCCGCATCCTAGGTTCGGTCACCCTTATTGTCAAAGTTAGTTTTAAGTCCTTAGATGTTACTCTTTTTGTTATCCCTACCTTGGACTTATTTTGTGTGAAATTAGGACAACCTTGGCTCAATGGCATGAAAGCTATTCCTTCTATCATCAATAAGTGTTTAAAGTTTCCCTACAACGAGCAAGTTATAACAATAAATCAGTCTCTTTAGCCCTTAACTAAAAGGGTGGTAGACCCACCTGATGAAGAGACCAACCTCAGTCTGTGAAGGAGAAATAATATCTGCAACAGTTAGCAAATGTTGGTGAGTTGGTTTAGTGATTACCAAGGAGAGTATTGATGTTGTTGATGTTCTCATCATTGATATATCACAAGATTATAAATCTCTTTCAGCAACCATACAATCGGCTGTCACAACGAAACCAATGATGAATGAAAGTTCAGATTATTAAGTCTGATTGGGCTTATTCACCTTCGGTTGTCAAGCTCTACATCACTCCAAGTCTCAATTAACACTATGAATTATGATCTATGATACCACTTATAAATGTTAAGCTTATCCGATTGATAAGATATATATGACAATATCATTGCTATCTCTAATTTGACAATTGGATATATGCAAGGTGATTAGGTCTATATATAGGTAATGCTGAGATTATCTGGATTAATATGTATAATCTACAAATAATAATGTGGATATGATATTAAATCACTGTTGTATCTGATGACTTTAGGAATTATGCAAAGTTAAGATATTCCAATTTGTAGATATTCATAGAGATCTCTGCTCTTCCTGAAGTATCGATATAAGCTATACAATGAACCTCCCTCTGATGATAGCAATGATGTTATATAGTGTTGTGTCTGATATGTCGATATAACCTTGCAATTATGAATATGAGGCTCTACTTGATATGGCAATATCATAGTACAAGCATGAAATACCCATGAAATACCCAAGTTGTGCTTTTGGCGTTGAAATACGAGCATGACAAGACTTCACAAACAGAATGAATTGGAAACTTAAGACAGATCATGTAATGCAATGAACCTTTGGAAATATAAAATAAGAAACTGAGTGTTGATATTAAAAGGGCATACATACCAGTAACAACAATTGCCCTCACATCATTTCTTCTCATTGCCTCATCATACTTTTCCCCAGGTGCACCAAAGACTGCAAAGAAACAAGATAAACAAATCACACGCATATAGCGATGTTAGAATAATAAAAGAATACTTTGACATAAGAAAAAAACTACACAATATTAAAACATGACATTGTGCTTTAAAAACTAAAAAGGTAATAATACGAGACCATTCATTAATTAGCTGTTTAAATTTTCATTAGTTGAGAATTGATAGTCATTGTCAAAAGGACAAGAAACTCATCAATGTCCTCGTCATTCCCATGGTTTAATGTCTAAAGGACAGCGACATATACAAAAAAATCAGTATTTATAGATGGATTGACAATAAACAAAGAGGTTTCAAAAAATAGTGATGTGTACACTGTCAAAGAACATTGTGGTATTCACAATCAAAGAACAAAGATGTGCTCAAGGTTATAAAACAGTGATTTGTTTTAGAATGTGAAGAGTGCAGTAAGAACAGTAGTAAGTAATGTTGCAATAACAACGAATGCAGGACAAAGATGTAATGGAAGTGAAAAAACAGTGATTGTTCAAGGGTTTTGCTATACAAAGTCAATGGTGAACAAACATTGATACAAAACAATGAAATAATAGGATCCATGAGGAAGATGAGTTGTTCACCATTCTTGATGTAGCAAAGTCAACAAGATCGGTCGAAGGCCATAAAAAAAATCAGTCACAATTATCTAGGAACTATGTTAAAGCACTGTCCCAAGAAATTGTGAAGGTGTGTTTTCAAGAACAGAGATGGAGTCTTTGTTTTGATAGAGGGGTCACGTTTTAGAGAGGGATGACAAGAACCATAATACAGAGGTATCATTTTATTATTTTGTCATCATGAATATATAGCATGGTGAGTTTGTAAATGATTGTCATAAAGAGCAAAAAAAGATACCTAATAGGAACACAGTAAAGTATCATATGGGGCAAATTAGAGGCCAAAAGGACATCAAGTGACAATCACAAGAACCTTATTGCAAAAATAATGGTCAAGTGGGCTTAAAGACAATGTTGCTATAATGCATTAGCAATACATAATAGTGATTAGTAAAGTGTGCAAAAAACCAGTGATAGAGTGTCGATATGCATAGAGGTCATAACAGTAATAAATGTTTATAACAGTGCTTTTAATAATGCTCCAAATATTGAGAATGCAAGATACCTATAATGATCAACTTCATTTCGACTTGCTAATTGGCTGTCACTATTAACTCTAAGTTTATCTTTAAAGTTTGAGTTTCACTTGGTTTCGAGAATAGTTTAATATTCTCTACTTAACAAGGCCAACCACGTGAAGGTGTAAGCTCATTTGGCCCCTCCCCCCCCCTAACATCACTTTAAATTCCCCATTAACATCTAATAACATTCATTCATTCATCCATTTTTGAAATATAACATTCAATCATTATAATCACATGATAACATTCATTAACACATAAAATTCATTAACACAACAGTCATGAATAATTCATTAACACACAACATTCATGAATAATTCATTAACACATCATTCATCAACTTACTAGTACAAAATTACATCCATTAAGACAACGTTCTTTCATTACCAAAAAATGTTAATTATAATCATTTCTTTTTGGGTTTCTTGCTGTTTTTTTTCATGTAATTTCTAAGAGGAAGATCAATGTCCTCGTCATTCCCCTCCTCTACTGTTTCTAATGGCAACGCATGTCTCCTCCTCATCTGTTCAAGAACAGAAGGCCGCTGTGCCAAAGGGGGGTTCGCTGCAATAACAACTACGTCATGAGTTAAATTCACACAATTAATTTAAAAGAACAAAACATAGATTTTCTTTACCTGAATGTGCCACATGATCTACATGGTGATCACTTTGAACATCCTTCAGCACTCATTCAGCATGACATTCTGTATCCTCTAAAATATACACAAAAAAGGTTACACCAAGTTCAATTTAAGATGTTAAATTGTATTAATAATTACATAATTAATTTTAAATAGCAAATGAGCACCTCCATCGACACTACGATGCATATTAGGGGCTTCATCTGTGTTACGATTAAGAGGCTGCATTGCAATGTCATGCACATTATTATCAAATAGATTGTTGCTCAAGTATTCAATTTCTAATATATTTTTTGGCATATTTACCTGTTCACATGATGCAGGAGACTCTTGGGTTGGGCCAGTGGAAGCTTGGCGTAGGCGTTCAACCATGGCTTGATAGCCTTCCTTGAAGGCAATTTTTTTGAAATCTGTTGTGACCTTTAAATTAAATTTAGAGCCCTGCATTTTTTGATTAAACAAAATTATTTGCATTTTATAAATAATTTTTCTTTGCAATTCATTTACTGCTACTTACAATTCGTGCTTTAATTTTGGAATATCCACCAGAGCCAAGTCTATGCTGCCCAATCTTTTGCAGCCTGGCCCTTGTTTCCTTTGATGTGTCCTGCAATCTATGAAAAGTTTGAAATATCTTAGATGATATAAATATAAAGATCACTAATTAGTGCATTATTACATTGTACTAGTAGTTAATACTATTGCATACCTTCTTCTCTCATTTGCTGGTGTAATTCTTCTTTGAGCATCCCCTTTCTCTTTTGCATCCAAAATGAACTCATTCCAATCCCTCATTGGAATAAAGGGAGGACGCTCGTACTTTGGGTTCTAGACGAGACTCTTTCTATATGAGTCCCTCACAGTCTTAAGATGTTTGACAGCTTTTTCTAAAATTTTCTTCTCAAAAATATTACTACCAAACTCATGCTCTAAATCTTTAATGAGCTGATCTTTTAATTTTTTGTCTTGCAAGTTCCACCTTTTAAGAAAAAACACAAAATTGTTAGAAAAATTAACTAAAGTTGTGTACCTTGAATATAGTAAAAGAAAAGACCCGAATGAAAGGAAAAATACTGTACCAATTAATGATATGAAAAAAAATAGTGGGATAGGGTTAGTTCACTTATGATGTTCCACCTTATACGTATGGTGGGCCCGAATATCTTTAGTGTGAGGTCATAAAGCGTCTTATAAAATGAATCGTTTCCTGCAAAAAATTTCACAGGGTAATCAATCCAAAACTTGTTATGAATAGGTAAATGCATATTACAATATAAAAAATAATAATTTTAAAGTACCTGGAAGCTTAGGACATTTTAAAGACATCAATTCATTATCGTCAATCAACAATGACGTCTGCATAACTTCCGTGCTAGAAACACGGGTAGATCTAGGAAATGATGGTGAATTATCACCAATACATGTATTCTGATATGTATCTGGCATAGCAGACGGCGCCGGTGTATCTCCTACTCCACAAAATTAATCCACTATGTGATGCACCCAAGATTAAAGTACAAATTATCAAATTATAATTAACACAAAACCAAACATAGCAAAACAAGGATTTACCAGGCATAGACCGTGAAGGTGTCGATGTTTGCATGCTCCTTGTTGCCGACATTGCACTCGGCAATTTCTAATGGACGTCCGTCGACCTCCTAGGAGGAGTCGCCTACACTTGATGACCTAAACAATACATTGTTAGCAAAGACATTCTGAAATAATAAAAGTAAGTGTTAACTTAAGAAGTTTTTGAATGTTCCAAAGAAATTTTTTTTTGTAACTTGTCAACTAAAGGATTATTTTACCTGAGGCGGCTGGAGCTCTGCTAGTACCGGCCTTACTGCGTTGTTCTTGACTAGGTACTTGAGTTTCCAAACAATCCTGCAACAAGAACACATATTACATATTTTACTTCACAACATAAGAGTATAAAATATAAACCTTTATTGAACTTTTGTTATAACTAAAGATTCATTACTGCTTACTTCATAACGACGTACTTGTGCCATCAATTCAGATAGCCTCTTTAGCATCTCGGTTGGATTTGCTTCATCCAAAATGCTCATATTTTCTAAATTGATTTTTTTAAATTTTTTTCTCAACATAATTGTTATATTAGGTGTTTTTGTGATATCATCATCAGAAGGGGTAGCTATTGCCTCTATTGCTGTAGGTGCTTTTTCCCTATCCTGAATATCAAATTTTGACAGGAATATCAGTAAAACTATCATAAAAATTCCAAAACCCTAAATAAAATAACATAATAATATAACATTTTTCAACTATCTAATTTGTACAATTTCAATAAGGCTTACCATTGCTGAAGAATGGGTGGGAGGAGCATCCTCGTGGCCTCTATCATGTGGGGGATCCATATCATCCTGTGACAAAGATTAAATATAAAAACTTCAGCTAACTGAAAGCAATAGACTTAGCAAAAAAAACTTATTAATAAAATGGTATATAGTACTTACCATCCTCATGATAGTAACTTTGTTTGTATCTATGCAATTTAAATGGTAATCTATTAGCAGTTCTTCCCTTGCACTTATTGATTTTATCGCACATACAAAAACTTGATTCCCCTCACGCACCTCAAAAATGCAATTGGGTTGTTTATTAGTTGAGGAAGGTCGCGTACTATTTATAAAACCCGCAATATTACCTATTGCTTTTGGTCTTCCATCAATGTACATTGCAAATCTTTTACTTTGATCATTTTCTTTCCATTGTATATAATTTGCTGATAGTGCATACCTACGCATACTTTTTTTATATTGAACAATCCACATTCAATCATTGTAATTGTAACACGGACTGACATACTTGAACAATTCAACAACTTTATTGTAACATACCTTTATCCCAACCATGGAAAATAGGCCCAAACCATGTAATGAGGATGGAGTTATGCGATATATCCTCTCATTAACAAAAAAATCTGTTTTAATTGGAGGTAGCTCATTGGGTACCCATTCTTTCTCAATATGTGTGTACCAAAAGGGCACCTTGATGTCGCCTTTGGTCTCATCATCATAAGAACATGACCCCCCTTTAGCAAGGAAAAATTGCATGCGTTTATTGAATTTTTTTCTAATATTTTGACCTCTATTTGATCTCCCCATTTTATCCATACTACATGTAGAACTTTCATCTACCATTCCCTCATTTCCCTCATTCGATGTAGATAGATTTGACAAGTACCTATTTGGTGGATCCTGCAATCCATCAAATGAGATATTCTCATGTCCCCGCTTCAAATAGAATTTTGATAATATTTAAATAATATATATAGAATAATCAAGTCGTGACCCATACATACGGTTCTTCTTTGTCTATACGTGGGAGATATAAAATGTACTAAGTTGAAAGTGATTATATAATTATATGTCTATACGGTTCTTCTTTTTCTATATATACATTATATGATTATATAATATGTTTATTTATAACATACGTGCTCAGTGATAAACAAGAAGAATATAAGAAAATTATGTCTATTTATTAACTTATACCTGCTGATCCATGTCACTGTGCACGATCCACACCAAAGGGGTTAAATTTCCTGCATATGTTAATCATTTATCTTAAGTGAGCTAAACATTACATGATACGTATGCTACAAATAACTTAGAAGACAACATGAACAATATGCAACATCGTAAACATGAACAAATTTACCTTATATATGGAATGCAAGATCGTCAACAGAAGGGGTGACAATGTCTGTAGTCAATTGCCTATTTGCAAAAAGGGTGATAATCAAACACAATATATACATATATCAGCAGCAATTAATTGAGCATCATAAGCAAAACATTGGTAATTATAAATCACATATGTTGTAATCATTAAAATTGAACACAATAAATATGTAATCATTAGAATTGAAATCAATAAATCAATATTAAACATATATACTAATCAATATAAATATATATAAATAATTAAATCACCTATATACCTTGTACATTTCAATCATGTCATTGATCATCTTCTTCATCCATCTCATCATCATCATCATCATCATCATCGCCATCATCGCCATCGCCATCACCATCACCATCACCATCATCACCATCATCATCATCATCATCATCATCATCATCATCATCATCATCACCACCATCTTGATCTTCATCATCTTCAATATCTTCTTCTTCCATAACATTATACTTTATCAGCCTTCCTCTTGGATCATGTCTAACAACAAATGACCAACCCTGTTTATGTGGAACCTCTGAGTAAAACACTTGCTCACATTGGCTTGGAAGAACATAGGGCTCATCTCTAACTGGCTCAAACGACCTTGTATTAATCATTGTAAATCCATTATCATGTTGAATAACAGTTCTATCTAGATCATTTTGATTCAGTCGTAACCTGTACCATTTGACGACGAATAGAACTATTTTGAAGGAGTTAAGGTCGCACTCAATTATATCATCCAAGATGCCATAGTATCGATTTTGAGATTTTTGACGATGTATGTCGTTTTTAGATGATATATTACTGACCTCGAAAACTGCAGTTATCCCAGAATCACAAGTTTTATTTGTGTCATCCAACTTTTTTATGCGAAATTTGTGGGCATGATAGTACATAGCTTTGTGGTGCTTGACCTGCAATTTTTAAAGCCTGTGAAAATTATTTGCATTGTGAGTTGATACGAAACATACGAGTCATGATCATTAATAAATTTGTATGTACCTCTCTACCTCTTAAACCATATGCTAGATCAATTACCATTGGCGTAACATTGGAATTGTAATGATCCTCACTAGTAGGATCACTAAAACCCTCAAATCTGAACTGTGGTAAATTGTCAAACACTTGGCATGCACTGAATTGTTTTGTTTCCAATGTTGTGTCTCAATGTGATAATTGTTTGGGGCATCAAATTGCAATTGAGATAACAATACCAATGTAGAAATGTAACGCAATGTGCAACAATGAAACTCAAAGCAATGTAAAGACTTACTTCAAATATATCAAACTTCTCTAATTCTGATTGCACTTTCCAGAATATATGACTGTGACATGTAATATTCAGACTACAATGCAATGATCTTTTACCATGCTTTGACAATGTACACAATGCCCTAACTATGCATACCAATCCAATACAACCGATGCCACAGTTTGATTATAGTGGACTGATTATAAGGACTGTTCCAACTATTGAAAATATGGCATGTATTGAATGAGTAGACATTCATAAATAGTGACCTTACAATGCACACTCATAACTATGGCAATCTGGTCACAAAATATCAGATCACAATAACAATGTAACAGTGACTATATTCTGAATACAAACATGACTATTACAATCTATTACATATGAGCTCTGATTCATGGACTGTTACATATCAAAAATTATGGCAATGCTATTACCAAACAATGCACTATGATTTCTATGACAATTCAGTCACGATGACAATAACAGAGACTAAGTTTGACTGCTGTAACAGTGACTGAGAACATGCAATTTTATACAATTTCCTTGAATTCAAATGCATTCAAAACACATGTATGAAACCTGGAAATCGCTCCTTGACAAGTGTGGAAGTGATGATGACTGGAGATGACCCCGAACTGCCTCACAATGCTGTAGTACTGTCCTCTGCAACCTGTCGTACCAGGACCGTACAGTACAGCACTGGTATAAAATAATGGGCAGGGTTTTGTGCCCTCAAAAATATATGTTCTGAATCCCAAATGATGTATTATGATTCCCCCAAATGCATAAAATTAATCTCTAGGTAGATTAGGAGATATGAATAAAAATCTGATTCCAGGCCCTGATATGGAAAGTCTGAAAAAGTGCCAAAATGATCTTCAACTATCACCAAAATGATTCACCAATGCAAGAGGTGAATTCAAACCCTTATTCAACCAGTTACAAACCCTCAATATCAATTTTTCAGGTCTGCTTTTTCGGACTGCTTTTTCGGATTTACTTTTTCGGACTGCTTTTTCGGACCTGCTAAAAACGGCCGCCTATAATTTCGGACCTGCTAAAAATTGCCTCCTATAATTTTGGCCCTACTAAAAATGCCTCCTGAAATGCTGTTTCAATCACAAACAAACCCTTACGTCAATTTCTCAATGAAGTACCAATGAGATGGCTGAGTACCAACTCCAAATTTGCAACCCTTCAGTAGATATTTCACTACCTCAGTTATGCCAATCCAAGGGAGTGATTCGTTCCCAAAGATCGAATAGAATTTGCAGACCACAAGGCTACAAATTGCTTCACAATGAACAAGTAGAAGAAATCCCAAATCCAAGCATGTAAAAATGAAAGCCCAAGCCCTCTATTTATTCTTTTCCTTGAGAAGTTGCTAGAACTTCTAGAAACATCCAATTATAATGTACTTTATAATAAAATAACATTATAATAATAAAGTACATTTCTCAACTCAAAATTATAACAATTTAGGCCCAAATGTCTCATAACTGAATGTAGGCCCAACTACGACTAAACGTAGGCTCAAGACTGAACGTAGGCTCTACTACAACTGGATGTAGGCTCAAACTGGATGTAGGCTCACTCTGGATGTAGGCTCCACTACAACTGCATGTAGGCCCAAACTGGATGTAGGCTCTACCGAATGTAGGCTCTGTCAGCAATATGCAATCAAATGATCAACATAATGACCCCCTCTCCAAACCATTTGCCTACAAGAGTCAATGATAGGCAAATCCGTCATGCCAAATGATGTCAGCCAAAATGGGGACATGACAGTCCGCCCTTCCTGAAATTGCTTGTCCCCAAGCAATGGCTAAACAAATAATCAATCAATCCACCTGGATCCCAAATGTAGTCATGATCTAAACTGTTGTCAATCAACACAAGCTCCTGCAATATTCTCTGAAATATAATCAAGAGGAATCCATAATCAAACTGGCAACAACTCAACCAAATTCCAACATCACAACTGCCAGTGTCAGGAACCCACGAGAAACAAACCCTCGAAATATCAGAACCCAAGTAGAGAGGACAAATCAAACTGCCAACATAGTAAATATCACCAACACATCTCACTGGCCTGTGTAAAGCACACAATCCAACTCTGCAACAACAGTGAACACTCCCGAATAAATCTGTACCAAGTGCGAAGAATCCACACACTGTACAACTCCTGAAGTGAAAACAACTCTGCAAATCACCGACCACACTTACATCACCATAACTCCCATGCACCGCTGATGGTGAATAGGCATCACACGACAGATAGCAATAACTCAAACCAAATCTGCCTGCCATCAACTCCTCAATACATGAATCAAAAGCAAGCCAATGAACATACCCTGAAATATAATGCCAGTAAAAAGAACCAACCAGCTCATCTTGCAAACGTGATGCAACCAACTATGACTGATCATTAGCTAAGTCAGAAGATGACATAGCCAAGGGAGTGAAATCAAGAACAACGGTTGAATCATCAACAACATCAGTATCACCCCCAATCTCCTGATCATGAATCATCCAGCTGTCACTCACAAAACCCAACACCACGTCATATGCCTCACAACTCTCTACCCGTGGAGTCAAACCATACCATAACTGATGACAAGCACTAGAATCCAAAGTACATCTCCGTATCATCATCTCATCAACATGTGAATCAAAAGTAAACTGATGAGCATACCTTATAGTGTAATGTCAATAAAATGCACCAATATCAGTCAGTGGCTCAGACTGCAATCTAGATGAAACTAACTGCAATTGATCACTAACCAAGCTGGAACTAACTACTACCTCCGAAGACACCGCCAAGGGAGTAGTATCACTAACGGGAACCACGCCAACTGCCAGCTCACCAACATCACACATGATCGTTGATACAACATCACCAGTCTCCATTCCATCAGTAGTAGAGACTATCATCATGTCAAACATACCACAATGCTCAGCTGCAATGCCCAACTCAATTGAATCTGACTCTAGTGGAAACGAACCTGATATGCCAATGCTAGTATCAAAGATGGATACATCCCCATCTCCATTGTCTCTGACAATCTTGACAATGGACATCCTCGGATCACCAGACACCACGGTCTGTGACTGTATAGTATCTGGTAAAGACTGAAGTCGCTCTAACTCCATGGTCACCTCAGCCAAATGAAACTATGACTCCTCAAACGCCAACTGTGTACTCTCAAGAAACTCAGAAGTCACCTCAAGCTGCTGAGTAAGCTCACTCACCTCATCTTCCTTGACCAATAATGCGTCATATGTTGTACTGCCCCACTCCATAAGATAATCTCTGTCGGCTACCAACTGCATATAATTCTGTCTCAAAATCCGGATAGCCTCCCATAAAGAGTGGATCTCTGTCAAGGAAAAATAACGCCTCCCTGTTCATCACTAGTAGGAGAACCCCATCCATAAACTGCTAACAACTGACGAGCAACATCGAAATGCTCGCGAGCGGCAGAAATGTCTCGCTCACTAACTCTCAGCTGACTAGACACATGATGGTGCTGGCTAGACTGTCTCCTACAATCCTCCTCTGATGCACTGTCCAAAAGAGTAGACTCAAAATCACTGATCTCTGGAGTACTACCATCCATACTCTGCAAGTCAACTCCAAAGCTCACATCATCATATGGAGTATCAAAAACTGTAGCATCACTGTACTCCGCTGTAACAAAAGAATCTGGCGAGGAAGATAAGTCCTCAAAATTGTCCACAGCATACTCCTGGGTGTCATCTGTAATAATCAGATCCTGGGATTCTTCTGTAAACCCTATCATGTCTGAGAAATCATCAACCCATTCCAACAAGAATGGTTGACTAGATACATGAACAATGCCCAACAGAGGTGTATAAAAACTAATTCCAGCATTAGACAAGCTGCTGGCATGGATGAGAACTACACCTGGTAAACTACTAATCAAGTCCATGATAGTGCAACAGATACTACTACCAAAGAATGATAGATATCTCCGGTCAAAACAATCCCAAGTACTAAGATAAGGATCCCAACATCTAATCCATGAACAGAAATCAACTGACAACTCAAGTAAACTCCTCACCTGAGTAATGTGAACAATACCAACTGACTTCACGCACCTATCTACTATACCCAAATCCTAGATATGAATGTAAGGTGTGCTCTCACAACTATCATCCACCACATGTGATCTGACTGTAAAAGAAAGCTGAGTCCCTGCCATATGCGCTAACTCCTGAACTGAACTCACCTCAAGACAAAGCTCGTCCACATGTCTCTCTGCTGCACCACTCTGATCAACTGTACTATCCTCAAATGTGATAGTATCCTCAACTACTGTAACATCATCAGGATCAACTATACCGTAACCACTATCAGAGCCAATCACACAATCCGGTGTGCTTGTGATATCTCCCTCTATCAAATCGGCATGTCTCTCCGAGTCCTGTAATGCCAGTGGAGTACTCAACAAAGAGGCTCGGGTATCCTCTAGCTCATGAGAAAGCCTGACAGCTTCCTCCTCCTTCCTCCTCAAGGTGTCTGAATAGTCTCCGGCAAGGGTAAGAAGATGGTCACGGTCCGAAAGAAGATGTAAATAACTCATCTTCATCGTTCCAATTCCTTCCCTAATTGCCTGTAAGTCAATACAAGAGGTCTGCGCCTGTACTCCCTTATGTCTACTCTGTGACTGAATCATCCGAATATGATCCTCCATCATCTCCTACATCCTGTCATGATGAGATAATGAAGTCACAATCCCATCCTCGCTTACCCTAAGATGACTGGACAAAACATGTGAAGTACTATGTGCCTCAACCTCGTGTGATGTAGCGTCTAACTGTGCCTGATACTCTCTATCAGCAAAGTCATGAATACTCAATGTCTGCTCATCACTGATAGGTATCTCATCATCATGCACAACAACCTCCTCACAATCATCATCTGAACCCACTATGCTATAGTCGCTGCCTGTCATAACCAAACCAATCTGAGCACCTGTGACATCGTCCTCAGGCAATCTGTATACAACTGTCTCAACTTGAGTACCAAGTTGACAGTTACTATCCATTTGCATAGTGTCCTTCACCACTTCCTCCTGTGGCTGAGTAGAAACTGAAACATTTGTCGGAATACTAACTTGTTCCTCAAAATCCTCATGAAGGTTTCTGGTAACTGTGTCTGCCGATCTCATGTTATCTCTCCTGCGAGAAGATCTGCCGAATAAAAATCTAGTCAACTTATCCACCTTGGCTGGGTCGGATAGCATATCATTCATCCAACGATTTCTTTTTATCATAGACTCATTCAACTCATCAATTGTTTTCTTGATTTCAACCCAACTGTCTGAATGATTACTTTTTTTGCTGCTTTGTGGTTCCTCTTTCA
Organism: Chamaecyparis obtusa; assembly: GCA_027943335.1. Taxonomy (NCBI): domain Eukaryota; kingdom Viridiplantae; phylum Streptophyta; class Pinopsida; order Cupressales; family Cupressaceae; genus Chamaecyparis; species Chamaecyparis obtusa. The sequence goes on along the minus strand of BSBK01002307.1, from coordinate 1,179,101 downwards.
GAAAGGTAGGCATTGTAGGACGGTTAACTGACCATGAAGTGTACCTCTTCCTTTCCATTCTGCAATCAATCGAGTGCTGGTCACTCATAGAATTCTGTTCTTTCCCAACAGGATGGCAGGAAACCGCTCTGATACCACTGTAATGATCCTCACTAGTAGGATCACTAAAACCCTCAAATCTGAACTGTGGTAAATTGTCAAACACTTGGCATGCACTGAATTGTTTTGTTTCCAATGTTGTGTCTCAATGTGATAATTGTTTGGGGCATCAAATTGCAATTCAGATAACAATACCAATGTAGAAATGTAACGCAATGTGCAACAATGAAACTCAAAGCAATGTAAAGACTTCAAATATATCAAACTTCTCTAATTCTGATTGCACTTTCCAGAATATATGACTGTGACATGTAATATTCAGACTACAATGCAATGATCTTTTACCATGCTTTGACAATGTACACAATGCCCTAACTATGCATACCAATCCAATACAATCGATGGCACAGTCTGATTATAGTGGACTGATTAGAAGGACTGTTCCAACTATTGAAAATATGGCATGTATTGAATGAACAGACATTCATAAATAGTGACCTTACAATGCACACTCATAACTATGGCAATCTGGTCACAAAATATCAGATCACAATAACAATGTAACAGTGACTATATTCTGAATACAAACATGACTGTTACAATCTATTACATATGAGCTCTGATTCATGGACTGTTACATATCGAAAATTATGGCAATGCTATTACCAAACAATGCACTCCCTTTTCCCTACTCAATGCACTATGATTTCTATGACAATTCAGTCACGATGACAATAACAGAGACTAAGTTTGACTGCTATAACAGTGACTGAGAACATGCAATTTTATACAATTTCCTTGAATTCAAATGCATTCAAAACACATGTATGAAACCTGGAAATCGCTCCTTGACAAGTGCGGAAGTGATGATGACTGGAGATGACCCCGAACTGCCTCACAATGCTGTAGTACTATCCTCTACAACCTGCCGTACCAGGACTGTACAGTACGGCACTGGTATAAAATAATGGGCAGGGTTTTGTGCCCTCAAAAATATATGTTCTGAATCGCCAATGATGTATTATGATTCCCCCAAATGCATAAAATTAATCTCCAGGTAGATTAGGAGATATGAACAAAAATCTGATTCCAAGCCCTGATATGGAAAGTCTGAAAAAGTGCCAAAATGATCTTCAACTATCACCAAAATGATTCACCAATGCAAGAGGTGAATTCAAACCCTTATTCAACCAATTACAAACTCTCAATATCAATTTTTCAGGTCAGCTTTTTCAGATTGCTTTTTCGGGTCTGCTTTTTCGGACTGCTTTTTTGGATTTGCTTTTTCAGATTGCTTTTTTGGACCTGCTAAAAACGGCCACCTATAATTTCGGACTTGCTAAAAATTGCCTCCTATAATTTCGGCCCTACTAAAAATGCCTCCTGAAATGCTGTTTCAATCACAAACAAACCCTTACGTCAATTTCTCAATGAAGTACCAATGAGATGGCTGAGTACCAACTCCAAATTTGCAACCCTTCAGTAGATATTTCACTACCTCAGTTATGCCAATCCAAGGGAGTGATTCGTTCCCAAAGATCGAATAGAATTTGCAGACCACAAGGCTACAAATTGCTTCACAATGAAGAAGTAGAAGAAATCCCAAATCCAAGCATGTCCAAATGAAAGCCCAAGCCTTCTATTTATTCTTTTCCTTGAGAAGTTGCTAAAACTTCTAGAAACATCCAATTATAATGTACTTTATAATAAACTAACATTATAATAATAAAGTACATTTCTCAACTCAAAATTATAACAATGTAGGCCCAAATGTCTCATAACTGAATGTAGGCCCAACTACGACTGAACGTAGGCTCAAGACTGAACGTAGGCTCTACTACAACTAGATGTAGGCTCAAACTGCATGTAGGCTCACTCTGGATGTAGGCTCCACTACAACTGCATGTAGGCCCAAACTGGATGTAGGCTCTACCGAATGTAGGCTCTGTCAGCAATATGCAATCAAATGATCAACATAATGACCCCTTCTCCAAACCATTTGCCTACGAGAGTCGATGATAGGCAAATCCGTCATGCCAAACAATGTCAGCCAAAATGGGGACATGACAGGAATCTCCATTACGATGAGCTTCTTTAACCAATGAAGCAACACCTTTGTCATGTCCCCTCTTTAGTGACATGTCATTTTTCAATGGATTTGCCTATCATGGACTCTCGTAGGCAGATGGTTTTGGTGAGAGAGTCATTCTGATGATTATTTGGGGATTGGATGGTCTTATTTGCTCTTGGAGAGATGGTGTTTATCATATTTTTATTATAATGTGTTATGCGGGGCCAAAATGTTATAATTTTGAGTTGAGTTGCACTTTTTATTTTATAAATTTACTTTTTATATAAAAGTGCATTATAAATAGATTTTATAAGAATATTTTATGGATACTTCTAGAAGTTCTAGTGGCTTCTTAGAAAAGTGAATAAATAGGATGCTTGGTCTCTCATTTGGACATCCCATGACTTGAGTTTACACTACTTTTCTCTTTGAGCATTTGTGGCACCATCTTGGTCTACAGATTGTCATTTGATATTTAGGAACGAAGTTTCTTAAGGATTTGCATAATTGAGGAGGTGAAATATCCTTTGAAGGGTTGCACTTTGGAAGTGGTATTCAGCCATTTCAAGTTGAGCTTATTTGGAGTCCTCAGACTTACCTGAGGGTTTGAGTTTTTTATTGTAAGAGGAAAAAAAACAGATTCGAAAAAAGCAGTCCGAAAAAGCAAAGCGAAAAAGTAGATTTGAAAAAGCAGTCCGAAAAAGCAGATCCGAAAAAGCAAAGCGAAAAAGCAGATCCGAAAAAGCAGAGCGAAAAAGCAATCCGTAAAAGTTTTTGCTACAAGTCTAATTCAGTTTTCAGAATTTCAGGATAGGGTTTTGGAACCACATTTTTGCTCATATCTTCCTCATTATTCAGCATATCATTCTGGGTATTTTTGCATTGGATTTCTATCGTTGAGGAGATAAAGATAGGTGCATTTTGGAGTCTCAAAATGCCATGATTTATTTTTAAGGAATTTTCAAAATTCTTAGACATTTTCGAAAATCTGCAAGGAAGTACATTTTCAGATTTGGGGTGACTTTGGCTTGGGTGTTGGCATCTTCAGCACTGGCAAAAATTATCGTAGCCATCTACAATCAAGTTCCTCACTTCTCATTTGGCATTTGACATATTTTCTGAGAAATGTATGTTTTCAGCTAAGTACAAAATATAGCTTCAACACTTTACTATTTTACATTGTACTTGTCTTTGTTTACCATTTGGCATTATTGGTATCAAAGGAAGGCTAGGATTTTGCAAGTGAAAGGGCATTGTAATTTTCAGTCTATCTATATTGCAAACCTAGAGTTTGATGATCATATTATTGGTTGAAATATGTATGGCATTGTTGCAAATTGTTGATATATGAATGGCATATGGTTTTTGAGCGATTTCCTACATCATTGATAGTGTTTTAGATGGTATTTGGTTGCTATCTATTATTCTAAAATTTTGGGACAGCGAACTCATATATTGCAAAATAATTTTCTATCTACATTTTGAGTTACATTTTTTAGGGGTTTTTAGTGGCTTATTGGTAAGGGTCATTACAGTGGTATCAGAGCAGTTTTCTTGCCATCCTGTTGGGTAAGAGCTGTCTTGTATGAGTGATCAGCACTCTGCTTTATCCAGAATGGACAGGTATAGTACAGAGTCTCAGAGGACACGATCCTGGACAGCTGATGGACAAAGTAGGAAGATCCAAAGTCGGAACAGTAGAAAGGATGGTTATTTAGACATTCGAGATGAACTTAAGAAAATAAGCCATGACATGTCTGAACAGTTGGTTAAGCGCCACCGTATGATGAATGACTTGTTGTCCGACCCAGCTAAGGTGGATAAGTTGACTGGATTTCTATTTGGCAGATCTCCTCACAGGGTAGATGACACAATTACCAGGAACTTGCATGAGGAGTTCGAGAAATTAGCTTGCAGCCAGGCAGAGGTTTCAATTCCTATTCAGCCACAGGAAGAAGTGGTGAAGGATATTACGCTGATGGATAGTAATTGTCAACTTTATACTCAAGTTGAGACAGTTGTATACAGGTTGCCAGAGGGTGATGTCACAGGTACTCAGGATGGTTTGGTTATGACAGGCAGTGACTACAGCGTAGAGGGTTCAGATGATGATTTTGAGGATGTTGTTGCACACGATGGTGAGATACTTGGTAGAGATGAGCAGACATTGAGTATTCATGACTTTGCTGAGAGGGAGTACCAGGCACATTTGGATGCTTTGTCACATGAGGTTAAGGCTGGTAGTACTTCGCATGATTTGTTCAGCCAGCTGAAGGTGAGCAAAGACAGTATTGTGACTTCATTATCTCATTATGACAGGATGTGGGATATGATAGAGGATCACATCCGGATGATTCAATTACAAGGCAGACATAAGGGAGTTCAGCCAGAGTTTTCTTGTGTTAACTTACAGGCGATTAGGGAAGGAATGGGAACGATGAAGTTGAGTTATTTACAGCTTCTATCAGATCGTGACCATCTTCTTAGCCTTGCTGGAGACTATTCAGATGCCTTGAGGAGGAAGGAAGAGGAAGTTGACAGGCTTTCTCGCGAGCTTGAGGACACTCGAACTTCTTTGGTGAATACTCCATTGGCATTACAGGACTTGGAGAGACATGGGGATGATCATGGCGTGGAGTTGAGTTTAGTTTCATCTTGCACACCTGATACTTAGCTTTCTGCGGCAGGCGGATCACATGTGGTCGTTGATAATGTTGTGAGTTCATCTGGCATTCACATCCAGGATACAGGGATAGTGTCAGGCAGGTATGTGGAGTTAGTTGGTATTAGTCATATTACTCAGGTGAGGAGTTTGCTTGAGTTACCAGCTGATTCTAGTTTACGGATAAGGACTCGAGATTGTTATATTGGCGTTTGGGATTCAGTTGACTGGAGATCTTTATCACTTTTTGGTAGCAGTGATTGTTTGGGTGCTATCATGGATTTGATTAGCAGATTGCACGGTGTTGTCCTTTCTTGTGCCAGCAGTTTGTCCGATATTAGTATTAGTTTTTATACACCAGTGTTGGGCCTTGTTCATATATCCAGTCGACCATTCTTGTTGGAATGTGTTGATGATCTTTCATATTTGGCAGTGTTTACAGATGAGTCCTAGGATCATATTGGCATTGATGACATCCAGGAGGATGCAGTGGGCAGTTGTGAGGACTTAGTTTCCTCAGCAGTTTCTTTTGGTACAGAGGAGTTGGACAGCGGTGCTACAGTTTTTGATACTCCGTATGTTGATATGAGCTTTGGAGTTGATTCACAGGATATGGATGGTAATACTCTAGAGACTAGTAACCTTGAGGATACTCCTTTGGACAGTGCGTTAGAGGAGGATTGTAGGAGATAGTCTAGTCAGCGTCATCATGTGTCTAGTCAGCTGAGAGTTAGTGAGCGAGACATTGCTATCACTTGCCAGCATTTCGATGTTGCTCGTCAATTGTTAGCAGTTTATGGATGGGGTTCTCCTACTAGTGATGAGCAGGGAGGCAGTTATCTTTCCTTGACAGAGATCCACTCTTTATGGGAGGCTATCCGGATTCTGAGACAGAATTATATGCAGTTGGTAGCCGACAGAGATTATCTTATGGAGTGGGGTAGTACAGCGTACGATGCATTATTGGCCAAGGAAGATGAGGTGAGTGAGCTTACTCAGCAGGTCGAGGTGACTTCTGAGATTCTTGAGAGTACACAGTTGGCTTTCGAGGAGTCACAGTTTCATTTGGCTGAGGTGACCATGGAGTTAGAGCGACTACAGTCTTTACCAGATTCTGTTCAGTCACGGGTTGTGGTGTCTGGTGATCCAAGGATGTCCATGGTCGAGATTGTCAGAGACAGTGGAGATGGGGATGCATCCATCCTCGATACTAGGATTGGCATATTGGGTTTGTTTCCACTAGAGTCAGGTTCAATTGAGTTGGGTGCTGCAGTAGATTGTTGTGGTATGCCTGACATGGTGGTGGTCTCTACTACTGATGGCATGGAGACTGGTGATGTTGTATCAGAGATCATGTGTGATGTTGGTGAGCCAGCAGTTGGCATGGTTCCTGCTAGTGATACTACTCCCTTGGTGGTGTCTTCGGAGGTAGTAGGCAATTCCAGCTTGGTTAGTGATCGATTGTAGTTAGTTTCATCTAGATTGCAGTCTGAGTCACTGACTGAGATTGGCGCATCTTATCGGCATTACACTGTGAGGTATGCTCACCAGTTTACCTTTGATGACCATGTTGATGAGATGATGATACGTAGATGTACTTTGGTCCTTAGTGCTTGTCATCAGTTATGGGATGGTTTGACGCCATGGGATGAGAGTTGTGATGGGCATGACATGGCGATAGGTTCTGCGGTTGACAGCTTAATAATACATGACTTAGAGTAGGATTTTGGGAGTGATGCTTCAGTGGTTGTTGTTATTGATTCTACTCCTTTGGCTATGACATCTCTTGACTTAGCTGGTGATCAGCCGCAGTGGGTTGTATCACCTGTGCTTGGTGAGTTGTTGATTGAGGTTGGTTCTTTTTATCAGCATTATACTGCAGGGAATGTACATCAGTTTGCTTTTGATCCTTGTGTTGAGGAGTTGATGGTAGGCAGATGTGGTTTGGGTTCTATTTCTTGTTGTTTATCTCGTGATGTCTTTTCGCCATTAGCGGTGCATGGGAGCTATGGTTATGAGAGAGTGGTCGGTGATCTGCAGAGTTGTGTTAACTGCAGGAGTTGTACAGTGTGTGGATTCTCCATACTTGGTACAGTTCCATTCGGGAGTGTTCACCATTCTTGCAGAGTTGGATTGTACATTCCGCATAGGCCAGTGGGATGCATTGATGGTATTTACTGTGTTGACAGTTTGAGTTGTCCACTTTACTTGAGTTCTGATGTTCTAAGAGTTTGTGTCTCGTGGGTTCCTAACTGTGGCAGTTGTGATTTTGGAGTTTGGTTGAGCTGTATTTGTCAGTTTGATTATGGATTTCTCTTGGTTATATTGCAGACGATATTGCAGGAGCCTGCGTTGATTGACAGCAATACAGTTCCTAACTACATTTGGGATCCAAGTGGATTGATTGGCACTAGTTACCACCCTCAAACTAATGGGCAGACTGAGATAGTAAATAAGTGGGTGGAAGGCTGCTCGAGGAACTATGTGGCAGGGCAGCAGAAGGCATGGGTTAGGTGGATTTATCTATGTGAGTATTGTTACAATACCACATACCACATATCTATTCAGATGACTCCTTTCAGGGCATTATATGGTTATGAGGCACCGAGTTTTCTGGATTTACTTATGAGTGATGTTAGAGTTCCTCGTGCTGGAGATTTGCTTCAGGAGAGCAAGGACATTGTTGATGCTCTCAGAGATAATATTGCCAGGGCACAGAATCAGCATAAGTAGTATGCAGATCAGAATCAAACAAAGAGGAGTTTTGAGGTTGGTGATATGGTTTATCTCATGTTGCAGCCCTATAGACAGTCTACTCTTGGGAAGAGTGGGTCGAAGAAGCTTAAGCCTAGGTACTATGATCCTTTCAGGATTATCAGGCGTATTGGAGAGATGGCATATGAGCTTGAGCTTCCAGCAGACAGCAGGGTACACAATATTTTCCATGTGTCACGCCTCAAGAAGGCGTTGGGTCAGCATGTTGTGCCTTCAGCAGTTCTTCCTCCATTGGATGATGAGGGGAAGCTGGTTCTTGTTCTCAAGTACATCATTGACACCAGAGAGAGGCAGCTCCGCAGGATTACCATCAGGGAGTATTTGGTGAAGTGGAGAAATTTGCCTGAGGAGGATGCCACATGGGAGGGAGAAGATATTTTGTAGCACCTATCTTTGAGATTGCTTGAGGGCAAGCAATTTCAGGAGGGGTGGACTGTCATGTCCCCTCTTTAGTGACATGTCATTTTTCTTTGGATTTGCCTATCATGGACTCTCGTAGGCAGATGGTTTTGGTGAGAGAGTCATTCTGATGATTATTTGGGGATTGGATGGTCTTATTTGCTCTTGGAGAGATGGTGTTTATCATATTTTTATTATAATGTGTTATGCGGGGTCAAAATGTTATAATTTTGAGTTGAGTTGCACTTTTTATTTTATAAAGTTACTTTTTATATAAAAGTGCATTATAAAGAGATTTTATAAGAATATTTTACGGATACTTCTAGAAGTTCTAGTGGCTTCTTAGAAAAGTGAATAAATAGGGTGCTTGGCCTCTCATTTGGACATCCCATGACTTGAGTTTACACTACTTTTCTCTTTGAGCATTTGTGGCACCATCTTGGTCTATAGATTGTCATTTGATCTTTAGGAACAGAGTTTCTTAAGGATTTGCATAACTGAGGAGGTAAAATATCCTTTGAAGGGTTGCACTTTGGAAGTGGTATTCAGCCATTTCAAGTTGAGCTTATTTGGAGTCCTCAGACTTACCTGAGGGTTTGAGTTTTTGATTGCAAGAGGAAAAAAAAATAGATCCGAAAAAAGCAGTCCGAAAAAGCAAAGCGAAAAAGAAGTCCGAAAAAGCAAAGCGAGAAAGCAGATCTGAAAAAGCAGTCCGAAAAAGCAGATCCAAAAAAGCAAATCGAAAAAACAGATCCGAAAAAGCAGATCCGAAAAAGCAAATCCGAAAAAGCAATCCGAAAAAGTTTTTGCTACAAGCCTAATTCAATTTTCAGAATTTCAGGATAGGGTTTTGGAACCACATTTTTGCTCATATCTTCCTGATTACTCAGCATATCATTTTGGGTATTTTTGCATCGGATTTCTATCGTCGAGGAGATAAAGATAGGTGCATTTTGGAGTCCCAAAATGCCATGATTTATTTTTAAGAAATTTTCAAAATTCTAAGACATTTTCGAAAATCTGTAAGAAAGTACATTTTCAGATTTGGGGTGACTTTGGCTTGGGTGTTGGCATCTTTAGCACTGGCAAAAATTATCGCAGCCATCTACAATCAGGTTCCTCACTTCTCATTTGGTATTTGACATATTTTCTGAGAAATGTATGTTTTCAGCTGAGTACAAAATATAGCTTCAACACTTTACTATTTTACATTGTACTTGTCTTTGTTTGCCATTTGGCATTATTGGTATCAAAGGAAGGCTAGGATTTTGCAAGTGAAAGGGCATTGTAATTTTCAGTCTATCTATATTGCAAACCTAGGGTTTGATGATCATATTATTGGCTGAAATATGTATGGCATTGTTGCAAATTGTTGATATATGAATGGCATATGGTTTTTGAGTAATTTCTTACATCATTGATAGTGTTTTAGATGGTATTTGGTTGCCTTCTATTATTCTAAAATTTTGGGACAGCGAACTCATATATTGCAAAATAATTTTCTATCTACATTTTGAGTTACATTTTTGAGGGGTTTTTAGTGGCCTATTGGTAAGGATCATTACAACCTTCCCATGTTAATGAGCAACCATTTTGTTGACATCGTTCAATCCATACTGTCATCCAATCAAGATTGTTCACAATATACAAATGTATTGCATCCCACTCTCGACCAACTATATAAAAAAAATACACCTATTATAAATAATTTATATTGAAGATTTATAAGAATTAATTAACTACAATAACATCTTATATTTATCTCTCACTTTCCTCAATCTACCTTCGTCGATTAAGTACTCCCCTTCGAATTTGTTAATGGAGTTGGGATCCCAAATACGATCTACATGGATCTTTGCTGCAAACCTAGGAAGATATTCACTAATGTACACCATGGTCTGGTATATCATATATCCCTCCACCATAGAACCCTCATGATGTGCTCTCTGTCGAACCAAGCCTTTTAAAAATTTCAAGTGCCTCTCAACCATCCACATTGACCTAGTTGGTACAGGTCCACACAATTCAATCTCTTCAACTTGATATATAAGGTAGTGTTCTTGTGCATTGAAAAAAGTTGAAGGGAGACACTTTTGCATTTCACACATAAGAGAAATTTTTCTCTTTCAATATTTTATATCTTCTTTATTGATTTCTTTTGATGACAACCACCTCATGTATTTTCCAACATCGTATATAACTTGTTTGACACTATTGACGAAGTGGTGTGGGAGAGATAGAGGTAGAATGTACTGCAATATTTGTAAAATGATCTTATCAATATTTTATAAAAGAATGCAATGAAAACTACATGCAATATACAAATATATAGTGAATACAAAATAACATGAATTACCTTAATAAATATATGCCAATCGTGTGTTTTCATCCCTGGCCCAAATTCACTTTTCTTTGATATGAGATCATTTATGTTCATAGCAAACCCTATGGGAAATCGTATTTTTTTTATGACTTCTTTTATAGCATTGCTCTGCTGCTCCGACAATAACCAACTAAGGGCGCTTGTATCAATCTGATCTTCATTGTTATTTGATCAAATGACATTTTTCATTGCATGGTTGGATTCTTCAATGTCACTACAAATTTTGACAATTTTGTCTTTGTCACGCCTTCCATCCAAGATTTTCTATAATGTCTCTGTTACATTCTTTCCAATATGCATAGGATCAAACAAATGCACGATTGGAAGTTGCTCATAGTACGACAACCTACTAAATTGCGTAGGATAACTTTTTAGTCCTTTTGGAAGTTGGTCATTAATGCTTTGACGACCTTCACGAGCATCAATTACATTATCAGTAAACAAAACACAATATCAAAATATAAATTTCAAACAAAAACCATCAGATGGAATGACATTACCTCGATGATTTATTTTATTGTATTTCAACTTCCATAGGCGAGGTGTCATTCTCCGTGGCTTTGATGTAGTCTCTTCTTTCCCATTGAAAAGATGTTTTTCGATAATTTGGTACTTATGGTTTCTATAGAGAAAGTGTCTATTCTCATCGAACACCTACTTTCCTAAACTTTTTGAATGACGAGATTTCATCTTTGGACCACAAAGTGGACATGCAAATTTTCCTTTTGTCTGAAGACCTACAAAATCGTGTATAATTGGATTAAATATATTAACTTTGTGTTAGCACTATAACATACCAAAAAAGAGGTGTTAAGAAGAGAACATACCACAAAAATGTGTTAGCCCAGGGGCATCATGTATTGTCCATACAAGCATTGCATGGAATTGAAATTGTCTTTGCCCTATTGGTCTAGAGATGTCATACATAGTGACCCCATTCCATAACACCATCAACTCGTCAATAAGGGGCTCAATATATACATTGATATCTTTAACTTGGTACTTACCTAGTTGAATGAACAAAAACATTACATAATTATTATGACCATTTTGATGGATTGTTTATAATAAATTAATTTAGATGACTATTAAATGAAAAAATACCTGGAACAATTAGTGCCAACATTATGTGCTCCCTCTTTATGGACATCCAAGGAGGAATGTTATTGTTGATAACAAAAACAGGCCACACTGAGTAAGTAGATCTCATCTCTCCAAACGGATTGACACCGTTCGCTGCCAATGAAAACTTGAGATTACGAGGTTCTTTAAAGTGTGGCCATTTTTCCTCTATTTCCTTAAATGCCGAACCATCCACAGGCATTCGCATAATGTCATCTTGACTTCTATTGCGTGCATAGTAATTCATAAATTGTGCCAAGCTATTGCACCTAAATAATTGTTGCAGACGTGGAATAATGGGAATAAACCGAAGAACCTTGCGAGGCACCTGTTTTGTTATTCGATCTGATTGATATCTACTAATATGACAAATAGGGCATTCTGTTGCAAATTCATGTTGTTTATGATATATAATATGATCATTCAGACATGCATGTATTGTTTGATACTCCATTCCAATATCTTTCATAATGGCAGATAATTTTCGGTACAAGCGAGGTAGAATATTTGATGGTGGTAACAAACACTCACCTATCAACCTATGACCAAAAATATAATTTGTTATTTTAAAGAATATAAATTGCTACACGATTCACCCAATGTTAATTGTAAGGGAATTACGACTAAAATAATGAAAACAAATGACATACCTTAACATACATGTTATTGCTACGTTGGATAAACCATTCATAACCTTCAAGTTCATCAACAACAATACAGCGGCAAGAAAAGTTGTTTGGGAGCCTTCATATAGGGGCTCGTGTGCCTTCTCAAGTATAGGTACATCAAGGTCTGCGTCAACATCATCATCATCATCGTCATCTTGATCATCGTGATCATCTTGATCATTGTGATCTTCTTCATCATCGTAGTCTTCTTCCATGGAATCATTTCCTTCTACTTCTATATTCACACCTCCATGTTCCCTCATTTGGAAATGCACATTCTCCGGATTGTCATGGTCCATAACATGAAACCCAAGGAGGTTGACCTATATGAAAATGATGACCTTATATTAATCATGACCATGATGTCATCATCAAATCATGTCTTATGTATTTTATAAATTATTAAAATACATACCAATGGACGAAATTCATTTTTCCCTTCAATGTGACCATGCTGCCTACAATGTTCCTCAGCTGTTTTGATTAGATATTTTCGAGTCTTTAAGCCCTTACAAATTTTGCAAGGACAATAACATTTTCCATCACCTTTTCTTTTTAAGTTAGACCACAGTCTAGCAATTGTCTCCCTATTTTGTTGTGCGTTGATATCGTCAGACATGGTCTTTTTTGACGTTGCAAGAAGAGCAATGCTTGGAATGTATAGGCCCGATCTGAAGAAATCAGCAAATAAAAACTAACATGCAAAATGTTAAATTGAATGACATTTTATTATAGAGATAAATGTGTTGTCTAAATTACTACATTTCAAAATTAGTGAAGGAATAGTAAGAACGAAAGAAAAAAATGCCTAACAATCATTTTTTAACTGAAAAATATATGTATCCTTGTTTCAATACCTAACAATCATTTTTTAACTGATTTTGTGTGCTTGCTGCAGTGACAGAGGTAACTTGGATCAGTCAATTCATTTTGAAAAGAAATCTCATAGATAGATCCCAATCATTTTTTTTTGTTACACGAAGTCTTCCACTCCACCATGAGAATACATCAATTGTAAGAATGAAGAACTACTACTCAACAAAAGATTGTCCTAACTTGGATTGACTGATATTGTGACTGGGAATGACAATAGACTAAGATAGTGTTATTTGGGGCTGCCAAAACAAAAATAAGCATGTCTAATCCAAGGGAAAAATACCCCTATTACTTATAAAAATTAAAGACTTCAAATTCTCTATTAACTCCCACCAAAAACATGCAAGGAAATTAAAACAGATAAATGAATGTCTGATTAGTGGGGGGTGTGATCAAGAAACATATTTATTGACTCAAAAAATAGTATGTGTGTGTACAATATATTGCTGACTTAAATATGAAAAAACAAAAAATAAAAAAATTTAAAGCAGACCAATATCTACCTAATAAATTTCATTCCTTTTAGATTATATTCACATTATTTTAACTTCAAACTTTTACATAATTCTTCTTCAAATGCATGGATTTCAGTAGTGTCGGAACTCATACACTTTATAATAAGAATTGAAGACAAGTCACATAAAGCAAACAATCACTTAAACATGGACAATGACTAAGTATTGTGACCTCTCAAATAAAGATTGAAGATAAATAAATAAATAAATAACTATGAATAAATTATCATAAAAATAAAAATTAAATGCAAACAATATTATGTTTGAAAAGTATTTAATTGTTTCAAATTGGCCAAATGATGTGAACTGAGAATACTTATTTGATATTGATAAATATTTGAAGTGTTATTTTAATATTACTTATATTTTAACTCAAATATAACTTTAAATTTGTAGATTGTTTCACAAAATAGTGGTAATGATGCAACTTCCATAAGTTCAATGATATTGTTAAAATTGTGGATGTTTATAGGAACATATAATATCATATCTATACTAATAAAAAAATTATATATTCTTAGAATGGGAAAGACCATGATCATAACAACTAATATCTTTTGTTTGTGTGAAAATGACTATTTCTTAAATGGTTCTCTTTTGTATCCTATTCACAAGTAGATTCTTATGTTCAATTAGGATACTTCAGAAAAAATTTCTATGATACTTTTTTCTTTATGTCTCATTTAATATGATGATGGCACTTATTGATGCAAGGACTAGGGTAAGTGTGAGAGATTAGGGCAATTTGTCCTTCAAAACTTTCTCAAAGGTCTCCAGGACAACAACCTACTGGAACCTAGACCCCACACCTTCAAAGTCCACTTAATAACATGTCCTAACTACCATTCCCAACCCTGAATACAAGATTCAACAATTACTCTAGGATGGATGATGCACTATCTCATAATGACTTACTAGGATAGGTACCAATCTTGGTCCAATAATGAAGGATGACAAGTCTGTCTTATGGGGGGTTAAAGCTTAAAGTGGGAACCCAAATACGATCTACATCCAATCTTGGTCCAAAGTGGTCACAACAAGAAGCTTAAAGTGGGAACCCACTGTCCTGCAGCAATTGACAGTACTGATGAATGAAGGTTCCTCAATCAGTAACCACACTTGGCTGCCCTACCATAAGGTTAACCTTTTAAGGATGTCTCTGTAGCTTATATCACACAACCATCTAACTCTTGGTTTCTTCTTTAGAATTCAATCTCCTCAAGTCCACCAAATAAGGACTGTTGAATCTTCTTAATCCTAACTTCTTCCTAAGGGTCAGGTCACACCAAATATCTCTAAGTATGTCTTCCAATCTTAGAACACTGGTTTCAAACACCCACAACATAAGTTTGCAAATTCAGGCCCCAAATTCCAATTAGACCTGTTGCTGTCTACGTCCTCAAACAGGCAGCAAAAGGTGGAATCTAAACAGACATAATAGATTTCTACTCCTTGTTCTGTTCCCCTACAAACTACCCTCGGCTTGTTCCAATCTACACTCCTGCACTCTCAACCCGACACCAGACTCTCTAGGCGAAGTGGCCAGTTTAGACTAGGGCTCAATGTCAAAGGTCAGAAATGGGTTCATGCTACCACTTGAAATAATAAATCAGAAAAAGAAAGTGCATCATGACCATAAAGATCTTGAAAAGGAGGCATACTAATCTAGACATTATGAGAGGTATTATAGCAATACTCTCCTAGGTGAAACCATTTTACCCAAACACCTTACTAATTTGAAACGTAATTCCTCAAGTATCCTTCTATCTATTTATTAACAATTTATGTTTTCTTGTCTATTTGAGGACGATAGCTTGTGCTAGGTGTGAGCTTTGTACATGTCAAGTGAAAGAATTCCTTCCAAAAGAAACTAAGGAACCTATTATCTCTATTACTAATAATACTCTTGGGTGAACCATGCAATATGAAAATCTCCCTAAAGAATAACTCTACTATTTGGGATGCCTTGAAATCATATGTGAGAGGAAAGAAATGTTCATACTTTTTCAATTTATCTACAACAACATATGCACAATATGTACCTTCAATCTTAGGCAATCTAGTGACGAAGTCCATGGAAATATTTTCCCTCCTTTATTTAGGAATTGGGAGTGGTTGTAGTAACCTTGCTAACTAGTCACCCTTATTTTGATGAGAAGCCAAAAATTCCTTGATGTATATGAGGACATTCTCTTTCATCCTTTTCCAAGAAAATCTATCTTATAATTTTTTATAAGTTTTGAAATACCCTTGATAACCAACAATGGGTGTATCATGAAATACTATTAATATCTTCTCCTTAATTTTGAATTCTAGTACCAATTTATTCTTGTAGTAGATCAACCCATCAACAACAATATACTTGTCATCTTTGATTAATTCATCCAAGGTATTAAAGACAAATGAATGGTTAGCATATTCTAAAATTATGGAGATCTTCCAATTAGCAGAAATAGAGGATATAGAACATAGAGTAAGATTTCTGCAAAGAGCATCAACTACTACATCTATCTTTCCTTTCATATACTCAATCTCAAAATCATAATCTTGCAATTTACTTGCCCACTTTTGTTGATAGTCATTTAAATTCCTTTGGTTCAAGAAGAACTTGAGACTGTTATTATTATTTTTTACCAAAAATATCTAACTTACCAAATATTGTCTAAACTTATCAAGTGCATACATAATTGCCAACATTTCTTTACTCAACTTAATCAATTTTCTTTATCATTCATAGATATAGAACAAACATTTGAGATAGGGAACATTGCACATTACTCCATATTGAAGAATCTACTCCATGTTATATCTCCAAATAATCCACATCATGATATTACAATAAATAGCTAGCCTTACAATGCTAGCCATCTCCTTTATATAATCCTTCTCCTAGAAACATAATGGATGTGTAATCCCTATAAAGGCCTAATTATCATCTAATATAACTGATTACAATAGTTATCCACATGACCCAACATGTCTTCTCATGGAATTTGATCATCGCAACTTACAGAAGACATGGTTATCCTCAAGAAGCACTGAAACTTTTTCAACAAATTCAGCGAACCGGATCACTTCACATTTACCACCATACTTCCAACTTGTGCCAAGATGAGGGCCATGGAAGAGGGTATGGAAATCCACCAAAGTATAATAGATAGAGGGTTTCTTTCAGATGTTGTAGTTGTAAATGGTCTCATGGATATGTATGCAAAATGTGGAAGGATGTAGAAAGCACGTGAACTGTTTGACAAAATGCCTGAACAAGTTACGGTTTCATGAAATACAATGATATCAGGATATGCACAAAATGGTGCTCTTGATGAAGCTTTACAATTTTTTAAAAGAATGCCTCAACCTAATGTGATTTCATGGACAGCAATGATTGCTGGATATGCACAAAATGGGATTGCTGAGAAAGCCTTGGAGGCTTTTAATTAAATGCAATTAGCAGGTGTTAAACAAAACTCCACAACATTTGTCAGCATCATCCTAGCATGTGCTAAATTGGGAGTTGTCAAACCAGGTATGGAAATCCATCAATGCACAATGGAAAGTGGATTTTCGTCAAATGTTGTGATTGCCAGTGCCTTGATGGATATGTATGCAAAATGTGGAAGCATTCAAAAGGCTCAGAAACTATTTCACAAAATGCCTCAACGAGATGTCGTCTCATGGACTTCAATGATCGCAGGATTTACACAAAATGGGTTCGTTGAACAAGCCCTAGAGACTTTTAAGCAAATGCGATTAGCAGGTGTAAGGCCAAATTCCACAACCTTTATCAGCATCCTCCCACCCTGTGCCCAAATGGGAGCTTTGGAACAAGGTATAGGAATCCATCAAACCATCATAGAAGGCGGATATTCGACAGACTTTGTAGTCGTGAATGCCCTGATAGACATGTATGCTAAATACATATTAAGTAATTAGCCTAGGGAATCAATCCTCCATGCGCAGATGAACAATTACGGGCTTGGGGTTTTGAATTCTTAGTATACATGAAAGGAACTGGCATTTTATGAAACCAGTGTTCAAAGCCAGAATTTTAAACTGTGATTACTAAAATCTAGTTTATCGGACCGAGAACCTTTAAAAGAATTCAAACCACTTGTATTCTATTGTTGTTTCAATCTTCATTCAACACATCACAAACAGTGAGATCTCGAAGACCATACCAATTCGCACAATGACTAAAGATGGAAATCCTTCGCGCGTTGCAACCCTTGATCTAATTTGCCCGTAAAAATGACATGAGAAATGAAACTTTTTTTTTAAGTTATGCCCGTGTGCGTCGATATTTCAACCTACTTGCACAAAAAACAGACTGAGTTACTCAAGTCTGCCTAGTTTGCCTTGTTGTCCCATAGGCTATGTTTAGCCTCGTGGACGTAAAAATTTTCTATTCTATTCTATTCTTGGTATTGGTCGAAATTTCGACCAACACAGGCATGGATTAAAAAGAAAGAAAGTTTTCCTTCTGTAATCCGACCAACCTAAACCTTTTTAATTGATGGTCAAAAATTTTGGTAGAAAAATAAGGTCAAATGTACTAGTGAATTATAGGACAAAGGGTAATGCTTTTCTTCACTTTTGAAGCTTGGTGAAGATATCCTTATATATGTTATTTTCAGAATGCAGGAATGGTGCCCATTGACCTGTTATGTATTCTATATTCTTCTGGGCTGCTTTCAGAGAAACAATGATATTCTCCATATCTTCTACAGTTTTGTAGGCTGGTTCATTGAGCAGAGCTTCTGTAGAATTTTCTGTTTGGTTCATGATGTCAAATGTTGGTGCCAAGAACATCTGAAATCCTATAATATCTTGGATTCTCTTATTTTTCTCTTCAGCAATTTTTCTCAGTGTTAGAGTTAAACTTGTCATTTGTCTGCTGTAGGAAGTTGTAGTTTTGTTCTTAATATCAAACTGAGATGACAGGGCTTTAATTTCTTCTGAGATCTTTGCAGATTTTTCTGTCAGATCTTGCAAAAACACTTCAAAGTCTAAAGTTCTATTCATCAAACTTCCTACCTCTTTTAGTTGTTGTTGTAGAATTCTCAGGTTGGTTGCTACATTTACCTTGATTTCTTCAACCTGTTTGTGGAGTATCTCCACTCTTTTCTTCTCATAGTGGTCAATTGCCACTGTTTTCGGATCATTGAGATCCTCACCGATTGCCTGTGCTAAAACCTCTATCTGATCGATGACTGGTTCATCGTTATCTATGTCAGCATTAGGAACGAAGTTGCACAGAATGTTCTTTATAGTGGTCAGAACCATGTCCTGTTTCCTTTTGGTCAACTCTTTGAGCTGCTTAGTTGACAGCTTGTTGATGTCAACCACTGTATCAGTGACTTTGCTCCTCTTTGTTTCCTTTTCCTTTGCAAAAGATAACTTTCTCTTGGATGAGGAGCTCGGTATGTCTCCTTGTCCTTGTTGTCTTTGCTCTTGCTTCAGTTGAGCTTGCTCGGTGTGGACTGGAATTTCTTCTTCTTGTCCCGTAGTGTCATCTTCAGTTTCTTGATGAGCTTTGTTCTCCGGTTGAGCTTCTTCTTCTAGTAGATTTTGATCAGCAGGTGATCCTTCCTCAGTCTGTACTTCTTCTTCTGGTTGCTTAAATACTTCAGCATCTTGTTCCTGTTCTACATTTATTTGTTCACTAGCTGTGACGTCTTCTGTTTGAACTTTTTCTTTTCCTGTAGAAGATTCTTCACCAATTGTGGGCCTATCCAGTGGTGTTTGCATTTGTTTATTTTGATCCTGAGGACCTAGTTTTTCCAATGCCTTGAAGTCATATTTGTGCTAGTAGTCCAGAGTTGCTTTATAGACTTGAGTCTCATACCCATTTAATATCTCAACAACTCTATATGGTGTATCTAGCTTCATGGATGCTTCTTCTAACAGAAGCTTTATTCTTTCCTCACTGAATCCAGATCTAACTTTTAATAGTGTTTCCCTAGTGATTCTACTGTTGGTACCTAGACTGGTTCTCCATTTTAATTGTAGCCTTTGGTTGAGTTCTGGTGGGAACTTGGACTTGTAGTCCCTTGGAGTCCTACGATAATCCATGAAAGTTTCTACTATGCCTACAATTAGCTTTTTCTTATCATCTTCATTTAGTATGTTGTACCACTTCGTAGCATTATCTACTTCTCCGAAGTCCATTACCTCATAAATTATATCATCAACATGCATAGGTTTAGTGTTACCTTTGCTCGGAGAAATGAGAACTATTGGGTTTGCTGGCCGGCTGCTCTTATTATCAGTTATGTCCACTATTACTGGTGCTTCTTCTCCAAGCACTCCTTTCCCTTTATCGGTGTCAACTGTCGGTTGAACCGTTGCTTTCTAATGAGCTTCCTCTATTTTCTACTGGGTTTGAAGTAGTTGAGTCCACATCACTACTCCTTCATTGTGTACTTTGTCAGCTTTTCCAACAAGCATGAGACCTATCCTTCTTTTGGTTGAGAAGGTTTGTTGATGTAGTTCAGCTTGTTCAGTGGATTCCTCCAGAGTGAGGTGATTCTGAACTTCTAGAAGAGCTCGTATTCTTAGCTTCTCTCTATTCATTGAAGCTTCCCATTTGGCTTCAAGAATTTGTAAGAGATCTTCCGGTAGAAATTTGATAAGTTCAGTGGGATGCAGGTTGAACTTGTGAACGCAGTACACAACTGCTTCTTCAATCTTTCTCCTGTCTTCTTCATTCCCAAGTGAATATCTACTGCTCACAAAACTCATTCCCCCGGTTTCTTTCAACAGTGCCACATATTCATCAATGGTGAGCTTGGCCTTTCATGTTGGATTCTCTTTTACCAGTTTTCCAGTTTTCTTCTTCCTAATCAGAGGAACTGTTTCCTCGGTCTTTGTCTCTTCTTGATCTATCTCTTGGGTACTTGGTACCAGTTTTGATTTCTTCCCTCGAGACTTGGGTTGCTCTTCTGACAATTTCTTCTTCGGTGTGGGGGTCCTTTTGGTGTAGACAATTTTGATTGCTGCCCGCTTTTTCAGATTTTCTTCAATCTCAGCACATGTCCCGAACTAGTTTGCAGAGAGGTCCAAATTTGCACTATTGAGAGCATCAGCATATGCCTCGGCAGTCTTGGAAGTGATCTCATATCCTAGTTCAAGAGCATATGCTTCTCTTGGTTCCACTGCTTGAATGATGCAATTATCGGTGGTAACCAAAAAGCATACATCGTCCTTGTACTGGTCAACAATGGTTGACGGCACTCTTTCTCTTGCGTGCATTTTTAATTGAAATCCTTCGAAGTGTTTAGTCATCACACTTCTTAACTGGTCTCCCAGTTGATTGGCCATCTCTGTGATTTGATGCATAACCGGTCTATCAGTTTTCCATACAACTTTTTCGACACCAAGGAAAAAGTTATAGTAGTAGAAGTAGAGACATACCAGTAGGGTCCTGTACTTCATTGATTTCTTCCTCACGACTTCGAGCTTTTTCATATTTTCAAATATTTGACTTTGAAGCATTGCACAAATGTCATATTGGGCATTGTTGTGCATTATGTTGTATGCGGCATGAATTGCACCACCCGGTATGCTATTTAAATTGCTTGATTGATAGACCTTGTAGCCAAGTACAACAGACGCAAACCAGACTCCATCATCCTCAATGTCATTTACGGTCATAAGTCGACCATCAGGCTTAGACTTAGTTAATTTATTGACCATGGCATTGGTGATGGTCCTTAGGGTTAGAGCTTGCCCTCAGTTGTTGTATCCAGTCACCCTATGCAAATCGTCTTTGGTGATAAGAATACATACACCTCTGTTGAGCCAGAAACCTGGTTCATGAAGACAACTAAGAACTAGTCGAATTATGTCTTCCTGGAAGACGGACGGATAAAACACTCCATTGACAAGTCCAGATGATATCAGCTTGGCAGACTTATCCAGAAGTTTCCCTTCTTCACACAGTGATACGTATTCGCCTTGAATGTACGTCTCACCTAATTCTTCCTGTTTCACGTGGATGAACGCTACGTCTTCGGTTAAGAGGACTCCTTTGGGTACAGATGAGAGCACCCTAGCCATGTTTTCTCTGTTCTGAATCGACACGATATCATATGCAAGTTGATCCATCTAATTTCCCTTGATCAGCTCTGCATTAGCAGATGATGAGGCCATTCTTGCTAACCGGTAACTTGCAGAAAGTAGCTTGGATCGGTTTTGCAAACAGTGATTCTCAGTGATCAAGGCGTGAGAATAATACTTAGCACAAGAATTTGTAAATTATACAATAAGCAAAGCGAAAACTTGTGTGTAATCCTCCTTCCTTTTATAGAGTTAGGTCGTAACGGTAATTACCAAACGGTAACTATACGTTAAACGGCTACAGTAATAAATGCCTTACCTAACTTTACTTTCCGTTTTTCTCAACCGGTTGAGTATAACTTGCCTTACCGGTTGTCCTGCAAACTGAGTGAGTCCGACTCTCACCAGTCATACCAGGAACGGTAGTGGAGCTACTGGTTCCCTCTACGCCTTAATGGCTCAATTTGTTGAAGAGATATCACCATCAGCAAATGATGATCCTTCTTCTGTCTTCTCCTCAGCGGAGCTCTTTGATTCCTTTTTGGACCAAATATGTTTGATTGTTTTCTCAGTCTTCTCTTCCTTGTTGATCTTCTTTGCTGGCTTGACCAGTTCCTCCTTATTGGATGAATGGTTCCTGCACTCTTTGGCTAGGTGTCCAACTTTGTTGCAGTGATAGCAGACTATTCCGGTTTCCTTCCATGGGTTCACCCTTCTTGGGTTAGGTGACTTGTTCCAAGAGTCATTGTGACCGTGTGTTCTACAGTTAGTACAGTTGGTTGTACTTCGGTTCTTGTTTCTCTTGGTGAATACCGGCTTAGGGGATCTAAATGCCATTGTCTTTGATTTGCATTCTTCAGCCTTGTGTCCAAACTTGTTGCATGCATACCAGTAGCCTTTGAAGCTTTCCCTACTTCCACTGGACACAGATATGGGGCTGGACCAACACTATTTGGTCTTGTGGCCATTTTTGCAACAATTCTTATAGTAATTGTTGTTGGTTCTTACCAGTGCATTTCTACAGTCATTAGTTTTATGACCGGGTTTTCCACAATGCTTACAAGATGTGTTAAAGGTCTTCTTACCCTTTTGTGCTAGCGTCCTTCTCTTGTCCTTCTTGCTTGACTTGGCTCTAGATGACTCACCATTCTCTTTGGTGACTTCGCCATTGAATCCAAGACCGGTCTGATCTTTATGCTTTCTTTGAGCTTTTAGTTGCTCATCAAGCTTGACCGAGCTTTCATTGTATCTTCTCAGGATTTCATTTCTATCTTCAAGCTTTTTCATCTGTTCCTTTAGTTGATACAGTTCCAGCGACAGTCTTTTGCATGCTTCGTTCCTGTCATGCCAACCTTTCTGCATGTTGGCATTTTCTTGGATGACACTTTGCATGTCCTCTTGAAGTTGTAGAATGATAAGTTCATTCGCCCCTACAGCTTCCACTACCCAGTCCCTTACTTTCTTAGAGGCTGTTAAGGACTTGACTGCTGAGTTCCTTTCATCTTCAGCTTTTCTCTTTTTCTCAATTAGTTCAGTCATTCTCAGGGCATTGTCCTCTTGTTCCCTTTTAAGGTTGGAGATCTGATTGGTCAGGATTTAATTCTTTTCCATGAGTTCAAACACTGCCTCCTCAGCTTCATCAGATCCACTCTGCCCAGAGAGTTCATCAATGGTTTCATTGCTTTCATTCAATTGTAAAGCCAGCTCCTTTCTCTTTGCATGTGATCTCCTCAATCTATTCTCTAGAGAGGCAATTATGTCATTGGCTTCCTCTAATTGTTTCTGATACCGGTAACCCTCCATGATCTTTCTCTCAAGCTATTAGACTTGTAGTATAGAGAACCGAAGCTCTGATACCAATTGTTACTATTAAACCAGTTACTGAGAGGGGGGGGGGTGAATCAGAAAATAATCTTTGCACCGTAATTCTTTACTTGTATGAGTTATCCCTTTTTGATAAGCATAAAACAACAAACATTCACAAGCATAAAAGAATCACACAGATTAACACAAGTATTTATACGTGGAAACCCTTGGTTAGAAGGAAAAAACCACGGTGAGACAGAGCTCACAACTTCACTACTACAGAATGAAGATGCCTTGTTAGGAGCTTACAAAGCACTGGTTAAGGTGCTACCCGGTTAAGGGATATTACAAAAGATCGGTTAAGATCTGAACCCTGTTAAGAGATGCTTGTTTACAGGACTGTGAACATCAACAAAGATGTTACCCTGTTAGGGGATTTTACAACGAATCGATTAGGTCCACCCTGATAGAGGGATTTTAATTATGCTTTTACACTTTACAAAAGCAATGATCTATGGTGACATTGATTATCTAATTAGATCATACCTGTTAGTCTCTTCCTCGGTTTGCCTGGCTGCTGATCTCTCTAGCTTTCTTTGCCTCTGTGCCTGTAGCACTCCTCAGAAGATATCTCTCCTCTACTCTTTGCAATCACCAACTATGAACAACACTTTTTCTTGTGTCCTATGACCTATATTTATACAAGAGTTTATCATAATGAAACCCTTGACTCATAGAACCGCCAGGCTGTAAACCCAGCGATAAATCATGCAACTAGCAAAAAGCTATGCGTTATTATCTGGAGTTTACCATGCAAAACATCCGTAGAAATAAAGCTAACTTCTGTTAAAAAGATAACTCTACTTCTAAGCGGTGGATGTCCCGCATAGTCAGGCTTTTAACTCAAACTGATCCACAAAATCCGGATTGGATCTTTCTTGTAGTTTGACCGGTATACCCTTATACCTGGTTTGTCCTTGTATGCTACATAAGACCGGTACCACTGTACTTAATTCGGTCTATCGGTGTATTGTCAACCGGTGCATACACTCCGCTCATAGTCTACCGGTGTCTAATAAGTAATGTGGGTAACCGGTGTTCCTTTACTGGTGTGAATGGTGTTTTGAGAAAGACACTAATGACAACTTAAATTGCTAACATCTTCTTCATATATTGCTTCTAATTGTATACTGGGGGAGTCAACGTTGGTTGCAGATATATTTTCAAGTTCCTTGGTGTTTGAAAATAATTGAATTACAAACATTTTTAGTTTATAAATCTTTGCATACATAATTGGTATTGTTCTGCAACTCTCATTAAAATTTCATGTACCTGGTAGTTGAATGTTCCATATAAGTATAATGGTATAGAGTTGATAGTATATCAGTTGCATTGTAATTTTTTATTTCAAGCATTATAAATTTAATTCATGCAATAATATTGCAAAACTATTCAAATACAAACCAACAATTGCAGACACATTCCGGAAATCAGAATTTAGACATTGCATGACAACTGTTTGACAAAATATCAAACATCTAGAATTGAGTTTTTAGAGTTAGAACCTGCAGGGGTTCTTCATAGTTAGCTTGGGAGAACTAGATAATTACAATTGCCTAACTTACTTCATTCCTCTTGATTACTTAAGTGGTAAGACACATACACCATAAGAAAATGTAATCGTGGTAATTTATTTATAATCTATCCATAATATAATTTGTTTCATATCTATCTATCTATCTATATAGACACACTCACACACAATCTTATTGATATTATCTCAATCATATGTGTATGTCTGTTGAATTCCTTTCCATTGACTAGAATGAATCCTTGTTTTATCCTTTACCCCACAGGATGGTAGGATCATGGATCATGCTCTGATACCACTTGTAATATACCCTACTAGGGACTTCTTGTTAACTTGCATCATTATGCATTACTAAGCAATATTATGCCTTAGTTAAATTAAGAGAGTTAATTTGTTCATAATACAAACCATAATTACTATATATAAACCTAAGCTTAACTTCTTTCCTAAGCCTAGTGGAGGATGAGAAATTACTATCATAGGGGCTGAAACCATCTCCACAATTAAGCCGACCGGTTTATGAACTTCTGTCAATACCACCACTTGGGAGTCACCCAACTTGGGATGGAATTACTCGCCCCTCCCTATACAAACCAACCTATCCTTCCAAAGGTATTAATGAAACATTTAAGATTAAGCCAACATAATTTTTATTGTGTTATTAATGTATATGAGTTGATATGAACATATACTAATATGTGGGCATTTGATTATCTCTAATAAGTTGAATTTCATTATCATTAGCTATATATATATATCTCTTAATTTACTATAAGTATATTTTTTATATTATTATAATCTCTTGCTTGATTCTTTTTCCTCCTCTATTCTATGGAATCTCCTATTCCTTCCTCCCCATTTGATGACTATCAAATATATTACCTAAATCTCGAATCCTTTGATCTGATCGGTAATTAATATTTATATACATTTAATGATCTATATTTTTTTGCATATAATTTCTTACATAAAGCTGCTTATAACATGATCTTTTACATCGAACAAAATTTCATTGAGCTACTCTTCCTTAACCCTATTTATTCATATTTTCTGTAATAAGACGACTCCCTTGAGAATCTGAATTATATTTTCTTCATCTATCCTTTCCTCTTTGATGCCCGTAATGGAGTGCGATTGAATTTCATCTTATATCCATGGATAATGGGAAGGGATGCATTTTGAGAGACAGGTCTCCTCTCCATGATTACTTTGCGCTTCTTCATAACTACATTGACAAGTCTTCTATTATGTTTGTTGTTTATTAGTTATATGTCGAATAGCAACCATTCTTAATACTAGTCGACTTGTTAGCGCTATCACTTGATACTTCATGACTCTTAGATATCAATTTCTTAATTGTCATTGACTAATTTCAATGACCATTTGTTGACCCCAAGTTATCGACATGGTTAATGGATGCTCCTTTGATATATAATTAGAAAGTTGTCACACACCATCTTCATACCATCTCTCCTCGTGTGTAGATGACAATTGATAATTATTTTTATTTAATCATTGGTGTTGAGCGTTGTTATTAGAAGTTACCAATTGCATCTCTATGGTTGCCGCCACTTAATATTCTTCATTGGTTAGTTTAGATGCCAATCTTAATATTATTGATTTATCAATATGAATTGGTCTTTACTTTCCTCACCAACTATTACTTATTAATGTGTAGCTGGGACTCAACTACAAATTTATTGCTCAACAAATCTCATAGAATAGAAACAAGAAGAATGTTTATTTATCTGATTTGTAACAGCCACTACTAGGGTAATTAATAGCGATAAGCAATGGAAGCAATTCTTATAAAACCAATAATAAATTGTTGGGATTGGAAGGCCAACGGACTTTTGTCTGTTGTGCCTTGTCTTTTCAACTGCTCAGTATGAGCTTATAAATAAGTCTTTGTCTCTCATTTGTAAACATTCTGTTTTGGAGATTAATACAATTCTTCTGCTCTCAGTGTGGACGTAACCACTATTGTGGTGAACCACGATAAATAAGTGTGTTCTGTGTATTTTGTAATCTGCTCTTGTTATTCTGTATTTCTGGTTTTATTTCCGAATTCGTTAAATCTACAATTGGTATCAGAGCGAGGTTAATCGCTGGTTGAGATTTCGGTTTCAGAATTATGGAAGATATAAGAGTTCAGAAATTTTTTGGGAAGAACTACAAGATATGGAAGATTCAAATAAAGTCTTTGTTAGTTAACAAAGAGCTTTCGCTAGCACTTGAAGGAAAAGCAAAGAAACCCACAGCCATGTCGGATGAAGATTGGGGAAAGTTTGATGAGAAAGCCATGGCGACAATCTTTCTTGCATTAGGCGATAATGTGCTGTATAATGTTTCAGACAAAACTACAGCCAAAGACGTATGGGATAAATTGGCTTCAACATATGCACAAGCATCCGTTGTGAACAAAGTCTTCATCATGAAGAAGTTATATAAACTTAAGATGAGGGAAGGAGAAGCCATGACAAATCATCTCAACGAATTTAACACCTTGATCAGCCAAGCAAATTCAGTTGGCATGACACAAGATGATGAGAATAAGGCTGTTCTATTGCTATGTTCTCTTCCTAACAGCTGGGATGGACTTGTGACAGCCATAAGCACTTTAGCATCAACTACCAAGAAGCTGGTTTTTGATGAAGTTTCAGCCACCCTGCTCTCCGAAGATTTGAGGAGAAAGAATGATGAGTCCTCTTCAGGTAATGCTCTCACAATGGTGAGCACCAAAAATAGAGGAAGAAGCCAATATAGAGGCAGATTTAATAACAATTGAAGGTCCCAATCTGCAAGAAGATCGCAGTCAAGAGGGAGACAAAACGGTTGTTGGTTTTGTTGGAAGGCTGGGCATGTTAAGAAGGATTGTAGAAAATTCAAGAGGGCACAAGAACAAGTATTGGACAGTCAAGCAAACATAACCCATGAAAAGGATCCAGGTATCCTAATTTTATCTACAAGTGATACAAAAGTTGACTTGTGGGTAATTGATTCGGGAGCTTCCTTTCATGCTTCCTCTCTCACAGATGCATTTACAAATTACCAAGAAGGTGAATTCGGAGAAGTATATTTGGGTGATAATAAAGTATGTAAAATTGTTGGGAAAGGAGATGTTGTTTTGCATCTTGAAGGAGGAGCAAAATTACTTCTCAAAGATGTTAGACATGTTCCTCAATTAAAGAGGAATCTGATTTTTGTCAGCCAATTATACACCCAAGGATTTAAAACTGAACTCACGGATTCATGGAAAATAGTCAAAGGTTCATTGGCTATTGCTAAAGGAGACAAAACCGGTAGTCTCTATATTTTGAAACCTATTGATAAGGTGGGAGCTGCGTTGACACTTGTGGATAGCGATGTTGTGCTTTGGCATCAAAGGCTAGGCCATATGAGCAAG
Source organism: Chamaecyparis obtusa (assembly GCA_027943335.1). Classification (NCBI taxonomy): domain Eukaryota; kingdom Viridiplantae; phylum Streptophyta; class Pinopsida; order Cupressales; family Cupressaceae; genus Chamaecyparis; species Chamaecyparis obtusa. The sequence continues at coordinate 1,150,670 of BSBK01002307.1, read as the reverse complement.
AAGAAAAGCCTTGAGGTAATGCTGAATCGTGATCAACTACCGGGTCTCAAATCTGCAAATTTAGAGTTTTGTGAGCATTGTCTTCATGGGAAACAAAAGCGGGTCAGTTTCTTGAAGGTTGGACATGACAAAAGGACAACACCTTTGGAGTTAGTGCATTTGGATGTCTTCGGACCTACGGAGGTAACCTCTTATGGAGGCGCACAATACTTTGTTACTTTTCTTGATGATAGCACCCGAAAGGTATGGGTTTATATGCTTTTTAGAAAATCAGAAGTATTCTCTAAATTCAAAATTTTTAAAGCTCTTGTGGAAAATCAGATTGGTCATAAAATTAAGTGTTTGAAAACGGATAATGGAGGTGAATTTTATTCGTTGGATTTTGATAACTTTTGTGCAGATCATGGTATAAGACGAATTAAGGTTGTTCCTTATTCCCCTCAAGAAAATGGGGCAGCAGAATGGTTAAATAGAACCATTCTTGAGAAAGCACGGTGTATGCTTTCCAATGCCAGTTTGGGTAAAGAATTTTGGGCGGAATCCTGCAATACAGCAGTCTATTTAATCAATAGGACTCCTTCATCTCATCTAGAGTTTGGCATTTCGGAAGAGGAATGGCTGGGAAAAAGGATCTCATACTCCACATCAAAGTTTTTGGGTGTGAAGCTCATGTACATGTCCCAAAAGAAAGAAGGACAAAGCTGGATTACAAATCACAAAAGGGCATATTCGTTGGCTATGGTGAAGATCAGTTTGGGTACAGAATTTGGGATCCAATTGAGAAGAAGATAATTCAGAGCAAAGATGTAGTCTTTAATGAGAAAGCATTTCCAGCTTCTAATATGGAAGGAAAATCAGTGAGTGAATTTGTTCCTTTCTCTATTTTTGATAACAGGTCTGATAGAGATATGCAGAATAATGTTTAACAAAATATTGTTTTTCCTACATCGGTTTTAGTTCCAGCTCCTATATCTTCTTCCTCTTCCATCATGTGGAGTCAAAGTGATAATCCCACAAGAGATTCTATGTCTGAATTTGCAATAGATCAAAATGATTGTAACAGTCACTCTCTCTTTGAAACACTCCCTGCCTCTCAAAGTCAATTTGCAACTGCTGCTTATCACTCACCTCACCCCCCTCTCTCACACGACATTCATGACAGAGGCATGGGCATAGGCGTTGATCCCTCTTCACATTGCCATGAGGTGGACTCCACCGTAATGCACTATCTGCAGTCTACACCCGCAAGCTCTCAGACTGCTCCTTTACACGACAGTTTTCAACCTCACGGCAATTTGTTGTCTCCACACACTGCCAGCAGGGACATTACTCCCCTAAGTCATGACAAGTTTGAGGATCCTGGCATTCATGCAAGACATAATGGAATGCACACTCACGAAGGCATTCATGACAGTCTTGAAGGCACTTTCGGCTCCCACGACAGTCATCTAATACCTCACGGCAGGGATCAAACATCACATGGTAGGTTTGGAGATCCACTGCCAACTCATGGCAGGGATATAAGTGCATATGACAGCTATGAAACTCCTCACAGCAAGGTTAAAACACCACATGGAAGTTCTCAGTTTGAACATGACAGGTTTGAAAGCCACGACAGGAATGATAGAGCAGCTCGCAACAACAAAGAAATAGCTCACGGTTTTTCCCAGTTCTCTCATGACAGAGAGATTACTCTGTAGACCAAGGAAATACCTCATGGTAGAAGGGACAATGTCCATGACAGATAGTGTGGAAGTCCTGTTCAGTTTGACATTCAACATGAAAACAGGGATTCTTCACTTGGTGGAAACAGGGACACTTCACACCAATCATCTGGTGTGAAATCAATAGAACTACCAAATTCAAATCAATCTGGTCAAATTAATACGGGAGATGATGATAATCAATTGAAGAGAATTCATTCTCGTGAACCATATCATCCTGAATTGAGAAGATCCTCAAGACAAAGGAAAGTTTCGGCAAAATTCTCTAATTATCAGCTATTATTTGCTAAAGAGGCAGAGCCAGAACTATTAATTTCTGAGCAAATTGAACCTGCAAATTTTAAAGAGGCATGTATAAGCAATAATAAGAACAATTGGTTTGTTGCTATGACAGATGAAATGAGTTCGCTTGAAGTAAACGACACCTGGGATTTGGTTGCTCTTCCACCAAATCGAAAACCACTCAAGAACAAGTGGGTTTATAAATTGAAAGACGAACAAGGAGGTCAAAAACGGTTCAAAGCTCATTTGGTAGTAAAAGGATATGCTCAGAAATAGGGGATTGATTTCATTGAAATATTTTCTCCGGTTGTGAAGATGACATCCATCCGAATAGTATTGGGATTAGCAGCCATTTGGAATCTTGAGTTGGAACAGTTAGATGTTAAAACGACATTTTTACATGAAGACATAAATGAGGAGTTATACATGCATTAGCCTGAAGGTTTTGTGAAAAAGGGCAGGAACATCTCTATTGCCGGTTGAAGCGTAGTTTTTATGGGCTCAAGCAAGCCCCGAGACAGTGGTATGTCAAGTTTGACTCCTTCATGCTTGAACATAATTTTATCAGATGTGAATCTAATTCGTGCATTTACTACAAGACACTCCCAAATGGTGAATTTGTTATTCTTCTTCTCTATGTTGATCACATGTTAGTAGAGGGAACAAGTTCTAAAATTGTTACTGAGCTGAAAACTAAATTGGCAAGCACATTTGCTATGAAGGATTTAGGGGCAGTCAAGAAGATTCTTGGTATGACTATCACCCGGGATAGGAAGAAGAAAGTAATTACATTGTCACAAAAAGAATACATTGACAAAGTAATTCGGAGATTTGGTATGGCTGATGCACATAGTGTTTCTACTCCACTTGCTTCACATTTTCAGTTATCAACACATTTGTGTCCACAAACACAAGAGAACAAGGAATATATGGAGGACATCCCTTACAAATCTGCAGTTGGTAGCATTATGTATGCTATGGTTTCGACATGTCCCGACATTGCTCATGCGGTGGGAGTTGTGAGTAGATTCATGAGCAATCCCGGGAAGACTCGTTGGGAGGCCGTCAAATGGATATTTAGATATCTTACAGGCACTTCAGATTTGGTCTAATGTTTTTGTAACAATCATGAACAATTACGGGGATTCACGGATTCAAATCTTGCCGGAGATTTGGATAAGCGTAGATCTACTACCAGTTACACATTCATGTTCACTGGAGCTGCTATTAGTTGGGCCTCAAGGCTGCAACATTCTATTGCTCTTTCTTCTGCTGAAGCTGAGTATTTTGTAATGACCCCTTCTAGTAGCATCACGAAAACCCCCAAATTTGAACTGTGGCAATTCGTCAAACACTTGGCATGCACTGAACGGTTTTCCTTGTAATGATGTGTTTCAGTGTGATTATTGCTTTCGACACCAATTTTGCACTTGAGATAACAATACCAATATAAGAAGTGACAATGCAAAGCCAATATATCATAAACTTCTCAAATCTGATTGCAATGTTTAGTAGACTGGTTTTCTATAAATATATGACTGTTACAAACTCTTACATATGAGCATTGAATTGTGACAAGAGAATGTATGACTGTCACACATGAACAAGACCTTGCAATGCACTATCTCAACCTAACTACAATATAGCAATGTCTGATTACAACATTCAGATTTGTCTACTTCCAAAGATTGCAATGAATTGACAATTGTAACTATGCAAGTTTGAGACCTTAACAATGCACCAATTTGATAGCCTTTCAACATACATTAACTATGATGATCTAAATTACAAATCCCTGATTTCAACTAATAACAGTGACTGTTTTTATGACATATACTGGACTGTTACAGCAGTGATAGAAAATGCAACTCCTATTATAATTTTGACATCAAATATCAAACTTCAAATTATGCAAAGGAACCTGGATAGTGCTGCAACTTTATTGAATCAAATGTTGATGAAGAAGACCTGACGCTGCACCCCCAAACTGGTGCAAAATCTGTACTGTACCCTGCTGCTGTACTGGGCCGTACAGTACAGACATGTACGGCTGCAGTATTAATTTATATGCAAAGTTGTGACTGCTGAAAATGATGCAAACAGAATCGCCTAGGGTTGTATTATCACTTCCCAAATGCATAAAATTAATCTCCAAGTAGATTAGGAGATATGAACAAAAATCTGATTCCAAACCCTGGTATGACTGAATTGAAAACGTACCAAAATGATCTCCAAATCTTCACCAAATGATTTACCAATTAAGTGATGAATTCCAAACCCTTATTCAACCAGTTACAAACCCTCAATATCAATTTTTCAGGTCTGCTTTTTCGGGTCTGCTTTTTCGGATTGCTTTTTCGGGTCTGCTTTTTCGGACTGCTTTTTTCAGATTTGCTTTTTTGGACAGCTTTTTTGGATCTGCTTTTTCGGATTGCTTTTTATAATTTCGGCCCTACTAAAAATGCCTCTTGAAATGCTATTTCAATCACGAACAAACCCTTACATCAAATTCTCAATGAAGTACCAATGAGATGGCTAAGTACCAACTCCAAATTTGCAACCCTTCAGTAGATATTTCACTACCTCAGTTATGCCAATCCAAGGGAGTGATTCGTTCCCAAAGATCGAATAGTATTTGCAGACCACAAGGCTACAAATTGCTTCACAATGAAGAAGTAGAAGAAATCCCAAATCCAAGCATGTAAAAATGATAGCCCAAGCCCTCTATTTATTCTTTTCCTTGAGAAGTTGCTAGAACTTCTAGAAACATCCAATTATAATGTACTTTATAATAAAATAACATTATAATAATAAAGTACATTTCTCAACTCAAAATTATAACAATGTAGGCCCAAATGTCACATAACTGAATGTAGGCCCAACTACGACTGAACGTAGGCTCAAGACTGAACGTAGGCTCTACTACAACTGGATGTAGGCTCAAACTGGATGTAGGCTCACTCTGGATGTAGGCTCCACTACAACTGCATGTAGGCCCAAACTAGATGTAGGCTCTACCGAATGTAGGCTCTATCAGCAATATGCAATCAAATGATCAACATAATGACCCTCTCTCCAAACCATTTGCCTATGAGAGTCGATGATAGGCAAATCCGTCATGCCAAACGATGTCAGCCAAAATGGGGACATGACAGTCCGCCCTTCCTGAAATTGCTTGTCCCCAAGCAATGGCTAAACAAATAACCAATCAATCCACCTAGATCCCAAATGTAGTTGTGATCTAAACTGCTGTCAATCAACGCAAGCTCCTGCAACAATCTCAGTAATATAACCAAGAGGAATCCATAACCAAACTGACCAATACTGCTCAACTGAAATCCAAGGTAACAACTGCCACAGACAGAAACCAAGTAGATGCTATCAACACATCTCACTGTGCTGTGCGGAAAACACACTCCAACTTTGCAACAATGGTGAACATTTCGAAATTAAACTGCACCAAGTGCGGAGAATCCACACACTGTACACCAACTGTAGTCAACATATCTCTGCAGATCACCAGCCATGCTAACATCACCATAACTCCCATGCACCCGCTGACGGTGAATAGGCATCACACGACAGATAGCAATAACTCAAACCAAATCTGCCTGCCATCAACTCCTCAATACATGAATCAAAAGCAAGCCGATGAACATACCCTGAAATATAATGCCAGTAAAAAGAACCAACCAACTCATCTTGCAAACGTGATGCAACCAACTGTGACTGATCATTAGCTAAGTCAGAAGATGACATAGCCAAGGGAGTGGAATCAATAACAACAACCACTGAGGCATCACTCCCAAACTCCTGCTGTAAGTCATGCACTATCAAGCTGTCAACCCCAGCACCTATCACCATGCCATGTCTATCACAACTTTTATCCCATGGCGTCAAACCATCCCATAACTGATGACAAGCACTAGAACCCAAAGTACATCTTCGTATCAACATCTCATCAACATGTGATTCAAAAGTAAATTGATGAGCATACCTCATAGTGTAATGTCGATAACATGCGCCAATATCAGTCAGTGGCTCAAACTGCAATCCTGATGAAACTAACTGCAACTTATCACTAACCAAGCCCGAACTCGCCATTACCTCCGAAGATACCTCCAAAGGAGTAGTACCACTGATAGGAACCATGCCAACTGCCGGCCCATCATCACCACAACTGATCCCTGACACAACCTCACTATCCTCCATGCCATCAGTAGTAGGGACCACCACCATGTCGAGCGGACTACAATGCTCAACTGCAACACCCAACTCAACCGAACCAGACTCTAGGGGAAATGAACCCAATCCCGATAAGCCAATGCTAGTATCAAGGATGGATGAATCCCCAACTCCACGGTCTCTGACAAACTCAACCATGGACATCCTCTGATCACTAGATACCAGACCCTGCGATTGTACGAAATCCGGTAAAGACTGCAGTCGCTCTAACTCCATGGTCACCTCAGCCAAATGAAACTGTGACTCCTCGAAAGCCAACTGTGTACTCTCAAGAATCTCAGAAGTCACCTCGAGCTGCTGAGTAAGCTCACTCACCTCATCTTCCCTGACCAATAATGCGTCATATGCTGTACTGCCCCACTCCATAAGATATTCTCTGTCAGCTACCAACTGCATATAATCCTGTCTCAGAATCCAGATAGCCTCCCATAAAGAGTGGATCTCTGTCAAAGAGAGATAACTGCCTCCCTGATCATCACTAGGAGGAGAACCCCATCCATAAACTGCTAACAACTGACGAGTAGCATCGAAATGCTCGCGAGCGGCAGAAATGTCTCGCTCACTAACTCTCAGCTGACTAGACACATGATGGCGTTGGCTAGACTGTCTCCTACAATCCTCCTCTGATGTACTGTCCAAAGGAGTAGACTCAAAATCACTGATCTCTGGAGTACTACCATCCATACCCTACAAGTCAACTTCAAAGCTCACATCATCATACAGAGTATCAAAAACTGTAGCATCACTGTCCAACTCCTCCATACTGAAAGAAATTGTCGAGGAAACTAAGTCCTCAAAACTGTCCACTGTATCCGCTTGGATGTCATCTGTAGCAACACGATCCTGGGACTCACCTGTAAACACTAACATCTCAGATGTGCCTGAATCATCACAAGCCCACTGCATCCTGAGTGGTCGACTGGAAATGCACACAACTCCAAACACCGGTGTATAAAGACTAATACCAACATCTGACAAGCTGCTGGTATGAATGAGAATAACACCGTGTAATCTGCTAATCAAATCCATGATAGCACTCAAACAATTACTGCTATCAATAGGTGATAAGGATCTCCAGTCAACATAATCCCAAACACAAATATAACAATCCCGAATTCACATCCATAAACTAGAATCAGCTGGTAACTCAAGCAAACTCCTCACCTGAGTAATATGACTAATACCAACTAACTCCACATACATGTCTGATACTGTCCCCAAATCCTGGATATGAATGCAAGGTGTACTCTCACAACTATCATCCACCGCATGTGATCTAACTGTAAAAGAAAGCTAAGTCCCTGCCATATGTGCTAACTCCTGAACTGAACTCACCTCAAGACAAAGCTCATCCACATGTCTCTCTGCTGCACCATTCTGATCAACTGTACTATCCTCAAATGTGACAATATCCTCAACTACTATAACATCATCAGGATCAACTATACCGCAATCACTATCAGTGTCAATAACACAATCTGGTGTGCCTATGATATCTCCTTGTATCAAATCAGCATGTCTCTCCGAGTCCTGTAATGCCAATGTAGTACTCAACAAAGAGGCTCAAGTGTCCTCGAACTCTTGAGAAACCCTGCCAACTTCCTCCTCCTTCCTCCTCAAGGCATCTAAATGGTCTTTGGCAAGGCTAAGAAGATGGTTACGATCTGAAAGAAGATGTAAATAACTCATCTTCATCGCTCCCATTCCTTCCCTGATCGCCTGTAAGTCAACACAAGAAGACTGTGCCTGAACTCCCTTATGTCTATCCTGTAACTGAATCATCCGGATGTGATCCTCTATCATATCCCGCATCTTGTCATAATGAGATAATGTAGACACAACACTATCTTCATTTATCTTCAGTTGGCTTGACAAATCATGTGAAGTGCAACCAGCCTTAACCTCATGTGACAAAGCATCCAACTGTTCCTGATACTCTCTATCAGCAAAGTCATGAATACTCAATGTCTGCTCATCGCTGATATGTATCTCATCATCATGCACAACAACCTCCTCACAATCATCATCTGAATCCATTGTGCTGTAGTTACTATTCTGAGCACCTGTGACATCATCCTCAGGCAACCTGTATACAATTGTCTCAACTTGAGTACCAAGTTGACAGTTACTATCAATCCGCATAGTGTCCTTCACCACTTCCTCCTGTGGCTGAGTAGAAACTGAATCTTCTACCTGGCTACTAATCTGTTTTTCAAACTCCTCGTGCAAGTTCCTGGTAACTGTATCAACCGATCAATTGTCATCTGTCCTGCGAGAAGATCTGCCAAATAAAAAACTTGACAACTTATTCACCTTGGCTGGGTCGGACAGTATATCATTCATCACACGGTGGTGCTTATTCCACTGTTCAGACAAGTTCTGGTCTATTCTCTTAAGTTCATCTCGAATGTCTGAATAATCATCATTTCTAATGTGTCTATCTGTTGCCCATGATCGTGTCCTCTGAAACTCTGTACTATTCCTGTCCATACTGAAATCAATCAAGTGCTGGTCACTCATGCAAAGACGGTTCTTACCCAACAGGATGGCAAGAAAACCGCTCTGATACCATTGTAATGACCCCTTCTAGTAGGATCACGAAAACCCCCAAATTTGAACTGTGGCAATTCGTCAAACACTTGGCATGCACTGAACGGTTTTGCTTGTAATGATGTGTTTCAGTGTGATTATTGCTTTGGACACCAATTTTGCACTTGAGATAACAATACCAATATAAGAAGTGACAATGCAAAGCCAATATATCATAAACTTCTCAAATCTGATTGCAATGTTCAGTAGACTGGTTTTCTATAAATATATGACTGTTACAAACTCTTACATATGAGCACTGAATTGTGACAAGAGATGTATGACTATCACACATGAACAAGACCTTGCAATGCACTATCTCAACCTAACTACAATATAGCAATGTCTGATTACAACATTCAGATTTGTCTACTTCCAAAGATTGCAATGAATTGACAATTGTAACTATGCAAGTTTGAGACCTTAACAATGCACCAATTTGATAGTCTTTCAACATACATTAACTATGATGATCTAAATTACAAATCCCTAATTTCAACTGATAACAGTGACTCTTTTTATGACATATACTGGACTGTTACAGCAGTGATAGAAAATGCAACTCCTATTATAATTTTGACATCAAATATCAAACTTCAAATTATGCAAAGGAACCTGGATAGTGCTGCAACTTTATTGAATCAAATGTTGATGAAGAAGACCTGACGCTGCACCCCCAAACTGGTCCAAAATCTGTACTGTACCCTGCTGCTGTACTGGGACGTACAGTACGGACATGTATGGCTGCAGTATTAATTTATATGCAAAGTTGTGACTGCTGAAAATGATGCAAACAGAATCGCCTAGGGTTGTATTATCACTTCCCAAATGCATAAAATTAATCTCCAAGTAGATTAGGAGATATGAACAAAAATCTGATTCCAAACCCTGGTATGACTGAACTGAAAACGTACCAAAATGATCTCCAAATCTTTACCAAATGATTCACCAATTAAGTGATGAATTCCAAACCCTTATTCAACCAGTTACAAACCCTCAATATCAATTTTTCAGGTCTGCTTTTTCGGACTGCTTTTTCGGGTCTTCTTTTTCAGACTGCTTTTTCGGGTCTACTTTTTCGGACTGCTTTTTTCGGATTTGCTTTTTCGAACAACTTTTTCGGATCTGCTTTTTATAATTTCGTCCCTACTAAAAATACCTCTTGAAATGCTGTTTCAATCACAAACAAACCCTTACATCAAATTCTCAATGAAGTACCAATGAGATGGCTGAGTACCAACTCCAAATTTGCAACCCTTCAGTAGATATTTCACTACCTCAGTTATGCCAATCCAAGGGAGTGATTCGTTCCCAAAGATTCAATAGTATTTGCAGACCACAAGGCTACAAATTGCTTCACAATGAAGAAGTAGAAGAAATCCCAAATCCAAGCATGTAAAAATGATAGCCCAAGCCCTCTATTTATTCTTTTCCTTGAGAAGTTGCTAGAACTTCTAGAAACATCCAATTATAATATACTTTATAATAAAATAACATTATAATAATAAAGTACATTTCTCAACTCAAAATTATAACAATGTAGGCCCAAATGTCACATAATTGAATGTAGGCCCAACTACGACTGAACGTAGGCTCAAGACTGAACGTAGGCTCTACTACAACTAGATGTAGGCTCAAACTAGATGTAGGCTCACTCTGGATGTAGGCTCCACTACAACTACATGTAGGCCCAAACTGGATGTAGGCTCTACCGAATGTAGGCTCTGTCAGCAATATGCAATCAAATGATCAACATAATGACCCTCTCTCCAAACCATTTGCCTACGAGAGTCGATGATAGGCAAATCCATCATGCCAAACGATGTCAGCCAAAATGGGGACATGACATATTTGGTGCTTTCCGAAGGTGCTTGGGAAATGATCTGGTTGCAGCGATTACTTAGTGAAATGAAGTATCAACAAAATGATTATGTTCTTTTCAGTGACAGTCGTAGCGCCATATTTATGGCTCATAATCATACCTCTCAGCGATGTTCAAAACACATTGACATCCATGCTCACTTTGTTCGGCACATGGTTGAAGAGGGCAGGTTGAAGGTTGAAAAGATTGATACTAAGATCAATCCAGCAGATATATTCACTAAAGTTCTAACCAAAGAGAAGTTCGAATGTGCAAGAACTTCTCTTGGACTTGTTAAGCTGAAGTAGATCAGCATGTAGAGTAGGGGAATGCCTGATCAGCTGAATTATCCGTTGACTTCTGGTGGGAGTTTGTTGGGATTGGAAGGCCAACGGACTTTTGTCTGTTGTGCCTTGTCTTTTCAGCTGCTCAGTATGAGCTTATAAATAAATCTTTGTCTCTCATTTGTAAACATTTTGTTTTGGAGATTAATACAATTCTTCTGCTCTCAATGTGGACATAGCCACTATTGTGGTGAACCATGATAAATAAGTGTGTTCTGTGTATTTTGTAATCTGCTCTTGTTATTCTGTATTTCTAGTTTTATTTCCGAATTCGTTAAATCTATATAAATAACATAGATATACCCAGAGAACCCAAAGTGGGAAAACCTGCAACCACACTTTTATTTAGCTTCAAGAGCCAAAATTCATACAACAGACTACAAGATCGCCACAACAATTATACAAAGATAATTTCAGCGTTACAATCTTCTTTCTCTACCCAAACACTCACTTTCACTTAATCGCCAACTTGTGCTAGAAGCTATCTTTGGAAGAATCTAAAAATTTACAGCAGAAAGTATAGCAATTTATATCTACAAGAATATTTGCCTCTGCTTTCCTCGCTGAAATTTTTTTCCCCCTTCGTCAGTTTCCCTTAGAAGTTCTCTTCTTGGTATGTCTAATTCTTTCTCCACACTCCAATTTATAATCTTTTGGTGACTCGAGATCTCCAAGCTAAAATTAGCCCCCATACTAAAATTAGTTCCAAGCCAAAATTAGATCTCATAGATATAATAAGCCTACATTAACTAAAAATATAATTAATGTGTTTTTCACTAAACAGTACAAATTCCTCATTTTTATACAAATTGAGTGCATGGAAAGTTAACTAGACAACTTCCACATACGTAGACACCACACCTATGCGGAAGTACCTATCCGAGCTACAACTCAACATTACTAAGCTCTTCACGGATGTGCATGAACCGCACCATGCAATTGGGTCTTTGTGTCGACAAATCCCTGCTTTGTGTCGGCAAGTCACTTACCCTATCTGATGTGCTAAGCAGACTCTTCACATAGCTTGCCATCATGGGTCTTCATCATCTCTTTAAACAGCTGTATGCAGGGTCCACAATGCCCAATACTTGCGCATTATTGCTACGATACTTATGTATTCTTGCAAATATATTAATGGTCTCGATGATCCTCCAATATAATACTTGTTCATTGTAAAATCTTCAATTTAAACTTATTTATTTGTTTATTAGTTTAGCTGTCTCTACTTCTGGAAAGAGGACATCACAGATTGTACTTTGTTTGCTTTGAAAATATTTACCATTTGGCACTAACTATAGTGGCTATCATTGGATGATCCATTTCTGTCAGAGGGTGATAATTACTAGAAAGTTTTGAGTCTCTGGATATTGATAGTCTGAATGAGGCTTAGCCTGAATGAGACTTAGCTTCATAGACTATTGTATTTTGATGTTTTAGATTTCTAGATACATGTTTGAGACTTTAGAATATTGATAGACCATGATTTTTTGATGTTTGAGACTGCTGTTGTTATACTTCATTGAAATTTTGTCATGTCCCCTTTTTAGTGACATGTTATTTTTCAGTGGATTTGCCTATCATGGACTCTCGTAGGCAGATGGCTTTGGTGAGGGAGTCATCTTGGTGATTATTTGGAGATTGGATGGTCTTATTTGCTCTTGGGGAGATGATTTGGAGCCTATTTGTTATTATTATGTGTTATGTGGGGCCCACATGTTATAATTTTAAGTTGAGTTGCACTTTTTATTTTATAAAGTTATTTTATTATAAAAGTGCATTATAATGGGATTTTATAATGGATATTTTTAAAAGTTCTTAGTAACTTCTTAAAAAAGTGAATAAATAGAGGACTTGGCCTCTCATTTGGACATGCTTGATTTGAGGATTCTACTACATTTTCATCTTAGAGCATTTGTGGCACCATCTAGGTCTACAAATTTTCAATTGATCTTTAAGAACGGAAACTCCTAAGGGTTTGCATAACTGAGGAGGTGAAATATCTTCTGAAGGGTTGCACATTGGAAGTGGTATTCAACCATTTCATGCTGGGCATTATTGAGTATTCAGATTTGGACTGAGTCTTGATATATTTTGAAGTCCTCAAACTTTATTGAGGGTTTGGAATTTGGGTTGTCAAAAAGACTTGTTTTCATCCATTAATCAAGAGGATTGCATTGGCATTATTTGAAGACCATTTCAGTAGTTTTTGTGGCATTTCCAGCATACTGCGATTTTCATCTTGGACCCACATTTTTGTTCATAACTTCACTTGGAGGCATCCTTTGGTTATGGGTATTTGAGGAATCAATTGCTATTGTCTTGGCAATCATTTCTATACGAATTTGGAGACCTTTTATTGCTGCATTTATTTATTATTGGCATTCATATCAGAACAGGGGCGAATTTGAAAAAAAATTCAATTTGGCAAGAGGAAGGCTCAAAGTGGAGTGATATTGATTGCTTCTTCATTCACACTCCTAGGTGCTTCATTTCAGGTTCATTTGGCACTTATTTCAATAAGTTTTAATGTTGTTTATGTATGAAATCATGGCTGTCTTTGTACTCAGAAAATTCTGAAACTTGTAGTTGAAAGTCAAGAGACTGGGCCATTTGATAAATATTCTTGAAATCAGTTTAATGCTTCAGTTGCATAGAGAGATAAGGCTGCATTCTAATTACGTGATGTTCTTTAGTTGCATGACAAATGTTTGTCAAAATGTCACTTGGCTGTAAGTGCATATGTAACATTGAAAATCCATCTCTATGCATTGGTTAAGGGTCTAAAGTGTCATGTAAGCATCTAGATGATAATTTATGTTTTGATGTGTTGATTCTCAAGCATTGGAAGCTATCTATAGTCATTTAAAAGTACATATCAGACTGATATTATTAGACCAGCAAGCTAGAAGGTTGCACACGAAGTGTTTGACAATATTCCTTGTGTCTCACAAGCATATTTTAGATTCTAAGGTGCCAAATAATTTGTAAAATCTGAAAGTTGCAATCTATTGTAAGGGAGTCAATATCTTCATTGAATGAATATATATATATATTGGCACTGATTTGCATTATTGAGTTGAGTGGATTTGTTGCTCAACAATTTCCATATTCAGTCTTTACTTACAGCAGTATAAATTCAGATTGCATGCCAAGTGTTTGACAAAATTCTATAATACCAGATCAGTATTTTAGTGATCCATTGGTAAGGGTCATTACAAATTTATATTGCTGTTATACTGCTTCCCTCATGATTTATTTACATATTAATATTGTCGTTATCAGTTATTGACATCCCTCTCTCTTTCTATATATATACTACTGTTTGCCGTCCTCCATTTTTGATCCTCTAGAAAATGTCTCAAAAATGCATACCTTGCCGTCCTTTGTCCCCATTGCCGTCCCTTTGTCCCCATCCCCGTCCCCGTCCCCGAACTTCCAATTGCTTGACAACCTTGACAACCTTGTGTTCCGTGATGATTGGTGTTCCAATCCTATGTTCTAAAGAAGAGACTTTATGTGGACGCTCTACATGTAGGATTGCTGATTGTGCAATGACTGCCAGGTGGTGCATGAAGGTGCATGGAGTCATCTGTGGTGCATGCATTGACGCAGTGACTCGTATGCAAGGCAGACATGATTTTGGAGCTTACGCGTGTAGCACAAATTTCCACTAAGGCATGTGCAAGATTCTCTAAGACTTATGTAGCTGCGTTCCGACTTCTGATCATTCCATTTTGTTTTTCACGAGTAAATTATTTCTTATCATCAACCAAAGTTCCTGTGAAGTCTGCAGAATTACTCAAAAGATTGTTGTTTTTAATTAATTGTGGCATTATCTGTCAAAGATTTTCCGTAGATTTATAAAACAGATTCGTCTCATTATATTTTAAAATTGGCTATATTAGTAGAGAAAATTTAAATAGTTTTTAGAAGCATGCATTGCTATGTTTACGATTTAAGATTTTTTTGGAGTTCATTCTTTTTTAAACAGTCATTTAAGAAAATTTGTTCTTGCTAGATATGACATGAATAGATTTACTCAGACTTGATTTATGAAATAGAATTCTATCATTTACAATTTGAAAGTGGAAATCTTTAGTTTTAGAGATTTTTTTAAATTTTTTATTAGTAAATGACGTACATGGATTCTCGCTCCTTATATTAACTTAAAAAATCTATGGTTGCATTCGAAGCATGTATCTTATTCTGTGATCGGGACAAACTTAACTATAACCAAGTAGAGAGAAGATTTTCTGTGGGTACATTAATAAAGAAATTTCAAAAGATTCGCTTTCCACTTTTAAAAAATATACATTGCTATGATTAGAATTCAACAATTATTTGTGTTTTGATCCATTTTAAGCATAGTCATTAATAAAATTTGTTCTTGCTAGACATTGCACGGTTGCGTTTACTCAAAGACGTGATTTATGAAAGAGATTTGGGTCATATAATTTGAAAGTTGAAATCTGTAGATTGAGAGAAGATTTAGTGTGGCTACATTTGGAAAGAAAATCATCTGAATTTTCTTTCCAATTTTTAAGAATATATGTTGCTATATCTAAATTTTAACACATTTTGGAGGTTCGATCTGTGTTGAACATAGTCATTAAGAAAATTCATTTTTGTTAGACATGGCATAAATGCATTTACTTAATTTGAAATATTATTTGATAACCACAAATTGCTAATAAATCCACTTTAGTCTTCTGAATAGACATGTTGCTAGTATCACCCTTGCTTTACTCGGGACCATGCTCAAGTATGATATTCTCTTTAAGCACACACAGTTTAACCCAATCTATTTTGCATTCTAATTCACTGATTAAGATAGAAATGACCTGTGATGCAGGGAGGATCATGTGATGACTATTGGGCACATGCTTTATGCTTTCCTTGTGCTCTTGTTCAAGAGTGGAACGAAATTACAGCTCATGAGGATGCAGGTATGTTCGCCTTCTGTGTGACAGTTAGATGGTCATTTGAAGATGATAACTTTACCACATAGACATACAAATGTATATCTGGACATGAATCAAATGCAGATGCGTATTTTTGCTTCGGTGTACAAACCTTGCCAGATTGTGGCCAAAATTATATAACAAAATTTTTTGCTATGTTACCAAATTCTTCCCTGGCAACCCCAAAGTCTGGTTCAGTTTTTGTAAAAGTCTGTTCTTTATCATATTCTTCCAAAAGTCTGCCACAGACCTTTACAGTCAGCCCAAATTATGTCAGACAAACCCAGCACGATTTTTGCCGTTTTTATGACAAATTTGCAAATCTGTGGCAGGACCCAGGGCGAATTTGGCAAAAAAAATAGATTTTTTTGACTTTTTAAATTTTCTTTTTGGTCTATTTTAGTCAATCCAACCCTCCAACCCTCAAATAGACCACTAAAAAGGCTAAAAAGGTTTGGACTAAAACCTAAGTTGCTGAATCATCCAGTTTAACTGCCAATTCCGGAGACGGTACGTACCAGAATTGGGTACTTCTTGGAATCCCTGTAGAATCTTAGTAATTTATTATTAAAGTTGTATTTATTTATTTTTTCAATTCAAATTATTATATATTTTAATAGTAACATTATATAATATATAATTATTTAATTTATGTTTATTATTTCTTGTTATAATATTAATTTGTTAAATTGTATATGAAATAATTAATATTACAAGTATACTATTTCTTAATTCTTATTTTTAAGCTGCAAAAAATATATATATTTACGATTTTTATATATATTTTTGTACGGACGTATCTAAACGTACCCAACCCCATAAAAAAATTATGTCGTATCTACGTACCGTATCCACGTACCCGTACCCGTGTCCGTACCCGATTTGGCAACTTAGACTAAAACATTATATATAGCGGTGTATTTTGCTATGTTGTTTTACTATTAGCATAGTGGTGTATGAACTTATTTGCTGCTGCATAAATATACTGTATACATATACATATACTTTTTTAAAAATATATGTTTTTGTACGGACGAACCCAAAACGAATTCGAACCCACCCCAAAAATTTTGAACGAATTTCGAACTCAAATCTTGAACTCAAATCTGAACCGACAACTTAGAATTTTTGTTTTGCTTAACATAAGTTAGATGTTAAGGTGTCGATTTGAGCATTTTGATGGAATCATTCTTCGTCATCTGCATGCGGGTTCATTGGTCTGGCTTTAGCATCTGTTTAAGTTCAGACAATTATTTTTTTATTTTTTTTAATACTTACGTTCTATGGCTAGGGAATATGATTCATTTATTTAAGCTTATCTCTAGCATATGAAATATCAGCCTATTGCAATATCCATGCATCATACATTAAAACTTCGGCCATTGCTAGCTTAAGATATTATAATGGGTCTTTCAATAAAGCTATTTTATTCTTAATGTAACCTTTTACTTTTGTCATAGTGTGGAATAATTATATCATACATTGCTGTAACAAGTTTTGGTTTTTTTGAAAGTTGCTTGAATCCCAAATGCTTTCTTAAGGTCTATCCTATTTTCACTTGTTTCATTGGACCTTGTACAATGTATTGTATTAAAGGAATGATAACAAGATAATGAACAGATATTTTCATTTTGTTTAAGAACTAAGGCTATCTTGCAGCAACGATTAATGTCTGCACGTGTGATTTTTATATATTTTTGTAGATTTCTTGAATACTAGCCAATTCTTTCTTAAGATCCATCCAAATATTCATGCCTGTTTAAGTTTACTGATTTTTTCAGGACAAACTTGTTTTGAATTAAAGGAATGATTATAAAGTATCAAAATAATATTCTCATCATCTTGAAGCATGAGGTTATCTTATGGCGGAGAGTGGTCCTTTCCTTACTGATTTCTACCAATTTTTAGTGAAAGAAAAACAAGTTCCAAGTGCATATGAAAGTAGACATAAATTAATTTTGTTTGCTTTATGATTGTTCAGATCTCTTCATTAACATGTGTAAACCTTGAGACATTTTGATTTCTATGCCAGAATAGGACAATATAGTTGCGCTTAACAAATCAAGGAAGTTGTAAACATGGTTTATATGAAAATCACTATTATTAGTTGAATCAGATGATGGGTGATGCTCATACATAAATACAGTTAGAACTCAAGATGTGGTACAAATCGATTCACTTGATACTATTGATGTTGATTAGCTTCAAATGTTCTTAATGGATTTAAGTTAAGATAGCCGTTATGTGCAGGGGATGAACCGGCAAAAATGACGGCACCAACAGAGCAATACATGGATAGGTAATGAAATTCTCGTATCTTCACTAAGGCAATCCGCGCATCCATTTTAGAAAAGTTTTTATTCTCATCTCTATATCTGGGTTTTAGTCTCCATTAGGTTTTTTAGGGAGATCTTTCCTACCAATATTCTATTCAAATCCACAATTCTTAAATGTCCAAAAATGTAAGAGTATGTTGATTTGTCAAATTTGATTTTATTATGGCCTTACTTCTATTGTTTCTGTGAACTTCATAATTCTCCTATATTGAGGTTCAAGGGCCAACCTTCTTCCTTGTGATGATTTTGTAGTACTATTTGTCTAGTCTCATGATAACTTTATATGTTTGTTTTTTAAAACATCTGTTTTATATTTCTTATTTTTTATAATTAAAATATTATGACTTTTAACAATGTAGTTTTGGATAAATTTTTTTTGGTGATAATAGAAATTGAATGTTTAGAATTTTATATCTCATCTCATTTCTTGTATTTTGGGCAATTATTTGTTTGCATCATGTATTTGACATGTTTGAGTGCAAAGATCATAGGTTTAGACATGCCAAGCGACCTAGTCCCCAATACTAATTAAAGTGAGGTCATGAACCTTGTGTAAACCATATGCAAATGACCACCACTAAGGCATAACCACTTGTGGTTAGAATATTGTTTCCTTTCCTTCACATCAGCCTAATATTTTTATGTCAAGTCATAAATGCTCTTAGCTTGGAATGAAAGTGTTATTTGTGCCAAGTGATGTTAAATGTTTCACGCTTTGACGTTGAAAATATGGTGTAATAGTAAATATAAGTTTATGTTTGTGTATATCATGTGTAAGTGTAAGTTGAACATCTTATATTGAACGTCATTTTGTTAGCTTTTAATTTTGCGCCTTTTGGTGTAACACATAACATAATCGATATGCAATAAAACTACTCTTTAAATTGAAAGGAAAAGCCTTGTATAAACCAAAACTAATGTGATTCAAACAATATGCACTTGCTATTCATAATTTGTATAGTGTTTTTGTGAGGCAGCTCATCATTGTGTCTAATAAAACTACAGGGGTATTTTTTAGTTTACTTCAAGCAAAATACTATGTCATGTTTGAACCTAGCGAAAACTATTTTTATCCTTTTTATTGAAGAAAAATATTTTTATTGCTACACATGTGTTGCTTAGTTAAGTGTTGAGAGTTAACAATCCAAATGAATGTAAAGATTGGGAAGGTTTAAACATAAAGACGTGGATTTTTTTCTAGAATCAAATTAAGAGATTTATACAAAACAACAATCTCTAATTAGTCAAATTTGCATTACAAAGCTTGCAAACAATCAAAAAGTAATTTGATCTTCTTCAACACATGCATTACTAAATTTGTCTGAATGAATGCTAGGTTTTGAATTAACAATTGTAATATGCAATGATTGAGACATAAAAATTGACATAGGCAATCTAAGTGTGAATGCAACATAAAAATTTACAATAATTGTAAGAATTTGTTTTTAAGAAACTAACTACACTTTCATTTTTGCTAGTGATTGTTTAATGTTCCCATTTTTAGGGACTTTTGTAGTGTAGTGAGTGTTGGCTTTCTAGGTTCGTGTCAACAGGATTAGAGGAGTATTTGTACATGACCAGTTTATTCAGATGGATTAATGGAGATGAACAACACTTTTCGGAGTGATTTCAAATAACTAGTCCAAGACTTACTAATTTTAGTAAGTTACTATTTTTAGTGTTATCTCAGACATCAATTAATCAATTGGGGGTTTTGATTGACTTACTTTTTTTTTTATAATCAATTTCCATTTTTAGCAATTAATATTTATAGTAACTTGTCCAAGACTTACTAATTTTATTAAGTTACTATTTTTAGTGTTATCTCAGACATGAATTGGTTAATTGGGAGTTCTGATTGACTTTAGCAATTAATATTTATAGTAAACACTATTTTTAGCGGTTGGTCATAATTTTAGTCTCCTCTTAGCTTGATCATGTAGTATCTCCAGTTTTAGGGTTTGGATATTTTTGGCTATTTTTAGCATATTACTTTTTATAGTAAATGCTATATTAGGTAATTGCTCTCAATCTTAAACTCTCCTCAATTTCATTGTGTAGATCCTTCAATTTGAGGACTTGGTAAATTTCCTAAGATTGAGAAATATTAATCTATTATTTCACTTAAATATTTTATAAAGTGACTTTATCATTTAAGTAAAATAAAGTGGATGTTGGAGAAAAAAAAATGGAGAATTTAAATGGTATTTTATGGGAAAAATGACATATTAATTTATGAGTTCTATTTTGGTGTTCTCTTGGCGAGGACAAAATCGTCGTTGAAGAAGACTAGCTATAGTAGTGAAACATCTACTCCAATTAGTGATGTTTATCTTAAATATCATGTATTTAAATTTTGAGTGTTTTGTGATGCTCATAATTATCAAGTTTGAAGTTTTCTAATTCAAAGAAGTTTTCTCTAACTTTTGTGTGTGCTTGAAGATTTCTTTCTTTATTTGTTGGATATAGACTTGGCAAAGTGAAGTTTGAAATAATATTTTAATCTATTTGGTTATGCATGAAAAAAAATATTCTTTGATGTGCGGCTTTTGAAAGTAATTCCTGGCTTTCTAAGAAAATCTTTGAACAATTTGATAAAGAAAAAAAATAGAAAAGAAAAGATAAAATCAGAAAAGGTATTCTTATAGAAAAGGAAAAAAATAAATAAACTTTGACTCTGATTCTTTAAGGGTGTGATGTGAGCTTTTTGAAGGGGTTCAAATAAAGACAACAATTTGCTTGTAGTGCCATATAAGGAAAAAAAAAAAAAAAAGTTACAAAAGACTTATTCAATTTGAACTCTTAATTTGGTTGACCTGATTTATGAAAGGACAAAATGCATAAAGGGACAAAAGGGAAAAAGGTTCTTGAAAGAGACAAAAGAGGGTAGCAATGGGAAAAATAAAAAGATGTATTTTGGTGACTAATAGTGAGCTAAAACACCATTTTTGTTGGTGTATTTGCAAGCCTTACCAGCTAGAGATAAATACATTGTTTATATTATTGGATGCCATATATACTAGCACTTGATCCTAAAAGAGGTTCAAGGGATAAGCCGGTAGGAAGTTATAGGTAGAAATTCAATCTATTTTGTATTATATAATTGATAGTATAATGTAATATAAATCTATATATGGTTTGATTCTATATATAAATTTTGATGAGGTTTTAGGCAATTAATGATGAGATTTGTAAGGAGATAGCTGAAGGATCAAGTGCTAGATTTTCATAATGCATTATGAATTGGTGGATTGCTTGATGAGGATCATACACCACAAATCTGTCATTACTTGTGCCTCCATTGCTTGTTTCATCTCTTTTGGAAAAATTAGAAGATATATTTTTATATAAAAATATAATTATTCTATAACAATTACAATATTAATAAAGTAATTTATAATTAAATTAATTCTAATATTTTTTATTATTATTTATTATTTTATAAAAATACATAAATAATAAATTTAATTTTAATGAAAATAATCCTTGAAAAGAAGATGAATGGTTAAACTAAAGCTAATTCTTCCCTTTTCATTTTTTTTCGCTTTTGAAGCATAAGACAAAAGATAGAATATCTTAATGAAAGAAGATAATATTAAAAGATAATCGTATTAAAAGAAGATTATATTAAGAGAATAAAATATATTTTTATTTTATTTTATGGGCATTCTTTTTCTTATTAAAAATATTTAATTTTTAATAAAATCATTGCAATCTTATTTGACCACATTGAAAAGAGTTTTTGATTTGTAACATTTGTTTAGGGGATTTTCTAGCACCAAAAAATGATTTGAAAATGGTTTAACAATTGTCTAAGGTGGTATAGAAATGAGAGATAGGTTTAGTGACAGATTGTGGAAAGTGAAGCCCACAATATAAAGCTTATCAACTAATAATTGTTGATTGTTGAACGCTCTTAGATGATCCCTTTGTAACTATGAGAGTGTTTAGCTTTGATTGGAAAAATGAAGTATTTGAGTCTTAAAACTACACACGGTGGCAATTTGAATAGCTTTTAGATATTGCCTGGGACATGGAGGTATTTTTGAGTGCTTGGAAAGGAAATTTGTTGATGTTTCTATATTTGATGTTAGGTGTGTTGTTGAGTGCCATATTGTTTGATATAATATGCTCTAGTTGTTGCTCATACTTGACATTGTTGCAGTTTGGAATGGGGTTGAAGACAATGATATTGCAATCACATCAACACACATTTATGATTTAATTGAAGTCAAATTTATTCTACAAATGCACTTTAATTCTATGCTTTTGTTTCTTATTGCTTAGTATTTATCTCAATGGATGTGTTTGGTTCAATACTTTGAATATTTTATATATTGAGTGTAAATACTAGGGGAGAGGATCTAGTTGTTGAGCATCCCAAGTATGCTCTTTTAAAAATTATATGTGGAAATTTCAAATCACTCCCAATTATTTACAGCAACTTACTTGACAAGTCCCCTGCATATCACTAAGACTTCAAGACCACACCATCAAATATGATGCCACATTAGCATGCTTTTTGCCAAGGTGTCCAAAACAACCCCCCAAAAAGTGAGACCAATGGTCATGCAAAAGGGAGACCCATACTTGTGTAGTTGATGTGCCATAACATGATTGGTTGCTTTTTAGAATTAAGAGATACATTTTATTCAATTACGAGTAGTCATCATCAACAATAACAACCTTAAAATTAAAATTATTGGTGCAATGTTGTCAAAAACATTATACATTAAATCAACAAGTGTGGGTATTAATCAACACCTATTATCAAAACCATTAGAACGAGCTTAGGTATTGGGTCCTTTCCCCTATTATAAATTAACATTACAACATAAGTCTGTACAAACTAGAAACTCAATGGTCAACAAATAACAAAACTTAGAATGGAAAGGAAAAAAGTTTAGTCCAAAACAAGGTAGCATATTACAGATTACTCGCATGCAATGTAAATTTTATTATAAAATCATATCCAAAAAATATAATCTAAACCATGTAACAATTAATTAAATTGGTAATATAAATAATTAGAAATTAATTTTAAAAGATTACATCTCTTGCATGACAAGAGATCTGAGGATAAATAATTTAAAAGTAGATGTATTAAGAACTAGAGGGAAACTCTAAATGGGACAGTCTATAACTAGTGTTAACTAAAAATAGCACCACTCAATATGTTTTTCTCTTTGAAAATGCTGATGTTATTTTTAACATGAGCTAAGATTAGACTTTTGGGTAGTGGATTTAGATGATTTGATGAAGCTTTTTTGTGTTCAAATCATGGTACACATGTTTAACTATGACCATTTACCTCGATGCTTGAATCTATTTTTTTCTCTTTTGTTGATTTTCATTAAAGCTTGATTGAAAGGTTCAATTTTGAGTGTTCTAAGACCTTAGTGTGTTTGTGTGTACATTTTTTGAGTCTTTAGATAACCTTCTCAAATCACTCCCTTGGTCTAAATTTTCTTCAAATTTGTTGATCTACTTTATATAAAAAGGTTATATTTACACTATTACTTTGTTTTATGAGTGTAGTAATGTTTAACTTCAATTTTAGTGTTCTGGTGATATTAATTCAACTTATTTTAATGACTAATGTACTTATTTTGTTACTTTCACCTCAAAATGGATGAAGAGTGATAAAAGAAAGAAGATTTCAAGAAGACTATTGTTTGTTGATGAATATTTTATTTATTTTCAAAATATGTACTATTGTTCCAAAAGGTTTCTCAACCTTGCAAAAAAAACAAATCAATTAATCCATTAAGATGTTTTGTTTTTTATTAAGGTAGTTCAATAGGCTTTGAAGGGACTCTGAAACCCTTTACATTACTGAAACTTAAGATAAAACTATAGGAATTCCAAGAATACAACAGTCCAACCAAAACTTAAGCCCGAACACCACAAGAAAACACTTAAGATCAATACAAGCTCCCAAGATGAATCAGTCCAACCAAGAAAAGGTAGGACACACAAACAATAATACGAGAACACTACATAAAAATAAACATAAAAAACCACATTCCAAAGAGGATAGCAACAAGGCTATCTAGAAATCCCCTTTTTATGAGAACAAAGGGTCATGTCAAACGATGATGAGGATTTCTTAGAATGTTTCCCTTTCATAGTTATCCAACCATCTTCGACTTTTGTTGCCTTCTCCTGCCAACACATTGAAATCAAGGAAACAACTCCCAACATAGGATCTGAAAAACTCCCAGCAAGAGGGACAGAGACACCATTTCTGTTAGCAAAAAACTTACCAGCAGAGGTGGTAGGAAAAGCAATATTTGACTTTCTATTTCTTAAAATTTTGTTGTTATACTTTTATGCTCTAATATGTGATTTTCTATATGTCAAAATATGAACATAAAAGGGTTTTTAATAACATAAATCTCCTTCCAAACTGGGTAGTACCTATGTTAAGTATAGCCATATACATATTTTGTTGAGCAAGGTTCAACATTTAAAATTACACAATTGGAAATTCAAGGTGTGGGACCTTTTTGTTGAGATCAAACCTCTATATAGAGGGTTGATTCCTTTCTAGACCTAGATGCATGTGTTGATCCAACTCAATATAGATTGAACCTACAAGTTGATTATGTTTTACTAATTTGTCAAGGAAAAGGGATAGGAAGGGAGAAAATGAGGTAAAATTGGTGATACATTGAAATTTCACCGAGTTTCCTCATTGTTCACAAGAGCACAAAGGAATAACAATATTGCCTAACTTGATATAGATCTCCTTTTAGTAACTACTATAAATAGGTATAGAGGTAAGGGATTCAATAATTTGAAGGAGAAAAGAGGGAATCCATTAGGAGTTCTTGCAAACTATTGTTACACAACATTTATATACAAAAGGGTAGAAAAAATCATTCAAAATTGAAGGTAACCAAAATTTACACAAAATATAAGAATTAAGTAGAGGTTAAATAAAATGATTTTATTGATTCAGAAGTATGAAACTAGTTTACAATAGATTCATTGAAGAGAAATTGAGAAGGAACCTCTTTTGAAATGAGGAAGAATGCATATACCATTTTGTAGGTGTCTAGAAATGAAGTTGAACAAAAAACCTTGAATTGGTAATGCTTGGCAGTTGCAAGTAGTAGCCATGACATCTTGTCAAGGTTTTCATCATTTTAGTGCTCAAATTCATCCCTAACCATGTGATCCATGTTCTTAAGGAGTGTGGGAGGTCATCTTCTATTTGAAAGTGTCTCTTTTGGCATTTATTTCACTCTAAAAAGGAGATACATGTCGATGGGTGAGTGGATGTAGTTAGGTAGATGAGTCGATGCACTCAACACTATTATGTTTGGTTCTCAAACCCATTTGAAATCATTCCTATAAAAATAAACAATAGGTAATCCTCTGTATCATCTTAAAATGGAAGCACTTCCATCTTGATAGGTTTAGCACCCTCTTTTAATGCATTTATCATGATAGACTTTCATTTAGGATGCATTTTGCACTTGATTCCTTCATTCTAGGTAAAATTAGGGTTAGGATCCCGAGGATTCTCCTTGATTTCCCTTCTCTATGGCTCAATTTTCTAGGTAGGATCTAGGTATAGGTCCTCATAGCCCTCATCATGTTCATCATAGGCCTTTGTGTTCTTTTCTGGCACTCTGACCCGTTTTGCTATCATTTCCAAGTCTCTAGACATCCCCGGGATCTCTTGTTTTCAATGCAAATTGGATTTGAACCCCTAGGTCAAGGTCAAGGTCAAATTTGACCTAGGTCAGGGTCGATGTCAACTTTGACCTAGGTCAAAGTTGAGGTCGACCTTGACCTCTATCGAGATTTGATCCCCCTTTTCAAAATTTGGTCCTGACGGGCCCCGAAATCAATGTCGGGCCCCCGGATCCGAGTGCAGAAGGGTTTTAATTTGAAATTCATTTAATTCTTTTCCCTCCTTAGTTGGTTATTGTTATTGGACCATAATTCAATGTTAAATTTGAATTGATGGTGAAGTGAAGATGCAAGATTGCAAGAGGATGATATAGAAGATCAAGCCATTGTTGATATCAAGCATCTTTGTGAATACACCATTGTGAATATCTATTTGGAGCAAGAGAGATCTCTTCTTCCTTCATACACCATTTTCAACATTCAAGCATTCAAAGATACAATCATGGGGTAGCAATTACAGATTATGATTTTGGTAAGAGTACTTTAGCCTTGGGGGCTTGGTATGCTTTCTTATCTTATTCAAATCTATGCATTGCTTTCTCATACCATTCATGCTAGGGTTTCAATTTAGAGGATTAGATCTTGGCATTACACATTCAATACACACACATATTCTATTACATCCGACTATTCATGGAGGTGGAGATCACCAAAATGGGGGTTTGACTAAGGCAAAACCCTATATAGCCACCCCAAAAACATCATTTTCAGGTATCTACAGTCGTTGTTTTGAGAATTGAAGAGCAAATCTGAGTACCCATTTCATCAAACTTCTAGGATTCGTGAACAAAAATTTCCATCGGAGCTGTTTCAGGTCAAAGTTGACTTTCAGTGGGGGTCAAGATTGTACCCCAGGGTAAGATCTTACCCCTGTTTCTGGGTCAAAGTCGACTTTCCTCAGAATTGAAAAAGATTTCTGGGTTTTCTCTATTTCAATTTTTTGGTTCCAGATTTGGTTGTAGACTTTCCCAAAATTGTACATAGGATTCAAAAAATAGGTATTTCTAGATCAGTTTTATTATGAGGTGTGTACTTTATCTTATCTAATTTCAAGCATTTCTAGATTTACAACATTAATTCAAATCATATATATGTATGTGGTAAAGAAATGTGGGTTTAGGATCTCTACTAGGCACATAGTTAAGAGCCCTACCATGCCTCCATTTCACCACATTACATTTTGGTGAATCCGTTTACGACAACTCTTTCTTTTTGGTGTTAGATTTGCCTTTTGTGTTAGATGTTACAAGTAGTAGTTGTCGTTCCACCAAAAGATCAACATGTTAATGCCCGATACAACCACTAGACTTATAGAAGACACAGGAGGTTGTTAAACCATGTCATGAATCCTGAGGGGAGCGCTGACCATTTTTCCAACAATCTCCCCCTCAGCGTTACCTGAGGAGATTCGAACCTATGACCAAGCTCTGATACCACTTGTTACAAGCTAGGGTTGCCATTGCACCAAAAGATCGATCTGTTAATGCCCGATACAACCACTAGACTTATAGAAGACACATGAGGCTATTAAACCATGTCACGAATCCCGAGGGGAGCGCTGACCATTTTTTCAACATTGGATCTTGCGCACATGCTTATAAAAGTATATTTCTTTTATGCTCTTGCATTTATTTCAAAAATACAAAAAAATTGCAAAATCTCTTTAAAAATACAAAAATATTTACATTTTCATGCTTTAGTACTTCTTTGTGTTCAACATGTATGATTCTTGTTTTGAATACTTTGATGAGGTTTTTATTGTACAAGAGGATAGATTCCCTAATGAGGTACATTGGAAGTGAGGATGAAAATTGCTCGAATGAGATCTCCATTGATCCTACTCCTATTTCACTCTCCTCCACAACCTCTCCAAGTGACCTTTACCATAGGGTGTGTGCATGGTTACCTTCATGTCCCACTATTTGCAACATTGATAAACCTAAAATGATATATCCTAAACCTTTGTTAACGGTAAAAGGATGTCCTTGAATAACGATTAAGGGTAAACCTAGGGATCCTTTGAATGTCTTTTATAACATTGATTCTGTTTCACATGCTTATCGCACACGGAATAACCCTTAGCCTACTGTTCCAATTTCTTTACTGCCTTCTCAACCTATGCTTCCTCAAGCTCCTAGGTTTCCTTCTACCTTTAAGGAGTATAACTTAGTTGACCAATTACATGCTACTCCTACTAAGATATTCTTATAAGAATTACTTCAAACTTCCCCGACATATCATGAGGCATTGCAAAAGGCTTTATCCACTCTTCTTGCTTTGCCTCACCTCCTAATCAAGAGAACATGCATTCTATTTTAGAGTGCATGCATACTGTGCCTTCTATACCTCCTATTGTGTTTTCTGATGATGATTTACCTTCTCCTAAGGTGCAGAATCAATATGATGCTCTTATGGTTGTTTTTTCTATTAATCATAGTATCATTCGAAGAACATTAATTGATAATGGATCTGGGCTTAATGTTTGTAGCATGGCTATGCTTAAGGAAATTAAGGTTGATCTCACAACTATCCAACCTGATAATGTCTCTATACGTGGATTTGATAATATTGCAAAAATAACTTTGGGCATTATTACCTTACCTGTTAAAATTGGTCTAGTTATTCTCAATACACCTAATCATGTTATACCTAGACCTCTCAATTATAACCTTCTTATAGGAAGACCTTGGTTACATATTATTCATGCAGTTCCTTCTACTCTTCATTGTAAGGTTAGGTTCATTTATAACAACTTAATGTATACATTACATGCAGATGATGCGCCAAATCCTTGCCTAAATGCAGAATATGCTAAAGTTTTTGAGCCTCTTCAACCAAGCAAAGAGATTCAAACAGAATCTGAGATAAAAAAATCTGAAGCTCCATCTTCTTCTTTGACTGAGGAGGGGACATTTGACTTTAATCCTACTTTCATTGGAGAATATAAGGTCTCTGATTTGGAGTTTATGAAGCCACAAAGTGAATTTGAAAAACAAGTTTTTACTCCTTCCCCGCTTTCTGAGGAACTAAAGAGTAATTTTGTTGCTACTTCGATTGAAGAAATGATTGAAACAATTAAACCTGATTGTTATGATATTGTGACATATGTCACTCCTTGGACTGTATTTGATATGGCTAATCAATATGGTTCTAGTTATCATTTGCTTAAGAAATTAGGATTTAATGGGAAAGGATGTGGTAAATATGAGCAAGGTATACAAGTACCTTTGGATAATGAAATTTATGATCATACATATGGGTTAGGATTTAATCCCTACAGACAACCATCGGCTTTTCCTCCTAATGTTAATCACATATGCAGTGGACAGTTGAAAGTGGTTAACCCGCTTCTCATTGACATTAATCAAAAACCTACTTTAGATATTTTTCCTAAAGATGAAGCCCTAATGGATTTTTTAGGGGTTTATGAGGACTTACCTAAGTTTCATCACAAATGACGGAAGCTTTATTGTTTAAGTGCCGATGCTTATTTTGGAGAACATGATAAACAAGATATTTCTCCTTTACCGATAGATTCTCCGATATAAAGTGATTTGCTAATAACTAATACTATTGATATTCAAATGGATGAAAATGACTCTAGCAAGATGATAAAAATCAGGAAATGTTTGAATCAAAAAGAACGTGATCACTTGGTTTCCCTTTTACTTGAACTCAAGGACATCCTTGCTTGGACATATTCAGATATGTTGGGTATAGATTCTAAGACTGTTACTCATAATATTGTTTTAAAACCAAATATGAAACCTGTGAAGCGGAAAATTTGAAAGATGAATCCATGAATTGCTTTATTAGTTAAAGCTAAAATTGAAAAATTAATGGATTTTGGATTTATCCGTTCTATTGATTACTCAGACTAGATTTCAAATATTGTGCCTATTTCAAAAGGAGAAAATAAGATAAGGATGTGTACTGACTTTAGAGACTTAAACAAAGCATCCTTAAAAGATGATTTCCCGTTACCTAACATTGATATGATTGTGGATTCAACAACGGGTCATGCGTTGTTATCCTTTATGGATAGTTTTTCTGGATATAATCAAATCTTTATTCCTCCTGAAGATCAATTTAAGACCACATTTATAACACCGTGGGGAACATTTTGTTGGGTCATGATGCCTTTTGGATTAAAGAATGTGGGAGCAACTTATCAACGAGCTATGACTTTGATTTTTCATGATTACATTCATAAGATTATTGAGGATTATGTGGATGATATCTTAGCAAAATCTATAAAAAGAGAAGATCATGTTACTATTTTACGACAGATATTTGAGTGGATTAGAAGTTACAATATGAAATTGAATCCTAAGAAATGTGTCTTTGGAGTTGACTCTAGTAAATTATTAGGATTTATAATATCTAAGTGAGGCATCGAGGTCGATGCTGAAAAGATTGAAGCTATTGTTAATATGCCTCCTCCTAAGAATATTTCTCAGTTATGAAGTTTACAAGGAAAAATTCAAGCTATTCGTTGCTTTTTTTTCAACTTTGTAGATAGAACTATTCCTTTTACTTCCTTGCTTAGAAAGGATACCACTTTCTCTTGGAATGATGAATGTAAACAATCTTTTGAGCAATTTAAGGAGTATCTGGCCAATCCTCCTATCTTGCAACCAGATAAATTTGATAAACCCTTTCATTTGTATACTTCAGTGACTCTGAAGGCCGCGAGTGCATTGTTAGCTCAAAATGATAGTGAAGGTAAGGAAAGACCTATGTATTACATTAGTCAAACTTTACTTGATTACGAAAAAAGACACACAGATTTGGAAAGACATTGTTTAGCTGTAGTTTATGCATGCCAGAAACTCAGACATTATCTTATAAATGCTAAAGTCAATGTGATTGTTAAATTTGATCCTTTGAAACATCTTTTCTCACAAACTGATCTCTCTGGCTGTCTGGAAAAATGGGTGATGTTACTTACAAAATTTGATCTTAATTTCATTTCTCATAAGTCAATTAAGGGACAAGCTTTAACAGATTATTTAGCTGAAGCTCCGTGTCCTCATTCTGATACATGCTCTACTTCAATAGAATTCCCTGATGAAAACATTCTAGCTATTCAATAGGATGATGTTTGGGAATTATATTTTGATGGGTCTAGATGTAAGATAGGTTCTGGTGTTGGTATTATCTTGATTCCTCCTATGAAAAATCCAATCCCTTTATCATACAAATTAACCTTCCCTTATACTAATAACATTGCGAAGTATGAAACTCTTATAGATGGCCTATGTGAAACTTCATCCCTTGACATCAAACACTTGCAAATATTTGGAGATTCACAATTGGTTGTTGAACAAATTAAAGGAGGTTATCAGATTAAGAATGATAAAATGACACAATATAGAGATTTGGCACTTGATGTTCTTTCACAATTCTCTTCTTATATGATTCAAATGTTAAATAGGAAAGATAATTGACATGCAGATGCCATGGTAAGTGCAGCTTCTTTGGTGTGTTTTGAAAATAATGCTAAAAATTTTCAATTTACTATACAAACTCTTAAAAACCCTGCAATTTCTAAAAAGGTTACCTCTGATTGTTTCAACTTGCATTTAGATGGATGGTATTCTCATATCTTTCACTTTTTGAAAGATGGTACTTTTCCTGAATCAACAACAAGGAACATGCATAATCATATTAGGAAGCTTGCAATGCGTTACATCATTTTAGGAGACACATTTTACAAATTCTTTTATGAGGGTTTACTATTAAGATGTCTTAATAGAACCAAAATTCTGGTAGCTTTGGCAGAAGCTCATTCTGGTTCTTGTGGGGGACATTTTGGTGGAAAATCTCTAGTTAATAAACTACTTAGAATGGGATATTATTGGCAAACAATGGAACAATATTCTTTCATGTTTGTTAAGAAATGTCGTCAATGTCAACAACATAGTAATTTGATTCATGCTCCTGCTCGTGAGCTTCGTAATCAAGTTTCTCCATGGCCTTTTAGTATTTGGGGTTTTGATCTTATTGGAAAAATCTCACCAACTTCTTCTCAAGGACATACATACATCCTGATTGCTACATATTACTTCATGAAGTGGGTAGAAGATGTCCCTCTTTGTTCAACAATTGCAGATGCTATTTGTGATTTCATCCTTAATAATATCATAACATGATTTGGTATCCATTCGATGATAGTTTCGGATAATGGTACCTCTTTTAAGAACAAAGAAGTCACGAAATTCTTGGAGAAATATTGAATTCAACATAGATTTTCAACTATTTATTATCCTCAATCTAATGGTTAGGATGAAGCATCGAATAAAATCATTGAAAAAATCTTGAGAAAAAAATTTAACAAGCATGCAAAAGATTGGCATACTCACATGACCTATGCTTTATGGCCTTATAGGACTAGTGTTCGTACTGCCACAGGTACTTCTCCTTACAATCTTGTCTATGGTACTGATGCTATTATGCCTTTGGAATTATAAATACCTTCTTTATGTGTTTCATTTCATGGGATAATTGATAAGGATACCTTTCAAGATTAATGCTTACAAGAGTTAGAAATGTTGGATGAACAATGAATACATGCTTTAGAACATATAAAAGCTTATCATAAATCTCTTCAGAAATAATATAATCATAAGGTAATTGAACTAACATTTTCAGTTGGTGATTTAGTCTTATATGAGAATCAACAAAATGTGAATGCTTTACCTGGTGAAAAAGGAAAGTTTAGCCCTAATTGGCTTGGACCTTTTGTTGTAATTGAAGATTTTGGTTCAGGTGCTTATAAAATTGCTGATATGGATGGTGTTTCTTTTAAGGAACCTATCAATATTATGCATCTCAAATGTTATCATCCTTAATTTTCTTTCTTTCTTTGTGCATTTATGTATTCCTTATAAAATAATTATGTTTGTTTTATAGGTTATGTAGTTTTAGCAAAATTATATTTGAATATATTTATGCACTTAATTTCTTTCTGTTAAGTTTTATAATGATGAAAGAAAAGTAATCAAGCATAGAACTAATTAGTAGAGAAAGTTTTTCATTCATAAAATGTTTTTCAGTTTTGATACATATGTGGCCCATGGCCCTATTTATCACTCTGTTTATCTCTAGGCTCTAATGGTCGATGATTCCCAACTCTCTCTAGCCTGTGATAGGAAGATGAAGATCTTTGTGTCCGTGAGTGGCTCCTTGATATGTTCATCTCATGCATGTGTACCATCAGCTTCTCTTCTCTCTCTCTACATAACCTCAGTTCCCATTGGACACATGTAAAGATATCAGTATGCCTGTTCGGATCTCTGCGACCAATGGAAGACTCTCGCTCACTGGCTGGTAGTTGGTAGGATATACATGTCTCCTTCAAAATCTCAGATACAAAAATCCTCCACTCTGCTATGCTAGTTGTAGAAGGAAAATACATTTATCAATCTAGTGCTTTTTCATCTCAAATTAAGTTACATTTTCAATCAATTTCATGTTTCATACTTGGATCTCCCTCTTGGACGTCACTAAAGGGTCTAGATGGTGGGGGCATAGAGTGACTACTCTCTCCATGCTTGCTATGTCTAGGTCTCGATGGTGGTGTCTCTGTGTGGGTGCATGGAGGTCATCGTGATCTCAGTGGTGATGCATGAAAAATGTGTACATCCACATCGATATTGCCAGCTGGGGGCATATCCTCTTCTCTCTCCTCCTCCATGGGGTCTCCCTCAGAGATGTGCTCCTCCTCATCTCTGAGATCCTCATCATCCTTTGTTGTACCACTATCCCAGTGTTTCCTCTTTGAAAGACCTAGATCACCTGTAGGATAATCCTCAGGGAAGACGGGGTGGGTCCCTTGCAGACTCTAGTACCTGATGTAATCTTGGCTAATGCCTGAATAGGTCACATCTGATGGTACCTCTATGTCCTCTACCTCATCTACATTACTATCCTCTATATCTACTACTGATGGTCAGCATATGGCTCCGGGTCTCTAATAATACTTCATTGGATGTACATAACAAGGTACCACTTTGGGGACTCCCTATAGTAGCTTGAACTATCTCATCACCCAATCATAATAATATTGCATCACTATATGATTCTGATGACCCTCTAGCAGCTTCCACTGCTGTGAATGTCTCATCTGATATCATGTATCTGGCCACTCTGTCATCTGGCAGTAAGGTCTCCATATCACATCTGTGCCTAGAATATGATCTAGATGTACCCTCCAATAGAGGATATCTCTGAATTGCTAGACATCTCTCAAAGGATAAGAAAATCTTCTTGGTGTACTTGCATCTACCATCCCGAGAGTGCCCTATGGACGTGTACATGTGAAATGCTCAAACAACCAAATCTGCAAGAGTGTACATATCGAAAGACTCTCTTTTTGATATCTCACCAACTGACATAACTCATGGTATAGTTGAGCTAACATGCTGCAACCCCATGAGAACATGATCCTATCTCTCTCCATCCTCCGTACAAGATGAGTGAGAAGTTATGAAAAGATGGTACCTGATACAAGAGCGTCTCGGGTCCTTGGCAATCCTATGTTGCTCAATTCCTACTTTGACCGAGTTGGTTGGTTTACTTTGGTTACCGAGTGTGGTCGATTATCACCTGGGTTGTCGCTTGTTTCACTGGTGCTCAACGTTGCTTGTCTGCTGCTCAGTCATCCCTACTCACAGACGGGTTTAGTTTTAGTTTCTGTTGTGGCTGACTTGTGCATTTATGTTGGGTCACATATTTAATGTTTGAATCCATCATTGGGAAGTGTGTGGTCCCAGAACTGACTCTTCCTTTTGTTGATTATGGATCTAAAGGCCAACTCAGTTCGGTAGACTCTTGTATAAATTTAGTTATTTGGTTGTAGTTTAGGAGGTAGTTTTTGATAGGAGTTTGGTAGAAGATAGTAAGAGTAGAGATTTTGATAGATCCTCACATGTTTGAGGACTTCTATATTTCATTGTAATATCTAGCCCTAATCGGGAAGGCCTTATAGCCCGACATGTATCATTCTATTTGATGAAAATATATGAAAGCTTCTGCATTCTCTCTCTCACTATTGTGTTTGTTGGCTTCCGTATGTGTTGAGAAGGCTTGGATCATTAGGGTGTGCCATTATTTGGCCCGTCTTGCTCCCTACCTTGCGTCAAGTGGTATCAAAGTGAGCTAAGATCTTGATCTAGGTCTACAGATCTGGGTTTGCAGGTTCCTCTTAAAGCCCTAGTTGATTGTTGTGGGGTAGTAGATTGCGATCTAACCTGCAATTGTAGAGGGTTGTCAAGATGGTTCATGGGAGGCGAGATGTAGATCGATGATTGGTAGATATGCTAAGGTAGATTACTGCTAGGTTAGAAGTTGTTGAAATAGCCCAAAGAAGAGGCAGGTATCTTGAAGATGTTAGTGATGATGAAGTTGAGGAAGAACAAGCAAATGCAGAACCTGCACCTATTATGGATCAAGGTGAAGAAAGATTTTTGAAGGCTTTGACAAGTCTGAAGTCTACACCACATTTCAATCCTCCTGAGTATGGTGGAAAGCTAGATTCTGATGAATTGATGGACTGGATCACCGAGATGGAAAATTATTTTGAGTATGAAAACATTCCTGAAGATAAGAAGGTGAAAATTGCAAGCACAAAGTTGAAAAGTCATGCATCCTTATAGTGAGAACATTTGCAGCTAGATAGGAAGAGGAAAGGCAAAGACAAAATCAAGGTATGGAATAAAATGGTAAACAAATTGAAAGGAAACTTCTTACCTTGTAATTATCAGATTAATCTGGTTTGGTGAATGAAAAGTTTAAGGCAGAAAGATAGCTCGGTAAAAGAGTATACTGGGGAATTCTATATATTAGATATCAGATCCAGACATGATGAAGATGATGTGGAAAGAATTGGTAGATACCTGAATGGTTTTAGAGTTTCCATCCAAGAGGAAATTAGTATGGTCAAGTTGGAGAACATTGAAGAGGCTTATCAATTTGCATTGAAGGCAGAGGAGAAATTGAACAAAAGACATGAACAAAGACAAAGAGGTCAAGGTGGTAGATTCCCTAGAGGAAGAGGTAGATCCAATGGTGAAAATGGTAGATATGAACCAAAAAAGACAAATTTGGACAAAGGCAAGACCGAGTGGAAAGGTGAAAGTTCATCTAGAGGTAGAGGCAGCAATTACTAAGGTGGTTATAATAGAGGAAGTTTCCAAGGACCTTGTTACAATTGTGGAGAAGGACATAGATCTTTTGAATGTACACATGCTATTAAGAAGGTTGGTAGCAGTAGAAATGCTTTGGTGCAAGAAGAATCACCGAATGAACCTGAGAAAGAAAATAACTTGATGGTAAGGAGAGCACTATGGAATGAAAGTAAGAAGGAAGATCTGGTAAGGAAAAGTTTTTTCAAGACTAGATGTAGAGTTTCTGATAAAGTTTGGAAGGTAATCATTGACAGTGGTAGCTCAGAGAATCTGGCATCTGAAGAGATGGTCACAAAATTGCAGTTGGAAAGGTTGGTACATCCAAAGCCCTATTAGATTTCATGGATCAAAGATGAACATACACTCCTGGTAAGTGAACAATGTTATGTGAATTTGAAGATTGGAAAGTACTATGATAAGGTGTTGTGTGATATCATGTCTATGGATTTTTGTCATATTTTGTTGGGTAGACCTTGGCAATATGATAGACCTGCTATATATGATGGGAGATTGCATAAGTATACTATTGTGGCTGATGGAAAGAAACAAATCTTGTTATCATTGATGGAAGAACCTGTTAGTAATGTTTGTACATCTATGGAATTTTTTTAGATGGAGGGAAGAAAGTTTGTTAACTCTTTGAAGAAGAATGATGTATGTTTTGTTGTGATCCCTAACAAATCAAGTAAGAAAATAGAGGATAATGTCCCTGAGGAGATTGATAAGTTACTCACCGAGTATAGTGATATCATTTCTAATAATGTACTTGATGGTTTTCCATCGAAAAGAAGCATTGATCATTGTATGGATCTAATCCCTGGAGCTAGTTTACCGAATAAGGCACCTCATCGATTGACACCTACTAAGAATCAAGAATTGAACCGATAGATTCAAGAGTTGCTGGAGAAAGGTTTGATCAAAGAAAGTTTGATTCCTTGTGTAGTACTTGTTGTATTGGCACCAAAAAAGAATGGAGAATGGAGAATGTGTAATGATTCTAGAGGAATCAATAAGATAACAATGAAGTATAGGTTTCCTATACCGAGAATGGATGACATAATGGATAGTTTGACTGGAGAAAAGTATTTCACCAAAATTGATTTGAAAAGTGGGTATCATCATATTAGAATCATAGAAGGTGCTGAATGGAAGAATTCTTTCAAGACAAAATAAGGTTTGTATGAGTGGTTGGTTATGCCCTTTGGTTTAACTAATGCACCGAGTACTTTTATGAGGCTGATGAATGAAGTTTTGAAAAAATTCTTGGGTAAGTTTGTGATTGTATATCTTGATGACATTCTGATATTCAATAAGACCAGAGAAGAACATTTGTTGCATGTTAGACAAGTTTTATAGAGATTGAAAGAGGAGAAGTTGCTAATAAATCTAAAAAAGTGTTCATTCATGAAAGAGAAGATTGTGTATTTGGGATTTGTTATTTCGGCTGATGGTTTGAAGATGGATCCTGAAAAGGTTGAAGCTATTTTGAATTGGCCTACACTTGTGAATGCTAGTGAGCTAAGATCATTTCATGGTTTGGCAAGTTTTTACTGAAAGTTCATAATGAATTTCAATTCAATTTGTAATGCTATGACTGAAACTATGAGAGGAGACAAAAGAGAATTCAAGTGGACACATGGAGCTGATAAAATTTTTGAGACTCTGAAGCAGAAGGTTGCTGAATTACCTATTTTGGCATTACCTGGTTTCAGTAAAGAATTTCAAGTGGAATGTGATGCAAGTGGAAGTACAATTGGAGCTGTGTTGAGTCAAGAAGGTAAACCTGTTGCTTTCTTTAGTGAAAAGTTGAATGATGCTAGAAGGAAATATTCTAATTATGATCAATAATTCTATGCTATTGTTCAAGCACTGAAGAAATGGAGACATTATTTGATACCGAGTGAATTTGTGTTGTATACTGATCATAAGGCTTTACAATATTTGGGTAATTAGAATAAGTTGAACCAGAGACATATGAAATGGCTTGAGTATTTGCAGAGTTATACATTTGTGATAAAGCATAAGAGTGGAGTCACTGACCAAGTTGCTGATGCATTGAGTAGAAGAAGATCTTTGATGACCGAGATGAAAATTGAAGTTCTTGGTTTTGATGAGATGAGAGATTCTTATGAGTTTGACCCTGATTTTTATGAGCCATGGAGAAACTGCAGAGCATCTATTCAAGATCAACAAGATACTAAATGAGATGAATATTTTATTCAGGAAGGTATGTTGTTTAAAGGAATTCATTTGTGTACACTGAGAGGAGTAATGAGATCTAATTTGATAAAGGAGAAACATAGTAGTGGTTTGGCTGGACATTTTGGTATTGATAAAACATGGAATTTTCTTAAGGAGAAGTACTTTTGGCTGTAGTTGTATAAAGTTGTTCAGAAATTTGTCAAAAGTTGTGGAATTTGTCAAGTTGCAAAAGGAGTAAGTTAGAATACTGGATTATATACACCGATTGTTGTTCCTGAGAAACCTTTGATTGACATCTATATGGACTTTGTTCTTGGCTTACCGAAGATAGTAAGAGATAATGATTCCATATTTGTTGTTGTGGATAGATTTTCAAAGATGACACATTTTATACTATGTAGAAAGACATCAGATGCAGTACATGTAGTAGATCTTTTCTTTAAGGATATTTTCAGATTGCATGGATTACTGAGGAGTATTATCTCTGACCGAGACAGTAAATTCATTGGATATTTTTGGAAAACCCTTTGGAAGAAATTTGGCACTGAGTTGAAATATAGTTCTACATTTCACCCACAAACCGATGGACAGACTAAAGTTATGAACAAAAGTTTGGGAAATCTTTTGAGATGTTTAGTTGGAGACACACTGAGTAATTGGGATTCTGTGTTGGTGCAAGAAGAGTTTGCATACAATAATTCAATGAGTAGGAGTATTGGAAAGACACCATTTGAGATTGTGAATGGCACACAACCAAGAGGAATATCTGATTTGAGAGACATTGCTAATGAGAATAAGAAAAGTGTTGAAGGAGTAAAATGAAGACATGGCATGAAGATGTGAAACTAAAGATGGAAGACAATAATCAGAAATACAAAGATAGAGCTGATAGATCAAGAAGACATAAAAATTTTAATGTTGGTGATGAAGTGATGGTTCATTTGAAGAAAAGCCGATTTCTTGTTGGAACATATGGGAAGCTGAAGATGAAGAAGTTTGGACCTTGCAAGATTTTGAAGAAATTTGACAATGGAAATGCATATGAAATTGAGTTACCTGATGATAGGGACATATCACTAATTTTCAACATTGCTGATTTGTATGAGTATCATGAACCTGATGAAGAAGTGACAGTACCGATAGAATATCCTAAGAATTAGAATGAAGAAATTGAATAGATTCTGAAGGAAAGAGTTGGCCAAAGTATAAGAGGAAAATAGTATATGGAATATCTGGTAAAATGGAAGAATAGAACGATGGAAGATAGTTCATGGATTTCTCAGTCTGAGTTGGATGTAGCTTGGACCAGACCTACCAAATGATTCAGAGAATCATTTCAAAATAACCCTAAGTGTCTGATGCAGGATCATCTCGGGTCCTTGGCAATCCTGTGTCACCGAAAACATTTTGGAGTTTGTCTATGTTTCTCGGTTCCTTCTTTGACCGAGTTGGTCAGTAGTTGGTCAGTTTCCTTTGGTTACTGAGTGTGGTTGGTTATCTCCTGGGTGTTCGGTTGTTTCACTGGTACTCGACATTACTTGTCTATTGCTCGGTCATCCCTACTCACCAACAGGTTTAGTTTTAGTTTCTATTGTGGCCGACTTGTGCATTTATGTTGGGTCACAGATTTAACCATCATTGGGAAGCATGTGGTCCTAGATCTGAGCATTCCTTCAATTGATTATGGATCTGAAGGCTGACTCAGTTCAGTAGACTCTTGTATAAATGTAGTTGTTTCATTGTAGTTTAGGAGGTAGTTTTTTATAGGAGTTTGGTAGAAGATAGTAAGAGTAGAGATTTAGACAAATTCTCACATGTTTGAGGACTTCTGTATTTCATTGTAATATTTGGCCCTAACTAGGAAGGCTTTACAGCCCAACATGTATCATTCTATTTGATGAAAATATATGAAATCTTATGCATTTTCTCTCTCATTATTGTTTCTGTTGGCTTCTGCATGTGTTGAGTAGCCTTGGATCATTAGGGTGTGCCATTGTTTGGCCCCTCTTTCTCCCTGCCTTGGGTTAGTACCCTTTGTGTTGGATAACACAACCAAGGATACTATACAGAGCATCACTTTTCGTATCAAAGGTGTAGGGCCTGCCAGTATGGATGACAAACGGATATGATCTGCACGGGTTTGCACCTATGGAACCCATCCCAAATAGTACTCTACATCTTCATAGATCTCCTTAGAATCTCACTGTGCTCTCAATCTAACAGGCTCACCTCAAACTAGAAGTCACAGGATTCTATAGACATCCTCCAGTGTCACAGTAATCTCTCCCGAGGGAAGATGGAAGGAGCATGTATCCTCATCCCACCTCTCTATCAGAGCCGATATCATGGATCAGTGTAGTCTGATCTATGGTAGGACTGTTATGCAGTACATCCCTACATCTCTTAGTAATTACATCTCATCCTCTATTAGCTTGGACAGTCTCTCTCTGATGACTCATAGTAGCCCTGCAAAGGGATGCTCTCATAGATGAACTAGGTCCTGTAAGCACAAACAAACATCATATTAGTAATCTACATCATCAAATTTGCAAATCCAACTTGACTAGGTCAAGGTTGACCTTAGTTGGGTCAAGGTTGACCTCACCCTAGACAAGGTGGAGACCTTCTAGTTCATGTTGACCTTCTTGGGTCAAGGTAGACATAACTGGGTCAGTGTCAACCTTTAAGGGTCAAGGTGGACCTTGCCTACCAAAATCAAGAATTTGATAAATATAGGAACCAATAACAACAAGCTTACCTCAAGAAGTGGTCATTTAGTAGCTAGGCTCTCTCTCAGGAGCTCCATGCGCATTGCTCAAAGTTCTTCTCTCCTCGGCATCTTGTTTTCCCTCTTCAAATCTGTAAATGGTAAGAATGAGTAAGTGTGACTCCCTTTCTCTTATTTATAGTCAAAATTAGGGTTTTGTTAGGGTTTTTCTTAGGGTTTACTCATGTTAAATCCAGATTTCCTTTTATATGCATCTAGAGAGACATTCACTCTTTTGATCATAACTTGAGTTCGGTAACTTTGTTTTCAATTTTGTTAATGGCATTGGAATTTTTCTTTAGATACCTAACCCCTTGAATTAGTTTAGGAAGGCTAGGAATCCTTATAATTGGTTTAGGAAAAGACATTTCAACAAACTGCATATCCAGTGTATAAGGTTATCTTTATCACCCTGTTTCACCCTTCAGAAGTAGAAAGCTGAAATAGGGGGGGCATAAGGGGCTTTATACACTTCTCACTTTTCATTTAGTAAGCTCTAGGTATTTTTCACTAACCTTGTGTGTTGTAGGTTCTAACAATTTTCTACAAGATCTCTACATCGAGGACTTGGCTATATCCTTTTTATTTACTATGATGTTTTCTTACTTCGGCCTGCATATTCATGTAGTGTCATATATAAGATAAAGTGGGGGCTAAATGTATCATCTTAAAATGGAATCACTTCCATCTTGATAGGTTTAGCACCCTCTTTTAATGCATTTATCATGATAGACTTGCATTTAGGATGCATTTTGCACTTGATTCCTTCATTCTAGGTGAAATTAGGGTTAGGATCCTGAGGATTTTCCTTGATTTCCCTTCGCTATGGCTCAATTTTATAGGTAGGATCTAGGTATAGGTCCTCCTATCCCTCATCATGTTCATCATAGGCCTCTGTGTTCTTTTCTGGCACTCTGACCTATTCTACAATCATTTCCAAGTCTCTGGGCATCCCCGGGATCTCCTGTTTTCAATGCAGATTGGATCTGGACC
This sequence comes from Chamaecyparis obtusa, assembly GCA_027943335.1. Classification (NCBI taxonomy): domain Eukaryota; kingdom Viridiplantae; phylum Streptophyta; class Pinopsida; order Cupressales; family Cupressaceae; genus Chamaecyparis; species Chamaecyparis obtusa. The sequence goes on along the minus strand of BSBK01002307.1, from coordinate 1,108,472 downwards.
CCTGGGTCAAGGTCAGGGTCAACTTTGACCTAGGTCAAGGTTGAGGTTGACTTTTACCTAGGTCAAAGTTGAGGTCAACCTTGACCTCTATCAAGATTTGATCCCCCTTTTCAAAATTTGGTCCCAATGAGCCCCGAAATCAATGTCGGGCCCCCGAATCCGAGTGCGAAAAGGTTTTAATTTGAAATTCATTTAATTATTTTCCCTCCTTAGTTGGTTATTGTGGTTGGACCATAATTCAAGGTGAAATTTGAATTATGAGCCCTTACATTTCCCAAGGAGCCTCACCTTGAAACCTCTATATAAAGACTCTCTCTTGCCTTCATTTTCACCAAGCAACTTCATGATCAAGACATCAAGTGGAGATATAATTGATTGAAGCAAGCAAGCAATTGATGGCAAAGTGAAGATGCAAGATTGAAAGAGGATGATATAGAAGATCAAGCCATTGTTGATATCAAGCATCTTTGTGAATACACCATTGTGAACATCTATTTGGAGCAAGAGAGATCCCTTCTTCCTTGATACACCATTTTCAACATTCAAGCATTCAAAGATACAATCATGGGGTAGCAATTACAGATTATGAGTTTGGTAAGAGTACTTTAGCCTTGGGGCTTGGTATTATTTCTTATCTTATTCAAATATATGCATTTCTTTCTCATACCATTCATGCTAGGGTTTCAATCTAGAGGATTAGATCTTGGCATTACACATTCAATACACAAACACATATTCTATTACATTCGGCTATTCGTCGAGGTAGAGATCACCAAAAAGGGGGTTTGACTAAGACAAAACCTTATATAGCCACCCCAAAAAAACCATTTTCAAATATCTACAGTCGTTGTTTCAAGAATCGAAGAGAAGATCTAAGTACCCTTTTCGTCAAACTTTTGGGATACGTAAACAAAATTTCTATTGGAGCTATTTCAGGTCAAGGTTGACTTTCAGTGGGGGTCAAGATTGTACCTCGGGGTAAGATCTTACCCCTGTTTCTTGGTCAAAGTTAACTTTCCTCAGAATTGAAAAATATTTCTAGGTTTTCTCTGTTTCAATTTTTTGGTTCTGGATCTAGTTGCAAACTTTCCTGAAACTGTACACAGGCTTTAGAAAATAGGTATTTCTAGATCATTTTTATTATGAGGTATGTACTTTATCTTATCTAATTTCAAGCATTTCCAGATTTACAACATTAATTCAATTCATATATGTATGTGGTAAAGAAATGTGGGTTTAGGATCTCTACTAGGCACATAGTTAAGAGCCCTACCTATGCCTCCATTTCACCACATTACATCCTCCTATTGTAATCTCTTGTAGTTGTGTTGGTCATGACAATAAAATCTACAAACCAGCAACAAGATGAAGTCAAGCTATGGAAGTATTAGGCCATCAGGCTTCATTTGATTTGTATATCTCATGATCCCAAGATATGGATATGTCCACCTTCAAGATCCCAACAACACAACTCAAAAATTTTACTTCAACTAAAATTACAAAGAAATTAATAAAGGTATACTTAAAATGAGAATGGTTGAAAGTCTAAAATACTAGAAAAATTTGGAGTGGACTAAGAAAAATGCCAAGGAATTAGGTTTTCATGGAAGGCATGACCAAGGTGATAAGTTTAAAAGAACAATTGTATGAGATACATTGCGATCCCAAAATCAAATTTTGACTGAAAGGCATGCTAGTGATGAAGGGATGTTAGAATGTCAAGCTTTTGGGGAAGGGATGATTGAAATGACAAGTCTAACACTGATGGATAGATGAAGAACTTTGAAGGTTCGAGGGATGAAAAGGAATTAACATTTTAGAAGAAGTTTGAGCTTCGAGGCTAGTAAAGAACAAATGAATAGTACAAGTGGAAGGGAAGCTACAATAATAAAAAAATTTGACAAATTCAAAAGTTAGAAAAACTTATTAGATTAGAAACTTTAGGGATTGAGGGTGCTAAATGAAGGGTATGGGGGGAATAAAAAGTTTGAAAGTGTAAAATAATAACATATGACACCTATCCACTTTACTTTTTAAACTTTGAGGATTGAGAGAGATTGAGGAAATAGTATGAAAGGAAAAGAGACCTTGATAGTTTGAAAATCTAACAAATTCAACACTTTGATAATTCCACAAGGTTTCAATGTGGGGTTCTAAGAATGATAGGGAAGGTAAGTTAGGATGGATACCTTTGAAATTCCAACTCTCTAAAAAAACAAGGCTCAAATAATTTTTGAAAGGATTGGACAAAAGAGTCAAGAATAGAAGGAAAGGTATGAAAGTATGAGTGATCTCAATATTATGAAATCCATAAAGAACACAACACTTAACCAAATTTTATTTTTCCAACTTGATTAGTTGAATAAAACATGAATGAGGGATTAATGAATTATCCAAACTCAAAAATTCAAGTAGATGGTGTATTTAGAGTTTTTCATATTGGTTATAATTAATGGGAAGTGAAGGGGGAGATGAAATGACAAAAATAATCTGTAAACACCTAAATTTGATTACATTATTTAGTAATCTTATTTAGTTTTCTCCTAGGACATTCTATTAATTAAATATTATTATTTGATTAATTTATGTCATCCCCTAGTTAACTATAATCCAATTAATTATCTAAATGACAAACCTATAGTTTGATAATTAATTAATCCCTATTCTTCTATTAAATTAAATAGATACACTTATCTAATTAAATTAATTCATAAAACCCTTTTTCCTCTCACTTGGAATTAAATGAATATTTAATTCTAAACCCCCAACTAAAACCGTCCCAAAACTCCTAACATGTAGTTCATACTCAACCCAACCCATTCACCCATACTAATCCTCCTTAATTAGCTAATTACCCATGATTAGCTAATCTAACCCTCCACTCATTCTCTCTCCTCCCATCACATCCTCTTAAATCCCCCACTTGCCTCCTAATCCAAGCCCAATCACCTCCTAAAAATTTGCACAATCATAATCTATGGATCAAGAAATCCTAAGCCAACTCAAGTCAACCCTCATTTCAAATCCTCACATCCCCCAATTCTCTCACCTCATGTCAACCTTAAATTCTCTTACACATCTCTTACATACTCCATCCTCCTCTTACACATTTTTCCCCTCTCACATCTCCCAAATGGTCATATTCCCCTATTTCTTCCAACCTCTCCCATTGTGACACTTGTCACAATGAGATACATTTGAGAAAACACAATCCATGTGCTCCCCCTCAAATGCATCTTGACCCTTAGGTTTTCATCTTGACCATTCATTCACCCTTCCATTTGCCTATAAATTGAGCCCTCTTCTCCTTCATTTTAATCCACCATCAAAGTAAATTTATAATGCTAGTTTGAGATCCAAAACATCAAAAATCATCCTTATAATGCCAAAATCCTCCCACAACTTGAAGCTTGAGCAAAGTTCATGAGCACACATCCAATCTATTGGACAAATCCACACATCAAGAAGGCTTCATTTGGAAGTTTGCATTCTCTCTCTCTCTCTCTCTCTCTCTCTCTCTCTCTTGTTTTCTTTTGTCTTAGCACAAGTGTACTTTTTTATTTGTTTTGTTGAATGTTTAACTTGTTTTCATATTCCTAACAACTCATTTCATAGCTTACATTTTGGCACACCCGGTGGGACTCAATTCTAGGGTCATTTCTTCATCTTTCTCATCTATTTTACATTGCAAAACTAACCAAAAACTAACATTTCTTGTTGTTTAAGTGCTTTGCAAGGTGTTTTTGGGTGTTTTGCAAGTTTGAGGCCGAAGAAGACACATTTGCACCATCATTCCCGCCTTCAGATTTTACAAAGTGAAAAACAAAAAAAATCCATAGTTTTGCGGGAACGTAGGTACGGTCTACGGGAATCCCTGTACAATCGACAGAAATGCATTCACACAAAGGAAACTTCTATCTTCTATCTTTTTCTTTCTCTCTGTCCTGAATTTGCCAGTCAGTTTTGTGTACCCATTTTGGGGGATCACATTCTTGTAACGCGGGAATGCTATTTGACTAGGCATGATTGCCTGTTGAATTTTGTAAGCCATAAGGCATTAATTAAAATTTTCAAAATTTGTGTCATCATTCCCACAACGTGGGATTTCCTGTTGACTTTGTAGGAATGTTGTTTGACCAAGTGGGAATGCATCTACAGGTATCACTTTCTATTCGGCATTTATTATTTTCTGTCAGTTTTTTATTTCTGACAGTTCCGCAGGATCACTTGTATGGTCTATGGGAACACATTTTTTTGTTTGTGGGAATGTTGGTTAAAAATTTTAAAATAGAATTAATACACTTTCTTTTGGTGCACTAAAAAGAACATTGCATGCCTACACAACACCTCACTTTTTTTATTTGAGTTTAAAACAAACAAAGGCTAAAAATGAACAAATCAAACACATCTCTTTTGGTGCTTAAAATCTATCAAAATATAATCTTTAATTCTCAATGGATAACAAATCAATGCGATGAAACATTTTGATTTGGTGCTTAAAAAGAATCAAAACAAAGTCTTGAATGGTAAAGGGGAGTAACACTTTTTTGGTTTTGCAAAGCAATCAAATTTCATTTTCAAGCATTATCATTTAATTTCCAAAGAACCTCGCATGTTAAGAAAACAAGTGTTTGATGTTCTAGGATAGAAAACACTTAGTCTAAACTAGGTTCAATTTGGAATGAACACTTTTTGGCGTGTTCGAAGGAGTGTTTTTCAACACTTCCTTAAGAGCTCTTTAAATTCTTGCAAAAACCTTATTAGAGTAAGTGACACAAGAAAAATTAACTTGTATCTATATCCCCTCCCCTCACCTTTGTAGAACTTGGGTGAAGAGAAAGATCAAGTTCAATTGGTTTTGCTTCTAGCAAGGCCTGTCTAGAGAGAAGCACTTCCTCTTTAGAGAATGAGCTTAAATAAGTAATTCCCTGATCAGTATATAAACAAGGTGTTGAGAAAACTCTCACCTTATCCCCTCAAGATCATGCGAGGTGTGTTGATGGTAGCCTAAGGTAGGTGAATATCCCTACAATTTTGGCATGGTCAACTAGGCTTTTAAGTGAGTTACGTGCATACAAACTGATTGGGGGGACGCCATGGATCTTACTAAAAGCCATTAATCAAAGGCCCACCCGATCTACTCCCGAAGGCATCATAATCTTTGTGCAAGGACTGACCCAAGTGGTTTCTCAGGTTGCCTAAAAATTACTCACCATCTGTATTCCTCTTTTGGAATACCAAGTTGTGGGCAAAGGTTGTGATACTAGCTTGTCTTGTAGGTAGAAACTGCTTGTGCATGTTCTCGAAGTTATTAGACCCCGTGAAAACATTTGTTTCAACATACACCAATCGAGGTTACAAAGTTCTTTTCCAAAGAGATCATCTGTCTATTCTCCCACAAGATTGCTTTGTCTCTTGTAAGACTGTTTGTCGATTATCTTGAAAGCAAACCCAAGTTTGTTCAAAACCAAGCCAAGATATACTTACCGGAGTCACTTCCTAGCTTGATATATTCCAGTATCCAGAGAGCAAAGATATTTTTGGACCTATGACTGAACCAGTGAAACACAAGAAAGCCAAGCTACCAACTCCATGTGTGTATCAAGAAATGAAGGTAGCTGAAATAAATCTCAAAGATCACCAACCCATTATCACTGTAGCCCATGAAGAAGAGAAATACCAAGCCAAATTAGATAACATGGAGTACAGTGCAAGGATCAAACAATTTGCCTTTCAAATCTGATTTTTCTGTCAATTTTTCAGGCTGGAAAGTGAAGACTAGTAGGCTCAATCTCCTCCTTTTCCAAAATCTATGAAGTTGTCTCAACACCCTTTCATTTTAGGTAAACCCATAGGTGCATCATCCTTTTAGGTGGTATCAAATAGCATCATCTCCTATCCAAATCCCAAAATCATTATCCTAGATCCACATCACATCCAAGGACTCGCCTTGAGTTGCCTAAACCTTATCCTACAAATCAAAATCTCAAACTACATCCGTTCGACTAAGCATTGTCTAGGGTAGCTAGTACTTGCTCTTGTGGACCTCATCATATCAATCCAAAGATTGGTTCACACTAGTAAGGATCATGTCATCCAAAGATCACAAGTCTATCTAAGGATGACAATCCCACATATTTTGATCCCACATCAAGAAAGGTAGCTCATCTTGGCCCTTAGCCACCCATCTTCTAAAAAGAACATCACCATAATCTCTCATCTCCCATGATCCTACATCTAGGCTATCACCAACCTCATCTAGATCTAAAAATCATCATCCCCAACACCCCTTTTATACATCTGCATTCTCCCCCATCTTAGGACTTTGCATTTTCATGCCTGTTGAGACACGATCAAAGAAGAGGAAAGGAATGGATCCCAACCAAGCCACTAGTTTAGCAGACCCAAAAAACCCTACTAGTGCCATGGTAATGTACGACCCTCAATGACCATTGGTTCAGAATGTGTGGGAAGATCCCATTGAAACACCTACCACCAATTCAATGAAAGCTTTCATGTGTCTTCTAGTACACGGGTAGATGGTAAGCGTGATCATTGCACATAACCATCTCACCATCCTTGCAAACTATGCACAAGACGGTACTCCCATTCCACCACATTTACTCCCATTTGATTCGACAAAACCCATCCATGTCTCCACCAACATCCCTCCCTTTGTTATCCAACAAATCCATGATCCAACCATCAAAGTATCTCATACAGCCTCAGTCATCCCGCATCTCTTGCCACCTAAAACACACCCCAAGCCACCCCTTTCTCCATCATGGGTACACCACCCCCACCTTCTTCTTCACAAGTAGCCATGCAATCCCAAGCACCCGCACAAGCACCACCACCCCCCACACACATTTCTACATAGATGATACCTACACCCCTCGTAAGCCAAGCACCTACATCAACATCCCATTCACAAGGAGCAACACAAGCCACCCCACCCACATCTATCCAGTCTGTCGCCCAATCTCATTCCATGCATGTTCCACCTCCCACATTTTTTTTCAACACACATGCCCAATAAGTCACCTTCACAATAGGAATGCCACCTATGGTATCCGAAAACCCACCACCTACATGACAAGGTCCCATGTTCGCTCCCACATTCATAGCAACCTTCACATCACAACCCTTAGCAACGATTGGCACCTCTTGGAGCCTCAACCAGGCACAAATACATGCCCATAACATACCTATGCACAAACACCTATTCCAAACAACTCATCAGTAGAAAACCTTTCCCCAAGAAGCACAACAACCACCCCCACCTTCATTCACTACACCTCTTCCCACGTTCACCAACTATCTATCTATGCCACCAGTTGCTCTGCAAACTGCTCCTCCACAATCACAATAACTTGGCTCCACCCATCCTACTCACTCCCTCGCATAACTACCTATTGTGCACACTTAGGCCACCATTCCCCTCTTTAGTAATGTGAGTATGCATCCTCCATATGTTGGACAAGCCCAATGCCAATCCCAACAATAACCCTTCTACCTACCTCCTCCATAACAATCATACTTCCTGGTACAACAACCTACCCCTCTCATCCCACAACAACAAGCCACACCATACCCCATGCAATAGCATGCCTTGACCCTACACCAACAATACATCTCCCAACAAGCCATCAAAAATCCATTTCAGACACCCTTTGCTATCGAGAAATCCCCATACCCGATCTTGCAGTATCCCCCACAGATCCCACCATTTTCACCCACACCATTAGATCTATCCCCAATGGGAGTACCCACTCCAATGCTTGTCAATTCAAAATGGGAAGAAATGAAGAATGCCCTCAAAGAACTCAAGGCTGGCACTAAGGGTAAGGCATTCAAGTTTAAAGAAGTCTATCCATATCCTTTCAACAGATCAATCACAACATTCCCCTTACCCAAGCATTTTGAAACACCCAAGTTCGATAAGTGTCAAGGGAAGGGAGATCTAGTTAGCCATATCAAAGAGTTCTACATGGAATGCCAAGAGGTGGCATACAATGACATATACCTCATGCACCTTTTCCCCAAGAGTTTGGGAGGGACTGCCATCAAGTGGCTCTATAAAATACCATATGGGTATGTCTCCAATTTCACTGATCTCTCAGAGAAATTTGTAGCCCAGTATGCGCACAATGTTGAAAATGAGCTCTCCTTGTTGGACCTATGCAATATTAAAAAAAAGGGAGGTAAAACTCTGGTCGACTATTTGCAAAGATGGAAAAACCTCACCTCGAGGTTGTCATGTCAACTGCCAAAAAAACACCTTACCAAGATATTCATCGATAATTTGCATCTGAAGTTATCCCACTTCATGCGAATCAACTGCATACAAACCTATCAGTATATAAAAGGGAAAGCAATGGACATCAAATGAGGTCTTTTGGATGATGGTTCCATTAAACATTAGGAGAGCTCCCAAGACATACCTAATAATGATCAATCTCGCTACTAGAACAAGAACACGAATGTGGTCACAAGCGGAGCCACGAACACCAAACATGTGCAAGTTGTTATAGCCGGTCCCAATCCCCCTCCCCAACATACCAACAACAAGCACCCACCTACCAAAAACCACCTGGTCAGCCACTTGCCAATCAAGCTAATGCCATATCCGTTGGCCAAGGATAGAACAAGCCTCATATTCAGAACAATCAGAAACACATGTTTATGCCTCTAGGAGAACTCCTAGATGCTATCTTTTGCTGCATGTACAGTGCTAGCCTGATTGTATATCTACAAACCCATCCCTTTGATGAGTCAACACCTAAGCCAACCTAGTATAAGGATAATGAGTATTGTGACTATCACCGTGTTAAGGGACACACCACTGTGAAGTGCATGAAACTCAAGCACTATGTCCAAGACCTCATCGATAAAAAGGAGATCACAATTGATGCCCCTTCCCAAACATCAACTAATGTCAACCTATAGATCTATCAAAATGTGTTTCCTAAACACAATGCAGGAAAGAATCAAGCCAATGCCAACCCTCCCCTAAATCAAGGTAAGGGTAAACAAGGTGACCATAGTGATGGGAAAGATTATACCACCACCTACATCAACTATGATAAATTCATCAGTTGCATCTCCCAAGTCAAACCAAATGTGAACGTAATCCATGTCAAAGGTGTCAATAGCCAATGTGTCATTACTACCCATAGAGGTTAGATATCTATCATCGGTGATAGTACTACTATCATCTCCAGTGCATAGTACAACCTCTTGGAACACCTTGGGAACACACCCACACAAATCTCCATCCTTGACCTCCTTCACACATCACCCCTCCATCAGGAAGTCCTCAATAATGCCCTCCAAGAAACCCATATCCTCACAGACATCAACACCATTCAGTTCAAGAACCTTGTAAGGTACCTATCCATGCCTTCCACCCTCTCCTTCCAACCATCTGACATGCCATCTGTTGAACCAGATCATAATCTCCCACTCTGCATCGCCATCATGATTAATGAATTCACCATAAAAAGGGTCATGATAGATAATGGTTCGACCCTAAATCTTTGTACATTAAAGTTTGTTCAACAAGTAGGGCTCATAGAAGTAGACATCTCCCACAAGTTTATCACCATCAAGGCCTATGATAACCTAGAGCATACCTCTAAAGGTACCATTTTGTTTCCCATCAAGATTGGTCCTATCACCTAGGACACCATATGCCATGTTGTTGATCTTGACCTCCCCTAAAACATTCTCCTTGGTCATCCATGGATCCACTCCATCCAAGTAGTTCTCTCCACCTATCACCAGTACATCAAATTCCCATATCAAGGCACTGAAATCACCATCCACCCAGACCCTCAACCTTTTGCATATTTTTGTATGATTGAAACCTCATTCTCCCACTCCACTCATTGTCTCAAAATTGACATTGGCATGGCTTTTGCTAGTTCTTCTTGATCCCACTACGATCCAGAAACAATTCTAGCCTCCACCCTCTCCTCTGTCAAGATCAACAACAAGTGTTGCAGAGAATATAGTCTCACTGATGCCTTTGTAGTAGGGGCTCTACCCTTGGACCCACACACTCAGGGATGGCCATGTCATCAAGAAAAGGCCCCTCAGGAAGGTCCCAAAATCAAGACTTTGGGATCATCTACTTTTGTCTCCAATGAGATTTTGAATGGCCAAGAGTTGGTACCCGATATCAATCAATGTTTGTACAAGGATCCCCCGCCTCCCGATACTGAGTTTCTTGGGTATTTCAAAGACAAGTATCTCATACCACACAAATGGGCCACTGAACAATGGGATTATAAAGGAGGTGGTCTAGGACCCAACAAGGCTGGAATGAAAGACTCCATGGAAGCATCTAAAAATCCACAAAATTGGTTCCTCGTCTTTAATCCCCCTCACCTGCACATACAAGGGCCTGATGTTGTGACTAGGGGTACCAATTTTTCCAATGTGACCCTTTTGAATATCCAAGGTGACCTCGTAGAAGTCAAAGACATCCTAGAAGAGGAAGAAAAATGGTCTTATGATGATATCTTTGATGACAAAACTTTCCTAGGAAATTCTTTCCTTCTCCAACTCGCCATCAACCTCATTGACCTTCCACTCCTTCACCCCAACCTCATAGACTAGGATCAACCAAGCGTGGTACACATCGATGAGTTATGAAGTGAAGAATCACTCCTAAGATTCATGGGCACCACATATCAACAATCAGAATGGGGGTGGGAATCAGGTGAGGTGTTTCAGCTCAACCCAAAGGGGTATTTTGGGGAATAGGAAGTCTCCAGCCACAAAATAAAAAATAAAAATGAAAATAAAGAGTCTCTATGTGAAAACCCCTCTAGGGCACACACTAACTCCAAAATAGTAAAAATAAAGGGTGTATCCTCTAATGAAAACCTCTCTGAGGCACTAGAGGATGAAGACTTGCCTCTTCCCCCCATCTAGGATTATCGGCCAGAACAGTCATCCACAATCATCAAGGAAACCAAACCAATCAATTTGGGCACAAAGGAAATTCCCCAAATTACCTACATCGCGACATCTCTAAGTGAGGCAAAAAATTCAGCCCTCGAAGCTCTCCTTCAAGATTCAATCATAAATTTTGCATGGTCATATGCCCACGTGCCCAAAATCGAGCCAAATCTCATTGTCCATCATCTGGCAGTAGACCCTAATGCCAAGCCAGTCAAGAAGAAACTAAGAAAAATGTATCCAAAAGTGGCCTTGTTAGTAAAAGAAGAACTCAAGAAGCCTCTCTAGGCTAAGATCATTAGAGCCATTGATTATTCAAGCTGGATCTCCAACATGGTACCCATCACCAAAACTTCATGTGACATAAGAATCTACACTTCAAAGATCTCAACAAGGCATGTCTGAAGGATGATTTCCTACTTCCCAACATCAACATGATCATAGATCTTACTACCGATCATGAGATGCTGTCACTCATGGAAGGCTTCTCTAGATATAACCAGAATAGAATAGCTGAGGCAAACCAACACAAGACAACATTCACCATGCCATGGGGCACACTTTGTTACAACATGATGCCATTTGGGATTAAGAATGTGGGAGCTACCTATTAAAGAGCAATGACCACAATCTTCCATGATATGATCCATAAAATTCTGGAAGACTATGTAGATGACATCCTAGCAAAATCTAGAACATGAATTGAACACCTTGATGTCCTTGAGAGTGCGTTTGACTTCTTGTATAAGTATAGTCTAAGATTCAAACCAAATAAATGTGTCTTTGGCACTACATCTGAAAAGCTGCTAGGATTCATCATATCCAGGCAAGGCATAGAAATAGACCCAAAGAAGGTGAAAGCTATCATAGACATGCCTCCTCCCAGAACACTCAAGAAGTTGAGAAGCCTGCAAGGAAAGTTGCAATCAGTCTAAAGATTCATCTCCCAACTAGCAGATAAGTGCCAGCCATTTATGCATATGTTGTGAAAGGATACTACCTTCAAGTGGGATCCCATTTGTCAATGTAGTTTTGAGAAACTTAAAGAATACCTGGAAAATTCACATATACTTGTGTCACCAATGCTAGGAAATTCCCTCATCTTGTACATATCTACCACTACCACAGCATTGGGGGCACTCCTAGCCGAGCTTGATGACAACAAAAAAGAGAGGGCTATCTACTATATCAGTCGAACACTAGTGGGCTACGAGTTGAACTATTCCCCAATGGAAAAAGCTTGCTTAGCAGTGGTCTTTTCCACTCAAAAGCTTCACCACTACATTCTCAACCACATGGTGAAGTTAATCTCAAAGGTCTACCCTCTCAAGTACCTACTTTCAAGGACCACACTCATAGGAAGGATGGAAAAGTGGGTAATGCTCCTTAGAGAATTTGACATCTAGTACATCGATTAAAATGATCAAGGGACAAGTTATTGCGGATCATATTGTTCAAGCTCCCTTAGTTGACACATACCCTCTAGTGATGGAGTTCCCAAACAAACACCTTTGTATGATCGAAGAGCAACCCCTATAGAAACTATATTTTGATGGCTCATACACATCACATTGATCAGGGGCAGGGATACTGTTTGTAACCCCTCAAGGTGACTACATCTTGAAATCCTTCAAATTAGGATTCATGTGCACAAACAACATTTTAGATTATGAAGCCCTCATTGTAGGCCTTAGAAAAGCTATCCACTGGAATATCAGGGAGCTAGAAGTATTCAGAGACTCTCAACTAATCATCAAACAAGTCCTCAATGAGTTTCAGATAAAGGATGACAAACTATTACCCTATAAAGAGCTCGTAGATAAGATCAAAGAACACTTTGTTAGCATATAGTTCACACAAGTGCCAAGACTCCAAAACAAGGTAGCTGACACTATGGCCACCATCAGGCCACTATTGGAAATCCCCCATGATGCTACACAATATGAGTTTCTAGTCGAGCAGCTACACACGCCTGCTTATAAGAATGCTGACTCTGAAATGGTATGAATCTTGGTTGGTCCGCAGACCCCATGGTACCACGATATTCACACTTATCTAAAAGATGGTATCATATATCCTCACCTCACAAACACCCAACACCAAAACCTCATTCATAGAGCATCCCGCTACACTCTTGTAGCCAACACCCTATATCATCATGGGTATCATAATGTCCTCTCCCATTGTTTAGACTTGAATGAAGCCCCCTTGGCTTTACAAGAGGTTCACGTTGGTATTTTTGGTGCTCACACGAATGACATCATCCTTGCCAAGAAATTTCTTAGAGTTGGGTATTACTAGTTGACGATGGAGCTTGATGCCTATGAGTTTGTAAAGAAGTTCCTACAATACCAACAATGTGCTAATTTGATTCATGCACCAGTGCAAGAGCTACAACCCATCGCACCCACATGGCCCTTTTCATGTTGGGGTTTTGACCTTGTTGGCATGATCCCCCCTATTCCTTTGATGGACAAAAGTACATCATAATGACCACTGAATACTTCACAAAGTGGGTTGAGGCAATCCCACTCAACCTAACTATAGGTGTCCAATATCAAAATTCATCCTCTACGACATCATTTGCCGCTTCGGCATCCCCTCTACCATCTTCACAGATCATGACACACCATTCAAAAACTAGCATGTCAAAGGACTCTATGACTAGTTCCACATCCACCAATTCTTTTCTATCTCATATTTCCCACAAAGAAATGATCAAGCTAAGGCAACTAATAAAACCATCCTAAAAATCCTACAGAAAGTTGTCAATGATTATGGCCATGACTGGCACCTCTAAATCAACCCCTCCCTCTAGGCCTACCATACTTCTTTCTATACACCTATAGGCACCACCCCATACTCCTCGGTATATGGTGTTGAAGTCATTTTTCCAATCAAGGTCGAAATCCCTTCACTACATGTATCCATGAAGAAATACATCACAAATGAAGACTACCGTGTGGCACATCTTACACAATTGGACCTGCTAGATGAAAAGAGGCAATAGGCATATGACCACCTGATCATGTACCAAAATTTCCTCAAGAGGAGCTTCAACAAAAAGGTACGCCCCAACAAATTCCAAGTAGGGGACTTGGTCTTGAAAGAAAACCAAAAAGTACAAGCTAACCGTGAAAAGAAAGGGAAGTTCAAGCCCACCTGGTTGGGTCCCTATGTGGTGACAACTTGTTTCAGCTCTGGAGCTTACCAATTATCCACACCTAAAAGAGAGCCCATCAATTATCCCATTAAAATCATACATCTAAAGCGGTTCTATGCGTGAACCATTTATATGATCCTGAAAAAAAATCAGCAAAAAAGTAAAAAATCAGTGAAAATGCAAAAAAAACAAAAAAGATCAAAAATGAAAAAAGTAAAGAGAAAATAATCGCCCAATGGTGAAAACTTGGCAATCAAGTGCCTTGGATAAGCATGTTGGTGAAAACCTAGAAATATGCACCACACATAATGGACTGTATCATTATCTATCAAACTCCCATTTCCCCCACCAAAGCTCACTCGCTATTGCTAGCTATCTCATTTCACCTATCCCTTATTCCCAAGATGTCATCCCCATTATGCTGGCAGCCAAAACCTAATATCCCACATCGTGAACTTCTTGTATATATCGAGGTCTGACCTATCCCTGTAGCACTAAGCTATGTACATACTTGTCACCTATCAACCTATCCTAACTACCTAAGCTTCTGTAAATATCTGATGTATATAGTGTCTCTAGATTGTACATATCATCCCATTTTCCTTAGCAGTACCTTTTGATCACAAAACACATGGCCCATCATGACCACAATATCAACAATTTTTCCTTAGAAATCATCCTGTATCACTGTGATTCTCCGAAGGTTCTTTTTTTTCCCATCAACAACTCCAATTGCATTCAAAACCCACCAACCAAGTCCTTGCAGGATGCATCCTTCTAACAACTAAGAGGGGGGTGAATCAGTTATCTAGTGTCCCACAATTCAAAATGTATAATCCAGAATAATTCTACTATTTCTGCTACTTGGTAAACATATAATACTTTCAATGTCAATATTTTTATTGATTGTCAGTCTAAACTTTATAATAGTTACCGATTAAATCTAACATGTAATATACAAAGTATGATAACAAACAAATATCACAATCAACACATAACACAAGAGATTTAACGTGGAAACTTTGTGAAGGGAAAAACCACCTGGAACCGGCAACCCAAAATTGTTCACTCTTTTGAAGTGAGGATGGTGAAGACCCAACCCTATTAAAGGTTACAAACACACTTTTAGGTGTGACCTTGTTAGAGGATTTTAGACTAGAAGTTATCATCCAACCAATAGTCACTCTGGGGTTGACAGGATAATAATGTTCACTCTATGAATGAAACATCAAAAGACTTTCATAGTCCACTAGGTTAAGAGATTTGACTATGTATAATGGTTAAATATGTAACAGTAGATGATCTACCTTAAAACAACTTCAATTTGCAGTTTACAAATCAGTGTTTAGCTCATTCAAATATTTCTAATCAATATAACACTTTAGATTCAATACTATATTAACTTACTATCCATCGGTAATTACTCTCTATAGCTCGATAATTTTTCTGTAGCTCAGTTCTCATTAACTAGTATGATTAGAATGCTTGACAACTTCTTCATGCGATAATTCTGTAGTATCTTCTTCTTCTGGCATTCTTTCAACAATGAAATCAATGTCTCTTATATAAACAAGTAAATCATTTTCTTTTCCTCCATCATATTTTTCCACTTAATCATATTCATAGATTTTTTCGCTTTAGGCTTCCTCGACTGATGTGTTAGTAACACATTTCAATCTGATCCATTAGATCCTTTTTTATTTATGGTAGTCGTCGATCTTCATGTTGCCCAAAACTTCCCTGTCATTCTTTTTCGGCCATAGCCCTATTTTCCAAGTGAAATGATGAAGCGTCGAAGACCCAGTGTGTTTTCGACCTCCTCCTTGTAGGCTCAGGATGTTTCTACCTTTTGGTCCAAAAATTTGGTGTGTTTTCGACCTCCGCTCTAAAAATTTAGTGTGTTTTTGACCTTCGCTCGAAAACCTTCTGTGTTTTTGACCCCTTCTGCACTTTACACTTCTCTGGCATCTGCATTTTTCTTTATGTTTGCAACTTTGACTTGTGGGGCCAGTGGCTAGCTTTCCTCAAAAATCTTATGGTTGTCGCATGTTTGCAAGGAATATTCCTTGCCCTTGTGATCATGCGATAGGATGACACCTGTCGGTGGGCCCATTCTCTATCTGCAAAGGTTAAAGCTCGGTGAAATCTCGTGGTAGTCGCTACACTCCTAAGGAAAGATGTTGCCTGTTTAAGCATGCGGTGTAACAAAAGTCATCAATCTTCCTCCCGATGCGACTAACTACCTGTGGTTACCATGGTTGCAAGCTGGTAGTGTTGAGGGCAAGGGTCGCAAGTTGGTGTTGTCGCATGATCGCATAGGCCTTCCTAGACGCATGTGATCATGCGACAAGCAGTAAGCAGTCATGTGGGATTGGCGGACTTTAGCGGTGGTTAGTGGTTAGCATTTCTTGATTTGTCACATGATCGCATGGGCTCTTCCAAGCCCATGCCACCATGTGACAAACTGTCAGTAGTTTCGGTAGCGGTTTTTGGCAGTTCCAGTAGTCAGCATCATGCAGTCAGTCGCATGATCACATACGACCTCTTAACCACATGAAATCATGCGACAGACAGTAAGTGGGGCCTGAGGTTTCTAAATTGGCCTAAGTGTGACAAAGATCAACAGTGGTCGTATGATCTCATGGGATCTTCCGATCCCATGTGATCATGCAACAACCATTAGATGGGAATCTAGAAGTTGCGGTGGGTCCTATGCCAGGAGTGTCAAGCTTTTTGCTGATGTGGTGGTCGGAATGAATAGGGGGGTGACATGTGGTAGATCTTGTGGGCCCGTGGTGTCAGTGTGGCAAACAAAGATAGATTCAAAGGGGAGTCGCATGATCACATGAAGGCCTTTCGGCTCATGCGATCATGCGACCGATTGTCTTTTTCAATGTGGTTGGCGGAGGTTGTTCTAGGGGTGACACGTGGTCAGTTTTGGTTGGGCCACGTGGAAAGGGTTTGGCAAGTGGATTTTTTTGCGGGCCCTAGGTGTCTTGCGCAATAGGAGAGGCAGATTTTAAAGGACTTGTCACATGATCGCATGAAGGCTTTTTAGCTCATGTGATCATGCGACCATTGACATTTTCAAAGGGGGCATTTTTTTTGTGGGGCTGGACTTTGTTGGCAGAGGTTTAGCAGAGGCCATTTCTTTTCCTTCTAACTTGGTAGTGTCTGTAAAGTTTTCTTTGTTCGCCAAGCTGGCAGATATGATTTAGTAAGGCCTCCAAACTTGGCAAAGAGTGTCGTTGCACAGTTAGCTTATTTCACGTAGTCGCCAGATGGATCCTGAGGTTAAGAAAAGATAATGTGACTTGGCGACCAAAGGGAAAAGTGAACCCAGGGTGAACTCAGGGTTATTCTTGTAGTCAATGCTAATAGTTTTGGTGGTCTGCCAGCGGTTATCAGGTAACCTCTAACGGTTGGTCACATGATCGCATGGGCTTTTTTGAGTCCATGCAACCATACGACAAGCTGTTAGCAGATACAGGTGGTGGGTCTCATGGGTCCAAGTGATCATGTGTCAAGCGGTGGTAGTATTCAATGAAGCTTGTTGCATGATCACATGAGGTTTTTTAGCTCATGCGACCAGTGGTATTTTTTAAGTGGTGCATCATTTTTTTCGCGGGTTATCTTCCAAGGTGAACATTGGCAACTACAGGTAGTTGAGGAATTGATGTTGCAGGACACACACAGTTATGAGGGGATGATGAAAGAGGTGTGGGCGACCATCAGGGGTCATTTCTTATCTCTGCGTGGGATCAGATTTTGTGCATTCATGGCAGTATGGGCTTGCAGGGAGGTAGATGGATGAGTTTTTTTCTGCAGGTTGATCAATTCAGGCATGGGCATGCAAAGAAGATATCTGATTGGTTGAGATATTTATAGAGCACATTTATGATCAGACACGATTGGCCTAAGGTTGATTATTATATTGTAAAATCTATGTAGCCCTAAAGGTTTGATTCCTGTCTGCATGCAGAGATGTATATAATTTGTTTTTGGAGCTTGTAGTGCTTAGAATTGACATTTTGTAAAAAGGGAAAGTCTTTCCTTGGAGAACTATCTGTAGCATTTTTGCTCTCTGGTTTCCCACATCTTGTAAGTTTTCATTGATGAATTCAAATATTGCAAAGCATTCTGTGACATTTTCATTGTCCTCATGCCTTCATGTCTGGATTATCTCTTATTGAATCAAAGTTTATGAATGATTTCAATGATATCTCAGGTTGCCTGATTCCTCTTGCTTTCTGTAATTTTGTGTGTTTCCTATGTCTGATCTGATTTAGGTGTTTTGTGGGTATACTATAGCCCCTAGCAGCCTTGTCTCATTCTTACACCTAGTTGCAGAAAAAGATGTTTGTTTGTAGGTCATAGGTTGAGTCCCCTATTCACACCCTCCTATGAAATACTTATGCAAGCCTATTCAGTAAGTTGTAATCTCTTGGACCTAATTCCTTCATTGGTTTCATCCCTCTATACTGAGATCCAAACCCAAGTTTGGTGCATCACCTAGTAGGTAGATTTTCTTTCAGTCATTTCTTTTCATGTACTCCTTCTATCCCTTTCCCTCAAAAGTTTACATTTCATGTTAAGAGAAAATTTGGGTGACTATCCAAGAGGAACCAGCCTAGAACTTGGAGGTCTCATCTCGGTTAGCAAAAGGTCCCACAACCTTGAGATGATTCCCTTGTTATACTGAGTTATCAAGACTATGAGAGCTTGAACTAAGGGTGCAAATTCAGTGTATAACAATTTCTGGCACGCCCAGTTGGACAGCAAAGAAGTTCATTTGTTGAAGATTGTGTTATCTCTGATATGCAGATTGCATAATATAGACCTTTAGAGGCTTTTCTATCAAGCATATCTGGTGACTCCACTGGTTTCAAAGATTCAGGCCAACCTTGTCGAAGGTTTATGAGAAAGATAGAGACTAGAAGCTCAAAGCCTGCTGAATTTTCAGAGTTGCCCTTGAAAAGAAGCTACAATGGCAGGTCAACTCAGAGAGAATCTCCTGTAAGAAGAGTCCAATCTACACCTCCTGATACTTCAGAGAGGAGACCTTTCCTCTTTCATTTTAGAAGAAGAGGCATATCTCTAACCAGAGATCTAGAAGATGAAGAAAATCCAAGTCTAGCAAATACAGCTCATATAGCTGTTAATCCTCAAGTTACACCTCCCACAATGGCTAGAAATTTTGCCTTTGCACCTTTCAATCAGGGGAGCCCATTAAATTTTGTAGTGCATCATGATGTGCTCTTGGTGGAATTAAAGAGTATACCTAATTTCACAGGGGAGGGACAGACAACAGCCTTTGAGCACATAAGAGATGTGACCACCATTTGCAACATACACAACATTACTCAAGAGGATGTGGCCACCAAATTATTAGCAGCATCTCTAAAGGTAAGGCTCTAGAGTGGTTTAGAACTTTAACTATTGGTTCTATTACTTCATGGGATGAATTAGGGGATGCATTAAGCAAACATTTTGAGGATAAATTAGATAATTTGTCTCTAGTTAAGCAATTAACAACTATAAAGAGAGAACCTCAAGAGAAAATGATAGATTATAACAGTAGGTTCCTTAAAACATGGAATAGAATCGCAGTCTCTGTAAGGCCATCAGCTGACCATGTTTTCCTGTACTACTTGCAAAGTCTAAATAGCTAAATTTATGTCATGAACTAGTCTATGGGTGGTACCACTTTACCCCAAGCTTTTGACACTGTTGTCAGGGTTGAAAATTGTTTGATCCAAGTAGGCATGATATAGAGAAGACCTCCCATGCCTATCTTCCCTAGTCTTCAGCCCATTGCACCTGCACAAGTACCCCCATTTACCCCTATTCCCACAATATCAGTAGCTCAAGCTAGTACCAGTGGTCAGGAACATGCTACAATAAATTTCTCCCAAGAGTTACAAGAGGTAAAGAGTAGTCAGCAAACTAGTATACAAGAAATGACAAACTTGCTGCAGACTCTAACCAAAGAGGTCACAAACTTGAAGAAACAAAACCAAGGCATCAGGCCACCCTTCCAATCACAAGGCCAAAGTCCTAATCAGCAATACCAAAATAAAGGATAGCCTTATCAACAACATAGGTCACCATACCAAGGAGGCTATCAAGGGCAAAGACAAAATTTTAGTCAAAGACCATTCCAACCATATAACCCTGCACCTCTTAATTCTGTAAATCCAGTCAGGGATATGGTTCCTAGTCAAAACAATATGGCCATGGATAATGAATGGTGTTTCCCTTGCAATCATCCCCAAAATTAGGCTATGTGTTCTAATGAATGGATGAACCAAGCACTAATGATTCAAAATGCTTCACAAGCTCAAACAGAAGCTCCTTCTAGTGGGACAGCTCCTCAGCAAGAAACACAAGAGAATGAGACTGCTCTTTTCAATTGGGAGCAACCGGATTTCAATGGAGTCAATGATGAAGCTGCTTTTATTGCCTACACAAGAGAAAAGAGAAGATCCCAAGACATGGAGAGAATAGATTCTAGTACTAAGGCCACTACATCTATAGAGACACTACAGCAAGTTGCCCCTATCACATCCAAGGAGGCCCCTGTCGTCACAAGCAAAGAAGGCCAAGTTCCAAAAGAAGTTGAACCCATCATAGTAAAAGCACAACAAAAAGTACACACTATGGCACCTTATAATATTGTAGACAACATGAAGAAGGTGAATGTCACCATGTCTATGTGGGACTCTTTGTCTATTCTAGGACAACTTGAAATTTTGGAGAAAGCCATGAGAGAGGCAGCAAATCCTCAACCTACAAAAGAAATTGCAAAACCAGTGTTGGTCAACACTGATCAAGAAAAGGAGACTCCAACTAGCAACTCCAAGGCCAATACCATGCAAGGTAGGAATTTAAAGCCACCTCCCTTTTATGTATCTTTAATTATTGGGAAATCTTTAGTGCATAATTGTATGGTAGATAGTGGAGCTACTAGCACTGTAATGCCCAAGAAAGTGGCTGATCAATTAGGACTTAAATATGAACCCTTCCAAAAGAAGGTTACACAACTTGATGGATCCTCAGTCAGTACTATAGGTGTGGCCAAGGACACCAGTTTAATTCTCCATGCTAGTCCTAATTTTTTCATTCTCCTTGACATATATATCATAGATCTTCCTGCATTGTTTGCCATATGTCTCTCAAGAGAGTTCACAGCCAAGATAGGAGGTTATCTTTCTTCTGAATGGTCTCACATGCTCTTTCATACAAGGTATGGTACCAAAGTCACCATTAAATTAGAAGCCTTAGCAATACATCATATAGATCCATATGTGTCTAATTCCATCAATACTAATTGTCCTATATTTGACGACAATGATTTCCCAACCATTAGTGAAGCAAGCACAAAAATAGAGAGTATCCCCAATATTCTCCTAGATGAAAGAACCTCAGAGATCCAAGAGAGTCTTGTTTGGGATTTTGGTTTGGGGAGTTATCTGATTCAAGAAAATGGAGCCATAGAACCAAGCCTTCTCAAAGAATGCACTGATTCAGATGATCAGGATAGTCAGGTCTGGGAGCTATTTTTTGATGGAGCTAGGAGTAGACATGGTTCTGGTGGAGGTGCTCTATTGGTGTCCCTAAAAGGAGAGAGGTATTATACTACCTTTAGATTCAGTTTTTCCTACACCAACAACACTGCCGAGTATGAAAGTCTGGTCAATGGACTAGAATGGGCTAGAAAAAGAGGGCTTAAAGAATTAAAATTATATGGTGATAGTGAACTTGTTGTCAGCCAAGTAAGAGGGATGAGTGCAACCAAAAATGATGTCATGAAAGCATACAAACATAGAGTTTGGGATGCAATTGAAGATTTCTATGCTTTCAATATCGTTGCTATCCCTAGAAAATTAAATCAAAGTGTTGATAGGTTAGCTGCTATTGGATCTCAGTTTGACATTCCCAATAGCATTTCAAAAGAGGTAGATCAGTAGCACATCAAGATTATTGTCAAACCTTCAATTCCTGATAATAATATTAGTTGGCAAGTGTTTGACAACGATGAACAAATTCTACAGTTCTTGTTTGAAGAAGATGTCTTTTCAAGGCACAATCAAAAGAGATTATCACAGAACTATGGTGATCAAGTGATACAACTTAGATCTAATAAGATGCCTAAAGGTCTTGTCACCTTAGAGACTATCTTCAACAAGGATGATGAAGTCAAGAGAAATAAAGCTAGCTTGGTAGTCCAATAGGAACATTGTGCTGAATTAGAGTTGGAAAAAGGTAAGAGCCTACAATTTGGAAAAGAAAACACTAATTCAGAAAAGAAAGCTTACACTAACTTATTTAGAGAATTTAGTGATGTTTTTGCAAGGGGATATGAAGACCTCAAGGGTTTTGATCCTACCCTTGCTGAGCACACTATTGAATTGGAGCTTAATGCTAAACCAGTAAGGCAAAAGCAAAGGCCTGTTAATCTCAAGCTTGAACCACTTATGCATAAGGAAGTATTCAAACTAATAGAAAGTGGCATCATCTACCCCATCAAACATACTAGTTGGGTTTCCAACCTTGTTCCTGTCAGGAAGAAGAATGGGGAGCTGAGGTTATGTGTTGATTTCAGGGATTTGAACAGAGCCTCATTAAAAGACCACCATCCTCTACCCTCTATGGAACAAATTATGCAATGTGTCTCTGGATTTGAGAGATTCTCATTGTTGGATGGCTATTTAGGATACAATCAAATCTTAGTGAAAGAAGATGATCAATATAAGACTGCATTTACAACCAAGTGGGGAACCATGGCATATCAGAAGATGCCCTTCGGTTTGTCAAATGCAAGTGCTACATTTCAAAAGGCAATGGATATGGCCTTTAAGGGCCTCATGTACAAGTTTGTGCTGGTCTACCTAGATGACATAACTGTCTACTCAAAGCATGCAGTAAACCACATCAAGAATTTGAGGTGGATTTTTGAAAGATGCAGAGAATTTGGGATATCCCTTAATCCCAAGAAATGTGTGTTTGCAGTTCATGAAGGAAAACTATTGGGATATGTAGTGTCCAAAGAAGGAATTATAGTGGATCTTGGGAGAATTGCAGCCATCTTAGAACTACCATTACCACATCACAAGAAAAGTCTCCAATCTTTCATAGGAAAGATTAACTTTGTTAGGAGATTCTTGCCTAACATTGCAGAGTTACTCAAACCTTTGATAGCCATGTTGAGGAAGAGTTCAGCCTTCAGTTGGACCAAAGAAGGAAAAGTTAACTTCCAAGCTATTAAAGAAGCCTTAACAGAAGCTCCTACTCTCCTAAACCCAAATTTTAGTAAGGATTTTATCCTTTATGCTTATGGGGGTCATGATGCTATATCTGCAATGTTGACTCAAGAAAATGTTGAAGGATTGGAGCAGCCTATTGCTTTCTTTAGCAAAGGTTTAGAAGACTATGAACAAAGATACTCTTTTTTAGAAAAGCATGTTCTTGTTGTGGTAAAGAGCCTCAAAAAATTCAGACATTTGTTGACTCATAACAAGGTGCATTTGATGGTTACTCATCCAAGTGTCAAAGAATTTTTTCTTTCTAAGGACCTAAATGAAAAAAGAGTTGGTTGGATCACTAAGGTGATGGAATATGACATAGATATTCAGATTACCAAGCTGGTTAGAGGAAGAGGTCTTTGTGAGCATCTGGCAGAAGATGGAAGTTCAAAGAAATTAGAATATATAGATGCATCTCTGGTGGTGCATTCTATAGGAGAGCAAGCCAAGCCAGCTAGCTAGTTGCCTAATATGATCAATTATTTGAAGACAGGACAATGTCCTGCAGGCCTAGATTCAGCAAAAAGGAGGTATTACAGGCTACAATCTGTTCCTTTTGTGCTGATAGATGAAATTATTTTTAGAAAGGTTCACAATGGTGTCCTTCTAAGATGCATAGATTCAGAAAGGGTTGTAGATGTCTTATTTGAGTTTCATGATGGAGCTTATGGTGGCCATTTCTCTCCTAGGACTACAGCTTTTAAGATCATGAGGGCTAGATATTATTGGCCATCTATCTTCAAAGATAGTCATGATTATGTTAGAAGATGCATCAAATGTGCTATTTTTGCAAGGAAAGAAAGATTTGCAACTCTGCCCCTACAACCAGTCAAAACAGAGCAGCCCTTCGTGAAGTGGGGTATAGATTTCATTGGCATGATTAACCCTCCATCTAGTGCAGGACACAAGTGGATAATCACTGCAACTGATTATTTCACTAGGTGGATAGAGGCAGTTGCTTTAAAGGAAGCCAATGAGAGTGCTATTTTAAGTTTTTATGATGACATCATTCATAGATTTGGCATTCCAAATTCTATAGTTTCAAATAATGCATTAGCATTTACAAGCCTCAAAGTCTCAGAGTGGGTAGTCAAGAAGGGCATCTATCTAAATACAAGTTCCAATTACTATCCTCAGGGGAATGGTTTGGCAAAATCAACAAATAAGAATTTGATTAGAATAATCAAAAGGACCCTGCAAGATAGTCAGAGGGACTGACTACTAAATTAAGATCTGCCTTGTGGTTAGATAGAATTACTCCAAAGAAAATCATTGGTAATTCCCCATACATGTTGGTGTATGGTAGAGAGGCCAAGTTATCTATTTCAATTGAATTACCAGCCTTGGACTTGGCCACTCAGTATGCCTTGTTTGAAGAAAGTGATCCTATGTGAATCAGCTATGCCCAGTTGATGGAGCTAGAAGAGCTTAGAGATAAATCAATGTAAGATATGGCATTCCATTAGAGTCAAACAAAGAGAAGCTTTGATAAAAGAGCCAAGAGAAGAGACTTCAAGGTTGGAGATGTAGTTCTCAAATGGGATGAGTTCAGGTCAAAACCTAGCAAGCACACAAAGTTTGATTCCTTTTGGGGTGGGCCATTTGTTATAACAAAGTGCAGAGGATCCAATGCTTTTCAGCTTTCAACCCTTGAAGGAGATGCCTTGCCAATCTCAGTGAATGGTTTCCACTTGAAGCCTTGCTTTGAGGTTAATCCCTCTCTGTAGGTCCTTCTTGTAAATCCTTGTAAATATTTTTCCTCCTTTCTTCCAGCTTTCTAGTTTAGTTTTTTCCTATTTTCCCAAGAAGTGCACGTGCACAGGTTTGTCTTCCCGATTTAGTTTTTGTTCCTATCCCTGTCAAGTTTTTGTGCTCAAGAAATAACCCCATGCCCAATGGATTTTGTCAAGGCAACTAGACTAAATGTCTAGTAGGCTGACATCCCACAGAGGTCGCCAAAATGTTGCCCAAAACTTCCCTGTCATTCTTTTTCGGCCATAGCCCTATTTTCAAAGTGAAATGATCAAGTGTCGAAAACCCAGTGTGTTTTTTACCTCCTCTCTGCAGGCTCAAGATGTTTTTGCCTTTTGGTTTAAAAATTTGGTGTGTTTTCGACCTCCACTCTAAAAATTTAGTGTGTTTTTGACCTTCGCTCAAAAACCTTCTGTGTTTTTGACCCCTTCCGCACTTTACACTTCTCTGGTATTTGCATTTTTCTTTAAGTGTGCAACTCTAACCTGTGGGCCCAGTGGCCGGCTTTCCTCAAAAATCTTGTGGTTGTCACATGTTCACAAGGAATATTCCTTTCCCTTGCAATCATGTGACATGATGACACCTGTCGGTGGGCCTATTCTTCATTTGCAAAGGTTAAAGCTCGGTGAAATCTTGTGGTTGTCACTACACCGCTAAGGAAAGATGTTGCCTGTTTAAGCGTGCGGTGAAATGACAACCATTGATCTTCCTCTCGATGCGACTAACTGCCTATGGTTATGATGGTTGCAAGCCCACAGTGTTGAGGGCAAGGGTCACAAGTTGGCATTGTCACATGATCGCATAGGCCTTCCTGGCCGCATGCGATCATGTGACAAGTGGTAAGCAGTCATGCGGGATCGGCAGACTTTAGCGACAGTTAGTGGTTAGCATTTCTCAGTTTGTCGCATGATCGCATGGGCTCTTTTGAGCCCATGTGACCATGCGACAAACCATCAACAGTTTTGGTAGCGGTGGTTCGCAGTTCCAGTAGTTAGCAACACGCAGTCAGTCGCATGATCGCATGCGACCTCTTAATCGCATGAGATCATGTGACAAACAGTAAGTGGGGCCTGAGGTTTCTGCATTGGCACAAGTGTGACAAAGATCAATGGTGGTCGTATGATCTCATGGGATCTTCTGATCCCATGTGATCATGCAAAAATCATTAGATGAGAATCTGGAAGTTGTGGTGGGTCCTATGCCAGGGGTGCCGAGGTGTTTGCTGATGTGGTAGTCAGAACAAATAGGGAGGTGACATGTGGTGAATCTTGTGGGCCCATGGCATCAGTGTGGAAAATAGAGATAGATTCAAAGGGGAGTCACATGATCGCATGAAGGCCTTTCAGCTCACGCAAGCACATGATCGATTGTCTTTTTCAATGTGGTTGGCAGAGGTTGTTCTGGGGGTGACATGTGGTCAATTCTGGTTGGGCCACATGGCAAGGGTTTGGCAGGTGGATGTTTTTTGCGGGCCCTAGGTGTCTTGCGCAGTGGTAGAGGTAGAATTTAAAGGAGTTGTCGCATGATCGCACAAAGGCTTTTTAGCTCATGCAATCAAGCGATCGTTGACATTTTCAAAAGGAGCATTTTTTTTGTGGGGCTGAACTTTATTGGTGGAGGTTTAGTGGAGGCATTTCTTTTCCTTCTAACTTGGTGACGTCCATAAAGTTTTCTTTTTTCACTGAGCTGGTGGATATGATTTAGCAAGGCCTCTAGACTTGGCAAAGAGCACGGTTGCACAGTTAGGTTGTTTCGCGTAGTCGCTAGATGGACCCTAAGGTTAAGAAAAGATAATGCGACTTGGCAACCAAAGGGAAAAGTGAACCCAAGGTGGACCCGGGGTTATTCTTGCAGTCAATACCAACAATTTCGGTGGTGCTGCCAGTAGTTATCGAGTAACCTCTAACGGTTGGTCGCATGATTGCATGGGCTTTTTCGAGTCCATGCGACCATACGACAAGCCGTTAGCAGCTACAGGTGGTGGGTCTCGTGGGTCCAGGCGATCATGTGTCAAGCGGTGGTAGTATTCAATGAAGCTTGTCACATGATCACATGAGGTTTTTTTAGCTCATGCGATCATGTGACCAGTGGTATTTTTTAAGCAGTGCATCATTTTTTTTGTGGGTTATCTTCCAAGGTGAACATTGGCAACTACAAGTAGCTAAGGAATTGATGTTGCAGGACACACACAGTTATGAGGGGATGATGAAAGAGGTGTGGGCAGCCGTTAGGGGTTGTTTCTTGTCTCTGCATGGGATCAGATTTTGCACATTCATTGCAGTATGGGCTTGCAGGGAGGTAGATGGATGAGTTTTTTTTCTGTAGGTTGATCAATTTAGGCATGGGCATGCAAAGAAGATATCTGATTGGTTGAGATATTTACAAAGCACATTTATGATCAGACACGACTAGCCTAGGGTTGATTATTATATTGTAAAATCTATGTAGCCCTAAAGGTTTGATTCCTGCCTGCATGAAGAGATGTATATAATTTGTTTTTGGAGCCTGTAGTGCTCAGAATTGACATTTTGTAAAAAGGGAAAGTCTTTTCTTGGAGAACTATCTATAGCATTTTTGCTCTCTGGTTTCCCACATCTTGTAAGTTTTCATTAATGAATTCAAATATTGCAAAGCATTCTGTGACATTTTCGTTGTCCTCATGCCTTCATGTCTGGATTATCTCTTATTGAATCAAAGTTTATGAATGATTTCAATGATATCTCAGGTTGCCTGATTCCTCTTGCTTTCTGTAATTTTTTGTGTTTCCTATGTCTGATCTGATTTAGGTGTTTTGTGGGTATACTATAGCCCCTAGCACCCTTGTCTCATTCTTACACCTAGTTGCAGAAAAAGATGTTTGTTTGCAGGTCATAGGTTGAGTCCCCTATTCACACCCTCCTATGAAATACTTATGCAAGCCTATTCAGTAAGTTGTAATCTCTTGGACCTGATTCCTTCATTGGTTTCATCCCTCTGTACTGAGATCCAAACCCATGTTCGGTGCATCACCTAGTAGGTAGATTTGCTTTCAGTCATTTCCTTTCATGTACTCCTTCTATCCCTTTCCCTCAAAAGTTTACATTTCATGTTAAGAGCAAATCTGGGTGACTATCTAAGAGGAACTAGCCTAGAACCTAGAGGTCTCATCTTAGTTAGCAAAAGGTCCCACAACCTTGAGATGATTCCCTTGTTATACTGAGTTATCAAGACTATGAGAGCTTGAACTAAGGGTGCAAATTCAGTGTATAACACTTCATAACAAACCTTATCTATTACCTCGATTTCATACACTTTACAGCTCATCACTTTATCAGCTAAACTAATCATTTAATTCCTTTCTGTTTTGCTCAGTTAACAAAAAAATGCATCAGTGAACACAAGATCGGTTAATATTGCGCTTGGTATACACTACACTTCGTTGGTGTATACTAAAATGCTTTATCTACCGACAACACTGCTTTGTGTTTTTCAACTCTATTCTTCATCATAGATGAATGTAACATAATAAAGTCAATTTCATCAAGTCATAGACTCGTCAACAAGTTACTCAATGTATTCCTTATCCTCATCTGTCATGTACATCTTCCTCATGTAGATATTTCTGTTCTTCATCTCTTTCACCTTCCTTCAAATGTGTTGATATAGTAACTTACAAGATAAGTATTGTCAAGCTAGTTGACATCAATGACAACATAATACTAATTTAATCATCTTGCATATCGAATCATCAACTCCTCAATAATCTTAAATTATAGATTCTTCATTCAGGTTCTAAATTAGTTGTACTTCATCACCTTCCTCCATGTTTGACCTAATCACAACATGCACAGTCAGTCGATCTCTTTTGGCAAAGGAACTCTTTTGGTCTTATCACATTGATTTCATAATGTTTTCTTGATTTTTTCAAATGGTTTTGAGGTCTTAGTTGACTATTCTCCTCAAAGTCACCACGATCCTTTATATCATGGTGCACTGCGATGAGAGGCATTTTTTCTAGGGCAAGGTCTTTTGCACTCTTTTGTTTCTGCTATTGAGTCAGTCAGACATGACCCTTGCATAGTTCACATGTGATCTTATGGATTACTTTTTGCACTTGGGAAATGTTGTTTTTTTGTGGGTTCACCTCGTCATTTCCACCATGCTTCCTTCTAGGGTGCGTGCACGATGCTGGGGCAACCCTTGTGTGTCTTTTCATGTTAGTCCTATGCAATGCTAGAGACATGACCTCAAGTTCCTAGTAACTTTGGTTATTCCCTTCTATTTCTATATCAAAATAAGTGCTCAAACTACATGGTGGTATTCTCCTTCAAAATACCCCATGCTCAAGCTTCATGAACTATCCCCCCTCCCATTAATCATTTGAACTCAAACTCACATCCTTATCCAATCTTAGAAATCATCCCAAGAAAAATCCCCAAAAAGAATCGCCCTCACATCCTTTTTTTCACCTACCTTTTTCCTCATAAACACCTCATCATGATGAAAACCTATCCACCTCCTTCACCTCATGTCCCTAATCCATGAATTTTGATTGTGAAAATACCCTCTTGTTCATCATCCCCTCCACACCAACCTCTCCGTCCCTTGGTGAGGGGTCAGTCAGGAAGTGATATGTTGTGCCACCTCATCCTTACACCTCACCCTTGACCTTCCATCTGCATTCATATGTTCTCCTCCACCTCCTCACATGCATTTCATCCCACACCACTATCCTAGGTTGCATTGGCTTATCTCATTTCACTAAATTGCATCCATTGTCTCATCCTAAGTCCATTTTATCTTGCATTGTTAAGTACAGTTCTTCTTTAGGTTCATTTCATTTTGTATCCCATTAACCATTTTCATCCTAGATTCATTTCATTTTAATATTGCATTATTTGATTTCCTTCTACATGCAATGGTTAATCTTGCATTGTTAATCCATTTTAGCATTCATTTTAATCTTGCATTGTTAATCCATTTTAGCATTCATTATTAGATTCATTATCACATAGGTTCATTTTAATCTTGCATTATTAAGAGTTCATTTTAGGTTCATTCATTATGTTTCATTTAGTTCATTTTAGTTAATCTTTTATCATCTTGCATTGTTAAGGTTCAATTTAGGTTCATTCATTATCTTTCATTAAGGCATTTTAGGTTATCATTATCATTTAGGTTCATTGTTATCAAGTGCATTGTTAAGTCATTTTTTTATCTTGCATTTTTAAACACATTAAAAATTCCATAAACACATTTGATCATCATATACATAAATCATACATATAAAGCATTACATCACATCCTACATCCACAAAACGTCAAAACATGCATCTCATATAAACACATCATCTCACATATCACATCAAGCACCTCACATCCTGCATCGCACACATGTCAGTCTCACAGCATATAGAAAATTGCATCACATCCTACATCATCCATGTTAGTACATCATATGCATCCATACATCCATACATTACATCTCATATCCCATCCATCTCATCATGTATATATAAATCATGGAAAATAATAGTACATGTCCCAACCCAAAGAATGAAAGAATAAAATGTATATCTTAGTCCATGTCCATCCAAGAGTACAAATATAAATATACATAGGGACTATGCCCTCCATCAATGAATAAATACAATACAATAAAATCAGGCTCGCAGCATATCATTTCCTATCTGCTTCTCCTCAGGGAGGCTTCATATCAAAATCCTCACCTAGGGGGTCCACCTGTGATGGATCCTACAAAAATTTATGTCTTCCCACCAAACCCTATGTACCTATACCCTATACATGTATGGCTCCATATCCTACCTCGGAGTCTACCTCCATCCCTACCCCCAAAACCTCAACCTCCGCTATCTGTACAAAGCTGCCGGTCGACTACTATTGACTCTATGTGTGTCCTAATCGATGAATCTCATGACCTGACCTGTGAGATGTGCCAATCATGGGCATGCTGCCCCTATCCTTTGGCTACTACTAGCCCTTGCACCTAAACTCCCACTGGTCCCTGACCTTGTGGCTCCTGAGCGGCTCAGACACCTATAGTGCTGGCGTCGCTTAGTGGGAACTTCTATTTGATAGACACCCCAGTACCACCCAATCTACTCACTCATCCTACTGAGCTCTCACTGTAGGTGGAATACCTCCCATGATCAATCCTATGAGCCTCATGTAGTGGTGTTCATCATGTGCTGCTAGAAAACCATATCCCTCTCTCCCTGGAGACAATCTCACTCTAACCGCAGATCGTCTCTCTCTCCCCTTAGCTAATCTCTCTCTACCAGCATCACATCCCTCTCCTTCCTTAGCTGGTCCCTATCATCAATCATCATCAGGCCCTCCTCTATGGATTGTTCTAATCGTGCTATCAGGCTATCTCTCTCCCCCCTCAAACTATCCCTCTTTCCATGTACATCTCAGAGCATCTGACTAGTTTGATCATATGTGACCTATAGTGAGGCCAGGTGCCCTACTATATCATCCCCCCTCCTTTCAATGATCCCACTCCTGCTACTGGGGGTGGCCCTACTGATGGTGGTGGCCTTGTAGGTGGTGGTGATCCTATCGGTGGTAGTGTCCCTGTAGGTATCTATGCCCCATCCCCTCCCCCATCCATATCTATACCATCTATGTCTCTGTCTCCACCTCTCCCTCTCCCCCTCCCTCCTCTCCTCCCTTGACCCCTATATACAAGCACTGCTCCCCCACCATCAGGTAACCCTAATCTCCCTACTACTCTCAGTGGGAGAAACTATCTATCATATGCAAGTGTGGCCCCAGGATCTATTGCTCCCCCCACCCAGTCCCACTAAAATGGCTGCATGGCCTGATACTCGGCCAGCAACCCTGTCCTGTCCTATGCTAACCCAAACTCTGACACCCTCTCTTGTGTGGTGCACTGATACCACTATGCTGGACTCAGTACATCCTACCTAAAACTGAACTATCATGTGACCATGTCTAGCCTGTGTATTACTCAACTATGTAGTCCCCTCTCCCTATGAAAATGTCGGCAGTGGGGTATACGACAACTCCCTATCATCCTTTGCCCACTGTGCATGACCTATGTATGGTTGTCAGGTGATCCCATCCTAGATCTCGTCCAATGTCTCCCACCAAAATTTGGTGTCTCTACCTCCCTGGTATGTCACCAGATATCCCCAGTTGTAGGTCATAGGATCCTCTGGTTGTCTGTCCAGTCGACCTAAGGGCCACAATATAGCTATGTGCTCCCATGCCCACACCTATATTAGAGAAGAAAAATTAAAGCTCCTCCCCGTGATTCCTACCCCATGATATACAATCTGGTGCAGATCTTGATACATCTCATCCAACATTAGCATCCCCCAGGCTGTTGGGACCCCTACATCCACAATTTGCACGATCCCTGGGATTAGTGCAAGTATCAAACCTATCCCTCCAGTATCTAGGGCAAGGTACCTTGACACTAGCCCACACACAAAGATATATATCTGTCACCCTACTGGTGCTGCTATTGCATGGTGCCCTAGGTGTAACTGCCCATGACGCAACATAGGTAACACTCATGGCCCTAGTAATGGGGCCACCACTTGCAGTTGTGTGTATGATGCTGCCACCACTGGTGTACCTCGCACTGGTAACTGAAATACCTAGTAAACCTCCTCCATGATCATTGTCATCTCCCCAGTCGATAGATGAAAGGTCTCAGTCTTTGAATGCCAATGCTCACAGAGCCCTGTCACCAATGCCATAAATGTGTGTTTCTGCGGCATCCGTGCCAAGTAGCCCAACCTGAGTGCATCCACCCGAGCCCACTCTACTGGAGTGAACTACTCTCCAACTACCAAGACCGAGGCATGTCGCTCTCAGCTCGTTAGCTGATCAAAGGACCACTACACCCAAATCAAGCCAAATTATCAGACTTTCTTCTATACCAAAACCTATTTTTCTTCCCTCATTCCCGCCACCTCCCCTTTTCCCCTTTTCCTATAGAGATTCCCTTTCTCGTGATCCCACCATCACAAGATCACATTCCCATGCTATCTATTGAACCCCCCTCCCCCTGAGAATGCCTTTTTTTTGACATCCCAGTGTGTTTCACTCTAGGAATGCACTCCTGCAAGAATACCTTGTGGGATCGTAGTCCCGCCAAATATCCCTCCCACCCCTTGGACTTTCACGATCCCATAGAAAATCCTTAAACCCCTCCTATCCTTGTACCCTACCATTCTCTATGGGAATGTGTTCCCACCGATCATGCACTTGCAAGATCGCTTGTTTTCCTAACAAAACATGTAATAAATGCTTAAAAAACTCAATTAAAGGGCACACTTTTTTAGCCTAACTATCAATTAGGACCTCCAAGATGTTAGACATGTCACACAATGTCAGCATGGTGAGTTGGTTTCCCTCTATCTACCATCTCATCCTCACTTATTAGAGCTCAAAAATCTCAAATTCTAGGTTTCTAAGTGTGCAAATGACTTATTTTTGGCCCCTCCGGCCCTTATTAAGGCCCTTTCGAGCCCTAATTTTCACTGCTAGATGCCTTTTCATCCACCGTTTCCTTCCCTCATGCCAAATCTTGCCCTCCATT
The DNA here is from genome assembly GCA_027943335.1 of Chamaecyparis obtusa. Lineage (NCBI taxonomy): Eukaryota > Viridiplantae > Streptophyta > Pinopsida > Cupressales > Cupressaceae > Chamaecyparis > Chamaecyparis obtusa. The sequence goes on along the minus strand of BSBK01002307.1, from coordinate 1,074,709 downwards.
TTCATTTTTACCTATCTTTTTCTTTTTCATCCCCCTTCTTAGCCTGCAGTACACCTTTCTCAACTTTTCCTTTTGAGACGCTACCTGGGTCCCTCTTTCTTTCCCCATTGCCCTCTCAAGGGGGCATCACCCAGCCTAACATCCTGGCCCATAAACTATTGCAATTCTTCTATCGATTCCATTCTTTGTGTCATTTATTATTGCTAAAAACATCTTCAAAATAGCGTTATTTTAACACTATGTCGAAGAGGGGCAAAATGTAGACACCTAAATTTGATTACATTATTTAGTAATCTTATTTAGTTTTCTCCTAGTACATCCTATTAATTAAATATTATTATTTGATTAATTTATGTCATTCCCTAGTTAATTAATTTAATTAATTAACTATAATCCAATTAATTATCTAAATGAAAAACCTATAGTCTGATAATTAATTAATCCCTATTCTTCTATTAATTTAAATGGATACACTTATCTAATTAAATTAATTCATAAAACCCTTTTTCCTCTCACTTAGAATTAAATGAATATTTAATTCTAAACCCCCAACTAAACCCATCCCAAAACTCCTAACATGTAGTTCATACTCAACCCAACCCATTCACTCATACTAATCCTCCTTAATTAGCTAATGACCCATGATTAGCTAATCTAACCCTCCACTCATTCTCTCTCCTCCCATCACATCCTCTTAAATCCTCCACTTGCCTCCTAATCCAAGCCCAGTCACCTCCTAAAAATTTGCACAATCATAATCCATGGATTAAGAAATCCTAAGCCAACTCAAGTCAACCCTCATGTCAAATCCTCACATCCCTCAATTCCATCACCTCATGTCAACCTTAAATACTCTTACACATCTCTTACATACTCCATCCTCCTCTTACACATTTTTCCCCTCTCACATCTCCCAAAATGGTCACATTCCCTCATTTCTTCCAACCTCTCCCATTGTGACACTTGTCACAATGAGATACATTTGAGAAAGCACAATCCATGTGCTCCCCCTCAAATGCATCTTGACCCTTCCTCGGGTTTGCATCTTGACCGTTCATTCACCCTTCCATTTGCCTATAAATTGAGCCCTCTTTTCCTTCATTTTAATCCACCATCAAAGTAAAGTTATAATGCTAGTTTGAGAGCCAAAACATCAAAAAGCACCCTTATAATGCCAAAATCCTCCCACACCTTGAAGCTTGAGAAAATTTCATGAGCACACATCCAATCTATTAGACAAATCCACACATCAAGAAGGCTTCATTTGGGAGTTTCACTCTCTCTCTCTCTCTCTTTTGTCTTAGCATAAGTGTAGTTTTTGATTTATTTTGTTGAATGTTTAATTTGTTTTTGTATTCCTAACAACTCATTTCATAGCTTACACAATCTACTATTAATATCTCACAACTCTTCTAAAGTTATGAATCTCTTATTGATAAGTGTACTTGTTTGTTGGATTTTTGGCTATTTATAAAAGTTTTATGCATTTCCAAGAACTTGGTCATTCATCTCTTTGCCTTGTATGTTGATTGATAGATTTTACTTTTAAATCTGGAAATAAAAAATTCCACTACATATGTTCAACAACTGCATCCAAAATTTTATACATTGAGAGGCATAGGTCTTCACCCTAATCATGTGCTAGTGCATTTTTTGTTAAACATATTTTAAAATAAACCTTTCCTCCTTGATGAGGTGTGCACAAATGAGTTGCAAAAAAAATCTTATTCATGTGATTGATCTGCTTTGGTTCTCATGTCTATTGAAAATAAGCAGGTGTTTCTTTGATGAAGTGCACACCTATGCACTATTATTTGTTTCTATAAAAAATACCTTGCTCCTTGAATAAGTGAACCTTCCATATTGAAATGTTGTTTTCTTCAAAAACAATCTTTCATTTGTCAAGGGGAACTCAATATATTTAATTGTTAACACAAAAGTTTACACCCATGCTTGGGGTATAGCACCCAAGAAACCTTATGAAATATGGAAACAACGTCCAAGTGTGGGACTTACACTTTGAGGTTGAATCTCTGGAGAAGGCTAACTTCCTTAAAATCAAGATGCACCTAAACTGCTACTTTTGAGGAAAAGGGAGAAGGATATGCTAAAAGGGAAATGTTGTGATGCACCACATTGAAACCGTGGTTGATATTTGTCTATGACTGCACATAACATCAATAAAGCACCCAAATACATAATACTCAACTCTAATATACTCTTCCAGGATTCACATGAAGGTTACAACTTATCAGATGATGCAAGGAAAATACATTTCACAATACAACAACTACACAAAAATTTAACACAATATATAAACTAAGAGAACATAAAAGAAATAATCAATACTAAGAAAAATAATGCACAACATATTAGACTGAGAGAAGAGGTAAAAACATAGATTTCTATTCATGTAAGGCAAAAAAACAAAGTTACAGATGTAGGGCATAACTATTGAAAATGAAAAAAAGTGAACAAACCCTCATAAATTATGTTTAGAAATTTCCCTTATGAGTTTAGGCATAACTTTGATTAAATAATAGAGTTCAAAATCCTCTAGGGTTGAGTTAGGTTAAAAAACTACAAAAGGAATAAATATTAGATAAAAATCTTATCTCTATTACAACTTGATCATGGAAGTGGCAAAAAGGGCCTAATGAATGCCTCTAACAGTTGAAGGGGATAAAATATCCCTGAAAGTCAATAAATAATCATGGAATGCACTAGTGTCATGTTACAAAGCCAAAAGAAGTTGCTCAACATTGAATAATCAGTCTTGGTGATGTTTTTGGGCTGCAAACAATCAAATCATGTTGTTGGGAAAAAATCATCAAAATGGGATAACACAATGTGTTAACCCATCCCACACAGCTTTAAGAAGCACCACCATGCATGAAAAATAAACCTAGGCCTCTAGTTTAAATGTGAGCTATTGACATGAATATTCTGATCTAAATGGGAAGCCCAAATATGGCACAAAAATCCCTCAATGAAATATTAAAACATAATTGTTGATGAAAAATATCTCAATCAGATGATTGGCACAACTCCATAACTAACAACACTGAGAAGGATAGAAGAAACAAAAAAATGGTAAAATTTAAGTTGTCATTTTACCCCTTTTAAAACCATGAAATGCGGATAACATGACATGTTATCCCTCCTAAGATATCGCCAAGACATGAAACGTGTCTTATTGATGTTATCCTCGCTTATGTATTTTAATGAAACACAATATTTTCTAACTTTTAATGATAATAGATGTTATCCCAATGAACTCTTATATCGGCAAAACCCAAAATATGTCTTACTAATGTCCTAGTTCTAAATTGAACCTTCAAGTCCCTACACATCGAAGAGAATATCATTGACATTTGGTCTCATGAGGAGGAAGGATAACATGATAGGTTAGCCATTGGAAAACATGATGTGTTAACCCATTATAATAGAGTTCAACCCATGATGAAGATGTTTCAAATCAATTATCTATGATGGGATTGTGGTGGAAAAAAAATTGCCAACATTTCTAGAGACTCAGAGGGGATGCTTTCCTACTAAGCATAAGATCAATGGCCTTAAGGAATCCATTGGGCATGGTGTTAGGATTAGGTAATACTAAGAGGGGGGGTGAATCAATATTATCAAACTTTGATCTTTTCAACTTTAAACAATTATAAACAATCCAAAGTAATGCAGAAATGGAAAGAGAATATAAACATAACACATTCATTACACCATGATTTGTTCTCGAGGAAACCCTGGTCAAAGGGAAAACCCCAGTGGGGATGCTACCCACAAATATGCACTAAGATATAATATCCCTGTTAGGAGATCTAGCCCTGTTAGGAGCTGATTGTTACATAGTACATTTCCTTGTTAGAGGAATACAAAACCCTATTAGGGGTATACAAAACACCTAGTTAAAGGTGGTTAGCACATTGCTCTTACAATCAGTACTTGTTTTCAAAAGTAGTTCTCACAAGGGGAACAATACAAGAACTTATCTTGCTTAGATAGTTCTAATTGTAGCTCAGCCTCTTACTAATCTCACATCTGATCTCTTATCTTTTATTAGCACTCTTACTCCATCAGCATCATCATTCCATACTTCACTTTCACAAAACCAATCTATACTTACACAAAATCAGCCTTCCATTTGGCTTCATAATTACCATACAAAACATAATAATAACTCATGCAAATGATATACATGGAGTCACTACTCTTATATTACCAAAGAGTCAGAAATATAATTTATTTACTTGTCTTAGAAAATTACCATAACTATTATACTTTCCTTAATCTTTGCAACTATTCATATACCCTATTACACTATTTTACTATCTTCGCATACCTTCTAAACTTTGTATCTCCCAAATCTAGTAACTAAAACTTATGTGATCTTGACTTAAGCATGTGAGTATCCCAAAATACCTCAAGTTAACTTTGCAAGCCATAATACCTTATATATCTTCACTTCTGACCAAAACTGTGCCACTGTACCCTATTGTCCTGATTCTGTACTTAGTCATTTTCATGACTGAGACTCTAGTAGCAATCTTCACAACATGCGATCACTCTAACATAAGTGTTTCCATAAATGACAACCCTTAATGGTGATTCCTAGTACTCCAAAACATCATATGCGAACAATCTCTCCCTTTGGCATTGATGGCAACACTTAGAAAAATGACTAAGTGTTACAATACAAATTTCTTTTTCTTCCCTTTTCTTTCCTTCTTTTCTAAAACATTTTGTTGTTTCTTTTCATACAATTCTACATATTTCTTTCTCTTCCTCATTTTTCATTTTTCTTCCTCTCCCTTTGACATCAATGGAAAATTTATATACAAAATTGTGAAACTTAAGCACACAAGATTCAGTGCTTACTCACCAGATTTAAGACATCTTGGAAGGATCTTTCCAAGGTCTTAACTTCTTCAGTCCATGAACTTATCAATAGTTCACTGACATGGATTAATCCATTCAGTGCATATGACATTGTCTCTACTGCTTTAAGCTCTATAAGAGTGGGTATAGACATTGAGCCTTCAACTTTTATCATCTCTGAGAGATGAGTCTCCAACATTGTGAGCTTCAGAGTTAATAGGCTTCTTAATAAGCCAAATCTATATGTGACTCTCCCTTTCTCCATTTCCAGTACTCCTATCTTGTCCAATAGCCTGGATGTCTCCTTATCTATCTCTCATACAGTTTGTGAAGATGATTCACAATTGTCTATTATACTGTCAAGGCTAGCCCTATCTTTGGCTATGGCCTCCTCAACATTCTTTAAATGTCTGCAAGGATTTATGCAATAGGTTTAAAGTTTCCTTCCTTATGCTACACAACTCTTGGCTTTGAGAGTGGTAGCCTTAAGAATACCTAAGTCCCCTGAAATGGACTTACAAAATTCGCTCAACTTCTTCTCCAAGAAGTCCTTTTCATCTGTCTCCTCTTCTATTTTTAGTAATGAGTCAAAATGACTATCAAAACTATCCAATACTGTACTAAGATTCTCAACCTCATCCTTATCTTTTAGGATAACTGGTGAAGGGAGTAGCTTGTTTACTATTTCTACAACCCTGACCATTATCTTAGCTCTTTTATCTCCTTTGTAAAATGATCTTTCCTTAGCTTTAGAAAAATCCATAAATTAAATTCTCATCAGTTCATCTTCATCCATGCTATCCACATAAGAACTAACTTGTCTGGCCACACTTGCCAACAATAGAGATGAATCCAGTCTACCTTTTTTATTATTTTGGCTAACTTTCTTGCTTATCTTCTTGATGTAACTCCTTCTCTTGTGCTTTTTATTCTTGTTTCTCTTCTGATTTTCCTTCCTCTAACTGCTCCTGATCTTCAACCTTCATCACACTATCCATACTATCCATAAATGGATCATTTACATCCTGCGAAGTATCAAGGCTAATAGGCACACTAGTGACAAAGAAGTCTGGTTTCATGCTAACTTGAGCACTTTCATCTATTTCTTTTGAACTCTCTCCTAGACCTACGGATATAGGTTTAGAAGTCTTAGGAGGTGACACCTTTTTGGGCATTTCATACATTATAACTTGGTCTAATGCCTTTTGAGTGTCCTTAATTACCTCATCATGTTTTCTAACCATAATCTTGACTAGTCTAGTCTTTGTCCTTAGTAAGGGTTTCAGTGCCTTTGTGATTCTTTCTCTTTCCAGAATTGACATAATTGAAATCATATCATCAATCATTTTATTTCTTATGTTCTCATCTTCTAAATGTGCTAACTATTTCCTAATTTCTAATTTATTGTATAGGTCTTTGGGGACGCTTGCTTCAACCTCAAGTAAATTCTTCTTGAAAACTAGCAAGTGCTCAATGATAGAGTCCTCAATGACTTCTTGATCCTTAGGACTGTATCTTTCATAGTATCTATTTACTGATATCAGATTTCCATATTTGACAATTATTTTCTATAGTGATTTGAGATCCGGTTTCCACAAAGTCTATGTATTCTTTTGAACCATTTTCTCTTCCTCTTTCTCCATTTCCTTTCTTCCTTTCTCTTCATCTTTACCTCTATCTCTTTTTCACTTGAGCTAACCTATTTAATTGATCTTGATGATCTTCTGGGAACAACTCCAATCACAAACTTTTTTGTTTCTTCCTCTTGAGGTACTGATAAATCAACAATGTCATTATTGGGAATTGTTGTCGTTTCTATCTCTAAAGGACTGGGTGCATATGTGGCCATACTGGAAGATGCCTCCATTTGATTTTTCAAATCTAAATACTACCTTTTTGTCATTCCCACCTTCACATTAATTTCTTCAATAATTTTTCTTAATTTTCTTTTTCTTGTCACTTTCTCTTGTTCTTCTCTGAACTTCTCATATTTCTCCTTGTATGTACCCCATCTTTCTTGGGTAGGGTCCTTTTCTGCTGCCAGTACATGTTCCACTTTCATAGTTAGTACTTTAGCACTTACCTTGTATCCCATAGGATAGCACCACTTAGTTCTAGGCTCCACTACCTCAAATAAGACACAATTAGTTTCAACCATGAAACATATAGTGTCCTTATACTTTTCTACTAAATTCTTAGGGATTCTATAGATTTCTTTCATATGCCTTTGATGTATCTTTATCATGCCAAGCAACTCTCCATCTATCTAGTCTTTCTTCTATCTTCTATAGGATTCTAATATTTGAAGTCCAGTAGGTTCACTGGCTTTCCATGCTCTAGGATGCATGCCAGGAAAGTTGTGGATTATGTGAATGTACATGTGAATTAGTAATGAACCAAATCTAAATGCCTTAGATTTATCCTTCTTAATGGCTTCTACATTCTCAATGAATTGTTGAGCTAGAATTTCACTAAGATTATACTTCTTATTCTCCTTTACCATTCTATATCCCATCATGATGACTCCGGTAGATACAGAATTAGGTTTGCTACTATAAAATAGTTTGTACCCCAGTAGCATTACTACCAACCTGACATCTTGCAAATAAATGTCATTTACTATCATTGCCCTATTATCCCATTTTGAGTGAGTTAGGGTTTCAACTAGGTTCCTTAGATTCTTCTCTTGCACAGGTAGGGCTCCTTCATTGTCAAGACCAGTGATGTCATGTATTAGTTGTGTACATATCTTTACAGGCTGATTACCTATCCACAAAAATTGGTCATGAACCCTGCTTAGAATGATTTTAAACCATTCAATTTCTGGGAACTCAGTGAGTAGGGTTAGCTTCAGAATTGACTGATCTTGTAGGTGTTTGAACTCTTCTACCATGTTTCCATTGGCTTCAACCATACCATCCAACTCACTGTATATATTCACCTCACTAATGATCTCATATTTACAGTGAATATATGCCCTAATGTCTTCTACGTGTAATACGCCTATAGGGGTTTGATAAAATGCACCGTCTGGATCATCCTCATAGGATTTGTATGGATGAAACTTGAATTTATACCTAGGTCTATCTGCAACATTATATATTATTGGTGCATCCATGACTCTTGTGAAAGATTAGGTCTAAATACCTTAAATGCTTGAATTAGATAATTTGATTCACGCGAACATGAAATCACTTTGCTAGATCACTGCTTTTCTCTTACACATCTACTTTCCTTAGTCACTTGATCAACAAATGGTGTGAAAGTGAAGTACTTTATGTCTTTTGTCCATCACAAGTTGAGTGAGTGTATTAAACACAGGTAGCTCAACTTCATATGCCTTTCAGTCGATGCAAAACTCGTGAACATAGAAGACGAATCTTCAAACGATGTGATCTTATCCACAGACTTCATGGCATTTGTACATCTCATACCTAAGCTTGTATGAGCTTACTCCACAAATATAGGGGCTTGATATTTTCTGATGGATGCATCCAATGCTCCCCATAAGGCCATGAGACCTTCTAGGTTGATACTGTTATCAAAATTTCAATGTTTCAGCAATTTTTCAATGAAGGGATATTTGAGATTCATTTCATCTCATTAATTGTCATTCAATCAGTGAATATGCAACAGCAACATAAATACACTGCAAGTTTCTAAAAAGTAATATTTTCATTTGTATTAAACAATGATAAAGTACAATTTTTGAGTTCATTCATTTGAAAAACAAGTGCATGTATTTAACAACAATTTAGAAAAGGCTCACACAAGTTGTGAGCATAGCCTATCTCTCAATTTAATTTAGAACAACATTTAAAAGATAGAATAGAAGAAGGAGAGAAGAGGTCAAGAGTAACCAATCATTGCCTGAATGCTTTGATTGGTTAGAAAGGTTGCTAGTCTGGAAGATGTCTTTGGCCCGTAAGTCCTCCAGCACGTTCCTAAGTTCTGTAAAAGTGGAAAAAAAATGAGGTTAGATCCTATATGGATCTAAGCAATGACTGATCAATCATGATGTTCTCTATGCCTATGTTGCCTTTTAAACAATTCTAAATCAGAAAATAGAGAGAAAAATCAGTATGCTCAGTGCTGGTGTGAAAAGTTTTATTGCTAATGTGTTTGTTTCATGTGCAATAAAATAATCACTCCAATGAGTATGTGCTCAGTATACACATTGGAGTGAATATTCTAAACAGGTGTCACGAATCAGGACTAAAATATGTAATGTCAAAGGGATGTATATAATTATGATATGAAACCTTTCATTATAATCAAATGGATCAGCTAAGTCTATTTAAGGGACAATTGTATTTAAGTTGAAACCGTATAGATTGCAGTAGTCAGAAAGAAACAAATGCAAACAAGTTCATTCACAGAAAAATGGTTCCAAACAAAATAAGGATGCTGCAAGAATGATACTTCAAACAAAGGAATCCAAGTCTGCCTGAAAGAATTGAAAATTTCAAAGAATTTTCATGAAAAGAAGGATACAAAGAAAATAACAGTGGCAACAAATGTCAAAACAGTGATGCTGTATGCTAATAGAGTGATGTTGTAGTTGGGAATAATGAATAAATCTGTTGGGGCAGATCTAATGTGGGAATAATAGGGATGTTAAAGAAAGAATGACAAATTAAATACGGATCAACACATATATCATGGGAAGAGCAGATACAAAAAATGAGCATAGTCAAGCAATCACAGTGTATTTAAGGAGTAGCAGTAGCCATGGTGTTGTCTACATCATGGAGGCAAGAGATAGTCATTGGAAGCAGCTCTATGATATGAGGGGGCACCATTGATATGAAAAAACAATTCAGTAGTAAGATGTAGTGGTGTCCAATGGTTAAGCAGAGACATGTAGGAGTAGACATAATGATTGAAGGGTCAATAAGAAAAGGCCACTATTGTAATAGTGATAAGGTTACAAAGGAATACATCATAGAGATCTTAAGTCATGAATCCACTATCTGCAGACTTAAAATATAATGAGGTCATTGTCTCAAGATAAAGCAAAGGGAACCCTATTCATGAACAACTCTCTTCAAAAACTTAAGCAAAACAATCAGTGTTTGGGAGTTCAAGTTCAGAGCACATGCAAGGAATATGGAGGTGCTAAAAGAAGGATTACTAGCAATGACAAGCAATTGTTACTTTTACAGGATAGAATCAGCAAGCCAAAAGAACAAGAATCATAACAGAGACAACAAGTTATCTCTAGAAGGTCAGGTATCTCCAGCATTGGCTGGAAATAATGATTTTACTCAAGACCATTTCCAATAGCCTATTTGATGCCAGTATGGCTAGGCCAAGCCCCACAACACATGCAAAATTTTCTATCTTATGGTGTTGGACCTCAACCTATCATGCAAAGGCTTCCTAGGTTTCATATGCAAGGTACACCTTATTATCATGTTGGAGATGGCAACGCAAGTTCTTTGTCCACTTTTCCAAGAAATTATCCATTCTTAGTGACAAAATCACATAAATTAGCATCAATTTTTGGATATCCAATAGAGGTTTTACCCCAGTTCCTATATCTTGGTGATATGGAGAATGCAAAATCCAAAATTCAGCTGGCCGAGCTGAAAATTGGTCATGTATTAACCATTCATTCAGATTCTATTTCATACGATAAACCTATAGTGCATATGTTCTTAGAACTTGCATGTCTAACATAAAAAGGCCTTCCTCTCAAAATGAGCCAATGGAAAACATTGCACAGTATTTTGATGTTGCGCATAATTTTATTGGAGACATGGAAAATAAAAGGGGAAGAGTTCTGGTCCATTATGGAGCCAGTGCAAGTTGCTCAGCTACACTGTGTGCAGCCTATTTGATGTGAACAAACAGTGGGGAGTTGATGACACTTTAAAGTACTTAAAAGAGTGATGCATTCAAGTCAATCCCAATAGTGGTTTCATTTCAACATTATATGAGTATGAGAAGAAACAATCACTTTCTAAATATGCAGCTGCACAATCTCAATTCTAAACCAAGAGTAGAAAAAAATAATAAAGCTTTCGAAAGTTACAGCAACTTTGAATTTTAACTAGAGATTGTGGTTTGAGATTTGATATAAAACGGCATGTAGTTCCAAAAAAATGCATAGTTTGTTATATTCTTATCACAAATGTCCAAATCTTGTCAGGAAAAGAAGCAACAATAAAACCCAGCAAATAAGCAAGAAAAAGAATATTGCATTTTAACCAGTTATAGCTCAAATCAAGAAAAACAACTTATCCAAAAAATGGAAAGAATGAGATGTATTCTTACAAATGCAGTAAATAGAGAAGTCTTACAGCAGGTGCAAAATCTTCCAGTACCAGCAAGTTTCAACAATGGCAGCATACAATTTTTTCATCACAAACCCTCCCATGGTGGCGCTCAGCTCAAACCCTCATCCTTGTGTTGAAGTAAGAATGAATGCTTTAGGGTATTCAAAATCATATATTATGTCCTCAATTATTTTGCATAACATTTCAAGTCCACTGAATGCCTTTGGATGGCATATTTTAAGCGGTAAAGAGGAGATTACTTGTTATAATTATATGTGTTTTTACATGTAAGTATGATGTTAGGTAATGTTTTTTCTTATTATTATTGTTTCTCTTAAGCATGTAATTTAGTATTTATTAATTGATAAATTTTATAAATCAATTAATGAATATTAAAATCATTAGAAAGAGAAAATAATAATGTAAAGGAGGATGTATTTGTTCTTTGAAGACTTCTTCCTAAAGTTATAAATGTAAATGGAGACATAAGGAGGGTTTTTAGGGGTTGAGAGAGTCTTCAAACATCTTGAGTAGATCTAGGAGTTGGTTGAGCAGATTTAGGGAGGTTGAAGTCTTTCTAGGAGTCTTGGGTCGGATTTTGACCTTTTCATGGCAGTTGAGAAGTCTTTATGGCCATTTGGAGCCTTTTGATGTCAATTATGGATGAGTCATAGGTTCTTTATGACTTAGTGGAGTCTTTTCAGTGGATAGGCTTCATTTTATGAGTTTCCAGGTCCTATTTTGGAGGCTATTTTTTAGCATCCGACCCTTGGTGGTTGAGGGTTGCTTACTTAGTGTTTTGAACACTCATTATTGTATTAAGTTTTGATTATGCAAAGAGAGGCTCTTGTGACATTTTTCTTTGTCCTTGGCAGTTTTCATGCAAAATTTGTAACTCTTTTGGAGACTAGTAAATACTAGCAGCACTTTGGAGCAATTTTTTTATCAGATTCAAGCCTTCTTTCTTCTTGTGGTTATGTGTCAAGTACATGATTGATGAGAGTTATAAGTGAGTTAATCATTCCTTATCTTCTTTTATCTCAGCTATTACCTTGTTGTAGGAGTGTATCTTGTATGCAGGTTGTAATTTGTGTTTAAGATAAATTTGGTTTTCATGTGAAGAATTCTTCTTCCTTGCTAATCTATTTTAAGACCTTATTATGAAATATTTATGCATACCTATATAGAACAGGAGTGCTTCATTGTCAGTGATAGAATTCATAAGGTTTCTTAAGGAAGCCATTATTTTCTCAATGTTCCTGTCACATTTGGTGTATCACCTGGTTCTTTAGTTTAAGTTAAAAGTTTAAGTTCATTTTCAAAAAATTATAACTCTTTCCCCATAAGTTTAAAGTAGTTTCATGCAATAACCAGAGATTTTCCAATAGGAACCGGCCTAGAATCTAGAGGTTTCATTTCTAGGTACACATTTCCCACATGCAGAAATGACTCCCATGTTAGGTAGGATTGTTAAACTTATATAGTTTAATAGGGTGCAAATTCTTAGCCTTAACAGATACCTCAAATAATTCATCATGCAAAGACACGACATCGTCAGTTGTCTCTCCCTGAACCATTGCCTTATTTAGAAATTTTACTTTCCATATCTTCTCATCCTCTGATTTCTTGTATTCATTCATGTAATCATTTAGGTTCTTACCACTATCACTAATACTCTTCCTTATAACTATAGGTGGTGGTCCTTCTGGTTCACTAGATCTCCTTGGTCCTCCTCTATTTTCATCTCCATGGTATCTACAAAAACTTTGCAATGTGACCAGGATTGTTACATTTGTAATAAATAGGTGGTCTTCTTCTTTCTTGATTAGTCTGTATCTTACAGTACCTTGTAGTGTGCCCAAAGTTGTTACATTTTTGACATGTAATCTTGGTTGAAGATTCTTCTCTAACATAGTCTTTCTTATACCTAGACTAATAAGGTTTCGTACAATCTTCCTTCTTGTGTCCATACTCATAGCAATTAAAACAGTAGCCGATAAAGGGCTTAGAGTTACCTTTACTTCTGCAATCTCTTTTCATATGTCCAACTTTGTTGCATCTGAAACATCTACCTCGGAAGGGTCTGAAATGTTCTCTAGGTTCTTCATTTGTAGGTCTTATTTTAGGAATAGGTCTTTCCTCATTCTTGGCTTCTTTTGGTTCTTCCTAAGCTTTTGAACTTTCAGCTCCATTGGATCCACTTGTATCTTCTTTAGGCTTTTGTCTTGCTCTTTGTTCATCACTCTTATTACTGCTTGTGTGTAATTTTTCAATGAGTAATTTGGCTTGAGTGAGTTCACCCTTAATGATCTGATTGTATTTGTCCAGTTCCTGATATTTATCCTTATAGTGGTCAAGTTCAGTCTTCAGTTGTCCTATCTCCAAGTTAGCTTATTTTAGTGATTCTTCAACTTTGTTTCTTTCACTCTTTTCATGTTGAATCTCTTTGATCATCAAAAGATTGATTTGTCCTTTTTCTTGTTCCAACTTTTTTACTTTTTCTGATGTATCATTGTCTAAACCTTCTTTGATCTTCTCCATAAGGTCTTGTCTCTGATTTTTTACACTCTCAAGATTTTCTTTAAGTTTCCTCATGAATCTTTCTACTCTTCTTAACTTGAATTTTAATTCGCGATTCTTAACTTTCATCTTATCCAGATCTTTAAGTGTAGCTTCAAAGTTCTCTTGCAAAACTTCCAAATCCATTATGATCTCGCTTAAGTTGTTATAATTTTTCTTCAAGGGCCAATTGCTCTGATACCAATTGTTAGGATTAGGTAATACTAAGAGGGGGGTGAATCAGTATTATAGAACTTTGATCTTTTCAACTTTAAACAATTATAAAAAATCCAAACTAATGAAGAAATGGAAAGAGCGTATAAACATAGCACATTCATTACACCATGATTTGTTCTTGAGGAAACCCTAGTCAAAGGGAAAACCCCAGTGGGGATGCTACCCACAAATATGCAAAAAGATATAATATCCTTGTTAGGAGATCTAGCCCTGTTAGGAGCTGATTGGTACATAGTACATTTCCTTGTTAGAGGAATACAAAACCCTATTAGGGATATACGAAACACCTAGTTAAAGGTGGTGAGCACATTGCTCTTACAATGAATACTTGTTTTCAAAAGTAGTTCTCACAAGGGGAACAATACAAGAACTTATCTTTCTTAGATAGTTCCAATTGTAGCATGGCCTCTTACTGATCTTGCATCTAATCTTTTCTCTTTTATTCACACTCTTACTCCATCATCATCATCATTCCATACTTCACTTTCACAAAACCAATCTATACTTATACAAAATTAGCCTTCAAGTCATCTTCATAATTACCATAGAAAACATAATAATAACTCATGGAAATGATATACATGGAGTCGGCTCTCTTATATTACCAAAGATTCAGAAATATACTTTATTTAATTGTCTTATAATGTTACCATAACCATTATACTTTCCTTAATTTTCACAATTGTTCATATACCCTGTTACACTATTTTACTATCTTCACATACCTTCTAAACTTTGTATCTCACAAATATGGTAACCAAAACTTATGCAATCTTGATTGAAGCATGTGAGTATCCCAAAATACCTCTAGTTAACTTTGCAAGCCATAATACCTTATATATCTTCAAATTTGATCAAAACTATGCCACTGTACCCTATCATCCCAATTTTGTACTAAGTCATTTTCATGACTATGACTCTGGTGGCAATCTTCACAATATGTGATCACTCTAACATAAGTGTTGCCATAAATGAAAACCCTTAAGTGATTCCCAATACTCCAAAACATCATATGCAAAAAAATGGAGTCACCAACAATAGAATGGCATGTTAGACACCTATAACTTAATGAAAATATACAACCTCTACAACCTAAACAAAATAAAAAATTTCTATCTCCATGAAGGAAACAACATGTTCTCATGCACTTTGTGGAAAGATGAAAACATCTACTCTACCATGTACAAGAATTTACAAGGAAAGAAAATTAAACAAAGCCATTAAATGGATTTTTGAAGTAACTGCCCTTCCTTATGAGTTATTTGTTCCTTTCATGCATATGGGCAACTAGCCATGGTAGCAAGCATGACAAGCATACAATATCTTGCTCGAATTCCCTCACAACATTGAGAATAAATAAATTATCCAACATTGGAATATTTTCTCCTTGAGAAAGAAAAACTTTCTCCTTCTTGCAATCTTCACCCTCATGCTTTGATGTTAGCATGAATGGGGGAAACTTGATAATATGTTGCAAAGCTACATGCCTTATGTGGCATCCTCTTGATGGTTTTCAGTCCAAGAAATCAACCTTGACCTCATTGGTTTGAAAATGGCTCCTCTTTCTCTTGTGAAGAGATTACCTTCCATCCTTTCCTCATGATCCTAATGAGCCATTTCCTTGGGAGTTACTAGTATGGTATCAACCCTTGAGCATAAATCCATTATGATGCTAGAAAAATCATCTTCAAGTTCATACTATGCATCTAACTTTTCTTCATCATCTTTATCATGCTTGTCTTCCTCCTCCAACTGATGGTTCTAGTCTTCTTTTTCTTGTAGTAGGTTTGATGTAGGAGATGATGGCTTGATATAAATAAATGATGTCTCAAGTTTATACCAATCAATATATCTCATGTTTTGTAAATTTCCCATGTCACAACACTCTCCATAATGGGTTACAGAAGCCATGAACTCCTTCTCTTGTACTATTTTCTCTATTGTGACATTATGCATAGGTTGGGGAAAAACCTCATGCATACTCATGTGTATATTTTCAAGGAAAGAGATATCCTTGGAATCCTCTAATTCTTCCCCTAAAACAAAAGAGGCGATTTCTTCAAATAAGAGGACAAGGTCCTCTACTTCTTTTTTGGTCTTAGTCTGTAGAGAGGGATTCTCCTATACAAGCTTCTCAATATCCTCTTGTAGGAGTTTCCTTTTCTGCTCCTCTTGGAGATGAGAAGGCTTTGAGGTTGTGGCAACCAAAAATGGGGCTCTAAAGCTGAGAATGGAAAACTTGGGACTCTGTAGTAGATTCTTGCAAGATATTAGGCTTGTCTTGTCTAAATCTAGAAAACTTACACATAGGAGCCTTAGATTCTTGGAATTGAGAAATCTTGAGATTCATTTTTTTATCTACCTCTACAGCTAATCTTCTTGAAATATCCTCTACAGCTAATCTTCTTGAAATATCTTGAGATTAACCTCTATACATATATGTTTTACCTCAGATACCATCTCACTTACTTCTGTATCACATGCCCACTGGTCCTCTTTTTCTTGCAATTGTTTGAACCAATTGACCATTAGGAGTCCAATATAAGAATATCCCCCATTGTCTAGACTCAGATACAGATTATCAACATATTCAAAATTTAGGCATAGGCCTACAAATTTAAAGCCAATATTATCTACACGGTCAAAGAGTTATCTAACTCCCAAATTGGTAATCTTGTGAGGCTGTTCATAAGATTGAGTAGGGGAACATGAGGCAACCCTAGGTTGCACCTCTGATTGAGATGGAAAAAATGGGGTTAAGGGGTATAATTATAATGACACAGGGAAAAAGGGAGGCATCTCTATGAAAGGGATCCATGTTAAATAATTTATACAAATAATTTCATAGAAATCCTAAAGAAACATAAAAGACCAGATGCGATATTGTTACACACCAACATTTTTATTACTTGAAACCAATAGATTTTCACTTGGATTCCATTTTTTTTGAATGAAATACCTCCAAATGATGATGGCACTAGTAAAACAACCAAATTCTCAGTGAATGAAATTTAAACTAGCTAACCAACGGATTTATGCAACTGAATGTGTCTCCCATCGGGTGTGCCAAAAATTGTTAATACAAAAGTTTGGACACATGCTTGGGGTATGAAACCCAAGAAACCTTGTGAAACATGGAAACAACCTCCAATCATGGTAATTGTATTTTGAGGATAAATCTTTGGAGAAGGATGAATTCCTTACAATCAGGATGCACCTAAACTGCTACTTTTAAGGAAAAGGGAGAAGGATATACTAAAAGGAAAATACGTTGATGCACCATATTGAAACTATGGTTGATCTCTATGTATGACTCCACATAAAATCAATAAGGCACCCAAATACACAATCCTCAACTCTAATCTATTGTTCTGAGACTCACAAGAAGGTTACATCTTATCAAATGATGCAAGGAAAATAAATTTCACAATACAACAACTACAAGAAAATTTAGCGTAACATATAAATAAAGAGAACATAAAAGAAATAATAAATACTAGGAAAAAGAATGCACAAGTTATTAGATTGAGGGAAGAGGTTAAAACATAGATTTCTATTCATGTAAGGCAAAAGAAAAAGTTATACATGTAGGGTGTGACCATTGCAAATGAACAAAAGAGAACAAGCCCCCAAAAATTATGTACATAAATTACCTTTATAGAGTTCAAGCATAACTCTTCTTAAACAATATATTTCAAACCCCTCTAGGGTTGAGCTAGGTTATAAAATAGTAAAAGAAATAAATATCAGATAAAAATGCGATCTTTATTACAAATTGATCATGGAAGTGATAGAAAGGGCCAAATGAATGCATTTGGAAATTGAAGTGGATAAAATATCCCTGCAAGTCAATAAATAAGCATGGGATGCATTGGCATCATGTTATAGAGCCAAAAGAAGTCACTCAACATTAAATAATCAGTCCTGGTGCCATGTTTGGGCTGTAAATAGTCAAATCGGGCTACTAAATTTTTTTTTTTTGATATGAGTGACATGTTAACCCACCCTACACACCTGTAAGAAGCACTATCACACGTGAAATATAGACCGAGGCCATGAGTTTAAATATGATCCATTGATGAAGATTCTAATATGAATGGGTGGCCCAAATGTGGCACAAAAATACCTCAATGCAAGATTAAAACATAATCATTGATGAAAAATATCTTAAGCAAATGGTTGGCACAACTTCGTAACTAACATAAATGAGAAGGATAGAAGAAACTACAAAATGAAAAAATTTCTCCATTTCACAAGCTGTCATTTCTCCCCTTGTGAAACTATGAAATGGGGATAATACATTGTGTTAGCACACCCAAGATATTGGAAAGGCATGAAACATGTCTTACCGATATTATCCCCACTTATGCATTTTGGTGAAACATGCCATTTGTTTCACTAAATTTTTCCCTTATCGGTGTAACATGGACCATTGAGAGGTATTTTTTAACTTCTAAAAATAATAGACGTTACTTGGATAAACTTTTATATCAGAAAGACCCAAAAGATGTCTTGTCGATGTCCTACATCTAAATTGAACCTTTAGGTCCCTACACATTAGAGAGACTCTCACCAAAATTTGGCCTCGTGGGGAGGAAGGATAACATGATAGGTTAGCCACTAGAAAACATGACGTGTTAACCCACTATAATAGAGTTCACCCCATGATGAATATGTCTTAGATTGGTTATTTATGATGGGCTAGTGGTGGAAAAAAAATAGCCAACAATAATTTTCCCTTATCAAGTGTAAGTTTTTGGTAACCCTTAGCTTATTTTCCTTAATTATCCTTTTGGTGAAATCTACCTCTCAAACCAAACACATTGCAAGGAACCCAAATTAATTTACTTAAATTTTAAACAACTAGAAATGAAAAGAAAATGCTAGGAAATATGCAAGAAAATTTCCTTGATTCTAATTCAAACTATCGTAAAATTATGTAATTTGAAAGAAAATTTGATATTATATTGAATTAAATGTTAGAATGTAAGGTTGATGTTATCCAATGGTGTTGTTATTAATGATTTTCATTGATTTCAACATACTTATCTTGAAACCTTTGTGTGTATCATTTACTATGTATTCAATAGAATGGTGTATCAGTTGATGTGTATTGATATTTTTCTGGTTCCATATTGATTGGTGTGTTCACCAATAGTTTTCTAGTTCATGGAATCTACATCTTGGTAGATTGTATGTTTTGGTTTGATCCTATCTGGATGTGTTTTAGTCCCAGCCATGTAATTGTAACATGCTAAATATATTCGTTGGAACTGAGTACTTTGGTGATGGTGTAGTGTGTTGGCTTGAGTGAGGCATGTTGTATTCATTGAGGTGGTCCTTAATTCATTCCTTACCATTGTGGGAATTTTTTGGTGCGACCTATTTCAAATTTTCTAATCGACATGATGGGTCTCTTTATGTTTTATATAGGGAATGTTGAGTGCATTTGTTCATGTATCAATAAACTATCATACGTGTTGATATGCAAAGTGGTCACAAATCTGTTTGCTGAAGATCTATTTTTTTGGTTATCAACTTGTTGATCTTAGTGGTGGATTCTATGTCTTTTTATATTTTCTATCTATGAGTTTTGTATTGGCAATGAGCCCTTGTATATTAGTAGTAAGACCTTGTGTATTGGTAGTGAGCCCTTGTGTATCAACACTGAGCCTTAATATTCTGACAGTGAGCCTTTGTATTTGCAATGGGTAGTCCTGGCAATGAGCCCTCATAAAAATCACCATACCAATGTCACCTTAACATGTTTTTTTATTCTTCATTACAATTATCTTCTTCATGGTTTTTCCCACCTTGGGGTTTCCAAATAAAATATGGTGTTCTTTGTGTCAATGTTTATGTGTTCTTAATTGCATATATTTTATGTGAATGTTGATGTGCTTAACCAAAAGATTGGAAGTTGTTATATATGTTAATTATAAGTTGACCAACATAGAAAATGCTTTATAATCTTGTGTGGGAATAATTGATTTCCCCCCTCTCAGTTATTCAACCTATTCAACAATTAGTATCAGAGCTTGGTTCCTTGGTGAAGATCTTAACCTTTCTAGGTAGATCCAATGGGGTTACAAGACCTAGAAGCATGTGGAGACAAAGTATGTATATCCTTAGAATGGGCTTAATTATTAGGATGAAATCAAGGCATATGAAGAAAATGAAAATGCAAGGTATACTATTACTAGTGATTTATCAAAGACTAAATTAGCTAAGGTTATTTCCTTGAAAAATACATATGAAGTTTGGGAAAAGTTGAAAAAGAAAGGAAATGACAGAGTTAAGTTATCTAAGAAGTTGACAACAAAAAGACATTATGAGAATCTAAGAATGGAAGATGGAGAGGATATCAAGAGTTATTTTTAGAGAGTTGAGAATGAAGTCAAGAATCAAGAAGGAACTATTAATGATGAAGAATTCATGAAGAAGAACTTGATGACATTACTAGACAAGTATAGTGACAAGGTCTCGATGATTCAAGAAGTCTATGATCTGAAGAAGTTTACCAAAAAAAATTTGTTTGGTATCTTGACAATATTTTGATTTGAGAAATTTTTGAAGAGACAAGAGAAGATCCAAAATGGCATTCAAATAAACAAAATCAGATGATAATGATGAGGAGCTTGAAATGAAATTTGCAAGGATATTGAAGAAAGTTATTAACAAGTATAAATATATTTCACCTCTAAAATATTTTAGATGTGGAAAGATTGGTCATTTGGATACTAAATGTCCAAAGAAAGGTCCTACATAGAAGTTTAAGAAGATAAATTAAAAGGCTTATTATGTAAATGAAGATACTAGTATCTCAGATGATGAATCAAAGACAAAGGATTGTTTATTTTATGTTGAAGACACTACTACATTTGGGGCCAAATTTCGATGGAAACTTTCGATGGATAATATTTTTTTATGAATTTGGGTTTTTTTTTGTAATAGTCCCTGATGGTGTTGGGATTCTAATGGGTTTTAAATAGACCATTAGAATTCTGACAGTTTTGGGGTATACATGAAAAAAGAAGTGAAACGGCCAAATCATTTTTATTTTTATTACCAAAGAGAGAAAATGAGTGGGAGCGGGGTGAAGCAATTTTGAGCACAGAGACTGTAACTAGCTAGGGCCATGTAGCTGATCCACTTTCTTCATCTTCGATCTGTGATGGTATCCAAATGTATGTGATTTCTAGACCTCAAAACTATAATCTCTTCCCTTAGGGTTTATTTTTTAGCAGTGAATGCTAACAAATGTAGTGATTATGATATGTCCATTGCATTGTAATACAACTAGGCATAGTGTTCAACAAGCAGTTCACATATAGGTGCATTTCCATTCTCTGAAGCATAGTGAAGAGAAGTTCTCTTTTTCACATTTGTGGCATTGACAAAACTATTCTCATCACACCTGCGTAGCAATGCTTTTGCAACCTCTACCATAACATCTATATCTTTATCATTCCTTCCTTCAAATGCATAGTGCAAAACTATCATGCCCCTTTCATCTTGAACATTCACTAAAGCACCAAAATGAATAAGTAGTTCACAGATACGTGTGCTTCCTCTCTCAGAAGCATTGTGCAGAGCAGTCCTCCCTCTCTTATCTATGGCGTTGACAAATTCAAGTATTGTTTGTGCATCACATGTGTCTACCAAATCTTGTGAAATCTTTGTCCCCACATCTATAACTTTATCAATCCCTTCTTCAAATGCATAGTGCAGGGCTGTCATACCCTTTTTGTCATTGCATGGTTGTAGTAATTGGTTGAACCCTTAATAAAACTATTATCTATTGGCATCTATTACCTACATGGTACTAGTATAAACTAGATGAACCCTCCTAAATCATACTAAAGATACAATGAATAGCTCTTGGCATCCATCACCTACACAATACTAGTGACTTCCAACTAAACCACTATTGTATTATATCTAGTTTGAGCTCATAGTCATTTACTAGCTAGCTACCTTAACGAAGTTTCAGATTTTCCTCCACCTAAAGCTCATGACTACATCCCAAAACTTCCATGTGAGGGATGAAACAAAATAAGTGACACGTAATAATCATTTAGGCTAATTAGACCAAGGGTAATTAATAATAAGTTCTAGCTTTTATTCTTAGCATGAAGTATCTGAACAACATTTCACACAATCCTACAACTATGAATTTTAATAGCTTCCCTCATATCGAACTGCCACCCAATATCCAAGCCCACCTATCACTCTTATAGGAAGTATCTACCCTCTGAATTCATTATTTAATCCTCCAAGTGGGTTACATATAAATCCTTAACTCCTCATAAGCCCAATTTACTAGAGATCAATTGGAGAAATTTCCAACCTCATTCTTATTGGAATAATCCCCAAATAGCTTGAAGGAAGGCTATCCAAGATCACGGTTACCAAATTTAATTTGATTTCAACACTTTTCGAAAGGATGTACATGAAACCAACCCTTATAAGTGATGGCATCCTATTTTATGGGAATATTATGTGAATGTAATAAAATTGCTTCTGGATTTGGTGCAAAAAATAGCACACAATCGAATCTAGAAGCAATTTGATTACATTCACATGGATTGTGGAAACTTAATGTCTATAATATTATGTGATTTTATTTCCATGTTCTAGCAGGATTGATGATTTGGTCCTCATTTTATTATTCAGCCAGTTCTTAATTCTCAGAACTACATATTGCATTTCCATCCCATAATCAAGATTAAGTCTCTATTCCTAAAATAATTCTAAACTGACTTATGACATAATAGAGAGATAGTTGAGTAATTTAGTCACCAAGGCCTATTTACAACTTAGTCACTTTACATGGGTATAGATGCTTAAACCCTTTTATCACTGATCATTAATGCATGTAATCCTTGGACACTGAAATAGGGTCTAGCAAAGCACTGAAATCGTACTACTTACAATTTAGGAAGCTACAAAAAAATTAAAAATTGCAAGACAAAAATGCATTGGACCAATTAAAAATTAGAAAAAAAGTTTTAAAAAATTGATAGATTAGACATGGAGAAACATTTATTAAGACAGTTTTATAGAAAACATTAATAAGAAGATTTTGAGGTGAAAATATTAATCTTCCACCTTTAGCCAAAGACTAAAAATTAATCATTCATAATTATAGCTTAAAATTCATCAACATAGTAATATAATAAAATCAACATAAAATTGGTTGATAATCAAGATGTTCCCACTCTCCTTAAGCTATATAACATGATCATAATACAAAGTATTGTAATGCCATAAAGTGCACCATGTGCAATTCCATGTCACATGGAACCCCCACTTTAATTGAATCAAATCTACACCTACACCCACTTCACCTCACTTACCAAATCACCTCTTCTTGTTCAAATTCCCAACCATGTGGACTATTTAGATTCAGGGTGCTTGCATTTTCATGACACACACTCATCCTAAAAATATATTGATAAAAGATGTTCATTTTAGTGTTACACCTATTGTCCATCATGGTGTAACACCTCCTTTGAATGTAAGACTTTTATAATTAATGTTGAGTTACCTTTGGATCTCGAGTTTTTGATACTCCTGTGATGATCTTTCTCAACAAGTATTTTATTCTATTGTTGTTTTTTGAATAACATATTGGGTAAATACAAAACTGTGTACTTCTACAGGACAGTCAACACAAAATTGAAGCATCAAACAAGACTTGATCAAGTTGCAGGTGGAACGTGAACTAAAATAGTAAGTAATGTAGAATAAATAAATAAATAAGTAATCTGTTGTGTCTACATTTTTTTATTTTCTAATATTACATCCATGTTCTATATTCATGGAATGGTTGAAAATTGAAATTTACAATTCGATAAAAGTACTGATGGGTGTTGTTACCTGCACCCTCAATCAACAACTTACCTCCATTTGTGGTCTCAAGTTACCTCCATTTGTTGTTCCATGCACCCTCAAAAGCATTAGATATGCATATTTATCATTTTAAGATCAAAGATTAAGGCCCCCTTTGTTATGCGTGTGCGCACACAAACACACAACATATACAACATATACAACCTTCACCATGCATATTTACCTAAGCACTACTAGGACCTAGCTAGTTGTTAGGGAGTTAGAATATATTAGAAAATGGTTAGGAGGTTAGTATAAGTTAGAATTTCCTATTATAAAATTGCTAGGAGGTTAGTATAAGTTAAAACTTCCTATTATTTTGGTCATTCCTTTGAAGATTTGGATGATATTCAAAATCCTTAATTTTGGCATACATAATGCCTATATATTAATGTATTTTGCTCTTTTCTAGAGAAAATGGGAGAATGCAAGTTTTACAATCATTTTATTTCAGAGATTATCTTCTTTTCTGTTTGCAAAGATCGATGAATTTTGTCTGCAAATTTAACCTTTGAATACTAGTTAGCTTGGTCTTCTCAAAAAGTCTCCATACTAAGTCATTTTAACCACTGTGTGCTAAAATATTGTCACACTTATATGAATCATTGCATGCAAGGAAACTCAAGAATGAGCCCTCACAAATCGATCCATAGCTCTCTATGCATGGAGTTGCAAGATTTTAGATTTTGCTCTCAGCTAGAGCTATAAACTCATGACCTTGCTAGTCAACCACACAATGAGAGATTCCAAATCAAAGACAAGGGAAACAATACCAATATCTCTAATGAAATCCAAATATATGCAATGCAATACAAGTAAGCTAAGAATGAGAATGCAATCTAGTCTATGGAAATGAAAGTACAATGCAACTAATCTACAAAAGGAAAGAACAAATGTGACCAATCCCTCCTATTTAGACTATGTGAGATTAATCTATTTCATAAAAAAAAATCTACACTAAGAATGTCATTATCATGCAACTATGAAAGCAAATATGAAATGAGATGCAAAAAAGTCTTCAAAGCTTGGATTGCAAGAGTGTCTTCAAAGAGAGTTCCAAATGACCTAGAAAACCTGCAGCATAATATTAGCATGAAAACCTAAGATGAAAATGAGGAAGAGAGCTCTCATTTTATAAGAAATGAGATGAAAATGGACCATTGAGATTAAGAGGCAAAAGACTTAATCAACAGTGGAGGAAAAAAGAAGTTCGATCCTTGTGCACAAATATCCTCCAATAAGAAAATAGAAGTTGACTTTAGTGTCCATATGAGATAAAAAATATTTTTTCTCTTTTTATAAAATAAGAATAATTCTTTATTTGTGCAACATAGGATAAGAAGAAAAGTGAGGATTTTTTATTTAAATAAAAGGGGAGGAAATTCTTTTTAATTAAATAAAAGCTTAGGATAAAGTGATTTTATTATTTAATTAAAAGAGATTTTTAATTAATTAAAAGGGAGCATGTTCTCTTAATTAAATAAGATTTTTATTTTTTTCTCTTTTAAATTAAATAAGGCTCAAACCTTAGGAAATATTGAATTGATTATGATTTGATCAAGGAAATTGATATAATTGATAAAATGTTGATTTTCGAAAATATTGATTCAAGGATTTGATAAGTTGCTAAATGGGGGCCCAAAGTCTAGGCGATCATTTTAGGGTGCATACATTTGCCTCTCTTTGACTAATGTGAAATCAATTTGAGATCACATGCAGTCAAAGAATGAAGTTAAAATGTGAGATCGATTTGGGATCACAAAACAACTCAGATGTGAGGTCGATTCAAGATCACATCCGGACAAAACATAAACAAAGGATTCTAGACATGAGGTCGATTCGGGATCATATCCAAAATAAGAGATAAAAATCTCAAGCTTGAGTGAAAGCTCACATAAAGATAGCTGAATCAAAGATTAAAGCTGATAGGTACTGCCCCCTTGGAATCAAAATCAAAATTAGGTAGAGGAGTAGTAGAAAATTGATAAAGATGATCAAGTCACAATAAATCATAATCGAAGGATGGAGCATGATAGGATAACCATCAAAAAGTGAAGATATGCCCCAGGTTGATGAGGTTTGACTAAAAAAGATGTAGGATAAAGATTAAGTCAAACCTCAGAGAGAGGAAGTGAAAGGGGTGAATGAAAGACTAGAAGTTTGGAAGACATGGAAAGGAAGAAATTTCATCAAAGATCGAAGAATTATGCCTCAAAAGGTCAGTCAACTACATAGAAGAATGAGAAAACTTGGAAACATGACTTGGATTTCAATTTCAAGTCTGAAAATGGATAGAAAATGATGTGATATGAAAGACCAGAAATGAAAGATATGATCAAGAAGAATCAGAAAATGAGCACAGTTGACCAACTAGTCCCTAGATGATAAAAAGGAGAGCTCTCTCCATATGCAAGATGCAAAAACTAAACTATGATGAACCTAAGAATGCAAGCTACTATGAAAGTGGTTGACTTGCAAGGTCACAATGCCTATAGACATCTAATTATCATCATCGAGCATTATTGGTAGCGTCGTAAGATCATACAATGCACACTAGCATAACTATGTGGATATGAATATGATCTTTATCAGATAGAAATGTGGAAATCCCACCTAGGCATCAAAGACATGGAGGTCAAGATGACTAATGCAGTGAGATTACCTAAGTATGATATGGCGAGATTATGCTTGTATCAAGACACATGAAAGTCGGGATAACTAGAAGCATGCACTCATAAAATAGTAAAGGATAATACCTTGTCAATCCATAGTGTCAAGTAAAACCAGCATAAATGCTCATGACAGTTAGGATCAACAAAATATACCCATAAGAAAATAAAGAAAGAAAACATGTTCTCATACCCTCAGTCTTCTAGCTATGCATCATCGAAAACTTCTCAGGGAGAGACCACTCATCAAAGAAATCCTCATAGATAGCACACAAAGAAAAATAAAGTCAACATATCTCAAGCGAGTTGATTGTCTAAGTGCGTGTGTGTTGGTCATAGAGTCAGACTCTGGTTACCACATCCATCAATGAGAAATATTGCATCATACTTAAACTATTAGGTAAAACATCTGTTAAGTGTTAAGAAACACTCGACACAAGGGTAGTGTTGAAAAACACTGTCTGGGGTGGTGTTGAAAAACACCTGTTGTGAAATGCCCCAAGAGACAAATGCACCTAAAGGACCTATGCTAATAGTTATCCCCCCTAGACAAAGATAAAGACCAATTCTAGACTATGCCAAATAAGGTCAAGACATGATGGAGAAATGTTCAATGTCGAGGATGCATGCTAACAAATAGGAGTGCAAAGGCCTCAAGTAGCGCCTATTTCCAGGTTTTCACCATTTGGAATCTTTTTTCATTTTTTTTTTTCTTTTCTTTTTTTTGTATTTTTGCTACCAAGGTGCTTGTTTCCAAGTTTTCACCAAAGCACTTTTTCTATTTTTTTTTTTGAATTTTTGAATTTTTTGACTTTTTTATATTTTTTCAGGACTTTTTATGCTTTTTAGGATTTTTTCAGCATCATATATCAATTTTTTTGGTATTTTTTCAGGATCAATAAGTATGTACAAAGGATGCCCCTAGACAAAATAAGTATCAAACTCCCAAGCAAGATCACATCGTGTAGTTTCAAAATATGGCAATGTGGGGAACAAGAGGGATTAGCAAGCTGGTGACTGAGATGGAGGAAAGGAGAATGAAGGCAAATGGAGGGAAGAAATCCTCAAGGTCAAACTCCTCAAGATTACCCAAGCTAGGGAAAAAAATTGTCATGCAAAGCACACTTGGACAAGCAATGAAAGGCTAGCATAGGATAAGTCACAAAAGCGTAATGCAAAAGAAGGAAATGATGCAGTCCAAAGGAGTAGACATATCAAGAGGTTTCGTAGCATCGTGTTTTACTTTTTTTATTAGATCAAGACCAAGGGGGAAAAAGATAGTGAAAGGCTATAATGAATGGAGGAAAATAAATATGAAGACTAAACATGAATGGAATGAAACCAAGATCATCGTAAGATAGCTCACAAGATAGCCAAATGTTTGTGTATAGTTCAACATTGTCAAGATCAAAGATGGAATGGAATGGATGAAACATGTAGAAGAACTATGCATGATGCCTGATTACCAAGTTTTCATCATGGTACTTATCCAAGGTGCCACAAGGGAGTAGTTTTCACCATAGGATGAATTTATTTCTCTTTACTTTTGCTACCAAGGTGCTTGTTTCCAGGTTTTTACCATGGCACATTTTCAATTTTTTTATTTTATTTGTTTTCTTTTTGAATTTTTCTATTTTTTGAATTTTTTTTTTGGAAGAAGGCAAGTTTTTTAGATAATGCTCCTTGAAAGGATAAACCATGATATGCCAAGGATTCAAAATGATATGCTCAAAGATGCTGATAGGGAAAGGAAGATGGAAGAGAAAAATGGAGGATAAGGTTTTATGTAAAGCGAGTGAGGTTGGAAGATAGGAGGAATAGGAAAATGAGGAAAAAGGATAGAAGGTAGAAGGATAATGAATGGAAAGATTGTGAAAGAGTAGATGGAAAGGAAGGCAAGATCAACATCAACACACACCTTGAAGGGTGGCAAGAGGGTGGAGGAAATGTGAATGAAGGAATACGAGAAGGAATATGTTGAATGTTTAGCAGAGGTTGTAGTTCAGGCACATGGAATGGAAGAATGTTTTTGGAAGAAGATGAAGTGGAAGCTTTTGGAAGCTTGAATGTCAACCTCACTTGTTGTTCAACATAAGAATCTCTTAAGAGAGACTTTGGAATCTATATAGCCATAGGCTTTTCATTTTTTTTTTATGATTTAGAGAGAATATCTTCAATGATGGATTTTGGAACCCATACTTGTCTTGTAGTTTTCTTCTTAGATGTCTCTTTTGACTTTATGCCTCCATGTCGATTAGAGTAGACATGGTGATCTTTTTTTGATGGAGTCTTGTATTGCTTCTTTTTCTTGTATTGAATATTCAAGTTACTTCCAAAAGACTTGGGACTTATGGAAGAAGGAGGATATGACTGGTTTAGATGAGTTGGTGGATGAAAAGGATTCAAGGGTATGCATCTATGTTGATCTTGAGGAAAGATAGGAGATGGAGGGATGTAAGGACCCAAAATGGATGATGAATTAAGAGAATTAGAAGGGGAAAGTGAAGGGATATAAGGACCCAAGATGGAAGGAAAACATGAAGCCCTTAATATTGGTGGAGGAGATCCAAGGATGGACATGGAAGATGCAAAAGGATAATCAATAGTTTCATCAACATATATATGAGAACCAAGGACACCATCATTTTTAGAGTGAGCATTAGGATTTGCAATAAGATCATGAACATCTTGAATAGGAGAAACTTCTTTGATAGGATTGTTCAAAGCTTGCAAAGACTTAGGAAGAGTAGAAAGTGGAAGCAAACATGGAATGGTAGAACAAGAAGATGGAAGACTTTGATCTTGACAAGGATCTTTGGATAGCGTAAGCATATCATTTTGCTTTGGATTTTCAATAGGCTTAACATTGGAAGTAATGACACCATTTTTAATAACCTTCATGGAAGTATCATCTTTGGAAAGTGCAAGTGTAGTAAGGTAATTTTGTTTATCAATAAGCTCAATGATGTGAGTAGTAGCTTGATCTTGCTTAGGAGAAGATTCAAGACATGGTGGAATGAATGAGGAAGGGCGTAAAGGATTGAAAGAACTATGAAATGAATGAGAGATATTATGAATAGGATTGGATGACATGGAGGGTTCTTGATCTTGATCTTTTTTTATGTTATTTTCTTTATTATTTTTAGAGTCCTCTTGACATAGAGCCTCTTCTAAGGACAAGGAAGCAAGTTGGGATTGTATGGAAGACTTTGGAAGAGATGGTGAAGGACTAACTGAAGTAGGCATTATAATGCATGAAGACTTAGGCTCTTCAGGTTTAGCATTATTGAAATTATTCGCAGCCAAGTGACAGTTAGCTTGATTTTCTTTAAGAGGTAGCCCTTGAGGATAACTATAGGAAATCTCATGAAAAGCATTAGGACTTCTATTGAATGAAGGATTTGCGAAAGATTCAGAAGCTTTAGTAGATGTATGGGTATTGGATGAAGTAGGGGATGGAAGGGAACCATCACAAGACAAAGGTTTAGCATTAACATGATCTTGCTTGGGAGTGCAATCTTTATTTTCAGCATGAGAGTTCCTAGAGGAAGGATTCTTATAATATTTACATTTCAAATCAGCACGGTGCATTTTATATTCCTCAAAAGTAGTAGCTGGATTATAATCAAAGTATTGTTCACAAAACTCATCAAAGTTTCTTTCAAAATCTAAATCATATGTATCACCATCACGATCTTTCCAATATGAGGACCCATTTTCAGTAAGCACAAAGACACGACTAGGAGGACTCTTAGTAATAGAAGTGTCATAGGTATCACTACATTGTCCATCATCATAGTCATCATAGTCATCATAGGTGGGTGCGTCACTCTTTGCGGAAGAGGTATCATAAGGACTATCACATTGCTCATTATGGTATGTCTTGTGAAGAGAAGTAGACTCTTTGAAGAAGTAGAAGAAGAATGAGATTGTGAATAAGAGGAAATTGAAGACATAGTGTAGGAAGAGGACTTAGATAATGAGGAATTTGAATAATGTTTAGAAGAGTCATGATAAGATTTAGAATGTGAGGAATGATGAGAAGATTTAGAAGATGAAGAATATTTGGATGAGATCATGAGTATGATTCTAGCAAAGGTGTCTGATTTAATCAATTTTTCTTTTATTTTTGTCATAAATTCGTCACTCGTGAGAATTTTGGAGGAACAACACTTTTCGAATATGTCAATGAGCTCAAGATCATCTATTCTTAATAAAGGTTTCAAATCCAAATATTTGAGATTCATGGTTCTAGAAGAAGAAGAATCCTGATTTTATATGAAAAGCTACTCTAGCAATAATGTTTATTCATGGAGTTCAAGCACGGGCTTGTGACACCCACAAATACATTTCTGTAAATTTGAAGTTGATACTTTGTATATCCTATAACATCTTGAATTCAACAATAAAATTGAAGATTCACCTTTATCATTTGGCATTATGCACATGGTCTTGATAAGATTGTTATTTGATTATCTGCAGTATCTTTTCCTCTCTATGATCACAACATAGTTATCTCTCTTTTCTATATATGCACACACCTTTGTAGCATTTTTCCATTGATAATACTGTAGATTCATGATTCAAATATGCATATCATTTGTCATTGTTTGAAAGAGATAAACCCTTATTTAAATGCACGTCAGTTATGAATTCCTTCTTGTTAGCATATGCACAACTTGTATCATTTTTTCAGTGAACACCATACTACATCTTCTTTTTCCTTGACTGTGATAAGAAATACATATTCCATTTGAGCAATGCATCTCTGATTACTCTATTTAAAAACAACATCAAATCCATCTTATTAGGTTAGTGAACATGACCAAATGGTCAATTTTGTGTGATAGTGCCATATTTGAAGACATTCATGCATTAATATTTGTCAACTAATGGTGTTCACTAACCTAATGATATCATGTTGTTTCTAAAAAAGGTTTCTCAACTATATGAACTAAGTCCCTTTAATTTAGATACCTGGTTTATATAATAAAAACATGCATAATGATGACCATAAATAGTAAAAGGTTTCATGGATTCATGTCCCTTTAATACTATTGTTCAGTTTATGCAGATGCATATTTTTCTATTGCATTGATATTATAGATAGATGTGCAGGTCTGAAAGATTTTGATTGTTTGTATGATGTGTTTAGGTCTTATGCATTGCTTAGATCTAGCTAGATCTAACATCTTTTATTCCATGATGTAGGACAAAAACCCTAAAGACCTAGGACATGAGACATGAAGACTCAGACAGTAAACCATGAAGACTTGGACCAGATAGACAACCAGCTCCTAAATGCAGATGACTCCAAGGAAATGCATGGGACCCTACTCATACCTCTATCATGCCTTCTATTTCTACCATTTGTACTCTCTTTCAACATGAAAGATGAAATATGAAAGAACATTTGTTTATTACATTCGGTTTGAATGCACAATGTAATGATCAATTATGAATTTGAAAATTTGGATATGATCAATACTTAGAGTACAAAATAACAAATGATATGAATGCAATAGCAAAATATTTAACTTCATCAACTAAAAAGTAAAGTTAAATGGATGTACCTTCATGCAATCTTTTCCTATTTATGTTTATCATCTTGCATGTAGAAAATTAGGATATGAATCTAGTGACTTCTGCTAGATGTCTGCCTACTAGACATGAACTATAGACCTTATTCATTAGGAAATGGAGTTAGAAAACTAGAACATGCATATGTAACCTTTATTGAAGTGAAAATGCACCTAAACTAAGACTCATGCAACCTAAAGAAACCTAGTGCTTGACAACACTTATTGAAATGAAACCTAAACTGAAAAAACTAACCCTCAAAGAAAAGCTTGAAGAATGTTCCATTGACTAGAATCGACAAGATCTCTCCATCTATAGTAGACAGCTAAAAGCCATTATTCTCTTTATACTCAGAAATGACAAATGGGCCTGACCAAAATTTGTCAAATTTATCATGTTGTCCTGGTCTACTTTTCATAACATCCCATTTTAGAGCTAAGTCACCTTGCTTGAACTCCCTAGGTGTAGCTCTCTTATCAAAAGACCTCTTAGTTTGATTTTGTCTCAAATCCATATTCCTTAAGGCTTTTCTCATTTCTTCTTCTAGTTGTAAAAACTTAGCATATCTTAGCTTAAGGGGGTCTTCTTCAAATAGCAACATTTGATTAGCTAATTGTAAGGCTGTAAACTCAGTAGAAATTGGTAACCTGGCCTCTTTACCATAAACCAGTACATAAGTTGAGTTCCCAGTAATCTATTTTGGAGTGACCCTATCCAGCCATAGGGATGCTTTGATTTTAGAATAAAAATCTCTTTTTTTCTCCTGCAAAGTCCTTTTGATAATCCTTATGAGGTTTTTGTTAGTAGACTCAGCAAGTCCATTACCCTTTGAGGGTAATAGTTAGATGATGTATTCAGATAAATCCCATTCTTAACAGCCCACTCTATTATTTTAGAACCAACAAAAGCCAATATATTATTTGAAATAATTGATTGAGGTACTCCAAACTTGGTTATAATATCTTCATAAAATTTGAGAACAACAGATCCAGTTGATTCTTTCAATGCAATAGCTTCAGTCTACCTTGTGAAATAGTCTGTTGCAGTCAAGATCCATTTATGACCTGCACTAGAATTAGGATTAATGGGACCTATAAAATCCACTCCCCACTTGATGAATGGTTGATCCATAATGATAGGCTTTAGTGGAAATGTTGCTAGCCTTTGTTTGCCTGCAAAAAGAGCACATTTTTTACATCTTCTTGCCCAAGAATGGAGATCCTTAAATAAATCAGACTAGTAATAACCAGCTCTCAATATTTTCCAAGATGTGGTCTTGAGATTGAAGTGTCCTCCACATGATCCATCATGAAATTCAAATAATATTTTGCTTTGATCAACAAAGTCAATACATTTCAGCAACATTCCAGAAAAATCCTTTCTATAAAGTATACCATTAATCAAAACATAAGGAATAGACTGTAAGCTGAAATACCTTCTCTAAAGTTTTATCAAAATCAAACCTTTTGCAGAATCTGTATGTTTGTTGGCTAGTTATCATTGTTCATGGTGCATACCCTAATAATGGATCCTAAGTCAACCTATATGTTGGATAGTGAATGTTAATGCAAATTTCAACAGTTTGTGTACTATGAAGGCTGGTTGGAAGTTTTCCTGACAAATCAAAATCAAGTTTTGGTGTATCACCCACCTTTTTCATTCAGTTTTTAAGTTATCTTTCTTCCCTTT
The DNA here is from genome assembly GCA_027943335.1 of Chamaecyparis obtusa. NCBI lineage: Eukaryota > Viridiplantae > Streptophyta > Pinopsida > Cupressales > Cupressaceae > Chamaecyparis > Chamaecyparis obtusa. The sequence goes on along the minus strand of BSBK01002307.1, from coordinate 1,040,910 downwards.
TCAAATCAAAGTTTCAATCAAAGGTGATATTCCAAATCCAATAGGAACCAGCCTAGAATCTGGAGATTCCTTCTCAATCAGAGTCCACCCACAACTTGAGAAGGTTTCCATTGTTAGTTCATGAAATAGTAGTGTACCCTAATGCCTAAGTTAGGGTGATATTTCAAGTCCTTAACAATGATCATGCTCACAATAAACATACTTAATTCATCATCACTATTTTTGTTGATTAAATTGTATCAATGATATTTCTCTCTCTCACTGCACTTGTCAAGAACAATCAATTAATTTGGTGACTAAACCTTTTGGTGCTATTCATAGTTTAGGGCAAAATTAGAGTTCAATGTAATCAAGTTTCCACAATCCATTTGAATATAAATGTAAGATTTTGGTTTATAAATAAGAGTTGTTTCTGGTTTATTTATTAAGGGGGAATAAGATATAATATAGTGTTAGAATAAAATTTGTACAAAGACATGTAATGCTTATGTTAATGATCTAAAAAGATGCAAATATAGGAATTGAAAAAGAAGATAGTGCCAAGAAACATTTTCACAAATATGAAATGGGAGGAAAAGTAATAATGATGCAGGAGCATCCCAGGGTAGTTGGCTATCCTACATGTTTGGGAGATTTGATGGAGTTTTGTGGACTTATTTTCATGTGTGAGGGGTTTGGTAGAGTTGGATAGACCTAATTTGGTCTTTGGTAATTGGTTATGGAACTTGGCATGATCTTGGTTGCTCAGCATGGCCTAGGGGAGCTTGGCCTTGCTTAGGAATTTGGTGCCTATTTCAGGCTGTATAAGTAATTTTCCACAAAGATTTAGAAGTTGAAAATTTCAGGGATTGAAGAGGGCCTATATTTCTACCTACGGTTTGAAGCACGAGTTCTAATTCATCCAGAGCTAGGAGATATCGCAATTTTACTAAGACATCTATTTTGGAAATTTAATTGTTGTTGTTGGCCGACTTGTGGCATTTAATTTCGGTATTTGTATTTAATTTATATTCTGGGCCGACCTGTGGCTTAGATTGGTATAAGTAGAGGTTGTGGGGGAAGTCTTGAGGATTCATTCATCCATCTTGGAGAAGAGGAGGTGGATGTGGGGAGATTTTTGAGGAGAGCTAGTAGCTGCGGCTTGGGAAACAAGGAGATTGCTTGGTGGCTTGCGAGCACAAGTTTAGATCTTCCTTGGGGGTTCCTACCAGTGTGTGGATCTGGGCTAGCTAGGGTTTTGGTTTGGATCTTGCGGGATCTTGTGGAGTTTCTATTGTAATTGCATTGTATTTGGCCGTAACCCGGAAGGCCTTACAGCCGGGCATGTTGGATGAAAATATAATGATTCTATTATGAGTATTGGCATTGTGTGGATCTATATCTCTGTATTGTTATTATATTCTTGTGTGTGGTTATTTGCTGGGGGCTAGGACATCTCCATCGGGGATCCTCCTACCTTGCACTGCATCAAATAACATTAACAATGTCAAGATTCACAACATTAATTTTCACTTGCGAATGAGTTTCTACATTGGGTTGCCTAGCATCAAAAATATGTTGAGTTGTAACTAAGAGTTGTAATACCCCAAAAATGGGCTATAGGTTCATTAACCTCCTACATCAACAAATCAAACGAAATCGATACAAAAGTCCTAACCAAAGGCACATATGCACATTATTGATTCTTAATTGATTATCCTAAATTCTGCATCAGGGAATATTCTTAGCAATATTCTTATTTATCCTAATTATCTTTGATTCAATAATTATTCAGCGATAAATCCTATTTATCCTAAAGTTTGATTAAATGAATATTCTGAATATTTAATTAATCAGATTTAATTTTGCCACTTAATTATTTAATTAGATTTATTCCTAATTAATATTTTTTATTTTGACAATAAATCAAAATTCCTACAAACAATCAATTGAATATTTATTTAATTGATTTAAAATCAAAGTTGTCAAATTTAATGATTTAATTGGAATAAAGTTTGATTTAATAATTGATTAACCCATAAATCAATTGTTTTAATTCAAAAAAATTAGTTAAGTGGAAAATAAATCACTTTATTTATTAAATTAATTCATATTAAATCATGCACAATCATAAAAGTAGTTAACTTTAAATCAATTTTCAATTTCAATTTGTTAACTTTCTAAACTCAATATCTGATGATGAGTTGGAAAAGAGAACTAAACTCTATTTTGAGATAAACACTGCTTTTCCATGATTTTTGTGAGTTAATTATCTCTGATTTCTTGTTAAGTCAAAAATCAACCTGAGTTTATCAAGAGTGATTTATGGCTTTTCTCAATGCATCCTCAAGCCTTGGATTTCTATAAAATCAAGGCTTAGCTCTTCACAATTGATCTCTCAATCTCTCGAACTTACACAATTACTCTAGTGAAATTACATACGAAGGATCAAGCTTTTTCGATAGGCGACTTTGTGAGATCAATTCATAATTTTTTATAGTTTTTCATATCAATCCATATCATTCTTAGCTTAAATCTACACATTATTCATTCTAGCTTAGATTCATACAATTTTTGTCCTCATTACATAGAAAATACAAAAATATAGATTAAAGCTACATTCATATAATTTTTCATTCTTTTGCATTCAAATCCTTCATTTAGGTGTTGCATTGTCACTGATCTCGGTCTAATCTGAGAATACATACTTGCACCTACTAGAAGTTAGTAAATCACTTGGTTAGCTTAGTGTCAATTACTTGCAGATTTCAATTTTGCTAACCTCTGATGTTTTACTAAAGTGTTGTGTTGACAGCTGGGTACAATTTTTGCACACACATTTTTGGCACCCACCGTGGGGCCCTGAAATGGGTTTCCCTTCTATTCTATCAATTTTTTATCTTTTTCTATCAAAACTAAGATTTTTAATTTTCTATCCGTACTTCTGTATATCCCTGTAGGGATTCTCGCACAAGATTTTTCATCATATCACGTGAAGTTTCACTGGTTTCAGCACTTCCTCATGCGGGACCACATCCTTCCTTGCGCGAGACCGTATCCTAACTCGCACGAGATTTTACATCCAGAGACACAAAATCTACAGATCTATACTTTCATATTATTGATTTCTGATGCTTACTATTTGCTGTTGATTTCTCTTGATTCTATACTTTTGGAGACAATGTAATACCAGATTGTAGAGTTTTCAAATGTGTGCTAAATTCTGGATTGAAGAGCGTTGTAACTGAGGTATTCTACTATGATCCGATAACACATTGATTTGGATATAAAATGAACATCTCTTATGTCTAGCTTGTGTGACTTTCCATTTTTTATAAATCAGACTTCATTTTGGGCTATAAAATGAACATAGATTTATTTTTTGCATATCTATTTCACATAGTAAATAGGCCCTATGAACACTATTTGTGGATGATCTTGAGAGAGTGGGCTTCATTCGCTTGTTCACGCATGTGAAGCTCTTCTTGACGAAGGATCCCCTTGTAGGTAGGGAGGATACTGAGATTATCTTGCGTTCCACTAGGTTTTGAGTCCTTAGTTTTTGATCGATATATTCTCTCTTTGGAGAGATTGATAGACCATAAGTTGTTGACATCAAGAATCTTGGTGAGATAATTTCAGTCTTAGCATGTTGGATTAATCTATTTTCTTTGTTTTGGTGATGTGAAGAGGCTAGGGGATTATGCTCTACTTCCTTTTTGGATAGTACCAAAAACTCAGATCCTTGAATCTGATCTAGTCCCCCTATGGTATCTTTTGTGAGTCACCTTTAGAGAGGGTTAACTATAGTGTAAATTCCCTTAATTGGGTAAACCATGTGGAAATGTCCTTTTGGAGGAAATCTTCACAGGTGTGGTCTCTTGTTGGGCTATTAGATCTCCCTAGCAACTCCTGATTGATTAAATTCTTAGACTGTGTCAGAACCCCAGTGGGCCTGGATTGGAGTTCGCCCTCTTGAGATCACAAAAGTTGCAGAGTCATACCATTACTACAAACCCTAGTGAGGCCAAATTTTTCATTTTCTAGGACTATGTGCGTTATTGAAAAACTTTAAAGAACATACACAAGTAGCATTCTTAGGGATTAGCACAATAAGTCACTATTGCTTGTTCATGTGCAAGGTTGCTTTTGCCCTTGTACATTATTTTTGAGATGATTTCTTGCTTTCCTTTACTTATTGTTCTATGTTTTTGCTATCTACTTGTTCCTTTGGAAACAAAATGTCACACGAATCTGCATACCTGGACAGAGAAAATCTTGCAAATAAACTGATTCTAAAAAATGGAAAAATTACAAAATCTGAACACAAATCCTTTTCTGGTGTAAAAAATGAATATTCTGTTAGAGAACAGCCAGCGTTGTGTCTCAAAATTTGTTCTTACCTCAAAAACTATGTTGTACTATCAAAACTTTGTTCTTCTATCGCGTGAGATTTTAGTTTTCTGGGTATTTCCTCACATGAGATAGCATCTCCTCGTGCACAATCTGGTACTTCCATGCACAGGACAACATTTTCTCACGCGAGACTGTCTGCAATGCCCCACTAGGGAACCTAGGAGAACTTAACCTAAACATGCATCTAAGTTTGCAGGATACTTTTTTTTAAAAGTTAACATATAAGAACATCAAAGTTTTACAATATGGAAGCAATACAATGAAATGAACAAATCACATAGGTTACAACTCTCACGGATTCCATGATGAAGATTACGTGAATATAAAATTAATTAATTAGATTAGGTACAATTACAAAACTCATATAAACAAAGAAAGATAAAAATAATATCACATAAAGATAACATAAAAACAACTGGTACCATAAGGTATCCATAAATCTACATCCACTGCACATGTCGCAGGGTATGTAATACAATAACTAAAAAGAAGTACACATGATATCTATGAGAAACTGATAGAAGATATAGGATCACAAAGAAGAAGAAGAAGAGTACAAATCCATCAAACAAGATTAGGAAGGAACAAATGCCATAGGGATCATCCAAAACTGGTACACAAATGTCAAAATCTCAAATGGTAGAAGAATCACTACTACCTGACCTCGTGACCCTAAATGGTCCACTCCCACCGTGCTGAGGAGATAACAAAAGATCCCACTTGGATAACAAACATCAAACAAATCAAGCTGAGGAAAGGATCCTGAAAGCTCTCTAACTCAAGGTGAAAAAAATAATAATGCCATGAAAGAATCACTAATCCAGAGGCAACTGACACATGTAGGATAACTAGACTATGCATAGGAAGGTGTCATCATGTACGTCTAACCCTTGAGTTTTGTCCTGGTAATCTCTATGGATCTCGGCACCCAAGTGACCATACACGGTGTCAATGACCTCTTGTACAGATGAAGCCATCAAATATGCCAACTCATCCCTTATAAAGGGGGCTAGTCATCTTCTCCATTCCCACCTTAGTCTGTACTAGCACTAAGCTAGGCCGAGGAAACCATATCTTGTTAGGTTCATTTTAATATCTCTCAATGTTATATTATGTTATCACTTGATTATGAAAACTTAAAAATAAGTGATCTTGGTAGCCACTTATGGGCCCCGACGCTTATTGCAAGCCACCTCCTACTACATATCTAGGTAAACTACCCTAGGCTCACAGATCTCACATAGATCACAAGATGATAATAATGTCCCTCAGGACTACTCCGAAGAATAATAGGAACACATTGGTTCTCACATAACCATAATGTCACAAAACACTCTCAACGTGTTCACAAAAGAATATATACACATGATCCCTTCGACTGGACATAAAATTCAAAATCATACTCTCCTCTATAGAATATGAAGTAAAACTCAATACGACATGAGCCCAAATAGTCAAGACAAAGATGATAACGGAATACACACACACATCAAATATAATACTGAAACCATGTCATAACCAACTCATACCCAAGCCTTTGTTTTCCCCCTAGGTCTTCTAGTACCCAATAACCCATAAATATCACAAGAAGGAACATCAGGCATGAAGAATACAACACTCACATAATAGTAACTAAAAACTATCCATAAGCATTTAAATTCCATTTTGAGCATAATTGAATCCAAAACATATAAATAATGAAACCTACTAGGAAAATCTGAACATAATCATTACAACAATATCATAACTAGAGAAATTATTCCCTAATGATGTCCTATGGATCTAATAGAATAAAAAGCCCAATTTTAGTAGAAGCATAACACTTATCAGGGCATCAATTCCAATATTAAGGTCCTTTTCCTATAGGATCACAATTCTAAAAGTATCCAAGGTAAAATCTATAGATCAAAAGACCTAAGCAAATTAGATTACTCTATTAGCAAATTCGCTATAAACATTACTCCAACAATAACCATGTAGAAAATAATCCTAATTCGAGACTATTATTTACACAAATAATGTATATAACAACCAATTAAACATCTATATTAAATTAGTTACTATAACTTTAAGAAAAAAAACCATAGAATTCAATATATATTCACAAAAATCCAACTACTTTCAAATAATTAATATAAATGTATATATGCAAGTATATTAAATAAAATATTATTTGATACATATATAATTAAGCTATCTATTTAAAACAAATCACATATTAAATAAATTATATATTAAATAATATTCAGATTATATACTGCCTCAATGAGAATAACTTGCCAACCTGGACGACTGCAAGTATTATAAACGAGAGCATCCAGTACCTCAAGTCCTTTGAAAAAGTCTACGTGGCTCATGAGTATAGGGAGGCTAACCAAGTGACTGACAGGCTGGCCAATTGGGCTGTCAGGAAAGGCGAGGTGAAAAGATGGATGGATGGTTATATGATTCCACTTGAAATCAAGGAATTAATTGAAAGCAAGAGAATCCCAGGTAGATTGGGAAATATTAAAGTTTAATTATGACAGTTTATGTGTTAGGGGAAATGTGTCGATATATGATGTGTGAGTATGTGAGCCAAAGTATGAATCACCTGGGAAATTATCATCATTGCACTTTGAGGCCCATTTTCGGGTTTATTTTTCATAATTTCAAAGGAAGGATCGAGAATACTTCTCTATCCATCTGCTGGTCCCAAATTTTAAAAAGCATTATGATTAGAAGAATTTTTTTCAGAGAGAGGCAAAATGGTGGGAGAAAGACACAGGAGGGAACCAGAGGATGAAGCTGAGAAGTGGTAGAGGTGTTCGAAGGTCTGGGGCATTTTGAGTAAAGGAGAGGTGACTTCATTCATTGAAATACTATATGGGTGGAAACCCTCTGTTACCAAAACCATGGTGAAGAACTGGAATGAGGGGAGTGTCAAAATTGATGGGGTTGAGTTCACGGTGACAGAGGAGGTTATTTATGCGGTTACAGGCATACTCATTATTGGGAAGAAGTTCTACAAAGATAGGCGCATTTCAGGTCAGGTGATTATGAAATTTACCAAAGGGAAGGAGGAAAAGAAGGCTGTGGTGAAGAAGGACACTTACTACTTGCCGAGGTCCATAAAACCACTATGAAGGTTTGTGTTGAGGGTGATTATCAAATAAATTTCCTTGGACACGAGATTCAACCGCATCTACTCCTAACATTTCATGCTTCTTAACCACTTCAGGTTGGGGGCTAAAATTTCTATCCCTTTTTACCTTTATTCATCTATTAATGATAATATCAACGATTATAGGAAGAAGCCTATCAACAACCCTGCTTTCCATGAGGCACTTTTGTTGTTGATTTATGAATTTTTTAAGGCTAGAACTATTGGTAAAGAAATTAAGCAGGGAAAAGGGGGGAAGGAGGGCTCTGATGAGGATCTCGACTCAGGTGAAGAAGAATACATCCCTTTTGATACTAAGGAGATCCAAGATATGCATTCATACACAGATGCAGAAGCCTCCCCTCACACTAAAAAAGGTAAAAAGAAGATTAAGAAAGAAAAATTGGAGAAAAAGGAGAAACTTGAACCTAAGAAGAGCATTGAGATCTCTTCTGATAGAGATTATGATGAGGAAGTGGAGGGTATGGAAACAGAGGGAGAAAGTGTTGATGAGGAGGAAGAAATGATCAGGGAGGAGGAGGAAACCAAGGAGAATAAGAAGAGAGAGAAAAATCACAATTAAAATGCCTGCGGACAAGGAAGAGGATACTGATGTCAATTCTGGAAGGAAGCAGAGGAAAAGGAAGAAATTTGAAGAAGATAAAAAGGAGGAAGGACAAGAGGAGGGGAAGGACAATGAAGAGGATGAGGAGAGTCAGGGGAGAGAGGATGATCAAGTGCAGGACTGTGAGGAGCAAGGGATTGACCAGTACACCTGTAAGATCTCCGATAAAGAGAAGAGTGTGGTATGGAGAGATTTCCACAATGTTTCTGTCAGGATGGGCATAAAAAGGGAAATGATGAAAACTATGGTTAAGGAAAACAAGGAGGGAAATATTCAAATGGAGGACCTCATTGACCCTGCCTTGGTTATTCTAAGTGACATCACAAAAGAAAACCCTCAGATGGATGTGCTCAACAATGCCAAAAACAGTGTCATTGATAGCTATAGAACTACCAAATGGACCTACCACAAAATCCAGGAGTTAAAATTTAGGGTGGGCAGATTGGAGAGGAAGGATAACAATAGCAAGTTTAGGCTTATTAAGGAGAAGAATAAAATGGAAAATAAAATGGAGGATGTGAAGAAAAGAATTCAAAGTGTGGAGGGAACTTTGCAAAAAATTGCTGAATAAAGCTACAATATCCTCAAAGCTTCAAATGACAATATTAAGGTTCTGATCAGTAAAATAGAGGAACATAGACATAGCAAGGAGGAGTCTCCCAATAGCAACAAAGATAGATCTCCAGAGGAAGGCCCAAAGAAGAGAACTAGATCCAGCACTATGAAGAAGGATACCCAGGAACTTGATAAGGATCTAGCTAACCTAAAGGAAGTGGTGGAAAAGGCGTCCGAGCTTGAGATTTGGGTGGCTGAGATCCTCATAGAGTTTGGTTGAGTGGCTCTCCTGGCTTTGTGTTTGGCTTGGTTTTTTGTTTCTGTCCCTGACTCTATTTTTTGGACTTTTTGTTTTGTTCTGTTGATGGACTGTGTTTGGCTTTCCCTTTTTTCTATGGCTATCTTGTTTATGTAAACTTTCAATGCTTTATCTTTGGTATGCTTTAACACTATAAGGGTTTCAGGGCCCCATTAAAACCTATTTTCCTTAATCAAAAAATATTCAGATTATATAATTTATTAATCAAATGAATTATAAATTAATTAAATTACTAATTAAATAATTTATAACTTAAAATAAATAACAATATAAATGAAATTACAAATTAACAATATTTAAACAAAGTATACTTTTAAAAACAAATTAAAAAATATAAAAAAATATACATACCTTATTGGGGGTGTCGTGGGGGCCACGACCTTCTCACGTGCAAGCCCCCCCCATGGTTCTCACAATAGCCTTGGCTGTTGTGTGCAACCTTGGTTGTCACAATAGCCAAAGCTGCCGTAGGCAGCCTAAGGACTACCGTGTGGGGTTGGGGGGTGGGACCCCCGCCCCACCTTAAATTTTTTTTTATTTAATTTTTTTTAAAAAAATTGTTTTTTAATAAAAACAAAAACAAACTTTTCCACCCACAACAAGTATATTTTTTAATTAATTTTTTTTATCCGAAAAATGAATTTATTAAAGGACATGTATTTTTGTTTAATCTATCTTTTCTCACTTTTTCTTTTGTCCACTACTAGTCACATCATTTCATTTGACTGTGTTTTTTTTAAAGAACAATAATTTCTGAAAACGGAAATATTAAATCACAGAACTTATTTCTAGAAATGGTAAAAGTTATTTTACTTTTTTTTTTACAATCAATTTTGTCTTTTCTCTATACATATTGACTATGTAATTTTTTTTTAATCTTTTGACTGTTTAATATATGACTGTATTTAATTTTTAACCAGAGAAATATATTTTCCAGAATTGATTTTTGTACCCAAATTAGGTTTTTCCATCCAAATTGAAATTTCTTTGAAGGGGGATATATTTTTCCCACAGCATATAGTTAAACTATAGTCCAGAATTGATTTTTCATTTTATAGGAAAACTATAAACAATCTTTTAACAAAATTTTGCTAGCATAATGGTATAATGCTTTTAATTTAATAAAAACCTAAAATATAAGATCTAAGGGTTTCTCTAATACCCAGAACAAAGAAAATACATACAGATCTAAGGAGATGATCAAGACATTATTCAGACACAGAAATTCATCAAACAAAAAATAGAAAGAACAGAATAAGATTTCCAGATCCTACCTGAGATCCAATGCCAGAAATTGAAAAGAAATCCCTTTGAAGATCTGAAAGTAGAATTTCTTCCTCAATTCAATCCAACCTACAGATCTGAAATTGTGTAGAAAATAGGCACCTGATCCAGATGCACAATGAAGCCAAACCAACAAGCAATCACAACAACCCAAAATCCCCAAAATAAAAAGCACACAAGCTCCCTAAAAATTCCTCCTCCAAAACTTGTCTCTTCTCCAAATGAATGCAAATCCCCTCTATTAGGGATTCAACTCCTCCATTCATGCAAACCCTAGATGACTCATTAGACAACTCCTAATCAAACTCCCACTCTCAAGTTGAAAGAAAATACTAATTATTAATTAAAAATATCTTTAATTGTGCACAACACAACTTAGACTCCTAAAGACAAGTTGTCACATTTTTGAAACAAATCACATTCAAACTTAATAAAGCACGTCTAAATATAATAATTTCTCATTAAATAATTTAATATTCAAATCACAATTAAAACATGCAATTCAATTATTTAATATCTAATGGATCATTATTAATCCTATTTTCACACAATTAATTAATTAAAACCAAATATCCTAATATTTGATTTTTAATTAATTAATAATCACACAAAAGCATAGAAATTAAATTTAATATTATTTTCCAACTATAATATTAATTTCCATGACTATAGAAAATCGCATACTCAAAAAGCAATAAAACAAGATCATCATATAAAACAAACAAGCTCAAGGAAGGGATCCACGAACTTTGTCGACCTGACAAATTTAGATAGGGTAGTCAACAGATACTTGTCCAATCCTAGGACAAATGGGCTTAGGTTAGGGTTTTTGATTCGTATATTATCTCCCCTCTCTTACCATTTGAGATATTGCGATAGGGCACGCTCATCTTGACAATTCAGGGAAGTCGATGCCCGGTACCTGCAAACCTACATACAAAACCCACATGTACATACATATATAAATATATAATAGACAATGCGGAGATCAGTCGGTCATGTGGATCTTGCAATCACGTAACTATGACTCCATCCCTCAACCACATCAGACACGTCAAATAGAAGTATAAAACAAACACATCAACCATACACATGCAAGTATGGGGTCAGTAAAATCATACGCATCAATGATTTCCTAACATATAATCTATCATCGTAAAGTAATCATAACATTTATAAAATCAGACTAGGGGCGAGGTACTACACTGTTCCCAAATTTTCAAAATAGCAAGCTTATTCCTGTCAGTTGGTCAACTTTCTGTCAGATTTGATTTTTTTCTAGGATCCGTATGCTTATTTTCCTGTTGCACACTACCTGAAGCTAGATGTCTAGAGTTGAGAAATTACCTTTTGTCAAAAATTCAATCATTTGCAACCAAATCCCATAATCTGTCAAACAAATCATTGTGTCAGGAACATAGCAGAAACTAGAAAGAATTCAATCATTTTTCTAAAAGTGGTCTCTTGAGTCTGATCTAGCTTTCTGGTTTATCAATTTGAGTCTTTTTCATCTTGTGTCAAAACCTTGTCAAAATTATCTTCAAATTCAGTCTTTATACAAAAATGGCTAAGTGTTGTGAGCTCGTGTCTGCCATCTTTTAGGCATCTACCCATACTACTAGGGCACAATATCCTTTATTTACATCCAATCTAATCTATAATCAATCCAATCTTGACAAGGTTACATCATTCGATCTTCTTTAATTAAGTCATTCTTCAGTTTTCTTCATCTTGCTCTCTTGCTTCACCAAAGGTTAATGGTGGAAACTAGAGCTTCCTCACACAAGAAATCTGGAGAAGCACCCAATACCTTACCTTTGTCTACTCACGTGGGTCCAACCTTTGAACAACTCTATAATTTAGGTCTTTATGAAGATGATGGTCTCGATAATCTATGATTAAAAATTGGTTAAATACCCCCCCTCCATCAACCCATGGAGGTAATCAAAAAACTCCACATCAATCTATCCCAAGGAGTCCTAAAACTCCTAATATGTCTCAAGGAGGGACAAACCATAGGTCTCAAGGATATCACTCTCAAAATGGTGTGGATCAAGAACCCACACCTTTTGAAATTGCTTGATATCAAAATGATGATGACTTCAAGAAAATGATGAGGCATTTCTTGAAGGAAGACAAAGAAACATACTTCCTAGAGTTAGCTCGTCAAGGGGTTAAACTTCCTCCCAAATTTAATGTTGAAGATATCATTACGCATGAGGAAGAAACTCCAGTCACCACTATGATGAAATAGATGCATGCCATGCAAGTCAAGCTTAACAAACTTGAAAAAGAGAAGGAAATTAAGGAGTTTTCCATGGAGGCTCTATGCCCTTTTCCATTCGATAAAGACTTGTACATGCCACCATTCCCTAAAATAGTAGAGATTCCTAAATATGATAAGTATGATGGAAACTCTGATCCTCAAGATCATGTCAGAGAATTTTGTACTCAATCTATGGATTTCATGCATGAACCAACTTACCTAATGCATCTTTTCCCTCGATCTCTGGGAGGGTCAACTATTCATTCATTCTCAAAAATGCCTCCAACTATCAAAACTTTTGAGGAGTTGATCAAACTATTCTATCAAAAATACTCCTACAACATCCAACATCTAGTCACCATGATCGACATCTGCAATTTGAAATAGAACTCAGGAGAACCATTCCTGACTTTTCTGAAAAGATGGAGGAAGAATTTTTCTCTATATGCTAGACCCATTCCAAAAACTGAGAAGCTAGAAATCTTCATCAACAATCTTGTTCCAGAACTCAACTACCATTTGCAAATGCAAAATCATACATCCTTTGATAAGATGGTAGAAAATGCAATCAAAATTGAGTAAGTACTTGTGCAAAAAGGAGACATATCACTTCAAAAAGATAAGTATGAATCTGGATCCAATTCTAAAGAAAAAGGTAAAAACTAGAACAAGAACAAAGGTGTTGTCACTAATGGTGTTGATACTATTCGTGCCCCATCTAAGGCACCCGCTTTCAATCTCACTATTGGCACCCAGGCCATCAAAGCTTTCAAAGCTAAAACATCATAATCTAACAAGAAGCCATCTGATTATAAACCTTGGGCTACAGATCCTAAACACAAATTCACTCCTCTTGGAGATTCCTTGGAATCTACCATGAAAACTCTGTTGGCTAACAATATCATTTTCTTGCTTGAGATAAAAGTCTTTGATCTTGAACCTAAACCAAAATGGTGGAGAGAGAATGATTTTTGTGACTTCCATCACAATAAGGGTCATAAAAATAATAACTACATTCACTTGAAACACATCATACAAGACAAAATTGTTAATGGAGAAATCACAATTGTTAATCATAAGAGAAATAATGATCATACAACATTCATGGAGCCATTTCCAAAACATAATCAAGGAGTCTCTACTTCTCAACCTAACATGGGTGCTAAAGTTAATTATGCATACTTTGAAAATAATGTTTTCATAAATATGGTTGAACCATGCCTATCTGAGCGTTGCAATGTCATCACAATTGTAAGAAAGCATAGAGATAATCAATCAAAAAATGCAGTTACTTGATCACAAGATCAAGCGCATTTGCAAGGAAAAATCCCAGATTCATCCAATGTCCCTAAGATGCCTTTCAATCTTTCATCACTAAATCATCAAATCCTAAAGACATGAGGCCAACATCATACAATATTGTCCAACAACTCCAACATACAAATGTGAAAATCTCCATGTTTGAGTTGCTTAAGATATCTCCAGCTCATAGAGCCATTCTAGACAAAGCTCTGCTCGGATCCAATGTTCTTGACAACCTTAATTTAGATAGATTCTAGACTATGGTTGGTCATCTGATGTCTCTCTAGTATATTTCCTTTTTAGAGGAAGATGATAACTCTTTGAGTCATCCGCATAACCAGCCCTTGCACATTGAAGTCTTGATCCAAAACCATCGTGTCAAACGTGTGTTGATAGATGGAGGTACTGGTCTCAAAATTTGTTCTTACAGCTTGATCACACACTTGGGATTATCTGAAACTTCCATTGATCCTAAGAAGAAGATAACTATCAAAGCATATGATGATCAAGAAAGATCTTCCAAGGGAACTATTGTCTTACCTATCAGAACAGGACCTGTGATCAGAGACACCATATGTCAAGTTCTTGATCTACCTTTGGCTTAAAACATTCTTCTAGGGAGACCCTGGATACATGAAATGAGAGCTATTCCTTCCACATACCATTAGTGTATTAAATTCCCTTATGAAGGAGTAGAGGTGACCATTCCAACTGATCTATATACAACTTGCAATGCATTGAAAGAAAGTGTTGATAAACTTGTTCCTAATAATAGAGAATCTTCCACTAAGCAGCTAGACATGGTATCTACATCCAAGATGGAATACATTGCTTAAGAAGTCAAAATCAAAGATAATGGCATGGGAGAATACACAATGGAACCCATTTTATCTCTCACATCTCTCCCATTGTCCCCTAAATCTTATGGACAACCATCTGACAAAGAGAAACCTATAGCTAAAGAATCCCAAGTTATATTTAATGGAAGATTTGTCATAGAGAAAGTATCTAAACAAGAGTTTGAGGAAGATTAAGTTGTGCTTGCATGGTTATATAAGGATGAGCCTCAATCCCAATCAGTCCAAAAATGTGACTACTTCAAGAAAAATTCCTCAGAAGTCATATGGACTAGGGGACAAATTGATCACAAAAATGGGATATACTAGAAAAGGACCTCTAGGACTACAGGGTAAAGGTCTTCTATCACCTCTTGACCATCGTGGTTGAACAAACAAGAATACATCAGGTCTAGGATATAAGAAGAATCCTTTCTATCTTAGCAAAAACTCCCCACATGTCTTGGAACAAATTGAACCAAAGGAGGAAACAATACAATAGTCTGATACTGATAATTTAGACACCATTGAGGAGCTCATCCCTTATGAGCATTTTCCTAAAGAAATTAAAGACCTCCTTGAAGCAGAAGCTGATCCAATCAAAAGAGTTAATGTAGTAGACAAATGAGAACCTACTATAGAACAAGAGAGAGTTTCACCACAAAAACCAGCTAATCTCAAAGACAACCAAATAGACAAAAAGGAAGGTGGCAGCTATTCTGAGACAGATTCTCATGAGTATGAATTCAAATCAGAATCTAAGGGTAACCCTTCTTGGGGTATTCACCCTAACTTTACTCATGTTCTTAATTTTCCTAGAGGCATAGATGAGGAATCTAATGACTATGAATGGGGAGTCATTCTAGAGGAAGATGAGCTTATCACATAAAAACATGTTGATGTTATTCACCAATATGCACCTAAACCCAATGTAAGTCTAGATCGAAATGATGAACTTAACGAGTTTGATCCACCGATGGCTGAAGTGGACTCCCACAATGACATTGAGCCTATTCATGAATTGAGTGTTTTGAGTTGTAGTATCACCTTCAAACTTGAGAGTTAGGTTAGGACCAATGATGACATATCCATATCCATAAACACTATTTCCCAATCTTTCTCCACTTTGACTATCCAACATCCTGAACTTCTTGACCAAATCTCTATGAACTCGAACCAAGATATCTATAATTTTCCAAATGACTATGCCCTTGATTTCTACCTTAATGCAGTTGAGCCTATGATGATTTCCATCAGTGAACTGAGCGTTAGCATGATAGAGTCAGACATCAAGTATCTGAGTCAAAAGAATAAGAGTAAAAATAAAAAGAAAATGAGTTCTGAGGGTGAAAACCACTTTGTGGCAGTCTCAGAACCTACAAAATTAAAAATAAAAGACGTATCCGAAGGTGAAAACCTCTCTGAGGTGCCTAAGGATGAGATATTTGATGTCCTTCTGAGTCATTTACAAGATAGATCTCCAATACTAATTGAGCCCACTCAGTCTATCAACTTGGGAACAATAGAAGAACCACAGTTGATCCATGTAGCACAATCCTTATCAGAAGAAGAAAAGAAAAAATTTACCACATTCCTAAGAGAAAAGAAAATCAAATTTGCATGGAAATATTCAAATATTCTAGGGTTGGATCCTGATCTTATAATGCACCATTTATCTATAGCTCCAGGCGTCAAACCTGTTAAGCAAAAAATGAGAAAGATGCATCTACATGTTGCACTCTTGGTTAAAGCTGAATTAGAGAAACTACTAAAAGCCAGATTCATCCATGTTATTGATTATGCTGAATGGATTTCAAATATTGTACCTATTTCCAAACCAGATAAATCAATAAGAGTATGCACAGATTTTAGAGATGTGAATAAAGCATGCCCTAAGGATGATTTTCCACTACCTAACATTGATATGATAGTGGACATGACTGTGGGCTTCGAGATGTATTCTTTAATGGATGGTTTTTCTAGATACAACTAAATAAAAATTACTCCAGATGATCAAGAGAAAACTAATTTCACATGTGCGTGGGGTACCTTCTGTTGGAATGTCATGCCATTTGGGCTTAAGAATGCTGGTGCTACATATCAAAGAGCTATGACATCTATCTTTCATGACATGATGCATCAAAATATGGAGCATTATGTTGATGATACTTTAGAAAAATCTATGATAAGATCTAAACATCTAAATGATTTGAGCAAAATACTAGATCGAATGGAGAAGTTTAGTCTCAAACTGAACCCTAAGAAGTGTGCTTTTGGTGTCACTTCTGGAAAGCTCTTAGGCTACATTGTTTTAAAGAAAGGAATTGAAGTAGATCTAGAAAAAGTTAAAGCTATCATGGAGATGCAACCTCCCAAGAATATCAATCAAATGAGAACATTACAAGGGAGAGTACAATCGATCATACTCTTCATATCTTAGCTAGCTGACATATCACAGCCTTTCACGAAAACATTACATAAAGGTGTGAATTTTGCATGGAACGAGGAATGTGAAAAGAACTTTAATCATATAAAGAAATATCTATCAAATCCTCCTATTTTGATGCCTCCTATACAAGGGAAGCCATTGATCTTATATGTCTCCACCACATATACATCACTGGGGGCATTACTAGCACAACATGATGAGAACAAGAAGGAAAGAGCTATATACTATATCAGTAGAACATTGGTATCATATGAGAAGAACTATTCAATGATTGAGAAAGCTTGTCTCGCTGTGATCTTTGCATCACAGAAACTAAGACACTACATGTTAGCTCATACCACACATTTGGTAGCTAAGATTGATCCACTAAAGTACCTACTAAGAAAAGCTTCCCTCACAGATAGACTAGCTAAATGGGTGATGTTATTAAGTGAATTTGGCATTGAATATGTTGAAAGAAAAGCTATCAAGGGCCAAGTTATTGCTGATCAATTGGCTGATGCACCTTTGTTTGATGATACACCAATGCAAATGGAATTCCTAGATTCCTCTATCAGGAATCTTTCTTCTAGAGCATGGAAGCTATACTTTGATGGCTCCTATACACAAAATGGATCTGGAGCAAGCATATTGTTCATCACACCTCAAGGATATTTGATCCCTAAAGCATTCAGAATAAAGTTTCCTTGTACAAACAATATTGTTGAATATGAAGCTCTTCTTAATGGCATGAAGATAGCAATTGAATGGAGGGTAAGAAAACTACACATTCATGGAGACTCACAACTTGTAATACACCAAGTCAATGATATGTATCAAATGAAAGATGGAAAGTTGATTCCATACAAGAGAATGATAAATGATCTAAAGAAATATTTCATATCTATCACATTTGAGAAAATTCCTAGAATAGAGAACAAGGCTGCCAATGCAATGGCAACACTATATACTTTATTACAGCAGCCTGAACATGAGTTACACTATGAGTTCTTGGTGGAAGCACTATCTTATCCTGCATATGATTCCCCTGAAACCCGCATGATCTACACAGTTGTTGGTCATGATTCATCCTGATACAAATTTTTTTTCTCCTATCTCCAAGATCAAATCATTCCTGATACCTACAACCACCATGAGAAATAATACCTTATCCAAAATGCATCCCAATATGTCATCATTGGTCACGATCTGTACAAACAAGGTCTAGATGGTACACTACTTAGATGTTTAGAATAGGAAGGGTCTCAATGTGCATTAGAGGAAGTCCATGATGGTATTTGTGGATCACATTCCAATGGTTTAACACTAGATCAAAAACTTATTAGGGATGGGTACTATTGGCCTAAAATGGAGAAAGAGGCAATCAAGTTTGCTAAGAATTGTCAAAAGTGCCAAGTACATGGTAACTTAATTCATGCACCAAGGAGAGATCCAATTCCCTTTACTACACAATGGCCTTTTCACCAATGGACATTTGATCTTATAGGATCCATACATCCTCATTCTTCTAATGGACATACCCATATTATTATAGCTATAGACTATTTCACAAAAATGGGTATAAGCAGTCCCTTTGACTCAAGCAACCGACAAACAAATATCAATGTTTATTCTAAACTAAATCATATGTCGATATGGTATTCCACACTCTATAGTCACAAATAATGGTGGTCAATTCAAGAATAGAGACTTAGATGATTTATGTGCTAAATTCAAGATTACACAACATTGGTTATCTATCTACTATCCTCAAGGGAATGGACAAGTAGAGGCTTCAAACAAGAATCTCTTGAAAATATTGCATCGCATAGTTAATAAAATAGGAAGAGATTGGCATCTCATGATTAATCTAGCTCTCTGGGCTTACAGAACAAGTATCAGAATGCCAACTGTGGCTACACCTTTCACTTTAGTTTATGGGTCTGAAGTGGTACTGCCTATTGAGGTTGAAATCTCATCACTAAGAATTAGAATGCACGGTCTAGTAACTGATGATGACTACAGAGTGTCTAGGTTGCAAGAACTTGAACTACTAGATGAGTGCAGAAAAGTAGCGTATGATCATCTCAGCGAATATCAGAAGAGAATGTCTAGAGGCTACAACAAGAAAGTCAGACACAAAGAATTTCAGGTTGGTGATCTAGTCTTGAGAGAGAATCCTAAAAATCAATCACATAGAGAGTGCAAGGGGAAGTTTGAACCCAACTGGCTAGGTCCCTTTGTTATCACTACTACTTTTGTCTTTGGAGCTTATCAACTCTCAATGACTGAAGGAGAATAGCACTGAGAACCAATCAACATTCTCCATCTGAAAAAATTATATGCCTAAGGCATTCAACATTCAAAAATGTCCTGAGAAAATCATAAAAATCTAAAAAAGTCTTGAAAAAATGATCATCCTGGTGAAAACCTAGCAATAGGCACCTTGATGTATCACAAAAAAAGAAAAAAATGTCAAAAGTACAAAAAAATTGAAAAAAATGAGAAAAATAAAAAAGTGCCTTGGTGAAAACCTAGAAACAGGCGCCTTGGTAGCAAAAATAGAATCTTTGCCAAGATAGTGAAAACCCGACAAACGGGCGTCACTTGTTCAAAATGCTCCATCTATCAGTGCACTCTTGGTTTTTCCCAGCTTTCAGTCTTGCTTTAGTTTGTACATATTTCCCAGTTTGTTTCTGCATTCCTATTTTCAATAAAGTCAGTCCGTACACCGATCGGTTCAAACATCTATATCCTATCAATGTTCAAACTTGGGGGCAATCAATGTCATATCCTATGGTCCTTAGTATACCTCAAATGAGTCATATCTAGTTAGAATCCTTTGAAGCTTCATCTAATTTAGTCAGTCAGTCTCCTCACCAGAAAGGAATTTGTATCTACAACAACACAAACACAAATTGAAAACAATCTATGCTTTACATGCTTTTATCTCCTTTTATGCTTACTGATTCACATTGATATTTTTGCATATTGTGTCCCTTCGAGTTCTTTGATAATGTCCTTTATAGGATTTAGAGAGTGATGACTGGGGGCATAGTCTTTTTTTTGTTTTTTGCTTGTATGTGAAAATATAACAACTTTGGAAATTTTGGATTGAAATGGTGTCTGTCTGTAAGAGCCTCCATCTTGTATTGGATGGCCATGAGTACCTCAACCATTGATACCCAAAAAATTTAAGGAAGTTTGATCTAGCTTAAATCTTTTTGAATGATTTCTCAATCCTACTGTGAATGACTATTATCCAAGGATGTGAATGATAAAGGGTCATTGCGGGTAATTCACATTGGAGACAAGGATGAATTCTGCAAACTGTTTGACGTGTTTGTTTTGCAAGGCGTATTCTGGTCATCACGACATTTATGTTTTGATGCTTATACAAATTGCTATATCAAAATGGAAAAGATATTCAGGTCATCCTGCCGTTTGTGCCTTGGTGCTTATATCTAATCCGACATTCTGAAAACAAAATCAATATTCATATCTCCATGGTTGTCTAGCCAGTGGGCATTGTATTGACTTTGGTGCAAAAATTAATATTCATATATTCATAGTTTCCTAACTAGTGGATGTTGTATTGATTTATCTAGTTACCTAATAAAAATTCAATGATGAAAATGACCGACACATGATTAGTGACTAGGTCCTAGGTCTTAGGTTTGCATCTCATTTTGCACTTTACACGATTGCATTTATCTCACGATTGCCTAAATCAGCTTGACACTCAAACGATTCTTCAAAACTATGCTAAACACATTTTACTAGATCACCAAGCAAGCACCCCTGGCTAATTTCAACATTCTGAACCCATTTTTAGATCAAAATTGAAATCTGAGATGATTTATATTGTCAAAATAGAAATTTCAAATTTTCGGACCCAAGATGGTTGACTACTTGCATAATCGACCTTCAATCATCACAGAAATCTAGAATTCAACTTAATTGATTGTCTTACATCAAACTATCAAAATTTCAACTTGGTCACCCATGGTCAACTCATGGTCAAACCTAGTCAAACTTGGTCTCCAAGACCTCCAAACGATGCATAACACATTCTCAAATGTGTATAACCACTTCTCAAATCAATTAACATGCTTCTAAACCATTTAACATTGACTTTTCTTGTCAGATTTCAATTTTCATCCTAAAGGGGGCATGGTATTGCACATCAATCAAATCTGTAAATCAAATCTTTCCTCAGTGATCAAGACAACAACCACGTCTAATTACTGATTCATCAAAAGACCTCATTGCTTGGGGCACATTGTTTGGGGCATATCAGATTCATCGAGATCCATATCAATTTGTTATCTTAATCAATCTTGTAAACTGTATTAGCTTTTCGTAACCATCGGTTCATTAGCGTCATTTCCTTGGTTCTTCGTAACTAAAGGATTCAGATGTGATACGAATACGATTCCTCTGGACATTCACATCTGGAATCAAGTCACTCACTTCTTCGTAATCATAAGGTTCAAAATCAAGTATTTTGACACCTTTTTGTAATCACTGGTTCGTTGTTGCTATAGTTAACATCATCTTTGGTCATTCAGGACCTAACATCTTCAAATCTCTCAATTGGTTTCTATCTTAGAATCGGTTCATCTTTCAAATCAGTTTCATATGTCAAAAATAGACTAATCTTTGAACCACTGTGCTTCGCACAGAAATTCAAAGAGGGGGAAAATGTAATACCCCCAAAATGGGCTATAGGTTCATTAACCTCCTACATCAACAAATCAAACAAAATCAATACAAAAGTCCTAACCAAAGGCACATCTGCACATTATCAAATCCTAATTGATTATCCTAAATTCTGCATCGGGGAATATTCCTAGAAATATTCCTATTTATCCTAATTATCTTTGATTTAATAATTATTTGGGGATAAATCCTATTTATCCGAAAGTTTGATTAAATGAATATTCTGAATATTTAATTAATCAGATTTAGTTCTGCCACTTAATTATTTAATTAGATTTATTCCTAATTAATATTTTTTAAATTTTGACAATAGATCAAAATTCCTACAAACAATCAATTAAATATTTATTTAATTGATTTAAAATCAAAGTTGTCAAATTTAATGATTTAATTGGAATAAATTTTGATTTAATAATTTATTAACCCATAAATCAATTGTTTTAATTCAAAAAAATGAGTTAAGTGGAAAATAAATCACTTTATTTATTAAATTAATTCTTATTAAATCATGCACAATCAGAAAAGCAGTTAACTTTAAATCAATTTTCAATTCAATTTGTTAACTTTCTAAACTCAACATCTGATGATGAGTTGAAAAAGAGAACTAAACTCTATTTAGAGATAAACACTGCTTTTGCATGATTTTTGTGAGTTAATTATCTCTGATTTCTTGTTAAGTCAAAAATCAACCCGAGTTTATCAAGAGTGATTTATGGCTTTTCTCAATGCATCCACAAGCCCTGGATTTTTATAAAATCAAGGCTCAGCTGTTCACAATTGATCTCTCAATCTCTCAAATTTGCACAATTACTCTGGCAAAATTACATACGAAGAATCAAGCTTTTGTGATAGGCGACTTTGTGAGATCAATTCATAATTTTTTATAGTTTTTTTATAGTTTTTCATATCAATCCATATCATTCTTAACTTAAATCTACATATAATTCATTCTAGCTTAGATTCATACAGTTTTTATCCTCATTGCATAGAAAATACAAAAATATAGATTAAATCTACATTCATATAGGTTTTCATTCTTTTGCATTCAAATCCTTCATTTAGGTGTTACATTGTCACTAATCTTGGTCTAATATGAGAATACATACTCGCACCTACTAGAAGGTAGTAAATCGCCTGGTTAGCTTAGTTTCAATTACTTACAGATTTTGATTTTGATAACCTCTAATGTTTTATTGAAGTGTTGTGTTCGCAGCTAGGTGCAATTTTCACACACACAAGAGTCTCATGTAGAACAGACCCTAAACTTTGAAAGCGTTCTCCAGCTTGGCAATACAAAATTCAATCTAGGTAAGCATTAGTAAGTGAAATAAATTATAGACATCAACATCAACATCAACCTTTTCCAATCAAATGATACTTTTTCACTACTTGTCCCCTCTAGAAGGCATGACAAGCCTAAAAATAACCTGAAGAAGTGGTATAAGCAACATCATGATCATTAGAAGCATGGTAAAGCACCAATGAGAGAAGGCCAATTCAATAGCTATGCTTATTCAATAAAGCTTCAGAAGATATTCATAACTTACTACAAAAGATATAGGGAGGAACCATATAAAAATAGAAAATAGGAAATATGCAGAGCTAAAATCAACTATCCTTACCTTCCTTTCGACTGTGAGTGAATTTGAAATGAATATTAAGATGTTGTCTTCCATCTATGCAACAATTTATAAAGATGGAAACTCATTACTCTCAAAAGCTCAAAAAATAGAAAAAGGGTTACAAAAGCAATCACAAATAAAAGTAGCCTAGGAATGATAAGAACCCTAGGAGACTAAATTGAGGACCACAATATTTGATAAGAACTATTCCAAGATTAATATTTTAATGGAGAAAATGAAGTAAGTCTAGATCACAAGGGGATGCAACATAGTCATGGATGGGTCAATAGGCATTAGGCATCATCCACTCATCAACATCATAATTGCATGTACAAAGGACCCTCATTTTTTTAGGGCTATTGATTATTTAGAACATCACAAGAATGTCAATTTCAATTTTAGATCTTTAAAGATGCCATAGGGGAGATTGCACCACAAAATGTGATACTAGCGACAAATGCAACCCATGTGTGCACATATTTGGTGGACCCCTTATTGTCTTCATGTCATGTATAATGCACTCAAAGGCATTGGAAAATTGGTTAGATCAAAATAATTGTTAATAATGCTAGAAACATGCAAATGCTTATCTCCAACCACTACACTTTGCATGCACTCTTCAAGACCTCTAAGAAAGAGGTTTGTAGAGACTAGATATGCATCATATTTCATTCTCTACCCATTGGTTTGCAATCCCAAGTTTCTAGTTCTTCTATTGCTGAGAGGATTGTTCTTCTTATAAATTCATCTACTCCATTAAGAGGAACAAGTTTACCTCTAAGAGGGAATAGAACCTTGTGGTTGTACATGGTGCCTTACATGTTATTGACCACAACACATGTACAAGGAGAGTCCAAAATCATTGGGATCTAGAGCTAGTGGAGCCAGTACAAGTCTGTGATGATGCTACGAAAATAGGGCTGGTTACTTTTGGTTTGGAAGAGCTTGAGCATGTGGAATCAAACATTTCTAGTAATGAGGAGTTTGTGGATGATTAAAAGCATCACATCAGGCCATTTTGTCATTCTGAACATTTTTCACTGTAATCATCATTATGAAGATTTGAATACACAATCAATTTTGAATTCAATATTTTCCTTGTTAATGTTCACTTCAAAATTCATATGTTTAATGCAAACCAATCCAATGTATTTCTAACTTTATTGTTTAGTAGTTGACTAGCCTAATAGTTTACTTAGCCAATTTTTTTAATTTTCATTTGAGTTCTAAGATTATTATTTATTATATTGTATATATATTTTTAGAACTAAATTTTCAAGTACTATATGCATTTGTGCCTCCCCCCACTGCCATCCCCAAACTTAGGACCTTGGCCCCCCTTAGAAAAATCTATAAAACTATGCCTTTTTTTCAAGAAATTGGGTTGATCGGGTCAAAGAAAAAACTAGAATGCCAGCTTGACCTGGCATGCCCTAAACACCAAGTGCCATTTAATCACAATTACTCATGTGTTATCGATGTTTTATGCTTATGTGGTTAGTATAGCATAAATTGTCACTCCTATGCCACCAGATATAGATAGAAAGAATCAATAATCTAGATCCAAACTAAAAATCAATGATATCTTCATGGAACCTACCTGGTGGAAGCTTATAAATTATATCCTAAAACATAGATGGAAACCAATAGATCAATTGTTGCACTTCATTATTGCAAGCTTCTCTGTAATTACTATGTATCGTACAATGCAAATCCTATATGGAATTGTAGTGAATAATGAAATATATCACACCCTTGCCAAACAGTGAATAATGAAACCATAAGTCTAATTACATTCAACTCTTGATCTTTCAAGATCATTTGACCTTCATGAGTCTACATGACTCTCTTTATATGCCTTTGCCAGGGTGCCCTGCACCATAGATCAATGCTCAATTTTGCATAGCCTATTGTGTTTTACCAATAGTTGTTGTACCCAAGTAGGTTCATTGGGAGTGATTGTCCAAATCAACCCAAAATAGGAACTTGAATCATCAAATTTGGATGCTATATTGAAATTAGAAGTTGTTTTCAAAGGTGTAGAGCCTATAGTAAGAGATCTAGTTGAAAAGTTGAGAGATTTAGTCCTAGAGGACAAGTGAAGCTATAAGCTCTACATCAAGTGGTTTCAAAGCTCGGTAAGAGTTCTTAGGAGAAAGACAAGATGTCAGTGGGAGATGGAGAAACCAATATCAGAATACCACTTGAAGCCTTGAAATGTTGAGAGTGGCATAAAGGCTACATTTGAGACCCTATATAAGGAACAACCTTATTGAGCTTCACTTTGTTATGAGAATAGTTTTATATTCTATACTAAATAGGGCCAACCACGTAAAGGTGGAAGCTCATTTTGCCCCACCCCCCCTAACATCACTCTAAATTCCCCGTTAACATCTAACATTCATTCATTATTTCATACATTAATAAAATGTAACATTCATTAATTATCACATGATAACATTCATTAACATTCATTAACACATTATAAAATTTATGAACATTCAATAACACATAATTAAATTCATTGGCATATAAAAATCAATCATTATCAATTAAGGTGCATAGATGACAATCATTTCTTTTTTTTCTTTTGTTTTCTCATTTTTAAGAAGAAATCTTTAAGAGGAGCATCAATATCATCATGATCATCTCCCCTCTCATTAGATCTCAATGCACACCTAGTTCTCTGTTGATGTAAAGGGGGGTCATCTGCAATAACATATAAAAGGGTTAAATTAAAAACATTTTATTATAATTTGTTACAAGTATTTTAGTACTTTAAAAGCCATAATCATATAGCTCTTTACCTGATCTAGTCACATCATCAACTTCGAGATCAGTTTGTCTGGCCTCAACCTCAACCTCAACCTAATCATTAACATCGGCCTCTACACTCTCTACAGCTGTAATATAAATTGTTACATTAATCCAAACACCAATTGCAATTAAATTTTTATTACTACACCAATGAATTTAAGATGTTTACTTGTATTAATAATTACATATAAAAAATTGAATAGAAGATGTATACCTCCATCACTGTGATGCACATCCTCATTGGCATCATCACGCACAGGTTGTGTACCAGAATCAACAGGTTGCATTCCAATTTCATACGCATTCATGTTATCATTGTTTTCTTACTTAAAATAAATATACTCACTTTATGTTGGAACTTAACATCAAATAAACTAATTGGTAAATAATTAAATTTGAAATAATCATCATTTAGCTTACTTACCACAATGGATCCATTAGTAGAACCTTGTGCACTTCTTATTCTTTCTACCATGGCTTTATAGCCTTGTTGGAAGCCAATTCTCTTGTCCTCTTTTGTGAGACTTATATTGAACTCAGCACCCTACATTTTTGCTTGGTATCGTCAAACTTTATTTCATTGTTTCATCAAAACAAAAAGATTGCAAATTATAAATAAATATTATAAAGGTTAAATTATTATTTTTAGTGTTAAAAGACATCTACAAATTTTATTTTTTTCTCATATAAATCTAATAATATTAACACTTACAACTCGTGCAATAATTTTGGAATAGCCACTAGAGCCAGCTTGTGTTGCCCGTGCTTTTATAGTCTTTCCTTTGTTGCCTTTGATGTGTCAGGCAATCTATGAAGAGATTGAAATATGTTAGTTCATATAAATATGAAGAGTATTTAGTACAAAATTACATTCTTAACAGTATCACATACCTTCTTTTGTTGTCTGGTGGTGTAATTCCTTTTTTTATTTCATTTTTCTCATTCACATCCATAATAAGACATTAAAACTGTAAATCAGGAATGCAAGGGGGGTGCTGGTACTTTGGGTTTTTGGATAATGTACACCTGTACTGGTCCCTAATATACCTCAAACATAACCTGACTTTCTAAAGGATCTTACCCTTCTCAAATGCACAAGGTCCAAATAAGTTTGTCATACTCTCTATGAGAGAATCCTTTAACTTTATATCTTGGCCTTTCCACCTTTTAAGAAAACAAATAGTGTTAGATTAAAAAATGAAGTGAAATTACCTTTAATATAGTTTTAAAAATGGATGTAATGATAACTATCCTAGCAATGATATGAAATCAAAATAGTGGATTGAGGTTTTAGTTCAGATATGATGTTCCACCCTGTACAGATGGTGGGCCTGAATATCCACAAACACTCATCACCAAGTTTACCATAAAAACATCATTCCCTGCAAAATAATCATGGGATCATTACTTGAAGGATATTTAATAGTATAAAATAAGAATACAATAGATTTAAGCTTCTCATATTGAATGCAAGATGTGATTAACATATGATTGTATAATAAAAGAAAGGTCCAATATTTAAAGTACTTGGAAGTTTTGTTATTTTCAAGGGAAATCCTTCTTCATCACTCACAAGCAATATGAAATCCTTCACCATTCCTATACTAGGAATATGAGTACATACAAGAAATTCACCATCAAGTGATGCATCTCCTGTTGCATAAATTGAATCCATTACAAAATATCCCTAAGAAAGAATACTTCAATGGAAATAAACATATATATAATGACAAAGAAAATAAAATATATGTATGATTAGGTGGTGCCATGGTGTCTGTGGCCATGCTACGTGTTGCTGACATTGCAGGATGCAATACATCTGAGCCTATCATCGTATAAGGCAATGATAGTAAATGATCATTGATAGGTGTTGAAGAATAAGATTGTTAGAACATAATAAAAGTAGTGATTAGCATGGATAATATTGTTAGAGAGTAAAAAAATATAGTCCAACATGTGATGTACCTAAACCAGTTGCAGTACCCTCATCATGGCAGTGAGGATCAAAATTACGCAAAAAAAGTTGTAAAAGCAACACATCCCCTTATTTTTTAATGACATAGAATACTAGTATAACATAAAAAATATTATTGAACTTTTGTTAAAATTAAAAATTACATTAATACTTACTCTATAATTTTGAGATAGGTGCATCAATTTAGTTGCCCTCTTTTGTGATTCAAGAGTCGGAGGTAATATAGATGCCAATTGAACCACTCTTTTTCCAATTTTTTGGAGGCATTTTTTAATTGTAGAGGTTAGGTCATCACAAATAGTGAAATCAACATCTAGGTCCTCATCAAAGGACTCCTCCTGAGGGACTGTGGGTTCCTTTCCCTTTCTCTGCTGACCACATATCTGTGACAACAATATTACTAACACTATTAGAATTAATCTGAAATAGTGATGAAAATAACATAATAAAAAACACTATTTAACATTTTGCTTCTATCTAATTTGTAGTACAATAACAAAGAGGTTTACCTGCTAGGAAGAAGTTCTTGCAGGATCATCATTGTCCCCTCTATGTGGTTGCTCCATATTGTGGCCCTGTGTTATTATTTAAATTTAACCAATAATTAGAAAGGACTAGATTAATAAATTTCATTAGAAGATGATGATGGAGATGAGGTGGATGGTGAGGAGACTCTCTAGATGTGGCTGGCAAAAAAACTCAATTATTTAATGGTACATAGTACGTACATGCACCCCATGATAGTGACATTTTTTGTATCTATGCGATTCAAATTGTAATCAATAAGAAGCTCTTCCCCTATATGTATTGATTTTATCACACATACAAATACATGATTTCCCTCGCGCCTCAAATATGCAATTGGGTTACTTAATAGTTGACAGAGGTTGCGTGCTACTTATAAAACTTACAATATTCCTTGATGCTTTTGGCCTTCCGTCAATGTATATAGCCACTATTTTACTTTTCTCATTGTCTTTCCTTGAATATAGTTTTCTGAGAGTGCATACCTATGCATACTTTTTTTATATTGAATAATTCACATCCAAATTTTCTAATTGTAACAAGGTTCAATGTACTCCATCAATTCGACAACTTTTTTGTAAGAAACCTTTATACCATCCATGGAAAATAGGCCCAAACCATGTATTGACGATGGTGCAATACGATATATCTTGCCTTTAACACTAAAATCAGTGTTTATTGCAAGAAGTTCCTTGGGGACCCATTGTTTCTATAGATATTGGTACCTAGAGGGCACCTCAATATCGCCTTTGCTCTCATCATCATAAGAACATGACCCCCCTTGAGCAAGGAAAAATTTCATGCATTTATTGAATTTCCTTCTAGTCTTTTGACCTTTAGTTGATCTTCCTAATTCAGACATACTACATGACTCACTTTCTTCTTCTATTCCTATATTTCCTTCGCTTGAGGAAGATACATCTGAAAAATACCTATTTTCTGCTACTTGCACTCCATCAAATGAGAGAGATAGAAAGTAATGCGAGATATTTTGCAAATTGTGAAATACATTAATCTCTATAGGGTGTATTGACTTATACCTATCGATCCATGAGACTGTATGAGATGCTCGTGAAAGGGGTTCATGTACCTACATATGTAATTCAATTATCTTATGTTAGCTAAAAAATTCATGATACATATACTCAAAAATACATAATAAGTACATTAAAAACCATCAAAATCCCATATGAATTAAAAACATTAAAATGTACATCATGAATTAATTAGATTAAGCATTGATTGCATAACTGTACATTTCTATCAAGAAATCAATATTAAATAGATTAAGCAGTGATCATGTAACTGTACATTTCATTCATGTCATTCATCTTCTTCTTCATCCAACTCATCACCATGATCATTGTCGTCATCGACATCATCACCACCATCATCATTTTCATCATCTTCATCATCATCGTCATCGACATCAGCATCATCATCATCATCATCATCATCATCATCATCATCATCAGTAGCATCATCATCATCATCTTCTTCTTCTTCAAGAAAAGTTGTGCCAGGAACATCATCGACTAACTATCGGTCATGATCATCATCTACATCATCTTCTAGTTGTTTGCAATCTTCCTCTTCCATCGCATTATACCTCATCGGCGTTCCTCTTGGATCATGTCTAAAAACAAATAACCAACCCAATTTATGTGGAACCTCTAAGTAAATTCCCTGCTCACATTGGCTTGGAAGAACATAGGGCTCATCCCCAACTGGCTCAAACCACCTTGTATTAATAATTGGAAATTCATTTTCATGTTCAATAACAATTCTATTAGGATCATTTTGATTAAGTCGTAGCCTGTACCATCTGATGGTGAAGAGAACTAATCTGAAGGAATTAAAGTCACAATCAAGTATATCATCCAAAATGTCATAGTATCAATTTTCAGACTCTCAAGGATGTAAGTCATTTCTAGATGAAATATTAGTCACCTGAAAGACTACACTTATCCTAGAATCAGAAGTTTTCTTTGTGTCATCCAACTTTTTGATGTGAAATTTATGACCATTGCAAAACATAGCCTTGTGGTGTTTGACCTACAAAAATATGTCAAACATGTATAAATTATTGCATCAGGAGTTCATAAACGTACGAGTGATTAACAAATTTATATGTACCTAGAAATATCTTAAACCATATGCTAAATCTATTCCCCTTTGCGTAATATTTGGATCTTTGTTACGATGAGCTTCATTAACCAATGAAGACACAACTTCCCATATTAATGTGTGACATAAATGATGACATTGTTCAATCCATATTGTCATCCAATCTTGATTGTTTGCAATATACAAATGTATTGCATCCCACTCTCGAGAAGCTGTACAAAAAATAAATAGATGACTTACAATTGATTCATTTTGAAGATTAAGAATTAATTAACAACTACAATAAAATCTTATAATTTATTACCTCTCATTTTCCTCATTCTACCTTTCCCCACCAAGTACTCCCCTTCAAATTTTCTAATGGTGTAGAGATCCCAAATGCAATCTATATGAATCTTTGTTGCAAGCTTAGGAAGATATTCAGTAACATACATCATAGTCTGGTATACCATATATCCCTCCACCATATAACCCTCAGGACATGCTCTTTGCTGAACCAAAGCCTTCAAAATTTTCAAGTGTCTCTCAACCATCCACATTGACTGAGTGTGTATGGGTCCACACAATTCAATCTCCTCAACTGGGTTTATGAGGTAGTGTTCTTGTGCATTGAAAAAGGTTGAAGGTAGACACTTTTGCATTTCACACATTAGATGAGGAATTCTTCTCTTCCAATATTTTATATTTTCTTTATGGATTTATTTAGATGACAACCACCTACAAGACATTCAAGACACAAAAATATATAAATATGAGACTTTACAATATATTACATAACAATAAAAACAAATTGCTTACCTCATGTATTTTCCAAGATCATATATCACTTGTTTGATATTATTTTTGAAGTTCTCTAGGAGAGATAGGGGTAGCACATACTACAACAATTATAAAAATAATCATGTCATTATTTTCTCACATAATACAATGAGAAGTACATGCAATTTACAAATATATTGCAAATACAAAATAACATGACTTACCTTGATAAAGGTATACCAATCACGCGTTTTCAACCTTGGCCCAAATTCACTTTTCTTTGATATGGTATTGCTTATGTTTGTAACAAATCATGTGGGAAATCAAATTTTTTGTATGACTTCTTTTATGGCATCACTTTGCTGCTTTGTTAATAACCAAGGAAGGGCACTTATATTAATCTGTTCTCCATTGACAATTTTTTCTTTGTCATGTCTTCCATCCAATATCTTCCACAATGTCTCCACTACATTCTTTCCAATATGCATAGTATCAAACAAATGCACAATTTGCAGCTTCTCGTAGTAGGGAAACCTACTAAATTTCTGGGATAAATTTTTAGTCCCTTTGGAAGGTTCTCAGTAGTATTGCCTTGATGAAATTCATGATCATTAATCACATAATTAGCAAACAAAAAACAATATAAATATACAAATTCCAAACATAAACCATTAGCTAGAATGGTAGTACCTTGATGATTAATTCTATTATATTCCAACTTCCATAGGTGAGGTGTCATTCTCTGTGGATTAGATGTAGTCTCTTCTTTCCCATTGAAAAGATGTTTTTTGGTAATTTGATATTTATGATTTTTGTGGAGAAAGTGTCTATGCTCATCAAACACCTTCTTTCCTAAACTTTTTGAATGATGAGATTTCATCTTTGGACCACAAACTGGACATGCATATTTTTCCTTTGTTTGAAGACCTACAAGATAATGATACAATTGGATTAAATATGTTAATTTTTATATTTAGAATTATCATGTGCAACTTGAATTCACCATAACATACCAGAAAAATGTGTTAGCCTTGGGGCATCATGTATTTTCCATACAAGCATTGCATGGAATTGAAATTGTTTGTTTCCTATTGGTTTATAGATGTCATACATAGTGACACCATCCCATAACTCCATTAACTCGTCGATAAGAGGCTCAATATATACATTCATATCTTTAACTTGGTATTTAACTAGTTGAATGAACAACAACATTACATAATTATTGTGACCATTTTATTGCAAGATTTCTAATTACATACAGATAACTATTAAATGATCAAATACCTGGAACAATCATTTCCAACATAATGTGCTCCCTCTTTATTGACATCCATGGAGGAATGTTATTGTTGATGATAAAAATAGGTGAAACAGAGTAAACAGATCTTAGCTCTCCAAATGGATTGACACCGTCTGTTGCCAATGAAATCTTGAGATTTTGAGGTTCTTCAATAAAGTATGACCACTTTTCCTCTATGTCCTTAAATGCAGAACCATCCGCAGGCATTCAAATAATGTCACCTTGACTCCTATTATGTGCATGGTAATCCATAAATTGTGCCAAGCTACTACACCTAAAAAATCTTTGCAAATGTGGTATAATGGGGATGTAACGAAGAACATTGTGAGGCACCTTTTATGTTATTTGATCTTCTCAATATCTACTAATATGAAATTTAGGGAATTCTATTGTAAATTCATGTTCTTTATGATAAATAATATGATCATTGGGACAAACATCTATTTCTTGATACTCTATTCCAATATCTTTCATAGTGGCAGATAATTCTCGGTATGAGCGAGGGAGAATATTTGATCATGGTAATAAGAACTCACCTATCAATCTATAGAAAAAAATATAAGTTGTTAATATTAACAATATTTATGGTACAAAAAGGGCCTTGTTAATTTTTCCATACTTGTGCTAACTATTAGGATGGAGCAGTGAGCAGGAGCAGTGGTGAGCGGGAAAGGAGAAATTCAAATTTCAAGTTTGAGCTAGGGAGGGAATGGAGGAACAGACACTGGTGCATCAGGGTCTGGAAGTCAACAAGAGGAGACTAAAGTGAATGGTGAGCAAGGAAAGATTCCTGATGTCAGATTGGGAATGGGGGACCCAAGGGGGACCTAGAATGGATGTTCCTACACAAAATCAGTTGAATCCTAGCATGCATGTCAAAAATTGGTTAGGAATTTTTGGCGTTAAGCCAACTGGTAAGTCTTCTTTCCCACTTGTGAAGAATATGTCCAACCTTAAGTAGGGTACCTTTGAGATTACCATCCCAGATCAAATTATTGATTTTAATATTTCAAGAATGGCTAACTCTCTTGTGGGGAGGTTTCTGTGAGCTCATCCTAATATCGAGGTGGTTAGGGCTTTTGTTAAAAGAAAGTGGGTCTTGAAAGGTCAAGTTGAGGTGGAGGCTCTTCCCAAAGGCTGCCTATCCTTCTCTTTTTCTTGTGAGGAAGATCTAAGGAATACTCTATGTAATGGACCATGGGTGATGGGAAAATACTCTATGATTATCCATAAATGGTGTCCAAACCTAAACATGCAAGATGATTTGAATGTGCAGGCTCCAATATGGGTGAACCTTTTGAGTCTACCGCTTGAGTTTTGGATGGAAGATATATTTAAGGGGATAGCTAATGTTTTTGGTGAGATCTTGTCAATGGACCCTGTGACGGTCTCTAGGAGATGCCTAACATATGCTAGGATTTGTGTGGGGGTTCATCAGGGAGTGGACATGCCAGAATCTATAACATTCCAGTGCAAATTAGGTTCTTGGGTCTAAAAGATTGAGTATGAGTCTACACCATTTGCTTGTTTTCACTGCAAGAAAATTGGACATTGGGCTAAACAATGCCCAAAAATTATACCCCAACCAAAGAAACTAAAGAAGGTGTGGGTGAGAAAATCAGGATCTGAAATGAACTCCTATGGGAAGAGTGCCAATGGAAAGCAAGAAGGAAAGATGGAGGAGAAGGGCATTAATGGAGAAGACAGTGGAACTTCTCCATCTGAAAAAGAGAAAGCTAAGGAGATCAGCATGGAAATAATTACTGAATCCCCCCAAAGGATAATTGAGGATTCTTTTGCTGTAGAAGTCCAGAGCAGGCCTTTGGGTGAGACAGAGGTTAAGGAGATTTTTTATGCTTATTTGATTGAGAGAGAAATGTTTGGAGGCAATGCTAACACCTTATCTATGCAAAGGAATGATGATATCTTTCATGATGCTAAAAAAGTTCCATTCTTGGTTATTCTGAAGATTCATCTCAAAATCCTATGTCTACTCTTACAGGATCTGATATGCATTTATCCCTTGTATCTAATTATGAAAAATGGGGAGATGAGGTAGACATTGATGTTTCTCTATTGGGATGTGATGTCTTGACTGAAGATGGGTGGACAGATGTGGAAAACAAAAAGACATCAAAGAATAAGAAAAAATAAGGATTCTTGAAGATGACTAAGAATTCTATGATAATAGATAGAAGCACTAGAAGTAGCAAAAATGGAGATGTAGGAGCCATTCATGTCTCCCCAGGAAGACCCTCTAATCAGAAAAGAAGAGCATTAGAGACCAATAAGAATATAGTGGATGGAAGTCAAAGAACCATCCTAGAGTCGGGACCCTTTCATAAGAAATGAAGATTATTTCTTAGAATGTAAGGGGGTTAAACAACCCTCACAAGAAGGATATGGTTAAAAACATGATAAGAGACAACAAGCCAGCCATTATTTTACTTCAATAGACCAAGATGTCTAAGGACAAAGTTGAGAAACTCTATTTTTTTAGCAATGGTAAGTCCTTAGGTGGTGATGCTGATGGGGCTTCTGGGGGTATTGTGATTACTTGGAACTATAATATCATTAGGGGGGAGGTTATATCCCAAGGTACTAATATGGATAATGTTAGATTTTGTCATATTAAGGATGGAACCTCATGGATCTTGACAAACATCTATGCTCCCAATACTAAATGGGGGAGAAAATATTTTTGGACTGATATTTCTAGAAAAAGGAAGGATTTTGTTGCTGAAGGGTGGATTATAATGGGGGGTTTTAACACTCCTTTAAAGGAAAATGAGAAACTTGGAGGGAGTCAACCAAATCTGGACAACAGAACTGATCTTATGGACTTCATTGATGGTCAAGCTTTACATGACATAGATTTGTAGGGGATTAATTACACCAAGACCAACAAGAGATCTGGTAAATATCTTATCCAAGTTAGACTAGACAGGGCACTTGCAAGTAGTGAGTGGTTTAAAAGTTATTCCTGCACTTTATCAACTTATGTTAGAGCAGGCTTAGATCACTATCTGATCACCCTTATTGTTGAGCCTAATGGTTTTAAAAGGAACTTCTCTTTTCATTTTAAGAAAATGTAGACTATCCATCCTAATCTTGAAAAACTCATTGAGGAGTGGTAGAATATCAAGATTGATGGAATGACCATGTTTAAAATTGCTAAGAAATTGAAAAATGTTAAGGACAATATTAAAAAATGGAACAAAGAGACTTTTGGGAATATCTTTACTAATAAAAGGAAAATTGCAAAGGAGCTGAAGGAAATTTAGGATAGCATTCAGAAGGATGGGTATAGCATTTTTTCTAAAGATTAGGAAGACACAAAACTTGTGGAATACCATGATATTATCTCAAAAGAAGAAAGCTTTTGGAGACAAAGGTCTAGAAAGATTTTTTTGAAGGAAGGGGACAAAAATTTGAAGTATTTCTTTCTGACCACAATGAAACATAGAATGGGAAATAAAATCTCTAGATTGAAGATTAATGGAGCCTTTAGTGAAAAAGAGGACAAGTTTAGAGGAGAAGCCAGTAAGTTTTTCTTTGATATCTTGAAGAAAGATGATAATCTAAACAAGGATCGCCAAAAGGAGTTGATGGATGGTATTCCTTGTATTTTGAATGAAGATCATAATAGAGTAATTACTGCTATCCCTTCAAAGGATGATACTCATAATGCGGTCTTCTCCTTTGAAGGAGACAAAGCCCCTAGCCTTGATGGGTATCCTCTCTTCTTCTTTCATAAATATTGGAACATTATTAAGGATGATGTTGTCAATGCGGTTAAAGAATTTTTTGGCTTAAGAAGGCTTCTTAAGGAATTTCTTTCTAATTTAATAATAAGTTGGATGGATCAAATCTTATATATTCTATATTTCATATCAAACCGATTAAACTCCATGAGCAGTTGGTCTTAACTTATACATTAGTATTTTGAGTGACCTTCTTATAGAATAACGTAAACAATAGACATCCATGTTCTCTTAGTCAACTTTATCACTTTTAAAAAAATTTGTTGGTTGTGTTTTGTCCCAACTTTTGGGCATCACAGAACTTAATGGTAATTTTATAGCTTTGATTCCAAAATAAGTGGGTGCTAATAGTTTGGACCAGTTTAGACCCATCAGCTTATGTATCTTTGTCTACAAGATTATTTCAAAAGTCCTTACCTCTAGAGTTATTTTATTTCTTCCTTGATTTCTGGACAACAAAATGGCTTTGTCCTAGGAAGACAAAATATTGACTCAATCATTTATGTTCATGGAAACATTCATTCATTGACGATGTCTAAAAAGGAAGGTTTCTTGCTGAAGTTGGATTTGTCAAAAGCTTACGATAGGGTTGACTATGATTTTTTGATGGATACACTGCAGGATTTTGGCTTTAATAAGAGAAGTAGAGATCTTATACATTGTCTAGTTTAATCAGCCACCTTCTTGATGCTGGTGAATGGGTCTCCTACTCCCTTCTTCAAGTCTTCAAGAGGTCTTAGAAAGGGGGATCCTTTGTCTCCAATCCTGTTTATTATTATGGCGGAGTGTTTGGGTAGATACATTGGTTGATTGGTTAACAAAGGAAAGTTTACAGGGCTACAACCTTCTTCAAAAGAGCAGATTTGTTCTCACCAGTAGTTTGTCGATGACTCTATTATTATGGGGGAAGCCTCTATAAAAATGGTAAAATCATCAAAACAACCTTAGACAATTATGGTGCTGCCACTGAACAGATTATAAATTGGAACAAGAGTTCTATTTTATTTATTAATGTTCACGAATGAAGCCAAGAAAGGATTAAAAGGGTGATGGGATGTGAGGTGGGATGCCTTCCAAGATCCTACTTAGGTTTGCCTCTATGCCTAGAGCCTCCTAATTATTTTTGGAGATCTATGATTGAAAAATTCCACAGGAGTTTAGCTTGTTGGAAGGGTTCTCTTCTTAGTCAGGCTGGTAAGATCTTGGTGCTCAAGGCTACTCTCCAAAGTATCCCTCTCCATGCTTTAAGTATTTTTAAAATTCCTAGGAATTTTTTTGAAAGTATCAAGAAAATCCAAAAGAATTTCCTTTGGTATGGAGTGGAGCATAAGAAGAGAATGGCTCACATTGCATGGGGAAAAGTTTGCAAACCTATTAAGAAGGGGGGTTTAGGTCTTTGAACTATTAGAAGTATGAATGATTTTCTTTTGTCTAAGCTTCTTTGGAGATTATTTAAGACCTCAGGAGAATGGATTACTATCTGGCACAACAAATATAATAGGGACATGAGGAATTTTCTAAATCAGGAATCTATACAAGGTGGTTCTGTCATTTGGAATAATGCTTTGAGAAAGAAGGAGCTGATCAAGAAGGGTGTTAAATGGAAGGTTGGAAATGGCAAGACTATCCTTTTTTGGGATGATGAATGGATTTAGATCATCCTCTTAATTCTGACTCTAATTGGAAAGATAAGATGTTGCAATGTAAAATAGTTTTTGGATCTCATGTGGCTGACTATTGGGAAGGGGATAGCTGGACTAATTTGTCTAGGGTGGATCCCTCTCTTAGAAGTTTGAATAAAATTTTGAATGTTGTCTTCCTCATTGATGATGAGGATACTTTAATCTGGAGATACAATTCTAATGGTTTTTTCTCAGTCTCCTCTTTGTATAAGAAGAATTATGAGAATTTCCTTGTTGGGTGAGAGCTTGGTTTAAAGGTTTAACCCCTAAAATTAATGTGTTTTTCTTGATCATATTGCGGGATAAAATTTTAACTATTGATAATTTAAGAAAGAGGGGCTTATGCATAATCAATAGGTTTTGTCTTTGCAAGAATGATGAGGAGAACATCAATCATATGACTATGCATTGTGTCTATGTTCTAAGAATATGGGAGAAGTTTTTGAATTTGATGAATATGGATTGGATCTTTCCAGAGGGCATTTAGGAGCTTTTTATTTCTTGGAGACCTCCTACTAATAATAGTATTTTTTTATCTATTTGGAACTTTTTTTTACCCTACATATGCTGGGGGATTTGGAAATAAAGGAATGATAGGATCTTTAGAAACAAGGAGTCTAGTTGTGTTTTGATAGTCCACAAGATTAAGAGAGCCTTGTTGGAGAACATTTGGATGACTAGTAAGAATTAGGAACCGAAAGATGCTTGGGAGGTGAAAGTCTTCAAAAATTGGAAGTTAGAAGGTATGAAGGTTCAAAATATCAAGAGGAATCTGAGGAATGAGGCCCGTTGGGATTGCCCTCCTAATGGATGGATGAAAATTGATTTCAATGGTGCCTCCAAGGGCAACCCGGGGTAGCTGGTTGTGCATTGTTATTAAAGATGAAAATGGGAATTGCAAAGGTGCTAAGGCCATTCCTATTGGTTTCAATACCAACCATGTTGCTGAGGCCAATGCTACTCTTTATGGCCTTATGTTGGCTAAAAGAAAAAATTATAGAAAATTGTGGATTGAAGGGAATTCTCTTAATATTATTAAGTGTCTTAATAATATTATGATTCCTTCATGGACAATTGCTAATACTATCAATAAAGCTATAAGTATCATAAAATCCTTTGATACTTGTATTATTACCTATAAGTATAGGGAAGCCAACTTAGTGGTTGACTGGCCTGCAAATGTGGTGTGTCAGATTCAGGTGGATATAGAATGGGATGATGGGACTGTCCTTCCTCCTGAAGGGGCATCATTAATCAACATGGATCAATTGCAAAGCAAGCAATATGTACTTAATAAAGATCACATTAATGGGTTATAAGTGCAGGGATCTATGAGGATGATCAAGGCATGGTGGCGATTTCGAGATGATTAATGCCTTTATCTCACATGATTTTATTGGGATGGAGAGATAGGGTATTGAGAGGGGAGGGGTGAATTGGTGCCCTCAAAAAAATTTAACTCCCAAAAACTTAATCAAAAAATAGTAGTAACTTCATATATAACTTGAATCCATTGTATGCATCATTCATTCAGTTAACTTGCAAAAGTAAATAGCATAAATCAACAATATATCAATCACATAACAAAAGTATTTTGGTAATGCAAAAACCCTTGTTAGAAGGTAAAAATTGCGGTGGGGATGACACCCACAAATTCTTCACTACTATAGATAATAAAGTTTTCCTGTTATGGCTACAAGTGTTGATCACTTCTGGTGATCTTACCCTATTAGGAGTAACAAATTAGATCAACTAGATCTACCTAGTTATAGGATTTTAAAAACACTACTTGAGTGTGCACTCGGTAAAGAGATTTACATAAAAGACTATTAGGTCTACTATGTTAAGAGATTTTGGGTTTCTTTGTTACAATGATTAGAAAATAACAGATAGTATCTGCAAATTGACAACTCTATCTTGTCTGATACATATCAATGAAATACTGAATAGATATCACCTTTTTTAGGTGTAGATCTCAACTTTGATGTGCTCTGTAGCCTTGTCTAATTCTGCTTAATCTGAATGTCTCTGAATTCTATTGTTCTCTATCTGATAACTAATATCTTGAAGTTGGCTGATGCTTCAAGAACTTCTTTGCTCCATACATACCCAAAATGATATGAATTACATTTATATAGTATACTGCTTATGCCGCTTAACAAAATTAGGTCACAATATCTTAGAGAAAACCCTAAGATCTATAGTATACAAAATTAACCTACATCTAACAATTATATAAAGATAATCATTACATTTAATGATTTTATCAACAATAAATGTTCCTCGATCTTGGTAAAACATTTTGTGATTCTATTGTAACCATCTGCATAGATAAATGTGTCATTCTTGATTACTAGGCCATTTTATGTCTTACTCAGTAAATACTGCTCAGTAATTACACTGGTGCTTAGTGTCCAGTCTACTCAGTGTTTACTATCACTCGGTGTCGGTGTATACTGGTGCTCAGTAAAATTGCTCTATTGCTCAGTTAGAACTAGGACTTTGGTTTCTCGGTACTGCCTTGAGATAACTTGGTGTATAGGTTTGTGTAGCTAATCGACTAGCTTAAATAGCTTGAAGTACTTGCTTTTACTGACTACTATTCATAGATTACTGACTCATTAACCTTGATACTAATGACAACCTTTAATGCTCAAAATAAAGATAACAATCTCCCCCTTTGGCATTAGTATCAAAACTTTGAATGTATATAGACCTTGTGTCTCAAAATTTATTCTATCTCTGCCATATATACATAGATACCTTTATCGCATCAAAATTTTCTATTTATCTACAAGTTCTCCCCCTCGGTGCATGCTCTTGGTAGTGTGTAGTATACTTAGCATTATTTACATATTTGGCATATACATTATTCTCCACCTTTTTTATATTAATGCCAAAGAAAAGAATTGTATACTTACAACTTATCAAAAATATTCTAGTGGGTTTTATTCAATGAATCCAAGAGGTTTTCCCATTCCTCTTTCAAGTTGGTGAGAGCAATGTGCTCAAGACCAACTTGTGCATGCATGTAAAAAATGTTGTCCAACATAGAAATTTGTGGTGTTGCACCAAGAGTTTGTGCCTTGACAATATGTTTCTCAAAAAAATTCAAATAGGGAAGCAACTCGGTTTGAAGTTCTGTGACTTGGTCACTTATTCTTTCTTCTTTCTTTCTAAGGTCTTCTCTTAACCGCCTGAGTTCTTGAACTTTCAAGATGTTCTTGGAAAATGTTTGAGGCTCGGTTAAGGCTGCCTATGTACTGGCTTGGATTTGTTTAACCAACTATTTTATCTTTTCACTGACCTCAGCAGTGAAAGTGTCCACAGTGCATAGCTTTATCAAAATCTGACTAATTAACTAAGTAATAGATTGAATGTCAGTTATTACCTCATATAACTTTACCTTATTTATTGCCACTTCTTAGCTAATCTTTTCTGCAAGTTTATTTTGAATTTTAGATTTTGCCCTTTCTTCTATTCTCTTTTTAGCTTCTATATCTGGGGCATTTATTTCTTTTTCAAGTGTAGCAAGTTGGTCCATTATTGGAGTATCTTCATTTATGTGTACCTCTGGTATGACCTATTGTAAGATGTCTCTTACATTTTCAAGAATTTCCTTACTTTTTCACTCTAGTCTCCATTTTTCCTGTGCTGCTTTCCTTGTACATAGCTCCCCATATTTTCTCAATACCTCAGGGCTTAGGGTCCTTGGGTCACACTCTGGTATAACAATAAATTCATCTAAGGTGACTGACCCTTTTCCTTGCTTCTTCTTCTTTTTCTTCTTCTCAAGTTCTTATGGTGAGCTTGTTATGAATGGTACAATAGCCTTTACCTCAAAAATTTGTGTAACCTACCCAGTTGACATTGTATCTTCTTTATTCTTCTCCTTAGTAACCTATGTATTAGTTGACTAAGATGGATCTTCTGATGTAGTGTCTGGTGGAGTGGCCTTGATTATTTTGGGGTCTTCTTGGCCCTTAGTTTCTATCTCTGTTACTTATTTTTCTTCAGGCTTGTTTGTTTCAGCTGGTATCTTTGCTCCTTGTTCCCCTAATGTATCCTTTGGTCACTCAAGGTTTGAGCTTTGGGTTGTTCCTTTGATAGAATTTCAATTGCTTCTACAAGGATAGGAAGCTCACCTGGTAATGATGTGATTGCAGGCTCGGTAATGGTACCTTTATCTTATGTTTTTCCTTTTGCAATTGTCACATCCTCATCCTCATCTTTGTCATCAGGATCACCATTAGTGATGTCATCAATGAGTACATCTTGTTTATTTTTCTCCTTAATTTGGATCTTGACTAGATTCAGTGTATCCTGTGAAATACTTATTTCTTCATTGGCAAGGGTAGTATCAATCACCTCGGTAATTGATGCATTTACCTCTTTGATCTTCTATGCCAAATCAACATCATCTATGTGGATGCCTTTTCCTTTTGATCTCTGTCTCTTCTTAAACAAATTTAGAAATGTTGTTTTTTCAGCTTGCTCTTTTGCTGCAATAATGGAAGTCCATATGAGTTGGCTAGACTCATCAATATCTGCTATATTTTCATCTAATACCTACATAGCCCAACCTTTTACTCTGAATCTCCTAGAGTAAGTATTTATATAATCCTCAATTTCATCAAGAGACAAATTTGGAACTACCAGAACTAGGGCTTTTTCCCTCATTTTCTTTTTAGTGTCCAAGGCATAGGACCATTTCTAATTTATTCTCTCTTCTAATGCCTTGGGCAGTTGTTTGAAAAATTCCAATGGAAATCATTTGAAGCGTATCATCATCCAGATGACTGCCTCCTTAATTTTATTTGGATCCTTGGTAGACATGTCAAACCGACTAAGTTCTGGATCGGTGAGTTCACCATTTTCAATTATATCTTCAGCAACCTCATCTATTATTCTATTTTTGTTGTTGAAAACCTTGAATTGATCTTTATCATTTTCTTCATCTTTGAGGTCTTCCTTTCCTCTTATCAATTTCCTCCTTTTCCTTTGTGCCTCAGTTGGGAACTTAGTTCCTCTTTTAGTATATGTCTTGGTCGGTGTGGCAGCTTTTGATTTTGTTACCTTCACAACTCCCTTTTTCAAAGGTGGTGAAGCTGCAGTGGCTGTCCTTGTTTGAGCTCTTGACTGTACTGCCATCTGCCTCTTCTTTGGAGTTGGAGAGGGAGAAACCAATATTCAATCTTTTTCTTTGTCATACTTGGTTTCTTCACTATCATGGGGTTTGTTAGTTAGCAGTAACTGACCTTCAGTTGTAGCTCCAACGACTCATCAGATGAGTCAGATTCATCTCCAAAATTTTCTACAAGTGTCTTCATCATCTTCCTAGAATTTTTGGTAATTTGACTAATGACAAGACCTATTTTTATTATTTTCTTTGCCTCTTCATAGGTTCCAAACCTTTCGGCATTCTTGTCCTTCAGTGTAGCTAATAAAGCCTTGATTGATTTCAAAGAGAAATCAATATCCATTTCATATCCCATGAGGGCTAGCCATTTTGTTCTTGGCTCAACAGCCTTAATTAAGGTGTGGTCGATGTCTACTAGAAAACAAATATCCATTTCATACTTTTTG
Source organism: Chamaecyparis obtusa (assembly GCA_027943335.1). Taxonomy (NCBI): domain Eukaryota; kingdom Viridiplantae; phylum Streptophyta; class Pinopsida; order Cupressales; family Cupressaceae; genus Chamaecyparis; species Chamaecyparis obtusa. The sequence goes on along the minus strand of BSBK01002307.1, from coordinate 996,876 downwards.
ACCAATGAACTAGGGATCCTTCTCTAAAGGTTCATCTTGATCTTGAACTGCTCAAAATAATCATCTACAACTTTATTTAAATTTTCTCCCAGACTACTCATCATTTCAGAGATTTGAGTGATTATTGGTTTGTCGGTAGGCCAATCTATATTACTGACAGAAGGGAAAAATCTCTGAATGCAGAAAAATATACACACAAGCAGTGATTTGAACTTACATGTGTTTGACTTTTCCAACCTGATAGTTTTCATGTTCTCTTCTAACTACCTCAGGAGTAGCTTGACAAGGTCTAGTTGTGCATTCTTCTTGACCATCTTGTATGCTATGTTGATAGCACCACATGGAACATTGTTTAGTCTAGTCAACTGATAGATTTTGTATCCAATTACATTTGCTGCAAACTTAACTTCTAGTTCCTTAATTGAAGCAATCTTCAATGCTCGATCATCCCATGTTGTGCCGATATTCTTCTCAATCTCGACCCTTGAGGAGCTGTAATAAGCTTTGGCCTTGTCTATTGTCAGGTATCCTATAACCCTATGAATCATTTTCTTTATCACTTTAACAGACTCATCCAGCCAAAATATCCCTTCATGAAATCGACTGAGTACAATCCTAATCCATTTGGTTTTGAAACTTTTCAGGAAATTTAGGGTATGAGTGAGACCAATCTTCTCAACTTGTTTGTACTCAGGTTTTAGTTTCCCATCCTCACTACAGAGCCTTTGATAGGATGCAAACATCTCAAAGTCACTAATCTCTCCTATCTTGCAGTGGATGAAAGATTGCACATCTTCCATGAGTAAAAACCTAGGTGGGATACTTGAAAAAGCTCCCGTTGGATCTAGTTTGGACGTAACTTTTGGGTGTAACTTATAATAGGGATCATCACAATTTTTCAAAACTATAAGGTTTACCTCCTCTTCTATAATCTTAGATTTTCTTACAGTGGACGTCATTTTATCAATTCTAGGTTTTTGGCAAATATGATGAATGTGCTCGATAGAGGTTTCAACTTACTCAAAATATATGAAGAGTACGCTCAGTTTGATCTACAACTGCTCGAGATGATCTTAAAAATTCTTAGCTTGAACTCACTTTGTGAAATAATTGCTCTCCAAAATTGCTTGGTGAAAAATGATCTAAGTCTTCCATGTATTTATAGCATTTTTGATTTCCTGCTTAAAACTTTTTGTCATTAATGCTTGACCTACTTCCATCTCAGTGACAACTGTCAACTCGGTGATTACCACAAAATTTCAATAGCTCGGTTAACACATGATTTTACTACTCGGTTGATACTAATACTTGGTTAACCTTGAATAACTTTCACTGATAGGTAACTCTTTTCTCGGTCTTACATATATTGACTATATGAATTTGTTAGCTCATAACATATAAACCAGAATGCATCTTAATTCATGTAGATTCGGTATGTGCTCATCATATATAAGGAACTGTATGTAAGATAAGATCAATTCGGAGTGTAATTTCCATGCTTAGCTATTTCACCTTAGGTGGAGGTACCAATGTCACCCAATCCAATCGAAAAGGTTTCACCGACAGCATTGCTTGACTTAGAATTTTCATTTTATGGCTTTCTCCACATAGAGTTTCTGATCATCATGATATCTGCAATAGTGTTTCCACTCTCAAATATATGTCCTTCTTCTGGTGCTTGGTCTCTGCAGTCCTTGCTTAGATGATCGACCTTGTGATAGTGTAGGCATGTCATACTAGTTCTTGTCTAGCTTCATGATTTTCCAACCCATCTTTTCCTCATACACTTTTCTACTATATGTCCATACCTTCCACATATTGTGCAGTTGACCCATGTGTTGTAATCCCAAGTGTAAGCACTACCTCATTTCTTTGGTTGGTAATGTTTGTTCTTTTGTTTTGGTGTCCAGACTTGCTTCATCTTTTCTTTGTACTCTTGTGCAGTGTGTCCATGTTTTTTGCAAGTATAATAGAGTTTCTCCATGGTAGGATTGCTAGGAGTCTTATTCAATTTTGCTCTACACTCATAAGCTTGATGTCCAAATTTACCATAGTAATAACAATAACCATTAAACTTAGGAGTGACTTGAAGTTTACCTTGTTCTTTGCTTCTGCAAACATTTGAAGTATGTCCTAGTTTTCCATAGTGATAGCATGATAGTGTCTTAGGTGTTTGATTTTGATTTTTGTTCACTTGTTCAGCTTGCTTGGATGATTCTCCTTCACTGATGTAGCCTAATCCATCTTTACTTCCAAATCTTCTTTGATTAGTCAGAAAATCATCAATCTTCTTAGAACTGTCTTCAACCATTTTCATCATTTCATTGTGTTATAGTTGTATCTTTACTTCATTTCTTAGTTTCTCATTCTCTTCCCTGAGTATTCCAATATCATCGAGTTTTCTTGACAATTCACCATTTACTCGATTGATCTCTTGGTTTACAATCATCATTCGATTGGATATTTCAAAATGATGCTCGATGGGTCTTTGTATCTCAATTTCTTTTTCTTGAAGTTGTTCAGACATCTGTCTTCGATCTTCAGCATCTAGATTCCTTTCTTGATCATCTTGTCTAGCATTGTTCATTACATCTATCATTCTCACCATCTATGATTCTTGACCGATTTGCAGGGCTTTTACTTGTTTAGTTAGGTGAAGATTCTTTTCAAACAAATCAGAGATTTCACTTTCAGAACCATCAAAAATACTCCCTGAACTAGATCCAATGATATCAAATAAGTCATCAATCTCTTCTTCATGGTAACTAGTATCATTTTCCAGAATAGCCAAGTTCTTTCTCTAAACTAGTAACTTCTTCAATGCATACTTAGCTTGCTTATACTGCTCAATGAACATCTACATCTGAATCTTTTGATTCTCTATTGTCCTATCCAACTTGTATCTCTCCATAGTTAGATCTTTACTCTTCAATGTTTAAACTATCTAATAAGATATCTGTGCTTTGATACCAATTATTGGGATGGAGAGATAGGGTACTGAGAGGGGAGGGGTGAATTAGTGCCCTCAAAAACTTTTAACTCCCAAAAACTTAATCAAAAAAATAGTAGTAACTTCATATATAAATTGAATCCATTGTATGCATCATTCATTCAGTTAACTTGTAAAAGTAAATAGCATGAAATCAACAATATATAAATCACATAACACAAGTATTTTGGTAATGCAGAAACCCTTGTTAGAAGGTAAAAACTGAGGTGGGGATGACACCCACAAATTCTTCACTACTGTAGATAATAAAGTTTTCTTGTTAGGGCTACAAGTTGTGATCACTTTTGGTGATCTTACCTTGTTAGGAGTAACAAATTAGATCGACTAGATCTACCTAGTTATAGGATTTTAACAATACTACTTGAGTGTGCACTCGGTAAAGAGATTTGCATAAAAGACTGTTAGGTCTACTCTGTTAAGAGATTTTGGGTTTCTCTGTTATAATGATTAGAAAATAATAGATAGCATCTACAAATTGACAACTCTATCTTTTCTAATACAGATTAATGAAATATTGAATAGATATCACCTTTTGCATGTGTAGATCTCAAATCTGATCTGCTTGGTAGCCTTGTCTGATTCTGCTTAATCTGAATGTCTCTAAATTCTATTCTTCTCTATCTGATAACTGATATCTTGAAGTTGACTGATGCTTCAAGAACTTCTTTGCTCCATACATACCCAAAATTATATGAATTACATTTATATAGCGTACTACTTATGCCGCTTAACAAAATTAGGTTACAATATCTTAGAGAAAACCCTAAGATCTACGGTGTACAAAATTAACCTAGATCTAAAAATTATATAAAGATAATCATTACATTTAATGATTGTATCAACAATAAATGTTCCTTGATCTTGGTAAAACATTTTGTGATTCTGTTGTAACTGTCTGCATAGATAAATGTGTCATTCCTGATTACTATGTGATTTTCTATCTTACTCGGTAAACACTATAAATACTGCCCGATAATTACACTAGTGCTCGGTGTCTAGTTTTCTTGGTGCTTACTATCACTCAGTGTTGGTGTATAATGGTGCTCGGTAAAACTGCTATGTTTCTTGGTTAGAACTAGGACTTTGGTTTCTTGGTACTACCTTGAGATAAGTTGGTGTATAGGCTTGTGTAGTTGACCGACTAGCTTAAATAGCTTGAAGTAATTTCTTTTACTGACTAGTGTTCATAGATTACTGACTAATTAACCTTGATACTAATGAAAACCTTTAATGCTCAAAATAAAGATAACAAATTTATGGGTCTTTCAAGGCTTTAGAGGACATTATTGTTACTTCAAGCTTAAGAATCAGGGCTCTGTGAGAAACTTTGAGATTGAGTTTTTTTGTAGTTTCAGAGCCATGGGAGGTCGTAAGAAGAGGTGTGAGTTGGGGAATTGTAATGAATGGAATTAGAATCCAGAGGTTTGGAATATTGTTAAGAATGGGGGACTGGCGGTTTATTTGGAGAGATTGCATGGAGGGAAACTTGTTGTTACCATACATTTCCTCAAGACCTGGAATAAGGGAAAAATTATGGTGGGAGCATAGAGCATGGAGATAAAAAAGGACATCATTGCTGAGGCAACAGGTCTCAAAAGTGAAGGGATCAACTTCTATAGAGATAGGAAGGTGTCAGATAAAGCCTTGGAGGTTTTTGTAGAAACAGACTAGGAAAGGAAGTGAATGGTAAAGGTTGATAACTCTTATTTTAACCCTAAATGTATTTCTAAGCCATGGAGATTGGTTCTTTTTGTGATTATTAGTTACATTACACTAGATGGGAGATATACCAAAATTTACAACCATCATCTCATTCTATTAAACCATTTCAGACATGGGGTTAAAGTTAATTTCCCCTTTTATCTTTTGAGTTCTTTGGGTGCTACTATTCTTAGTTTCTAGAGGGACCCTGAAGGTGACCATGCCTATCATGAAGAGTTGATGGTTCTAATCTATGAGGTTTTAAAATCTAAGAAGGTTGAGAGGTCCAGGCTCAATCAAAAGGCCCTTGAAGATTATGATACTGATGGAAAAGATTTGGAGGAACCCTTTATGGAGGACACTAAAAATGAAGAGGTTGATTCTGAGCAACCTAGAAAACCCTCCATGCGTCGTGGCTCCTCGTCCAAAATGAAAAATAGGAAGGTCAAAATGGAGGACTCGATTACTGAAATGGAGATGGAGGAAGAGGAAAGTAGGGATGATAGTGTGAAGATGAAGGGTAAAAAGGATATGGAGACTATAAGGAAGCACACCAGAGCTAAAAAATAAGAACAAGAAGAGGACTAAGAGGGTTGTCATCTCCTCTGATGATGATTCTTCCTCACAAGAGAAGACTCAAGAAAAATAGGATAAGCGCATGGAGGAGGAACCTAGTATGGGGGACTTTGATGATTTAGACTAGAATGTTTTGGTAGGTGAGAATATCATGCAGGACATAGCCCAGGAGGTGGCTAATATTGAGAAGGACAGTCTAGGCAATAACAAGGGTAGGGTGGAGAGCTCCAAGGAGGAGACAATTTGTATGAATAAGGAATTTGATAACCTGGGGTGTATTGATTTCTTTAACAACCTGAACAACATGAAAAAAGACATCAATACTATTAAGACCCAAATCCAGCAATCGTAGAGGGAAATTGGGGCTCTTGGAAAAATGTATTTGGGAGATAAGACTATGGGTCAGTGCATTAAAGAATTGAATGAGGTTGTTGGCAGGGCTGAGGGGATAATGACCTTCACGGACATAATCACTCTAATGGAGAACAAAATTAAAGAGGGGGATGTGATGAAAGGTGGAAATATGCTTCAGAGAATTGAAAAAATGGAGGACAAAATTGAGAGACTGGAGAAGACAATGGGTAACATTGCTGAGTAGAGTTTCACCATTCTCAAAGCCCCGACTAAACATGTCAAGATACTTGTGGAGAAGATGGAACAAGGCAAAGGGGAGTAGGCGCCCATGGAGGTTAAGGAGAATCATGGACCCAGTAAAAGGACCAGATCAAGCTACAAAAAGTTGGAGGATCACAAGAACAAAGATCTAGAGGAACTCAAAGTGTCCTCTACAAATATGCAGATGCTGGCTGAATAGATGGCTGATTTAATGAAAAATATCTTGCCAACTTTCTGTTAACCTGATGTCTTTTTGTTGTCCTTTTTCTCTCTATTTTTCTATTGTTGGACTTATTAATTTTTTGGTGTCTCTTTTTGGTGCTGATGCACTGTTTCTATTGGAACTTTAATGCTTATATTGTAATCTCACTGTAAAAGGTTTCAAGTCCTTTCAAGACTTGTTTTTATGTAATCAAAACAATATTTATGGTACATGTTTCACCCTTTAATTACTACAATGACATATATGACATACCTTAGCATACGTGACATTATTATGTTGGATAAACCATTCATAACCTTCAAGTTCAACAACAAAAATACAACAGAGAGAAGAGTTATTTGGGAGCCTTCATAAAGGGTCATAGTTGTCTTCTCAAGTAGAGGTATATCATGGATGACATCAACATCATCCTGATCATCATCATCAGTTATGCTAGTACCAAATGGGTCATGGACCAATGTATTAGTACCATCATCTTCATATGTATTATGTGGCACATGATCATCATCTTCCATGGGATCATAATCTTCAGCTTCAATATTCACACCTCCATGATCATCCACTTCCAAAGCCATATTCTCCATATTCCCACCTCCATGGTCCATATCACGTACACCCTTGGGGAGGTCGACCTATATAAAAATGATGAACATAAATAAACCATGATAATGATCTCATCATCAAGTGTATTTCATAAATATATTAATTGTTAAATAAATATAATGAAAAAATTACCAATTGATGATAATCAAACCCCCCTTCAATGTGACTATTATCCCTACAATGTATCTTAGCTATTTTGATTAGCAATATTCTAGTGTTTAAGCCCTTACAAATATTGCAGGGACAATAACATTTTCCATCGCCTTTTCTTTTCAAGTTAGACCACAATATATTGATTGTATCCCCATTATGTGCTTCACTTGGATTGTCTAACATGATCCTTCTTCACTTAGATTATCTATAACCTAATTATATATAGAAATTGAAAAGTTAGTTATGAAATGATGTTTTAGTATAGTATACAAAATTGAAATACTTCTATTGTAGTCTTCCACCTCAAACTCTTTCCTATTGTGGCAAGAAAGAAATATATTCAAATAATATAGTAGTTTTTAAATCAAAATAAAATATCATATATATTATAAACAAAATATATCAAAAGTGCATCAAATTTTACCAAGCACTACTAGGAGCTAGACCTGACAACAAATGGACTTGTGATGATTTTCACAATAATACATTTGTTGCAGGGATGAAGCACACCTTAATATTGAGTAAAATTGTAGATTCTTTAACTCCAAATGTTCAAAATGAAGTGTGGGTTTGCTTGTCTAAATATTGATGACAACTTATTGCCAAACAACTCATACATTTCAAAATTATTGTGGATAAACATAACTAATTTATCACTATTAATCAAATCTCATATACCAAAAAAAATCCATAAAGCATATCATTTGAGAATGTAGAAATAGAACTATTAAGAATAATAATAAAAAATGTTCAAAAACCTCCCTTATGTATTGGAAAGATGTCTTGCTTAATCTTAATACCTAAACCTCTTGCACAAATCATTATTATTTATTTACAAAAATCAAGATACAATACTATTCATTCTAACATTTTTTTCCAAAGTGTTGTTATACAACAACTTTACTTCAACCTATCTTCCTATCACTATATAACATCATATATACCCAAAAACAATGAAAATTTGCATTTAACCATTAAACTAAATTGTGTGTAAACTGAACCTCATGCAACAATTTTGTCCATACATCCTTGATATGATTAATTTGTCCTCAATATAGATGCTTCACTGAAATTCAACATAGAGCTCAAGATGCAAGGCACGAACAACTAGGTTCAGATTGCCAAGCTAGATTGGAAATCTTTCTTTTAATACAAACTAAGTTTACTTTGGTTGACAAATACTACATTGATCTTCTTCCATATCATCCCCTTACCTCATCACCTAAATGTCTACCAAAATTGCAACAATAGAAACAAGCTTCATGTCTTTCTCCTTTGCTTCGTTTCTACATTATTCTTTATTTTTTTAATTTGAACCATCCCTTAATACCAAATAAAATTGTAGATTCTCTATCACCAAATAGCCAAATAAGTGTAAGTTTGGTTATCAAAAGATAATGTAGTGCCAAAAGAAAATGCTTAATCACAATCAAGTACCTAATAACACCCAGAAATAATTCATCATTATCAATCAAATCCCATATCCAAGTACTATGCCAAGAAGGAATCCGTAAAACACATCTTTTGATAATGTAGAACTATTAATAAGAATAATGAGAAAATTATTAGAGACCTCTTTTTGTATTGAAAATATGACTTACTTAGTACTAATAATCTAGTTTTGAGCCTCTTGCACAGTTCATTAGTATTCATTCATAGAAATCAAAACCTGCTACTATTTATTCTTACACTTTTTTCCAAATGCTTATTTATGCAACAAATCTACTTCAACCTATCTTCATATCTATAATATCATAGACACCCAAAAAGAAATGAAAATTTACATTCAACCACTGACCTAAGTTATGTGTAAATAGTTTTGTTGTTTATTCTATATTGCTAAATAGTCAGAAAACAAAAACCTCTCTTTCTGTATTGAAAAAATGGCTTTCTTTCAATCTTAATGCCCCTAATAATCTAATTTTGAACTACTTACATAACACATTACTATTCATTCACAAAAATCAAGATGCACTAGTATTTATTCTCTCATATTCTTTGAAAGAACTGTTATGAAACAACTCTACTTCAAACTATCTTCATATATAATATCATATACACCCCAAAATAATGAAATTTGTATATAACCACAGAACTAAATTGTATGCAAACCCAATCCCACATACAATAGATTTTCCCATACATCATATCATAAATATGTCCCATACCATGAATAAAGCTATTTGTAAACCAAACAACTTTACTTCAACTCATCTTCCTATCACTTTATAATATCATATACACCCAAAAAAGAATGGGAGAATACATTTCACCAATGGAAAATTACATTCCACCACTAGAAAAAGTTGTGTGTAAACTATTTTTCTAATACATCCTTGATATGATAAATCTGTCCCACATTATGGATGCTTCACTGGAGGTCAACACAGAGCTCAATAAGCAAAGCCAAATTCAGATTGACAAGATAGATCAAAACCTAAAAACTATTAAAAAGATAAAATATCTCAACAATAATATAGACCAACTCCCATCACTAAAAGAGGAGGGAAGGTTTAAGGAGACCAATTTCCAAGAAATCAAAATGGATGCTTCATCCAAAACAACAATGGGAAAAACATAGAGTGACAAGAGGACTCAGAACTGGTGCAATAAAAAGGCATACCTCACAGAACAAATCCTTCCTAGATGAAAAAAGAAAGGGAAAGTGCTTGGATTCCATTGGAAAAGTGGTTGATGTTTGAAGATGCATAAGCCTGAAAAGAAACTTGCCCTCTTCCCCACCAAGAGACAGGTAGCGTGCTTCATTCCAGGCTATGTATTTCGCAACACCATGAAGAAGAAGAAGAAGAAGAATAAATGGATGAAAGAGAAGAAATGGGTAAAGAGGATAAGGAGGGAGGGAACTAAAGTGAAAGAGATGGTGCAATCATAATATGTCCTTTTGTCCAATGCCCATTTACTCCTCCCAATCCCACAATCTTATTTTAGTATGCCCATGTTCCATTCTTGACTTTTCTCCAGTGATCCATTACTGCCCTCACTCATGGTACACCAATAATGCAAAGGAGAGGAACGGGCACATGTAACACTATGGAAAGGTGTCCCTACACCTTCTTCCACTTGTAGCCAATTTTCATCTTTGGGATGAAATCATTCATTGTCATTGGCAGCTGCCCCCACAATTTTAACTCTTGGTTGTGCAAGCTTCTTGATGCTTTCAATGTTTTTCTCTCCATCTCTTTTAATAGCTATCAATGATGGCACCACTCATCTATTTTTATTTCCACTTATTTTCAATTGCCCAATCAGTCTTCAATCCTGATACATTCACCCCCTTGATCATAATCATGTGATCAAAACTAGTCTCGACCACTCCTATATTTTGTGAAAGAGATCCTTCATATTTCCCCCTTTCATACCCTAAATAAATTCCATATAAGATCAAAAATAAATCTTGATCAATTTTATATTAGTGAAAAAAGATTTTTTATTTATAGGACTATTTTGAATTATTCTTAGGAATCATTTGAATTATTGTTATTATGGTCATCATGTGCCAACTTAAATTGTATATTATTTAAAGGGCTCATCTTTTTTCAGTTTTACCAATGTCTTTTTTTAGCGAATTTACATTAGATAGGCATTTAGAACACCTTGTCTATTTGAGAGTGTTTTTATTAATTATTTATCTATTAATTTACTTGATATTCTTATGTATGTTTTAACATCAAATATGGGTGTGAAAACTACTAAGCACTAGAACAAGTTTTCAAGTCATGGAAGATTGAGAATATCAAAGGGACTCAAAAGCAACAATCTAAAAAATAGAAAAGATCAAATCCATGGGTATAGATTGGATTTGTGTGTCATTTAGATAAAATGGTTACCAAAACTTACAAAAGTATGGACATGGTTGTATGCACCCTAAAATGGTCACCTAGACTTTGGGCCCCCATTTAGCAATTTATCAAATCCCTGAATCAATATTTTCGAAAATCAACATTTTATCAATTATATCAATTTCCTTGATCAAATCATAATCAATTCAATATTTCCTAAGGTTTGAGCCTTATTTAATTTAAAAGAGAAAAAAATAAAAATCTTATTTAATTAAGAGAACATGCTCCATTTTAATTAATTAAAAATCTCTTTTAATTAAATAATAAAATCACTTTATCCTAAGCCTTTATTTAATTAAAAGGAATTTCCTCCCCTTTTATTTAAATAAAAAATCCCCACTTTTCTTCTTATCCTATGTTGCACAAATAAAATATTATTCTTATTTTATAAAAGAGAAAAAGTACTTGTCTCATATGGACACTAAAGTCAACTCCTATTTTCCTATTGAAGGATATTTGTGCACAAGGATCAAGCTTCTTTTTTTCTCCACCGTTGATTAAGTCTTTTGCCTCTTAATCTCAATGGTCCATTTTCATCTCATTTCTTATAAAATGAGAGCTCTCTTCCTCATTTGCATCTTAGGTTTTCATGCTAATATTATGCTGCAGGTTTTCTAGGTCATTTGGAACTCTCTTTGAAGACACTCTTCCAATCCAAGCTTTGAAGACTTTGTTGCATCTCATCTCATATTTGCTTTCATAGTTGCATGATAATGACATTCTTAGTGTAGATTTTCTTTTATGAAATAGATTAATCTCACATAGTCTAAATAGGAGGGATTGGTCACATTTGTTCTTTCCTTTCATAGATTAGTTGCATTGTACTTTCATTTCCATAGACTAGATTGCATTCTCATTCTTAGCTTACTTGCATTGCATTGCATACATTTGGATTTCATTAGAGATATTGACATTTTTTTCCTTTTCTTTGATTTGAAATCTCTCATTGTGTGGTTGACTAGCAAGGTCATTAGTTTATAGCTCTAGCTGAGAGCAAAATCTAAAATCTTGCAACTCCATGCATAGAGAACTATGGATCAATTTGTGAGGGCTCATTCTTGAGTTTCCTTGCATGCAATGATTCATAGAAGTGCGAAAATATTTTAGCACATATTTTTGGCACCCACCATGGGGAAACCCACCTCTTACATGTTGGTTTTGATTATTTTTGGAGCTAACCCTTGTGCAGATTTGTTTGGAGATGGAAAACCCTAGATTTGAAAGATTTGATAAAATCTCCCAAATGGCTTAGTTTTTTGGTCTGAAACTTTTTTTGCAAGTTGATGACATATTCAAGAAGCTCCAATAAAAAACTCATAATTTTTCAAGGTATTTTCAATTTTTTATAATTTTTTCTTGATTTTCATAAAAAATTAATTTTCGGTGCAAATTAGCATATTTTTCAGAAATTTTTATATTTTGGAAATCTTTTCTAATTTCATAGGGGGTCCATTATTTATGATTTGAATTTGGATATAATATCATAGCTCAAATACTTGATTTATAAAAACTGGTCTTGTAGACTAGGATTTGAGAGTGCACCTAAACCTGTTTTGAAGGTCGAAGACAAACAAATGTCATAGCATATAATCAAATCAAGTTTAATGGAAAACAAATTAAAATCAAAGCCACCTCAGTTTAAGCTTAAAACGGATGCGCCCATGCACCGTTTGATATGCTTAGATATAGAGGGATGTGGGTGTGCAAACTCAAGCACTTGGAGCATGCAAGATAAATGATGATTTGAGGATCAAGAAGACCCAAAATGACACAAAATAGGTATGAGGAACCTATTTTGCCTCAAAGGCCTCAAGAACACACAAATATGCAAAGTTAAATGAAAGAACTAAGCTTGATTAAACAAGAAATGAATCTATGTTAATCCCATTAAGCTAATTTAGATGTGATTTAAGCTTGGAAATGATCTAAAATGATGAGTTTATGCTTATGCTAGAATGAAAATGACATTATAACTTTGCTATTTGAGTTTGAGAGTTGAAAGATGATTTGCCTTAGGAAGTGAGGGTATTTATAGGATTTCTAAGGCTTGGGGTAGGAGGAATGAATGGCCAGGATTGAAATCCTTAAGAGAGGCCAAGATTCACTCAAAGGGAAGCACATGGATTGTGCTAGTTCTCAGCCAATCAGGAGGTGACACATGTCACAAGGTGAGTGGATGAAGGGAAGGGCAAAAAGGAGTCAACAAAGGGGGCTCCAAGCTCATAACTCTCCAAATAAATGCTTGTAAAAGCAATGAATGGGCTTTAAGAGGCTTTGAAGACTTTGGGGAAGCAATAAATGCTTTGTGGTTGAGATATTTGGAAGGAAAGACTTTGCTTTGGTTTAGGAAAGTCTTAAGCTTGGTTAGGATTGCACAAAGGTTTAAGGGTAGGATTAGGATTAGATTAGGACAAGAAAAAGATTAGGATGGGTGAAGAGGGTGGATTTGAGAAGATTCTAGAAGAGTCTAGATTTCTCCTTAGGTTCATGGAATAAAAGTTATTCATTCCAAAAGCTTAAGTTTTAGGAATATTTATTAAAGTATTTTCAATAAATATGGAAATTAAATATTTAACCTTAATTAAATATTTAACCTTGGGATTAGGGTTAGGAAAGATGGGATTAGCCTTTTAATCGAAATTAAGAAGGGATTAGAAGATTTTGGAAGAGGTTAATGGTCTTAAGGAAATTGGCCAAGTTTGGGATAAAAAATAAATTAAATTTATTTTTTTTAAAGTTTTTAGGCAATTTATTAACTAAATAATTAATAAATTAGGGATAATGTCCAAATGACATTTTTAGGCTAGATTCCTTAATTAAAGATTTTTAATTAAGAGAGAGGGATTTAATGCCATAAAAATAAATTAATTAATTAAATAAATAATTAATTAATAAATGATGATGTCATAAAGGATTTTCAGAAAACAAAAATAATTTATTTTCTGAAGGATTTTTCGGTGTCTACATTTTGCCCCTCTTTGATGCGATGCCGCAAGTGGCATGGCGTCAAAGACAAGAAAACAAGATGCCGAGGCTAGAATCAGAAGAAGAGGGTATGACGCCTGGGTGGACTAGAAGAAAGAGGAACATGCCCCGGTGGGGCAAAATCATGGAAGATGCGCCCAGTGGGACAGAGGAGAAAGAGGGATTACGCCCTGGGACAGAGTGTGCCCGGCGGGACAAGGAAGGAAAGGCCTAGGAAGAAAGGAGAGATAAATAACCTCACTTCTAAGAGCAAATATGGATGATATGCAAGATGAGATGGAAATGCAAGATGCAAGATGCAGCTGTATGCAAAGATGCAAGATTAATCTATATGATAAATGCAAGGGACCAGATAGCTCCAAGTGCAAATGGGAGTGCACAGCCTAGATTTAATATAGCAATGCTAGAGACCTGCCAAGGATACTGGGATCACGAGGCCTTGTCACCAGCGTTGCAGAGGACTGACGAGGACTGACGCTAAACAAACACACAAGGTTGCCCCAACATCACACATGAAGCACAGAGGCGACATGGTGGAACCGATGCTGAAGGAACCACAAACACACAACTGACTCACAGGCAGAAGCGAAGGATCAAAAGACCTTGCCCCAGATTATCCGCACATGCAGCACACCGTGATATAATGAATCGTGGTGACCCTGGTGGGATAATGAGAAGCCAAAAAGATTAACAAGACCCAAAGGACAAAAATCCAAGATCAAAATGATAACTCCAAAAAGACATCCTTTGCCAAAGAGCGAGATTAGGTTTGATTGATGGTGGGAAGATTGGTCGGACAGGAGGAACGATATATCCTCAAGGACCAGGATGGAAGATTAGGTCAGACAGGAGGAACGATATATCCTCAAGGACCCATGGGTTGGTGAGAGAATAAGTGTAGTTGTTGGCTGGCAAAAGCTGAAGTTCAAGGAATAATCAGGATGAGCAAGGATAAGTCATCAATTGATGTTGTTGAAGCACAAGGCCTGAGTGGGACTACAAATTTTCTGAGGCTGGGGATGGGACAAGATATTTGATCAAATGCTACTGTAGGATGAACAAAGGTTATGTACAACAAGGAGGAACGATATGCACAAGGGATATGTACAAAAGCTCAGGATTGGGGATAGGAAGATCACACTCAGCGGGACTCTCACTAGGATGGAGACAAGAAGGATAAATACAGGGAGGAATGCGCTGTACAGGAAAGGGAAAAGGATATGGTACAAGATATGGTACAAAGCTTTGGAATAGGATATGGATTGCAGATGGGTTGGAGGAAGATGGGAGCTGAATGCGTGGAAGATAGGGGAGATGGAACTGCTGGGAGATCTGTTATGGATGGAGGAAGAGGACGGTAGCTGAAAGGACAACTGAATAGATAAATAGCTCAGTTTACTATGTTGGCGCCTGTTTGTCAGGTTTTCACCAACATACTTGTCCAAGGCGCTTGAATTGCCAAGTTTTCACCGTTGGACGATTATTTTCTCTTTCTCTTTTCTTTTTTGCTTTTTTGCTTTTTTTTGCTTTTTTGCTTTTTTTGCTTTTTTGAATGTTTTGCTTTTTTGAATGTTTTTGGATTTTCTGATATATGCAGGATCAGGTTCAGGCATAGAACCTCTTCAGATGGATGATGTTGATAGGATCATTCAAGGGCTCACCTTCTGGTGTTGATAGCTGATAGGCTCCCGAGCCGAAGGATGCGGTGACAACATAGGGGCCCAACCAAGTAGGCTCAAACTTGCCTTTCTTTTCTCTATTTGCTAGGACCTTCTGATTTTCTTTAAGGACCATGTCACCGACCTGGAATTGTCTAGGATGGACTTTTTTGTTATAACTCCTTTTGAGTCGATTCTGGTATGCAACCAGGTGATCGTAAGCTTGCTGTCTCTTTTCATCTAGCAGATCTAGCTGTGTGAGCCGGGCCACACGATAGTCTTCATCAGTTGTATAGTTCTTCATGGAGACGCGCAAGGATGGGAGCTCAACCTCGATCGGCAGAATGGCTTCAGCACCATATACAAGGGAGTATGGGGTGGTGCCTGTGGGAGTGCGATAAGAAGTGCGATAGGCCCAAAGGGCAGGATTAATTTGGAGGTGCCAGTCACGACCAGAATCATTGACAACCTTCTTGAGGATTTTCAAGATAGTTTTGTTGGTTGCCTCAGCTTGGCCATTTCCTTGAGGGAAATATGGACTGGAGAAACGGTGATGGATGTGGAGTCTGGCACATAGATCATCCACATGCTGGTTTTCAAAAGGTGTGCCATGGTCCGTGAAAATGGTAGATGGTATGCCGAAGCGGCAAATGATATGGTAGAGGATGAAATTGGATATTTGGATGCCAGTGGTTAGGGTAAGCGGAATCGCTTCAACCCATTTGGTAAAGTACTCTGTGGCTGTTATGATATACTTGTGTCCATCCGAAGAGAGGGGGGTGATCAAGCCAACGAGGTCGAGGCCCCAACATGAAAAAGGCCATGGTGGTGCAATAGGCTGTAGATCCTGTGCTGGTGCATGTATCAAATTGGCATGCTGTTGACATGGGAGACATTTCTTGACAAATTCACACGCATCATGTTCCATTGTTGGCCAATAATATCCAACTCTAAACAGCTGCTTTGCTAGAACCATGCCACTTGTGTGGGCACCGCAAATTCCAGCGTGAACTTCTTGTAAGGCCCGGACGGCCTCATTTGAGTCTAAACATCTAGATAGGACATTGTGATACCCGCGACGATATAGGGTGTTGGCGACAAGAGTGTAGCGGGAAGCTCTGCGAATAAGGTTTTGGCGTTGGTTATTGGTGAGATGGGGAGATATGATACCATTTTTTAGATATGCATGGATTTCGTGGTACCATGGGGATTGAGGACCAACCAAGACACACACCATGTCTGCATCTGCGTTCTCATAAGCTGGTGAATGTAGCTGCTCGACTAGAAATTCATACTGTGATGCGTCTCGTGGTATTTCCAATAAGGATCCGATGGTTGCCATCGCATCTGCTGCTTTGTTTTGAAGCCTTGGGATCTGATTGAATTGTAGATGTAGGAAATGCTCTTTCAGTTTATCCACCAGTTGCTTGTAGGGTAGCAATTTGTCATCCTTTGTCTGATACTCATCAAGGACTTGCTTGATAATGAGCTGTGAATCTCCAAAGACTTGTAATTCTGTGATGTTCCATTGGATAGTTGTTCTGAGACCTGAGATGAGTGCCTCATATTCTACAATGTTATTGGTACAGGGGAATCCCAACTTGAATGATTTTGGAATATAGTCACCTTGAGGTGTGACGAATAGGATTCCTGCGCCAGAGCTATGGGATGTGTTGGAACCATCAAAGTATAGTTTCCACATGGGCTGCTCTTCAATCATACATAAGTGTTCATCGGGGAATTCCATGATTAGTGGATAGGCATCCACCAGTGGTGCTTCTGCTAGTTGATCGGCAATGACTTGCCCTTTGATTGCTTTGCGATCTACATACTGAATGTCAAATTCACTGAGTAACATGACCCATTTTACCATACGGCCTGTGAGGGTTGTCCTTGATAACAGATACTTAAGAGGGTCCACCTTTGATATGAGCTTGATCATGTGGCTAAGCATATAATGTCTAAGTTTTTGAGTGGCAAAGACCACTGCTAAGCATGCTTTCTCCATGGGTGAATAGTTAAGCTCATAGCCCACAAGAGTGCGACTGATGTAGTAGATAGCTCATTCTCTATTTTCATCATCATGCTGTGCTAGGAGTGCCCCTAGTGCTGTAGCTGTTGTTGAGATGTAAAGGATGAGTGGGCATCCTGAAACTGGTGGTACTAGGATTGGAGCATTAACTAGATACTCCTTGAGCTTATCAAAGCTTCTTTGACATATGGGATCCCACTTGAAGTTGGTGTCTTTGCATAAGAGATGTGAGAAGGGTTGGCACTTGTCCGCTAGTTGCGAGATGAACCGCCGTACTGATTGAAGCTTGCCCTGTAGGCTTCTGAGCTGTTTGAGATTTCTTGGTGGAGGCATCTATGTTATTGCTTTTACCTTTTTAGGATCGATCTCTATGCCTCGTCTAGAGACGATGAAGCCTAGAAGCTTGCCAGATGTTACGCCAAAGACACATTTCTTAGGATTAAGCTTTAAGCCATAATGATTCAAACGATCAAACACACGTTCTAAGATGTTGAGGTGTTCATCCCTTGTTTTGGATTTTGCAAGGATATCATCCACATAGTCTTCAAGGATCTTGTGGATCATGTCATGGAAGATCACTGTCATTGCTCGCTGATATGTGGCCCCTGCATTCTTTAGCCCAAATGGCATCATGTTGTAGCAAAAGGTACCCCATGGGGTTGTGAATGTTGTTTTATGTTGATCTGCTTCCGCTATATGAATTTGGTTGTAGCCTGAAAATCCATCCATGAGTGATAGCATTTCGTGACCCGCTGTAAGGTCTACGATCATGTCTATGTTAGGTAGCGGGAAATCATCTTTAGGACATGCCTTGTTCAAGTCCCTAAAATTAGTACAGATTCTAATGTCGCCAGAAGGCTTTGTGACTGGCACCATGTTAGAGATCCACTCTGAATAATCTATTGCTCTGATGATCTTAGCTTGGAGGAGCTTCTCAAGCTCTACTTTGACGAGCAATGCTACCTTTGGATGCATTTTCCTTAGCTTCTGCTTCACTGGCTTGACGTTTGGATCTACTGATAGATGATGAACAACAAGGTTTGGATCAAGCCCAGGCATATGGGCGTATGACCATGCAAAGTTGATGATGGATTCCTTGAGCAAGGCACTGAGAGCGATTTCTTCTCCTTCTGTTAGGTTGACTGCAATGTAGGTGATCCTTGGACATTCTTCTGTTCCCAAGTTGATTGGCTTGGTCTCTTCTATGATGATTGGCGACTGCTCTGGTCTATAATTTTGGATAGGGGGAAGAGGCAAGGCTTCATCTTCTAGCGCCTGAATTGCCAAGTTTTCACTAGAAGATACGCCCTTTATTTTTACTATTTTGGAATCAGAATGTGCCCCAAGGGGGTTTTCACATAAAGACTCATGATGTTCTTTTGCTATTTCATTTTTGTGACTAAAGCTTGCCTCTTCCCCAAAATATCCTTCTGGGTGAAGCTGATAGACAGAGGTTGATGTTGGATCCTGGTTGACTGCTGGATCTGATGCCCCCATGAATTCTAGGAGTGCTTGTGCACTTTGGAACTCGTCGATGTGTGTGATGCTTGGTTGGTCCCAATCTATGAGGTCGGGGTTTGTGAGGGGAAGATCTATGAGGTTAATGGAGAGTTGTTGGAGGACAGAAGTCCCCAGGAGGGTGTTGTTGGCAAAGATATCGTCGTAGGATCGGATGTCTTTCTCTTCGGGGATGTCTTCGATTTCCACAAGGTCATCCTGGCTATTCGAAAAGTTTACGTTGGTCATGTTAGTGTCTGCAGTTGTGGTATTGGGCTCTTGTTCAAGTAGGCGAGGGGTATTAAAGCCAAGTCCTTGCTGTTCTGGATTTTGGGATGGTATGATAGGAAACAAATTTCCATCCTCTTGTGGTCCTAGACCACCACCTTGATAGTTATAGTGTTCTGTGACATTTTTGTAGGGGATTGGATATTTCTCTTTGAAGTACTCAAGAAGTTGTGTGTCACGTGATGGGGGATCTTTGTATAACCATTTGTTAATATCTGGATCCATTTCTTTGCTGTTGATGGTACCATGGGACTCAAAAGTCATGTTTCCAATTTGCTTGAGCTTATAATGTTCCTCAACAGGCTTGTTTTGACAACTTGGGTACCCTTGAGTATGTGGATCACGTGGAAGAGCTCCTACAGCAAATGCATCACTGAGGCTGTATTCGCCACAACCCTGGTTGTTGATCTTGATGGATCATAAGGTGGAAGAGAGGATGGTCTCTAGATCGCGATGGGATCGGGATGAGCTAGCAATAGAAGTACCAATATCGGTTCCAGGACAATGAGTAGAATGAGGGAAAGATGTTTCCATCGCAAGGCAGTATGCGAAGGGGTTAGGGTCAGCGTGGATGGTAACCTCAGTGCCTTGATGTGGAAACTTGATGCACTGATGGTAAGTAGATGGTACGGCCTTAATAGAATGGATCCATGGACGACCGAGGAGGATATTGAATGGTAGGTCAAGATCAACAACGTGGCAGAGAGTATCTTGCGTTGCTGGGCCTAGCTGGATAGGCAAAGTCATAGTACCTTCAGAGGTACACTCCAAGTTATCATATGCTTTGATAGTGATTTGCTCATGTTGTATGTCGGCTTTCGTGAACCCGATCTTCTTGATGAATTTTAATGTGCACAAGTTGAGGGCTCAGCCATTATCCACTAGAACTCGTTTGATGGCAAAATCTCTGACCATGACAGCAATGCGGAGAGGGAGAGTATGGTCAGGAGCGACATCTGGTATATCAGATTCTTTGAAGGACAAGGCACATGCTGCTGATAGGTGTCCCACAAGAGTTTCAAATTGAGTTGTGTTAATGTCCGTGGGGACATGGCCTTCTTTTAGAGCTTTGTCCAGGATCTCCTAATGGATGGGTGATGTGCAGAGAAAATCCAAGATAGATATTTGGGCTGGCATGTTCCCAAGATGCTCTATGATATTGTATTGTGCTCTTGGTGCATTATGCTGTGTTGCGCGTGCATTTGATGCTGGCCTGGTGTTAGACTGTGCTGTGGATGCAGTAGATGTTGGCCTTGGAGGAGCAGCTGATCTCGAAGGAGCACCGGCAACAGTTATCCTACCACTGCGGGTAGTTGCAGCACATTGTCGATCCGGCCCTCTGACGTGGATGGTATTGATGGTGGGCTCATCTTGGATGGGTTCAACTTGAGTTATGCATCCGACATACTTTTCATAGTTGATGTAGGCCGCTGTGTGATCTTCTTGCTTGCCTTTGCCACGATTTTGGGGCTGATTGGCGTTGGCTTGATTCTTCTCGGTATCATGTTGAGGGAACACATTTTGATATATTTGCAAACCGGCGTTGGGTGAAGCTTGAGTTGGTGCATCGACCTGGATTTCCTTGCGATCGATGAGATCCTGGATGTAGTGCTTAAGCCTCATGCACTTCAATGTTGTGTGCCCCTTCACACGATGGTAATCACAGTATTCATGTTCTTTATACCAATCAGACTTTGGTGCGTTGTCATCCTTCTGTGGGATGGGCGGATATGTGATCATATTTGCCTTGGCTAGCCGATAAAAGATCTGATCCAGAGGCTCACCCAAAGGTGTGAAATTCCTCTTTGGATTGTTCTGATTGTTGGATTTATTCTGCCTTGGGGCAACGTTAACTGTGTTAACAGGATTGCCTTGACGTGCTGGCTGTTGCTGTTGGTATTGCTGCTGATACTGTTGCACAGGTGGTTGATGAGCTTGAGGAGGCTGCTGATAAATAGGTGCTTGATATGCGGGAGCTGGGGGTTGCTGATAGATGGGCGCTTGTGGCGGTTGGTATGTTTGAGCTGGTGTAGGACTAGCCACAATGAATTGTACATTTTTAGTGTCAGTGGCTCCATCTGTAACAACATTCTTGTTACGATTCCAGTAACGGGATTTATCATTGTTGGGTTTGTTTTTGGAATCATCCTTGAAGTGACGAATAGTGCCTTCGTCTAGGAGAGCTTTCTCGATGCCTATGCCCTTGCTCTTGATGTCTTGGTATGTCTGGAGGCAGTTCATTCGCATGTGATGGGATAGCTTTGGATGCAGGTTATCAATGAAGATCTTTGTTAGATGCTTCTCTGGCGGCTGATATGATAACCTGGTTGTAAGATTCTGCCATCTTTGCAAGTATTCTGCAAGGCTTTCTCCATCTTTCTGCTTTGAGTTGCATAGGTCTAGCAAGGACAACTCATTCTCCACATTATGGGCATAGTGTGTGATGAACTTCTCAGAGAGTTCAGCAAAGGTGTTTATTGTCCCATGTGGTATTTTGTAAAACCACTCAACAGCAGTTCCTCCCAAGCTTTTGGGAAACAGGCGCAGGAGATAGTTATCACTGTAAGCCACTTCTTGGCACGCCATGTAGAACTCTTTGATATGGTTTACTGGATCTCCTTTCCCTCGATACTTGTCGAACTTGGGCATCTCAAAATGCTTGGGGAAAGGGATAGTTGCTATGGACCGATCGAAAGGATATGAGCACACCTCTTCGAACTTGTATGTTTTATTCTCAGTTCCGCTTTGTAGCTCCTTTAGAGCATTTTTCATTGCTTCCCACTCAGCATTGAGTGGCGAGGGAACTGGGACTTCTGCTTGTGATGGAAGCTGTGGAACTAGATATGGTGCTTGCTGTGGATAAATGGGTTGGAACTGATTTTGGGGCAATGGTTGTTGGGGATATTGCTGGTGTGGCATAGGGGGATATTGTGGTAAATGATATGAAACCTCTTGATGTTGTTGGGCTGCTTGCTGTTGTTGAACTGGCGGTTGTTGTGGGACTGCTTGCTGATAGTGGTCATTTGGAACTTGTTGTTGTAACTGATAGGTGGGAACTTGTTGTTGCTGGGGGATGATAGGGATTTTTTGCTGAGGCTGATAGCAAGGGACTTGCTATTGTTGAGGAATGATGGTTGTTTGCTGAAAGGGGACATGTGGTTGCTGTGGGGGAGGCTGTTGGAATGATGCTGCTTGCGGGTATGATGGTGGTAGTTGCTGAGGTTGGCTTTGGGTTTGACCGATATAAGCTGGGTGCATGCCTGCGTTACTTAGAGGTGGAACAGATGTGGGGAAGCTAGAAGCAAAGGGTGATGGGGTAAGATAGCTGGAAAAAGTTGGCTGTTGAGGTGGTGGAACTTGCTGGAAGGTTTTTGAGATTTGGGATGAATAGCTTGAAGCTGACGGTGTTTGGGGGAGTTGCTGTTGTGCTGCTTGGGTGAAGGCGGTTTGTTGACTTGCAACCATAGATGTAGGGGATTGAGATGGGATCCCCCATGCCTTCATTTCTTCTTGTGTAAGGCCCCACTGAGAGCTTGTGTTAGGGTGCACTGCAGCGGATGATGGAATGGTAGGAGCAATGGGAGCTTGGGACACGAATGATGGTTGAGACAAAGGAGCTTGTTGAGGTTGTGGTTGAATGGATGCTTGTGAGGAGGAAAATGAAGGAAACACCCAAGAGAAAGATGAGGTTGGAATGGGGAGCGATTGTGCTAACCCCAAAGAAGAAGGTACGGGTGCTTGGGGGGTGAAGGGTGACGGTGCTCCTTTGAGGGTGAAAGGCGTTGCTTGACTTGTGGATGGTGGCGAAGCTTTTTGCGTGAGAGGTGGAAGCTGACTTTGGGTTAAGTGTTGGATTTGGGCTTGGGCAGCCATAGCAGATGATGAAGTGAAAGGGGTATGAGATGGAGCAGATGGCACTGCAGCTTGTGTTGCGGGATTGGTGAGGCTTCCTTGCAAGAAAAGGGGAATGGTGGAAAGCTCTTGGGGTGTTTGCATGATAGGATCGGGAAATATTTGGACAAACGGAGAATATGCTTATGCTGGAACTTGGATAGTTTTGATGGGGATGCGTGGATAGAGAGATGGTGGGATGGAGGTACTTTCTGGCAGGTAGTGAACAAACGTGCTTTGCTGATGTTGTGGTACAAGGGCATTGGTTGCTGGTGGGCTTTCTGGCGGATTTACAAATGCTTGGTTTGCCAAGGGGGATGAAGGGATGTTTGGATCTTCACATGGGTTACTGGCTTGGATCTGGGGATTGTAGGTCATCATGACGTTGGTGAAAAGGTTGGGATCGGATGAAGTTGTTGGTGGATAAGGATTCATGCTTCTTCTTTTCCGAGATCTGGTCTCAACAGGCATGGAGATGCAAGTGCTAAATGTATGCAAGATGTTTGGCTAAAAGATGTTGATGGATGCAAAGCTGATGAACTTTTAAAGATGATGACTTCTAAGATGCAAATGCAAAGATGGATCAAGATGGCAATGATGGAAGCTGGATGGAACTGATATGGATCAAGACGGTGGAGGAAAGATAGGTTGCTGGTGGAAAGCTGGTGAAAGATTACTGAGTGGTCAACAAATGAGCTGTTGTTTTTCCCAAATGGAGGATCAGAGATATGATGGGGTCAACCTAAGATAGACTGATGATCTTCGGTCAACAAGTTTCTTATCAATACACTCCAATCTCTTGCTCGAGATGATGGCTATGCAAGGACAAGGTTTGATTTCTTTATGACAACACGTTGTGCCAAAAAAGAGGATGATGGTCTCTGATCTTGGATATACGATAGGAACAACTCAAAAGGTAGAACACTAAGTGTTGGTGGAACTCTGGATTTGGAACAAAGGATGATGGATTTGCTGGAAAGATATGAAAAGCTGATGGGGGGATGCTGGTGGAAAAGGTATCGAAGGTTGAAGGGACAATGCTCTATGCAAATGACAAGGATTGATTCTAGAATGCTGGTAGGAAGATGAATGCAAATGCAACTTTTATGATGTTCTGAAATGCAACTAAGGTTTTGATGCTGATGCAAAGGGTGAAACTAGGATGAAACTAAGATGCAAGGCTGTTGAGACAAGATTTTAGGATCTGAAGATGGAACAAGACATGAACAAGGATTGGCTAATCTTCTGGCTCAAGGTTGACAAAGTGATGGTTAACTCGGAAACGGAAGGTGAACTGTTTGATGCGGGCGTTATGGGCAATATTCTCAAGTCTGGTTTGGGACTTCTCCTCTGCTTGGGTTGCTTGGATAATGGATTGATAGGTCTTGGTGTTCTTCTTGATAACTTTTTGCTCTTGATAGGCTTGGGATTTGGGCAACTTTTCTTTAGGATGTTTGTTCTTGCTAAGCATCACTTGAAAAAGAGGCTTCTGATTTTGAGGCAAAGGTTTCCAATGGCAAAGGTTTAAAGTCAAAGCAATCTCCGCAAGGGACAAAGCAACCCTGCGGGATACAAACAAAGGCAACTAACTCTGACAAAGCTTTGAAAGTGTATGTTTCAACAAGTGTTTTCACGGAGTCTTTGACTGTCAAGCACTTCAAACAGATCTACCTAAGGAAGGTGAGTATCAAAATCGCTTTCCCACAGCTTGGTATCCCCCAGAAGGGAATACAAATGGTGAGTAATCTTGAGGCGACCCGGTAAACCCCTTGGAATCGGTCCTTGCACAAGGATTTTGATACTTTCGGATGTAGATAGGGTAGCCTCTAGTTTATCAGGTTTTTAATAGTTCCGTGGTGTCTCCATACCCGGTTATGCTGATCATCCGTGACTCACTTAAGAGCCTTGCCAATTATGCTGGGGGAGAGGAATGTTTACCATCCCCAGACACGTGTTTGGAACGAACGCCCGGCGATTAGGAGATGTAAGTGATTCTTTTGGTATTCACTTATTTGTATACCGGCCAGGGGGGATACCGGTTTGAGGTCGTTCTCCGAGGAGGAAGCGCTTCTCCTTGGACAGGCCTCGCTAAAAGTAGAACAAGTGAACTTGTCCAAGTTCAAATGTTCCATGTTGCTTATTCTAACAAGGTTTATGCAAAAATTGAAAAACTCCTACATACACATCAAGCAGATTTTGTTCATTTTCCCAAATTTGATTAAGTTTGTTTGAACTTTGAAATGAAGACACTCGTGATTAGATTTTGATTTGTTCTTTTCCTCAAAAATGTAAATGCTTTAAACGTTTGCAAGTTCTTTCTTTTTGTGCATTCAAGATTTGATTAGCGAGTTGTCTTAAGAACTTTGAAAAAACTTTGTTTTGTCCCTTAGATCACTCAAGATTGAATTTTGTTTGCTTTCTTTGGAATTTGAAACGAGATAGGGAATAGAGTTGTTCATTCCTTTAATGCATTCAAGATTTGGTTTGCTTTTCAAATTGACAATGACACTCTAGGACCTAAGCTCATTTCCTTAAGTTTCATTCAAGATTGAGTTTGACCTTTGCTGTAATAAAAGAAATGAAAAAAAAAAACCAGTTCCAAGCAAAAAACAAAAAGCGACACTGTCCAGCTTATAGGCGACGCTGGAAAGTGCAGAGGCGACATTTAATTCTTACAGGCGACATTCTGTACCTCAAAAGGCGACAGATAAAAAAAACAGAGGCGTGATTTCTTTTGTTACAGGCGTGATTTCTTTAAATGCAGGTGACAGAAGAAGAATTCTGGGACGGAACAGAAATTGTCAATCACAGGAAAATCTCAGTTATGCAGGCGTGAAAACAGAGCTCATAGGCGTCATTTCTTTCTTCAAAGGCGTGATTTAATTCCATGAAGGCGTGACTGAATTCCTTGTAGGCGACATTTCTTTTGTTGAAGGCGACATTTCTTTGTTTGAAGGCGACATTTAATTGCTGTAGGCGTCATTTCTTTTCATGAAGGCGACATTTCTTTATTTCCTGCAAAAAAAAAGCATATAAAGTATAGTTTCATCAAAATGATTGTGGTTTGAGTCCCACCGGGCGTGCCAGAATGTAGACTAGGATTTGAGAGTGCACCTAAACCTGTTTTGAAGGCCGAAGACAAACAAATGTCATAGCATATAATCAAATCAAGTTTAATGGAAAACAAACTAAAATCAAAGCCACCTCAGTTTAAGCTTAAAACGGATGTGCCCATGCACCGTTTGATATGCTTAGATATAGAGGGATGTGGGTGTGCAAACTCAAGCACTTGGAGCATGCAAGATAAATGATGATTTGAGGATCAAGAAGACCCAAAATGACACAAAATAGGTATGAGGAACCTATTTTGCCTCAAAGGCCTCAAGAACACACAAATATGCAAAGTTAAATGAAAGAACTAAGATTGATTAAACAAGAAATGAATCTATGTTAATCCCATTAAGCTAATTTAGATGTGATTTAAGCTTGAAAATGATCTAAAATGATGAGTTTATGCTTATGCTAGAATGAAAATGACATTATAACTTTGCTATTTGAGTTTGAGAGTTGAAAGATGATTTGCCTTAGGAAGTGAGGGTATTTATAGGATTTCTAAGGCTTGGGGTAGGAGGAATGAATGGCCAGGATTGAAATCCTTAAGAGAGGCCAAGATTCACTCAAAGGGAAGCACATGGATTGTGCTAGTTCTCAGCCAATCAGGAGGTGACACATGTCACAAGGTGAGTGGATGAAGGGAAGGGCAAAAAGGAGTCAACAAAGGGGGCTCCAAGCTCATAACTCTCCAAATAAATGCTTGTAAGAGCAATGAATGGGCTTTAAGAGGCTTTGAAGACTTTGGGGAAGCAATAAATGCTTTGTGGTTGAGATATTTGGAAGGAAAGACTTTGCTTTGGTTTAGGAAAGTCTTAAGCTTGGTTAGGATTGCACAAAGGTTTAAGGGTAGGATTAGGATTAGATTAGGACAAGAAAAAGATTAGGATGGGTGAAGAGGGTGGATTTGAGAAGATTCTAGAAGAGTCTAGATTTCTCCTTAGGTTCATGGAATAAAAGTTATTCATTCCAAAAGCTTAAGTTTTAGGAATATTTATTAAAGTATTTTCAATAAATATGGAAATTAAATATTTAACCTTAATTAAATATTTAACCTTGGGATTAGGGTTAGGAAAGATGGGATTAGCTTTTTAATCGAAATTAAGAAGGGATTAGAAGATTTTGGAAGAGGTTAATGGTCTTAAGGAAATTGGCCAAGTTTGGGATAAAAAATAAATTAATTTATTTTTTTTAAAGTTTTTAGGCAATTTATTAACTAAATAATTAATAAATTAGGGATAATGTCCAAATGACATTTTTAGGCTAGATTCCTTAATTAAAGATTTTTAATTAAGAGAGAGGGATTTAATGCCATAAAAATAAATTAATTAATTAAATAATTAATTAATTAATTAATGATGATGTCATCAAGGATTTTCAGAAAACAAAAATAATTTATTTTCTGAAGGATTTTTCGGTGTCTACAGGTCTATTTTGGTAAAATGGGTCTCTAGGGCACAAATGAAGAGATTTTTCTAAAAATTTTACATTTTTAGAAAGCTCTTTGTTTTTTAGTAGGGATCTTTTTTTTGTATTTTCATTTTTTTGGCCGAAATCATATCAAAAAAACTAGATCTTGTTGACTAGGTCAAATGCAAAAAAAATAAAATTTTGTGATGGGTATGCACTTATTTTTCATTGTTCAATGCATGATATAAATTATCATTTGGATTATTTGCTAGTTATCATTGCTCCTAACAATTGATTTTCAGATCTGACTTTAAGATTTGCATAATTTGGATATACATTGCATATCTTGTTTGCTTGTTTTCTTGTCTTGTTCATTTGAAGGTTCATGGCTTGCTTTCATGGAAAATGCTTAAAATAAACAAAAAAAAGATAAAATCTACTAAGCACGTTGCATTGGACTTGAGGTATTTTGTTACATCTCTACAACATTTAGATTTTGAAATTAAAAATGAATCTCTCATGTGTTTGGCTTGAGTGTTTACATGCTTTCATAGAACATATTTCAATTGATGCTCTTAATGGGAAATGAATGAACATAGATTTGCTTTCATACAAGTTTGTGTAAGTGAATGCTTGTGTTTAAACCTTAAGTAATTCTTGGTTCCAATATCAAATATCTCATTGAGTGATTGAGGGCATGGATTCATTCCTTGTTTAC
The DNA here is from genome assembly GCA_027943335.1 of Chamaecyparis obtusa. Lineage (NCBI taxonomy): Eukaryota > Viridiplantae > Streptophyta > Pinopsida > Cupressales > Cupressaceae > Chamaecyparis > Chamaecyparis obtusa. The sequence continues at coordinate 968,545 of BSBK01002307.1, read as the reverse complement.
ATAGGGAGTTAAATGCACCACTTTGTGGACTCACTCTATGTTTGCTTGGAAAGTTAAATATTCCATTGATTCAACCCTTTGTCATTTGTGAGTAGTATTGATAAGAAACTTTAGATTACGTTTGATTGATCTTGTTAGCTAAATTGGGTGTTGGACTCACTTATTTCTAATCGCCCCTCATTACCACCCTTTGGATGTAAGGTCAACATTCATACATAGGGGAGGGGTCTACTTGAAAAGAGCATTAAGTGTTCCACAAAGTTTCCCCCTTTTTATGCTTTCTTAATCTCATTAGTTTTCTAAGGTGTGGACTCACTTTGAGTTTGTGTGAGGAGTTAAATGTTCCACTTTTGGACTCACTTCACATTTACTTGAAGAGTTAAGTGTTCCACCTTTAGTGCTTTAAATACTTTTAATAGTGAATTACTTTATTTTATTTTTAGAAGGCTTGCTTGGGGACACACCACCTCAAGGGATGACCTTAACTCCCATGTTTCGGTGGAGCATAAATAGCAGGTGGTGAATCGAAAGACACCTCTCTTGGGAATTGATTTTGATATCACTCTTGGCTAAACCTTAAAAAACTTTATACCTTTGAGAAGTGAAGGAGGAGATTTGGGTTACCGTCTCCCCCCGGCTGTGTGATTTTGGATTCTTCTCATCTACAGATTTGGGCCTCACATACCTTGCGTATCTCAAGGACTCCTTTTAGAAAGCCACGTATATCCTTATAGACAGCTTGTTAAGGTGTTGTTGTATTCTATGTGCTTGCTAAAATATTTTCAAAACATACACAAGTTGAACCTTTAAAGAGTAGAAATACTAAGTTACTATCCTTGTTCATGCACAAGGTTGCTTTGCCCCTTGCCCATTGCTTGAAGACTGTTTGCTTGAACTCCCTGGTTGTTGTTCTATGTGCTTGATCATCATTGCGAAATCTTTTGAAAGATCTAATTCAAATATTGAAACTGAGTTCCGTCCTACTGTAGTGAGTTCTCCTTAGAAGCTTGGTCTTCCTTGGTGAGTCCAGGTTAGATCTTAGGTGTTGTCATGTTGCTCAACATCTCAATGAACGTTATGGTATCAATTGCATAAGATGAATCTTAGTCTTCTTCTTTCTTCTCCATTTTTCATGTTCTTCAGAAGTATTCTATTCCCATGGGAAATTCTTCTTCCTCTTCTTCTTGATTCTTTTCCTCTTATTATCTAGTCTATTTTATCTCTTATGTTGCTCCTATGCTTCATGATGTACTGGCCACAGTTATTCTATTAAAGTAAAAACCAGGCAAGCATTTGTAACTAGTCAAGTACATTTTCAAGTCAAGTACATTTCAAAGTAGCCCAACAGAGATTTAACAAGTATGATGACTATTGTTAGTCATGACATAATAGCAGTGATAAGGTACAAAAAAAAATGATTCAAACAACAATGCTGAAATGCTAAAGGAGGAATGCATTTTTTTCCTAAGTATCAAGAAATGTTCAAAAAGTATGTTTGTGGGTGTCATGAGCCCATGATCAAACCCCATCAACTGGCATTCAAAAATAGTATTGCATTTCATACATTTAATGAAAATCAGCATGTTAAACTTGTCATTGTCATTTTTGCAAAAGATGAGGACACAACTAAGCACATTTTCAAGTCAAGCATATTGCAAAGGAAATATAACAGATAAATCAAGCATGGTGACTGTTATCAGTCCCAACAAAAAAGTGATAGCATTGCTACATGGCACAAGTATGGTCACTGTCTATAGTGAACATTAGATATAAATGAAACCCAAACCAAATGGTTGAAGACAACAAAAACCGAGATGTAGTTGACTGGTGAAAATGTAATGAATCATCAAAAAATTGCTCCAGTATTCTAAGCCACAAGAAAGGACAACAAAGAAACGGTACATTTAGAAGAAATGATTGATAAAGAAAAAACTATCAGTGTTTCCCACCATTTTAGCAAAGACAAAAGAACCCCAAAATCAGTTTATGGGGAGTGATAATACAACTGGGCTTCAATAGCATGTAAAGCCTTCAATAACAAAGGAGTAGTGTACTTATCTCATAGTCGAATGGAGAGATCAAGGAGCGAGTCGAGCTTCAAGCAAGGAAAGCTGAGTTTCATCAATTAGAACTTAAGTTCTTAATCAAACTCGTGCTTCAACAAATAGAGCCCGAGTTCCTTCTTAAAGCCTGACTTCCAGTCAAAGCTCAAGCTTCATGCTCATACTACATTCACAGCCTCAAGAAATCAGTGTCGAGTTCCAGATCTAAAACATTGAACTTTAGATACAGGTTGAGAGAAGGTGGAGCATCAGATAATACCTCTAGATCCAATTTGGCCTCAAAGAAGTGATGAATCCAGGCTGGAGTTCCTTGCATTAAAATTTCCATTGATTGGAGATTACTCTCATTTTAATCCAAACGTAACTCAAAATCCCAAATATTGCTAAGTTTTGACAAAATTTGAGGTCCGCTGACAGAGGAGTAAATGCCATTTATGATTGCAGTGTTTCCAGTCAGGCCTTAGTTTCCCAAAATGCTATGACAACCACATAGCATGTACTGCTATGTGTTATTTTAAAAGGTGGTTAATTGCTTAGTTTGGTCATGTTGACCTTAGGCTTTTTTTTGATAGCAAGCTGAAGGCATAGGATATTTGTTTTGATTTAGGGCCCAATTTTATTAGTAGAATATGTTGGTAATTTACATAAGATATTTATTTTAAAATTACCAACATTTAGGGCTAGATCTAACGCATAATTTATGGTTGTGATTAAGGGCTAATTTGGAGCTGATTTAGGGTTGATTTAGGGGGATTTGATTTTTGAACTTAGCCTTAGGAGGGTATTAATCTAAGTTTCAAATCAGATTTAAGGGTTCAGAATTGAGGACAAGAGGACTTAGTGAACAATTTGGTTCCTTTGTCCCTTTTTTGCATATGTCTTGTAACCATTTTTTAGATTTTTGAAGGAAATAAAGCTAGTTCATCATATTTCACATATTTTTTCTGAGTTTTGTCATCAATCCTATTCTTCTTTTTCCGTATTTCAGTGTTGTATGTTTGGTAGCCTTGATAAGTGAATTAGTACAATTCCTTTTCTAAAGTTTTATCAAAATCAAACCTTTTGTAGAATCTATATGTTTGTTCGCTAGTTATCATTGTTCATGGTGCATACCCTAATAGTGGATCCTAAGTCAACCTATATGTTGGATAGTGAATGTTAATGCAAATTTTAGTAGTTTGTGTACTGTGGAGGCTAGTTAGAAGTTTTCCTGACAAGTCAAAATCAAGTTTTGGTGTATCACCCCCCTTTTTCATTTAGTTTTTAAGTTATCTTTCTTCCCTTTTCAAATCAAAGTTTCAATCAAAGGTGATATTCCAAATCCAATAGGAATAGGCCTAGAATCCAAAGATTCCTTCTCAATCAGAGTCCACCCACAACTTGAGAAGGTTTCCATTGTTAGCATGAAATATTAGTGTACCCTAATGCCTAAGTTAGGGTGATATTTCAAGGCCTTAACAATTTTTGGCACGCCTAGTGGGACCTTGTGATACATGAATAGAATCCAAACAAGGAGTGTAAAAGAGTTTGAATATTTGCAATTGTCTTTCACCAGGAGAGGTAGAACTATGCAAAGAGAGCCTAGAGGTCCTAAACAACTCTCTTTTCAACCTGTGGAAAGAGGTAGGAAACCAGGAAGGCCAAGGAAAAGGTCTAAAAGAAGTTTAGCTCCTCCCTCCTACCGCACTAAATTTCTAGATTCAGATCAGGAAGTTTTTGAGAGATTAACATCATTTCAAGATCAAGTTGTTCCTAAACAACCACCTAAGGTAGATCAATCACTACCATCTAGTTTCACTACAACACCTCCAGTAATGGCTAGGAGACTTCCATTTGTGCCTTTTGATCAGGGGAGTCCTTTGAATATTTCCAATCACAATAACATTCCATTGGCAGCCTTAAAAGGGTTGCCATATTTCACTAGAGAAGGGAAAACAACCGCTATAGAGCATATCAGAGATATTGCTTCACTTTGCAATGTCCATCATATCACGGAGGAGGACGTGGCTTTGAAGCTATTGGCTGCATCATTGAAGGGAAAAGCATTGGAATGGTTTAGGACTCTTCTAGTTGCATCTATTGCTACATGTGATGCATTGGGAGACGGATTATCTAAGTTTTTCAAAGACAAATCTGACAATTTGTCCTTGGTGGAAAAACTCACAACTATCAAAAGGGCTCCACAAGAAGATATGAATGATTTCAATCTACGTTTCCAAAAGAATTGCAATAGAATCCCTACTATGGTAAGACCCTTTACTGAATATGCATTCTTGTATTTTCTTAAGAATTTGAATAGTGATATCTCAGTCATGATCCAATCTATTGGAGGTAATTCTTTACCTCAAGCTTTCGATACTGCTATTAGGGTAGAAAATAGTCTTATTTAGGTAGGAAAAATAGCTCCTAGGACACCTATGCACTTCTTTCCTAGCATTCAATTTAATATGCCACTAAATGCTCCACCTCTTCCTACTTTTCCATCATTCAAAAGTCAAGAAGTAGTGTCAATTACCCCTCTTAATGAGCTGCAAAGTATAAAGGATAGCCAACAAAAGATTGAAAGTTTATTGCAGACCTTTGGGAATGAATTAGTAAGCCTTAAGAGACATCAAGCGCAAGGGAACCCTATAGCTCAAAATTAGTTTTCTAGTTCTTCATCATAGTATCCTAATCAGCCTACCTTTCAAGGTAATAAACAACAATACCAAGGAAATAACAGTGCTAATAGGCAAAATTGGAATCAGAAGCCTTATAGACCTTATAATCTTGCACCTCTTAATGTTGTTAGGGATATAGTACCTAGCCAGAATAACCTTGTTGTAGATTATGATTGGTGCTATCCATGTGGTTAGCCCCATAACCAATCAAAGTGCACTAATGGAGTGCTCAATTAGGCTTTAATGGTTCAAAATGCAGTTGATTCATAGCAAAATATGCATGTTGAGGAGATTCAACAACAACCAAACTTGAATGTTCTAGATATTGGTTTCCTTAATTGGCAAGAGGAAGAATTATGTGGGTTGAGTGAAGATTCACCTATATCAGCAAACACTAGAGACAAAAAGAGATCTCTAGAAATAGAGAAATCAACTGCTAAGGTGGCTACTACACCTATTTCTATATTGAAAGATCACCCTTCTTCCACAACTAAGGAGCAACATCAAAAGCATGCAGATCAGAGTATTCCTAAATCTCCTCAAAAGGTAAATTTTGTTGTTCCTCGCAATATAGTTGATAATATGAAGAAGATGAATGTCTCTATTTCTATGTGGGATTCTTTAGCCATTCCAAGGTAGGAAGAGTTACTTAAGGAAGAGTTGTCTAAGAGTACAAAAAGTTCATAAAAAGCCTTAAAACAGTCTTCAAGAACTATTTTGGATAATTCAAAATCAACAAATGTGCAAGGAATAGTAGTAAAGGAAGGTAAGAAAGTTCCAAATGCTAAGCCTCCTCATTTTTATGTTTCCTTGATAATTGGAAATAAATTAGTACATAACTATATGGTTTATAGTGGTGCAACCAGCACAGTGATGCCTAAAAAGATTGCAGATCTATTGGATTTGAAGTATGAGCCTCTTGAGAAAGGAGTTGTTCAGCTAGATGGTTCATCAATCAAAACCTTAGGAGTTATCAAGAATGCAAGTTTGACCCTTCATGCTTGCCCAAACTTATTTATTCCATGGGATGTCTATATTATAGATCTACCTCCTTATTTTTCCCTATGTCTTTCTAGGGATTTTATAGCCAAAATAGGTGGATACTTCTCATCAGATTGGTCTCACATGTTGTTTAGAACAAGATATGGTACCAAAGTGACCATCAAATCAGAATTGATGACTAAAGATCACATAGAGCCATACAATCCAAGCCCTATTAATTGTATTTGTGTGATCATAGATTCAGATGAGATTAAGGATTATCCAACCTTTAATACTCAAACATAGGTAATTCTTGATATTTTACTAGATAAGTGAGCAACTAGAAATGCTCTTAATAACCAAGATAGTGTTATGTATGATGTTGGTTTTGGTAATTATATGATATTTGAATCTGATCATGTTATGCCTAACTTGATAAAATCTCAGGATGTTGATTCAAAATTGTCTAATCAGCTTTGGGACTTATATTTTGATGGATCTAGAAATAAGCATGGAGTTGGTGCAGGGATTATGCTTGTGTCTCCTGAGGGTGACAAATTTTATGCTGCATTCAGATTATCTTTTCCATGTTCTAAAAATGTGGCTGAATATGAAGGTTTGATCCAGGGCTTAGAGTGGGCAAGAAAGAGAAATATTAAATGCTTGAGGGCATTTGGGGATAGTGAATTAGTGGTCAATCAGTCCAAAGGTTTTAATGCTATTAAGAGAAATCTCCTAAAATTGTATAAGTCTATAGTATCAGATATTTTAGATGATTTTGATGCATTCAACCTAATTTATGTACCTAGAAGGAATAATCAGCATGCTGATAGATTAGCTGCTATTGGTGCACATGTTATAATTTATAAAAATAAAGGTGCAATTTTTTATCAATATTATATTAAGATTGTTGTTAGGCCATCCATTCCAAATAATGATGTTCATTGGAAGGTTTTCAATACTGATGAATAGATTTTAAGTTTTATGGTAGAAACAAATGCCTTTTCAATTTTCAAAGATAACAAAGTGAAACAACAGCATGAAGATCATATTATAGAGATGAAATCAAACAAGCTTCCTAAAGGATTGATCAGCTTGGAGTCTACTTTCAATTCTGATGATCAATACAAGAGAAACAAAACCAACATGCTCATTAAGGAAGATCATTATGCAGAGGTTGAAATATTTAGAGACAAATTTTTAAAGGTTGGTAAAGTTAACTCTCCTCAAGATAAAGAGCTTCTTATTGCTTTATTCAAAGAATTCAATGATGTTTTTCTTGGGATTATGTTGATTTAAAAGGATTTGACCCTCAATTGACCCAAAATACTATTGAATTATAGTCTAATTCTAGGCCAATCAAACAAAGACAAAGACCAATTAACCCTAAATTAGAGCCCCTAATGATTAAGGAGTTGAATAAACTATTGGATAGTGGGATAATTTTTCCAATCAAACATACATCTTGGGTTTCAAATTTAGTTCCTGTAAGGAAGAAAAAGGGAGAGATTAGGTTATGTGCAGATTTTAGAGACCTTAATAGAGCATCTTTGAAAGATAGACACCCTCTTCCATTAATGAAACAAATTTTGCAGTATGTTTTTTGTTCTGAAAGGTTTTTGCTTTTAGATGGGTATTCTGGTTATAATCCGATATTAGTAAAAGAGGCAGATCAGTTTAAAACAACCTTTACAACTATGTGTGCATGTTAAACACCTTCATGAAATTAAGATTATTAACTATCAAATTAAAGCAAATGCAATACAAATTTAACTAGGAATTGAAACTAAAATCCATAACATCTCATGGTTCTCTAATTAGATGTGGTAAGTGAAGCTCTTAGCTCAATCTCCACTAGTGACACTTCTAAAATGAGAAAATATGATGCTACAATGCTTAATCTAGCTCACTAACTCTTAAATTTATACAAAGATAATTCAAATCCTCTCAAATGTTCTTGATTGCTATGAAATTGTTTATAATAAGGATGCTTTGCAAATGAATTTCTAAGATGATTATTGCTCTCAAAATGCCTCATACTTATAGTAAATTCCCAAGGGTAGGCGGTAGAGTGAATCAATCATGATTTACCTTTGGTTGAGTCAAAAACATTGCAATGTTCATAAATGGGGGGACAATTTAAAGGTTTGTCTCAAAGCTTTGGACAAAAGGACAAAATTGAGTGGATGAGATTGAAAGATGAATTTGTGTGATTGAGATTCAATTCATTTGAGTGATTTGTGTCTCTTTGTCCTCAATTTTGATTGGTTGCTCAACTTTGTTGAAAGATATTATGATTTATTAAATTCAATTAATTAATTAAATTTAGCCATGTAAGGAATAGGTTCAATTTGATTTTTGATTTAACAACTATACAATTAATTGATTAAAATCATTTATATAGTTTTTTTCACCCCTTTAAGCTTTGAATTAATTATTTAACATCATTATTTGATTTTTCCTTTGATTTAATTGATTTTGTCCAATTTGATTTAATAAATGTCCATTTTGATGAGAATTAGTGCATTTTGATGATTTTGAGCCATTTTATTGATTTTAAAGCACTTGCCCATTTTTGAGTGTCTACAAATGCCCCTCTTTGAATTGATGTGTGAAGAACATTGATTCAAAGATTATTTTAGTCCTGATCTCTTTTAGGTCCTGATTTACTGATATGCTGATATGCCACTGATAAAAAAAAAATTCATATGCTTCCTGATATGATATGCCTCGTATTCGATTTGATAAACTAATATGCCACTGATAATGATTCCAAAAATTTTGATATGCCCCAAATTTCCTTGATGTTTGATACCAATTTGATACTCTGATGCCCCGTCAGAAATAAAACATATTGATTGCTTGATTTGAAAAATTTGATGATGATTGATCCAATATGTTTTCATTTCTGAAAAACATTGATGATATACCATGATTTACAATTTGCCCTGATTGATTGATAGGTTAATATAGGTCAAAGTCAAAATTTCACCTCTAAATTAGGTCAAATTAGCTTAAATAGGTTGAAAAATCTTGATTTACTATTCATTTTCACTTTTGACTTTAGAGATTTTGCTCTAGTCCTGCTTTGATTTTCATGATGGTGGTGCCTATCAAAGAAAATCAGTTCGAGAGGAGTCATCGGTACCAGAGGCCACCAAACTACAGACCTCTAGTAAGTCATTTCTAAATTCTTTTTTGCATTTATTGCTCATTTATAGCATTTATTGCATTTTCTCCATGTTCTTGTATTTTTTATTTTGCAAAATTATGCCTAGGAATAGTTAAATGCCGCATAATTCTTTTAAATCATGCATCCACACTTTTTACTCATGCCTCTGCGTAGTAAAGTGTCACCTAAGAATAGTAAACCCTCGCCTGATAAAAATCCTTTTCCAGGTAGCAATGGAATTTTCATGCCAATTTCCATATAGTTTTCTGCTTAGGAAATCCTAGTTTTAAAATGGTGCCTAGGATCCTTAAGATTCCACCTAGCACTGTGAAGTGATGTGTAAATCATGAAATGATGCCTGGTAAGAATAAAACATCATGTGATAGATTTTTTGCACCGCATAAGGTAAAATGCCATGTGGTAATGGGCAAATGACGCCTGTAGGTTTTTGAAAAATTTTCAAATTTTTGACTTGATTTTTTGTTTAAAATTTGATGTCATTTAATGATCATTTGAATTCCAAGATAGTTAAGTCTGTTGTAGTTAAGCAAAACAATTGATTAGGATATCAGGATAGTAGTACCAATGAATGTTTGATTGCATTAATCTGATAGGATAGATCTGATAGTTGGATACTGATAGGTAGGACTTGATTAATCAGTGTGAAAACTGATGTTGATAGGTAGGATTGATGCTTCATTCTCAGGATACAGAGACATGAACAAATGGTACTAGGTTGGATTAGTTTGATTCTGATTCTAATAGAACTGATTGACTTAGGATAACTCATTGATATGGTACATTGATATGATTCCTTTGATTTGCAAAACATGCACATTTGCATAGATTATATATATAGACCATCGCTTCCTGGGTTATTGATTTAGGTCAAGCTCTGACTCCTGTAGAGTACTGAGTTATTGAGATGTGTGGTCTTAGTTTCCTCTTGGACATCTCACGATTTCAGCTGAACTATGATTTACTTACCGTAGTGGTAGAGTGATGGCACTCTGACCACAACACATTCCACCTTACCTTCACAAAGATGACCATTACTCCAGAGGATGTATACAGATTGTTACGGATTCCTTTCCATGGTGAGATGGTTTATTATGATTCTGTCTATGATAGCACAGTCTGTAAATGAGTGTTGGGAGACAACACTATTGATCATGACACTATCACTTGGGCCTAGTTTTCTTCCTTTCCTACATTTCCAGCAGTATTAGGTGCTCTAATCAGCGGTTTACTACTTCCCAACATCAAGGTCATGTTTTCTCAGCTGGATGGGGCAGGATACTCAAGGATCTTCTTGCACAGCCTCAGCACTTTGATTGGGGCTCATGTGTGTTGGGACAACTTTACCATGATTTACATGCGGTTGTTTATAGGGAGAGTGCTTCGCTATTAGCAGGTGTTGTGATCTTGTAGTTGTGGGTATGGGAGCATCTTCCCATCACTAGGCTAGTTTTAGGTAGGATTTGGCAACATGGTTTCCCTTATACTTTTTTGTATAGCGGTATGGTTGTCCAGCATCATCTGGGCAAGACTAAGTATTGGCACTGGCAGATTGATGATCTTGATCAGGTTCAGTGGTGGCCATACATAGGATGTGAGCACTAGAGGGAGGATGATGATGACCTCCCATATATGTTTTCTCCTCGATGGATGATTGGCAAGTCTACTACTATTATTGAGCATTTTTGCTTTGGTCAAGTTTCTCATCAGTATGAAAGAGTACAGGATATGCCATAGGGTATGGCATTATATGCTCGAGTTTAGGTGGAGCAATCCATGTGGGGTGCACAAATTGATTATCAGTTTTCCTGTGATCAAATTTCTCATTTGGCATATTATAGATGGGATATGCTTGGAGGTGTTGCTGATGCTAGTATGTCTCATGAGTATCAAGACTGGTGGGCTCGAAACAGATTTCCTAGATTTATAGATCTAGCAGAGCCTATCCTAGGTCGTGATGAGAGATCTGATGATGATGATGATGGCAGAGATGATGATGGGGATGGTGGGCATGGTGGTAGGAGGAGACATCAGAGGCAATGAGCATAGAGATCTCCTAGAGCTATTGTTGGTGGGCTAGATAGATTCTTGGTGGATAGGATCCATTAGTTCAGTTACAGAGAGTTTCCTTAGCATAGCAAGATTAGGCTCCAGAATAGCAAGATCAGGTTCTGACATAGTAGATGCCTCCACAAGTTCAGTAGTCATGGGATATGGGCCAGAGTTCACAGGCTACTCCTAGTATTGATAGTGTAGCATAGGATGTTCAGTCATTGATAAATGTATCTACTGTTGTGGGCAGACTAGACCAGGTGGCTCTTTTGATGCAATAGTTTATGACTTATGTGACTTAGAGACCAAGTATGGCTAGCACTTCTTAGGCTTCTCCATCACAGAATAGACAGGATGGCAGAGGTCCAGATGGATCAGGTGCTAGGGATGGATCAAGTGTTGCTATGGGTTCTTGATTGACAGATCTACTTATTTGTTGATGTCTCTGGTATCATGTTTCATGTTTTTTTATAGATTGGAACATTGATGTACCACTTTAATGATATTTTATCTTGATATACTGATGTACTGGATCATTTGATGTTTGAGGAACATTTATATGATGATATACTTCCTTGATTCTCTTGATGAGTTTGTTATGAGATTATCTTTATATGCAGCTATATCATGTTAATGATGCATTTAATTTTGATTATGCTATGGATGTAACATATCTCATTTATGATATAGATAGATGAATGCATTGATGTATGAATTTTTGATATGTTTTTTTTCTATTTTTCAATGTATGGATGCAAAGCTTTAATAGAAATATGTATGTGAATTCCCCTATGTTTTTTATTTTTCGGATGTATGCAACTTTATCCTTAATTATATGTATGCAAATGATGTATGAGTAATGAATCTTTTTCTTTTCTCTTGCTTTTCTGATATATGGATAATGAATAATGATTTAATGCTATGCATGAATGCAAAAGATAACCTCACTTTTTTATTGATTGATTTTCAAGGAAAAAGACATTTGATTTAAACCCCCCATTTCTTTAATGTTTTAACTAACCAAGATTATTAATATACCCCCTTGTCCTTGGAAAATAACCATAAATAGATGCAATTAATCTAACATGATAATGCAATTAATCTAACATGATATTGCAATGCAATGCAACTAAATGTCACTAGCTTTTAGCAAAGAAATGCCATAGATATAAATTTTCATCATTGAGCATTGTAGGACCATTTCAAGAAAGTACAATCATCACTGACCACATCATGATGATATAAATATCACTATTTTTTTCTTTTGATAACCCTTTTGGAAACTAGTACAACCCTCACTAGTTGGATGACCAAACTATGGGAGTATGAATACCAGTTTCAATGGATTCAATGTTGCAAGTGGATTTTGGTATTAAGATATGGAAGATCTAAATAACCAAGGTATCCATTTGTGTAAACAAGAAAAGGTTAATCATTCATCTTATGTGATAGTCCTCGATGGTTCTTTGATGACCATGTCATTAGATGAATTCTCATAGGTTGATGAATTTTCCTGAAAACAGTCACTCAAAGGTGAGAAAATATCATGTCTCTATCATGGCCAATCTAGTCAAAACATCATCGATCAACTAAAAAGATGTGATAAAAGTCAATTCCATAAATATTTTCAAAAATAAAGCTTCACGTGTTTTGCAATGTTTCATGACTTTCAAATAGGATTTCCCAACATTATGATCTTTAAAGTGTTGTCAATTTTTAATCCTGAATAATAAAGTCAATGAAGGCTCAAGGATCAAGTTGTAGGATCAAATACTTAGGTGTGAACAATGATATCCATCAAAGCTTCAACAAAAATTTCTCTCTCTTCTGAAGCTCTGATAATCCTCTCTCTGATGTGACCGAATGTAGCACTATTGAACCCCTTTGGTACCAAATTTCCAATCCTCTTCTACCCCCAAGTGATAAATGTGATCATGTGACAAACTTAGGGCTATAAGAAATGCAATGATGCCACTGAAAGGCTTTATTATGAGTATGCACAAATGATGGATGCAATGAAGGTTTACAAGTGAGATGATGGACATGCAATATGTACACATGTGACTTGAAGGAAAGACTTAAGGGAACAAAAGGTGCTTGATTGCCAAGTTTTCACCTTTTGGGTTTATTGCTTTTTTCTTTTCTTTTTCTCTTTTTTTTTCTACCAAGGTGCCTATTGCTAGGTTTTTACCAAGGCACTTTTTTTTTCTATTTTTTTGTTTTTTTTCTCAGTTTTTTTTGTATTTTTTTTTTTTTGTATTTTCAAGATCTCTTTTGACTATGTACAATAAATATGATGCTCCTCATCTGATACTATTTATACTCTTTCATCTACCTCATGTATAGAACCTCTTTAAATGTATGCTATTGATAGGTTCTTTTAGTTGTTATCCTTCACAATCTGCTAATTTATAGGTTCCCATTCCAAATGAAGAAACAATGATGAATGGACCAAGCCAATTTGCCTCCCACTTTCCCTTCTTCTCTCTTTCGGCTTGATTTTTAGGGTTTTCTCTTAGTACTAAGTCACCTACTTGAAAGACTCTCAGTTTGATATGCTTATTGTAATTTCTTGAGATCTTGTTCTGATAGACTTTCAGGTGTTCATATGCTTGCATTTGGTGTTCTTCTAGCAACTCTAATTGTTGAAGTCTAGCAACTCTATATTCTTCATCTATTATCAACCCTTGCAATGATACTCGTAAAGACAGGATTTCAACCTCCAATGGTAGAACAGCTTCAGCTCCATAGAATAATGAAAATGGTATAGCTCTTGTAGGTGTCTGAATGCTAGTTCTATAGGCCCATAATGTTGGATTGATTTGCACATGCCAATCTCTTCCTGACTTATTTACCGATCTCTTCAAAATTTTCAAAATGTTCTTATTTGTAGCTTCGGCTTTTCCATTTCCTTGAGGATAATAAATGGATGAAGAGTGATGAGTAATATGAAATGTGCCACAAAGTTCATCCACATCTTTGTTTTTGAATTTATTTCCATTGTCTGTGATTATGGCATGAGGGATACCATATCTACAAATGATGTGATTGAGTATGAACATGGAAATCTATTTTCTCATAGCTGTGATCAAAGGAATGGCTTCTACCCACTTTGTGAAATACTCCGTAGCGGTGATGATGTACTTGTGCCCATTAGAAGATGGTGGATAGATTACACCAATCAAGTCAAATTCCCATTGATAGAATGGCCACGGTGTAACAAATGGGTGCAATTCTTGTGCTAGCACATGTATCATGTCACCATTGTATTGAAATTTGCTGCATATTTTGACAAAGTGACAAGCATCTTTCTCTAAGGTTTTCCAGAAATATCCCATACGAAGGATCTTCTTGACTAGGTTTAATCCACTTGAATGCGACCCACAAATTCCCTCATTAACCTCACTTAAAGCTAACTTAGACTCCTCTTCCTCTAGACATCTAAGTAACATCCCGTCAAGACCCTTACGATACAATGTTTTAGAAAGTATTATGTAACGGGCTGATTGTCGAATAAAATTTCATTTTTGGGCTCGAGATTGGTCTATAGGTAACACTTGGTCTTTGAGATAGGTATAGATAGGGTCATAGCAAGGTGAGTCATGTCCATTGAGTAGGGTAGAAATTTGGATGTCGGGAAGGTCAAATGCTGGTTTTGCCAACTCTTCCACCAAGAATTCATACTTCTCATTCTGATCTGGTTTTTGAAGTAAGGAAGCCAAGGTTGCCATTGCATCAGCTAATTTGTTTTTCTCTCTTGGAATTTGTTCAAAGGTTATCAAATAAAAGTACTTTTTCCAAGCATCTATCATAGTCTTGTATCACATTAGTTTTCCATCTTTGGTATTGTATTCATCATTGATTTGATTGATGATCAATTGGGAGTCTCCATATACTTGTAACTCTGTGATGTTCCATTCTAAAGCCATCTTAATGCCAATGACCAAAGCCTCATATTTTGCTATATTGTTTGTGCATGGGAACAAAAGTTTGTAGGACTTGGGGATAGTGTACCCTTGAGGGGTAATCAATAGCATCCCGGCCCCAGAAACTCCTTGTGTATATGAGTCGTCGAAGTACAACTTCCATGTCTTGGCCTCTATGTTGACAATTGTTGAATCTAGAAACTCCACTTGAATGGTTTGTGTAGAATTCAATGGGTTTTATGTTAAGTGATCTACTATCACTTGTCCTTTTATGGCTTTCCTATCCACATACTCAACATCGAACTCACTTAATATCATGACCCATTTTCCTATCCTACCCATTAAGGCAGTTTTGCTTAGCAAGTATTTTAAAGGATCAATTTTTGCAATAAGTTTCACCTTGTACATCAACATATAATGCCTTAATTTTTGGGATGCAAAGACAACCACTAGACATGCTCTTTCCATGAATGTATAATTAAGTTCGTATTTGATCAATGTTCTACTCAAATAGTAGATTGCTCTTTCTTTTCCTTGCTCATCATCTTGTGCCAAAAGAACTCCTAGAGACCTTTAGGTAGCGGATATGTACAATAGCAATGGTTTTCCCTTGATTGGTGGTATTAAAATTGGCAGATTTATTAGATAAGTCTTCAATAAAGTGAAGGCTTGGTCACATTCTTCATCCCATATGAAAATAGTATCTTTGTGTAGCAACCTTGTGAATGAATGACATTTTTCAGCCAATTGAGAAATGAACCTTCTTATGGATTGTATCTTGCCTTGTAGAGACCTCATTTGACTTATGTTCTTTGGAACTTCCATATCCATTATTGCTTGTACTTTTTCTGGATCCACTTCAATCCCTTTTGGTGAAAGTATATAGCCTAACAATTTTCCAAATTAGACACCAAAGGCATATTTTTTCAGATTAAGCCTCACTTTAAATTGTTCCAATTGGGTGAATATCTTTTTTAGAATTTGTAGGTGATCTTCTATTTTGTGTGACTTTTCCAATATGTCATCCACATAATCTTCTAGAAAGGTGTGCATCATATCATGGAAGATAGTGGTCATTGCCCTTTGATATGTGGCTCTGACATTTTTAAGACCTAAGGGTGTGATGTTCCAACAAAAGGTACCCCAAGGGCATGTAAAGGTTTTCTTCTCTTGCTCTTCAGGTGCAATTTTTATCTAATTATATCCACTGAAACCATCCATCAATGAGTACATGGAGTGACCCGTTGTCAAGTCAACTATTGCATCTATGCTCAGAAGTGGGAAGTCATCCTTAGGACGTGCAAGATTCAAGTCTCTAAAATTCATGCATACCCGAATTGATTTGTCATGCTTGGTGACTGGTACAATATTAGATATCCATTTAGAATATGCTATTGCTCTTATCAATCCCACCTTCAATAATTTTTCTAATTCTACCTTGACTAGGAGAGCTACATGTGGGTGCATCTTTCTCAACTTTTTCTTGATGGGCTTAACCCCTGGTTTAACATTCAAATGGTGCATAATGAAGTCAGGATCCAATCCTGGCATGTTGGGATAGGACCATGCAAAGTTCACTTGTTGTTCTCGGAAAAACTTTATAAAATCCTTTCTTTCTAAAGGTGTAAGTGATGCGGCTAGGTGTATGAACTTCGGATCCAATTTTGTCCCAATGTTGACCTTTTATGTTGGCTCTATGAGAATCAGTGACCTTTCTTCCTCATGTTTACATAGGGTATCCAATCTCTCTTCCTTTGGTGTCACAGTTGGGTTTTCACCATAGGAAAAATCCTTTATCTTTATTTTTTTTTGGTTCTAGTGCTACCACATAGTGGTTTTCATCACTAGAAATTTTCATTTTTTTTTATTTTTTTTCATTTTTCTCTTTGGATTAAGAGATTGGACCCCCACTGCTTCCATCATGCTTGCTTCAAATTCATTGGTGAAAGAGGGCTCAACCACGTTTAAGTATTGGGTCATTGCTTGGTCATTTGGGAAATAGAGTAAGCTACTTGGCTCATTTAGGTCCCAATCAATAAGGTCAAGACACATCAAGGATAGGGATTCATTTGGAAAAGTATCATTAGCTAGTGTTATGGACATGACTTCATTGGAGGGTTCATACATTGTATCATTAAGGTCTATGACATGAGCTTCCTCGAGATGGTCCATGGAAGAAGGATCAAAGTCCTCTTCACTTGAATCCTCAAGGACTTCTAGGGGAAATAGCATGGGAAATACAACCCATAGATTAATCCTAATGTTTGAATCATCTTCCTCTAAGGGATCCCAAAATTCCTCTCTCCATGGTTGATTAACGGGTGCTTGTCCTATATTGAGTTCTTGTATGATGGGCTCTTCACACCTTGGAGTTTGTTGCCTTGGAACATTAGCATAAGCATGTATGGTGACAATTTCTTTATCATGGCATGATTCATCAGATAAAGTATCCCATTCATAATCCCAGGAGTCATCACTATCCAGATTGGATTCCAACGTGTTCACTTGAGGATATGAATCATGCATTGGGCTAGAGCTTTCTCCTTTGTATTGGTAGCCTACCCCTGATCTTTCTTCTTTTTCCCTCCAGGAAGGTTCAATGGGCTCTAGTAAACCTCTATTTCTTTGGCCTAAGGGTCCTCTTCCCTTGTACCCCATTTGTTGCATTATCTCAAATCCTTTCCCATATTGATCGGTTTGAATGTTAATGTGCTGGATTCTTTCTATGGGAGTACTTGAGGTATCATCTTCATCATGATAAAGCCATTGAAGGACTTCATCTTCTTCTTTGTCAAATGTTGCTTTGTCACTTTCTCTCATGAAGTAAGAGTTATACTTATGAGGGAGATGTTCTTTGGATGGTTTTCCATGCGTTCTTGGAGATGCAGGTAAGTCAAATAGAGAAATGAAATATTCCCCTACTCCTTTGGAACTAATTTTACATTGTTTTTCAAATGTATGCATCATCTCACTCATTTTATTGTAATGATCTTCTTTAACTTTATCTTTCTCTTATTTTGTGGGTTTGAAAAGTACTATCTCTGATTTAGGTGCTTGATCTAAATCTTCATTTGGAGTTGGACCCCTGTAAATCCCTTTCTCCTTTCCTTTAATTGATGTCATTGAGCTAGCTTGAGGAGGGTTTTAAGTAGCACTTAATGTTAACATAGGATCATCCATTTTGATATCTTCAATGGTGGCTCTTTGGATAATTCCTTCTCTATTATGGGGAATAAATAGCTCATGAAGGGGTTTAAGTGCATTACAATATTGGAACGGATTTGAGTCCCCTCCAACTATGATTTCCTCACCCATGTACATAAATTTTATGCATTGATGATATGTGGATTGAACCGCTTACATCTCATGGATCCACAGTCTCCCTAATAATATATTATAAGTTAGTTTCATATCTAACACTTGGCAATTTGTGTCCTTTTTGACAGGTCCCACTTGAATGGGCAATACAATCATGCCTTTGGAGGCTCTTTAAGCTTCATCATAGGCCTTTATGGTAATTCTTTTCATACGATCAATGCATGACTCAGATAATCCTAGAGATTTGACAAGGCTCAACATGTAGATGTTAAGATCAGCTCCCCCATCTATGAGAGCTCTTTTGACCCTATGCCTTTCAATCAAGACTTCTATATGCAATGGTAGATTTTGGGGATGGGTAATAGACATGTCATCATGATCTGAAAATGAAAGGCAATGAGGTGCAATGAGGTGCCCTACCATGTTCTGAAACTTCTCCTCTTCTAAGTTAGTAGGAACATTAGTCTTTACTAGAGCTTTCTCTAAAATTTCCTTGTGGTTTGGAGAGAGTTTCAATAACTCCAAGATAGAGATTTGTGTTGGAGTCTTTTGTAGCTGATCTACCAAACTATACGGTTTTACTACTATAGAAGATTACTTAATCACAATGTTGGATTGCAGAGGACCAATGGGTTTAGGATCAGCCCCTTGTAGGGTAATCCTTGAATTCTGTCCCCCCAGTGATAACATTAGATGTCTCTTTTTGGGGTTGTTCTTTGATCACTATAGCATTCACAACATTATCATAGGGTGGCACAAAATTGATAATGTTGCTACTTTGTTTCTTGCCATTGGATGATTCACCTTTGTCATGTTTATAGAAGGGTTGTTTGAAATCTGTATGGTCTTCATTACTTTGAGGTCCTTCAATGGTGATCATACCACTATCAATCAAGTCTTGCACCACATTCTTTAGCTGCAAGCAATCATTTGTCATGTGCCCTTGAATTCTATGGTATTCACAATGGCTATTTTCACTCCACCAGTTGGGCTTTTGTTGTGGCTCGTAAGGTTAAATGCTAGGTAAATTAATGATGTTGTTAG
This sequence comes from Chamaecyparis obtusa, assembly GCA_027943335.1. Lineage (NCBI taxonomy): Eukaryota > Viridiplantae > Streptophyta > Pinopsida > Cupressales > Cupressaceae > Chamaecyparis > Chamaecyparis obtusa. The sequence goes on along the minus strand of BSBK01002307.1, from coordinate 949,311 downwards.
CCATTAGGATCTTAAATTCTTTTTCGAGAGGTTCACCCAAAGGTGTGAAGTTCCTTTTGGGAGTTGGTACCAAGAATTTATCAGATTTGTTACTCCTTTGATTGTTTCCTTGATTACCACCATTAGTATTGTTGTTGAAAGGTGCCTTAGAGGCCTGATTTGCATTGTTCACCTGATTAGGTGTTCTTGTGAGAGAAAATGGAGTCACCTTCAAATTACTAGAATCAACAACACTATCATTGACTACTCCCTTATTTTTGTTCTTCAATCCAAACTAATTATAGCTATTGGACCAATTCTTATTTTGATTTTTGTTATTATTGGAGTTATTGTTGTTGGAGTTATTCTTGTTATCTTTATACAATTTCAACTCTCCACTCTTAACCAACACTTCTTCCATTGTCACTCCATTTTTTATAAGATCTTGGAAGGTCTTGGGACATTGCATTCTCAATTAGTATTTCATCTCATTGCTCAAGCTATTGACAAAGATATCCATCTTCTCCTTTTCAGGTACACTCCTAGGATACCTAGCAAATACCGTCCTCCATCTTTGTAATAAAATGAGGAATGCTTCTACATCCTTTTGTTTGGTATTACATAACGTTATCATTGTGACCTCATGCTTGATGTTGTATGAGTAATGTGCCACAAATTTTGAAGCTAGTTCTTCAAAGGTTTTAATGCCAGATGGTAATTTAGAAAACCACTCCATGGCCATACCTCCTAAGCTTCTTGGGAATAGTCTCATTAAATAGGTGGTATCGTGCATGAACTCCAAGCTCAATGCACAAAATTCCCATAGGTGATCTTGAGGATCATCCAACATTCCTTCATATTTATCATACTTGGGAAACACTACATTGATTGGGAATGGTACCATGACTAAACTTTTGTCAAACGGGAATGGACACAATGCTTCTATAGAAAAGGGTTTAGGAGCCCCGCTTTGCTTGATTGTATCCAGTTGCATTTGAAATATCTTAAACTGCATGTTCATGATGTCAATGGGACTCTCTTCAACTTCTGGTGGTCTAAGTTGATTAACATCATACTCATGGGGAAGCTTAAGACCTGCTCGAGCTAGGTCTAGAAAGTACTTTTCTTATCTCTTGCCATTTCTTTTTCATGATTTTTATGAAATAGGGGCACTGAATGGCTTCATCAACCTTGTCATCGGTTGCATCATCAGCAGTTGGTTCGACATTAGCTCTATGGTTAGTGGTATCAATCCCTTGAGTGTTTTGATCCATCCCTCCACTATTGGTATTACTCTGATTATTCAGGTCAATACCTCCATTTTTATTATTACCCAAGCCACCGGAGTAAATCATGTTGGTTTCTTTTTCTTGAACAGGCTTTTTGGGTACTCTTGGAGTGGTAAAGGTATCTTCCAGGAAAGGAAGCTCTTCTCTTAGGTAAGTCCTATTTGCTTGTAAATTTTTCTTGACGTAGTAGGATCTAGTAAAAGTAGGCATGAACAAACCACTTGGAAAATAAGAGTCAGTCGTGCCAATAGTCAAATCCTTGTGAAATTTTCAAAAATTGTGTAGAGCTAGGATTTTCGACTGGGCGGGATGTCAGAATAGTAAGAACATGGAAAAGGGTATCTGAATATGTGATCAAAAAAATTTGAACCCCTCAGTAAATACTCAATGTTTTCCCTTTTGTGTTTCTAGGTGTCACTTGCCTGAGTGTAGGCATGACTTAAAATATGGTATGCATTGACTAGAATTAAGTTAGGTGGCACACTACAGGTGTGTAGGCTAAATTTTACCATTGATAGACGTGTTTCTAGTTTTTTCAGGTGTCACTTAGTATGTCTTAGGTGTGACTTCACAATTAATACATGTTTCCTGAATAGTCACAGGCATGACTTTGTTGCCAACATATGGTATTTCTCTGTGCACAGGCGGCACTTTGCAGACCAGGTTGTAAATTTTTGAATTTTTTTTTAAATGTTGTAAGATCAGGTCTGTGGAATTCTCTTGTTTGAAGATGGAAGACAATCGCAACACACACATCAATTTTTAATTGTGTCCCTAAAACATACTAAAGTGTATATTCTTGATTGTTTTCCACAAGTATTGCACAAGAAAGTATTCCAAGAAGTCTACCTATAGTCAAATTTGGATTTTAACATTTTGGCTCTATGAGGTAGCTTGCTACTTATCAGGTTTTTATTGTACAATTCTGTTCTAAACTATGCCAAGTTCTTATACCCACTTGCGGGCTTCCCACATGCACAAAAGCATGATTTGGCACAATCTGTGAGGACTACTAGAGGAAGTGAAGAAACTTGTATACAATCTAGCCACTTCCCTTTTAAGAAAAAGTGTATTTGTATTATAGTGGGTTGGATATTACCATGACAAAGGCGGTTGTCTCCCACTTGGGTCATTCCCTCTCACCGGCCTCGCTAAGGCAATTTCTCGAGAGGCAGGCCCTCTAGTGTTCTAGCATGTTCATGTTTAAAACAAGGAAATGGAGTTAAGAGCAAGTTTTTGGAAATTTGGTTCACCTAAAAGGTGAAGAGCATATCCCTAAGTTTTTCTTAGTTTCCCAAACACTCAAGCAATAATTGTTCTTTTTCAATCTCTTGACAATGAGATTCTTATAATTGAGGTGTTTATGTTAATTCCTTATTTTAATTAAGCTAGATTCAATGAATGCCACAATCTAAGCAAATGCAAGCTTGATTCAATGAATACCTTTTTTTTTTGTAGCTAGCAAAGGCTAGGCACTTTTATGAGATTTTTGGCTTTTTGATTTGCTCACTCACCTAGTGGCGATCATTCCCACTCCCTCCTCCAACAAGTTAGTCCAACACAGCCATACAAAATGAGGGAAACAAAAAAATAGGAACAATTTGAAGTACAATTAAGTGTTTTCATAAGTTTTTCAATGAAAACTTCAACAACTTAATGTAAACAAATTTCAATTTAAAGTAGGAAATTTAAGCTTGTAAGCCTCTAACACCTTGATGTAATGATTATAAAATTTCTCTTCTAAGCCTAAACTCTCTAAAATTAAAGTACTATGCAATTCATTTTCACGTTTAGCTTGTACTCTTACCTCTTTGCTTGGTTGTGTGACTCTGCTCTCTAGCTTTTGAATTTTCATGTGTTTTCTCATCTGCAGTAAAAATAGACAGAGAGTAAGATAATTGAATTTATTAATCTAAAAACAAATTAAAGTAAAAGACAGTAAGCATCATTGTCCAGCTAATACGCGTAATTAAACTATTAGCAGGCATAACTTTAACAATAGCAAGCATCACTTTCTAGTGGCTCAAGCATTATTTAAAGTTACTCAGGTGTGACAATTTATTTACTAAGCATAACAATTAATGCAAAATGTGAAAGATAAGCTATTAAAGGCGGCAATTCACAAAAATTAAGCGTTGGTTAGAAGATACTAGGTGTGACTATCTATGTAAATTGCATCGTAAAGGCTATGATAGGTAGTAGAAGTCAGCTAACACATGGCACTTCTCTAGTAGCAGGCGTTGCTTTGTAGTTTCGAGCATGATGATTTATCTCTTAGGTGCAACAATTTATCTAGCAAGCATCAGATAACTACTTATGAAGTGGCAGGACAATAGGCACAGGTGTCAGTTAATTCTTTGTATGCATCATTTTACTTATTTTCTGCAAAAATTTCACGTAAAAGCAAAGATACAACACATAAAAAAATGATAGAAATGTTAGAAATGAGGCTTAGAGCCCCACGGTGGGCACCATTTGTGTGTGTGTGTTAAACACCTTCATGAAATTAGGATTATTAACTATCAAATCAAAGCAAATGCAATACAAATTTAACTAGGAATTCAAACTAAAATCCATAACATCTCATGGTTCTCTAATCAAATGTGGTAAGTGAAGCTCTTAGCTCAATCTCCACTAGTGACACTTCTAAAATGAGAAAATATGATGCTACAATGCTTAATCTAGCTCACTAACTCTCAAATTGATACAAAGATAATTCAAATGCTCTCAAATGTTCTTGATTGCTATGAAATTGTCTATAATAAGGATGCTTTACAAGTGAATTTCTAAGATGATTATTGCTCTCAAAATGCCTCATACTTATAGTAAATTCCCAAGGGTAGGGAGTAGAGTGAATTAACCATGATTTACCTTTGGTTGAGTCAAAAACTTTGCAATATTCATAAATGGGGGGACAATTTAAAGGTTTGTCTCAAAACTTTGGACAAAAGGACAAAATTGAGTGAATGAGATTGAAAGATGAATTTGTGTGATTGAGATTCAATTCTTTTGAGTGATTTGTCTCTCTTTGTCCTCAATTTTGATTGGTTGCTCAACTTTGTTGAAAGATATTATGATTTATTAAATTCAATTAATTAATTAAATTTAGCCATGTAAGGAATAGGTTCAATTTGATTTTTGATTTAACAACTATACAATTAATTGATTAAAATCATTTATATAGTGTTTTTCACCCCTTTAAGCTTTGATTTAATTATTTAACATCATTATTTGATTTTTCCTTTGATTTAATTAATTTTGTCCAATTTGATTTAATAAATGTCCATTTTGATGAGAATTAGTGCATTTTGATGATTTTGAGCCATTTAATTGATTTTAAAGCACTTGCCCATTTTTGAGTGTCTACAACAACAAAATGGGGAATAATGGCTTACAGGAGAATGCCATTTGGTTTATCAAATGCAAGGACCACATTCCAAAAAGCTATGGATATGGATTTTAAAAATATGATGTATAAATTTGTTTTGGTTTACTTGGATGATGTTACTATTTATAGCAAATTTGCAGATCAGCATATAGGCCATTTAAGGCAAGTTCTTCAAAGATGCAAAGAGTTTGGAATCTCTCTTAACCCTAGGAAATCAGTTTTTGTAGTTCATGAGGGTAAGCTTTTAGGGTATCAGGTTTCAAAAGAAGGTACAATAATAGATCCTGAAAGAATCCATGCAATTCTAGATTTATCTTTGCCAAAACACAAAAAGGGTCTACAATGTTTCATTGGTAGGATTAACTTTGTTAGGCATTTTATTCTAGACATTGCCAATTCATTAAAGCCCTTAACTACAATGCTAAAGAAAAATGTGTCATTCAGCTGGACTAATGAAGGAAGGTTAAGTTTGGAACAAATCAAATAGGCACTATCATCAGCTCCTACATTAGCTAATCCTGATTTTTCTAAAGATTTTTTCTTATATGCTTATGGAGGCTATGATACTATTTCAACAATGTTGGTGTAGAATAATGATGACAATCAAGAACAACTAGTTGCCTTTTTCAGCAAAGGAATGGATGACTATGAACAAAGGTACAATTTTGTTGAAAAACATGTACTTGCTATTATTAAATCTTTAAAGAAGTTTAAACATCTGGTTGTTAGAAATAAAGTTCATCTAATGGTTGCACATCCTAGTATTAAAGAGTTCCTATTAAACAAAGATATAAATGAGAGAAGAGCAGGATGGATCACTAGAGTTATGGAATATGATGTGCATATCCATGTAACCAAGTTGGTTAAAGGAAAAGGTTTGTGTTCCCAAATAGCAGAACAAGAAGCTAAAAGTAGTGAAGAGGTTGTCTTATTCCAAGATAATCATGTACTTAGTGATCATTCACCAACTTGGTTAACTGACATGAGTAGATTTATACAAACTGGACAATGCCCACCTGATTTTGACAAAGCCAAAAGGAGGTATTTTAGATTATAGTCTATTCCTTATGTTTTGATTAATGGTATACTTTATAGAAAGGATTTTTCTGGAATGTTGTTGAAATGTATTGACTTTGCTGATCAAAGAAAAATATTATATGAATTTCATGATGGATCATGTGGAGGACACTTCAATCCCAAGACCACAGCTTGGAAAATATTGAGAGCTGGTTATTACTAACCTAATTTTTTTAAGGATGCCATTCTTGGGAAAGAAGATGTCAGAAATGTGCTCTTTTTGTAGGAAAACAAAGGCTAGAAGCATTGCCACTAAAACCTATTATTGTGGATCAACCATTCATCAAGTGGGGAGTGGATTTTATAGTTCCCATTAATCCCAATTCTAGTGCAGGTCATAAATGGATCTTGACTCCAACAGACTATTTCACAAGGTGGACTAAAGCTATTGCATTGAAAGAATCAAGTGGATCTATTGTTTTCAAATTTTATGAAGATATTATAACCAGGTTTGGAGTACCTCAATCAATTATTTTAGATAATGCATTGGCTTTTGTTGGTTCTAGAATAATAGAGTGGGCTATTAAGAATGGGATTTATCTAAATACATCATCTAATTATTACCCTTAGGGTAATGGACTTGTTGAGTCTACTAAAAAAAACCTCATAAGGATTATCAAAAGGAATCTGTAGGAGAACAAAATATATTGCCTTTCTAAACTCGAAGCAGCCTTGTGGCTAGATCAAATAGAGTCTCCGAACAAGTTCAAGTTTTTTGTCAATCCCATAATGTCTGAATAGACTTCCATAGTGATTTTCCTTTATAATGTTTTCCCTCATTGAACATCTAGGGATGAAAACTTGACTCCCTTTGAATAGTAAACCTTCTTGCAAAATAAAATCAGAGAACTCCATGTGGTATCTATCTCCCATTTCCATGCATACCTTATTGGCTTCCTTGAAATATTCATCATCTTGGTACACATCCTTCAATAATTTATCCCTATACTCTCCAATTGAATTTCCTTCACTGCCAAATTCCTTCTACTAAGGGCATTGGCCACCTTATTGGCTATCTCTTTCTTGTGCTTAATGGTAAAGGTGAAAGCTTGTAGATACTCCATCCACTTCATATGCCAGTGGTTTAACTTCTCCTTCCTATTCAAAAAACTTAGAGCATGATTATCAGTGTAAATTACAAATTCCTTGGGCAATAAATAATGTATCCATTTTCTTAGAGACTGAATTATTGTATACATTTCTAGATCATATGTTGAGTACTTTTATTTTGCTTCATTCATCTTTTCACTAAAAAAGACCACAGGTCTACCATCTTGACTTAAAATTCCCCCTATAGCCCTACTACTTGCATCACATTCAATTGTGAAGACCTTGTAGAAGTCTGGTAACACTAAGATGGGTCGATTTGCTACTCTCTTCTTCAAATACTGAAAACACTCATTTGCCTCACTAGTCCAAACAAATTGAAATTTTTGGCCTCCTTTTATGGTGTCAATTATAGGTGCACATACACCACTAAAGTTCTTAATAAATTTCCTATAAAATCTTGTAAGGCCATGAAATCTCTTTACCTCACTTGCAGTTCTAGGTGTTTGCCAATCAAGGATTGCTTCCACCTTGGAGAGATCCATCTTGAGACTGCCCTTGGAGATCACAAAGCCAATACATATCATTGATAAGGATTTCCTCACATATTAAATATATAGATCTATCAGGTGGCCACATAACATTAAGGTTCCAAAACATTGTGGACATATAAGAAGAGATGAATGCACATAAAGGAATATACTCAAAAATGAATTTCATTGTCAAAACTAGGATGTGAAGTTATTATAGTTGAAATATAATTGACTATCTGAACACCTTAGGTAGAATCACACTTTAATATACCATAAATAGAGCATAAAATTCCCTACAACATTCCCAATCTTCCAACAAGCATATCAAAACATGTTAGGGTTAGAGGGGTATTAAAACAAGTATTTCTAATCTTAATAGTTACATAATAAAATAGCTTTAAGGATTCAAATAACCTTTGTGCTATTTTAATTATTGGACCTATTTCACAAAATGTTTTGAACATCATTATTTGGCTTACTTCCAAATAATGTTTAGGATGCATTGTGTGGACTCGATTGCCAATTCTTAACTTCAAGACATCCTTAACATTTGGTGACACTCTTGAGTTAAAGTGCCAAAATAATTGAATTTCATCCTCCACACTATCTATTATCTTCTTATAAAAATGTGGAAGCCTCCCACCATAAGCCAATGTATCATTTTGAAGATGAACTTCAAGTCTTACTTGTCTTGCAAGTGCTCTAACCAAGGTTTTACGATTTATGTCAAAATCAAGACAAGTTTGTCTCATAAAGAGAGACTTTCTCAAATGGTGACTTGCTAAGGAAGTTTTAATAACCCTCTAACCAGCTCTCTTATCATTTTCCTTGATATTCTTCACAATATAATTGAGAGCGCTAAAAATATATTTCATAATAATAGCACATCTCTCTATTTTCTTGTTCGCGTGAATCTTCAATTTCATTAGCATAGGTTTCATCTTTTGTATCAATATCAATTGAACAAAAAGTTGGCATTGCTTGGTCAATGAATTCTTGTTAAAAAATTCAACAAAAAGTTTCGAAGCCCACAACCGAATGGTTCTTTTTTATCTCTTGCCCTCTAAATTGCTCATAATATTCTCATTAATTTCAACTAACCATTTTGGTGTTCTTGAAGGTCTTTAATTTAAAGGGTTTTCTTTTTCCACATAAGGGACTTCATTTCTTATGTAATTTGGAGATGTATAACATTCATTTGGCTCATCAACATTATTTCCTATGCCAATCCCAAATTGAATATCTCGTGCAACATTTGCATGACCAATCTCTACATTTTCATTCCTAAATTGAATATCTTGTGCAACATTTTCATTCTCAATCTCTACATTTTCATTATCACTCACTACATTTTCATTTCCAATCTCTATATTTTCATTCTCAATCTCCACATTTTCATTCTCACTCTCTACATTATCATTTTCAATCTCTAAATTTGCATTCTCATTATCTAAATTATACTCAATATTTTCAAATTTGATCTTCTCTTCACTTGAAATAACATTTATAGGTGGACCTTGGGGGCCTCACCTTCATTAATATTTAACATACCTTATCTCCTCTTCCTATGGTTTTCCCTATCTCTTTGTCTATATGCTTCAATTTCATCTTTTGTAAGATTTTTTCTTTCATTTATACTTTTGACGACTACTGCTCCCCATTATACAATAAAAAAAATGACCAAATATGATTGCCAAACAAAATTTGAGAAAAAGATGATTCAAAAAGTGTTATTTTGTTTGTTGCAAACTAAAAATCCATGAAAGTCAGAGAAAAAAAAGAATGTAGGGTCTATTGGAATCAACAAAATGGCCCACTGCCCTATGTTGTTCCACAAGTATTCGATATTGGATATCAAAAGTATGAGAATCTCCCACTACAAAATGGCACCAATATTTTTACCATTTGTACCAAATTTTTCTCCTTTGGTATCCGATATCAAATACCAAAGTATGAAAATTTCTCACTACAAAATGATGCCAATATTTTCACCATTAGCACCAACTTGTTTGCCTTCACTATCTAATATTGGATACATATTCAATATCAAGTACCTCTAGTATGCATTTCTCTTAACATGTGTAACCCATTACATAACTAATACTATATATATATATATATATATATATATATATATATATATATATATATATATATATATATATATATATATATATATATATATATATATATATATATATATATATATATATATATATATATATATATATATATATATATATATATATATATATATATATATATATATAAAATATCTAATGCATTACATATCTAATAATATACATAATTATAATATATATATCATAATTTTTATATATATTAGATATGTAATGCATTATATGGAATAGCAACACACACACACATAGAGAATAGGATAACCTAAGGAGGGGGGAGAGACAAAATCTTATAGAGAGAGAGAGAGAGAGATTAGACATATATATTTATAATATTATTATATTATAATATATTTAATATAATATATATTATATTATATTATATAATATAATTTTTACAAGTGTGGTTGTCGTTGCACCAAAATACTGACCTATCAATGTTAGATACAACCATTAGACTTATAGAATCCACAGGAGGTAGTTAGTCCCATGTCACAAATCCCAAAGGGAGCACTGACCATTTTGCTAACAATATCCTCCTAAGCAATTATCTGAGGGCATTTGAACCTGTGACCAAGCTCTGATACCACTTGTTACAAGTGTGGTTGTTATTGCACCAAAAGATCAACCTATCAATGCCCAATACAACCAATAGACTTATAGAATCCACATGAGGTGATTAGTCCCTTGTCACAAATCCCAAGGGGAGTGCTGGCCATTTTGCCAACAATAATAAATATTATATATTATATTAAATACTATTATAATGTATATTATTGTATGTAATTTTGAAGTACTAACTAATCTAAGCTATTAAATCAATTAAAAGAAAACTACAATGAAGAATACAATCAAAATGAAGTTAAAATAAAGCTTTACCTTCACCTACCATGTATCTTGTCTCCATTGGCCTGTGTTGAGCTCTCAAATTTCTAATTTGAAACTCCTTGCCCAAGATGTCACCAAAGTGTAGAGATTGGATGGATTTGTATGCAAAATGGCCTAAAGCTTGATTATACAACTAATGGATAATGGAATGCAAATGCTCACAAAATGATATGGATTGCTTGTATGCTTGATTGCTTGATCTCTAGAATGCTTGAATGCTTAAAAATTACTATTGCTTATTAGCTCACAAAGGGAGAATGAGGCTCCTTTTATATATTTTTGAAGGACTCAAGCCTACGTGGCACAATCCTAGGGTGGAGATTGAAAGGTCAAAGATCCTATGGCTACAATTGACTTTGTTGAAGGGGTTGAGAGAAAGGAGGATGTAGTTGGAATGTGAGAGAAGGAATAGGGAGGATGTTCCTCCTACATTTACATGGAAGAGAAGAAGGAGGAAGGAAAAGACACATGTCAAGTGTCTCACAAAGACCATTGAGAGGAAGGGGGGAGGACCTTTTCCTCATGAGGACTCTTGGTAGAAGTGTCCCGTGACTCACCTTTGACCCTTTTGAGGTGGCTTGAGAAGCTCCTTAGGAATAGGATTTGCTTCTTGACTTAGTGTAGGGGAAGACATGTGGTCATGCTCGACCAAGCCTTATGAGGCCACATAACCCTTAAAAATAGGACATGTGTGGGTGAAGATAATAACTTATTAATAATTAATAATAATTAATTATTTTAGCCAAGGTGATGTGTTAGGTGACTAGGTGGATGAGGTGGACTAGAGAACTTAGTCATATTTGGTGATTGTGTAATTGATTAAATCACTTTAATGAGACTATTTAGAGGACTTAGGATAGAAGAATAGACTATAGTGAATTTATCAAATAAATTGAATAATTTATTTAATAAATAGAGGAAATAAATATTAATTAAATAATAAATATCTAATTAATTCATCAAGTCAATATTAATTAAATAATAAATATTTAATTAATTAATGATATCACTTTTGAGTGTATACATTTTGCCCCTCTTCGAAATAATGTGTTGGTCACATTGTTTCAAAGAAAAATCAAGCATTTTGCCCCTGCCCCAGACAATGTCTCAGATGAAAGTGACCTATGCATGTCCCCTCGAGAGATTGATTAAAAAAAAATTATTTGATTAAATTTAATTTATTTATTTTTTAATCGGGTTGACAATCAATCTCACAAAAAGATGCAGAAGAAATGTGGGTGAAAACGTGGTGAATCAGAAAGAGATTGATAGGTAGGGTCCACACATCAAGTAAAACGGGTCCACAAGCTATATATAGGGCCAAGGGGTCGACGATAGGGTCATTGTGTACACTTTTCATTTGGTGATTAGAGCTTCAGAGAGAGAAGAGCAGAGCTGAGATGTCATTCCCATTGTTAGATCACCACTTCGAGAGGGTCAGGCACTTCCAGAGGCCGCCAGAATCAGGAGAGCTGGTAGGTGACTCATCCTGCTTAGTCAATTTGTGAATTTTTGCATGATTTGAAGTGATTTTTAGCATGTTTAGGGTAGATTTAACCATAGATTAGGATACAAAATTTTGTGTTCTTAGGTGAAGAACAAATACACAGTTGCGGTGCATGTATGCGTAGCAACTAGTAATGTTTATGCAGCAAATTGCTAGTTATGAGCATACGTGTAGGGTACCTACGCATTTGTGCTAGAAGAAATTTTGATGGCGCATTTGTTAACTAAATGTGTGCAAACATAGTTTGGCACATTTTTCATAATTGGCTACACAATTGCTTAGGTTAGTTGCGCATATGTTTTTTCTACGTAAATGGTAGGGGGTCTACGCAAACACTTTTCTATGTTGCACATTTATTTTAGATTGTAGAACTTTGGAAAATAAGAAGTTGAATTAGGTAAAACTAGATATCAAAAGTCTGATATGATCTATCAGCTTGGTATTTGATTGATTGTTTGTCAAGATAGGTAACATCGTAGCATGGTCACTAGTTAGCCATCCTGATTGTAGATAATTGATAGAATTATCTATTTTTACATGTGATAAATATGTGTTCGATTGATAGGATAGGATACATAGATAGATCAATTTGATCAATATTTGATAGTTTGATTGTGTGATGACTATGATAGGAGGATATTACGGACATTCTAATGTCACAGGAGAGATATCTTGTGACTTAGAATATGAGGCCAGCACTATCAAAGATTGATAGGCTTCTGATTGGGGCTACGGGATTATACCACATCATTTATATGCCTGAGATTCAGACAAACCTGGGGATGCTGACTGCCCTAGCAGAGAGATGACACTCAAAGATGAGTACCTTTCATCTCCCCATAGGAGAGATGATTGCCACATTAGAGGATGTGTATTGCATCCTTCAGCTACCAATCATCAAAGAGCTGGTGCAGTATGATTGGCACAGCGGTTTAGCGGAGTGTAGAGCATTTTTTGGAGATAATGACATAGATGAGGCAGAGATCAGTTGGGAGGATTTGGTTGATTTTTATGAGCCACTCCCCATTGTTTTGGCTAGAGCGATTGGAGGCTATGTCTACCCATGGCTTTTCAATTTGTTGGGGCCGCACTCTTTAGAGGATGATGGATGAGGGGACCCATTTTGCTTGTGGGGTGTGCTTGCTAGCACATCTATATCATGATTTGCATCAGGTGGTATATCACAAGGGAGGGTCTTTATCAACCCATGTTACTCTTCTCCATGTATGGGCATGGGAGCATATAGCAATCACACAACTGACAACCCTAATATTTTGAAGCGCTGGGCATCTTTATATATTTCTTTATGCATCTATCCAGTCTCAACATAAGCTGGGATGTTTGGAGTTTTGGAGACATGCATTGGATACCATTGATGTTGTTATCTAGAGACCCTACCTTGGGTGTGAGCCATGGGAGGATGAGTGTCAACTCATATAATATTTTGAGTCCTGATGGCTAATAGGGAGGACTCCCTATATTATAGAGAGATAGGTGGTTAGCCAAGTCCTATGATAGTTTGGCAGGATCTAGGGGATGCCTCATGGGGTTATAGAGTTTTCACGTACTCATCAGGAGAGGCACAATTAGAGACCCATGGTATCTTTTGAGATTTCTAGACAAGAGTTCTTAGACATGTCATTTCAAGCATGCTCTATGAGACATGGGGTTATAGACCTAGGCATGACTGCATACTATGAGAGACTTCTCAGGGATCATCCATTCCTGAGATTGACTGATCTTGCAGAGAGACCACCATAGAGGGACACTAGGGAGAGATGTTGAGACAGGTGATGAGGTCATGATAGGAGAGGTCGAGGGAGAGGTGGAGGTGGTGATGGTGGTGATGGTGGTGATGGCGGTAATGGTGGTCCCGACAGAGAGAGGGATGATAGAGCTAGGCCTCGGATGAGAGGTAGAGGTCTGTGACCACAGGGTTGGATGCCACCCCTTGTGAGATAGGTGCAGTGACAGCCACCAACATCGATGCTCGCGGGTGCTCCAATATAGATACTAATAGTTTCCCCTACACAGGTGGATCCATTATTACAGGTACAAGTATAGGTAGCAGTACATATTCTGGTAGGTGCACAGGTACCAGCATAGGATGAGGTAGTGGATATACTTGACCATGAGAGAGTGGTGTAGGGTAGACTATTACAGGAGGACATACAAGATGAGAATATGCTTGATATAAGAGGACAAGATGTGTAGATGCAGGACATCGATGGCCAAGATGTGCAGGCAAATATGGATGTTGGAGATCGAGATCCCTATTTATAGATAGATGTTGTAGAGGAGGAGGACATAGACATTGATGCATTGCTATTTAGACTAGCTATGAAATAAGTACAGGAATACCATCTCCCAGGACTAGAGAGATGGGTGGAGAGATTAGAAGGTGAGGGCTTAGAGGTTAGACATGAGTGGGATGTCTCCATAGAGTGACTAGGGGAGACTGAGACTTTACTAGATGAGCTTGAGTCTATAGAGGCATTGGGACCACATGCAGACAGCCTACGAGTGATGATGCAAGCTAGTAGAGAGATCACCTACTGTAAGGAGGCCTATAGAAAGGTTATTCCTGGGGATCATTGGATCAGGATCTTCAGAGAGAGCTCTTATGCAATTAGGAAAACTATTCATCAGGGGCATGGATTGACCGGTAGTGAAGGGATATCATCATGTCCTCTAAGACCTCCCTTAGGTTCAAGAGATCCTACAACACCAGCACCATTTATTGCATCATGCAGACATCGACATGCTGAGTCTGGAGGTGGTGGCTCTTAGTTATCTTTTATACACTTTTTATATCTAAATCACCATTGCATCATTATTTTTCATTATGTTTATGACTTGATGGTCCAGTCATCTTAGAACTCATATTTATCATACTATTGCTGCAGTGTTGTTACAAAAGAACTCAGAAGGTTTTGAATAGCCTATATCCTTTTTCAGTAAATCTTTGCAAGTGGCTAAGTTAAAATATGACGTAAATGAGAAACAGGCATATGCATTGGTCAAGGCTATCAAAACTTTTAGGTGTTACTTAGTTGGAGCAACTATAGTTGCATATGTACCAATACTATTATGAAGGATATCCTGGTGCAACAAGAGGTCTTGGGAAGAAGATGCAGATGGATGAATAGGATCTAGGAGTTGAATATTGACATCCAAATCACAAAGCTGGTAAGAGGACTAGGGTTTGAAAAACTCATGGCTCAAAGAAATCTAGATGCTAACCATATAAATATTCTTAAAGAAGAACAAAGGTCATATATTTGTGATTTAGATTGTTGTGACTGGTATGAAGATATTATTAAATACTTGCAGAAAATGGTACTTCCCCTTGACATGGATAACCATAGAAGAAGGACTGTGAAATTGCATGATGTAAGGTATGTTATTTCTAGAGGGGAGTTATGGTGGAGAAGTAATGAAGGTGTCCTATTGAAATGTGATGCTTGCCAAAGGTTTGTAGGAAAGTTAAAATTTAGTGGCAACTTTCCCTTAAGTCCTGTGACAGTTGAAGCCCCTTTTTAAAAGTGGGGCATTGATTTCATTGGAGAGATCCTAAACAAATCAAGTGGGGGACATTCATGGATCTTGGTTGCCATAGACTACTTCACTAAGTGGGTGGAAGTAATTCCCACTAAGAGAGCGACTAGCAAGGTGGTAACTGACTTCATGATGCAAAATTTGCTGGTAAGATTTGGATGCCCTGAGGTTATAATAGTAGATAATGTTTTGTGTTTCAAGTCCAAATAATTTAATAGTTTCTGTCAGCAATATGGGATTCAAATTTCATACTCGACCCCTTATCATCCTTAAGGTAATGGTCAAGCTGAATCAAGTAATAAGAGTCTGATAAATATTTTGAAAAGAGTTCTTGACACAAACAAAAAGGCATGGGATTCCAAGTTGCAGCTAGTTCTATGGGTTGATAGAGTGACAGTGAAAAAGGCCATTGGATGTGCTCCTTTTGATTTAGTATATGGTATTCATGGTAGGTTACCACAGAATAATTTTCTACAGATGTATAAATTCATCCAATTATATGATGATGATCTAGATGATGAAATGAAAATCAGGTTGGAAGATCTGATATAATTGGATGAATCAAAAAGGGAAGCTCATGATAAAAATGTAAGATCTCAGCTCCAGTACAAAATTTTGTATGACAAGAAAAGCACAGTCAAAGCTTTTAACACCAATGACTTGGTCTTAATGTGGAATGCCAAGTTGGAAGATAAGGGCAAGCAAAGAAAATTTGACCTAGTTGGGACCATATCTTGTTGACATTAAATGGGGACCTGATTCCTACATCTTAAAAGATCTGGTTAGAAATGTTTTGGAATTGCCAATTCATGGAAAATTCCTCAAATTGTACTTCTCCTGAAGGTACTCTCATTATCCATGAATAGTAGATAGGGTTTTTTCCTTGTTGTGTGTTTATTTTCAAGTTGTGTGTGTAGGGTAGTTTATTTCAATAGATGGTCTACTTATCCTAGAGATTTTGAATCCTTGTCATGCCTGCAAGAGGCATACATCCCCAGACAAAGCCATCGTTAGCCCATTTTCCTATCATGCCAAAAATCCAAAGAGAATGGTCTTATCTTGAGAAAAACCTTATAAAATTTTCTTGCCCTAGCTGCAACTTGTTCTAATTTGTGAAGAAGATGTATCAAGTTTCATGGCTTGTGCTATTAGCCAGGGATAGTTCATGCTGTGACCAGGCTCAAGTCAAGAATGCATGTGTTGAAATGCAAAATCCAGTGAGATATTATAGTTTGACAGTCTGAGAAATAGGTCTTTTCCATGAATAAGGGTTTCAAAATTTGTCTAAGTCCAGAAAAACCCTAGCCAAATCTATTTCTTTGTTACTTTATTGGCCACTTAAGTTTTTGAGTCTACACATTGTTTTTATCTCTTAGTGTTCATTGGATCTCAGGATAAACTTTTCAAGTCAATTTTCATTAAGCAATCTAGCGACTAAGGGATGTCATGCAATGTTCGCCAAATCTCCAAGTTCCTAGCAATTAGTTATAATCATCTAGTGATCCAGCGAATATGGTTGTCGCTCATTCTCCTAATGCAATGGTCAAGTTTCAAATAATCTAGCAATTCAACAAGGACCATGGATGGTGGACAAGATCAATGGCTGGCACTTGATCTCATGATTTGTCTGGGGTTAAGTGAATGATCTAGCAACTTGGTGAATAAAGGCTATCTCATGTTCTCCAGATATAACCAAGGTTAAGAGAAATGTTCTGAGATCTAGCGAATACTTTAGTCATGTGATCTCATGATCTAGATTGGGTTAAAGGTAAAGGTTTTAAGATTGAATATGAGTCATTGATGCTGATTTGATCGGCAGCCAGTGCTAGATCTCCAAATTAAACCAAGAGTAAAGAAAAGACCCAGTGATCACATGAATGCTTTGTTCACATGATCTCCAGATAAGATCTCAGTTAATTAAAAGGTTTTGAGATCTAGTGACTGCCTCAATCGTGTGTTCTTGTGATCAAGGATGAGTTAAGATAAAAGACTTAGAGACTCAACGTGGACTGTTGATGTAAATGAAATCAAACGTTGGTCGCTTGTTCTCTAGATGATACCTCAGTTAAGGGAAATGTTTAGAGATCAAGAGAATGTATTTTTCATGTGATCACTTGATCAAACCAAGGTTAAGCAAATTGTTCAGCAACTTGGAGAATGTCTTCAGTTGCGAGATCTCTAGATCTAGTGTGGTTAAGACTTGTGGTTAAAAGATGAAGCAGTAGGTTTGGTTGCCAGGTGTGCTGAGGTGCTCATTCCTAATTGGATTCCAAGATATGGTTGATGAGGCTAAGTGTTTTAAAGAGGCTCAGTTAACTATTTTATTGATTTATAATGATCATCTGATGTGTCGGGAAAAGAACAGGATCAACGACCATGTTTTAAACCTGATTGATTAACCATTATTTTTCAAAATTTAAATCTTTTGCTAAGGTTTCTATAGGGTTTGAGTCAGTGACCCAGAAGTGACAAGATTGAATCAATTTTATTTTCCAAGGACGGTTCTAGGTAAAGAATTGATGAACAAGATATCAAGTAGCCGCCTGGATCAGAGTTGTTTGACTGAAATGCCATACTAGTTAAATACAAAGGAATGATACTTTGAAAAAGGTGGCTAAGTGTATTGTTTGGGGATCTTAAATAAGGAAGTTCAATATGAAGAGGCTGATTGGGATATTTTGGCAACACTTGGCAGAATTAGAACTATTTCTGGAAACTGTTGCAGAAGACTCGGCACTCAAATTTACTTCACTTTTGAAAACTGCAATAGAGTGCAATTTGGGGGCACTTTGTGTCCTTTGACTTATCTGTGTAATCTTTGTTTTTTTCCTAAGTGATCCATAGCTTTTTTGCAATCCTTGTTCTATAAAAGGATTTCCAAGATCATTTAGAAGGGTCAGAACTTGGGCACTTGATTGACAAGTTTCTGAGTCTAGGATATAGTAGACTATTTTAGGCCAGCTTTTTTATAGAATAGCAAGTATTACTGGTTGAGTTGAAAATTCAAGTGGTTTTCATTTTAAAGCATTGTGTATACAAAAAGATGATATAACAAGTTTGGTAAAATCCAGAGTTCATATCTCTCCTTTGTGTGCTTTTTTCTTTGAGTTATGAGTTGTTAGATTCATTGCATGGATTATTTATGTGTAGGTGTTGATATTCTTTAGCTTTGATCTAAAGATCAAATTAAATAAGCTCTAGATACATCACTAATTCTTTGAAGTTTGCATAAGGATATCAATAAGTAGTGTGAATTTTGGAGTCCTCTGATTAGAATCACCACAAGGTGATAGTATTTTCTAAGGATATAAGTCATCAAAGTTCAGTATATTGTTTATGTTGTTTCATTCTGTAGTGAAGATGTCACCCAATGGATAAGGCACTGGCCAGCAGTGGAGCTATTTTATAGAAATAATTGCATGATGAGTTTCTTACTATATTCCTAAAATATTGATATAAATCGGTCGAAAATCTTTGCAGTATTGTGACCCACATGTTCTGTCCCATCTAATGGTAATGGATGAATCAATAAATGAGTGGTTATCATTTAGCATTTTCTTACCACATATCTATTGTTTTAAAAATCCAATCTATGATTTGTTGAAGTAAGGTTTGTTTTAGTAGATTAGGAGTACCCTCCTTGGTCTTACAGAGCCAAAAGTGTAGAGAGCAATCATGTCCCTATAGTTGGTCCAGTCATCTTAGAACTCAATATTTGGATCTAACCCATCCTTAAAAACTATAGATGTATTGGTTTCTTTTGAAAGCATAAATTCCATTTTGAGGAACCAACACAACTTACTACAAGAGAGAAACACATTGTCAACAGAGTTAACCATGTCCTGAAAGATCCTATTATTTATCTCTTTCCATATGCTCTAGAAGACATGAGGGTGGATTTTCCTCCAAATTTATTTAATAAGAGGTTGGTCAGAGGGGGGTTCCAGTAAGTAATAAATTGTTTCAAATTTTCCTCTCGAAGACCTACTAAAGAATAATTTTTTGAAGAACCTTTTTCCAAATCTGTAAGGTGAAATGATAGTGGATAAATAGGTGGTGAATGGTTTCTTCAACCATTTTACACATGACACATCTATTAGGTAGGGAGAAACCCCTTTTCACTAAATTTTCCTACATCAAAATTTTCCCATGCATCACAACCCACCAAAATAAATTAATTTTTGGGATAATTTGTTGGTTCCAAACATTTTTCCAAGTGTCAAAATCCCTATGGAATTTCATCGGCAAGTTGTAAGATGATTTAATTATTAAAATAGCTGACTGGATCTTTGTCCAAATGAAGTTATCTTCTCCAGTGAACATGGGATTTTCATATCACACAAAAGGGACTATAATTTAGCAACCATAGCTCCAAGATCTTGTCTATCTTAGAAACATTGATCGAGACCCTTCCACTTCCCTCCAGTATCAACATAGTTAGTAATGTAGTCACTAAGATTATATTTGAGTCTTCCCTTCAAGAAATAGAAGTGCCCAGATCCATGAAAGGTTTATCCCCAATCTAATTATTATCCTAAAATTTGATTCTTTTGTCATTACCAATTTACCATTTTAAATAGTCTCTTAATAGGGTCCTACATTTGAGGATATTATTCCAAATTTTAAAACCTGTAGATAGTCCCCAAGAATCCAAGGCTTTGTAGAAGTGCTCCTTGTTAAGATATTTAGCTTCCATAATGTTTCACCAATCTACAAGGCCAATAAAAAGGTTCCACCCCATTTTAGTGATTAGGGATTTATTCAAGTTGGTTAGCTTATGTATTCCAAGTACTCCCTATGATTTAGGAAAACATATTGTGTCCTAATTAACCAGATCCATTCTCTTCTTTTCCTCAACACAATTATAAAGGAAATTCCTTTGGATTTTCTCCAATTTATCAACCATGGTGCCAAAAATTTTGAAGAGGGAGAGGAAGTACACTAGGATGCCTTGAAGGGAAGTAGAGATGACACAGTCAAGGATGGTGGATCTAGTTAAGGACAGTCCAAACCTTGCAACCAACACTCAACATAGCAGAATACTCAACAAAACAACCAAAAATAATTGTTTAACTTCTAATTTTCATTAACATGCCCAGTTGTAAGGCCTTCCCGGTTAGGGCCAATTACAATCAGAAATAATTCTGCAAGATCCACACATATCCAATACAATCTTAGCTAGTTCAGTTCTAAAACAATCAGCAATTGATGGAAACCTTAAGGAAGATCTAAACTTGAGCTCGCAAGCCTCCAAGAAATCTCCTTGTCTCCAAGTGTGTTAAAAACTAGCTTTGCAACTACCAACTATCAGATAACAATCTGATCTACAAGATC
This sequence comes from Chamaecyparis obtusa, assembly GCA_027943335.1. Classification (NCBI taxonomy): domain Eukaryota; kingdom Viridiplantae; phylum Streptophyta; class Pinopsida; order Cupressales; family Cupressaceae; genus Chamaecyparis; species Chamaecyparis obtusa. The sequence continues at coordinate 928,576 of BSBK01002307.1, read as the reverse complement.
AACAAGATATTTTCCACAAATTCACCAACACCCACTTTTAGAACCTCATATCTAATTTGCTAAGTCTTCCAAGTCATGAACTTCTATTGATGATCTCCTTGATTATCCCTAACCATCTACCCAAACACCTTATAAATACTAATCATCAACCACAAGTCAGCTGGATGAAACCATTAACTTCCCCCAATAATTATTAAATGCAATACAAGTCAATTTCAAAATAGCCTTACAAACATTTAATTCAACATGTCAACCTGTAACAATAGCTACCAACAATAAATGCTCCAAGTCGGCCCAAAAAATCACACAGAACTCTAGACAGTAAACCAGAACTACCAAGCAACAATGAAATAACCGAGCATGCTAGGCATCGCTGAGCACTAGTGTCAACCGAGCACCATAGGCATCATTGAGTAACACTTTCACTGAGCACCAGAGATTACCGAGTTCCTTCAGTGACCGAGCTTCCTTCAATGATCGAGGCTATCGGTCAAGGTTGCAACAAAGTAACACCAGCCAAACAACATACCTCCATGTAGATTCACCGAGTACCCCAAAATGCCCCTGCATCAGACACCCCAAGTTTGAAAAGATGTTCATATGTGAGAAGAACATCTTTTAGGATTTAGCACATAAACCCCGAATTGGTTCTTCCCATACAAGTCCTCCACCTTTTCATCTTGCATACTCTTCCACTTTAGTTTACTCTATCTTTTCAAGTCTTTCCTTGACAACACACAGGTTGGTTCTCCATACTGATCAATCATTTTCTTTGGATCTACCAGCTCAACTCGGCTACCAATACTCAGGCTTCTCCTACCAAGTGTTGTATCTAGCAAAGGCATTAGGGAAAACTTCCTGTCATCCTTCTCAATAGTAAACACATTTCTGACATAGTCATAAATAGCTCTACAATCATATTTCCAAGGTCTACCGAGCAATATATCACAACTATTCATCTTCATAATGTCACATAACACAAGATCCTTATAATGGCCAATCTGAACATCAATAAAGCATTGTTCTCTTACTTCTAGAGCATGAACATCTTGTAACTAGCCAATCCTATAAGGAAAAGGATGCTTCATTCTATTCAACCCAAGTTTCTGAACCATGTCCTTAGCAACAAGGTTATCAATACTACCACTATCAACAATAACATCATAGATTTTACCTCCAGACTTGCATCGGGTCCTAAACAAGTTACTCCTCTGACAAGGTTCCTCCTTTGTACTGAGCAATGTTTTTTGAAGAAATAAGTTCTCAAATTTAGGTTCATTCTCATTCACCATAGCAGTTTGTTAGTCACCAAGTTTCTTCTATGTGCATTCAAAAGAACGGTGTCCTTCCTCTCCATAATTATAGAAAGTACCCTTAAAGATAACTCTACTTGTCTTCTTCTTCGATTCCATAAGTTTATGTTCATCATCTGCATCAGTTGGTTTATCCTTCATCGAGTGATTAGTCTTTTCCTTCTCTCAAGGATTACTATGTGGTTTCCTCTTCAACTTATCTTCTACCTTCAAAGCATACTAATAAGCATCTTCAACAAAATCAATCTTCAGCATACCAAGCTCATCCTAAATATTGAATCTCAAGCCATTCACATACCAAGCCACCTTTTCCTTACCAAGCTCTCGGTGTCCAGACCAAATAGTAAGTTCTTAGAACTCCTCGTTATAATCTTCAACAAATAGATCCTTCTATTTCAGATTCTACAACTTCTTAAACAAGTCAAGCTCATAGTCAAAAGGTATGAACTTAGCTTTCAATTTTGTCACCATCAACCTGCACCAATTGATCTTCATTTCACCTTCATCTTCTCTATCTCTTTATATTTCTTTCCACCAAAGAGCATCATGTCCTTTCAACTTTGTATGTGCTAATCTCACCCAAAGGGGATCTTCAATTTCTTCCAGATCAAAGAAATCTTCAAGCTCACCAATCTAATCAATCAAGTTCTCAGGCTTCAAAGTTCTAGAGAAAGTAGAAACTTCCATTCAGTAACTACTACTTAACCGAGCTTTAGATCTAGGCAACCAAGTAGTTCTATCCTCACCAAATCTATCCCTCTAGTCATCACCACTAGATCCAATAGGTTAAGTCTTTAGCAACTTCCTCATAACCATCTTCAGTACCAACATTCTGAGGTACACCAACAACAACTCTCATGATCTCGGTGACCATGTCATTCTTCATCAACTCCATCTCAAATCTGAAATCTAATTTCACCTTCTCTGTAATCCTAGATTCAATAGTATCATAGAGGTTTGCAAGTACTCTAGGGTCCCATCTTCTCAGAGGCATCCTTAAAGATAAGAGAAAGCCTCTGCAATAAACCCTACACTAACCACCTTGTGACAATCTCCAAGTTGTATGTAAGTCAGATCTCAACCTGCCACCTTGATCAAACAACTAGGGCAAGATCCACAAGTTCAGTGCTCTGAGTCTACAGTCTAGATCATACGATCTCTTCACCAAAAAGATCGACTTCACAAGATCAGCCTTGCTAGGTCAACCTTCACTCTACAAGATCAACTCTCTCTTTAATACCACTTGACATAGTCAAGGATGGTGGATCTAGTTAAGGACAATCAAAACCTTGCAGCCAACACTCAACATAGTGAAATACTCAACAAAACAACCATAAATAATTGTTCAACTTTTGATTTTCATTAACATGCCCGGATGTAAGGCCTTCCAGGTTAGGGCCAATTACAATCAGAAATAATTTTGCAAGATCCACATAGATCCAATACAATCTTAGCTAGTTTAGTTATGAAATAATCAACAAGTGATGGAAACCCTAAGGTAGATCTAAAATTGACCTCACAAGCCTCCAAGAAATCTCCTTGTCTCCAAGTGTGCAAACCACTAGCTCTGCAACTACCAACTATCAGATAACAATCTGGTCTGCAAGATCAGCAAGATCTTTTCCACAACTTCACCAATTCCAGCTTTCAGAACCTCAGATCTGATTCACTAAGTCTTCCAAGTCATGAACTTCTATTGATGATCTCCTTGATTATCCCTAAACATCTACCCAAACACCCTATAAATACTAATCATTAGCCACAAGTCGGCTAGATGAAACCATTAACTCCCCCCAATAATTATTAAATGCAATACAAGTCAGCTTCAAAATAGCCTTAAAAATATTTAATTCAACATGTCAGCCTGTAACAATGGATACCAACAATAAATGCACCAAGTCAGCCCAATAAATCACACAAAACTCTAGACGGTAAACCAGAACTACTAAGAAACAATGAAATAATCAAGCATGCCAGGCATTATCGAGCACTGTAGGCATCGTCGAGTAACACTTTCACTCAGTGCCAGAGATTACTGAGTTCCTTCAGCGATCGAGCTTCCTTCAATGAATGAGGTCATCGGTTAAGGTTGCAACCAAGTAACACCAGCCAAACAACACACCTCCATGCAGATTCATCGAGTACCCTATAATGCCCCTGCATCAAGAGAGGAGTTGAAGTTTCCCTATATTTCTCAATAGATTTCTCTTCCACCTAGCAAGCTTTCTATGAATCCTCCCAAGGATTATATTCTAAAAAGTCAAGTAACTTATTTAACTGTGAGAGGGAGGCCCAAGTAAGTACCTGGGAGGCTAGTAGATTTTCAGCCAAGAATATTGATGATTTTGGACTACAAATTAGCTTTAGTGTTAAAAAAATAGTTTAGTTTTATTGTAATTAATGCATTATCTAGAAGCTTTGGCATAGTCTCTTAGAATTTTTTTCCATTCTTTAGCCTCAACCACTGAATATTTTCCAAATAGGAAAGTGTCATCAACAAATTTTTGTAGAACAGAGGGAGAAAACGTGGAGACGGGTTTTATATCCTAGATTTTACTAGTTCTAGCCAGATTAAAAAGGTTACGACCAAGAACCTCTGCAACCCTAGTAAAAAAGTAGGGAGATAAAGGGTCTCCTTTCCTAATGCCATTTCCAACCTTAAAAATCCCCCAAGGGACCCCATTTACTAGAATAGAGAAGTGAACGGTTTCAACACATTCCCTAATTATACCAATAATCCTATAACTAAACCCAAGTTTTAGGAGAACCTTGTGCACAAATCGCGAGTTCACTTTATCATAAGATTTAGAAATATCAAGCTTAAAGGTCATACCTAGGGCTTTGCATTTATCCATGCAGTGTATAATCTCATGTATGGCAATTGTAGCATCTAGAATTTGTCTCCCTGAGATGAATCCTTTTTTATTTGGGCTAATGAATTTATCTAACAATGGGTTTATCATATTCACCAGCACCATAGCAAAGATCTTGTAAATAGTATTACATAAACTAATTAACCTAAAATGTGACATATCATTAGCATCTTAAGATTTGAGGACAAGGACAATGTAAATGTCATTCAACTTCTTCAGTAGTTTACTTTTCCTAAAGAAGTCCCTTATAGCCCTTGTTAAATCAAAAGTGACAATATCCCAAAAATTCCTAGAAAAAGCAAGGGGAAACTCATCTCAGGTCCTAGGATTTTATTTTCTCCCATAGAAAATATAGCATCCCTAACCTCATCTTTAGATACCAAGGAAAGAAGTTTCCCATTATCTTGCTCTCCAATAGCAATGTGGAGGTGGCTTAGAAGTCTATCTTGCAGCTCATCACAGTTCCCATCATCATTGTCAGCATACATTTGTCACCTCTTGGCCTTGTTCATTCAGTAAATATTTATTAGTTTTGTTTTTTTTACTAGCAGTTTTTTGAAAGAAGGTAGAGTTCTTGTCACCTTTCTTTAGTAATTGTATTCTTAATCTTTGTTTCTAGAAAATTTCCTCCTTTGCAAGTTTTTCTTTCCATATTTTTCTACATTCTTACTCCATATGTGTAGATTGAGAAATATTTCCAAAGGCCATCAAGTTCTGTATTTTTTCCAATTGGGAGAAGATTTTTTTCTGCTTAAAGATATCCTCAAAGGTGGATTTGTTCCACCCTTTCACCTCCCTTTTGATTAGCTCTAATTTATTTGAAATTCTTAACATAGCTAATCCAAAAATTGGGATTGACCACCATCTTTGGATATGATCTGTAAAATATGGGTGGGATGTCCACATAATTTTATATTTGAAGGGGAGTGATCCAAAGTAAGGTTTATCAACCCAATGAAGAAGCACAAGGCTATGGTCAGAGGCAATCCTAGGAAGGGCCTTAAGTGAGGCATTGTACCCAATATCCCATCTGGAAGAAACTAAAAATCTATCTAGTCTAACCTAGATGAGATGAGAGCATTTTATATTATTGGACCAAGTGAAAGGATTACCTTGTCAGTCAAGATCAAATAGGCCTATCTTTCTAATGAAGTAAGATAGATCACTCATGTTGTTAGTGAAGTCCATTAATTCACCCATCTTCTCAGAAGGGAATAATGGTGAGTTGAAATCAGCAACTACCATGTAAAGAGCCTTATGATCTTTCAGTATACAAGTTGTAACCTCCTCCTACGTCAGCTTTCTACCCTCTTTGTTATGTTTAAAAAATGCCAACTATAGTTATCCAGTTTAAACGTAACAACAAGATAATTTTGAGAAAAAACATAAGCTTCACCATCTACCTTGTTTAGGTTCTACATGTAAATACCCCAAAAATGGGTTATAGGTTCATTAACCTCCTACATCTTTAATTCAAATGAAATCGACATCAAAGTCCTAACCTAAGGCACATCTGCACATTATCAATTTTAATTGATTATCCTAAATTCTGCATTAGGGAATATTCCTAGTAATATTCCTATTTATCCTAATAATCTTTAATTTAATTATTATTTGGTGATAAATCTTATTTATCCTAAAGTTTGATTAATTGAATATTCTGAATATTTAATTAATTAGATTTAATACTGCCACTTAATTATTTAATTGGATTTAATTAAATTATTCCTAAATTGTATTATTTTATTTTGAGAATAAATCTAAAAATCTTATGACTAATTAATTAAATTCTTATTTAATTAATTAATGTCAATTGTCAATATTTAATAATATAGTTTTTGAATAAAGTTTGATTTAATAATTGATTAACCCATAAATCAATTGTTTTAATTTCAAAAATCAGTTAAGTTGAGAATAAATCACTTTATTTATTTAATTAATTCATAATTAATTGTGCACATTCAAAAAGCAATTAAAATCAAAATCAGAAAATCAATTCAAGTTGTTATCTTTTCGAAACTCAACATCTATTTTGAGTTCAAAGCTGATCTAAACTTTTGATTTAAGTTGAAAAGTTGTTCTTGCATGCTTTTGCATAATTTTGTGAGTTAATTATTTCTTATTTTCTGATAACTCAAAAATAAACCTGAGTTTATCAAGAGTGATTTATGGCTTTTCTCATGCACCTCCAAAGCCCTGGATTTCTATAAAATCAAGGCCTCATCTCTTCTAAAAGGATCCATGAAATTGCATCCTCACGATGGCGAATTGGTTATCAAAGAATCTATCTTTGCGAATCAAAGTTGTGAGATTTTCATTGTTTTTGAGCATTCATATCATTTAGCATATCATTCTTAGATTAATTGCATATCATATTATTTTTCATATAGATTAGATTCATATCAGTTTCTTTTATCATAATTGCACAGAAAATCCAAAATATAGATTAAATTTGCATTCATATAGTTTTTATTCTTTGCATTCAAATCGTTCATTTAGGTGTTGCATTGTCACTGGTCTCAGTCTGATCTAAGAGTATCATACTCGCACCTTCTAGAAGGCAGTAAATCGCCTGGTTAGTTTAGTTTCCATTTCACTGCACAATTTTGGTTTTTGGCTAACCTCTAATGTTTTACTAAAGTGTTGTGTCTATAGCTAGGTACAAAATTCACACACACATTTTTGGCACCCATCGTGGGGCCCTGAAACGGGTTTCCATCATCTTTCTATCAATTTTTATCAATTTCTTGTCGTTTTCTAGTTAAAACTAAAATTTTTATTTTTTTTGTCCGTACATTTTTCGTACGACTTTTGTCAAAAAGTCATTTCGTGAGGTACCCACTATCGTATGAGTTTTGAGTCTAGAATTCAATTGTCATTTCAGATTTTTTGGCATTTTTTCAAATTTGGACTAACAGCTAACCCTAACAATTGAAATCTTCTATTTTTTACTGATACTTGTCGAATCTGAATGGAAAAAGTGCAACTAAATTTCTAAAATAGGTAAAAATCTACTGTGTTGCGAGGAATTCAGGTATTCTTATCAAGCTAATAATATTTGGATTTGGATTAAAAAAAACTCTCATGTGTCAAGCTTGTGTGATTTTCTTGCTTTCATATCACAGACTTCATTTTGGGCTATAAAATGAACATAGATTTTCTTTCTGCATATCTATTACACATAGTAAATAGGCCCTATGAACACTATTTGTGGATGATCTTGAGAGATTGAGCTTCTTCCACTTGTTTATTCATGTGAAGCTCCTCTTGACGAAGGATCCCCTTGTAGGTAGGGAAGGTACTAAGAAATTCTCACGTTCTACTAGATTTGTGTGTCTTCAACTTTTGATTGATATATTCTCTCTCCGGAGGGGTTGATAGATCATAAGCGGTTGATGTCATAGATCTTTGTGAGATAATCTTGGTCTTAGCATGTTGAATTAATTTGTCTGCTTTGTCTTGGTGAATTGAAGAGGTTAGGGGATTATGCTCTACTTCCTTTTTGGATAGTACCAGAAACCCAAATCCTTGAATCTGATCTAGTCTCCCTGTGGTATCTTTTGTGAGTCACCTTTAGAGAGGGTTAACCATAGTGGACATTCCCTTAATTGGGTCAACCACGTGGATGGAACCTCAAGCGGTAATAGCCATTTTCACCGTGGTAGCAGCAGCTGCTATATAAATGTCCTTGTGGAGGAAATCTTCACAGGTGTGGTCTCTTGTTGGGCTGTCAGATCTCCCTAGCAACTCCTGATTGATTAATTTCTCAGACTGTGTCAAAACCTCGGTGCACCTGGATTGGAGTTCGCCCTCTTGAGATCACAAAAGTTACAAAGTCAGACCATTACTACAAACCCTAGTGAGGCCAAATTTTCATTTTTCTAGGAATATGTGCATTGTTGGAAAACTTTTTGGGACATACACAATTAGCACTCCTAGGGATTAGCACATTTAGTCACTTGATTGTTCTTGCGTAGGGTTGCTTTGTCCCCTATTCATTGTTTTTAGACGTGCTTGGAATCACTTGCTTTCTATTTTGCATGCTTGTTTATCTATCTAACTACCAAAAATGAACAATCTCAGAATAATCTTCAAACCTGGACAGAGAAATTTGTGAACAATCAAAAATTGAAAACCAAAATTTGCAAAATTTGAAGTCAAAATCCTTTCTAGAGTCAAAAGTCATCCCATCATTGTCAGAAAGTCATACGAGTTTTGGCAAGTGTCATTTCAAAACCCCTGTATTGTTGTATGATATTTTGTATAGTGTCGTACGAGTTTTTCCACCAGTTAGAAACAAAAGTAAAAAATTTGCTATCAATTGTCGTGCGAGTTTTGCAATTGTTGTATGAGTTTATCAATTGTCATTTCATAGCATACCCACTATTGTACAAACCTATAGAAAGTCATTTGAGAAAAAATGCCAGAGAGTGGTCAGAATTGTCAAAAACTCAGTTTTTACAACCTATTTCCAGAATCTATTGAACAAATTACTGTGTCAGGAATAGAGTAGAAACTAGAATGAATTCATTCATTTTCCTCAAGTGAGCCTTTGAGTCTAATCGTGCCTTTTGGATTATCGATTTGAGTCTTTTTTTATCCTGTGTCAAAACCTTGTCAACATTATCTTCAAATTCAATCTTTTTGCCTAAATGGCTAGGTGTTGTGAGCTCATGCCCACCATCTGTTGGGCATCTACCCACACTAATGTGGCACAGTATCCTTCATTTACATCTGATCTATTCTTTAATCACTTCAATCTTGACAAGGTTGTGTCATTCGATCTTCTTGAATCAATTCATTCTTTAGCTATCTTCATCTTATTCTTTGGCTTCACTCAAGGTTAATGGTGGAAACTAGAGCTTCATCACATAAGAAATCTGGAGAAGCATTTAGCACCGCACCTTTGAATATTCAAAAGGGTCCCACTCTTGAACAAATCTACAATTCTAGTCTTTACGAAGACGACGGTCTTGGCAATTTTTTATTGAAAACTGGTTATGTACCTCCTCCATCAACTCACCGAGGTAATCAACAAACCCCTCCTCAATCTAATCTAGGAAGCCCTAGAACTCCTAACATGTCTCACTAAGGGACACAACACGGGTCTCAAGGACACCAATCTCAACATGGTATGGATCAAGAACCTACCCCTTCTGAAATTATTCGATATCAAAATGATGATGACTTCAAAAGAATGATGAAACATTTCTTGAAGGAAGATAGAGAAGCACACTTTCTAGAATTAGCTCATCAAGGAGCTAAACTTCCTCCTAACTTGAATGTGGAAAATATCATTACACATGAGGAAGAAACTCCCATCATGGCTATGATTAAACAGATGCATGCCATGCAAGTCAAACTTAACAAACTTGAGAAAGAAAAGGAACCTAAGGAGTTCTCCATGGAGGCCCTATGCCCTTTTCCATTTGATAAAGACTTGTACATGCCACCATTCCCTAAAAGAGTGGAGATGACAAAATATGATAAGTATGATGGAAACTCTGACCCTAAGGATCATGTCAGAGAATTATGTACTCAATCTATGGAGTTTATGCACAAACCAACTTACTTGATGCATCTTTTCCCTTGATCTCTGGGAAGAGCAGCCATTCATTGGTTCTCTAGAATGCCTTGTACTATCAAAACTTTTGAGGAGTTAATCAAACTATTCTATCAACAATACTCCTACAATATTCAACATCACGTCACTATGATTGACATCTATAATCTGAAATAATATCTTGGAGAACCATTCCTGACATTTCTCAAGAGGTGGAGGAAGAAATTTTCTCTATATGCTAGACCCATTCCCGAAACTGAGAAGCTGGAAATATTCATCAACAATCTTGTTCTAGAAATCAACTATCCTCTACAAATGCAAAATCATACATCTTTTGACAAGATGGTGGATAATGCGATCAAAATTGAGAAATTTCTTGTGCAAAAAGGAGACATCACACTTCAAAAATACAATTATGAATCTAGATCTAGTTCTAAGGACAAGAACAAAAATTGGAACAAGAATAAAGGCGTTGTCACAGATGGCATTGTTGATAATATTCATGCCCCATCTAAGGTACATGCTTTCAATCTTACTATTGGTACCCAAGCCATCAAAGCTTCTAAAGCCAAAGCCACGGAGTCCAACAAAAAGTCATCTGATTACAAACCTTGGGCTACAGATCCTAATTGAAAATTCACTCCTCTTGGAGAATCCTTGGAATCTTCCATGAGAACTCTATTAGCAAACAAAATTATCTACTTTCCTAAGATGAAATTCTTTGATCCAGAACCTAAACTGAAATGGTGGAGAGAGAACGATTTATGTGAATTCCATCGCAACAAAGGTCATAAGACTAATAACTGCATTCGCTTGAAGCACATTATACAAGACAAAATTGATAATGGTGACATCATGATTGACAATCATAAGAGTAATAATGATCATACAACATTCACAGAACCATTTCCTAAACATGGTAAATAAGATTCTTCTTCTCAGCCTAATATGGGTTCTAAAGTCAATTATGCCTACTCTGGAAATAATGTTGTTATCAATATGGTTGAGCCATGTCTCTCTGAGCGTTGCAATGTCATCACAATTGTAAGATGAGATAGAGAAAATCAATCAGCTAATGCAATTACTCAATCAAAAGCTCAGGCACACCTACAAGGACAAATACTAGATTCATCCAATGTCCCCAAGGTGCCTTTCAACCTTTCATCTGCTTCTAAATAGAAGGCTACATTTAAATCTTCCAATCCTAAAGACATGAGGCCTACTTCATACAATATTGTTCAAAAACTCCAGAACACAAATGCAAAAATCTCCATGTTTGAGATGCTTCAGATATCTCCAGCTCATAGAGCCATTCTAGACAAAGCTCTGCTCAGATCCAATGTTCCTGATAACCTTGATTTAGACAAATTCCAGACTATGGTTGGTCATCTTACGTCTCCACAGTACATTTCCTTTTTAGAGGAAGATAATAACTCCTTGAGTCATCCACATAACCAGCCCTTGCATATTGAAGTCTTGATCCAAAACTGTCATGTCAAATGTGTGTTGATAAATGGGGGCGCTGGTCTAAACATTTATTCTTTCAACTTGATTACACAATTGGGATTTTTAGAAATGACCATTGATCCTAGAAAGAAGATAACCATCAAAGCATATGATGAGCAAGAAAGATCTTCAAAAGGAACAATTATCCTACCTATCAGAGCAGGTCCTGTCATCAGAGATACTATATGTCAAGTTATTGATCTACCTTTGGCTTACAATATCCTTCTAGGAAGACCCTGGATACATGACATGAAATCCATTCCCTCTACATTCCATTAATGGTTGAAGTTTCCTTATGAAGGATTCAAGGTAACGATTCCAGCTGATCTGTATACCACTTGCAATACCTTGAAAGAGAGTGTTGATAAACTTGTTCCCAATAATAGAGAATCTTCCACTAAGCAGCCAGATGTTGCTTCAACATCTAAGATGGAAGACATTTTTAAAGAGGTTGAGATCAAAGAAAATGGTATGGGAGAATATACTATAGCACCAATCTTATCTTTGACATCTCTCCCTATCTCTCCTAAGTCTTATGGGCAAACTCTGAAACAGTCTAAAACAGAGTCTAAAGAACCTCTTGAAGCATATAAAGGAAATTTTTGTTGCAAAACAAGTATCTAAAAAGGAGTTTGAAGAGGATGAAGCTATGCTCGCATGGCTATACAAAGATGAACCTAAATCTCAAGTTGTCCAAAAATGTGATGCTAAAATACCAAACATCCCTTCTAAGTCATATGGCCCAAGGGATAAATTGATTACAAAGATGGGATATAAAGGAAAAGGACCTCTAGGACTATAGGGTAAAGGTCTTCTATCACCTCTTGATCATCATGGCCGAGCAAACAAGAATACAATGGGTCTAGGATACACGAAGAAGCCTTTCTGTCTTACCAAAAACTCCCCGCATGTACTAGAACAAATTAAGCCCTCAGTAGCAAATCAACTAAAGGGGAAAATAACTGAACAATCTGATGGTGATGATTTAGACACCACTGATGAGCTCATTCCTTATGAGCATTTTCCTAAAGAAATAAAAGATCTCCTTGAAGCTAAAGATGATCCAATAAAGAGAATTAATGTAGTAGAAACACAAGAACCTACTATAAAAGAAGAGATACTTGCAACACAAAAACCAGCTAATCTTGAAGGAAATCAAAAAGAGGAAGGTGGTAGTTACTCTGAGATGGATTTCCATTATTATGAATTCAAATCAGAATTTTAGGGTAACCCTTCTTGGGGTATTCATCCTAACTTTACTCATGTTCTCAGATTTCCTAGAGGTCTAGATGAAGAAACAAAAGATGAATCAAATGACTATGAATGGGGAGTCAATCCAGAACCAGATGAGCTTATTATAGAAAAGCATGTTGATGTTATTCACCAATATACACCTAAACCCAACGTAAGTCTAGAGAGAAATGATGAACTTATCGAGTTTGATCCACCGATGGCTGAAGTGGACTTTCATAATGACATTGAGCCTATTCATGAATTGAATGTCTTAAGTTGTAATATCACCTTTGAATTCAAATGTTGGGTTAGGACCAATGATGATAGATCCATATCCATAAACACTCTTTCCCAATCTTTCACCACTTTTGACTATCCAACACCCTGGTCTTCTTGACATCACATCCACCAACTTGAACCAAGGTATTTATACCTTTCCCAATGACTATGCCCTTGCTTGCTACCTCAATGCAGTTGAGCCTATGAGGACTTCCATTAGTGAACCAAGTGTTAGCATGACACAGTTAGACATCAAGTATCTTAGTCAGAAAAATAAGAATAAGAATAAAAAGAAAAGGAGTTCTAAGGGTGAAAAACACTTTGTGGCAGTCTCAGAACCTACAAAAGTAAAAATAAAAGACGTATCCAAAGGTGAAAACCTCTCTGAGGCACCTAAGGATGAGATATTTGATGTCCTTCCAAGTCATTTATAAGATAGATCTCCAGTTCTAATTGAGCCCACTCAATCTATCAACTTGGGAACAACATAAGAACCACAGTTGATTCATGTAGCACAATCTTTATCAGAAGAAGAGAAGAAAAAATTTACAACATTCTTAACAGAAAAAAAGACCAACTTTGCATGGAAATACTGGATCCTCATCTTATAATGCACCATTTATCTATAGCTCTAAACATTAAACTTGTTAAGCAAAAATTGAGAAAGATGCATCCACATGTTGCACTCTTGGTAAAGGCTGAATTGGAGAAGCTCCTAAAAGCCTAATTTATCTGAGTTATTGATTATGCAGAATGGATCTCTAATATTGTACCTATTTCAAAACTAGACAAATCAATAAGAGTCTGCACAAATTTTAGAGTTGTAAACAAGGCATGCCCTAAGGATGATTTTCCATTACCTAACATTGATATGATAGTGGACATGACTACGGGCTTTGAGATGTATTCTTTAATGGATGGATTTTTTTGGATATAATCAAATAAAAATTGCTCCAGAGGATCAAGAGAAAACCGCTTTTACATGTGTGTGGGGTACCTTCTATTGGAATGTCATGCCATTTGGACTTAAGAATGTTGGTGCTACATATCAGAGAGCTATGACTTCTATTTTTCATGACATGATGCATCGAACTATGGAGGATTATGTTGATGATACTTTATCAAAATCTATGATTAGGTCTGAACATTTAAATGACTTGAGCAAGATACTAGATAGAATGGAAAAATTTAGTCTCGGACTAAATCCTAAGAAGTGTGCTTTTGGGGTCACTTCTGGAAAGCTCTTAGGATACATTGTTTCAAAGAAAGGAATTGAAGTAGATCCAACTAAAGTAAAGGCTATCATGGAGATGCAACCTCCCAAGAACATTAGTCAAATGAGGACATTGCAAGGGAGAGTTCAATCTATCAGATGCTTCATATCTTAGCTAGCAGACATATCACAACCTTTTACAAAGACATTACATAAAGGTGTGACCTTTGCATGGAGAAAGGAATGTGAAAAGAATTTTAATCATATCAAGAAATATCTATCAAATCCTCCTATCTTGATGCCTCCCATTCAAGGGAAGCCTTTGATCTTATATGCCTCCACTATAGATACATCACTGGGGGCATTCCTTGCACAACATGATGAGAACAAGAAGGAAAGAGCTATATACTATATCAGTAGAACATTGGTGACATATGAAAAGAACTATTCTATGATTGAAAAGGCTTGTCTGGCTGTGATCTTTGTGTCACAGAAATTGAGACATTATATGTTGGCTCATACCATGCATTTAGTAGCTAAGATTGATCCACTAAAGTACCTATTAAGAAAAGCTACCCTCACGGGTAGATTAGCCAAATGGGTCATGCTCTTAAGTGAATTTGACATTGAATATGTTAAAAGAAAAGCTATAAAAGGATAGGTTATTTCTGATCAATTAGTAGATGCACCTTTATTTGATGATACGCCAATGCAAATGGAATTTTCAGATTCCTCTATCATGAATCTTTCTTCTAGAGAATGGAAGTTATTCTTTGATGGCTCCCATACATAGAATGGATATGGAGCAGGCATATTGTTCATAACTCCTCGAGGATACTCAATCCCAAAAGCATTTAGATTAAAGTTCTCTTGTACAAACAATATTGATGAATATGAAGCCCTTTTGAATGGTATGAAAATAGCAATTGAGTGGAGAGTAACAGAACTACACATTCAAGGAGACTCACAACTTGTAATCCATCAAGTCAATAATGTATACCAAATGAAGGATGAAAAGCTCATTCCATACAAGAGAATGGTAGATGATCTAAAGAAATATTTCATATCTATCACATTGAGCAAATACCTAGAACAGAGAATAAGGTTGTCGATGCAATGGCAACATTATCTACTTTATTACAGCAACCTGAACATCAGCTACGCTACGAGTTCCTGGTGGAAGCACTATCTTATCTTGCATATGACTCCCCTAAAACCCACATGATTTGCACTGTTATAGGTCATGATTCATCCAGATATAAAAACCTATTCTCCTATCTCAAAGACCAAATCATTCCCAACACCTTTAACCATCATGAAAAGAGATACCTTATTCGTAATGCCTCTCGATATGTCATCATTAGTCACGATCTGTACAAACAAGGTCTAGATGGTACACTACTTAGATGTTTAGAATGGGAAGAGTCTCAATGTGCATTAGAGGAAGTCCATGATGGTATTTGTGGGTCACACTTGAACGGTTTAACACTAGCTTGAAAATGTATTAGAGCTGGGTACTATTGGCTAGAAATGGAGAAAGAGTCTATCAAGTTTGCTAAGAACTATCAAAAGTGCCAAGTACAAGGAAACTTAATTCATGCTCTAGGAAGAGATCTAATTCCCTTCACTACTCAATGGCCTTTTCATCAATGGGCATTTGATCTTATAGGATCCATACATCCTCATTCTTCTAATGGGCATACCCACATTATTACAGCTATAAATTATTTCATGAAATGGGTAGAAGCAGTTCCTTTGACTCAAGAAACCGGTAAGCAAATCTCTATGTTCATCTTGAACTACATCATATGCCAGTATGGTATTCCACATTCTATAGTCATAGATAATGGTGGAAAATTTAAGAATAAAGACTTGGATGATTTATGTGCCAAATTCAAGATTACACAACATTGGTCATCTATCTACTATCCTTAAGGGAATGGACAAGCAGAGGCTTCAAACAAGAATCTATTGAAAATCTTGCACTGTACGGTTAATAAAATAGGAAGAGACTGGCATCTCATGATCAATCTAGCTCTCTGGGCCTATAGAACAAGTATCAAAACACCCACTGGGGCTACACCATTCGCTTTAGTTTATGGGTCTGAAGTGGTACTGCCTATTGAGGTTGAAATTCCATCACTAAGAATTAGAATGCATGGTCTAGCAACTGATGATGACTATAGAGTGTCTAGGTTGCAAGAACTTGAACTACTAGATGAGCGCATACAAGTAGCATATGATCATCTCATAGTATATCAGAAGAGAATGTCTAGAGGTTACAACAAGAAAGTCAAACACAGAGAATTTCAGGTTGGCGATCTAGTCTTGAGAGAGAATCCTAAAAATCAATCACATAGAGAATGCAAGGGGAAGTTTGAACCCAATTGGCTAGGTCTCTTTTTTATCACTACTACTTTTGGCTCTGGAGCCTATCAACTCTCAACAACTAAAGGAGAACAGCTCTAAGAACCAATCAATGTTCTCCATCTGAAGAAATTCTATGCCTAAGGCATTCAGTGTATGGTAAAATGTCCTGAAAAATCTGAAAAAGTCCTGAACAAATGAACATCCCAGTGAAAACCTAGTAATGGGCACCTTGATGATTCACAAAAAAATCAAAAAATATGAAAAGTACAAAAAAATTGGAAAAAGGAAAAATACAAAAAAAATGAGAAAAAAAAAAAGTGCCTTGGTGAAAACCTAAAAACAGGCACCTTGGTAGCAAAAATAGAATCTCTACCAGGATGGTGAAAACCTGGCAAATGGGGGCCACTTGTTTCAAAATGCTCCATCTATCAGCACAATCTTGGTCTTTCCCAACTTTCAGTCTTGCTTTAGTTTGTACATATCTCCCGGTTTGTTTCTGCATTCCTATTTTCAATAAGTCAGTATGTACACCAATCAGCTCAAGAGTCTGTATCCTATCAATGCTTAACACTTGGGGGAAATCAAAGTCATATCCTATGGCCTCCAATGTATCTTAGACATATCATATCCAGTCAGAGTCCTTTGAAGCTTCATTTGAGTCAGTCAATCAGTCTCATCTCCATAAAGGATTTTGCATCTACAACAACATAATAAAACATCAAACTGAAAACAATCTATGCTTTTACATGCTTTTATCTCCTTGTATGATTACTAATTCACAATGAGATTTTTGCATATTATGTCCTTTCGAGCTCTTCGATGATGTCCTTTATAGGATTTAGAGAGTGATGACTGGGGGCATAATCTTTTTTTTTGTTTTCTGCTTGTATGTGAAAATCTAACAAGTTTGGAAATTCTGGATTGAAATGGTGTCTGTCTGTAAGAGCCTCTATCTCGAATTGGATGGCCATGAGTACCTTAACCATTGATACCTAGAAAATTCAAGGAAGTTTGATCTAACTATTGTCTTTTTTAGTGAATTCTTTCTCCTACTGTGAAACACAATCTTACCTAAGGATGTGAATGATAAAGAGTCACTACGGGTAATTCACACTGGATTTAGAATGATCTCTTGACTGCTTGATGTGTTTGTAATGCAAGGTGTATTCTAGTCATCACGAACTTGATTTTATGATGCTGATACAAATTGTAATATTAAAATGGACATGATATTTAGGTCATCTTGGCGTTTGTGCCTTGGTGCTTATATCTACTCTGACATTCTGAAATAAAATCAATATTCATATGTCCATGGTTATCTAACTAGTGGGCGTTGTATTGATTTTTTGCTCATACAAATCAATATTCATATGTCTATAGTTTCCTAACTAGTGGGCATTGTATTGATTTATCCGGTTACCTAAAAAAACTCAATGATGACAAATGACCGACACATGATCAGTGACTAGGTCCCAGGTCTTAGGTTGCATTTCATTTTGCATGTCATTTTGCACTTTGCATGATTGCATGATCTCACAACTTGCTTGACAATCTTTAACAATTCTCTTAAAAACTATACTTGAACTGCAAATTGAAGATTTGAATCTCATATGAAGGTTTTCTCACAAAAATGCAAGTAGTCACCATCCTGGGTTAAACATCCTTTTTGACATAAGACTGAGTACTTGTCTTCATCAATACCTACAAAACATATCATTTGTATCACTGCATTTTCATTACATATTCTTAATCATTCATTTCATCTATTACATTACATACACTTTCCATAATCAAATACATTTGCATAACATTCATACATATGAAAGAAAATCATTGCATTGCATGAATCCATACATACATTCTACTCTACTCATAGCATTTACATCACAAGATATCATCATACATCAAAAACATGACAAGTACAAATGAAGTCACAACCAAAAGTTTCAATCTCATATATCATAAAACTCAAAATAGTCAGGGGTGCACTACTAGCACAATGTACAAAAAGAATGAGCTCATGTGAGCTATCAAAATAGTATCAATGTCAAAAGAGTGACAAAAATATCATAATATCATGATAGATCAGCTGTCGGCCTGATCCTCTCCATCTAGTGGAGGTGGTGGTGGTGCATCTAGTACTGCCTTAGCTCTAGGTGCTCTCGCTCCCTCTGATGCTATCATGTACTGAGAGTATGAATGAACTCTCTAAGCAAGTGGAACTGTCATGTAGTATGCTGAAACATAATATGCAGATCTAGAGGTCTGATGGACAACCTCTGCCTGTAATCTCTGAATCTCACCACGAAGCTCAGTGCGCTATCTGTCTACCTCCAAATATCTCTCCTCCCATCGAGCACCGTGCACCTTCAGGTCCCAGACCTATAATCTAAGCCTCCTCATGATCTCCTATGTGGACAATGGAACAGTAGGATCAACGTCTGCCGCCGACATGTCAATATCCTCAGTAGGCTGCTTTGTGGTCTCTGCTCTCTATGCTTTATGACATCTAAGCTCTACACCCAGATCAAAACTGGTATCCTCCTATATAGGATCAGTGTCACCACCTACAACCTGCTCAACTGCAAGTACCTCCTTGGTACTACCAACACTCCCTAAAGTACCACCCTCTCCCCTAGTCTGTCTATGTGAACTTGTAGATCTACTTGCTATAGAACTAGTGGGATGAGGGGGCCTCATCTATCCTGATGGTCTCTATGGAGGAGCCATCACTCTCTATCTCAGAGGAGTGGGATGTACTATCATAACCTATGTGGGTCTCAAACCCTATCCCATCAGAGCACCTATGACATCCATCACCTCCTCCATGGAGGGTATCAACTCAGTAGGATCAAAAAATCTGTGAATGCGATGGTCAGCAAGCCATGTAATGAATCCAACTATAACTCTTGCATCTACAACTTGTGGCCTATACTCCCAATCTCTCCCAATGATAGCACTATACTCCTATGAACATAAGGCATAAGAAAGCCTTGGGGTCCATCCAAGTCCAAGCTCACGAGCTATCCGCGCATAGGAGGTGTAATCTTGTGGTGCATCCTGCACTCACCCATACTGATGCCATACCTTGGTAATAAGAAATCTCTCCAATACAGAGGACCATTGTCCTATCAGCACCTGGCTCTGAAAGAAGAAACTAAACTGGTCTTGTGATGTAAGCCAAGGGTCAATATCCACATAGGGCCTCGACCGCACAAATGTCATATCATCGAGACACTATCTCTAGTAATCTACGTGGCCCATACGCCCCTATATGACATATCCAACATATATATATCAGGGCTCCTATGGCTGTCTTTGTGAGGTACATACTAGTCTCAAAACTGGGATATGCTCCCACACCCAGATCTGTAATACAAGAGCACCGGCAGCAAATGATTTTCTCTCTTGATACTCTACCTTGTGCATCTCAAAGAACATGTGTGCCAAAAGACACTAACCCCAGGCTAACTCAGAAGGAGTCACCACCAAACATGCAATCATAGGGGCCCAGCCCATTAGAAGACCATTCTGCTGACGGTAGGACATGGTGATACCACTGATCATCCTGGCTATAATACACTCTAGTTTATGAGACTAACCATAACGCTACACTAATGTCTCCCATGAAATAGAGCCAGTCAATTGAGTATCATCTCTGAAGAGAAGTCTGAAAGCTAATAGTCCAAAGTTTCCCGAACTCACATATGTTGGACACTGACTACTATGAAATGGAATACGAAGAATCCTGTACAAATTCTCTAGAGTCACAGTGAGCTCTCCAGTAGGAAGATGAAATGTCTATGTCTCTTAATGGAATCTCTCTATCAATTCCATCAACAAACCATGGCTTACCCTAATCTCGGGTAAATGGATCAAATACTCAAAACCGCAAGCAGCAAGATGCACTCTCATTAGATCTGGTAAGGAAACATAGAGCCTCTAAGTGGCTGGATGTGAGATACGGATGTGAACATTTGGATAGATGACCTACACAGCACAGAAACAAGGAACCCTATCAGTATTTTGGTTGGAAAATAGGTTACACATATAGGAATGGAAAAGTTTGCTATTTCAGAAGGTAAGTCAAAGACTCAGGAATCACACTCAAAGTTCAAAAAATTC
Organism: Chamaecyparis obtusa; assembly: GCA_027943335.1. NCBI lineage: Eukaryota > Viridiplantae > Streptophyta > Pinopsida > Cupressales > Cupressaceae > Chamaecyparis > Chamaecyparis obtusa. The sequence continues at coordinate 908,101 of BSBK01002307.1, read as the reverse complement.
AAAATTTGGCCCTAAGAATGAGTTTTGGACTCATTATTTTTCATATGACAAAGCAGACTGGCAGAAAAACTCATAGGAGTTTTCACTAGTTACCATACGACAAAGCATGATGATACAACACTACATCCCTCCTCGTACGAGTTATGAGGGACCTGATGAAATGTCGTACGACTCTTGGGTCCCTCTCATACGAGTCTTGGGGGTTAATGAGACGATAATCTAACTAGGGTTGAAAAGTCGTACGAGTCAAGACAGACTGTCGTACGAGTTTTCATGCATGCAAAAATTAAAAATTTGAAAATCTACGAAACAAAAGTTAAAAATGCTATAAACAGAGAAAAAATGACTTTTCAGAGAAGCAAAGAGGTCCACGTATCGGATGTCCATACTGTTGAGGTCTCTGGTGCCTCCAAATGCACTCAAAATGATGAGAAGACACAGGTACCTTTGATTCTACCATTTTGTCACTCAGAGGGCTCCACAAGGTTTTCAAAAGTCAACAGTGAAAATGAATTGAAAATGACCCTTCAAGCCTTTATATCACTTTTGACCTAATTTTCAAAAGTGCTCCATTTTTCACAAAAATTGTACCCCTGGCTAATTTCAACGTTTTGAACCCATTTTTAGGATCAAAATTGAAATCTGAGATCATTTACTATGACAAAATCATGATTTAAAATTTTTGGACCCAAGATGTTTGACTACTTGCATAATCGACCTTCAATCATCACAGTAATCCAATATTCAACTTAACTGATTACCTTACATCAAACTATCAAAATTTCAACTTGGTCAACCATGGTCAACTCATGGTCAAATCTAGTCAAACTTGGTCTCCAGGACCTCTAAACAATGCAAAATGTGTTCTTGAATGTGTATAACCAATTCTCAAATCAATTAACATGCTTCTAAACTATATAACGCTGACTTTTCTTGTCAGATTTCAATTTTCATCCCGAACGGGGCATGGTATTACGTATCATTCAAAGTCTGTAAATCTAAATCTAAAAATAAATCTTTCCTCAATACTCAAGACAACAACCATGTCTACTTGCTGATTCATCTAAAGTCCTCGTCGCTTGGGGCAAATCTATCATCTCTTGGGGCATATCAGATTCATCTATCTATCCTAAATCTATCTTGTAAACTATACCAGCTTTTGTAACCATTGGTTCATTAGTGTTATTTCCTTGGTTCTTCATAACTGATGGGTTCAGGATGTAATACCAATATGATTCATACAAGGACATTGAGGTCTGGAATCGGTCACTCACTTCTTTGCAATCATAAGGTTCAGAATCAGGTGTTTTGTCACTTTTTCATAATCACCAATTCATTGTTGATATAGCTAGCATCATCTCGATTCCTAGACATTCTGGGCTTGGGTCGGTATCTCTTTTCTTTAAATCTTTCAATCGGTTTATGTCTTAGAATTGGTTAATCTTTCAAATCAGTTTCATATGTACATCTTTATCAAGCACAGACTATTCTTTGAACCACTACACTTTGCACAGTGATTCAAAGAGGGGCAAAATGTAATACCCCAAAAATGGGCTATAGGCTCATTAACCTCCTACATCTTCAATTCGAATGAAATCGACATCAAAGTCCTAACCTAAGGCACATCTACACATTATCAAATTTAATTGATTATCCTAAATTCTGCATCGGGGAATATTCCTAGTAATATTCCTATTTATCCTAATAATCTTTAATTTTTTTATTATTTGGCAATAAATCCTATTTATCCTAAAGTTTGATTAATTGATTATTATGAATATTTAATTAATTAGATTTAATATTGCCACTTAATTATTTAATTAGATTTAATTAAATTATTCCTAAATTGTATTATTTTATTTTGAGAATAAATCTAAAAATCTTATGACTAATTAATTAAATTCTTATTTAATTAATTAATGTTAATTGTCAATATTTAATAATATAGTTTTTGAATAAAGTTTGATTTAATAATTGATTAACCCATAAATCAATTGTTTTAATTTCAAAAATCAGTTAAGTTGAGAATAAATCACTTTATTTATTTAATTAATTCATAATTAACTGTGCACATTCAAAAAGCAGTTAAACTCAAAATCAGAAAATCAATTCAAGTTGTTATCTTTTTGAAACTCAACATCTATTTTGAGTTCAAAGCTGATCTAAACTTCTAATTTAAGTTGAAAAGTTGTTCTTGCATGCTTTTGCATAATTTTGTGAGTTAATTATTTCTTATTTTCTGATAACTCAAAAATCAACCTGAGTTTATCAAGAGTGATTTATGGCTTTTCTCATGCACCTCCAAAGCCCTCGATTTTTATAAAATCAAGGCTTCATCTCTTCCAAAAGGATCCATGAAATTGCATCCTCACGCTAGCGAATTGGTTATCGAAGAATCTATCTTTGTGAATCAAAGTTGTTGTGAGATTTTCATTATTTTTGAGCATTCATATCATTTAGCATATCATTCTTATATTAATTGCATATCATATTAGTTTTCATATAGAATAGATTCATATCAATTTATTTTATCATAATTGCACAAAAAATCCAAAAATATAGATTAAATTTGCATTCATATAGTTTGTATTCTTTGCATTCAAATCCTTCGTTTAGGTGTTGCATTGTCACTGGTCTCGATCTGATCTAAGAGTATCATACTCGCACCTTCTAGAAGGTAGTAAATCACCTAGTTAGTTTAGTTTCCATTTCACTGCACGATTTTGGTTTTTGGCTAACCTCTAATGTTTTACTGAAGTGTTGTGTCTACAGCTAGGTACAAAATTCACACACACACTACATAGTAGCCATCCCTCCATAAGCACCAACAACTTTAGAATATTAAAATGAAGCACCCATCCACAACCTACTAGAAATCATGGAGAAAGTCTGAAATGACATTTTAACTTCTCGAAGGAGTAAAATATCAACATTTTGATCCAAAATGTACTATTTAATTGCATATTGTTTTTGGGGACTGCTTAATCTCCTAGTGCTCCATGAAAGGAACTTCATTTTTTTATTTTAAGGATTCCCATATAGGGTCAACTACCAACCACTATAAATCTCCCTTGCTACAACCTTTTGTCAATGCACTCTCTTAGAAGATCTCCTTGTCTTATTATTTGTCCCCACATCAACTTTATTATTCCTAGTCTTTTGTTTCTAGGTCTTTCATTCCTCATCACCCTCTGGGGATTTTCCAACAATAGTAGATTTACTAGTAGGGGTGAGGATCACTAACTTATTCACCTCCTCAATAACCACCTTATTATGAGGTGACAAGGTAGGACTCGTGGCTAGAGATGAAACCATCTACATATTTTTAACTGGGGTGGTATTACTTCATGTTTTTGTTGTGAAGTACCCTCATCTGGATTACACACCCCATTAGTGGGTGGGTTGGCATTTCCTTCTTTGATCACTAACTCACTTTTGGAGGCATTTTTTAGCCCTTCCTTCACCATCATTACTAGAGCCATTCGTCCAGGGCTAGGGGACAGTCTCAAGTTACCCAAGAGGGGGATTTCCCCTTCCTCAAGTGACCCAAGGGAAGAGGGAATTTATTTTCTATTAGGATCACTTAGGAATTTCATTAGCTCTATAAGTCCCTCCATAAAAGGGTACTCCTTTTTTTCCCCATGATTAGGGTTCTTCAATGCTTCCACTCCAAAAGCCACAATATAAGAATATTTTCATTTCATTTTGAGCTCCTTTGGAGGTGGAGCTTTACAATCTACCTCCTTTTTTAGCACATCTTTGACAATATAGTGTGGCATTCTCATAGACCAAATCTTGGGTCTACTTTCCCCATATGGATTTCAACATTACAAGATTCAACAGGGGTTTATTGATAGAAAAATTAACACAAAACTAGGAAAAGACTAGCCTATATTTGGCTAATGTAACTACATCTTCTATGACATAGTGGTCAAATGAGTTTCCCACCCATCAAAGAATCAATTCATCCCAGAACTCAAGAGGGAAACTTGACATTCTAACCCAAACAAGTGCCAATTGATTGAGCTTTGCAGAAGGGTCAAACCTTGTCTTCCATTTGGAGAGCATTAGAAAATGTTTTCCATATGTCCATGATCTAGAGAGGACAAAAATCAAATCCTCTCGTGTCATAAAATTGAAAAGGAAAAGGCCTCCTAGCATTGTCGAGATAGTTACTCTTCCTTTCAACTTCCAGTGAGCTACATCCTAGCACCTAACCATATCAATAGAGGGGCGGAAAGAAAAAAACCTCTCGACCAAAGCCAAGTGCATCTCAGAAACAATTTGGTCCATAACAGCATTACAGAGCCAAGTTTCCATCCCTTCTTCAGTTTGAAAATTATTTAGGAGGATAGATTCAAGGAATTGGTAAAAGACCCTACCAACGCACCTTTCTGGTCAGGCTTCAAGGTTTCCCCTATGTTATATTGATATGTGAAGGTATTGAGAGGGGGGTGAATCAATATAACAAATAGGTAACCTACTAATTCAAGTCTGATTAAATTTTGCAACAACTTCCAAATAACAAAACATATAACTGATGCAATTAAATAAAAGTAAATAACATCAAACATCCACACATGCATCACACATAAAACACTATTTTTTTCATGGAAACCCTCGGTTAGAGGGAGAAAACCATGGTGGGGATGACACCCAAAAGCTCTTCAATGTAGTAAAAATGTTTTCCCTGTTAGGAGCTTCAAATACCCTTTCTGATAGTTCACCCTATTAGGAGTGACTAGTACATTGTTAGTAGTAGAATGAGAATTTTTAAGATCTACCTTGCTAGAAGATTTAAAACTATTTTTGTGAGTCCATCTGATTAAGGGATTTACAATAGAAGACATGTTAAAGTCCACCCGGTTAAGGGATTTTTCTTGTTGGAACTATTAGGAAAAAATAAGTAATAATCTGGATGTAGCACACATTTCCTATCAAATCCAATCTTCTCTCTTCTCTTTATTACTTCTCTCTAATCTACCTCAGCTCTAAACCCTAATTGCAACCCGAAAAATCATGAATTTTGCTTGACATAATCATCAACTCACTAACTCTCAACAACCTTTTTTTCAATAAGAGCAGTACCCAATAAATACTTAACTTGCACAACCTTAATCTTCACCAAAATTCAAATTTCAATTTTCCCGCTCAAATACATCTTGCCAAAACATATATCTTGATGTTTGTAAAATATTTTCTAGCACCGCCTAGATCCATCATAATATTTACATGTGATATTTCTAAGAACATTCAAGACCTATTGACCATCCCAAATTGCTTCTAGAATCTTCCCTTCATGCTTTCCTCAAGAATATAAATGATATCTCATCATATCCTTATCATCTAAGACATGTCACCATAACATATATACACACCACAATATCCATACCGGTTACCAATCTAAGATTTACCACCGGTAGCTCAAAAACTTAGTATCCTCAGCCTGTAGCTTCTTCTACCACTGTGATGCTAGCACACTGATTATCCAAGTAAGTTGTAGTAATAGACATGATTCCTTATGATCATATAAATACTAATTCTATGACCACTCCACTCAATTCCATCTCATACTTTTTTGATATCAAAATCTTCATCTGTACTTGTTCTTCCTATACATGGGTTACTATACTTAGCTATTTTTTGCTTATCGGTTGAACACTGACCTTACCGATTGTTCCAATCCTGTGCGATGACTATGTTTCCATCAATGAAAACCAAAAACATAATCACCTACATGACTACTCACCAAAATCCATCACAGTGCCAACAATATCCCCCTTTGGCATTGAGGGAAAACACTAGGTTAAAATATGTCTATCTCCCCAAAATTATCTTAACACTGATCAGAGAAAAAACAAACATATATATTGTATGACTCCCCCTGACACTATACATCACTAACACATTCTTCATATACCTATTTTTACTTACCCTTACACTCCCCCTTTTGTCAATAATGACAAAGATTCACAAATTGAAATGTGTAGAAATGAATAGCATACCAGGCTCACATTTTGTCAAATAAATCCTTCAAGTTTTTCTTTGTTGTCTCCCATGACTTCTTCAAATGATTCATAGATATGATCTACCCATGTAGATCAAAGGCTAACTCCTCCATGACATCCAAAGTACTCATGACTAGTAATCCAATTATAGCTTATGTATTCTTCACATTTTGTTGCATCACCTCTATTCTGGGACCTAAGTAGGATTGTAATTTAAGTAGTGCGATGAACCTCTTTTCCTATTCTTCTTGAATTTTATTCACCTTGAGTGAGATCATTTTTACTTTGGCACTGTACTCTGATGTGGATCTTTTGAAAGGATCAATCTTTTCAACTAAGTTGTCAAGATCTTTTTGTGCATCTTCTCTTCTCTTCTCCAAATCCTTGGTGAAATTTGAAAATTTTGACACTGTGGTCAATATTTGATCGACCTCTTTTAGTGTGTTCTTTGTTTGATCCACAAGTTATGAAAGTGTCTCCTTGTCTTTAGCAATCTTCTCCACCAACTTCATTGTCCTTTTCTTCTCATAATTAGACTCAACCAACTTCATTGCATTAGTCTCATTGTCAGGAGTTTGATCAGAAATGACCTTTATCACTGTATCTATCTAATCAATAATTATTGCATTAGTGTCATATTCTACATCTAGAATTAGACCTGCTAAAATATCTCTAGCTACCTTTAGTACTCTAGCCTTCTTCTTCTTCTCTTTAATCTTGTCTCTTTGTGCCTTCAACATCAACTTTTTAGAGAACTTGAGTAGTTCATTAGGGCATAATTTAGTGATATCAATGGGGGTATGAATATCTTCATCTTCATCTTCTTCCTCTTCCTCTTCTACTTCAATCACTGATTTGATTTTATTCTTTCCACTTGTTTCTTCTAAACTCAACTTCCTTTTTACTGAGATTATATCCTCAACCTCTTTGAGACTTCCTTCTTTTTGACCTATCACCAGTTCTTTAGTATGTACCAGTACCTTTGGTGTATCCTCTTCCATAGGAATATCTTCAATCAGTACTTCATCTCCACTGGTTTGACCAAAATCTTGTGTTTCAATGTCATGCACTTTCTTAGGAATATAAAAAATGACATCACCTATTATCTCTTCAGGAGTAAATGTGTCGTCAATTTTCTCAACAAATGGTTCTTTAGCTTTCTGTCATTCATCAATGACTTCTTGTTCCTTTGGGTCTTGTTATGCTTCCTTCTACATTTGCACTTTTTTCCTCCATATCTCCACAGTTTCATCATGCACATTTTGTGTCTCACCAACAATTATTCTTGCAACTCTATTTTTTTTATCTTCAAATCTTGTCTATAAGCTTCAACCATTATCTTTTCTTCTTCAAGATTCAACTCAGGATTTTCTTGTAAAAGTGCTCTCTTCATAATCTCTCTATCCATCTTTAGTGTTGCACTCCATATTGCATGCATTAAGTCATAAAGTTATTTAGGTATGACATTATATAGTTCACTTGGTGTTCTGCAAGATTTGTGTAGGATCCATATAATTGCCTCCTCTATCTTCTTCTTGTTTGAACATCATTAAAGAATTCATATCTTCTGCCAACTCCACCCATTCTTCCACCTTCCATTATGTCTTTGGCAATAAAATTGACACTAAGGGATTTCTTCTTACCACTTTCTTTCAATTCTTTTGCATCCTTATCTGATTCATTCTTGTCTTCTTCATCTTCTAAAGATGTCCTTTTGCTTACTGATCTTACTCTTCTCATCATATTTCACTTTCTTCCTCTGGTAAGTCTTCTTTACTGTCGGTGTCTCCTCTCCTTTTGTAGACTTAGTAGGAATATCTAGTGTTGGTTTATCAGCATCAATTGTTGTAGTAGAAGTACCAGCCTATGTACTTCCAACAATTTGAGTTATCTTCTCAATCATTCTCCTTGTCTTTCTCTATATCATTGGTTTCTTCAGTTCCATCTGAATCTTAGGAACAACCTCTGCATATGTACCAAACCTAAGTGTGGTAGCATCTATAGGTTTAGATAAAATTTCTTTTTCATGTAGTATCACTAGATCATTTTCTACCTCATAAACCATGGTAGGAACCCAAGATGTTCTTGGTTGCACAACTTGCAAAATACAAGTGTCACTATCAACAAGAAAACAAATATGATCTTTATATTCCTCTACAATACCGGTTGGGATTCATTCTCTTTTATGCATTCTTATCTGAAAAACCCTTAAAGTGACCCCACATAATATTGTTAAAGTTATCTCCTAACTCTCTAATGAACTCAATTATTTGCACAACCACCAGTTTATCTATAGCCCATTGAATCATACCTCTACCAGGGAAATAATTTTGCAAGTAGAGAAAGATACATAATATATAATTTCTCCATACTTGAAATATTGTTTCTTATCCTTCTTTATCTTGTCCATCTTTACCATAAATTGACTCTGCAACATCTCGCATAGATCATATATTGCATCCTCATTTGCCATATGATAGGTTACATAAATTGCTCCACCGAGCACACTGTTCAGATGACTTGATTGATAAACTCTATATCCAATGACCATACATGAAAATCTAATTTCTTAATCTTCTATATCATTTATGGTCATGGCTCAGTAATCAGGTTTGGACTTGGTTAATTGAGTAACCAAATTATCAATAATCATCCTTAGTGTAGCTAACTCACTGGCAGCACAAAATCCAGTAACTCTATGAATGATCTCCTTTTTGATCTTGTGTGGTCTATCCAACCATGGAAATTGATCATGTACATGTTAGGAATAATAGTCCACCAACTTCATTTTCCTTTTCTTCTCATAATTAGACTCAACCAACTTCATTGCATTAGTCTCATTGTTAGGAGTTTGATCAGCAATGACCTTTATCAATGTGTCTATCTGATCAATAATTATTGCATTAGTGTCATATTCTACATCTAGAATTAGACCTGCTAAAATATCTCTAGCTAGCTTTAGTACTCTAGCCTTCTTCTTCTTCTCTTTAATCTTGTCTCTTTGTGCCTTTAGCATCAACTTTTCAGAGAACTTGAGTAGTTCATTAGGGCACAATTTAGTGATATCAATGGGGGTATGAATATTTTGATCTTCATCTTCTTCCTCTTCCTCTTCTACTTCAATCACTGATTTGATTTTATTCTTTCCACTTGTTTCTTCTAAACTCAACTTCCTTTTTACTGAGATTATATCCTCAACCTCTTTGAGACTTCCTTCTTTCTGACCTGTCACCAGTTCTTTAGTATGTACCAATACCTTTGGTGTATCCTCTTCCATAAGAATATCTTCAATCAGTACTTCATCTCCACTGGTTTGACCAAAATCTTGTGTTTCAATGTCATGCACTTGCTTAGGAATATCAAAAATGGCATCACCTATTATCTCTTCAGGAGTAAATGTGTCATCAATTTTCTCAACAAATGGTTCTTTAGCTTTTTGTCGTTCATCAATGACTTCTTGTTCCTTTGGGTCTTGTTATGCTTCCTTCTACATTTGCACCTTTTTCCTCCATATCTCCACAATTCATCATGCACATTTTGTGTCTCACCAACAAGTATTCTTGCAACTCTATTTTTTTTATCTTCAAATCTTGTCTATAAACTTCAACCATTATCTTTTCTTCTTCAAGATTCAACTCAAGATTTTCTTGTAAAAGTTCTCTTTCCATAATCTCTCTATCCATCTTTAGTGTTGCACTCCATATTGCATGCATTAAGTCATAAATTTATTTAGGTATGACATTATATAGTTCACTTGGTGTTCTGCAAGATTTGTGTAGGATCCATATAATTGTCTCCTCTATCTTCTTCTTGTTTGAACATCATTAAAGAATTCATATCTTCTGCCAACTCCACCCATTCTTCCACCTTCCATTATGTCTTTGGCAATAAAATTGACACTAAGGGATTTCTTCTTACCACTTTCTTTCAATTCTTTTGCATCCTTATCTGATTCATTCTTGTCTTCTTCATCTTCTAAAGATGTCCTTTTGCTTACTGATCTTACTCTTCTCATCATATTTCACTTTCTTCCTCTTGTAAGTCTTCTTTACTGTCGGTGTCTCCTCTCCTTTTGTAGACTTAGTAGGAATATCTAGTGTTGGTTTATCAACATCAATTGTTGTAGTAGAAGTACCAGCCTCTGTACTTCCAACAATTTGAGTTATCTTCTCAATCATTCTCCTTGTCTTTCTCTATATCACTGGTTTCTTCAGTTCCATCTAAATCTTAGGAACAACCTCTGCATATGTACCAAACCTAAGTGTGGTGGCATCTATAGGTTTAGATAAAAGTGCTTCTGCATGTAGTATCACTAGATCATTTTCTACCTCATAAACCATGGTAGGAACCCAAGATGTTCTTGGTTGCACAACTTGCAAAATACAAGTGTCACTATCAACAAGAAAACAAATATGTTCTTTATATTCCTCTACAATACCGGTTGGGATTCATTCTCTTTTATGCATTCTTATCTGAAAAACCCTTAAAGTGACCCCACATAACATTGTTAAAGTTATCTCCTAACTCTCTAATGAACTCAATTATTTGCACAACCACCAATTTATTTGTAGCCCATTGAATCATACCTCTACCAGGGAAATAATTTTGCAAGTAGAGAAAGACACATAATATATAATTTCTCCATACTTGAAATATTGTTTCTTATCCTTCTTTATCTTGTCCATCTTTACCATAAATTGACTCTGCAACATCTCGCATAGATCATATATTGCATCCTCATTCACCATATGACAGGTTGCATGAATTGCTCCATCGAGCACACTGTTCAAACGACTTGATTGATAAACTCTATATCCAATGACCACACATGAAAATCTAATTTCTTTATCTTCTATATCATTTATGGTCATGGCTCAATAATCAAGTTTGGACTTGGTTAATCGAGTAACCAAATTATCAATAATCATCCTGTTAGAATAACTGAGAGGGGGGTGAATCAGTTATCCAGTGTCCCAAAAAAAAATGTATAATTCAAAACCATTTCTTCAATTTCTACTCATCGGTAAACACTAAATACTTTCATTGTCTGTACTTTTACCGATTACCAGTCTAATACTATAACAGTTTACCGATCAACTCTAACATGTAACATGTAAAGAATGATAACAAACAGATATCACAATCAACACATAACACAAGAGATTTAACGTGGAAACCTTGTAAAGGGAAAAACCACCAGGGACCGACAACCCAAAATTGTTCACTCTTCTGAAGTGAGGTCGATTAAGACCCAACCCTGTTAAAGGTTTACAGACACACTGTCAGGTGTGACCTTGTTAGAGGATTTTAGACTAGAAGTTACCATCCAACCAGCATTCACTATGGGGTTGATAGGATAACAATGTTCATTCTATGAATGATACATCATAAGACTTTCAGAGTCCACTCGGTTAAGAGATTTTGACTGTATACAATGGTTAAATATGTAACAGTAAATGACCTACCTTAATACAACTTCAATTGCAAATTACAGATCAATATTTAGTCCATACAAATCCTTCTGATCAATATTTCACTTTAGATTCAATATTGTATCAACTTACTGTCTGTCGGTAATTGCTCTCTATAGCTCGGTAATTGTTCTGCAGCTCGGTTCTTACTTAACTAGTATGATCAAAATGCATGAAAACCTTGTTCACGTGATATTCCTACAGTTTCTTCTTCTTTCGGCATCTTTCATAAAGAAATTATGTTCTCTTATATAGATGAGTAAATCATTTTCTTCTCCACCATCAGATTTTTCCGCTTAACCACATTCATAGATTTTGCCGCTTCAAACTTTCTTGATACTTGTGTCAATAACACGTTTCAATCTTCTCCATTAGATCTTCCCTAAATTTTGTCAGTCATCGATCTGTGTAATAAACATTATCTGTTACCTTGATGTTATACTCTTGCTAGCTCATCAATCTTATCGGCTAAACTAATCATTTAATTCATTCTATTCCACTCGATTAACAATGAAATGCATCCGTGAACACTGCTCGGTTAATACTACGATCGGTATACACTACACTCCATCAGTGTATACTAGAAATGCTTCATTTACTAACAACACTTCTTTGTGTCTTTCAGCTCTATACTTCATTATAGATGAATGCAACATAATAAAGTCAATATCATCAAGTCATAGACTCATCAACAAGTTACTTAATGTGTTCCTTATCCTCATCTGTCATGTACATCTTTCCTCATGTAGATTTCTCAGTTCTTCATCTTTTTCACCTTTCTTCAGATGTCTCGGTATAGTAACTTACAAGATAAGTGTTGTCAAACTAGTTGACATCAATGAAAACATAATACTGATTTAATCATATTACATATCTAATCAGCAACTCCTTAGTGATCTTTAATCACAGATTCTTCAATCAGATTCCAAATCAATTGTAGTTCAACACATCCTTAGTGTAGCTAACTCACTGGTAGCACAAAATCCAGTAACTCTATGAATGATCTCCTTTTTGATCTTGTGTGGTCTATCCAACCATGTAAATTGATCATGTACATGTTAGGAATAATAGTCCACAATACAACTGAGAGGGGGGGTGAATAAGTTGTATGATATAATATTAAACTTTAAACTTTGAATAGTAGCAATATCAAATCTAATGAACACAATGAATGCCATCACAATAACATAATATTTTGGTCTCAGAGAAACCCTGTTAAAGGTAAAAATCCCTGGTGGGAATTAGCACCCACAAATGATGTACTAAGAGTATAGTATCCTTGTTAGAAGATTTATCCCTATTAGGAGCTTATTGAAATAGTATAGTACATAGTCCTTGTTAGAGGACAGACCTTGTTAGGAGTCAAGAAAATAAAGGGGGGCTCATTGTCCAAAGAAGGTTAAATCCACCTTCAGAACTCAATATTCACAACAAGTGTATATGAAGAAATACACAATATTTTGAACTGTCTGACAACAACCATCTTTGCTTGATCATTTCCAATGAATTTCACCAATAATTCTCTGCTCTACATCCAGCAAACACAAGCTCGCAACTTTCACAATCTTCTTTACATCACATATATTCTCACCATATATTTTACAAAGAAAAGATCTTACATATATACCCTATTACATTCTACATGATCAGGTCAGTCAATTAGGCTTTCCTAATTACATAACCATTTACAAAAACTCTTGCTAAGATACACATAGTATCTAAAACAAGTATACAATGATTCCATTACAAAAATTAAGGACTGACATCCTTAATTTACATTTGCCAAACAAAATGCACGCTACATCTCTAAAGTCAGCTCCCAAATAAGTCTTCTCTAGATCGCATGCCATAGTTGATGTCATCCAACATTATGTACCTTGCGCTGACCAATGAACATCCTTCAATTCCTTGTCTTTCATGTCTTAAGGTCACATACATCTAATCCATAGCTTCTGTAAGATATACCAGAAACACAAAGACTCACTTTGTTAGCTTCCACTGTCATTGTTCAGTAACTAGTCTTCACCAAAACATTTGTAACTCATCCAATATGAAACATTATATGATGTGATCTTGGATATAATATCACAACAACTTCTTGTACTCTCATCTATCCTTTCACATTTTGAAACATATGTACAGTGTTCGTACACTGTCATAATCATCTTGTACTCTTCACAAAAACATATGTTGATATCAGCAATAGACCACAAATGACAATAGTATGAATGCCCATTCAGTAACATAGTGATTAAACATATAAAATGTATCATTCACCACCCCATGCATTAGAAACATCCAATAGTACATGGATCAACACATATCAAATCCAAGCAAGATGAAAAACATTAGGTAAATCAACTGCATAGGCTAAACCTTTCATCCTCATGATCATCCTTCAACATATGATTCTCACACAACCCTTCATATTCTCTATAAATAGAATCAAGTTCATCAATTTTACAATGAATGTATGATTGGATGTCCTCAATCGATACAACTCCAGGGGCTATGGAAGATAGGACACCAATCTTATCATTCTTGCTCACCTTCATCAAATTTATCTTGAACACAGGCCTTGGTTCAACATAAATATCAACCAAAATAGGTGTATTCACGACTCTTTCCATGATTCAATTCAAATGGTACACCTAAATCTTGTCACAAACTAGAGAAACACCTCTTGTTTCATCGGTTAGAGTTCTCAAAAACTATCTTAATTCTCAACTCTCAATTTCACTGTTCACTAGCAATGGTCACTTCAAATCTCTTTTAGAAACTCACAATTGTGCATAAGAAAGTAAAGTGACAAATGAATTCACTTTAGCCTTATTTATCCTTGATAAAATAGTCATTTTACTTTAACGGTAAAACAATACATTCCAACGGTTGAATAGTGCCTTGGTAATTTTTATGATCGGTTATAGAAAAATTTAATGCTATCTCCTCATGAGAATATATAAACATGAAACTTCACCACTCTCACATCTAGGGGATCAATTTAATGAGAATATATGGTCTATTCACCACTATCTCATCCAGGGGATCAGTGAATGATTTTTCTTTAAGTGCTCCCCCTAAGTCAAAATAGACTTAGTTTGATGATGAATCCTCTGCACTAGAGGATAATGACTTTCTCTTGGATGACTTGATTTATACCTTGATATACGTGAGTTTTGTGAACCTAACCTATTAGGAGAATGCTAAGACAATCAAATATTAGTCCTAATCTAGCATACAAGACATATAGTAAAACTATTCACGAACACCACCTCTAATAGAGCCAAAATGGGGGCACCTAAGCCCTGTTTGAATTGCTCGTTTGAGGGGAATGTGGGTGTGCTCTCCAAGAAAATTATGGTATCCCCAATGCATAAATGAGATGATCAAGACCACATACAAGCCATGGAGACCCCAAAAGTGGCACAAAACCTAGTATGGGGAACTAGTTTTGCCCCTAGGGTTCCAAGGGATGCAATGGAGGAAAATGAGATTCTAAGCAATGGATGAGATGCAATATTAATTATAAATTAAGCATGGATATGTTATGAATTTAAAATGAAATGGAACGCTAAAAAAAAACTAAGATTTATCCATTAAGCTATGCTATGATGATTTAAGAACTGGAAATGAGAACAAAAGCTAACATTGCTAAATATGCTAATGAGATCCTAAAGATAAATGCACATAATAATAATGCAATAGATTGATAATTTTTTTATCATAGAGGAGGCTCTATTTATAGATTTTGAGGAAGGGCTTGGGTTAGGAAGAAGTCTTAGGTTTTAGGAACAAGGGTTAGGGTTTAGGAGGAAGGGTTAGGATTTAGGGTCAAAGAGATAAGGATGGGCATTCATGTTTGAATGGACCAAGGTTTCTCACACATGTATGAGAAAAACTTGGAAAGTGTGAAGAGAACAAGAATGGAAGGAAGGGGATGGGTTGCCATTAAGAGGACTGTAAGAACCTTTAATGAGGGTATAAGGGGTCATTAATGAGGTTTGACTTTTTGGAGAAGGGGAAGCCATTAAGACTAAGAGGGTTAGGAATCACCCCTTAAGTGGGGTTAGGGAGTGATCAGGGTAAGCGGATAGGATTAGAAGATTCTAGAAGGATTCTTAGGATTTGGGAAATTAAATAAATATTTAATTTATTTAAAAGGGGTTTGGTGAATCAAATTCATTAAAATGATTTAATAAATTAGTAGGGGGGATATTTAAATTGGATTTAAATATTTTTGGTAAAGGTTCTTTAATTAAATAAATTTAATTAAAAGGGGAGGGGATAATGATAATAATTAATTAATTAATTATGATGTCATCATGAATTTTATTAATTAAAATAAATTCAATTAATAAGTTGGATTTTTAGGTGTCTATAATGTCTTCTTTCTTCATCCATGTCTTATTTATCTCACTTATGACTTTCTCAACATCTATAATCTTCTTGCCCTTCCTATCTTCTGACCGGTTCTTGAACCAACAATCTCTTGTAAGGTGTCCAACCCTATGGCATTGGAAACAAGCCATATTGGTTGACATCCAAGGTCTAGCATTTCCTCTCTGAGTTCTCATTCTGCAATTCACAACTAGGTGACCATAGTTGCCACATACCGAGCATGTGACATTGAACTATCTCTCCCTTCCATAAGGGTTTACCGATTTGACTAGAGACCTAGGAACACACACTTTAGACCTACAATCCTCAGCTTTATGACCATAATTATTACATGTATAAAAGTATCTATCAAAGTTACCACCACTGGATCTACTGCTAGATCTAGATCTACACTCATAAGCAGTATGACCATACTTGTGACAATTGTAGAAATAACCATCGAAAGAATAAGGTTTATTCACCGGTTTTCTCCTGTGCATATTTGTAGTATGACTAGGTTTTCCACAATTGAAGTAGATAGGTTTGTTAGGTTTCTTACCAAAACTGCTTGGATTTATCTTCAGATCTTGTTGTGGTTTGTTTGATCTAGATGACTATCCTACTTCAAATGTGTCTTGATTAGTGTATCCAAGACCGGTTGTATCCTTTTTTCTCTTTTGTCTCTTGAATTGTTCATCAAGCTTCTATTAACTCTCATTATACTTCTTCAGTTTCTCATTAGCTTCTTTCTCAGTTTTTAGTTATTTCTTTAATTTTTTATTTTCTTCTCTCAATCTTTCAATTTCACTTACAACTTGCAGATTTTCTTCAACTGTATCCTACATTTGACTTTCATACAAAGTATATTCTTGTCTTAGTCTATCAAGTTATTCATATTTTTCCTTTAGGGCATTCTCAACAACTTTCTTGGCATCTTCAATAGATTTCCTTGCATCCTCAATAGTTCTTCTTCCTTCAAGCTCTTCACACATCCTGACTGCTTGACCTTCAAGTTCTTTCTCAGATTTGATATGTCTTTAGTCAGTTTCTTGTTTTCCTTTATCAGATCTTCAATTGCCTCCTCAAATTCTTCAGATCCACTTCCTTTAGAGTCTCTCTATGTAGTCTTGGATTTTCCTCAATTGCTAAGTAATTTCTCTTCTTTTTGCAAGGGAGTTTTTCAATTTTTCTTGAAGATCATTGATCATATTGTTTGCATTCTCAAGTTTCTTCTCATACCTATAACTCTCCATGTTGGTTTTTTGGGATCTTCTCCTCAAGTGATTAAGCTTAATACCAAGAGTACCAATGCTCTAATACCAATTGTTGGTATCTAAAGGTACTAAGAGGGGGGTGAATTAGTACAAATAGGTAACCTACTATTATAGCCATAGGTATGGTTAACTTTAGCAAAAACTTCCAAATAACAAAACATATAACTGATGCAATGAAATAAAAGTAAATAACATTAGACATCCACATATGCATCACACATAAAATACTAATTTTTCTCTTGGAAACCCTCGGTTAGAGGGAGAAAACCACGGTGGGGATGACACCCACATGCCCTTCACTGCAATAAAAAGGTTTTCCCTGTTAGGAGCTACAAATACCCTTTCTAAGGGTTCCCCCTGTTAGGCATGATTAGTACACTGTTAAGAGTACAATGAGATCTATTAAGATTTGCCTTGCTAGAGGATTTTCTGTGAGTCCACTTGGTTAAGGGATTTTTCTTGTTGCAACTATTAGGGAACAACAAGTAATGATATGGATGTAGCACACCTTGTCTATCAGATCCAATTTGCTCTCTGCGCTCTATTACTATTTTTTCATTTGCCTCTTCTCAAAGCCCTGATCGCAACCCTAGTAATCACAAATTTCACTTCACACAATCATCAACTCACTAACTCTCAAAAACCTTTTTTTTTCAATAAGAGCTGTTGATGCAAGGGCATCCAAGGTTGAGGTAGGGGCATTCTTTGTCCTCGGTGAAACTACATAGGGTGTTTGTATTTTGGTCGGTGTTACTCAATTGTAGCCTTGACCGATGACCTCGATCATTGAAGGAAGCTCGGTCACTAAAGGAACTCAGTAATCTCTAGCACTTGGTGAAAGTGTTACTCAACAATGCCTGGCATACTCAGTTATTTCACTATTGCCTGGTAGTTCTGGTTTACTGACTGGAGTTCTATGTGATTTTTTGGGCCGACTTGATGCATTTATTGTTGGTAACTATTGTTACAAGCTGACATATTAGTTTAAATGTTTGTAAGGCTATTTTGATGCTAACTTGTATTGAATTTAATAATTGTTAGGGAGAGTTAATGGTTTCATCCAGTCGACTTATGGCTGATGACTAGTATTTAAGGGGTGTTTGGGGTAGATGTTTAGGAGGATAGAGGAGATCATAGAAGTTCATGACTTGAAGGCTTAGTAAATCAGATCTGAGGTTCTAAAAGCTGGAGTCGGCGAAGTTGTGGAAAAGATCTTGCATGATCTTGCAGATCAAATTTTTATCTGATAGTTTGTAATTGCGCAGCTAGTGGTTTGCACACTTGGAGACAAGGAGATTGCTTGGAGGTTTGCGAGCTCAAGTTTAGATCTGCCTTAGGGTTTCCATCACCTTCTAATTATCTTCAAAGCTGAACTAGTTGAAATTGTATTGGATCTGTTTGGATCTTGCATAATTATTTCTGATTGTAATTGGCCCTAACCCAGAAGGCCTTACAGCTGACCATGTTAATGAAAATCAAAGTTAAACAATTACCTTGTTGTTGTGTTGTTGAGTAATCCGCTATGTTGTTCTGTTGGCTACAAGGTTTGGACTGTCCTTAATTGGATCCACCTACCTTGACTGTATCAGGTGGTATCAGAGTGAGAGTTGATCTTGTGGAGTGAAGGTTGACCTAGCAAGGCTGATCCTACAAAGTTGATCTTGTTGGTGAAGAGATCGTATGATCTTGATTGCAGATCCGTGACACTAAACTTGTGAAATTTTTCCCTAGTTGTTTGTTCAAGGTGGCAGGTTGAGATCTGACTTGTACACAACTTGGAAATTGTCGCAAGGTGGTCAGTGAGGGTTTGTTGCATATCTTTAAGGATGCCTCCGAGAATATTGGACCCTAGAGTTATTTCTAATCTTTGTGATACTGTTGAATCCTGGATCACAGAGAAGGTGAAATCAGATTTTAGATTTGAGATGGAATTAATGAAGAATGACATGGTCATCGAGATCATGAGAGCTATTACTGGTATACCTCAGAATGTTGGTACTAAGGATGGCTATGAAGAATCTACTGAAGAATTTGAACCTGCTAGATCTAGTGGTGATGATCAGAGGGACAAATCTGGTGAAGATAGAACTGCTCAGTTGCATAGATCTAGAGCTCAGTTTAGTAATGGTTATCGAATGGAAGTTTCTACTTTCTCTAGTACTTTGAAACCTAACAATCTGATTGATTGGATTGGTGAACTTGAAGATTTATTTGAGCTAGAAGAAATTGAAGATCCTCTTCTGGTGAGATTAGCACAGACAAAGTTGAAAGGACATGCTGCTCTTTGGTGGAAGGAACTACAAAGAGATAGAGAAGATGAAGGTGAAACGAAGATCAATCGGTGGAGGTTGATGGTGACTTAGTTGAAAGCTAAGTTCATACCTTCTGATTAGGAGCTTGACTTGTTTAAGAAGTTATAGAATCTGAAACAGAAGGACCTGTCTATGGAAGATTATACCGAGGAGTTCTACAAACTTACTATTCGGTCTAGACACCAAGAGCTTAGTAAGGAAAAGGTAGCTTGGTATGTGAATGGTCTGAGATTCAATATTCAGGATGAGCTTGGTATGTTGAAGATTGATTCTGTTGAAGATGCTTATCAGTATGCTCTGAAGGCAAAAGATAAGTTGAAGAGGAAACAACATAGTAATCCCTGAGGGAAGGAAAAGATTGATCACTCGGTGAAGGATAAACTGACTGATGTAGAAGATGAACAGAAACCTGTGGAACCGAAGAA
The DNA here is from genome assembly GCA_027943335.1 of Chamaecyparis obtusa. NCBI lineage: Eukaryota > Viridiplantae > Streptophyta > Pinopsida > Cupressales > Cupressaceae > Chamaecyparis > Chamaecyparis obtusa. The sequence goes on along the minus strand of BSBK01002307.1, from coordinate 888,234 downwards.
GAAGACAGGTAGAGTTATCTTTAAGGGTACTTGCTATAAATGTGGAGAGGAAGGACACCATTCTTTTGAGTGTACACAAAAGAATCTTGGTGACCGATGAACTACTGTGGTGAATGAGAATGAACCTGAATTTGATAACTTGCTACTTCGATGAACATTGCTCGATATAAAAGAGGAACCTTGTCATAGGAGTAACTTGTTTAGGACCCGATGCAAGTATGGAGGTAAACTCTGTGATGTTATTGTTGATAGTGGTAGTACTGATAACCTTGTTGTTGAGGACATGGTTCAAAGACTTGGGCTGAATAGGATGAAGCATCCATGTCCTTATAGGATTGGCTGGTTACAAGATGCTCATGCTCTAGAAGTAAGAGAACACTGCTTTATTGATGTTCAGATTGGCCAGTAGAAGGATCTTGTGTTATGTGACATTGTGAAGATGAATAGTTGTGATATATTGCTCAGTAGACCTTGGCAATATGATTGCAGAGCTATGTATGACTGTGTAAGAAATGTGTTTACTATTGAGAAGGATAACAAGAAGTTTTCCTTGATGCCTTTGCTGGATACAACACTCGGTAGGAGAAGCTTGAGTATTGGTAGCCAAGTTGTGATTGTGGACCCAGAGAAAATGAATGATCAGTATGGAGAACCGACCTGTGTGTCATCAAGAAAAGACTTGAAGAGACAGAGAAAGCTGAAGTGGAAGAGTATGCAAGCTGAAAAGGTGGAGGACTTGTATGTGAAGAACCAGTTCGGGGTTTATGTGTTGAATCCTGGAAGATGTTCTTCTCACATATGAACATCTTTTGGAACCTATGGTGTCTAATGCAGGGGCATCCAAGGTTGAGGTGGGGGCATTCTTGTCCTCAGTGAAACTGCATATGGTGTTTGTATTTTGGCTGGTGTTACTCGGTTGCAGCCTTGACCGATGATCTCGGTCATTGAAGGAAGCTCGATCACTGAAGGAACTCGATAATCTCTGGCGTTCAGTGAAAGTGTTACTCGATGATGCCTGCGATGCTCGGTCGACACTGGTGCTCGACGATGCTTGGCATGCTTGGTTATTTCACTATTGTTCGGTAGTTATGGTTTTTCGACTGGAGTTCTATGTAATTTGTTGGGCCGACTTGATGCATTTATTGTTGGTAACTGTTGTTACAGGCTGACATGTTAGATTAAATGTTTGTAAGGCTATTTTGATGCTGACTTGTATTGAATTTAATAATTGTTGGGGGGAGTTAATGGTTTCATCCAGCCGACTTGTGGCTGATGATTAGTATTTAAGGGGTGTTTGGGGTAGATGTTTAGGAGGATAGAGGAGATCATAGAAGTTCATGACTTGAAGGTGTAGTGAATCAGATCTGAGGTTCTGAAAGCTAGAGTTGGTGAAGTTGTGGAAAAGATCTTTCATGATCTTGTAGATCAAATTGTTATCTGATAGTTTGTAATTGCAGAGCTAGTGGTTTGCACACTTGGAGACAAGGAGATTTCTTAGAGGCTTGCGAGCTCAAGTTTAGATTTGCCTTAGGGTTTCCATAAGCTTTTGATTGTCTTCAGAGCTGAACTAGCTGAGATTGTATTGGATCTTGCAGGGTTGTTTCTGATTGTAATTGGCCCTAACCCCGAAGGCCTTACAACCGGGCATGTTAATGAAAATTAGAGTTAAACAATTACCTTGTTGTTGTGTTGTTGAGTAATCCACTGTGTTGTTATGTTGGCTGCAAGGTTTGGATTGTCCTTAATTGGATCCACCTACCTTGACTGCATTAGCTATACCCAATAAATACTTAATTGCACTGCCCTAATCTTCACCAAAATTCATATTTCAAATTTTTTGCTCAAATACATCTCACAAAACACATATCTCAATGTTTGTAAAACATTTTCTATCACCGCCTCGATCCATCATAAAATTTACATGTGATATTTCCAAGAACAATCAAGACCTATTGATCATCCCAAATTGCTTCTGGAATCTTCCCTTCATGCTTTCCTTGAGCGTATAAATGATAGCTTATCAAATCATTATCATCTAAGACATGTCACCATAACATTTATACACACCACTATATCCATACCGATTACCAATCTAAGATTTACCACCGGTAGCTCAAGAACTTAGTCTCTTCAACCTGTAGCTTCTTCTACCATTGTGATGCTTGCACACCAGTTGTCCAAGTAAGTTGCGGTTGCAGACATGATGTCTTATGATCATATGAATACTGATTTTATAACCGCTCCACTTAATTGCATCTCATATTTTACCAATACCAAAATCTCTATATGTACGTATTCTTCATGTACACCGGTTACTATACTTAACTATTTTTCTGCTTACCAATCGAACACTAACCTTACCGATTGTTCCAACCATGTGCGGTGACTATGTTGCCATCAATGACAACCAAAAATACAATCACCTGTGACCACTCACCAAAATCCATCACAATGCCAATAGTTCTTCACATGCTCATCCTTATTGGTATCAGATGACGGAGCAACATCCAACAAGTTGTCAAATTCTCCCTGCAACCCCTATGGACCAGTTTGGGTTTTCTCCATATTCATATTGGGGGGAGGGTCGGGCTGAGGTGAGGAAGATTCCTCCCCAGAATTAGTTGCCTTGTGCAACTGTTGTTCAAAATTTAAAATTTTTGTTTTGGTGCGCTCGTTGCAGAGTAGAGATTTCAATAGATGTTTGGCAAGTGGCATATAACATTTTTAAGCTAGTGGGGCAATTTCTAGCCCCACCCAATTTTCACATGTTCAAATATGCAAGCCTAAAAAGTAGGAACTTTTTTTTCTTTATAGAACATCCTCTTTGTGAAAAATACAAGCTTAACTCCCTCATAAGACCCCACACAAAAGGTAGGGTCCCATAAAAACAAGCTTCCTAAAAAATTAATTCTCTAAACTTTTTTTTCATTCTATAGAACCTCCTAATCCTTTAAAATAGATCTTAAAACCCCTCCATAAACACCACACCCTAAATCTATATTATAATATTTTTTTTTTATAATATACCTAAATCTACAATCTTTTCATTAACCAAACTGATACCTAGACCACTCTTTGTAAATCCAAACATAGATCCTTCAAGTAATGGTTCCCATTTCTAGGATTTGGACTCTATACAATTGATATTTTTATTAATAACCCTTACCATGACATTAAATATGCGAACCAAAAGAAAGCATTAAACTTCAGTTCATTTGCTAAGCAAGATAAACCTGCATTCTTTTAAAACCATTGGAAATGCAGTCATATCTGATCGGGAATGGAACTCGAGGACTAAAATAAGGAAGCAGAGGATATTCTGTGTTAAAGTGCTGGCAAAAAAAATTATATGTGGCGCCCAAGTTTTTAAAGTTATTATTCTCTTTTAAATTCAATATCTCTTCTTATGATGCATGAACACGGTAGCTTGTAAGCATATCCTCTCCAACCTATTCCTTTATTCCACGTGACCCAGTTGTGGCATCGGGATCTTTTACACAGGAGGGGCAGAGCCCCCGAAAATCTGATAAATTCATTGTAACCCATTGTGTAGACTTGCATTAGATCTAGATATTTTTAAATCAATTGCTCAACATCTGCAGAAGGCAAGGATGGAAGGATCGAAGGAATGCCCCCGTCTTATGATCGTCTCAGACCTCGACAATACCATGGTGTGTGAGCTTTTTTGGCTTAAATTGTCCTTTGTTTCTGGGTTGGCCGTTCATAATTCTCCTCGGATTTGAATTCGGGATTTGTCATTTTTAGCAACGCATTGAGAGCACTTGTACGCAATTTAGTACAAAATCAAAATTTGGAGAGCTTGTTAAGGACTTAAACTTTTAAATCCATTCGATCATGCATACATGGTCGGTACCCAAACTCGACAGAATTTTGCATGTTTAAAAGATTTGAATCTGTTGGTTTGAAGATTTTATTTTATTTTGTGTCTTTTTCAGTATTTGCTGGGATCTTAGACCATTCGTCTCGGACAGGGTATTGCTTCATAATTTTTTATTACAACGGTAATGTATAAAACTTGAAAATCATAAGAGTTTAGGTTGCATTATGTAGACTAATAGAAGTCTGGAGTGTGTAATTTGAAAACCAAAAGAGTTTAGATTGCTTTGTATAGCTCATTAGAAATTTGGACTGTGTCTGTCTTCGGTTCTTGGCCCGCAGACAGGGAAATTAAAGCACACAAGTTCTGTAATGCTTCTTTATAACCTAAAAGAAGTGTATTAAATTAACGGTTGTTAATCATAAAGGAAATTTAATATAGAAATCTTCCAAATTAGTACACACTCACAGATTTAGTATTAATATTCTCTCAAGTAATCTTTTTTTTTTATTTTTAGCTAGTCGGGTTCGGAACACGAACACTAAAATAAGGTCCTATCCCTGTCCCTAGTGTTTCAATTTTTATTGCTAGGGCTGTCCTACCAAAGTCCAGTACCACAGAGCCTGCAAAAAGTGGATATTCCATCTCAAACATCGGAATGTGGAAATTCTTGAAAGGAAACTTTGAGCGGTCATAGATGGTAGTCTCTCACTTGGGAACATTTCCTTGGTTATTTTCTCCAAAATATAAATGGTAGCTTGAGTATAGATTTCTTGTAAATGGTGTCTGAGCTGAAAATTTCATTTCCCCATTGGACAATTAGACCACAAATTGTTCCGATTGTTAATCCTCAACACTCAATAAGAAATGCAAGTCCTCCATGGACTATTGCCTAACCTACCCTCATACCACACACAAGCATAAAGCTTATGTGTACTATTATAGATTCATAAGCGTTCTCCATTATGACGAGAGTGATTAAAAAAATTTAGCAACACAAACAGAATAGTCCACAAAGTTCACAGATATCTCATATGCTAGCTGGTGGAAGCGATAAAACCTTGTGTAAAAGTATCCCATTGATTTCATATGTGGATTCTTCGTCTTTAGCATATGTATATCAGTATACCTTCAGGTTGCCTAGATCGGAATCTACTTGCTATCAACTCTGTTGACTTGGTGGTCAGCACCTCCTTGGAGATTTGTGACATGGCTTACCGCCTCCTGTGGATCGGGTTAAATCTGACATTTGTATCGGGCATTGATAGTTCAAGCTTTTGGTGCAACGGCAAATGATTCCAACAATTGGTATTAGAGCCTTGGGTCACGGGTTCGAGTCTCCCTTCAGTGGGTGCTGAAGGCTCAGTCGGTGCTGAGGGGGAGATTGTTGACTTGGTGGTCAGCACCTCCTTGGAGATTCGTGACATGGCTTAACCGCCACCTGTGGATCGGGTTAAATCTGACATTTGTATCGGGCATTGATAGTTCGAGCTTTTGGTGCAACGGCAAATGATTCCAACAAACTCTTCATTTTCAGTTTCATTTGTTTCATGATTTTGCAGCAAAGGAAAATTTGATCCTTCTTTTAGCTTCAACTCTTTAACTAGCGGTTCATGTCATATACTCACCTGTCTTTTGGGAGTCTTCTTTAAGATCTGCAGTCATAGGATTCCATATATATGGACTGTGGGAGACTTTTAGAATTACAGATTCAATTTATAGTGGAGATTCTTATTAAAACAGAAGCTTCCATACGAATGAGCTTACTACCTGTAACCAGAGAATTTATCACAAACCTCAGCATATATGTGGAAGTCTTATATGAATTTGAATCTGGATCATTTAGGTCAGCTTCATCTTCAAGATGCACGATTTTATATCTAAGCTCCTCAATTTAAAGTAGAGTTTTGAGCACACTGCAGAAAAATGGCAAGGAGCAACAAGAATTGTCGGTTTCAATCAGCATCAATAGCTGTAATTAGAAACTAAGTGGATATGTGCTTAAATTTGAGAAACTTGTGTTTCAACTCAACTTTAACAAAACACCAAGTTTATGAAGCTTTCCCCTCTCAAAGCTACTTAAAAATAAATATGGCATTGCCTATTGGCCCTACAATGGATACTTTCCCTCAACCAAGTGAACTGAATTTATTTCTATCTAGCAATCATCATGTTATGAAACAATTCATTCTTTGAAATACCATGATGAACACAGAAAGTGCTACAACTCTTTCTCTATATCTGTGTGAATATTACATCCTGTTGCTATCCCGAAAATGGTCATAATGCTTCATCAAGCTTATCAGCTAACCACACTTAGTACAATACTGAAAATTAGGACCAAATCTTTTAGTCTCAATGCCCAGAAAATATTTTATACTTGGTTTGTTTTGTCTATTATATCCTGCCTAATATCTTTAAAAAACAGCTGGCTACTATTCTCCATTCCTGCAATCTTGTAGAAATTCTCAACATATCATTGGACTATGTTAGACTTTAGAATACCCAGATCTCTGCATAGGAGAGAGGAACAAGCTATGACTTTGATTGACCACACTTCTCAACCTTTGATGATATTACGTTTTCTCCCAAAATCAATTTGAACTATTCCTCATGTTGAGAGATTGAATCTTCGAAGGACCATAACTTTACATTATGAAGCTTTCAAATAATGACCATGATTGCAAATGAGCACACGTGACCTGCAGTGATGAAATTTTTGAACGGTTGTTGTCCTAAGCGACAGCTGCTCCTCCAAGAGAAAGGATTACTTAGAATCAGATTGAATCTAAATTGAAAACAAATCTCAAAAGTACTTGGTTCCTTGGCATCTCCAAAATACATGTGCAAAAGTTTCTTCTGTGTCATATTGTGTACACTTTGAATTTGTGATTCTGACCTTCTGAAGCCTTGCATCTGCCAACTTATACCGGAGAATCAACCACATCAAAACCTCGCTCTTTTTTTGTTTGATTGCCTTTGTAGCATTACAAAAGTTGTCAAGTATCTGTAGAAGTAATATTCTGTTCAAGTCCATCAATTTGCTGGTAAGGATTGCTTACTAGATTAGGACATTGCTTTACTGAGATAATATAACCTAAAACTTTAATTCTTCAAAATGTATGATTTAATAAGTTTGTTTTCTGCTTGCTTTTGGCCTGGTATTGTTATCATCAAAAAAGAGCTATAAATTTAAGAGTAAATCAACAGTAGTTATTGAATACAGACTTGACAATTATAGGTCTTTTTTTGTGCATGTACTAGTTTGCTTGAGCTAACTCTGTTTTTTTTTTATATCTGGATGATAAAAGAACCGGATATGTAATTAGGGAACATCAACTATATCATCCTATTAATCTGAACTCATGATGTTGTTTTCAATAGGTGGATCATCATGATCCAGAACACATATCCTTGCTTCGCTTTGATGCATTATGGGAAGCAGACTACAGGCATGATTCCCTGCTGGTTTTCTCTACCGGAAGATCTCCAACACTCTATAGAGAGTTGAGGAAAGAGAAGCCAATGCTGACTCCTGACATTACCATAATGTCTGTAGGAACTGAGATAACATATGGAGATGCCATGGTCCCTGACAAAGGGTGGGAGGAATGGCTGAATAAAGGGTGGGACAGAGGCATCGTGGTTGAAGAAGCTGCTAAGATTCCTCACCTTAGATTTCAGGTAAAACATTATTTAGAGACATGATATTTTGACAGTCCATTGTAAATGAATTAGCATGCTTCTCATAAGAACCATATAAGATTTTCTGAATCAACATTTTGGATGAAACTACACGATCCATCGTCAGGATGATTGGAAAAATCTTATACAGTTTTTACCAGAAGTGTGCTAATTTAATACAATATTCTTTGTTCAGCAGACTATACAGTAAGATAACTGCCATTGTCTTTTACTTTAATAACTTACCAAATTTAGGAATTGTATTTTGTCAAAAAGGAAAGGGAATATGGTTTACATGGCAAAGTGGATATATATGTAAAGCATTCTTGACTCTAGCAGCAACATTCATGGTGATGTGCTCATTTGGGTTGAGATTTTGACAGGTAGAAACAGAGCAAAGACCCCACAAAGTAAGCTTTTATATTGAGAAGGAACATGCTCCTGAAGTGATTAACACACTTTCTAAACGGCTAGAAGAACAACAGGTAAGATATCATAAGCTAACTGCATATTTAAAACTTCTAAGATATTGATTAGGGCTCAATTTGGTTTCTCAATGATTTGATCTGTTAAAATCTGACGTAGATTAAAGACCGTAGTCGTCTACATCTTTTCATTTAGTGGGAATGAGATTAACAGTTTACCATTAATGAAAGTTCAGTAAATAGATTTTTGTCATGTTTATCTGGTAATTTTACATAAAGACATGCCTTAAATAAGTTTAAAGCTTAATAGTTTTTAAGTTTATCATTTGACAGCTGGACGTCAAGATCATATATAGTGGTGGCATTGATCTGGACATACTGCCACAAGGTGCCGGCAAAGGCCAGGCTTTAGCCTATTTGCTGAAGAAATTCAATACAGAAGGTAAAACACCTTTGAATACGCTCGTCTGTGGTGATTCTGGCAATGATGCAGAATTATTCAGTGTTGCAGATGTCTATGGAGTCATGGTATGTTTGTTCTCATAATTATGGAGTGCAGTTTTTTTCCAATTTCAAACTTATTTTCTTCCTTTTCCCTTTCAGCTGCTTTGAATACCTTCTTTTGGAATTATTCTTAGTTAATATTTCTCCATCTTCTATTGTTTGAACTTGTATGCAGGTCAGCAATGCACAGGAAGAATTATTGCAATGGTATGCAGAAAATGCTAAGGACAATCCCAAAATTATCCATGCAAGTGAAAGATGTGCTGCAGGCATCATCCAAGCCATGAAATACTTTAATTTAAACCCCAATGTTTCTCCTCGAGATATAGTTGGCCACTCTCAAAGTTCGCCAAAATACTCTGCCCTTGGTCATGAGGTTGTGGAGTTCCATCTATTGTGTGAGAAATGGCGCCGTGCAGAAGTTGAAGATTCAAATGGCATTTTTGATCAACTAAAATGTGCACTTGTAAGTGTTAATGTATTAAACTATTTTTATTGGGAAATAGCATATAGTTGCACCCACCATATTATAAATGCACAGGGTAATTCACTATAAAGCTTACAATGAACATCTGTGGGAATGACCACTAGCAATTAGATTAAGACCTGCTTGACCCAATTTTCAATTCAACTATTCATGGTTTTCAATTTGATCGGCAAATTTTGACTTGTAGCCCTTCTCAACATTGAAACTGACCCCGTGTGAACTTAGCAAATGAATAAAGAATCAAGGAATAAATTCTGGGGAAGGATATAAACTTTAGAAGAATACAAAAAATTTCTACGGAGAAAACATGTCACACTAGTGGCATCTTTTTTCATTTGATCATCAAAATTTCACTTATTTTTGCTTTCAGATCTTAAAGGAAAGCTCCCTCGAGATGACAAGTGAATATGAACAAAAATTTGAAAAATAAATAAATTAAAATGTAATCAATCGGAAATCCTAGATATTATTTCTGTTTTGAGAGGAAACATGAGTCATTTTATTTAAATAATTTTAATACCTTTGCAATGTTGTCCAGATTTATGCCCTCATAATTGAGAACTGCCTGGCAGGATCCAAACTGCAGCTTGGTGCATCCATGGGGGGTTGAAGAAAACCTTTACACAGGCATTGATGTTTTAAGACAATGTTATGGAGACCAGAAAGGAAAGAATTTTCGAATTTGGATTGATAAGATTCGTCCCATGAAACTTGCCTCAGATATTTGGCTCGTAAAGTTTGATAAATGGGAGCTAATTGGTGAGTTTATCAAAGATTCCTCTTCCTTAGTAAATCAAATGAAATGTCATTTTGAATTTTGCCACAACTAGATTTTTTTTTTGAACTCTATCTTTCTTTTGATGCTATAAGTTCAATAGCTCTCTCTGCTCCTCTCTCTGCTTTTAAGCTTTCATAAATCAATGATCACTGATAGGGCAATGAAACTGCTGTAAAGTATTTCATTTTTGTCTAATTTATTCCTGTCCTTCCTTTTTATAATCTCATTTATATTGAGACTGCAGAAAAGGAACGGCGTTGCTGTCTAACATCAGCTTTGTTAAAAGCAAAGGTAATGTTTGTATGCATATGTGGAAATATAGTGGTTTAGAAATTTTAAGACTATCTTGACAGTGCTAATTTTTACTTGGCAGCCTGATGCTCCAAACGGATTGATGTGGCTTCACATTCATGAAACATGGCTCAGTGGATGTGGAAGCAGTGCCAATTTGTGTTGTTCAATCTAAATAGATGACCAGATTACTAAAACACTGGTTCTGAGCTCAGATACTACAATGAAGCAGATGCCAGATGTTGTTGTTTCTTGCAGATTTAGTTCTAACATATTTGCTTAGAACGATAGCGTTAGTCTTTGAGGCTTCCTTAGCATTCTCCTATTGCTGTTTTTTAAAAGCTGCCTTTATAATAAAGCAAAAGGCTTTCTGGAGCTCAGTGAGTACTAAACAACAAGAAATGGCAAATAATTGTTGATTAATGACAATTCTTTCTTTTACATCTCTTTCAAAACTTTTTTGCAATGCAAAATAAAAGGTATTTATTCGAACTGACATGTTAAACTATTTAACTTGTAGAACAATTGGTTGTTGTCTGGTATCAACATTCTATGGGTATCCAATCCACATTCTTGCAGTATGTTCTTTAGGAAACATTTACAGTATGCCTGTGCATCAAAATTGCTAGACTACTTTAGCTTGACTTAATGTCATTAGTGGAATTGTCTTCAAAATTTTTATATATACATTTGCAAGTTTCATCATCTTGAAGTAAGTGATGCAAACCAAGTCACCACTTGGCCTTCACTGATTAGCACCATTCTTTCTAAGTAAGGGTTGAAGCAAAAGACAAGTTAGGACTTTCTCCTGGAACTATCCTGAGGAGTAGGAATTGCTTTCACAAACTCATGAAATTTATGTGTTAGTGGACAAGCTGATAAATATTTTGATAATTTGTTTGCTCTTATCGATGACAAAGAGAGATCCATTGCTTCTTATAACTTGAAGTTCTGAAAAAAGTTCATCAACAAATAAGCAATACAAAAGGGTCTGTTAATTAAAGACCTACTTGGTATACATTGAAACAAAAAGTGTGTGTGCTATACAATGATCAGAAGTGTTTCCCTTGCTAACTGCACATAAAAGAAGCTTGTTTATTAATATTTTGTTTAAGTTGCAACTTGTCCATGTATTTTACACACAAAAGGATTCAACATGTCTCTGATTATACAAAAGTAGCCATTTTTCATTGTCAGAATTTGTATGGTTTATTCTAAAGGGAAATGTGTTAACAGTGCTTTTAAAGGAAGTGAATTTGACTCAATCAGATTGTATTTGTTGAAACTTTTCAACCTGCCAAATGATATCTCATGAGTTTTTTAAGCTTTGTAAATTGTCCAAGAGATATCATACTATGAATGATCATTGGTTACACTTGTCAAACAGGTGTTCTTATTAATGCATCCAATTCATTGTGATTGGTCCTATGTCTAGTGTAGATTTGAGGGATGTAGACACATATCTTGTAGAACTTGTTTTCCTTTTAGCTTTTGCAGTACCTCTGATACCCAAGTATTGGACTTCTATAAACAACCCATGTAATTGAGAGCATTCTTATAGATAATTGGTATTTATATTTATCCTTTTTTTTTCTGGATTTAAGCTACACAGAGAGAGATGCAACAAATAACAGCTTATGAACCTTACAGGCCTCTTCCCAACATGATCTAGGAGGGTGTTATATCAGCTTGAACTACGTTGCACTTAGGAATCAATTTCTGCCTAAATAATTATATTACTGGTTAATTTTAGCATTGCATTGCATCTGTGCAAATATTAGAAGTATAAAGATGAAAAGTTGCAGCAAAATAAGTAGATCCCAGCATGTGGAATAACATTCCAAATTGCCTTTCAGGCCTTCTGATTTTTTAAGCATTGCTCAGAATTACTACTTTCCACTGAAGGTTTTAAAAACAGATAATTTGATCCTATTTCAGTCTCAAAATGATCTAGCCATGTAGTGAAACCAGAAGTTTTTAGTTTTATAATCAGTGACGGCCATCGTCTCTCACTTGGGAGGTGATTACCCAGGCTTCAAGTTTTACCACTGGTCTGAGGCACTGAAACAACATGAAGTTTTAAAGCCACATGTAATTCATGATGTTGAGGCATCTTCTCACACACCATTCTTTAGCATTCTGAACACCCATATCATGTTGAGTATTGGGTCAGTAGAAATAACAGGTTTGATGATTTAATTTTAATCATATCAAAAGTTGTCTGATTTGTTCGCATTGAAGTTTTTAAAGACAGTGATGAGGCCTAGAAATAGCCCTCATCTGCTACTTAGTCTTCCCTAAAACCACCTTCCTATTGGTGCTATCCACACTTGTTTAGCACATACTATGTTTATATATGCACATATTATATGGACAGTGGATATGCGTACTGTAAATTAGTTTAAATTTTAATTGTGGTTGTCTCTCTATAAATTTGTATGATTTAATGGCTTGAATATTTTTGGCATTACTAATGGTGAATGAAGCATGCAGAATGTTTAAGATACCCACAGCTATAAAGGAAAAGGAATCTATCAAGTTTTCTTTCAGCTAGTGGTAATCGACCATGTTCCACCTGTAGCAACTGACTTTTCCAACCATAACAACAGCGGTAGGTGCACTTTTGATGGTGACCATTGGTAGTTAGAGATAAATACTTTAAAGTTTGTTGGGCAGATACAGTTCCTTGAAATCAGGAATGGAATGAGGGACTCCAAAAGCTACAACACTCAAATGAATATGAAGGAGTATTTCCTAGACTGGAGGTTGTTGTAAGTTGTAACTTCACTCATGGTGTCTTCATTTCCATTTAACCAATATTCATTTCCCTCCATTTTGGCTGTAACCATTCCTTGTTGCTATTCGATTCTTCCTATTATTTTCACTTAGCATGGTTTTGATCCTTGCAACTGTCATTTTCAGCTTAGTTTGTAACTTGTAAATTTCAGTATCTCTAAATAAGGCAATGCCTCCTCTATAAAAAGAAGAGTTGCAAGCTGTAGATAATAATCTGGACTAGAAATTGTAATTTCTTGTACTGAGAGCAAGTTGTAATTCAGGTTGGAGTTTAATCAGACCTGTTGCAATTCTTATATGCTAAAGTTGAGTTGATAATATTTGCCTTAATTAATCCGCTTTCAGCAAGGGGGGGATTCAAGCTCCAGACCAACTGAGGTAGGGCTCACATGCAAGGTTCTGGTGGTCTGGTTTCCCATCTATGTGTTAGTTTCATGTATGTTGTTTCAGCAAGTGTGTGTACTTTCCATTTCTTTATTAATTTCTTTCATAGCAATTTTTATTTGTGTGCATTGCTTTTAATTCTGTTGTGGAAGAAGCTTCAAAATCTAGATGATTGTTTTTCAATTTCAGCATTTACTTCCACAAGTGATTTGTTTTCCTGTCATTTCCCTTCTGCAAAAGCATGAATTTCAACTATTGCAAGAGTACTTCCCTGTATACAACTCATAGTATTTCCATCTTTGAAAGTAACTAGTTCTACACATACAATGCTGACTCCTTGCCAAATATGCGCCCCTGGGTTGGCAATTAGTGAAAGCAGCATACTATAAATAAGTCAGACTGTTGCTCCTCAGTTTGCCCTTTTGGGTTTTAGGCAAGCCTTTGCTCCCTCAAATAAGTGTTGCTGGTTTGATTTCACTCATCAGAGGACACTTCCAGATTGGCTGCTGACATCTCCATTGGTGAAGTTAAGCCAGTTATTGACTCCTTAAAAGATGACAAATCTCCTGGCATTGGCGGTCTACTTGCTGAATTTTATGAGAAACAAAATAGTAAATTTCTGCAGATATTTTGGGTGCATATAAGTAAGCATTGAATGTTGTATCTTTGAGAAGGACATTTTGAAAGGGACGATCAAGCTCTTCCCAAGGACGGGGATAAGATCTAACTAAAAAATTGGAGACCTATCACTTTCTTTAATGTATCTATAAAAGTATGGCCAAGGTTCTGATTTTTAGACTCCATGATATCCTGCTCAAGCATGTTTCTTGTATTCAAAAGTGGGTTTATTTAGGGCAGGCTTGTCTTGGGTATATCTCTTATTGGGGAAGGATGAAATGGGCCAAAGATTTAGGACAAGATGGTTGTATGACTACTGAATTTTGAAAAGACTTATGATCCAACTGAACGGCCTTTAGATATTTTTATGTTGAGGACATTGAGATTTCAAGAGAAGTTTTGTAGAGTAGTGGTGTTATTCAAGGATGCTTCAGCTTTAGTGAGAAATATTTGGAACCAACTATCAAAGAGAGAGGAAGTGAATGTTTGAATAATACATTTAAAAAAGGAACTTGATCAGTTGTACAATGTCACAAAAAAATTTAAAAATTATGGAGATAAATTTCATGTGGAGAACTATTATGAAATGATTAGAGGACAGACTGACATGACTAAACAATTATATTGGTCTATCTTGAAACAAAGATATCACAATTTTCATGCATTAATCAATAAGAGGACAACAATACGACTAAGGTTTACTGTTATTATTTTGTTACACATTTAAAAAAATTCGTGTTTACTGTTAGGAAAAGAGAGTAATCATTTTTGTTGATTTCATTAAACCATTAAGAATTTAATAGAAGTTGAGTGATTTCATATGCAAAGAGAGGGAAATGATGAAATTTATAGTTTCCATGATGTTTCATGAGAACATTACAACCCAATCATCCTTTTACTAGAAATACGCAATGGGGTGCAAACACCACAAAAAAGGCAGGAGTACTAACTATAAAATGGCAGGAAGCGCATAATTTATGAATTTATTTGCTTCTTTAATTGATTTTTTTATGTACATCTTTATTTGAATTTTTTATGTTGAAAAATCTCATCATTGAATTACTGTGGTCTTATAGACACTCAAATTTTGGGATTGAGTCTTAGCAGCAGCTCAAATCACAATTCAAGCTGTCCTCTTCTGATAAATATCCTCTTCTAAAAATCTAACAACTGGTCACTTCTTGAGCTTTTTTGTTTTCTGTCCACCCCCTTGCCATGACAACTTAATGGATTGGAAATGGTCCAACATGAGAAGTATCTGATCCTTTCCTCTTAAAATCATTTATAGACATCTCCTTCCAACCATCTCTCTGGCACTTCGACTCAACTCTAAATGGAAATGCAACCTCAATTGTGCAAATTGGAACAAGCTAAGTCATCAAATCTGGAAATCAAAAGCTAATGCTTAGTCACAGTTAACAGCTTGGAAAGTCTCCACATCAAGATGCCAATCGGTGAGCACCTCTCCTTCATTTTCCCACCCCTAGTTTGTCCCTTTTGCTCCAAAAAAGAGTCTAATAAACATGGCTTTTGGTTTTGTGCATATGCTCGCCAATTGTGATCCTCTCTATTTGTCATCCTCCCAGCTCTCTTTCCTCAAACATGGTCTTGGAAAACCGCACTTCTTGGGCTTTCCTCTCGTCACAATGTCATCACCCAAACTCTGAGACAAGCCATTATTAACTTCATTTGGAGGTTTAGATGCCTGGCTGTTTTCTGTCTTTTTATCCCCTTCAAGTTGAAATCCAAATGATTTGTTCGAGCTTGACCCTTCATATTAACATTTTACAGAATGTTCCTCGATTCAACTCAGGCTGTATCAGAATCTTACACAGCATTCAAGTTCAAATTAAGAAGTATTAAGAGAATTTCAGCAATCCAGTTCCAAAGACAATGCTAACTGCTGGACATGGTGACAACAGTACACGTGCTTCTTGAGGTTGATTTGATATATGAAGGTTGCTGTAGCTTCTTGTTCCCGGAGGCAAGAAGACGATGTTGATGTTTTTGCTTACTGTAGCTGTTGTTATGTTCCTGTAGCTACCATTTTCTTGCTGCTATGCAGCATCTTGTTGTTTTGTAGCTGTTATGCAACATCTTGTTGCTTTGAAGTTGCAATAGTTACTAGTTTGCAGGGGACTATTAGCTCTATTGAATTGATTACTGTGTAGAGCTGATAACTGTTTATTGTTATTTGTTTTTCAGCTATTGAGCAGCAATAACTTTTGTTATCATTTTTGTAATTCCTTCTTATTCCAATAAATTTTATTGGGATTGATAAGTTCCAACTTTTGTCAAGATAAGCATATTCATAACTACAAGTACATGCATTATAACTTATATTAGCAAATGTTGTGTATTTACACAATAAAGGCAAGGTGGCACATTGGGTTGCTAAGGCAAAAAGTTGGTAAGATACGTGTTTAGAGATGCATAACAAATTTTTAAGAATATGGTTGACAAATTTCTAATAAATATCTTACTGGCCACTTTGTACATGCTAGGAGATGCAGTCCAAATCTTTAAGAAGATTATTGGAGGCATCCCCCTCGAAGTGGATTAGGAGGTTGCCCCCTTTAAGTGGCATATTATTATCAAGTATTTGCAGCATATTTCATATTATATCTTCTATTGTGCAAGTTATTTCATTACACAACAAAGCAAGACAAACCTAAACTAAGGAAAAGGAAACCCAACCCAAAGTGAAGAAAACTGACCTAAAACAAGAAGAAAAGACAAGAAGTAAACTTGATCTAACTGTTTACAAGACGAGTAGGTTCCTTAGGGAAATCTACAACTAAAAGTAATGCTTCAAGAGCTGCTCATTTACTAGCAATGAGACATCTTCTCATGTTGATTTTCAGTATGAAAAGTATTATCTGCCAAGATTTCAAAGATCTCGAAGGGACTTGCTGATGGGTGTTTTATGACTGCACCAACCCAAAATAAAATACTAATGTATCTTATTCTCTCTTGACAAAATCATGTGTATGCTAAGATTGTGAAAGATCATACAATTGACTCCAAGGTTATTTTATGTTAGTTCTTGACTGTGTATAAGCTCAATGGTTGATGTGATATGATGGTATCACAAGGGGACTTACATTATTGTTCTTAAGATGATTCAGATAATACTAGCTATGGGAGCTATCAAATGATATGGCAATGAAAGTACTTTTTTTTAGGTTTTCACATAAAATGTTGAAAGTAAATGAGATAAGGGAAGAGAGAGTTCTAATATAATCTTAAGATTTTGAAAGATAAATACTATCACGATAAAATCTACCAAACTTTACTTCGCCAAATTCAACAACTACACAAAGTTGGTGCAATCTTCAAGGCTTGTGCAAAGAATTTTCATATCCCAATGAACACCATTACAACAAACGATGTGCATCAAAGATAGAAGTAAAACATCCACATAAGGACTTAGAACCAACTTTACACTACACTTAGGAAGTACCTAAGAACAAAATGTATGAGCAAAATGATTTCACCATAAGCATACTATCAATCACATTCATCTAAGTACTTGAAAAACAAATGTATCCTAAATGAGGGAACAATGAAATTATGCAAGCACCAAAACACCTCAAGTAATCTCCATGAAACCAATAATGAAAACTTTATTATCTTGGTAGCTCTTAGCAACAATCTTAAAATTCACTCTTTTACAAATGAGAAGTGAGTCCTTTATATAGATCTTAGATGACAATGGGTGGTCAGGACTAAATGGCCCATATCTTGCCACCTCATCTCTAATTAGGTTTAGGGCATGGAAAGAGAATCTACAATGAATGAGTAGGTCCACTTGGACCAATAGAAATACACACACATAAGTCCACTTAGAAAGAGAGTGGGGTGAAATGAATGCCCATTATGCATTAAATGTCTTGTCACCCCCAAAATAGTCAGTCAAGGATTCCCTTCATTGAATGCAATGAATTGGGACAAGATTATCTCGATTTCATCTACAGAGACACTTGATGCATTCTCTTGCTTGAACTCCATGATTTCTATGTCTTGTCCACACTTGGTGAACTTCTTTTCCCATTTCAGCACCACTTCCCATACTTTGACCATGATACTTGAAAATAATAAAATAATCTCTAGATCCCTTGCTAAAAAAGACTTTGTGAAAAATAATTTGTCCACCATGCCCTTCAAATTTTCAACTACCATTTCTTCTCTTGTTATCCTTCCTAAAAACAAAGCTTTGACTGTGTTAAAGATGCTTTCCTAAATAACCTCGATTTCTCTCCCCAATCAAGTTGAGTCCTCATTTGATTTCTAAAATAACTCCCTCCCTTGGCTTACAACACATACCATAAATGGAAGTCATATGATTCATTTTCCATTACAACAACATGATTTATCAAGATTTGCGTGGGAATTACCATTAGTTTCCGCAGTTGAGAAATGGTTTGATCTTGATAGATACGAACATCATCAAAACCCTGATCCAAATTCTGATTTTTTCCAAGATCAGACATAGTTCTTTCATACATCTGAACCAAATCTTCAAAAAACTCGCATGCATCAGTACTGACATTGTTCAACCATTTTTTAGTGCCTTGGACAATTTTCTTCATTTCTTTTAAGCCTTCTACTTCTTCCTTCATAAGAGTTACAGGAGTAACAAATGCCTAGTCTTATTGGCTAACTGGATGCATTAAGCACTACAGGTATGCGTGTAAGGCTTTGTTATTACATTTCAACTTCTTGTTCTTATCTTCCTCTTGCTTCAACTGCACCTTTACTGCTAGAGTAGAGTCATCAATTCCTCTATTACCTATTCCCTAGTTGCACATCCTAGGTTAAATATTGTCACTTTTGTATTCCTATGGTGTGATTTTATCCTTAACCTTGTCATTCTTTGGTTCTACCAAATGCAATGTTTGAGACCCTAACTCATCTCTAGTGATCTTGGAGAATTTCTTTGTTCTTTTCTCCTCTACTAACTTTCTTACCTATCTTAGAAAATCTTCCAACTCCACAACTAGATCAATTTCTTCTTCATTCTTCTTCCCCATTCTTCTCCTTAGCCATTCTAGAGTTGTATGTTGATCATGTATTTGTAGCTTCTCCTATTATTTCCTTCTTTCTCCATGCATTAACAAGTGTTCATGATGCTTATGGTACTGCCCTTGTTCATGCATCTCTCCCTCGTGGACTTCCACATCAGGAGTGCGACTTTCTAGATTTTTTTAGATCATTACCCAATATTATGTCGAGGCCTTCCTTGTCACCCAGATAAGTGATGGGAGGCTCTTCATTTATTGGCTAGACTACCTCTCTGAAGGCACTTGTACTTTGCCTATCGTGGGTTTTTGACATGGTTTGTTCATTTCCTTGTGATTTTCTCCTCTTGGACTCAACCTTCTGTCTGCAAAGCCACTAACTTCTTCCATGCTTACTGACGATACTTCTTGCCTCTGCTTCTTCCGTGACGGTCCTCCACTTATGATATTCAATCTTTTCCTCAAATATGGCTCTAGTTCCTTAACACATGTCTTTTCTTTTCTACCTTCTTGTGGATTTCTTGCTTTCTTCAATGCTTCAACTCCCTATGACTCATCAGTTGCATTATTATGAACTTCCTAAATTCCCATCAAACTATGAGTTAAGGGATTTCAACATCTTTTAATTACCTGACACGACACTCAATCCATCAATTGGTGAATTTTATAAGTGGCTTGAAGAGTGCCTCTAGATCCACTATCTCTACTTCCAACCAATTGGGTTGCTAGATAGGCTTATTCCTTATCTTTTCATTGTCAGTATGAATAATATTTATATCTTCTTTCACTTGATCTAATGCAAGATGGATTTATGTGGGTCAAATCATATTAAGTGGCATCCTAGAATACATTCTTTTTCTAACCTCAAATTCATCTGTTACATTGGCCCAACTGTCCTCCAGATGCATTATGTGATTGATTCTCCTATCGACCACCATTCTTATGTTGTTGTAAGGATCATAATCCACCCTTGGTGCAAAATAATGGAGATGGTAGAATTGTAATTCAGCTATTGACTTCTCTGTTGCGGACAATGACAATCACATTTCATCAAAATTTCCTATGACAATTGAGAAGTCAAGTCCTCATTTCTTCTTTTTTTGAATCTTATCAAAGACTTTCAATTGCCTTATCACCTCTAGCATTACTATCTTATCCATTGGGTACCCGAGAACCCTGGATGGATAGCCATCAAATTCCTAAAGCTTGATGTAGGTGATTTTTGGGAAATGTATAAACTAGGAGACATACTCTTCTATCAGTTGCTTAGAATTTTTTGATATCCTAGCATGCATATTTCCTTGGAGACTTTGCATAACATACATAGAAAATCTATCATTAGATTCTATGAATTTAGCAATATTATGCAAGTGCAGATGAGGATAGCAGCCATATACTTTGAGTTGCCCATGTCCACATCCTATGGGTCCCTTTCCTATCAAACCATCATATGTGGTCATTCTTGCCAAAATGCAAACAATGTAATAACTCATATAGAAGGTTTCCACGGTTGCTAATCCAGATTATGACTTATCAACGTCACACAATCTACATATCTGGCTTCAAGCATTACTTCCTAAATAAAGTAAAACATGTCTGGCTCAAAGTAGCAAGACTGTGCATATCGCATAGTTATGGTTGTTGTAAATGCAAATTGAACTTATATCAAATTTAAGTAATAGAACAAGCTCTGTTTTATTAGTGTTCTATTGAAGGCAGTTTAATATCTATTTTCTTAAATGTAAGATATGTATTATATCACTGTACACACACACAGATATATATATATATATATATATATATATATATATATATATATATATATATATATATATATATATATATATATATATATATATATATATATATATATATATATATATATATAATGATTTATATATTAATGAACTGAATATGATATTGTTTCTATTTTACAGAATACTTGCCAATGCCTTGTCACTTATTGAATATTACTATGTTGAGCATTGAGTAGTTCGAATTACAGTGGTAAATATACCTTGCACATTGGGGACGGACAATCACGTCTATGATAGACGTGACTCCTTAAGGAGTCATGCCTATCATAGGTGTGACTGTACGTAACAACACCCATTCATACACTAATGACGGTGGCTATAATATGTATATCGATCATATGTTAAAATGATAACAAATCGTTCTAACATATCAATTGATAATCATATCGATAATACAGAATCGGTAATCATATCGATAACAACATGATTGATAATCATATCGATAATATCAAGAATGATAGTCACATCGATAATAACAACAATCAATATTTATATTGATGGCAATATGAAAGATAACTATAAATTGATAGTATATATTCGATCTAAAATATTATGAGAATAATTTTAGTGATATTTAATATAAGAATAATAAATGTATATATATAATAATGATAATATTTATTATTATTATCTATATATTAATTATACATATATACATCATAATTTTGCCTATTCTCGTAGAATCGATATTTTATCTGATTGAGCAAGAAACAAAAATTAAATACAATGATTAAGACAACATTTTATGATGAACTATGATGAGCTGAAAGATTCTAATGATGAGGAAGAGTTAGTTTAAGAGATCTATGATAGGGAAAATTCAAAGTGATGATCTATGGTAAGATCTAAGAGGAAAAAAGAGAAGGTACAAGTTCCGAGAAAGTTCAAGTTCCAAGGTGATGATAAAATGTTTTAGCGAGCTCTAAATTCATAAAATTTGTGTATGAGGATGATCAGACAGTTGAAATTAATCAAAGGAAAACGTGATAAAGGAGATTAAGCAGCAAAACAAGGCCTATATAAAGGATGAATTTGTATGGACAAATGGTTGCCTAGTTGAAGGGTTATTGAGTCACTGACTAATGCAATGAAGAAAGAAAAGGTTGAATACTAAGTCGGAAAGCTAATTTTGATGAAGTGTTGAAGCCAGTGGAAAGTGAAGACAAAGAGTGCACAAAGGATCTAATTATGCAAATGATAGTTGCAGATTTACAGACCAATTTATCTATTGTTTCTTATTAACATTTGTAACAAAAAAAATCTCTTAACCGAGTGGACTTAACAATCTTATAATCCTTGCAAGAGGTAACATTCTAGAAAGAGTGTTTGATGACATTTAACCAGATCACTCCTAACAAAGTGAAGTCCTAATAGATCTGAGGTAAATCCCTTAACCGGGTCACACTTAACAATGTGCATTGTAATCTTTAGCCAAATTGGCTTTTAACCAAGCATACTTCAAAAGAGTATTTATTTAGTTGGTGACAATTCCCACAATGGTTTTTCCCAAATTAGGTTTCCACGTTAAATACTGGTGTTACATGTGTTGAATAATTAATGTGATTATTATTGCTGATTGATAAAATTATTTTACTATTGTCAGTTAATATTGAATTGTGTCTGACCGAGTTGACACCGAGTTAATCAAATAAAAAATTTTAAGGTACAAAGGATCAATGATTACTGATTCACCCCCTCTCTCCATAATCCAACAATTGGTATCAGAGATGAGTACTCTAAAGAGGTAGGTTTGAAAGAATTGAGTAAAAGATCCAAAGATGTATAGGAGAGAAGTACCTAAGCTGAACAAGGAGAGTTTCTCAACATGGCAAAACGGGATGAGGTTATACCTATCTGGGATTGCAGATTTTTCACTTAATCATTTGGATACTGACTACACTCCACTACCTCCTGGACCAATGACACTTGATTAGGTGAGAGAAAAGAAGGAACACAACTCAATAATGATTGGAATTTCTTCTTCCCTGACCAATGTTGGATTCAATGATATTAAGGATTGTATTACAGTAAAAGAGATGTGGGACAAACTTGCACTAGTTTATGGTGGTGATCAACATGGACAAAAAGAAAAGGTTGATAGTCTAAGAGATGAGAATGAAAGAAGAAGACAATATTGCACAATATAGTTTCAGAATAAAAGAAGTGGTAAGTGCTATCAAAGGTATTGGTGGAACAGTAACTGGAGATGAAGTGGTAAGAAAAATTCTCAGAACTCTTACACCAAGATATGCTATTTGAGTCTCTACTATTTAGGAACTAAGATCCATACCAAATAACATTGTTACTCTTGATGCTTTGATCGGTAAGCTGACAACATTTGAACGTAGAAATTATGATAACAGTCTACCGACTTTTGAAACAACTTTTAAGTCATCTCTAACCATTGGAAGTTCAAGAAAAGAAAGAGATATTCACCATAGTTCAGGTATAAGTGATTATGACACTATATTAACCAAAGAGAAAGAACACGAAGAATTGGAAGCACTACTGGAAAAGAGGCTACTGAGAGGAAAATGAAACTATAAAGGTAAACTGCCTTTGAAATGTTTTAATTGCAATAAGATTGGACACATTGCATCTAGATGTCGTGACAATGACAGGAATGATAAAAGTGACAAGAAGGAGAACTAATACCGAAGGTTTATAGACTAAAAGGACATAGGAAATAATTCATGCTGCCTAGATGAGGAAGTTGTAACGATGATGAATCTGATGACACAGAAGAAAGTGTGGAAGTTGTCTATGTTTCTATGAAAAATGATTCAGAAGAAGAAAGGTATGAAGATGAAAAAGCCCTTATTTCTCATGTTAGAAAAACCGACCCATGGATAATAGATAGTGGGTTCTCACATCATATGACTGGTGATATTGATAAGTTTGAGAGCTTAGAAGAGTATCATGGAGGATTTGTTAGATTTGGCAATGATGCTCCATGTTTGGTAAGAGGAAAAGGATCCATTATTCTAAATGAAAAGATCAAATGTGATAATTCTTTTTGGATTCAAGGACTAAAATACAACTTGTTGAGTGTTGTACAATCGAACAACACTGGTCACCGACTGGAGTTTCAAAATAGAAAAGTGAAGATTTATGGTGGTGCTGGAAATTTGATTGGAACCGGTGAACAATATAAAGATAACTTATTCTACTTTGATACTGAAATAAAAAAGTTTCTTGTTTGTTAAAGTTGAAGATGTGTGGTTATGGCAAAACAGACTCTGTCATGTAAATTTTGACAACATGATTAAGGTGAGAAAAAAGAATAGAGTCAGAGATCTATCAAAATTAAGCAAGCCTAACAAAATGATATGTAAGGAATGTCAGATTGGTAAGATGAAAAAATCTAATTTCTCTGCAAGCAATTCTTAATCATCTAATGGTATTTTGGAATTAGTTCATACTAATCTTTGTGGCCCTATGAGAATTCAAAGTTATTATGGTGATTGATATTTCATTTTTTTTATTGATGACTACTCAAGAATGATGTCGGTAATGTTTCTAAAAGAAAAGTATGATGCATTCCAAATGTTCAAATGGTATAAGGCAAGAGTTGAAAAGGAAACGGGTAAGCAACTGAAATTTTTAAGATAAAATAGAGGAGGTGAATATATCTCTAATGAATTTACTATCTTCTGAAATGAGAATGAAATTAAAAGGCAAGTATCTGCACAAAGGACTCCACAAAAAAATGGCATAGTTGAAAGAAGGAACAACTCAATTGTTGATTGTGCTAGAACATTGTTGATTGAAAAAGAGGTTGCACAAACATTATAGAGAGAAGTCATTAGTACTATTGTCTACACTCTCAACCGAATATAATTGAAGAAAGGCACAAACAAAAATCCCTATGAACTCTGGTATGGGCATACACCGAATGTTAGCTACTTGAATTTTTTTGGAAGCGGGTATTATATTCTAAAAGATGCTAGGAATGGAAAGTTTGATTCTAAAAGAGATGAAGGTATATTCTTAGGATACTCCACAAAGAGAAAAGATTATAAATGTCTAAATAAGGCTACTCAAAAAATTGTGGAAAGTGCAAATGTGAGGATTGGTGAATTTGTAGAAAGAAACGAAGAAGATAGAAAAAAGGAACCAAAAGATTATCAAAGATTTGTATATGTAAAGAAATGGATTTATGGTACTCCAGTCGAGAGTTGCAAGAAGAAAACAGGAACCAATTGAGGCTCAACCAACAAATGAAAATACTGATGAACAGTATACCGAGCTTGTTTTAGAAAAATATGTGAGGAGACATCACTCGTCGAGAAAAATAATTGGAGACAAGAATGCAAGAGTGATGACAAGAAGTAAGATAAGAGATAATACATGTTTGATTTCTGAATTTGAGCCAAGACTAGTCAAGGATGCACTAGAAAATGAATTCTAGATTAATGAAATGAAACAAGAGATTGATCAGATTGAAAACAATAATACTTGGTCACTGGTATTGAGACCTAAAGGTAAGAATGCGATTGGAACAAAGTGGATTTTCAGGAATAAACTCAATGAAAAAGGAGATGTGATCAGAAATAAAGTCAGATTAGTATGTAAGGGATATGCATAAGAAGAAGGTATTGATTATGGTGAAACATTTTCCCATGTTGCTAGATTAGGAGTGAGAATTTTACTTGCATGTGTTGCATATAAAAGATTCAAAGTTTATCAAATGGCTGTTAAGTCTACATTTTTTAATAGAATTTTTGAAGAAGAAATGTACATTGAACAACCTGAATGATTTATTGAGAATTCTAACAAGGATATGGTATGAAAACTACACAAGACACTATATGGTTTGAAGCAAGCTCCTTGAGCATGGTATGAAAGAATACACTCTTATTTAATTGAAATTGGATTTCAAAAAAAAAGTGACAACAATAATTTATATTTGAAATGTGATAGTAAAGATAAGATTTTGATTGCTGAAATATTTTTTAATGATATTATATTCAGAGAAAATGAATCATTGTGTAAATAATTTGCTAAAGAGATGAGAAAGAAATTTGAGATGTCCATGATAGGAGAGATAAAAAAATTTATTGGACTACAAATTCAACAAGTTAAATATGGGATCTGCATCACACAGTCAAAGTATATCAAGGACATTCTAAAGATATTTAGCATGGAAGAGTCAAAACCAGTTGGTACACTGATGGCTACAGGACGTAAATTTTCAAAGGAAGATGAAACAAATGAAGTAAATGAAACACTCTACCGATATATGATTGGTAAGCTACAATATGTTGTT
This sequence comes from Chamaecyparis obtusa, assembly GCA_027943335.1. Taxonomy (NCBI): domain Eukaryota; kingdom Viridiplantae; phylum Streptophyta; class Pinopsida; order Cupressales; family Cupressaceae; genus Chamaecyparis; species Chamaecyparis obtusa. The sequence continues at coordinate 862,322 of BSBK01002307.1, read as the reverse complement.
CATAGAAGACCTGATATTGCTCATTTTGTTGGGATTATTGCATGGCTTTATGCCAACCCAAAGTAAATGCATATGTCTGCAGTCAAAAGAATATTTAGCAATCTAAAAGGAATTAAGGACTATGGATTATGGTACAAAAAGAATGGAGATTTTGATCTAAAAGTGTACATTGATGCTGATTGGGTAGGTAATGTTGATGATAGGAAAAAAACAAGTGGAGGAGCTTTCTTTTTAGGAGAAATATTAGTGACATGGCTAAGCAAGAAATAGAGTTGCATTTCACAATGTAGTGTCAAAGTTGAGTATATTGTTGCAGCTATGAATTGTTCAAACATTGAGTGGATCAAATAGCTACTTGAAGGTGTGCAAGAGGAGATTATTGATCCTGTTATTATTTACTGTGATAATACAAGTGCTATCAACATATCAAAGAATCTGGTGATGCATTCAAAGACAAAGCACATTTCTATCAAGTATCATTACTTGAGAGAACAAGTTCAAGATAAGCATGTGATATTGGAGTATATGAATTCAAAAGAGTAGATAGCTGATATATTTACCAAACCACTACCAAAGGATACTTTTGAATATCTCCGAGGTAAATTAGGGGCTCTTCCCCTATTTAATATTCACTAAGGAAAGATGCATGCTACATGAATTCAAGTTTCCATCAAAATATCTATTTTGTGAGTTGATGCTAGTGTTCACTCTTTGGATGATGTCTAAAGTTGTGAAAAATATTTATGTACACAATGAGAAATTAGTAGATTTGAGGTATGATTTGAGGAGTATATATGTCTTTGTAATTTTGTCAAAGAGGGAGAAGTTTACCAAAATAAAGAGGGAGAAGACTACCAAAATAAAAAGGGAGAAGACTATTATGGAAGATTACTATGAGGGAGAACGTTACTAAAGATGGAGAAGATATATTGAGAGATGAATATCCAAGAGGGAGAATATGCAATTGATTATAGATGGAGATCAAGAAAAGAAGAAGATAAATCTCAAAGGGAGTATAACACAAAGACAAGACTAAAAGTGTTGCCATCATCAATTGAACTATATAGATTGACAGTAAGTGTTGCCATCAATGCCAAAGAGGGATATTGTTACTATAATTGATGGTGATGATGATGAAGATTGACTAAGATCAAAGGTATATAAGATAGTAGAAAGATTAGATCAGTTATAATCTTGTCATTGATGTCAAGTAATTGATTTCTGATTTATATTGAGTTTCCATATCATTCAGAGTATGATATAAGTTGAGTTAGTTAAAGAAGAAGAAGTGAAATATTGTGAGAATGAAGAACTTAATTGGGAAATTTATATAGATCATACAATGTTAAGGTTCTGTTGATATAATTGTTTTCTACTAAACATTTAATTATATCAAGTCGATAAAGAAGATTAGTTAGTTAGTAAGAAAAAAAGTTATGGTTATCAAGAAGAAAAAGTCATTCGATAAAAGAAAAGTAAGTTTCGGTAAAGAAAAGGAAGTCAAGACACCGAGAAGAGGGTTTCAGTTACTAAGCGCAGTTAACCAAAATTCAATTGAAGAAAAGAAGTTAGTCACCAATCAAGGAACAAAAATTAAATACAATGATCAAAATGACATTTAATGATGAGCTATGATGAGCTGGAAGATTCTAATTATGAGGAAGAGTTATTTGAAGAGATCTATGATCAGGAAAATTTAAAGTGATGATCCACAGTAAGATCTAAGTGACAAAAAGAGAAGGTACAAGTGGAGGAAACACATGCGTTTCTTTTATGTCAAAAAATAAAATTTAATAATAATAATAATAATAAATATAAATAAAATTAATTGGGAGGGGGCGGGGGTCTCTTCCCCCCTACCCCCTCCCCCTGATGGAAAAGGGTTTCCGCAGTAGAAGAGGTTTTCATGGCAGTCCTGTTGCCCACTGTAGTCAATGTTGTCGTAGCATCTTTTGCTACCCACGATAGCCATGGGGTGGGGCCGTGTTCCCCCCCCCCGCCACCCCATATGCTTTTTGTTGTATATTTTTTAAATAAAATTTATTTTATTTAAATTTTAATTTAATTAAAATTTATATAATGTTAAATTTTGTTTATTTAATATTTAATTATATTTAATTTAATTTTTAAATTAGTGTTACCAATAGATTTTTCTAAATTATCTCAGGCTCTAATTTTCTCAAAATCACCCCATCATCTTTCAAGGTGCGTTTCACTCAAAGTTTTCAGTCCCTTGCATATACACCTTGTCGGTTGAACTTGAACCTTCAACTCTCCTAGTTCAAAATTCAACGATCAATAACACCCTTTGGTATGATCGACCTTATTTGTTTGCTAGCTTAGCGGCATGTTATCTTTGCAACACGCACTCTTCCGATGAACTATGAACTGTGAACTCTCATAGTTCAAGATTCAAAGTTCAACGGACGTTATCATTTTACAAGATGTTTTCCTTTTTATTTTGTCTTTCTTTCTTGCCACTAGTTGTTTTTGTTTTTTTTAATTGAATCATACCAAAGGGTAGTCCTCCTGCCTTCTTATTGAACTTGAACTATGAACTCTCCTAGTTCAAGGTTCAAGGTTCAACAAATGTTTGTAATTTGTAAAAGTGGAAAGTGGTGATTTGATGAAAAAGACAGTTGGTAGGTAATTATGAAATTTGCACGTGGTGTGGATATCATAATTAATAGAAATGACATTTAAATGTCACTTCGCTCATGGGAAAGTACAGTTATCAATGTTTCAATTGTGCAAATTTCCCATCATCATTAATTAAACCTCTTGAGCCATTATTTTGCCATTTATTGCAAATCTCTCGTGATTTGAAAGCTACTTAGTGATAAATTGAAGAACTTAGTCATCTTTGTTCATGGTGGCTGAGACATTTCAGGTAACTAGTGCAAAAGAAGCTACCTTTCCCTCCTCTCGAAGTTTAGTACATCATGTAAGAAACCAGGTTAGTCTCTCTCTATTTGGCCTCCTTGTTTCAGTTGAAGCTCATTACTTTGTCAAAATTCAAAATCATGTAAAGCTATTGTGTTTCCTTGTTTCATTCCTAGTTTTTGAGCCAATATGAAGAAGCCAATGCCAAACTTTAGAAATACTTCCCCTTTGATTTTCTCTTTACCCGACTGTAAGGATACCTTGATCAAGATTGGAGATTTAGAGGAGATTATAAGTAGAGTCAAAAAACCCATTCCAAGTTCCATGCTGGAAAAAAAAATCCAAAGTGGATTGAATGATGTAGCTTATTTTCCTATAATGTCCCCTTGTTGACAACTAGTGTTCGAGTGTGCAAAAAGATATAATTTTGAAGAGAAATGTATTAAAAACATAGATGGGAGTCCTCTGGCCTTTATATACAGAGATGTTGTTCTACAGGCAATGGGTATCTCTGAAAAGGACCCATATGAAGCATGGAACATTCCCTTATCCCAATCAGTTTTTGCCACTAAAAGACAAATTTATAGGAACGAGATAGCCCAAAATTAGTTGTTGAAAGCCCAGAAAGGAGGATCTAGACTCCCAAAACCCCTTACTATTGATCATTTCAAACTTGAGGTAGTCGAACTAGTTATATTTCTTAACACAATTAAGGGAAATCAACATTCGTACTACTGGCATGACTGGATGTATTTCTATATTCAGGTCACTCTTGGGGAGGTAAAGTATATTGATTGGGATGAAACCATTGCTGATGAAGTCCATCACCAATTAGAAAATTTCCTAGGAGGCAATGGTTTTCATATGTCTTCCTACCTGTTTTATATCATGGCCTATACTAGAGAATGGAAAGGTCTTTTTCATGAACAACCTATCCCAAATATGAAGGTGTATGATTACTATCCCCATCTAAAGAAGGAGTATCATGTAAATAGTTTTCCAAAGTTAAATGGAATATTCTTTGGGAGATTGACTTATGAACTTCAAGCAAATAATGAACAGAGAATGTCTGAGGATGTGAAGACTTTTGTTAACACCTATGGAAGTTTCTTTATCCAGTTTAGAAGATACACATATCTAAGAGTTGGGGGCTTTGAGGGACAACCTTTCAAGTTACCCAGATATGCTTTTGATAGCTTGGTTATAGAACAGGTGGCCCACCAACTGGCTTATGTTCACAAAGGAGTTAAAGAAAGGAAGGGTAGGGGTAAATCTAGCTTTCCAATTGAGTTGGGATATTATACTTGTAAACCATCCTCAGATGCCCTGAACCTAGAACATTAATTGAGAAAACTCAATATGAAAACTTTTGAACCTAGGAAAGATTTTGATAGTAAGGGGTATGCGGCTCAGCATTTCAATCTACCTTTAGAATTCCAACATATTCCCCAAATGGAAGACTATTGGGAAACTGTGGTGACGATTTTGAGGTGAGAAGAAGTTGGTCATGGTTTACTCTAGGCCAGATTATTACCCTGAATATTTAGATTGATATCACAACAATGGAAGAGGATAGTGATGAAGAAGTAATTGATGATCAATTTGAATCCAAGGTTAGAGGTACGCCTTTAACAAAAATTGACTAGAGTATTGACGAGAGGGATATCATAACAATCAAAACCCTCAGTGTGATAAAGAGAACTAAGAGATGGATCATTAGCAAGAAACCTGGAAAGCTGATCCTGGAAAGCATGCCTCTCCTTTCTCTTCACCAATGACAAGAGCCTCAAGAAGTAGAGCAATTAAGGAAAATGATAAGTTGTTTGACAACAAGGAGGTGATTGATCTAGACCTTATGGATAGCCATAAATCAGAGAAGACTAATCAAGATATTTTGGGTGAAGATACATTGGTCCAAAAGAGTAGTCAACCTAATTCTGGAAACCCCTCAACAACTATTATGGATACTACCCTACAAACTCCACCTCCAAATCTTAAATGGCTGGAGAAATCTATCAACAAGAAGCAGAATGGGCTACCAATTACTCTACTAGTAGAAGACATGGTGAGTAAGTTCCTAGGAGAAACCGTTAAACCTAAGAGGATTAGAATGGAGTCTATGATAGACATTGATGAAAAAATTGGGCGATGGATGGCAGAACGTGAAGTGCCAAAGGCTGATAAGAATATTTTTGAAGCTTCTACTACGGACTTTACCATTGAGAAAATAGACCTGGACATTGCGAGTAGAGCAGCATATGGAAAGCATCTCGAATCCTCCACGTGGAAAATACTGCACAGAACCTTCAAGGATGAAAATGATAAGGAGTTGAAGGCCACTATCTAAAAGTTAGCAAAATTCATCCAGGCAGTTCAGGAACCTAGTCCACTGCCACTGACCCAAGTGCCTTAGACATTTGACCCCCACTCACCAAAAGTTAGTAAAACTTTGGATCAGATTCAAACGAACAAACTAATTGTCGATATTTTCAATAAGTGGGTAGCAGGGATGATTTAGCGAGGGATTGATTACATTGCTCAGTTAATCAAAACCCATGGGGTTGTCACTAAAACTGTATACACCTAAAAATGGCTTCATTAATTAATTAAATATTTATTATTTAATTATTATTGACTTGATAAATTAATTAAATATTTATTATTTAATTAATATTTGTTTCCTCTATTTATTAAGTAAATTATTTAATTTATTTAATAAATTCACTATAGTCTAATTCTATATCCTAAGTCTTCTAAATAGTCTATTAAAAGTGATTTAATTAAATACACAATCACCTAAATATGACTAAATCCCCTAGTCCACTTCATCCACCTAGTCACCTGACACATCACCTTGGCTAAGATAAATAATTATTATTAATTATTTATTCATAATTATCCTCACCCACACATGTCCTATTCTTAAGGGCTATGTGGCCTCATAGGACTTGGTCTCATGACCACATGTCCTCTCAACAACCAAGTCAAGAGACCTTCCCTATTCCTAAGGGGCTTCTCAAGCCACCTCTAAGGGTCAAAGGTGACTCATGGGACACTTGTACAAAGAGTCCTCATGAGGAAAAGGTCTCTCCCCCTTTCTCTCTTTGGTCTTTGTGAGACACTTGACATGTGTCTTTCCCTTCCACCTTCTTCTCCTCCATGTCAATGTGAGAGGAACATCATCCCTATTCTTCCTCTCACATTCCAACTACATCCCCCTTTCTCTCAACTCCTTCAACTAAGTCAATTCTAGCCCTAGGATCTTCCACCTTTCATTCTCAACCGTAGGATTGTGCCACCTAGGCCTAGATCCTCCAAAAATCTATAAAAGGAGCCTCATTTGCCCTTTGTGGGCTAATAGAAAATAAAGATTTTTGAGAACAAGCATCCAAGCAATCAAGCATCCAAGTAATCAATCAAACAAGCATTTTCATTATCATCCCCATCATTTGCATTCCATTTCATTAGATTTGCATAAGCTATTGTGCATCCATTTCACTCAATCTCCACACTTTGGAAACATCTTAGGAAAAGGGCTTCATTTGGAAATCTGAGAGCTCAACATCTTCAAGAAATCAAGGTTAGGAGGGCAATGGAGACAAGCTGCATTTGTAGGTGAAGGTAAAATTGTTATTTTGGCTTCATTGTTTATTGCATTCTTCATTGTAGTTTGCTTATTAGATAGATTTGTTAGCTTCTTTTAGTTAATTCATCATTTAGAATAGTATCCAACTAATTTGCATACATTTTTGGCGCTAGAAGGAGGGCCCATCCGGGCTTTTCACTTTCAGTTTTTAGTTTTCCGTGTGCAGGTTTTTCTACAGGTTCTTTCTGCGCATTCGTCCACGATTTCTGCGCATCTGTTCATTTTCGCTGCGCATCCATTCTTTGACAAAATTTTCATTTGTTTTCCTCTTTGTTATAATTGTTGCACATTTGTCAGCTGTTCCTGTGCATTTATTGATTTTCATTGCACATCCATAGTAACTGCGCATACATTCCACCAGGTTGCGCATTCATTAAACTGTCTCGCGCATACATCATTCCTACGCATACATCCATACTTACTGCGCATATATCACACTGTTCTGCGCATTCATTAGTTTCTCAAAAAAAATTAGTTTTTTTTTTTTTTTTTGTTGCATTGGTTTTTAGCTAATCTTTTAACAAGTGTCTGTTCATTCTGGTAGTTTTTAGGCTATTTTGCAGGATGTAATTTTGAAGACCCCATTGCTAAAAAATTTCTAACAGTTTGATTGTAGATTGCCAAGGGGTTTGCAAAATAAACTATAATCTCGTTTGGGTTTAAAATACAACATGCTTTTGCTTTGTGTGTCTTCCTTAGCATAGATTCCAGTGTCTGTTGTGTTTTGCTTAAAAGCATAATTGTAATCCCAAAATTATAACAACGTATCCTCTCCCCTCGCCATTCGTGGATCTTGGGTGTAAGAGAAATTGTTATAATTTTTAGAGGGCAGTCTTTGGTGGGAAAAGAGGTACTCACCCCAAGGAATGACCCAACCGGTAACAGGCTAAAGCCAAGCCCTTCCAAACCGGTATATAAAAAATGCTAGTGTGATTAGTCTCACGTTAGATAGGTGTGAATTCATTGTGGCAACCAAAATCTCCTCCAGTACCCCAGTGGTGCGTTAAAGTCCTACTTAGTAGAGGTGAAAGCCTTGCTTTGAAAGGATTGGGAGAGCCCCCTTAATTGGGAAAATGACTTGATCATAACCACTTGAACGGATGTCCTTATTAACAAATTTTGTTTAGTGGCCAAAAACCTTCTATCTACTGGCTCAAGGAGTCACCCAAGCTCGTGAAGACACCCCACATTACTCACGGTTCATAGTAGAGATAGCAGTTCTTTGGGAAGTAATGACCCATTGAATTCAGAACTTGGTGTGCCTGAGAAGTGAGTGCACTGTAAGGAGGAGCCCGTGCCTCCAAGTTCCTAGGCTGTCCGCTGTGGATTTGCGTGGCTGGATTTTATTATCCTAGTGGGGATTCAACAGATATTGTCCTTGCCAACCTTAGGATTTGTAAGCGTGTTTGTGCATTCATACTAGATTAAATTAGATCAAAATCATCTTTGTCTTGCGTGTGTGTGTTTATGCATTTTTACTTTGCCAAGAACCAGAAAACATCAGAAAAACTAAAACAAACAAAATTCCCTATCATCAAAATAGCAAAATCATCAAAAATTTGACAACCTGCGCATACATTCCAAATTGTTGCGCATACGATTCAAGTTACTGCGCATCTGTCAAAATTTTTTGTGCATTTGTTTCATTTTACTGCGCATATATTACACTGTCCTGCGCATTTACAACAGAGAGCATTTTCACAGGCTTTTGGATTTTCAAAATCACTTTTTCAAATACCCATTTTTGTCTTCAGTAAGATTCTGGAAAAATAGTTACATTACATAGATCTCTGATTTCTAATTTGACCACTTTCATCACTTTTCATCATCATTTCTTCCTCAAGCGTAAAAAAAATCACTTTCTTCTAATCTTAAAATTTTCAGTGTGGTGTTGAAGATTTACCTTATCTATCAGACTTTGACCTTGGTGAGCTTATCATTATCAGGATATATCATCCTTAACCATCAAGCTTACTTAGATTATTGTTTCTTGACCCCAATTTTCAATACTTATCATATCTTTTCTACCAATCATTCTCCATATCTTTTTATCAAGAATCTTTCTTTTCTGCAATCATTTGCATCTGTTTTATGGTTCAAACTCGATCTCAGAAACTCAAACAACCTATTAATCCAGAATCCCTAGACAAAATGGAAGGCAATAACAGCAATGATGAGAATCCTTGGCCCAAATAGCCTCCTAAGAAAGCTAATCCTCTCACATTTGATGACAAACCTACTGATGAGGAACTTAGGGATGCTGCACAAGATCCTAAATTTTTACAAGTCATGGAACAACTTATAGGCTTGGATAAAGAGATGTATTTCCTCATGCTTGCTCAACAAGGAGCTAAGTTACCAAGTGATTTTGATGTTACCAATCTTAGAGAACCAACTCCTACGCAAAATCAAGATATCCTTAAAGGTTCTCAAGATCCTCATGGAGCAAAAGAAATCAATCAACAATCCAATGCTTCTCAAATCAATCAACAATCCAATGCGTCCCATAGTGATCAACAACAAAATGTTTTTCAAAATAATCAGCAACCCAATGATCCTCGACATACTCAACAGTCTAATGTTTCCCAAAACTTGCAAGGAAACACATTATCTTTGGATCCCGTCCTACAACAAATCCAGATGCTTCAACAACAAATTCGTGATATTCAAACTGGATCATCAACTAAGAAGTATTCTTTGGATGATATATGTCTTTATCCTTTTGATAAGAATTTAGCAATGATTTCATTCCCTCCTCATTTTGAGGTACCAAAATTTGACAAATACAAAGGGAATTTGGATCCACAAGACCATATTCGTGAGTTTTGTGCTGCTTGTATTGAAGTTGCTCACAATGACACTTATCTTATGTGACTATTTCCGTGAAGTTTAGGAGGACAAGCCATGGAATGGTTCTCCAAACTTCCCCCTGGCATCAAATCTTTCAATGAGCTTCTTGACAAATTTGTGACTCATTATTCATATAACATCAAACATGAGGTCACTATGCTTGATCTTTGTAATGCGCATCAAAAGAATGGAGAACCTTTCCTTACTTTTTTGCAAAGATGGCGTCAATTATTTTCTAAATATCCACGAATGATTCCTGAACAAGAAAAGATGGATATTTTTGTGCATAACCTTACACCAGAAATGAGTTATAGATTACAATTGCAATGTCCACCAAATTTCAATAAGCTCATAGAAAATGGTATCAAAATTGAGGAAGCCATGGTCCGAAAAGGTGAGATAAAACTTTATTCCAAAGACAATGCTGGATCCTCAAATTCCAATTCCAAACTTATAACTCCAATTCCAACAATGACAAATTGAAATATTGGAATAAAAACAAAAACATTGTCAATGACGGAATTGTTGATAATTGTAATGTCCAACCAACAAAACCTCTTCTAAATCTCACAAGTACGACCAATGCTACTCAAGCTACATACAACAATCAGTTAGCAAGTCAAAATACCACCAAGGATTCACCCAAACCAAGATTGCCTTTTATCTCACCTCGATGAAACTTTACTCCTTTAGGGGAATCTCTCAAATCAGCATTACAGAAGTTTATCACCAAGAAACTCATCATGCTTCCTGAACCGAAGGATTATGAACCTAGAGTGAAGCCTTCTTGGTGGAATGGAAATGATTATTGTGAATTCCACAGAGGAAAAGGACATATAACTAATGAATGTCAAAGACTTAAAAATGTGATCCAAGACTTAATCGAAAGTGGTGAAATTAGTGTTGACGGACATGTCTCGAATGAATCACATATGGCCTTCAAAGATCCACTTCCTGAGCATGAAAAAGGAGGTTCTTCCAACAATAAGGGTGACAACCAAGCCAATTATAATAACACACCCTATAGATATGTTGGTAACATTTCTGACCATCATCCTTCTGCATATTATGCCAATGTTATTACCATCAAGGAAAAATCAGAGAGTCAACCAATCCGTGCTACTACTCGTGCTCAAGCCAAGGTTACTCTCCAAGGAGTCCAGTCTAAACCAAGCACTACTCACAACAAGTCCGTTTATGTTCCAAAGTCCATACCCAATACTTCCAACTAGTACAATCTTTTGGAACAACTCAAAAACACACCGGCCCAGATATCCATCTTAGAGCTTTTGTGTCTTTCTCCATCTCACAAAGATATCCTTGAAAAAGCTCTCTTAGAGACCCACGTTCCAACAACTCTAGATCCTGATCAATTTCAAGCTATGGTAGGCCATTTAACGACCCCACATTATTTATCCTTTACTGAAAATGATGATTTAGCCATTACCCAACCTCATAATGCTCCTTTACATATCGAAGTCCTTGTCTAGATTCACAAGATTAAAAGAGTATTAATAGATGGGGGAGCTGGCTTGAATATTTGCACGTTAAAATTGGTCCTTGCATTGGGATTTTCTAAAAATGTCGTTGATCCAAAAAAGAAAATCACAATAAAAGCCTATGATGAGGAAGAGCGATCATCCAAGGGGTCCATTTTTCTTCCAATTAGAATCGGTCCTATTGTCAAAGATGTATCTTGTCAAGTCCTGGACATGGATCTTGCTTATAATATTCTTTTGGGAAGACCATGGATTCATTCCATGCAAGCTGTGCCATCAACTTATCATCAATGTATAAAATTTCCTCACAATGGTCAGGAGATTCCAATCCTTTTCAATATTGTAGCAATGTGCATATTTCTGATTCTTTGGTTCCCAATAATTGTACTGGATCTTCTACAACTACACCTGGTGACCCTAGTAATATAGCATCAACTTCTAAATCAGACAGGATCAAGATAGATATCAAAGAAAGAAGTATGGGAGAATATACTTTAGGTCAAGCTCTTTGCATCACTGAGTTACCTTTATCTCCTAAATCATATGGTCGATCTTTGATCACTAAACAACAATCAGAACCCCCTTCCACACTTGTTTATAACACATTTATAAATGGGGGCACAATATCCAAAGAGGCAGCTGAGCGTAATGCAAATTATTGGCTTAGGACATAGAAGATTGAAGATGATATTAAACATGATTATATATCCCCTGATGTCTATGGAAAAGGGTATACTTTGCTACAAAAGATGGGATATCAAGGTGCTGGACCTCTAGGGTTACCAAGAGAAGGTGTTATAAAACCAATTTTGCAAAATCCAAATTATCAATGAGATACTACAGGATTAGGATATAAGGGAGAGGGATCACAAGAAACAAAAGGGAAAGTAAAATTGCCACCTTTTCATGAGACATCTAAAGCTCCTGCCTTACAATTCAGAAAGCATGGCATGTATGTAGATCCAAAAAAACAAAGGATAGCTCAAAGAATCATTGATAGTCTTGAGGATAATGATGATTCTGATTCTAATGATTATGAATGGGATTCCTTATCTGATGGTACTGAAGACATAGGAGTCGATGTTGTCCATCAATATAGTAACAATTACCATGAGGGTGAGAGTTCAATGAGTGACTCACTAGGATTGGTCCCACGTAATCTAATCATGTTGATCGTGAGCGAAATGAGCGTTATCTTGTGACAGATAATTCAAAGGAGAGTATGGAAATAGACCTTGTTGATACTATCATAAACCTTAGCAACTTTTCCATCAATACCATCTCTGCTTTTGAAATCAACCCAAATGATCCAATGCCCCTTGTTTGTCCTAACCTTATTGATTGGGATTCTCTCGATCACCCAGAACTTGATGTCTTCCATAATGATGATGCAATCATTGACTATCTTTGTACCAGGGATCATTTACCACTAGGGGATCACAAGTCAGGATTTCCAATAGAACTCAATGACATGGCCTATTTTGGAGAGAGTGCCAATCCTTTCAGTCATAAAAATATAAAAATAATCAGTAGATCTAATGGTGAAAACCACTCAGTGGCAGTATTAGATCCAAAAATAGTAAAAAGAAAAGACGCATCTGATGGTGAAAACCTCTCTGAGGTGCCTGACGATGGAAGGATTGACACTCTTCCAAACTATCTAGATCGAGAGCAATCTGCCATTCTTATAGAACTAACAGTACCACTTAATATTGGAACAGAGGAGTCTCCACGCATCCTCAAGGTAGCAACATCCTTGACAGAATCAGAGAAAGAAGCTTTTGCAAAATTCTTCAGAGAATGACAAATCAACTTTGCTTGGTCCTACGCTGATATGCCTGGTTTGGATCCCAATCTCATTATGCATCATTTATCTATCAAACCAGGTGTAAAACCAGTTAAGCAGAAGCTCCGCAAAATGCATCCTCACATTGCTCTAATGGTGAAAGAAGAATTGAAAAAGCTCCTAGATGTTGGATTCATTCGGGCTATTGATTATGCTGAGTGGATTTCAAATATTGTCCCGGTTTCAAAACCAGACAAGTCTATCAGGATTTGTATTGATTTTCGAGATCTAAATAAAGCTTGTCCTAAAGATGACTTCCCTTTACCAAATATTGATATGATTGTTGACCTAACAGCTGGACATGAGATGTTATCATTAATGGATGGATTTTTTGGCTATAACCAAATCAAGATTGCACTAGAAGATTAGGAAAAAATTGCTTTTACTTGTCCGTGGGGTACATACTGCTGGAATGTAATGCCTTTTGGCCTCAAAAATGCTGGAGCAACTTACCAAAGAGCCATGACCACGATCTTCCATGACATGATGCATACCATCATGGAAGATTATGTTGACGACATTTTAGCAAAATCCAAAGATAGAGTTGGTCATTTGAGAGTGTTAGACAAAATATTCACCCGGATGGAAAAATATCAGATTCGACTCAATCCAAAGAAATGTGCATTCGGGGTCACATCTGGCAAACTATTAGGGTACATTATCTCAGCTAAAGGAATCAAAGTAGATCCAAAAAAGGTTAAAGCAATATTGGAGATGGCTTCCCCCACTAACATCAGTCAGCTAAGATCTTTACAGGGGCGTCTTCAATCAATCCAAAGATTTGTTTCTCAATTAGCAGATCGCAGTCATCCTTTTCAACATTTGCTGCATAAAAATATCTTATTCCAATGGGATGATAGGTGTGAGGAAGCTTTCAATAAAATCAAATAGTATCTAGTGAATCCTCCAACTCTGATGTCACCAATTCCAGGCAAGCCACTCTTGCTCTACATTTCAGCCACAACAGCCTCACTAGGTGCTCTTCTCGCTCAGCAAGATCATGAAGGAAAAGAAAAAGCCATTTACTACATCAGTCGCACTCTAGTGGGATATGAATTAAACTATTCTCCTATTGAAAGAGCATGTCTAGCTATTGTCTTTGCTTCACAAAAGTGGCAACATTACATGTTGTCACATTCTACTCAGCTTATTGCAAAGATTGATCCTTTAAAGTATTTGTTAAGCAAGACTACATTGACAAGCAGGTTGGCTAAGTGGGTCATGCTACTTAGTGAGTTTGATATTGAATATGTAGATAGGAAGGCTATCAAAGGTCAAGTGATCACAGATCAACTAGCAGACGCTCCATTAATGGATGACCAACCTATACATACAGAGTTTCCTGATGCTCATATCTTAGCTTTGACCACGCAAACATGGAAATTATACTTTGATTGCTCATACACTCAATAGGGTTCAGGAGCTGGTATACTTTTTATCACGCCACAAGGATACACTATTCTAAAATCTTTCAAGTTGTTATTTCCTTGCACTAATAATGTGGCAGAATATGAGGCTTTGTTGATTGGTTAAAAATGGCTTTACAATGGAATGTATCTGAAATAAATGTCTACGGAGATTCTCAGTTGATTGTTAATCAGGTTAATGATGATTATCAGACCAAAGATGATAAGTTATTGCCATATAAACATATGGTGGATGACTTCAAAAAGTATTTCTCTGTCATCACTTTTGAGCAGATTCCTCGGCATGAAAACAAGGCTGCTGATGCCATGGCAACAATTGCTTCTTTATTTGATATCGAAGATGCCAAGGCCCGTTTTGAGTTCTTGGTGGAATCCCTGACTTGTCCTTCATATGATGACCCTGATACGAGTATTATATGTCATCTGATTGGACATGACTCCCCAACCTATGGAAAGATCTATTCTTACCTCAAAGATAACACTTTACCTCCCAACCTATCCCGCAATCAAAAACAAACTTTTCTCTGCCAAACCTCCCGCTATATTTTACTATCTGACACCCTTTATCGGTGAGGTTTTGACGGTACTCTCCTGCGATGTCTCAAACATGATGAAGCTCAACTTTCCTTACGGGATGTACATGAAGGTATATGTGGGACACATTCGAGTGGTCCCTCTTTGGCTAAGAAACTCATGCGTATGGGTTATTATTGGCCTACCATGGAAGCAGATTCCTTTCATTTTGCTAGGGCATGCAAGAAATGTCAGATACATGGAAACCTTATCCATGCTCCAGCACAAGAGTTACATGCTTTTACAACTACTTTTCCATTCAGTCAGTGGGGACTTGACCTCATGGGCGCTATCAATCCTCCATCTTCCAATGGTCACAAATGGATCCTCACTGCCACAGAATACTTCACTAAATGGATTGAGGCTGTTCCATTGATTACCGCCACAGGGAAACAAATATCCATGTTTATCTTAAACTAATGTATCATCTACAGATATGGTATACCTATGTATCTCATTACTGATCATGGGAAACGGTTCCAAAATCAGGACATGGATGAACTGTGCACCAAATTCCACATTACCCACAACTATTCCACCATCTACTATCCTCAAGGAAACAGCCAAGCTGAGGCGTCCAACAAAACAATTGTTAAAATCCTACAAAGACTGTCAATGCCGCTGGCCGTGATTGGCATCTTCAACTTAATCCTGCCTTATGGGCTTACCGCACCTCCATCCGAACTCCTGCTGGAGCCACTCCATACTCCCTTGTTTATGGATCTGAAGCAGTCCTGCCCCTCGAGGTCGAGTTGCCTTCACTTCGTGTTACTCTTAAAGATTTAATTCCTGATGAAGAGTATAGAGTTGCATGCTTGACTGAATTGGAACTCCTAGATGAACGCCATCAGTGCGCCTATGATCATTTGAAAGTTTATCAGCAGCGTCTGTCCCATCAGTATAACAGCAAGGTAAAGATCAGAGACTTTCAGTTAGGTGACTTAGTCCTTCGAGAAAATCCAAAGAATCAACAACACCGTGAAAAGAAGGGTAAGTTTGAACCTAATTGGTTAGGACCTTTTGTGATCACAGCAGTCTATGGTTCTGGAGCTTATCAATTATCTACACCTGAAGGAGATCCCTTGGATGAGCCTCTTAATAGTATCCATCTCAAGAAGTTTTATCCTTGAAATCCCAATGCAAGGGGTATGTATATAGGCTGTATATATTTTCTGTAAATGAAAAATAAAAAATAAATACAAAAAAATCACAAAATCAAAAGAAAAACTGCAATAAAAGCATATGGTGAAAACCTGGACACAGGCGCTATATGTGACAAATTAGCTCCTCTATCTATTAGGCTTCTTTTAGTGTGTCCGTTCATTGTATATATCCATAATAAAATGGTTAGTCAGTCCTCATCCTCGCCATGTATATATCATAATAAAATGGCCCTTTCATGCACCATTCCTTGTATTTATCCATAATAAAATCCGATCATAGCTTGATCTTTTGTCAAGGTCTTCACCCTACTCTTGTTGTGTCTTTTCTTCATTCATAATAAGTCAGTCCATCACCTAGCTGGGGGCATGTCCTTGACCTAGTTTGGGAAGTGGATCTATGATAGTCGTGACTCTTCGAGGACATAATGGAGTTATTTTCACCAGGCAAGCAAACATAATCAAATGTCCTTTTACAATGATCTCTTCATGCTGAATCCAAATCTATGATCTATTCTTCGACACATGACTACTTATCTCTATATCTTGCCTATACATCATCACTTGAATTGATCAACATGTCCCACATCAATCTTTTTGGCAAAAGAAATGTATATTCATGACAGGCATGTTAGACTGGTTTGTTGTAGATTATGCATTCATATCTGGATTTCATTGTTATCATGTTTCCTATGCTATTCCGGGATATCTTTTGACATGAGTTTGAAACTCCCATATGTCATTGATTAGAATAGCTGGGATGGAGCATGGTATTTTCTTTGATTGCTGTTTGTGGGGTATTTTCTGATGAAATCAAAGGATCCAATAATTTGGGGTGTCTGTGTATAAGTGCCTTCATCCATTTCATAGTATGAACAACATAAACATCATGTTGTTCTGCAAATACTATTTAGGGTGATACGTCATCACATACCTCGACTCCAAATATTTGTTCCTTGATTGCGGGGGAAATATTCCTTGTCTGTTACGCAAATGAAACTCAGGTCATCTCGGTTCAATTATACCTAGATGCTTGTCAAGTTTGCAATATTAAACTCCATGCAAAAAGTGCTCAGGTCATCCTAGTTTAATTATACCATGATGCTTGCATTTTCTTGCAACATAACGAGCTCAATGATGAAAATCAAATTCCAGTTATTATGAAGTTCTAAGATGTTACATGAAGTTGTGGAGATACTCATTTCATATTTCATTTTGCATTGCATATCAGTGCTCCTTTTATAGGGATTTATAGGTTACCTTTCTTATTAGGTTATCTGTTTTCTTAGTCTATTCTTCTTGTGTCAGATACATTGTTATTTAAGTTGAGGACATTTGGATAATCACACATATTATGACTTCTTTTGCATTTAACACTTAACTCACTTAGAGACATAATTTATCTTCATTAGGAGTGTTCATTTATATATAATTTGGTCATTTACTATAGCTATAGTTTCATCTCATCGTGTTATCCGTTATTACATTTAAATCATCATCATTTATTACATTAGATATCATTTGCATTATCTCATTCATTTCATATTCATTATCCACATTGTTCATCACGAATATTGCATTGTTAATCACATGGCATTCATAAATTCATTTAAGACGTCCATTTATGTCACCATCATATGATTATTAACCATTAAGCATCAACAAAATCAAAACATGCATATAAATCATTTTGCATTCTAAGACATGCATTTTAGCAATCTAAAAGTACATCATCACATCCTACATATGTCAGTACGCACATGTATATAAATCATTAAAGAAAATCATGATAGAACTGCATCACATACAATCCATAACACAACAAAAATATTCGAATGTCCAATGATATAAATCAATAACAATGTGTCTATAGTCAATGTGTCTGTCAAGTCAAAATATAATAATACAATGAATCATAATGATACAATCGTGTATACAATGATCTCTCATACATCTATGAACCACTACCTCCAGACTCTGTATGTCGCTGTCTACATGATGCAATGTGCCCCTGTGCTGCTGCACTCCCTGATGCTGAGGATCCACCCTGACGTCCTGAACTTGTCGGTGCTCTAGGAGGACGTGATGATACCCCTCCACTGCCAGCTGGTGCCTGTCACTCATGTGCTGCTGCTCTGATGCCAACTGAGCTCTCTCTATAGCTCCTGATCCACTGATCCCTCGGGACTGCCTGTCTATATGTCTCTCGCCAGTAGGATATCTCCTTCCCAGCCTGTATCATGGCTTTCATGATATCCCCATGACGAACTAGGTCCTCAGTCCTCTGTAGCTCATCCAGAAGCATCTCTGCCTCCCTGAGTCTCTCCACCGCTGAATCTCTCTCTCCTCGCAACACATCCATTTGTCTACCCATCCTCTCAATCTATCTCTCCAGACCTGCAACCCGGTCTACCTCTACCTAGATAACTACTACTCGAACTAGCAGTGCGTCAATATCAAGCTCCTCCTCCGCAGCATCTCTATGTAAATAGGGATCCTGTCCCCCAATGTCCATGTCTACCTGCTCAGCCTGTGCCTGTATGTCTGGCATCTCCACATCTGGCTCATCCTGTCTACCACCCTGAGCCACGTCAACCTAAGCCACATCCACCTGTGCCTGCCCCTGTGCCTGTACCTGTACTACAGTAATTGGTATCTGTACTGCAGCCACTGGTCTCTGTACCTACGTGACTGGTACCTGTAATGGTGCTCCTACAGCTGGCTATGCTGGTTGTGCTGGCGGTTGTCTCCGTCCCTGTCCCCTCTGCCTCACTCCACCTCCTCTCATCCGTGGGCCAACTCTCCCTCCATCTCCGCCACCATCTCCACCACCTCCATCTCCACCTCCATCTCCACCACCTCCATCTCCACCTCCATCTCCTCCTCTCCCTCATCCCGTCCTATCTCGACCTCGCTGCCTCCCCCGATGTCTATCTGTTGGATCTCTCTCTGGAGGTCTCGCTACTGGATCTGTAATCCATGGCACAGGATGATCTCTCAAAAATTGCTCTAAATCCGCAGTCATCCTAGGGTCAACCACTATCTATCTCATGGACCATGCCTAGTATGGTGCATCCAAAAACTCCTACCGCGCTACATCAAATGATGCCATGGGTCCGCAATCCCGTCTGTCCTGGTGTGTCCGTGCAAACTCAGTCACTCCCTGGGGCATACCCTGTATCCTGCCAAATTGTTGCAGAACCTGGCTAACCAGCTGTCTCTCAATAATAAAGGGTGTCTGCCCTATTAGCCATCGCGCCTCAAAATAAAAACCAAGCTGCCACTCATTGTCCCATGGCTCGCACCCAAGATAGGGTCTCCATGTCATTGTGTCTAGTGTGTCAAAAGTGTAGCGCCAAAACTCTAAATGTCCTAGTTTTGCCTGAGACAAAACTGAGGAGTATAAATGAATATAGGGCTGCCCTGCACCCCGAAACTAAATCACTACTAGTCTGGTCACTACAATGTGCTCCCATACCCAAACATGGAGCAGTGTCACCCCTGCTGATAGAGATGCACTCCCGTGGTACACCACCTGATGTAAATCATGGTATAAGTGTGCTAATAAACACACACCCCAAGCAAATCGGGTCCCCTCCATCACCCGCTGTAATGTCCGGCCCCACCCAACTACAAATCCGTGTGACCTCCGATCCGGGCATACGAATCCCCCAATAGCGCCTGCTAGAACCACTGGAAGAGGGTCATACATGTCGATCATCTCCTCTTAGCTAATCTCCCCATCCTCTATGTCATCATCTCTAAAGACAGCTCTACACTCTGTGACTTCGCCGTGTCGATCATACTGCACTAACTCTCCTATGATGGGAAGCCAGAGGATGTGATATACATCCTCTAGTGTCACTATCATCTCCCCTGTCGGAAGATGGAACGTACTCATCTCTGAGTGCCATCTCTCAGCTAAGGTGGTCATCATGCTTAGATTCACCTAAATCTCGGGCATGTAAATCACATGGTACAGTCCTAATGCTCCTATCACCGGTCTCTCTGTCTCTGATAATCCTGGTCTCAGGTTCTGTGTGACGGGATATCTCTCCCGTGACATCAGAACATCTGTGATATCCTCCTATTCAAGTCAACAACAATCAACCTATCAAATTTTGATAAACTGATCTATCAATCTATCTATCCTATCATATCAATTTCAAACATGTTTATCACGTGTTTCAACAGACGATTCTATCAATTGTCTATTTTAGACTGGCTAACTAGCGAACATGCTACAATGTTGCCAATCTTGATCCAATCGATCACAATCAACCGCCAACAGATCAAATCGGCTTATCGACATCACGTTTGACCTAATTGACTATCCATCATGACTAAATTCTAGTACCCAAAAACATATGCGCAGCATTGAAACATGCATGCACAACTTTATTTCACATTTGCGCAGGTTTTTACCAATGCGCAGTCTTCATCCACATTTGCGCAACATTTCTAGGTATTTGCGCAGTTTTATACATAGGCGCACTTTTAATGACCATTTGCGCAGCTTTTCCTAACAAATGCACAACAAGTATCTATGCGCACTTTTATTATATGCTTGCGCAGTACTGTTCCACTCCTAGTATGAATGCGCAAATCTCCCTAACGTATGCGCAGAAACTTTGATTTTCTGCGCAAACGTTAAAATTTGCTGTGCGCATTCATCCTACGCCTAGAAAAAAATAAAATTCCTACTCTAATCTATCATTTTCTCTACCCTAAACAAGTTCTAAATCTAATCTAAGATGCATCAAATCATGGAAATACAGAGTAGGATCGAGTCACCTACCAGTTCACCCGAATCGAGTGGTCGCTGGAAGCGTCTGAATCTCTCGAAGCGGTGATCTGACAAGGGGAAAGGCATCCTGGCGGCTTTGCTCTTCTCTCTCTCGTGCTCTAATCTCCAAATGACAAGTGTGCACAATGAGCCCATTGTGGACCCCTTGGCCGTATTTATAGCTTGTGGACCCGATGTGCTTGGTGTGTGGATCCTACCTACCATTTTTTCTATTCAACCCTGTTTTCATCCATATTTCTTCCCGTTCTTTCGTGAGATTGATTAGACAACCCCATAAAATAATAAATAAATAAATAAAATCTTTTTACAAAATTCAAATAATCTTTTTTTTCAATCAATCTCTCGAGGGGGCATCCATAGGTTGTCTAAGACATTGTCTGAGGCAGGGGCAAAAATGCTTGATTTTTCTTTGAAACAGTGTGACCAGCACATTATTTCAAAAAGGGGCAAAATGTATACACCTAAAAATGGCTTCATTAATTAATTAAATATTTATTATTTAATTATTATTGACTTGATAAATTAATTAAATATTTATTATTTAATTAATATTTGTTTCCTCTATTTATTAAGTAAATTATTCAATTTATTTAATAAATTCACTATAGTCTAATTCTATATCCTAAGTCTTCTAAATAGTCTATTAAAAGTGATTTAATTAAATACACAATCACCTAAATATGACTGAATCCCCTAGTCCACTTCATCCACCTAGTCACCTGACACATCACCTTGGCTAAGATAAATAATTATTATTAATTATTTATTCATAATTATCCTCACCCACACATGTCCTATTCTTAAGGGCTATGTGGCCTCATAGGACTTGGTCTCATGACCACATGTCCTCTCAACAACCAAGTCAAGAGACCTTCCCTATTCCTAAGGGGCTTCTCAAGCCACCTCTAAGGGTCAAAGGTGACTCATGGGACACTTGTACAAAGAGTCCTCATGAGGAAAAGGTCTCTCCCCCTTTCTCTCTTTGGTCTTTGTGAGACACTTGACATGTGTCTTTCCCTTCCACCTTCTTCTCCTCCATGTCAATGTGAGAGGAACATCATCCCTATTCTTCCTCTCACATTCCAACTACATCCCCCTTTCTCTCAACTCTATCAACTAAGTCAATTCTAGCCCTAGGATCTTCCACCTTTCATTCTCAACCGTAGGATCATGCCACCTAGGCGTAGATTCTCCAAAACTCTATAAAAGGAGCCTCATTTGCCCTTTGTGGGCTAATAGAAAATAAGGATTTTTGAGAACAAGCATCCAAGCAATCAAGCATCCAAGTAATCAAGCAAACAAGCATTTTCATTATCATCCCCATCATTTGCATTCCATTTCATTAGATTTGCATAAGCTATTGTGCATCCATTTCACTCAATCTTCACACTTTGGAAACATCTTGGGAAAAGGGCTTCATTTGGAAATCTGAGAGCTCAACATCTTCAAGAAATCAAGGTTAGGAGGGTAATGGAGACAAGCTACATTTGTAGGTGAAGGTAAAATTATTATTTTGGCTTCATTGTTTATTGCATTCTTCATTGTAGTTTGCTTATTAGATAGATTTGTTAGCTTCCTTTAGTTAATTCATCATTTAGAATAGTATCCAACTAATTTGCATACAAAAACCATTTCAGAAATATTGATTGAACTAGCTGAATGGGATAAAGAGAAGAAGAAATGGACAAATCTAATTGATTAGATGATAGAGATAGAACATTATGGAGTGTCCAAATTTCTCATTAAAAAACTAGTTCACGGTTTGAATGAAGAGGTTCTTTATGTTTCTGTTAAAAGCATTAAGTGGCAAAACTCTATCATTAGAGGAGGATACGAAGGAGAAACCCGTTTGCTAAATGAGCTAAAAGGATTGATAGACACAATGTAGAAGGACCTGAAGTGTCTAAATATCACACTGATGGATGAAGGAACCCAGGACATCAAGAAGGCTTAGAAAATGGCTCAAGAGTTTGAGGTAGGAATAACGACAATCAGGGACATCAAGCATCTCATGACTTAAGATCTCACATCTGTAGCCAATATTGAGGCTATGTTGGTAGTGTGTATGGACCACTTGGAGTCCCATAAGTTAAGGTTGATTCAGGTGTGTAAACATAAAAAGGTTCTCGGATAGAGAATTATTCACATCAACCTACCACACCATGCCACTATAATCAGCGCATCACTTGCCCACAAGGAGTGGAAAAAGGCTCATGCATATGGGTCTTCTCAAAGCTAAACCAAAAGTGTCTAGCTCAGCCACGACTAGTGATCATACCCCACTAATCCTAGGTCCTTGTTTTTAGTTTTTCAGTTTAACCTATTTTTAGTATATTTTTAGTTGTCTTAAAACAGTGCTTGGCCGAAACTCTAGGAGTTTTCAAAAACATTATTATTTTTGGTATGATGTAACCGATGGCTATATAAAGCCAGGAAAAAACTTTTAGAAGGGATGATGATAGTTTATTTTTCTTAGTAATTAGAATAGTTTGAATTTTGTGGTGTTTATGTAAAGACTTTCGATTAGATTTCTGAATCAATAAATGGAAAAAACTTACCGATATAAATCTGTTAGTTTATGCCTGTGAGTGGGTCTCTGTTGGGATATCTTACATTGGACAGAATTTCTTGATTGGATATCTTCTATTTTCTTTGAATCTTAATTGAAGTTATGTCTTTAGATTTGTGTAGTGCATGTTGATTAAAGTCTATGAGCTCTAGATTATTAAGTTGCTTATGATTCCAGTAATTATGTCATATTGATGGAAATTACTGTGTATGCCTTATCAACTTTCTGGTTAAAAGTTTGATGATTGTAGAAATGCATTACTCTATTTCTTAAAAATTCATTGAAACTTATATTGGGAGCTGTACCATAATTCTAAGGATTAAATATTTCATGTTTTAATCCAACTGTTGGTAAAGAGTTAGTGTTTCTTGGTGGGTTATAGAGTGTAGAAACAAAACTGAATAAGAGACAAATTCATTTACTAACAGATTTTTGGTGACTCTACTGGGGAGCCAAACTAGTAAGCCAGTGTCTTGGCTTGGTTTAATGTATAATCATGGTATTACTTGCTAATTTGATACCTAGCCAAGCCGAAGTTCCCCTAGTCCTACAACTTGATCTGCATTTTCTAGATACCCAAGAATACATTATTGCAGATCTAAATAACCTGGCTTGGAAATTAAGAACAAGTAATTAGCAGTACAAGCAAGTTCGATTGGTGATAGAGGAAGAGGAAGAAATCGGTGAATGGTTGAGAGGTCTCCCCGTAGCTCAGGAAGTTGCAGTAGTTGATAGAGCAGTACAAAGACCATAAATCTGCCAAACTGGAGCCTAGACCTTATACCAGGTCTCAACGAAAGGAGGGAATCTTTGATTATATTTTCAAGGAACTAAAAAATCTTGAAATATCAAAATTCTGTGCCCCTAAGAAAAAATCCCAAAGTAGACCATCTTCTCCTCCTAAAGAATCTTTCAGTTCATCTACTAAGACCTATGATTGCAAAGCATTAACTCTATCAAGAATTCAAGCCCCTCTATCTTAACTATTTATCCTACAACAATTATGGCCCAGCCTTGGGGAGCAGCAGTAGGACCCCTTAACCTAGGAGGAAATCTTAATTTGGCTAAGGGAGCCCGAGAAATACTACCCAAATTTTATGGAGATGGGAAAGTAGCAATAGAAGATCATCTTAATGCTTTTAATACTGCATGTGGGATTTTGGCCATCCAACATGAAGATGTTTTCGTCTGACTCTTTGTACAAACTCTTTTTGAGTCGGTTGCGGACTGGTTCTATCATTTGCCTAATGGCCAAATTACAGACTGGAATAGTATGAAAAATGCTTCTGAAGCTCATTTCAAGATTTTATTAGATGAGCATTCTCTTCTGGTGCAATTGATTCAACTTAAGAAGGAGGTGCATGAGCCCATGAGGGAGTTCATAGCTAAGTTAAATAAAATCATCCATAAAATCCCACAGGCGAAGAGACCCACCGCTGAGAATCAGAAAGATTTCTTTCAAAATGCCATGCCACCTGAAATTGGTTTCATTTTAAGAAGAGAAAGAGTGGCTAATTTACAAGCGGCTCAAGATATGTCGGTTGAGTTAGAAGATGACCTAATCACCATGGGGAAATGGAGGAAAGATTTCCAAGTACCCAATACACAAAATGCATCTTCCTCTGATCCCATGTTGCAAAGATTAGTAAATGATGTGATTACCATCAAGAGACAACTTCCCAAAAGCAATACCAATCCCCCTCTTTTGTTACGAGATATTCCCAGAGGAATACCTGATCAAGCTGGACCTAGTCACAAGTCTCAAAATGATCTCCCATGTGATAAAAATCTACTGGAAGCTCCTCCTAGAAGAGCTAATATGTGTACCTTTCATCTTACCAATGATCATGATGGAACCTCTTATCCATAAATGATTCGGTCTATGCAGATGCATGTGAACTGGGAATTGGCTGAAGAATCACCTGGAGATGTAGAAAGTCCTCAGTTACCTAGCGGCTCCAAAAATTATTATATAGAATATCAATCTGACTCTGAGTGAGGAGGAAGTATTCTGGCAACTCTACAGGACCCAGCATGTACTGTGTTAACCAGAGGTTACCAAAATTATCAAGCCACTAACACACCATCAACATCACAACGATGGGATAAAGGTAAAGATTCTTTGCAAAAATCATCAACTTTTAAAAATACTATTTCTAAAGAAGATGAATCATTGAAGAAAAAAAATTCTAGTACTTCTTTTGATATTGTTGATTTTTGTGAAAGTTCCAAGATTCGAGTCTCCCCTGCCGAGTATCTTAGAATGAACCCAAAAGAGTTGGAAAGACTTGTTAAATATGTTAAATCAGGCCAACCTCCTACAAATCATTTGATTAAGGAGACTACCAATGCAGCCATGTCAGAACATACTATTCTGGCTACCCAATCTACCAAAGATAAGAGTCCTCCTGTAGGATTAAAACCAGAGCCTTTTTATTTGTCTTTCTTTATTCATGGCTTTAAGTTGAATAATTGTGTTGTAGATTCAGGGACATGTGACAATATCATGCCTTCTTCAGTAGCCAAAGCTCTGGATCTTCCCTGAAATGCAACCTTTGGTCAATGTTATACCCTAGATGCAAAACAAGTCCCATTAGTTAGAAAAATCAAAGATCCCCAAGTAGCCCTTAAAGCATACCTTAGTAAAAATATCAAACTAACCATACTTGTAGCTGATATCCCAGCTAGTTATGGTATGCTTCTAAGCAGAACTTTCTGTCGGGATCTTGGAGGAGAGATCAAGCTTGACTGGTCTCAAGCAATTATTCTAGTTGGAGATAAAAAGGTTGTCTTACAACCAGAGGGAAAATTAAAATATACTGTATTCCCATATGAAGATCCTAAATCTCAGATACTTTATCAAGAATCTAAATTTAGAAATTATATGATTGCATCCATACCAGACATGAATGATGAAGTAACTGACAAGTCTGATGGCCTTTGGACTTTGATGGCAGTTGTGCCTATGTTGGTTATGGAGTAGGAGTTGTATTGATATCACCAGAAGGAGACCTTTTCCCACAAGCTTTTAAGATGGAATTTAATAACACAAACAACACTATTGAATATGAATCTCTCTTGCTCGGTATTGAGGAAGCCAAGAAAATGGGTATAAAAATACCCAGAGCTAGAGGAGATGCAGAACTAGTTGTGAGACAAGTGAGAGGGATGTATTCAAAAAATAATGAGAGACTCAAACATTATAGGAATCATGTTTGGGATGAAATTGAAGAACTCAAAGCCTTCTCTACAAAGGCCATTCCCAAAGAGTTAAATAGAAGAGTTGATTCCCTATCAATTTCTTCCTCCTTGCTGTTACATTATTCAAATTTCAAGGATAGTTCTTACAAAATTGAAATGGTGTACATGCCAAAAGTTCCAGATAATGCTGAGCATTGGCAAGTTTTTCAAGATGATAAACAAATTGATAAATTCTTGTAGTTGGCAAAAGTTTTTAGTACCACCTTCTTTGAAGGATCTTCATCAACCTATGATGAGTTTTTTCCAGATAAGGTAACAGATGAAGGGATTTTTCAATTAAAAGGGAACCATATTCCCAAGGGGCTTGTTTCTCTTGAAAGCCAACTTGATAGATATGATGCTCTGAAACATGCACCATCCCATCAAGAAGACACAATCAAAGGTGATTATGAGAAGATAGATATAGGGGAAAAAGAGGAACCCAAATGTATAAATTTGGGCAAATGTTGTGCTCCAAATGAGAAGTGGAGATTTGTCAATTTGTTGAGGGAATATTGTATGCACCCAAAAATGGTCGCCTAGACTTTGGGCCCCATTTATTTGATTTATCAATCCTGAATCAGTTTTATCAATAATCAATATTTTTCAACATTATCAATTTCTTGATCAAATCTTAATTTCGATCATATATTGGATTTTTATCCTATGGGCTAACCATTTTATCCTAAGTCTTTATTTAATTAAAAGGAATATTTCCTCCCCTTTTATTAAATAAAAAGCCCCCACTTTCTTCTTATCCTATGTTGCACAAATAAAGCATTATTCCTATTTTATAAAAAGGAGAAAAGCACTTTTTGTCTCATATGGACATAAAGTCAACTCCTATTTTCTCATTGGAGGATACTTGTGCACATGGATTGCTCCTCTTTCAAGCTCCACCGTTGATTGAGACTTTTGCCTCTTAATCTCCATGGTCCATTCCTTTGCATTTCTTATAAAAGGAGAGCTCTCTCCTTCATTTGCATATCTATCTCTTTCATGCTAATGTTATGCTGCAGGTTTTCTAGGTTATGTGGAGCTTATTGAAGGCATTCTACATCAAGCTTTGAAGACTTGCTTTTCATTGTTGCATCTCATTTAGTTGCATATTTCCTTTGTTTAGTTGCATAATCATGGCATATTAGCTTAATTTTCCTTTTATGCAATAGATTTAGTTCACATAGCTTAATTAGGAAGGTTGTAATCCTTTGTATTTCCTTTCAATAGCTTAATTTGTACTTTCATTTTCATAGCATAGCTTGCACATTTGCATTCTCATTCTTAGCTTGCATTGCATTGCATTTCCATTTGATTCATTGGAGATATTGGCATTGTTACCCTTGTCTTTATATTTGAATCTCTCATTGTGTGGTTGACTAGCAAGGTCACTAGTTTGTAGCTCTAGCTGAGAGCAAATTCATCATAGTCCCTTGCAACTCCATGCATAGAGAGCTATGGATCTCTTTGTGAGCGCTTATTCTTGAGTTTCCTTGCATGTAAGGATTCATAGAAGTGCACAACTTTTGTGTGTACATTTTTGGCGCCCACCGTGGGGCGCCAAAAATGTATGGATCAAAAGTGACCACACTTCTATGAATCATTACATGTAAGGAAACTCAAGAATGAGCCATCACAAAGTGATCCATAGCTCTCTATGCATGGAGTTGCAAGGGACTATGATGAATTTTCTCTCAGCTAGAGCTACAAACTTGTGACCTTGCTAGTCAACCATACAATGAGAGATTCACAATGAAGACAAGGGCAAGAGTGCCAATATCTTCAATGAAATCAAAGTATGCAATGCAATGCAAATCCAAATGAGAATGCGAACTATTCTATGGAAATGAAAGTACAAATTAAGCTATTGAAAGGAAATACAAAGGATTACAACCTTCCTAATTTAGCTATGTGAAGTTATCTATTGCATAAAAGAAATTAAGCTATGAAATAAAGCTATGGATGCTATGATAATGCAAGAAATGAAGTCTAAACTATGAAGCAATGAGGAAATCCAAGAAAAGCTTGATGTAGCAATGATCTCCAAAAGCTCCAAATGCACCTAGAAAACATGTAGCATAACAATAACATGAAAGAGATGGATATGCAAATGAAGGAGAGAGCTCTCCTTTTATAAGAAGTGAGGAGAAATGGACCATTGAAATTAAGAGGCAAAAGACTTAATCAACGGTGGGGAAAAAAGGAAGCTTGATCCTTGTGCACAAATATCCTCCAATGAGAAAATAGGAGTTGACTTTTGTGTCCATATGAGACAAAAAGTGATTTTCTCCTTTTTATAAAATAAGAATAATGCTTTATTTGTGCAACATAGGATAAGAAGAAAAGTGGGGATTATTTATTTAAATAAAAGGGGAGGAAATATTCCTTTTAAATAAATAAAAGCTTAGTTTAAAATGGTTAACCCATAGGATAAAAATCCAATATATGATTGAAATTAAGACTTGATCAAGAAATTGATAATGTTGAAAATATTGATTATTGATAAAACTGATTCAGGATTGATAAATCAAATAAATGGGGCCCAAAGTCTAGGCGACCATTTTTGGGTACATACAAATATAGGGATACCTTTGGTTGGTCCTACCATGATCTTAAAAATTTCAAAGGTGAAAAATTCCAACATCAAATCCCTCTCAAGTCAGGCACCACACCTTTTAAATAGAAGCTGAGAAACTATAATCCAAAAGTTTTTGAAGCAATTCAAAAAGAAGTAGAAAAAATGCTGCAAGCTTGTATTATTTATCCTATTCATCATTCCACCTGGATTGCAAACATAGTCCCTGTTAGAAATAAAAATGGTGAGATAAGGATCTGTGTGGATTTTAGAAATTTGAACCAATGTAGCCTAAAGGATAATTACAGACTTCATGTCATGGATCATATTTTACAGACTGTAGCAGTTCAAAAATGAAGTCAATGCTAGATGGTTTCTCTGGCTATAATTAGATCAAAGTGGTTGATCAAGATCAACACAAAATAATATTTACCACTCCTTGGGGTACATATGCTAATAATAGAATGCCTTTTGGCTTGATAAATGCGGGTGCCACATTCTAACGTGCAATGAATTCTTCTTTTAGCCATCTGCTTAATAAGGTAATAGTTGTCTATCTAGATGATCTTACAGTTTTTTCCAAAAGGCATGGAAATCATTTAAGGGATCTAAGATCAGTTCTACAGAGATGCAAGGAGCATGGCATTTCACTAAACCCAAAAAATTCCATCTTTGCAGTCACAGAAGGGAAATTATTAGACCATATTGTGTCAAAAGAAGGGATCAAGATTGATCCTAAAAGAGTTAAATCAATTCAACAACTTGGTTTTCCTTCAAACAGAACTGGCGTTAAATATTTCTTCAGGAAAACCAATTTCCTTAGAATATTCATCCCTAATTTCATTGAAAGAACCAAGCATATGGTAAGTCTTTTGAGTGAGAAGAACCCTTTCAAATGGAGCGCAGAGGCTATCAAAGTATTTGATGACATTAAGAAAGTTATAACAGATGCACCCACTTTAATAAATCCAGATTGCAAGAAGGATTTTATAATACACTGTTATGCCTCAGAACATACAGTGTCAGGAATATTATTGCAAAAGAATGATAAAGACAAAGAAGTGCCAATCACTTTTATTCAAGCATCCCTCTCAAAAAACATGAGTTAAACTATCCTTTGGTGGAAAAGTAAGCATATGCAGTGGTGAAAGCGGTGAAATCTTTCAGATTCTATATTTTACATTCTCACTCAATTGTTTATGTACCTACTTCTGTTGTTAAAGATGTCCTTACTCAAAAAGAAATAGGGATGAACAACTGAGCCACTTGGATTTCTAGGATTTAGGAGTTTGATTTAGAAATTTTTCCTACTAAGTTGGTTCGGGGTCAAGGATTATGCAAACTTATGTCCCAGTAGGAGCCTGATAGCAGTATGCCCTCAGTTCTCTTTGTCAGTCTTTGTGATTCATGGTTTTCAGATGTAGCATTTTACCTCACTTATGCAGACTGTCCCTCTCATTTAAACCCAAAAGAAAAAATAAATCTCAGGTTAAAGGCCGTAAAGTATGTTATTGTTGATGACATATTATATAAAAAGGGTTTAGATGGAGCTTTCTTGAAATGTGTTGAAAAAGAGTAGCAAGAAAAACCACTCATGAAGTTTCATAATGAGGCTTGTGGTGGTCATTTTTCTTCCACATTAACCACTTTCAGGATTCTTAGGAATTCTTATTACTGGCCAGGAATGTTTAGTGATGCTTACAAGTGGATTGTGAAAAGTGTAAGTTGTTCGGTGGAAAGCCACAATTAGCGGCTCTTCCTTTGAGACCAGTGATCATTGAAGAACCTTTCAAGTAATGGGGGCTAGATTTCATGGGAATAATTAACCCTCCTTCAAGTGTTGGACATGCCCACATTCTCACTGCAATGGACTATTTCACAAAATGGGTAGAGGCAGTCCCTGTCAAGAAGACTACATATGAGGTGGTGTGTGAGTTTGTAAAGAATTATATTCTGGTTAGGTTTGGATTTCCTACCAAGTTGGTCACAGACAATGCCACTAATTTCTCTTCTCATGAGTTGAAACTATTTTTCTATGATCATGGCATCTATCTGTCCTATGCATATGATTATTACCCATAAGAAAAGAGACATGCAAAATCAAGTAATAAAAATTTGATAAGGATAATGAGGAAACTAGTATGTGACAATGCTAAAGATTGACATAAAAGACTATTTGAAGCTCTCTGGGCCGATCGTACTTCTCCAAAAAGAGAAATTAGCATGTCACCCTTTGAATTGGTTTATGGTGTTGAAGCCTAGCTCTCACTGCCCCTGGAACTAGCTACTATGAAACTACAAAAAACAATTGAAGATCAGGTTTTCCAAGATGCTCTGGAGAAATGGATTTTATATCTCAACAAAATACAAGAAGAGAGAGAAGAAATGGTGAACCAGATAGCCACACACCAAGCTTGAGTTAAGAAAAATTTTGATCAGAGGGCCATGCCTCAAAATTTCATGGAGGGAGACCAAGTACTATTATGGGACAAAAGAAGAGAACCTAAAGGTGCCCATAGTAAATTTGAATCACTTTGGAAGGGTCCATTCATCATCAACAGAGCATTGGGAAGAAATTCTTTCAAAATGGAGCATTTGGATGGTACTATTCTGCCCTTGACCTTTAATGGTCAGGACCTCAAGTTGTATAAACTTTAAGCGGGTTAGTCCTATTTTATGTACATATCTTTTTGCTGTGTTGTTTTCTATTTTGTCCTTTTTGTTTGTCACCTTTCCTTTCTTTTCTAGTTTTCCCTGGTCTATGAAACCAAAGCTATATGTTCATTCTTTGTCCTCAAGAGGTCTTGTCCCCAGTCAGAGCCATTGTTACCAATAGATTTTTCTAAATTATCCCAAGCTCTAATTTTTCTCAAAATCACCCCATCATCTTTCAAGGTGTGTTTCACTCAAAGTTTTCAGTCCCTTACATATACACCTCATCGGTTGAACTTGAACCTTGAAATCTCCTAGTTCAAGATTCAAGGTTTAATAATACCCTTTGGTATGATCGACCTTCTTTATTTGCTAGCTTAGTGGCATGTTGTCTTTGCAACGTGCACTCTTCCAATGAACTATGAAATGTGAACTCTCATAGTTCAAGATTCAAAGTTCAATGAACGTTATCATTTTGTATGATGTTTTCCTTTTTATTTTGTCTTTCTTTCTTGCCACTAGTTGTTTTTTCTTTATTTAATTGAATCATACCAAAGGCTAGTCCTCCTGCCTTCTTGCTGAACTTGAACTATGAAATCTCCTAGTTCAAGGTTCAAGGTTCAATAGATGTTTGTAATTTGTAAAAGTGGAAAGTGGTGATTTGATGGAAAAGATAGTTGGTAGGTAATTATGAAATCCACGTGTGGTGTGGATATCGTAATTAATAAAAATGACATTTAAGTGTCACTTCTCTCATGGGAAAGTATAGTTATCAATATTTCAGTTGTGCGAATTTCCCATCATCATTAATTAAACCTCTTGAGCCATTACTTCACCATTTATTGCGAATCTCCCATGATTTGTAAGCTACTTAGTGATAAATTGAAGAACTTAGTCATCTTTGTTCATAGTGGTGGAGACATTTTAGGCAACCAGTCTGGAAGAAGGTACCTTTCCCTCCTCTCAGAGTTTAGTACGTCACATAAGAAACCAGGTTAGTCTCTCTCTGTTTGGCCTCCTTGTTTCAATTGAAGCTCATTGCTTTGTCAAAATTCAAAATCATGTAAAGCTACTGTGTTTCCTTGTTTCATTCCTAGTTTTTGAGCCAATATGAAGAACCCAATGCCAAACTTTGGAAATACTTCACCTTTGATTTGCTCTTTATCCAACTATGAGGATACCTTGAACAAGACTAGACTCTGGAGCTTTAGAGGAGATTATAAGTAGACTCAAGAAACCCATTCCAGGTTCCATGCTCGACAATGCAATCCAAAGAGGATTGACTGATGCAACTTATTTTCCTATAGTGGCTCCTTGTTGAGAACTGGTGTTTGAGTGTGCAAAAAGATACAATTTTGAAGAGAAATGTATTAAAAAGATAGATGGGAGTCCTCTGGTCTTTATATGCAGAGATGTTGTTCTACAAGCAATGTGTATTCCTGAAAAGGACCCATATAAAGCATGGAACATTCCCTCATCCCAATCAGTTTTTTCCACTAAAAGATAGATTTATAGGAATGAGATAGCCCAAAATTGGTTGTTGAAAGCCCAGAAAGGAGGATCTAGACTCCCAAAACCCCTTACTATTGATCATTTCAAACCTGAGGTATCCAAACTGCTTATATTGCTTAACAGGATTAAGGGAAATCAACATGTGTATTATTGGCATGTCTAGATGTATTTCTATATTCAGGTTACTCTTGGGGGGGTAAAGTATATTGATTGGACTGAAACCATTGCTGATGAACTCCATCACCAGTTAGTAGATTTCCTAGGAGGCAGTGGTTTTCATGTCTTCCTACCTGTTTTATATCTTGGCTTGTACTAGAGAATGGAAAGGTCTTTTTCATGAACAACCTGTCCCAAACATGAAGGTGTATGATTACTATCCCCATCTACAGAAGGAGTATCATGTAAATAGTTTTCCAAAGTTAAACGAAATATTCTTTGGGAGATTGACTTATGAACTTCAAGGAAATACTGAATAGAGAATGTCTGAGGATGCGAAGACTTTTGTTAACACCTATGGAAGTTTCTTTATCTAGTTCAAAAGATACACATATCTAAGAGTTGGGGGTTTTGAGGGAAAGCCTTTCAAGTTACCCAGATATGCTTTTGATAGCTTGGTTATAGTAGAGGTGGCCCGTTAACTGGCTTATGTTCACAAAGGAGTTAAAGAAAGGAAGGGTAGGGCCAAATCTAGCTTTCCAATTGAGTTGGGATATTATACTTGTAAAACATCCTCAAATGCCCTAAACCTGGAACATGAATTGAGGAAACTCAATCTGAAAACTTTTGAACCTAGGAAAGATTTTGATAGTAAGGGGTATGCGGCTCAAAATTTCAATCTACCTTAAGAATTCCAACATATTCCCCAAATGGAAGACTACTGGGAAAACTGTGCTGACAATTTTGAGGTGAGAAGAAGAAGTTGGTCAAGGTTTACTCTAGGCCAAATTATTACCCTGAATATTCAGATTGATATCACAACAGTGGAAGAGGATAGTGATGAAGAAGTAATTGATGATCAGTTTGAAACCAAGGTTAGAGGTACACCTTTACCAGAAATCAACTGGAGTATTGACGAGAGGGATAGCATAACAATCAAAACCCTTAGTATGATAAAGAGAACTGAGAGATGGGTGATTAGCAAGAAACCTCCAGCTCTAAGGTGACAAAATACAAGAAGATCAACACACAGTAATTCAATTGCCAAGCCTATTGATTCTGCTAATAAAAATGTTTCTCTTACAGGTACATCCAAAGTTTAAAATAAGAAAAATTCCAAAGCTGATCTTCAAAGCAGGCCTCTCCTTGCTCTTCACCAATGACAAGAGCCTCAAGAAGTAGAGCGAGTAAGGAAAATGATAATTTGTTTGACAACAAGGAGGTGATTTATCTAGACCTTATGGATAGCCATATGTCAGAGAAAACTGATCAAGATATTCTGGGTGAAGATACATTGGTCCAAAAGAGCAGTCAACCTGATTCTAGAAACCCATCAACAGTTGTGATGGATACTGTAATCACCCAAAAATGGTTATCTAGACTATTAGCCCCTTTCTAGCATTATTTTATAAATTTATTAATTGCTTATTCTTGATCAAATCCTAATTTTATCATTTATTCGATTATATTCTATGGATTAACCATTCTATCCTAAGTCTTTATTTAATTAAAAGGAATTCCCTCCCCTTTTATTAAATAAAAATCCCTCACTTACCTTTTATCCTAAGTTGCACAAGTAAATCATTATTCCTATTTAATAAATAAGAAGAAAAGGTTTTTTTGTCTCACATGGGGCACAAAAGTCAACACTTCTTTCTCATTGGAGGAGACTTGTGCACAAGGATTGCTCCCACTTTCAAACTCCACCCTTGATCAAATATTTTGCCTCTTAATCTCCATGGTCTATTTATCTTTAAAAGGAGAGCTCTCTTCTCATTCTAGAATCCCCCACTCTTGATGCTAATGTTAAGCTATAGGTTTTTCTTGGTGCCATTGGAGCTTTTGAAGAACTTGTTGCATTTTAGTCCTCATATTTACATTGCAGCTTAGTTTTCATGGCATTCTTAGCTTAGTTTCCTTTCATGCTTTAGCTTAGCTCACATAGTTTATCTAGTAATGGCTTGTAACACTCTCATTTCCATAGTTTAGTTGCATTCTTGCATTCTCATTGTAGCATAGTTTGCATTCCATTTTACATTGTGATTCTTGAAGATATTGGCATTATTGCCCTGGTCTCTTTGAATCTCCCATTGCATGGTTTACTAGCAAGGTTGCATGCTTGATAGCTCTAGATGAGAGCCCTCTAAACACCCTTGCACTCCATGCCTAGGGAGCTCTAGGTCACTTTTCAAGGTTTCCAATCCATGGATGCCCTTGGAATCAATGGCTTAGAGAAGTGCACATTTTGAGTGTACATTTTTGGCGCCCACCGTGGGGCAGAATGACTTTGTTTTGCCTTTCTTTTCTTTCATTTCTGCTACATTTTCATCAGTTTTATCTTGTTGTTTCAGCTATTTTTTTGTACTTTCTGGAAAAGTATCGTATGACATTTCCATAGTGTTGTATGATAGTTTCTTACATATCCATACAATACGTTTCCAGTCAAAGTATCGTACGTCCATATAGAACTTTGTCGCCCAGCTATATAACATTATGTCACCTGGGTTAGTGCGAAGTGTCCCTCAGAATAGAAGTATCACACCCCTATACTGAAAAGTATCATACAAACCTCTACCAGCAGAAACTATAGCCCGGGCCTCAAAGTGATAGGTTTTAGTTCTTTTTTTGCAAGATTCGAGTTTTCTACTTTCTGGTTTTTTATTTGCTTTGTTAGGACAAAGATTTATTTGTAGATTATACCTGGTTTTGTTGTACTAACTCTTGTGGGCCTAACGAGTTGTGCTTGTAGGTGTGCCCTAATTGATTGCATAGTTTGCTAAAAGAACACATGTCAAAGCTTCAAATGCACAAGGGCTACTAATCTTTCTTGTAGGGCTGCCCAAAGCATAAAAACCAAGCAACCAAGTGCTTGTTCTTTCCTTTCATATTTTTTAAGTGCGACATTATACTAGTTCATTTTTAGGCACTTAATATCTTGTCATTGGAGTCTTTTGGTGGTAGGAGAGTATGTTCTTCATCCTTGTGGTGAACCAGAAATCTTGACCCACCTCTAGATTTTGAAAGAAAGAGGGTTAATTGAACATTGCTTGGCATGTTTGGGAAAGGATTTTGAGATAGGAGAGTATGCTCTTCACCCTTGTGGTGAACCATAAATCTTGACTTTCAATGGTTGATCCACTTCTTGTTTAGTCTAGAATCCTTTAGAGGGCCTGCTCTTAAGCAATCAAGAGGAATGACCCAAGTGGGGACAAGCTAATACCCAGCTATTCCAACCCACTATAAACTCAAGGCTATCAAGGACACAAAACCTTGGTAGACGTAATACTTGTCTTTGCTTAGTGTGAGTACTTGTGGGATTGTGACCATGAGAAAAATGCTAAGAAAGAATACTTAAGGTACTTGTGTGGCCGTGAGGTTCGTTACTTGCCGCAAGGTAAGGAGTCCCTTCGGGGAGCAAGAGGGGTATTGTGAATGGAAGCCCTTATTACGAACCTTAGATAGAAGCTACTCAATTTTTCCACTCAACATCTTGGTGCAAGGATCGATCCTAGTGGACTACCTGGATCACCCCAAGATTTTACACTCACCATCTATGTTCCTTTGGTTTTGTCATTGGCACTTCCATGACAAAGACAATATCTATTGTGGGCAACCACTTTGTGTGAGGCAATGGGATATCAAGTGTGGGCTAAGTTGTTGAGTATTGAGCCTTTGTCTTTCTAGGTTAGCAAGTGCTTCAATTGTCTTTGATGTGATATACCTGTGTAAACATTCTTAAACATCAAACATCATGGTAGTGTTCATAGGATTTTTTGTTTCGATATCCCAAGTGCATGTCTTGGCAAGGTTGCTTTTTCCCTTGTCCAAGTGTTTTATGACATGTTTGATCCCTCACTATTTGCAAACCTATATATTTTCTATTGTTACTATGTTCCAAACTGAGAAATTTAACTTACCAAACTGCAACTTTGATCAAATTACCTTCAAAACTCAATTTTACACATTCACTAGTCAAACATCATGCAATACTGAACAATTATCGTACCACCTACCAGAGTATTATCATGTGATACTTCACTGCTGACCTTGTATCACCTGAACGTTATACATTCTATCACATCTACTACCTGGTTACTATCGCACTACTATGTATGAAATATCGTCTGGCCAAAGTGTATCATCCTGCTATCCTAAGTACTATTGTACAGAATCATTTTGTCATCTTACTGCTGTCTGCAATCCGAAGCTGTCAAATTTGAATGTTGGTTTGTCATAGAGTGTCCTTTCCTAAATCTGGCATGTTATTTGCATGTTTAAGTTTGTTCTAGACTGAGAAAGATGAGTTAAAACTATTGGGTTTGAGCCTATCAAATGCTACTTTTGATCACTTGTCACACTACGATTACCTCTCTAGCTATTTGCTAATCGAGCTTCTTGCTCATATCTCAGCTTGACTCAATTGACTACTGTAAATTATTGAGCACCTTTGACAAGCCATCTCTATTGTGCTATCTCGACAAGTGATCTTTATTGGCTTTGCTTATCTCAAAATCTAAGAAACTTTACCTCATTCTATTAGTCAAACAACATTCCTTTTCATGCCGGTTACAACTCGGTTTTAGTTTGAGCAAGGGATTCACCCTCCATTCAACTATACGAAGTTACCCTCTCCTACAAGATGCTCACGATCACTACTTAGTGATGATAGTTCTAGCCCAGACAAATCTGAGGATTCCAAGGATCCCAAGGTCACCCCGTAGTATAAAGGAGGCTTCCTTTTTTCTACATTTAAGACCCCCAAAAGCACGGATAGTGTCTCACTTACCATGACTAAACAAGAGAAATATCATTGTTTGCAAGAACACTTTGAGCATAGAGACAACCAAGCACGCTTAGATAAAGAGCATAATAAAAACATAATGGATGCTGCTAGGCACATGGCTTCAAGAGGAATGTCTCACAATCAACCCGAGACTAGTGGTTATGAAAATAGATCTTTTTTTGGTACTAGTGGCAATCATGGCAACAATATGCCACCAAGGTCCCCTCTAAGACAAAAATTTTCTACACCTTCTTCACCTCCTAGACCTCCTCCCTCCCATAATGAGGAAGAGGCCAATGATGACATTTCTAGTGAAGAACTTATGAGGTTTGAACAAGATGAGGCTTCCCAACATTTGATGCATAAACTTTTAGAGCGTAATGGAGATCAATACTTCCAATACATGACTTCTAGAAGATACAAGCTCCCTCCTGGTTATGATTTCTACCAAATCATTCAAGAAAGAGTGCCAACCAAGTATGAAATCCTTAGAGAGGAATTACAATGAATGAATCAGCGTCTTGGTCAACTTGCAATAGAAAATGAACCTCCAAAGGTCTCTTTTGTAGAATCTATTTGTGCTCTTCCCTTTGATAGGAGTATATACATGGTCCCATTTCCTAAGGATATTGAGGTTCCCAAATATGATAAGTATGATGGAAATGGTGATCCCCATGACCATGTACATCATTTTTACACTCTTAGCATGGACTTCCTTCAAGAGGACACATTTCTACTATGGTTTTTCCCTAGGAGTTTAAGAGGACAAGCTCTAGAATGGTTCACAAAATTGAAACCCCCTCTCAAGACCTTTGATAAGCTAGCTAGCCGTTTCACTCAACATTATTCATACAACATTTAGCAGCCTATTACCATGATAGATCTAGGCGCTCTCAAGTAAAATCAAGGTGAACCATTCGCTACCTACTTGCAACATTGGAGGTCATTATATTCTAGATATCCTCGTCAACTACCTGAGAGGGAAAAGATCGACATCTTTGTCAACACTCTTGTACCTGAATTATATGATGATCTAAGGAAACAACTATTTTCCTCTTTCAACGACATGGTTGAAAGTGTATACCATATTGAGGATGTTTCCATAAGGAAAGGGGATATTGTCATCAACAAAGATACCAGAGGTAATGGAAAGGACAAAAAAAAACCCTGGAAAAAAAAATATATGTTGTCAACGATGGGGTTGTGGATGTTCCTAAAGCTAAAGAGCCCACTTTCCACCTCTCCAACACTACCTTACACTTCCTGACAATTCTCATCCCTTCAATCCACCAGTTAAGCCTGATTGGTAGAAAGAGGACCATTTCTGCAATTACCATAGAAATAAGGGACACAACACGGATAATTATTTCAAGCTCAAAGATGCTATTCAAGATCTTATTGATGGAGGCGTAGTTATCATAGATGGCTTGGTTAAGAATTCTAATCACAAGGCCTTCAAAACTCCTCTACCTAAGTATGAAAAGGGGGAGTCCTCTCAAGCGAACAAGAAAAATCATGATGCCAAGATCAATTATACATATACTAACAATGTGAATGTGATCAACATGGTAGAGCCAGTTGAGAGTGTTTTGATGATGAGATCTCAAGGTAATAGTGACATCAATCATGATATGCCTAAGTTGGTCTTGTAAACACTTGATGGTTCATCTTCCCGAAGTGAGACACTGAATGCTGTTACTAGGAGGCAAGCCAAAATCATCCTTCAAACTGCTCACGATCCCAAACAAGCCTCATCTTCTAAAAAAGTGACTCCTTTAGCCATATCTAGCTATGATCTTGTTCACTAGTTGCAATGAACACCAGCCCAAATATCCATTTTTTAGTTTCTTGAGCTATCCCCCTTGCACAAAGAGATCCTTGAAAAGGCTCTACACACGGTGAATGTCCCTAATAACATTGATCCAGATAGGTTCCAGGCTATGGTCAATCATATCTCATCTCCTCACTATCTCTCATTTTCTGTAGAAGATGACACATCCCTTAGTCACCCACATAATCTTTCTTTACATATCAAGGTCCAAGTCTACCATACTCGAGTCCACTGAGTCCTGATAGACAATGGTGCGGGGTTGAATAGTGTTTCCTTTCATGTTGTGCAACAATTGGGATTATCCAAATTTGTTGTAGATCCTAGGCAAAAGATCACTATCAAAGCATACGATGAAGTGGAGAGGTCTTCAAAGGGTCTTCTTGTGCTTCCTGTCCGAGTGGGTCCAATCGCAAAAGATATTATGTTTCAAGTATTAGACATCCCACTTGCATACAATATTCTTCTGGGTCATCCTTGGATCCATGACATGAAATTTGTTCCTTCTACCTACCATCAATGCATCAAATTCCCATACAATGGAGCTGAAATTGTTATTCCTGGGGCTTATGCTATTGCTATTAATACTCTCACTATCATTGAAATGTTTGTCCCACACAATAAACCTTCTCATGATCCTAGTGTGTCCCTTATTGTTGCTGAGTAGAATTTAAAAATGATGAGTATTGGTATGGACGAATACACATTGGATTCTATTGCTATTATGCCTATCTCTCCTAAGTCATATGGTAGACCTTCAGACAAGG
The DNA here is from genome assembly GCA_027943335.1 of Chamaecyparis obtusa. Lineage (NCBI taxonomy): Eukaryota > Viridiplantae > Streptophyta > Pinopsida > Cupressales > Cupressaceae > Chamaecyparis > Chamaecyparis obtusa. The sequence goes on along the minus strand of BSBK01002307.1, from coordinate 821,552 downwards.
TGAAGCCTTCCACTTCCACCATGATGATTTTTAGTACCTTTGTTCACGCATCCGTACCCTTAGAGGCAGAAAAATAAGAACAAGCTGTTAGAGATTGGATCTATAAAGTGGAAGAAGACAGTACGACATTTGCTACTCCCATCTCCCCTAGGCACTATGGTAAAGGCCACACATTTTTCAGCAAATGGGCTATCAAGGTCAAGGACCTCTAAGTAATAATGGACATGCTCTAGTTGAACCTTTGAGTCATACCGATGGTCAACACTCTAAGGATACCACTGGTCTAGGATACGGTGCCAAAGATGACCCCCATGAATGTTCCACAAATGCTCCCATGATTAGTGACTTGGATGCAGATATGGATGAATCACCACTATACACTATGGCCCAAATGGGAGATGGTCTCCCTTCTACTTCACTCCTTTGGGGAGAAGAATGCATACCTGATGATGACATAGCTGAAGCCTCTACGTCTCGAAATATTGCGCGGTTACTAGAAAGAGAATGCATACCTAATGAATCTGTCTTCAGAGGTAGACAACATAGAAATATTGTGTGGTTACTAGAAAGAGTAGATCTCACACATAATGGCATGGGTGCCTCTACTTCTAGGCATCCTAAACCTTCTTGGTGTAAACATCCCAGTAGAAGTTCAATGACAGATTCAAATAAGTACGAATGGAACACTCTCTCAGATGGATCTTCCATAGTGGATATGGAAATCGATATGATTCATACTTATAGTGCCCAACCTGACATAGTTGATGAGTCTCATGTAGGGTATGACAAGTTTGATCCATGTATTGCTTTAGTGAACCACACTAGTACTTCTATGCCAAATCTAGATCTTGATACTTTTGGAGCTTACTCTATAGGCTCGACTTCTCTCGTCACCAGAGATGATACCTACCGCATCAATAACCTTGAACCTGTCACTTCACTTCCTCTCATACACCCAAATCTCATAGATTGGTCCACCTAGGATCAAAGACCTACATTGCCTTCCTTCCAAAATGACTATGAGATCGCTTGTTACCTCAATGCCATTGAGCCTGTCACCTCTTCCACCAGCGAACCAGCAATAAATATGACATAATCAAATATCAAGTACCTCAGTCATAAAATCAAAAGAAAAAATAAATTTTCAGATGGAGAAAACCACATTGTGGTGGTGTCTGAACCCCAAAATAGTAAAAATAAAGACGTATCTAAGGGTGAAAACCTCTCCGAGGCACCTGAGGATGAGGTACTTAGTAGTCTATCTAGCTACTTCTAGGAAAGATCTTCAGTTCTGATAGAACCTACACAGCCAATCAACTTAGGGACAGAGGGGTCTCCTAAGATAATCCATGTAGCTCAGTCCCTCTCAGCAAAGGAGAAAGAACAATTTACCACATTTTTTCAAGAGAAAAAGATCAACTTTGCATGGACATATTCAAACATACCTGGTTTGAACACTAAGCTTATTATGCATCACCTCTCTATTGCCCCAAGGGTAAAACCTGTCAAACAAAAACTTAGAAAGATGCATCCTCATGTGGCATTATTGGTTAAGGTTGAACTTGAGAAGCTTCTAAAAGCTAACTTAATAAGAGCTATTGACTACGCTAAATGGATTTCCAATATTGTTCCTATTTCCAAACATGATAAGTCCATTCGCATATGCATTGACTTCAAATATCTAAATAAAGCATGCCCTAAGGATGATTTTCCACTTCCAAACATTGATATGATAGTGGACATGACAATGGGCTATGAAATGTATTCCCTTATGGATGGCTTCTCCAAATATAACCAGATCAAAATTGCCCTTGAAGACTAAGACAAGACATCTTTCACATGTACATGGGGTACCCTTTGTTGGAATGTCATACCATTTGGTCTTAAGAATGCCAGTGTAACCTATCAGAGAACTGTGACTACCATATTCCATGATATGATGCATAAAAACATGGAAGACTATGTTGATGACACACTTGCTAAATCACAACAAAGAAGCACTCATTTATCTGATTTGAGTTTGATATTGGACCGCATGGAATGATTTCAACTCAAATTGAATCCTAAGAAATGTGCTTTTGGTGTCACTTCTAGGAAACTACTAGGATATATCATATCAACAAAAGGAATAGAGGTAGACTCGAAAAAGGTGCAAGCCATCATGGAGATGCCACCTCCTCGCAACATAAAAAAATTAAGGGGTCTCCAAGGCCATCTCCAATCTATTAGGTGGTTCATTTCTCAATTAGCTGACAGAGCTCAATCTTTCAACAAGAATTTGCATAAAGGGAATGAGGAGTGTCAAAAGAACTTGGACCAAATCAAGGATTACCTAGCAAAACCTCCTATTCTTATGCCGCCTATCCAAGGGAAACCTTTGATACTCTACATATCTGCTACAATGAATTCTTTAGGAGCTCTCCTTGAACAACAAGATGATATGGGAAAAGAATGAGCTATCTATTACATCAGTCGCACCTTGGTTGCTTATGAGCTCAATTATACTAGCATCAAAAAAGCTTGTCTAGCAGTAGTGTTTGCATCCCAAAAACTCAGACATTACATGCTCGCACATACGACGTAGTTGATCACCAAAATTGATCCTTTAAAGTACCTCTTAAGTAAAGTTGCGCTTATCGGATGACTTGCTAAATGGATGTTGGTTCTTTCAAAATTTGACATTCAGTACATCAAAAGAAAAGCCATTAAAGGACAAGCAATCATCGATCAATTGGCCGAATTTCCCATGACTGATGATGCTCCTCTTCAGATAGACTTCCTAGATGCTTCAATCATGAATGTCACAAGGTGTACATGGAAAATGTTCTTTGATGGTTCTCATACAAGAATGGGGTTGGCACTGGAATCTTATTTGTTACACCTCATGGATACACGATTCCTAAATCTTATAAGATTCTCTTTCCATGCACCAATAATATAGCTGAATATGAAGCCCTTCTCAATAGTGTTAAGCTTGCCCTAGAATGGAGGATCGTAGAATTGCATATCTTTGGAGATTCACATCTTGTCATAAATCAATTAAACAATGATTACTAGACAAAGGATGACAAGTTGATTCCCTACAAGAAGATGATAAACTCGCTTAGGAATTATTTCACATCTATTACATTCCAACAAATTCCTAGAGCTGAGACCAAAGCTGTTGATGCCATGGCTACTTTGGCATCCATTCTAGAATTGGAAGAACATGAGTCACGCTTTGATTTCCTGGTGGTAGAGTTGTGTTATCCCACCTATGATTCCCTTGATGACCGTTTCATTTACACTATGGTCAGTCATGATTCATCCCGCTATGCTACTATATTTTCCTATCTCCAAGATCAAATTATTCTTGAAAATCTAACGCGCAATGAGAAGTGCCAACTCATCCACAACGCCTCACATTTTACCCTCGTCTCTAGTGACTTGTATAGGAAGGGTCAAGATGGAACTCTCCTTAGGTGTCTAGAAATAGAGGAGTTAGAAAAAGCGCTAGCTAAAGTCCATGATGGCATATGTGGTTCACACTCTAATGGTCTTGTGTTAGCTCAAAAATTGCTTAGGGCTAGTTACTATTGGCCTACTATGCAAGCTAATGTTGTTCGATATGCCAAGTCCTTCAAGAAATGTCAACTACACAGGAATCTCATTCATTCTCCTAGATGCAAGCTTATTCCCTCTGTTACATACTAGCCATTTCAGCAATGGGCCTTTGACTTGGTAGGCAAGATTCATCCTAGTTCTTCAAGTGGGCATAAGTTCATTATTACAGCTACTGAATATTTTACCAAATGGGTTGAAGTTGTCCCACTGTCTGTAGCTACGGGTAAACATGTTGCCTTTTTTATCCTAAATCACATCATTTTTTGCTATGGTATTCCTTCTTCCATAGTCACGGATAATGGCGGCCAGTTCAAGAATAAAGACCTGAAACAATTGTGCAAAAAATTCAAAATTAAACAACATTGGTCTTCTATTTACTACCCTCAAGGGAATGGCCAAGATGAAGCCTCGAATAAGACATTGTTGAAAATCCTTCATAGGACAGTACACAAATTAGGCAAGGATTGGCATCTACAAATCATTCCTATGCTATAGGCTTATAGAACTTCTATTCGCACTCCTACAGGTGCCACGCCTTTTTCCTTGGTCTATGGTTCTGAGGTTGTCTTACCATTAGAGGTCGAAATACCATCACTGAGAGTCTCTCTACATGGTTTGATTACCGACAAAGACCATAGGGCCATGAGAGTTCATGAGCTTACTACTTTGGAGGAACTCCACAAGGCCACCTTCAATCACATGCGCACTTATCAGAAGAGAATGTCTATTTCCTATAATAAGAAGGTTCATCCTAGAGAGTTCCAAGTGGGTGAATTGGTCCTAAGAGAAAATATTAAGAATCAGCAAAATAGAGAGCAGAAAGGCAAGTTTGAGCCGAATTGGTTAGGGCCTTACATCATTACGGAAACATTTGGGTCCAAGGCCTATCAGTTATCTACACCAGAGGGAGAAGAGCTTACTGAACCTATTAATGTTCTACATCTGAAGAAGTTCTATGCCTAAGGTTCTTAAGCTCTTTGTATATATCTTATCGATCCTAAAAAAAATTCAAAAAAAATTCATATATGATGCTGAAAAAATCCTAAAAAGCATATAAAGTCCTGAAAAAAAAGAGCATCCTAGTGAAAACCTAGCAATAGGTGCTTTGATGTCTCACCAAAAAAATTATATATTCCAAAAAAAAAGAAAAAATGAAAAAAGTCCTAAAAAATCTACCAAGCGATGAAAACCTGGAACCAGGTGCTTCTTGGGACCCTTGCACCTATGTCTATTAGTCTTGCATAGCGCTCATTCACTCCACTTCTCTCTTTGTCTCTCCTAGCCTGGAATTGACTCTTGTCTTAGTCTAGGGGGCATATGTTGTTTTAGCTTATCTTGGGTCTCTTTATGCGTTGAGGTTTCTTGGGAAATTTGGTTCAAACAATGTTTCTCAACACTTTCCAACTGTGTTTTTCAACACTTCCCTAGCGTCAAGTGTTTCTCAACACTTATTAGATATCCTACCCGCAGTCTACAATGACACGATATTTCTCACTGGCAGATGCGATACTCAAAGTTTGACTCTATGACCTACACACACGCACTTAAACACTTGACTCGCTAAGACTTGCTTGACTTTATTTATTTGTGTGTTTTCTATGATGATTTCTTTTGATGAGTGTTCTCTCTCTAATATTTTTTGATGATGCATAGCTAGAAGATTGGGGGCATGAGGACATGTTTTATCTATTTTCTGCTTGTGGGTATATCTTGTTGATCCTAACTATCATGAGCACTTGTGCTTGTTAAACTTGACACTGAGGATCTACAATGTATTATCCTTGACTATTTTCCGCAAGTGCATGCTTATGGTCATCTTGACTTTCTTGTGTCTCGATGGGAGCATAATCTTGCTATACTAAACCTAGGGAACCTCACTGCACTAGTCATCTTGACCTAAATGTCTTTGATGCTTAGGTGGGATTCCCACATACCTATCTGATACAGATCATATTCATATACCCATAGTTATACTAGTGCGTATTGTATGATCTTGTGACACTACCAATAAAGCTCGATGATGATTATTAGATTCTAATAGCTTTGTAACGTTGCAAGTAAACTACTTTTCATAGTAGCTTGCATTCTTAGGTTCATGTTAGTTTAGTTTTGCATCTTGCATATGGAGAGATCTCTCCTTTCATCTTTCACGGACTTGTCAGTCAACTGCGCTTGCCTTTCACTTCTTCTCGATCATGTCTTTTGTTTCTTGTCTTTCATATCACATCCTTTTCTATTCCTATCATCACAAGGGGTTAATATTATCATCATATATAAAATAGATCATTTTTCAGAAACATGAGTCTATATCATAACATGAGAACTAAACATACATCCATGAGAGAAACTATACATAAGCATTTATAAGCATACATCATACATTTGAGCAATATAATAAGACAATAATACTGAAACATCCATCACAATGAGACAAGTACACAAGATATATCATAATCCAGTCATCTCATATATATAAATATCATGATATAAATACAATGTGAGATCCAAAATCTCAATAAAGTCTCAAGACATGTCTGTATATCAAAAACCCTAAACCGAGGACTGACTCTCCCCCTCATGTGTAGGAGGTGCTGGTGGAGCTGGTGGTCCCATCCTATTGGCTAGCATGTCTGACCTCCCTGCTCTCTCAGAGTAGAGTGGCAATCGCTCACCCTCAAGCATGGCTGCTATGTACAATCCATGGTAGTATGTCACCCATGCTACCTCCCTCCGTATCTCTGTGGCATCATCTCGTGTCCCTCTCTCCCTCCAATCTATCTCGGCCCGCGCATCCATAAGTTGCTGATTGTGAATGGTGATCATAGTCCATAGTTGTTGCACCTTGGCCTCTAAGGCCTAAATCCTAGCCTAGAGATCCTCTCCTCCTCCAGCTATAGACTGCTCCTGCCCTGCATCAACCCATTAGTGAACTGGTCTCACCTCCTCCTCCTCCTCCTCCACCTGTCGGCATGACCATCTGCAGCCACCTGATCAGGACCCCTAGCCTACCTCCCACCTCCTCCCTCCTCCTCCTCCATCCTCTCCATCCCCGTCTGGTGCCTGTGGCTATGCATTTGGGACTATAAACCTCAGGAATGGACATCTCTGACACTATGCTATGTACACCACATTTTCTCTTGCATCTGCCATGTCTGGCAGGTAGTCCCATGGCTCCCGCTGCAACCCCACTATCTCTTGTGCTGCCTGCTGGTAATCTAGCATCAGCAACCACCCCAATGTCTCCTCCTCTTGTACACTCTGTATTGCCTACCAAACTACGTCCACACTCAGGTAATCACAAAATGCTCCATAATCTCTACATACCTGCCTAGTAATAGCCGGTTGCATAACATGTACCCGAGCTCCCGATCCTCATCCCTCCACCGCTCGCACTGCTTGTATGGCCTCCACTCAAACATCGTCAGCTCATCTAGAAACCTCCTATAATATGTGAGGTCCCCACTGTGTGGTTGTGTCATGAACCCAGTATACCGATATATGTAGGGAGTCCTCCACTCCCGAGGCTGTACCCATGGTCGTACAACAGCTATGTGCTCCCATGCCCATATCTACTCTAGGACAGCCCCACATGCCCATGATCAGTTGTCCCTGAAGACAATCTCATGCAGCTCATGATACATATATGCAAGGATCATTGGTCCCCATGCCATCCATCTAGGTCACGCCACCAGGTCTGCAACCAGTCTCCCCCAACCTAGTGGGAACCCTCTCTGACTCCGGACAGTGATCAGAGCCTGTACTACTATGGAGCACATGATGCATGGTACTAGATAGTCTCAACCATACTCCTCTATCAGATGGTCCCAACTAAGATGTCTATCTATGATGGTAACATCCTGGAAGAGGTCTTGAATGCCCTGCCTCCCATCTGTGGGAGTCTGATCATAGTATACCTATGCCAACAAAAAATCATGTTTGTTCTCATCATATGGAAACACTACATTAATGAACATCTCTACAAACATGATTATGCTCACTTCATCTCCATGGCTTGGTACATGAAGGATCCGGTAGACATCCTCAAGTGTGATAGTGGCCTCTCCGATTGGCAAGTGAAAGGTGTTATGCTCACTATGCGACCTCTCTGCTAGTTTTGTCAGTAACCCATGGTTTTCTCGTATATGGGGCATCTCCAACAGGTAGCCGAAACCCATCCAAGTTAAAGTTGCTCTCCCTATATCATCCAGATCCCAGACACAGCGCAGCCTGACCACCCTTGGTGCTCTGATGATGAGCACCACTAAAACCTCTTGCAAGCCATAAACCCTCAAACCAGATGTCAGAACATGTCATGATGGATGTCCAAAATCAGTACAAGTAATCTCAAAAGCAAAAATTACCTCTACACATGTTATATTGCTAAAATTAAAGTCATGCAATACTTCTTATTATACTAGTGCGACACTATCTGCTGATACTATATCGTGTGATACTTTCTTTCATAGTGGTGCGATACTTTTTCTTCATGCAATAGTTCACACTCGGTTGCACGACATTTCATCCAGGCTCGTGTGATACTTTCCTGGATGACTGTGTGACACTTTGTGGCCCCAAGAAGTATCACACGATATAGTATACAATAGATGTGTGATACTTTAAAAGTATCGCATGATGTTTTGCTAAGGCATAATTTGAAAATTCAAAAAACATGCTTTAAATGCAAAAAATGACTCAAAATAGCTAGTTTTTATGAAAACTTATCGAAGCACCATACTGAGGAGGCCGGTTGTGCAACTGACCGCCCTCAAATTGATGTGTGTGAATGTGAATGTCTACTTGCTGAGCCATAGTCTCTCTCGGATCTCTCAAAGTTCTCAAAACTCACATAAGACAAATGACCTTTTCACCCCTTTATAGCATTTTGACCTAATATAGCATTTTGACCTAATTTTCAAAACATCTCATAATTTCATGAAAATTCCACCCCTAGCTAATTTCGATGTTTTGGATCCATTTTTGAGATCGAAATCAAAATTTGAGTTCATCTTGATGGTCAAAATTGAATTTTAAAATTTATCCTTCTTCTGCGCAGTTGGCTGACCGTTTGAGGCCTAATCCTTCGATCTTCGCTGGGGCATCTTCATTTCTTCATCTCCATCTCTCTCAACCTTCTAGTCTCTCATTCATTTCATTCACTTTTTCTCTCTGAGGTTTTGACTTTATCTTTATCCTATATCTTTCTCAGTCAAACCTAGTCAACTGGGGCATTTTTTTCACTACTTGATGGTTATTCTATTATCTTTCATCTTCAATTATGATTTCTGGTGATTTGATCATGTTTCTCTCATCTTGCTTCTGCATTCCCTCTACCTCATTTTGATTTTGATCCTGAGGGGGCAAACATATTCTATCAGCTATTCTCTAGAGCATATGCTTGACCATTCCATTTGCTCTGATTGATCTATCTATCTATTGTGCTTGACATGTTAGTTCTCATCTTGAGTTTCGATACTGTCCATGTCTCTCCTAAGTGTTCAGTACTATCGCTACCAGGCTAACCATGCAGGATTTTCTATCTCTCTGCACTTCATTCTTTGGAGTCAGATCTCTATCTATTGCCTTCTTGGCTGATCTATTCTTTGACGTAATGTGTTCCCAGATCGATCACACATTAGTCAAAGAGGGGTAAATGTAATCACCCAAAAATGGTCATCTAGACTATTAGCCCCTTTCTAGCATTATTTGCTAAATTTATCAATTACTTATTCTTGATCAAATCCTAATTTTATCATTTATTCGATTATATTCTATGGATTAACCATTCTATCCTAAGTCTTTATTTAATTAAAAGGAATTCCCTCCCCTTTTATTAAATAAAAAGCCCCCACTTACCTTTTATCCTAAGTTGCACAAGTAACGCATTATTCCTATTTAATAAATAAGAAGAAAAGGTTTTTTGTCTCACATGGGGCACAAAAGTCAACACTTCTTTCTCATTGGAGGAGACTTGTGCACAATGATTGCTCCCACTTTCAAACTCCACCCTTGATCAAATCTTTTGCCTCTTAATCTCCATGGTCCATTTATCTTTGAAAGGAGAGCTCTCTTCTCATTCTAGAACCCCCCACTCTTGATGCTAATGTTATGTTGCAGGTTTTCTTGGTGCCATTGGAGCTTTTGAAGAACTTGTTGCATTTTTAGTCCTCATATTTGCATTGTAGCTTAGTTTTCATGGCATTCTTAGCTTAGTTTCCTTTCATGCTTTAGCTTAGTTCACATAGTTTAACTAGTAATGGCTTGTAACACTCTCATTTCTATAATTTAGTTGTCTTCTTGCATTCTCATCCTAGCATAGCTTGCATTGCATCTTTTATTGTGATTCTTGAAGATATTGGCATCCTTGCCCTTGTCTCTTTGAATCTCCCATTGCATGGTTTACTAGCAAAGTTGCATGCTTAATAGCTCTAGCTGAGAGCCCTCTAAACACCCTTGCACTCCATGCATAGGGAGCTCTAGGTCACTTTTCAAGGTTTCCAATCCATGGATGCCCTTGGAATCAATGGCTTAGAGAAGTGCACATTTTGAGTGTACATTTTTTAGCATATGCTTGACCATTCCATTTTCTCTAATTGATCTATCTATCTATTGTGCTTCACATGTTAGTTCTCATATCGAGTTCTGATACTGTCCATCTCTCTCCTAAGTGTTCAGTACTATCGCTACCAGGCTGACCATGCAAGATTTGCTATCTCTCTGCACTTCATTCTTTGGAGTCAAATCTCTATCTATTTCCTTCTTGGCTAATCTATTCTTTGACGTAATGTGTTCCCAGATCGATCACACATTAGTCAAAGAGGGAAAAATGTAATCACCCAAAAATGGTCATCTAGACTATTAGCCCCTTTCTAGCATTATTTGCTAAATTTATCAATTGTTTATTCTTAATCAAATCCTAATTTTATCATTTATTCGATTATATTCTATGGATTAACCATTCTATCTTGAGTCTTTATTTAATTAAAAGGAATTCCCTCCCCTTTTATTAAATAAAAATCCCCCACTTACCTTTTATCCTAAGTTGCACAAGTAAAGCATTATTCCTATTTAATAAATAAGAAGAAAAGGATTTTTGTCTCACATGGGGCACAAAAGTCAACACTTCTTTCTCATTGGAGGAGACTTGTGCACAATGATTGCTCCCACTTTCAAACTCCACCCTTGATCAAATCTTTTGCCTCTTAATCTCCATGGTCCGTTTATCTTTAAAAGGAGAGCTCTCTTCTCATTCTAGAACCCCCCACTCTTGCTGCTAATGTTGTGCTGCAGGTTTTTCTTGGTGCCATTGGAGCTTTTGAAGAACTTGTTGCATTTTAGACCTCATATTTTCATTGTAACTTAGTTTTCATGGCATTCTTGGCTTAGTTTCCTTTCATGCTTTAGCTTAGCTCACATAGTTTAACTAGTAATGGCTTGTAACACTCTCATTTCCATAGTTTAGTTGCATTCTTGCATTCTCATTCTACCATAGCTTGCATTACATTTTTCATTATGATTCTTGAAGATATTGGTATTCTTGCCCTGATCTCTTTGAATCTCCCATTGCATGGTTTATTAGCAAGGTTGCATGTTTAATAGCTCTAGCTGAGAGCCCTCTAAACACCCTTGCACTCCATGCCTAGGGAGCTCTAGGTCACTTGTCAAGGTTTCCAATCCATGGATGCCCTTGGAATCAATGGCTTAGAGAATTTTACATTTTGAGTGTACAGATACTACCCTACAAACTCCACCTCCAACTCTTAAATGGTTGGAGAATTCTATCAACAAGAAGTGGAATGTGCTACCAATTACTCTACTAGTAGAAGACATGGTGAGTAAGTGTCTAGGAGCAACTGTTAAACCTAAGAGGATTAGAATGGACTCTATGATAGACATTGATGAAAAAAATGGGCGATGGATGGAAAAACGTGCAGTGCCGAAGGCTGATAAGAATGTTTCTGAAGCTTCTGTTGAGGACTTTACCATTGAGAAAATAGACCTGGGAGTTGTGAGCAGAGCAGCATATGCAAAGCATCTCGAATCCTCCACGTGAAAAATACTGCAAAGAACCTTCAAGGATGAAAAAGATAAGGAGTTGAAGGCCACTATCCAAAAGTTAGCATAATTCATCCAGGCAGTTCAGAAACCTAGTCCACTTCCACTGACCCAAGTGCCTCAGATATTTGACCCCTGCTCACCAGAAGTTCATAAAACTTTGGATCAAATTCAAAGAACAAACTAATTGTGGATATTTTTAATAAGTGGGTAGCATGGATGATTCAGTGAGGGAGTGGTTACATTGCTTAGTTAATCAAAACCCATGGGGTTGTCACTAAAACCATTTCAGAAATGTTGATTGAACTGGTTGAATGGGATAAAGAGAAGAAGAAATGGATAAATATAATTGATTAGATGACAGAGATAGAACATTATGGAGTGTCCAAATTTCTCATTGAAAAACTATTTCACGATTTGAATGAAGAGGTTCTTTATGTTTCTGTTAAAAGCATTGAGTGGCGGAACTCTATCATTAGAGGAGGATGTGAAGGAGAAACCCATTTTCTAAATGAGATAAAAGGATTAATAGACACAATGTAGAAGGACCTGAAGTGTCTAAATATCACTCTGATGGATGAAGGAACCCAAGAAATCAAGAAGGCTGAGAAAATGGCTCAAGAGTTTGAGGCAGGAATAGTGGCAATCAGGGACAGCAAGGATCTCACGACCAAAGATCTCACATCTGTAGCCAATATTGAGGCTATGTTGGTAGTGTGTATGGACCACCTGCAGTCCCATAAGTTAAGGTTGATTTAGGCATGTAAAGATAAAAAGGGGTTCTCAGACAGAGAATTATTCACATCATCCTACCACACCATGCCACGATAATCAGCGCATCACTTTCCCACGAGGAGTGGAAAAAGGCTTGTGCATCTTGGTCTTCTCAAAGCTAAACCGAAAGTGTCCAGCTCAACCACAACTAGTGATCATGCCCCACTGATCCTATGTCATTTTTTTTTAGTTTTTTAGTTTAAGCTATTTTTAGTATATTTTCAGTTGTCTTAAAACGGTTCTTGGCCGAAACTCTAGGATTTTTCAAAAACATTATTATTTTTGGTATGATGTAACTGGTGGCTATATAAAGCTAGGAAAAAACTTTTAGAAGGGATGATGATAGTTTATTTTGCTTAGTAATTAGAATAGTTTGAATTTTGTGGTGTTTATGTAAAGACTTTCGATTAGATTTCTGAATCAATGAATGGAAAAAACTTACCAATATAAATCTGTTGGTTTATGCCTGTGAGTGGGTCTTTGTTGGGATATCTTACATTGGACATAATTTCTTGATTGGATATCTTCTATTTTCTTTGAATCTTAGTTGAAGTTATGCCTTTAGATTTGTGTAGTGCATGTTGATTGAAGTCTATGAGCGTCAGATTATTAAGTTGCTTATGATTCCAGTAATTATGTCATTTTGATGGAAATTATTGTTTATGCCTTATCAACTTTTTGGTTAAAAGTTTGATGATTGCAGAAATGCATTACTCTATTTCTTAAAAATTCATTGAAAATTATATTGGGATCTATACCATAATTCAGAGGATTAAATATTTCATGTTTTAATCCAACTGTTAGTAAAGAGTTAGTGTTTCTTGGTGGGTTATAGTGTAGAAACAAAACTGAATAAGAGACAAATTCATTTACTAACAATTAGTTTATTTAATTTATATTTATTATTATTTAAAGATTAATATTATTAATTTTTATTAATATTTTTTAAATAAATATCATTGCTTGATTAAAATAATTATTTTTTATATTTGTATATGTTATATGTGTGTGCGAATTTTTTAGATAAGTTGGTGTTGTTTTATTGAATATTAATTTATTCATTCTTTCTTTTGTATATAGTATCTATTATAGATAAATAATATCACTATTGTATTTTCAAACACTTAGGTTTCTATTATTCATGTGATTTTTTATATATGAACATTTATTAGCTAAATTGGACTTTAGTAAACACTTGAATTATTATATATATTGATTTTTTAATTTGTATGTTTGGTGTATTTATTTCTTATTTGGCGATGTTCATATGAAATTTCATTGGCTTTACGAGTAGTACATGAGAGGCTTGGGGTTATTGATGTATTTTGACATGTGTGTTGTTTAGTATTTTTATGATGTTGACTTGGTTATGAATATTTCACTTAACCAGTTTTCTAAATTATTTTGTGAACTCTTGAAGAGGGTGTTTATCATGTTATGGTTTGAGGACCAACTTGTAATTGTTTGATTTTGGTTTGAGGACCAGTATGAGTTCCAGTCATCTGTTATGGAACTAAAGTTAATTTCCATGCTTTATTTGATTTATGAGATATATTTATGACTTGTGATCCTAGGGAAGGTTAAATAGGTGCATCTTAGGGGAGTGGCTTACAATAGGGGTCTAGGACCCAAAGTGGTAAGTACTAGGGTAAGCTATCATAATTTAGTTAAACAATGATAATATAGTAATTAAAATTTGGAGAGCTCATTAAAAATATAATTAGTTACAATGCCTCGCTCATGCCTTGAGTGCTTGTATAGGCTAAGGGTGGGTATGGGATGATACCTAGAGAGTAGGTATGATTAGAATTCCTTGTTTTTATGAGAGGGTATTCTAGTTCCGTGTGGGTCATATTGAGGGGCTGGGCCCTAGAGTGGCTAGTCCAAGGTAACTCAATGCTTGAGAGTATGGGGTCCAGTGTGATTATTCTAGGGTAACTCAAGTAGATGACCATGTGATGAGACTCCCATAGTATGTAGCCTAAGTCTCCTCTGTAGTTTTCCGCATTTGGCTCTGGTAGTGTGTCTTTGTAATGTGAGTATTATATGGTGGTATGTATTTGGCATTTTGGTGTTTGGTATTGTCCGATATTCTGGTAGTTGGTGTCTTGGTATGTGTTGACATTTTTATATTTACCATTTCTATTTATCATTAGTTTTTGGTACCTTTTGAGATAGAAAGCCTTTAGGATCCATTTCTTAGTTGTTTTGTGTGTTGGGTTTGTTATCCAAGTGGGGTTTGTTGTTATCTCCTCAGCACGGTGGGAGTGGACCTTTGGTTCTATGAGGTCGGGTGGTAATATTTATTATACCATTTGAGATTCTAACGTTCCTGCAGTGGTGCTGGATGATACTCATTGTGGTTATCTTCTTCTTGTTCTTCATTGTACACTTGCTCATATCTATCTAATGGTGTTTATATTTGTACCTTGTATCAATGCTTCAAAGGTGATTCCTTTTGGATATTGTACTATACTTTATATTTGGTTATTATGACATACCCTGTGACTTATGCAGAGGATGTTATTTCATTGTGTTTATACCGTATGGTATTGGATGTACTTGTTATTCATTTATATATGAGATATTTGTAAGTATTCTTAATCTAAAATATTTAATTAATGAATGTATACATAATTCTATGTCATGGAACCCTTGAGAGTTGTTAACTGTAAATGAGTTGGACTTATGTACTTGTTTGTATCTTATGTTGTACTTCTGTATTGTTATCATTATTATTTTGTACACTCTTAAGAAACAAAATTATTCTTTAAATATAGCAACATGTTTTAGGTTAAATTCTCCTAGGTTCCTTAGCAGGGCATTACACCTTGGCAACCCCTATGTGCCCCAACCTATTGTGGAGAGGCACTACCCAAACACTTAAGGTCATCTTGCTTCAACCATGATGCACTAAACCACAATTACAATACAATTACAATGTAATTAAAGACTCACAAAGTCATGGTCAAAATGAAGTAAGGTAAGCTTGATTGGTCTCAAACCAAGAGCACAGGTCTCTCAAAGATCCCAACCAAGAACAAATCAATTATGTTCATGATGTGGTCTCAACACCAACATCAGTGAATAAGGATGCGATCTCAAATAAAGCATCAACATAAGCTAGAAAAACCAAGGCAATAAAAAGAGGATAACTCAACCACTAAAACACTCAAGGCATAAAATCAAGTGATCACACCCGCAAGGTAAAAATATCAAGTTGTTCGATTAGCCACTTTTCCAAGAACAAATATTCCAATGGAATTCATCAAACATATTTATAGAGCATGAGGATGGCTCACAAGGACCCAAATGCACACAAACCTAAAATTTTGACAATAATTGGCAAGTGTGAAAATCATCAAATTTGTAATAAAAGGGTGAGTTTAAATTGCAATAACTATTGCTCGAAATGTTCCCTATTCATTTTGATCACATGATCCTATCACAATCATCAGATACTACCAAGTTAATCATTTAGGACATCTCAAACATGACAATAGAAGAATTTGGAGATCAAGCAAAACAAAGCACACCCAAAAATGTCCAAAAATAAAAAGTGAAATCTCACGATTCTGTGAGAACCCATTGGTTCTCACATACTCAACATCCCAACCATCCAATAAAATCAATATTGTATGCTCATCAGAGAAAAGGATGGGCCAAAACTTAAATTTGAGAGGTTAAGCATGGGCACATGCTCACATGGCTTAATAATCGAGGAAACGGTCACAAATCCTCTCAAGATTAAATTTCTATACACAAATATCAATATTCCATAAAATAATCAATCACCAAAACAACGAGATTCTCATTTAGAAAAATCACAATTAGGACCATATCTAGGTCCATGGCCAAAATTGCCATTGAAGCCATGGAAAAAGCCTCAAAATTTAAATTTTGAAAATAAAAAATCCAAGAACACCCTTTGGCTTCTAAATTGCCCAACAATGCAAAAATATAATAAAAATAAAATTCCAAGTATTTACGAAAAATTAGGCAGCATAACATTACAATTTCCATTCAAATCCATTTTTTGCTCATATAAGCCCAACTGGGAGAAATAATGGAATGAAAATGTGGGTGAATGGTAATTCTCATCCCACAAACTAAAATCAATTTATTTCAAATCAAACAAAAGAGTAAAATGAAAGATATAGAAATCCCTACCTCACCCAATGGTGGAAACATGAAAATGGGCAGAAGAAAATAAATACTCTATGAAATCAAAAAAGCCTCCAGACAAAGGGGAGCAATCACAACACGGATCCAATGAGCCGCTACCCACAAAATCTTGTCAGGCAAAATTCACCCAACAAGCAAAGCACTAAATTGTTCACAAGAAGATTTTGGAAACAAATGCTTTCCAAAAATGACTAAGTGTCAAAAATGAAGTCTATTTCTTCATTGTATGGCACTTTTGTTCAAAATACAAAAGGCTAATAAAAAGCCACTTAAATCAAATAAAATGAAAACAATTAAATCAAATCAAATCCCCACATGGAATAGGAATACACTTCAACAAACTTGCCGAAAAATAATAGAATAACAATAAGGATTAAAAAACCAACATTTAATTCATAGCTTGTCACAACAATTGCAAATAACTATAATGCACAAACAATCATAGGTATAATTATGGTAATGCAAATGAACTCTATATTTTACCCACATGGAACCATAGGTATAATCTATCAATTACGGATACACTGTCCATTTAGGGATGATATTGGCTAAGTCATGAACAACCAATGTAACTATCTCCTATGCCATAGTTGGGGATAAATACATGCTCAAACTTGAATCTCGGGTAGAGATGATGTTGTTCACTAAAATATGCACACATCATGTATATATATATATATATATATATATATATATATAGTCAAAGAACAAACATGAAATAATCGCAATGCTCCTAATGGAAGAGGATGCTCTAGTGGCACAATCATTTGTATGTATTAGAATGTCACGACATCTATCTTTCCATATTTAATCCTCAGTGTACAACATAAATAACCATCTCATTAAAACATTAAAATTATTTTACAACATTTAATCATATATCAATGAAAACTCCAAATAAGATATCCATAAACATGATAAGGCACAATATCATAAGGAATCAGTAATAAAATCATGGTAATCAGAATAAGATGAACATAATCAAAGTATCCTCAGCTATGAAATAAATTAGATACCATCATAACATCAGTAGTGATATCAGAAATAAATGCATAATGTACTATACTCAGATGCATCTCATAATGTCACTATAAAATCATAACATGAGCATAATCATAAAACATCATAAATGAATCAAGCTCAGATCCAAATAACCAATAACACAATGAGCCCACATAACAATCATAGCCTCAGAAGGCCTAACATCCTGAACTAGGTCTGCAACAAGTCACAACTCAATAGTTCTCACAACCAAGCATAAGAAAATAAGAAACTTGTTAATGCAACAACATAAATTCGATCACCCCAAATGTACCAAACTCTCACAAGTCCAACATGATCATATGATACAAGCATATATCCATAAAAGCATAAGGTGAACTCAACCAATCACAAAAGGCAACCATAAAGTATCCAAAGCCAAAACAAGGCATCGCAAAGAGATCCCATCCAACTGCACCAAGGCACCACCACAACATAATTCTATAGCTATATCCATAAGAATGTCAAGCATAAAGAAAATGGGAGAGGCACTACAACATCAAGGCACACACCACTACAAGAAAGGTCTTGGCACATGAAAAATGTTGAGATTTTTCCTTTGGAGGAAGAGGGGTAGCAGATCTGGAAATATGAGCAAATATCTATCCACTAGCAGCAAAGAGAAGCTTTGGGGGAGAACCCCTCCTTGATGGCAACAAGTCTATGAAAAGAGTTCCCAGTGAGCACCAATCTAGCAAAAACCCCCCCACCAATAGTGAAAAGATCAAAGACACAAACCCTCAAACCAGCCTCAACATGTTGTTGAACAAAGAAATACAACAACAAAATGGCACTCAACACACCCACATAAGTCACAAACCTCACCTTGGGGAGCACTAATGTAGAGGGTGAGTTCAAAATTTATGGGTCGGAGCTAGAGATGGTATTATTCATTGGTCTTGTTGTGGGAGAAGACATCAATTTTGTATTATCTATTGTATGGAAATTTAATCATCTTTATGTTAGAATTTTTTTGATTAATTAAGCAACCTAAACAGGGGGGTTGACCCTTACAAGTTCAAGGCCTAAAGGAGAAAATTCAGACCATCAATAAGCGCATAGAAAAAACAACAAAAGATTACAAAAAGCACAAAGGCTTAGTCCTAAAAGAAAGGGCCAAATCCATGCCATAAGAGAAGAAGAGGGAGAGTTCTTCCTACACCATCAGATAATTGTCTAGGCAATACTATCCTTAGGCTCCCCAACGAAGGATATTTTGCTAAGGTAGTTGTCAGCATAACGACCAGAGTGTTATAGAAGCTAAGCAACCACAACAAAAACTTGGTGTAGAGAATAAGCAGGAGTAGAGGGAGAAGAAGGGTCCTCATGGCCAGAGGGTGTTGCACCAATGGAATTAGGTGCAATAATGAGAGTTGCAACAGGAGGAAGACTTGGATTAGTAGAATAATCCTAACCCCAATTTGCAGCAGGAGCATCTTCAAGATTTTATGCAGGGGTTTCATCTTTTTCAATAGCTTGTGAATCCTTAGAGGGGGAATCAAACAGAATCAAAAGCACAAATTGTCCAATGATCATTATTTGCAGCCTTCCACCAAGTAGCAACACCTTTTTTATGCAAAAGAGTGCAGTTGGTAGCCATGTTCTCAATAGAGAAGCAACACCAATAATGGGAAGGAAGGCCCTCATAATCTAGTGCTTGATTTCATGGCCTTTTTCCAACCATGAGCACCATGTCCCCTAGAACTGGTTAGGAGACATCCATATCAACCAAATACGAGTAAAAGTAGAATGACTCATAGTAGTCGTAGCTTCATCCACCTTCAGGAAACAACCAAGGGAGTTCCCAATGGACTCAAAACAAGATGTCTCCCAGAAGTGGAGTGGGAGATTTGGAAGGTGAACCCACACTATTTACACACATTGAGTTGTTCAGTAAGGGGTTTGAATAAAATTGTCCAGTATTTGACAAAAAGGGAATGATTCCACCAAACCCATAACTTTCTCAAAACCAAATCACAATCTTCAAAAGAAGAAAAAAAAGTAATAAAAAATACCTTAGCATAAGGGTAAAGCTCAATGTCACTTGAGACTAATGGTCCCTAAAATTTGGTTACTCAACAATGCAGATCTGGAAGAGAGTACCAAAGACCTGCAAATCTACCAACCAACCCATAACTCTGGTAGAAATCCACATTGTCCTCCACTTCAAGACCAAAAATTACCACAAGTGAGGTCTTGGCACGAGAAATGGGTCGAGATTTCACATTTGAAGGGATGGTAGCATGAGTGTAGCTCCTTCTGATAGCAACAATATATTTTGGGTGGAGAAACCCTCCCTTGTCAGCTCTAGGACCAAAACCACTAGTACCAAGAGTTTAAATAGTAGCCTCCATCCCAAGTAGGGGGAAATAGAATATTTCCCAACAAGAAGAGTAGAGTAAGCCATGAGACCAGGGACAACACCCAAAAGAGAGGGTCCAATGGTGCCACAATGAGTTGTTCCTGTAATAGAAGGAGCTCCTACAAATGGCGGCAACCTAGTGCCCAAGCCCCAAAGACTCCAGTGGCCAACAGAGAAGCATCATGTAGAATAAATGAACCAACCCCAGTTGTAGGCACACACGAAGCAACAATGTTTGAAATTCTTGTCGAGCAAGAAGCAAAGACATTAGCAGCAAAAGAAGACATCGAGACACAATGATAAAATATGTTAGAATGTTATTTTTGTTAGAATTATTTTAGAAAAACTGAGAGGGGGGGTGAATCAGTTATCCTTAGGTCAGATGTACCAATTGAACTTTTAAAATACTTCAACCAACTCAGATCTATTCAACTATCCACTCAGTCTCTATAGAGTATAATCAAAAACATAAACTTGCAGTCCACTATCCAAAAGTAATCAACTTGTAGAATATAAAACTCTTAACAATGTAACACATCAAATAACATTCACACAAGTACGACACCAGAATTTAACATGGAAACCCAATTTGGGAAAAACCACCAGTAACATGCTACCAAATTTTCACTCTTCTAAAGTGAGCTCTATGAGGAGCTAGCCATGTTAAAGGTTACAATACAAGCTACTAAGTGTGACCCTATTAGGAGTGGCCTTGTTAGAGGTCTTAAGAACATCCCATTAGAATGTCACCTTGATTAAAGGGTTTACAAATGATTGTTAGGTCAACCTTGATTAAAGGATTTTAACTGATACAATGGTTAGAAAGTAACAATAGGTTTTGATCTGAAACATACAACTCACTTTGCAAATACAAATCCACTATAGCTCATATGTTGATTTACTGACTAGCCTTCATTGTCATCTCCATCTCTGATCTACTCAGAAATCTCTTCAAGAAATCACCACAACTCTATCCAGCTCTTCACAACATTTCTTAGCCTTCTGCTTAGGTTCACCAATCAATAGAATCAACCTCTATGCTTCACTACATAACCTACAATTAGGTCATCCTTATGCCTCCTTGATTAGGTAGCTTAATCTTTCACCACTTAATCATCTCTATAGATCTTAGGTTTAGGTCAGATTCATCAAATCCTTCCAACATTTTGTTCTCCTCCTTATCCTTCTAGATACTTCTCAAAACTTCTCCTTGAATCCATAAGAAAATGGTTTACCATGCATTAAATGCTCCAGGTCATTCATCCTTATCTTCAACAAGTTTTACATATCCCAAAAATTCAAGTATGTCGGCTAGGGATCTCAATTCCTTCATAAACTATAAAATACTAACACTCGGTCATCACTGTGTTCTTCTTGGTCATCACTAGATAGCTCAGTCATCACTAAAATTATTCTTCTTGGCAATTACTATCTTCGCTCGATTAATACTCTGATGCTTGGTAATTACTGATGCTCGATCGACACTAAATTTGTTCAGCTTATACTGGCGCTCGGTCAACACTAGAATCACTCAGCTTACACTAAAGTTTCTTTATCTTCTTCTCTTTTTCTCAGTTAATCCTAAGCTTTTAGACTTTCTTTCCTCATTTCTTCTACGCTTCAAAAAAATAAATTCTTCACTTAGTGTTATAAATAAACAACATATTACCTTGCCTATGTGCCAACTAATCAAGTACCCATTGTAGTTTCTCATAACTCAACCTTTCCACTAGGTCTTCTTGTTATCTCCTCTTTTCAAATCATCTTCATCAATCAAAAGATATGGTACTTTACTAGATAGAAACTATCTCACTAGTTAAGGTTTGACATCAATCACAATATAACAATTGTTTCAAGTGTAGTTTCCAACAATCTCCCTCTTTGGCATTAATGGAAACACCACATGCAACACCATAAACTCCATATGCATAGTTACCATACAATCCAAAAAGTATGTAATGAAGCAACTCCTGTCAACTCTCTATGTATTCTGATTTTCATTAATATCCTTAGCTTCATTCTTATTCACATCCAAATATCAGCTCCCTCTTGGATAGATTTCTCCCTTTGTCTGTGCATCCATTTTACTGAATCTCTCCCTCATCTTATTCATGAAAACTTCTACTAAATCTCTCTCTCAAGTTACTAAATCTCTCCCTCTTTGACAAAAATGCCAAAGACACTCATCTTCACCATGTAGATATCTTCATGTCATCTCTCTGAACTATATACTCCCTCTGTCATCTTGCTTATGACTGATCAACATCTTGTGCTTTACTCTTCACAACTTTAGGCATCTTCTAAAGTGTGACCTCCTTGCATCAATTTGTCAGATATTCTGAGTAGTACATTTGATGCAACACTCCTATATGATTCTAGGTAGCCTCAGTTAGGGGTATCACCCCTAATTTGCCTCTTAGATACTCATGAGCATCCTTAGATAATTCTTTAGTGAATATATCTGCTAATTGTTCCTTTGTATTCACATACTCCTATCTCACTTCTTTGTCTTGAACTAGCTCTCTTAGGTAATGATACTTGATAGCAATATGCTTAGTCTTAGTGTGCATCACAGGATTCTTTGATATATTGATAGCACTTGTGTTATCACAGAAAATAACAACTGGCTTAGTGATTTCTTCCTTCATACCTTTCAACAATTGCTTGATCCACTCTATGTTTGAACAATTAACAGTTGTCACTACATATTCATCTTCTATTGTAGATTGGGAAATGCAAATTTGTTTCTTTCTTGTCCATGAGACTAATCTCTTTCCTAGAAATAATGCGCCACCACTTGTACTCTTTCTATCATCCATATTTCCTGCCCAATCTGTATCAGTGTAAAATTTTAGTTCAAAATTTTCATTCTTCTTATAGTACATACCATAATCCTTTGTTCCTTTTAGATATCTCAATATCCTTTTCACTAACATCATGTGATTCTCCTTAGGATTGGCAGAAAATCTTGCAATAATCCCAAATACTAATGCAATATTTGGTCTGTTGTGAACAACATATTGTATCTTTGCAATCATTAACATGTACAATGTTTGATTCACTTCGGCTGTATCACCATTATTTGATATTTTTTGTCCAGTGGCTATGGGTGTACTTAATGGTCTAGAGTCCTCCATGCCAAAGGTTTTCAGTATATCCTTAACATATTTAGATTCAGTAATGTAGATACCTTTCTTCATCCGATAAACTTGCAAACCAACAAAGAATTTGATCTTTCCAAAACATAGACATCTCAAATTCAATTTGAATCTCATTTGCAAATATTTGGCATAGGGCATCTTGTCCTTCAAATATGATATCATCAACAAATATTTCAGCTAACAATATCCCTTTACCTTTTTCAGTCTTCAAATACAGATTGTTGTTGTCATTTGTTCTTGCAAATCCAATCTTTATCAACTAATTATGCAATCTCTCATACCATGTTCAATCTTCAAATGCAGATTGTTGTTGTCATTTGTTCTTGCAAATCCAATCTTTATCAACTAATTATGCAATCTCTCATACTATGTTACAGGGGCTTGTTTCAATCCATATAGTGATTTGTGTAGTTTACAAACTATGTTCCTTTTTCTTGGATCAACAAATTCTTCTGGTTGTTCAATGTATACTTCTTCTTCCAGTATTCCATTCAAAAATGCATAATTGGCATCCATCTGATACACTTTGAATCATTTGTAAGCTGCATATGCAAGTAGAGTTCTAACTCCTTCCAATCTAGAAACTGGGGCAAATATCTCCCCATAGTCAATGCCTTCTTCTTGTGCATGTCCCTTGCATACCAATCTAGCTTTTTTCCTTGTGACTTCTCCATGTTCATTCAACTTATTTCTGAACACCCACTTTGTTCCAATAACATTCTTGTCCTTGGGTCTAGGTACTAGTGTCTAGGTTTTGTTCTTTTCTATCTGCTCAATTTCCTCATTCATGGATTGAATCCAATCTTCATTCTCCAAAGCATATTTCATTGTTTTAGGCTCAAACTCACATAATAAGCATATTTGGTTTTTCAACTTACTTCTTGTCATGACTCCTGAATCATTTGCTCCAATGGTTTGATCTGGCTTATGATGTTTTCTCACATACTGTGCTAATGTAGGCTCTGGTCTCCTTTCTTCTTTCTCTTGATCTTTAGGTTCATTTTGAATCTCTTCTTCTTCTTCTGATTGCTTGACAACTTCCTCCTGTTGCTCGGCATCTTCTTGTTGTAACTCAATAGGCCCTTGTTGTTGCTCAACACCTTTGTTATCTAGTTCAGATAAATTGTTGGCCTCTCCTTCTTCTATGTATACAAAAGATCTATAATCTTCAGGTTCCTATCTGCACTCAACTTCATTATTTTCTGCACATTCATCAACTTTAACATTTTCACTTTCCACAACTTTGTTAGTGTTAGAATTCAAACACTCGCAAGCTTTTCTCTTAGTGGAATAACCTAGAAATATGCTTTCATCGCTTTTAGCATAAATTTTTCCATTCTTATTATCCTTGAGTATATAACATTTTCTTCCAAAGACTTTAAATTATTTCACATTAGGGGCATAACCATATCATAACTCAAAAGGTGTAGCATTTGTACCTTTCTTGATTTATACTTGGTTCAAGGTCTAAATAGTTATACTTACAGCTTCTCTCCAGTACTTTTGTGCAACATTCTTCTCTATCATCAGTGTTCTAGCACAATCCATGATTGATCTATTTCTTCTCTCTGCTATACCATTCTATGGAGGTGTTCTTGGTGTAGATATTTGCCTCTTAATTCCTCTATCATTGCAAAATATGTTGAACTCATTAGATATGAACTCTCCTCCTCTGTCAAATCTCATACATTTCAAGCTTTTACTTGTTTCTTTCTCAACTTTTGTCAAATACCACTTAAATAACTGAAAGGCATCATATTTTTCTTTTAAAAACTTTATAGTCATCATTCTAGAGTAGTCATCAACAGATAGAATGAAATATTTACCACCACAGTAGCTTTACACACCAATACGTCCACAAATATCTATATGAACCAATTCCAAAATATCATTAGAATTATATGTTTTTCTCTTGAAACTAGACTTTGCCATTTTTCCCAATTGACATTGTTTACACATCATATTATCAGGTTTCTTCAATCTTGGTAGTCCTCTAACTCTTTTCATCTTACTAATGCTTACCAAATTATCAAAGTTCACATGACACAATGTCTTATGCCATAACCATACATCATCAAATTGTGAAAACAAACATGTCTCTTAAGATAGGTCTAGATAGAAAAAAATTGCCTCTTGTTTGTTCTCCACTTCCAATCAGTTCACTAGAGGCATAAAATATCTTAGCCTATTTGTGATGGAATTCAACTCAATAACCAGAACTGTTTAACTATGCAACACTTTAAAAATTATAATTAAGTCCTTCAACCCAATAAGCATTGTCACATCTGATCTTATCAGTCAATCTTATGGATCATTTTTCTTTCACAAGACATGGTGCATCATTACCAAAATTAACACTACTACCTTTGTAATGATTTAAGGTTTCAAACTTGCTTTTATCACCAGTCATGTGATGTGAGAAATCAATATCAATTATCCATCTATCACCTTTTCTCACATATGAAATAAGTGAAGTTTTCTCATCTTCATCAAAATCATCTGGCATAGCAACATAAACAACTTCTACATCATAATCATCAGACTCACTAGATTCAATGTCAATTTCTTCTTCAGCAATATAACAATATTTCTTACCTTTATCCTTGTAGTCCCTATACCTTTTGTGATCTATGTCATCCCTTTTATCTTTGTACTTATTTTCCATTCTCTCATCCTTGTCATTCTTGTCAGGACTACATCTTGTTGCAATATGACCAACTTTGTTGCATAAAAAATAGATTATCAAAAGTTTACCTTTACATTTTCATTTTCCTCTCGGTAGTCTTCTAGCCATAAGTGCCTTAAGATCATCAAGATCATCATCAGAAGTATCACTATCACTGTTCACACATCTTTCTTTTCCTTTCTTAGACTTTTGAAGAACCATTTGAGACTTGAATGTAGATTCAATATTATGAGTAGTGAAATTATCAAAATTTGACAACTCAAAAGCAGTAAGTCTACCAACTAAACCTTCCAAAGTTAAGTTGTTACCAAGAGCACATCTTAGTTCTTGTATTGCAGAAACTCTAATAGAATAAATAGGAAGTAGGGTTCTCAAAACCTTGCTAATAACAGTTTCATCATCAATATATCCATTAGCTCATGCAATATAATTTACAACCTCCTTAACTCTGGCACAATTCTAAACAATAGTCTCACCTTCTAACATTCTCATTTCATCAAACTTACCTCCCAAGATTTCAGATTTGGCTCTCAGAACATTTGTGTCTCCAACATAGATAGTTGTCAATGTGTCCCACATTTGCTTTCCATTGGTATAGTCCTTGATGTATTCAAATTCAGGATAACTTAGGGCTAATGTAATCTCCAATATTGTTTGATTGTGTTCTTGCTTCTCCTTCATCTGTTTGGCTGTCAAAGGTGTTGGTATTGTTATGTATTCATGTTCCACATAGTATTTCATTGAATCACCAATTTCAGCTAGGTGTAACTTCATCAAACTTTTCCATACAGGGAAGTTCTCCTTGTTCAGCTTTGGTACCTCCTTTTTGTACATCTTGATCTTTAGCTTCAAGTACCTTCAAACTTTTCTTTATAAGCACTACAACTCTGATACCAATTATTAGAATAATTTTAGAATAACTGAGAGGGGGGTGAATCAGTTATCCTCAGGTCAGATGTACCAATTGAACTTTTAAAACACTTCAACCAACTCAGATCTATTCAACTATCCACTCGGTCTCTATAGAATATAATCAGTAACATAAACTTGTAGTCCACTGTCCAAAAGTAATCAACTTGCAGAATATAAAACTCTGAACAATGTAACACATCAAATAACATTCACACAAATATAACACCAAAATTTAACATGGAAACCCAATTTGGGAAAAACCACCAGTAAAATGCTACCAAATTTTCACTCTTTTGAAGTGAGCTCTGTAAGGAGTAAACCCTGTTAAAGGTTACAATACACACCTCTAGGTGTGACCTAGTTAAAGAATTTAATCACCCTGTTAGGAGTGGCCTTGTTAGAGGGCTTAAGATCGTCCCATTAGAATGTCACCTTGATTAAAGGATTTTAACTGATACAATGGTTAGAAAGTAATAGTAGATTTGGATCTGAAACATACAACTCACTTTGAAAATACAAATCCACTGTAGCTCATATGTTGATTTACTGAGTGGCCTTCATTGTCATCTCCATCTTTGATCTGCTCAGAAATCCCTTCAAGCAATCACCACAACTCTGTTCAGCTCTTCACAGCTCTTCTCATCCTTCTGCTTAGGTTCACCAAGCAATAGAATCAACCTCTCTGCTTCACTGCATAACCTACAATTAGGTCATCCTTATACCTCCTTGATTAGGTAGCTTAATCTTTTGTCGCTTAACCATCTCTGTAGATCTTAGGTTTAGGTCATATTCATCGAATCCTTCCAACATTTCGTTCTCTTCCTTATCCTTGTAGATACTTCTCAAAACTTCTCCTTGAATCCATAAGAAAATGGTTTACCATGCATTAAATGCTTCAGATCATTCATTCTTATCTTCAACATGTTTTACATATCCTATGAATTCAAGTATGTCGGCTGGGGATCTCAATTCCTTCATAAACTATAAAATACTGACACTCAATCATCACTATGTTCTTCTACTCAGTCAACACTGGATAGCTTGGTCATCACTAAAACTATTCTTCTCGACAATTATTGTCTTCGCTTGGTTAATACTCTGATACTCGATAATTACTGATGCTCAGTCGACACTAAAGTTTCTTGTCTTATACTGGTGCTCGGTCAACACTAGCATCACTTGACTTACACTAAAGTTTTTTTATCTTCTTCTCTTTTGCTCGGTTAATCTTAAGCTTTCCTGGATTTTCTTTCCTCATTTCTTCTAAGCTTCAAAACAATTGACTTCTTCACTTAGTGTTATAGATAAACAACACATTACCTTGCCAATGTGCCAACTAATCAAGTACCCATTGTAGTTTCTCATAACTCAACATTTCCACTAGGTCTTCTTGTTATCTCCTCTTTTCAAATCATCCTCACCAATCAAAAGATATGGTACTTTACTAGATAGCAATTGTCTCACCAGTTAAGGTTTGACATCAATGACAATATAACAATTGTTTCAATTGTAGTTTCCAACAATTTTTTATTAATTATTGACATTTTTCATAATTATGATTTTTATTAAAGATATAATTTTTTCTTGTGCATAGTTAATACGCATGATAATTAAGATTTGATAAAAAATTCAATTAAATTTTTTCTTTTATAAATTAAACATTATTTTGATAATGTATATTTTTCTAAAAAAATTAATTGAAAGGTAATTAAATAATCAATTGTTACAAAAGGGTTGAGGGGTTGGCTTGATTGACAAGAGCTTATTGTGGTAGGTACAAGGTTCAGTCTCACCCTAGCCTACATGTTATTAAAGGACATGTCACACTAGCTTCATTGGTCACCTTAAATAGTTTATTTAGCATAATACAATTTATAGAGGGCTACCCAATTCCTAGAGTCTAAAAAAATCAAATCGATATGAATTTTTCATATGATATGAAGGGTGGCCATAATGCTCTCTTCTCTTATCTTTATTCCCATCAATAAATTTGTTTACTATATTCAATCAATTCATTCATTTTGTTCACATCTTGATAAGGACTCATAGATGTGATCCAAAACATAAATATAAAACATATTTACAATGCTAATTTGAAAAACTCTCTTATACAAATAAAAATGTTATTTGCTACAAGAATTAGAACTTAGGGGAAGCATACCAGTAGTTTTTATAGCTATTTTGTTGTCTATGTATGCAACTTAACTTCGTAAAGCTATTGTTCTAACTTGTGGGTAGTAACTATTGTCAAATAGATTTGCAACTTTTTGAGCTTAAAGTTCAACAATCTACTAAACGTGGGAATGATCCCAAGGTGTGGGTACCTTATATGAGATCAAACCTCTAAAGAAGGTCGACTTCCTTGGTACTTCACCTAGACTACTACTTGTTGGGAAAAGGGAAGATAGATGCTTTGAAAACAAACCTACAACTAATGGGGTGATGCACCAAAATAAACTTCAGGACCTACACTACTACTATTTGGACACACAATCATTCAATAATCTAGCTGTTCATGCACAACTTTAAGCTTTAGCATACTCATGCATCAATGTTTCATAGAAGGGTTTAGTTTTTACAGTCTTGAAAGAAAGGCAAATGAATAACTCTTTACGGTTAACAATTGTTTTTACATCAACACAAACTACTACCTACATAAAGTATGCCCTCTTGTTACAAATGTGCATGTGACATTGCATTCATTTGAGAATTCATAATATGAAATCACATAAATGACATAAAGTATCAAATTACACATAATGAAAAATGTTAAAGGCCAAAACACTAAATTTTATTGAATAGAATGAATTACAACAACAAATATAAATCTTGATATACTTTGAAAATGAAAATACACTTTTACTTTAGTCACCAAGTGACTGATTTTGAGTTACAAAACAATCTATTATGCTAGAAAGAGCTTACAAAAAGCTACAATACTTGGCAAAAAGATGCAAGAACTAGGCTTCTAAAGACCTAGCACCTGAATAGTTATAACTTTTCACATGCCTTGAAGATTTGCAACATGTGTTGTTGGAAAAGATGACAAGTGTCCTTTCTTTAATGGTTGAAGAAATCCTCTTTCTCTTGCTGGGTAGGATGTAATTGAAAATGGCCATTTAAGGCCCTCCAAACTGATTCATGAATGCTTGTAAATGCCCCTTGACCATATCTACACCCGTGGGAGGCTTTAAACAACCCCTAGAGGCCTATATTCTTGCTCGAGCTCAATGAGTGTTCAAACAACTCCCCAAAAGCCTGCAACCATTTCCCAACTACCTTGGGTCAGATAGAGTTGGTTTTTAACACTTAAAAGTTAAAACCTTCATATCTGTTTATGAATGCAGACCTATCTATAAAGCATCTTCATAAATGCCAAAATGACTATAACAGTTCCAAAACTACCCTCTTTACTGCTCTTCAAGATTATTCTTTTTCTTTCCATTCATGTGATTCATTTATTCAAAAGAAGTATGACTACCTTGACCATATCTGAAACATATATGCCTTAGTGATTTATCTCTCTGATACCTTAATACCTTAACCTTCATCTGCCTCTGTACTTTGAATGTCCTTTCTTTGTGAAGGTTCTTGTCCATTCATTAATGTTATATTGTTCAACTCAAATGTACATTAGTTCGTTTAACACTTCAATCTTGCAATTCTGATTCACAGGTTCACATTGTTCCAATGTGATGACTCAGGTTTCACGTATTTTTGGCACACTTTGAACACTTGATGTTCACTGTCATTTGTTGCATTTTGATACACACCTAAGATCTTTCCCTCACTCTCTGCTAGAATGATGTCTTGATCTCATGGAAAAGGTGAATGTTCCCTTAAAAGACAGTGGATCCCCATTTCCTAGACAATGGCAAAACATTTTCAAGAACACAGTGAACATATATTTTAGACAGCAGTGAACAAATGTCTAAACATCAATGAATAAACTTCTGCTTTCTAAGAATAGTGAAATCTCTTATGGTAGTGGGAAGAATCTCTTAAACAGCATAATTTGCTCATAAAATAATGAAAAGGTCACATAGAACAGTCACTAGGTCTGTTAGAACAGTCAATGATTTTTCAAAACAGTCATTTCATCTCCTTTAATTTTCAATACATCTTTCATGAACAAGCAAACAAATATGAAAGAACCTTTCCACAATTGCCACTTCACTGCTATTCTTTGACCTCTAACTGACACTAAAACTTCCTAACATCCACTGTCAAATCCCCTTATCACTGCGATTCACAAGAAAGAATGATATATATATTGATGTCAAATATCCATGCACTTCCAGTTGTTTCCTTCTATTACTGCCCTCAAGGATTAAGTTCACAAAGTTTGGTTAAGGCATTGACATTCACAATGTTATGATAAGCAATGAAGACTTTGAGTCTTGCCTCTGTCTTGACATCTCCTCCTTTCTTCTATTTAACATTGTCATTGTTATCTCTGTTATGCATCATGGTCAATGTTATCTCTATTATCCTACAATATTTGTCCTTTGCTTGGACTGTTCTTGCTCTTCAAAATCTGCTATTGTTATCACTGAACATCACCTTGTATCTTGCTTTGTCCTGAACGTGGACTATCATAAACTTTTATAGTGATAAATCTGCCTTATTTGTCTCATGACAGTCATTATGACTGTGAAAATCCCCCTTTCTTTAACAGATTTCCTGTGACCCTCTATTCTTCTTTACTAAATTCAACAATGCTACCGTTACCATCATTACTTTATGACAGTCATATGCTACTTTTCTTGGACCTTGAAAGGAAACCTCATTAGGGAGATCTGTTATCATGCATGAGCAGCCCTGCAACTTTAACCTTTGTTCATCACAATCTCCTTTATTATTTCTCTTTGGGAAAACATATACATATGTTTGATGCATTTAGATTTATGCTGTAACAACATTCCATAACAGTCTTCAACTAACGCCTTCTTGCACAGGGGATGAGCATATCCAAAGCATTTACAAGGGTCAAACATAACAAAAAGACCAGATTGCACAGAGAACAATGAACATAGCAACTAGTATGATAATGACTCATAGAAACCCTTTTGAGATCCTTCCCTCATAGAACAAAATACAAGAGTTTTTCCTCCTTTAGAATATTGTAGATGAGAAACCAAACAAAGATTTGGCTAAATAAGTCATGCCCAAACCCATAAGCATGAAACACATACCGTTGAATTCAAGCCACGCTTCCTCTATTTGGGATTGCAACGTGGGTGAAGAAATGTGAAGAAAATGTGGGTCCTCTCCATTATTAACTGCAATGTGGGTCTTTTACCGAAAACAGCTCCTATTACCACAAACAAGGCAACAAATGTCTTCATACTTTCACTAACGTCTCCTTCTGAAATAGGGGAGAGGGACCAATAGTCGTGAGGGCTAACTTTGTCAACATGTAGCCATTGCATGGAATATATAGTAAAAATGTGGTGTAAGACCGGATAATATATTCACTATTGAGTGATCGACTATTGGACCCCGCACAACTACTGGTCCCTCTCCCCTATGAACTTTTTCAATCGTGAGTCTTGAAAAGAGCAGCAAAAACTCTAAAATAAAAGCCCTTTCCACATGGACGCCGCTAAGCTCCCTACAAAATGCACCGTTCACATGATAGATTTTTGCAATTTTCACCATCTGTTCATTATGATCTGTATATTTTGTCGTCGAAAACTATAAAAAATTAGCAAAAAAATCAGTGTTTTTAAGATTTTTTTTTTTAAAGTTTGACATTTTTTTTTTGTTTTTGGTGAGTTTTGTAGGGAGCTTAGCCGTTACCTTTCCACAGTTAACAACACCAAAAACCTAACTCTTAAGCACATGGGTGTGGAACTTTTCAAAAGGTAAATAGAATTCAGGATAATTATTTTCTCCCACTTGGCCTCTAAGACTTTACAAAGAAAACTTTGTAAAATAACTCACAAAATTTTAATAAATTCCTTAATGTCATATTTTTGGGGTAATGTCAAAAATGTGAACACTAGTTGGATGTGGAATCTTTTATGCATGCAAGGGTCAAAAGTTGTTATTGCAAAGTGTTGGTCTACAACTACTTAAAGACGCCCCAATAACCATGCACTACAACTACCTAAAAAAAAATTAATGCTTATGCACAAATGTACAATAATCTCAAAATTTGTCGATACTTATGTAAAAATATCCTCACAATTGCTTATAATTGCTCAAAAATTCTAACTACTAGAAATACAAATCAATAACTATTAATACATTATATATTTAATAATAAAGTTTTAATTATATATTTTTATTTCTTCAAAATTAATAATTGAAAATTAAATGAACAAAGAATGAGCTTTAAATCCCCGACTATTTCTTCCCTAGTATCACTAAAAAGCATCTACTAGAGGAAAGAACCCAATACTTGCACACCCTAATTTCGTATGTAGATCGTAAACGAAATGTCAAATTTTGACAATTTGTTTTGTTGTCTTTGTATGTGAATTAATTGCTTAAAGCTAAGGTTTCAGCGTCTGGGGTATTCACAGATCTCTCTATAGAGACTATTGAACATAGAATGATCAAAAAGTGGTCATTTCAAAGTTTCGCCCAATACCCACTATGTTCTTGCACAAATAGTCGTTCACTCAAAAATGTCAGTGCTTGTGGCCAAATGTCTCGTTACGAAATGTTCCAATAGTGGTGCACAAATGGGTCAATTACCAACCAAGAAAGCTAAAAAATGTTCAGCTATTAGCACATGTGTGATCGGCTATTAGCACATATGTGATCGGCTATTAGTACATGTGTTATCATTTTTAGAACTCCTTTAATATTAATAATTGGGAGTCAAAATGACAAAAAATAATGTATTTATTAGACCCCTTATAGGTACTCTTCCCCTATTCAGACATATATTTAATATTACTTTTCTTTAAGTCATTTGTATAATAGCCTAAATGTATGGCTGGATGACCACAAGTGTTTATGCTGCCATTTATAGCCCAATGGACAACAATAGTACAACATTACCAATGTACAACAATAGTACAATATTACAAATGTCATAATCATGTGCAGTACATGACCAAATATGTCTTCAAAGATATTGTGAGAAAGATGGGTTTTGGGACCAAATGGAAAGGGAACTTCACTTTTCACTCTTTCAAACTTTAATTTGATTTGATTTAGACACCATAAAAAGAGGAAACGATAATAAAGGAGTTCTTATCTACAATTTAAAATGGAATCCCAAAGAAAATCTCGTGTAGAATGTAAAATAGAATATAATAAATAAAAATTTCTGACGTAGAGTAAAAATAATGAGTTTTCAAATAAGGGTAAAGTAAACATGTGGTCGAGATCTATATAAACAATAAAAGAGTTAGAGAGAATAATCTTACAAATCTCTTTTTATTTTTAAATTTTATTTTCATTTTAAATTTTGAGGGAAAGGTACGAGTCCTTTATCAAAAGCATATGTTTTAATAAAGAGGCAATAATACTTTTGGGAAGCTACTATCTCAAGTGTATATAACAAATAATAATAAAAAAATTATTATTTATTTAAAAAGCTTTTTTTTAGAAAATAATAAATAAAATTGTATTTTAAAGATTGGAAATAGTTAATGTAATCTTTATTTTCATGTTAATTTAATCATTTTTAAATGTGAAATTAAATATCATTTTTAATTAAAAATTTGATATTTTTAAAAGAATTATATTTTATGTTAAAAATATTTTAAAATAATGTATAATTTTGATGGTTATCTTCATCATTAAGAAAATTTAGGAGTAAAGAAGAATACTAGTCTAGTGTTATTAATTGTTAAATAAGATATGTACTTATTATTTATGTGTATACTAGTATAATAACTCATATGTGTGTGTGTGCACGCATACTAGTATAGTATAGTATATTTATTATTATGATTTAAGAATAAGTCGCATATGCCAACTAATGCTATGTTTATCAATTATTTTCTTTGAAATAGTCTTATCAATCTTTTTTGTTTGGTCATTAGGCTATGTGTAGTAGAGAGGAGAAATGTTGTTGAATTGTAATATTTTATATATTTTTTTCGCACATTTATTTTTTAATGTGTCATAATTTATAATATAGCAGATGGGAAACTTAATAAAGAAATATATTGTATATACGTAAACTACAAAATATTGGATGATAGAGAAGGTTTAAAGAGGGTGGCCTTAACCCACTTAGTGAAGTAATTAATATCTAGCAATGATCATAAGTGTGTCCATTTAAAGCGGTTGGGACAATCTTTCCAACAAAGACACACCACGTGTAGAGAATGGTCAAGAAGAAGTAAATGGTGTTGTACATCTAGAATGGGTTAAAACACAAACCTGTGTCGCAGTAGAGGACAAATTAGGGGGTTTCAGCCGGAATGGTTTCGGCCGAACAGGGTTCGGCCGAACCTATGTGGTAGCCATGAGGTGCCAAGTGGCGCCTATGTGGCAAGTATGGTTCGGCCGAACCCTTGGAAAACTATAAATAGGCGAAAATTGCCCTCTGGAGCTCATTTGTTCACTAGCGACTTCCAAATTTTGAGGAGTGCTTAAGAGGGTTTCGGCCGAACCAGGTATGTTTTTTTTTATTTTTAAAGTTTTATGTTTTTAAATGTTTTTTAATAGTTTTACTATGTTTTATTGTTTTTTAATTTGTTTTTTTAATTTAAATAAAATAGTTAGTTTTTTAAAATGTGTTAAAATAGTTAATTTGTTTTTCTAATTTAAATAAAATAGTTAATTTGTTTTTCTAATTTAAATAAAATAGTTAATTTGTTTTTTTTAATTTAAATAAAATAGTTAGTTTTTTTTTAATTTAAATAAAATAGTTCATTTGTTTTTATAATTTAAATGAAATAGTTAATTTAGTTTAAATTTAATATTTTAAATTTAACATAGTTAAGCATAGTGAAACATAGTTAACATAGTTAAACATAGTTAAACATGTAGTTAACATAGTTAACCATAGTTAAACTTAATAACATAGTTAATCTTAAGAACATAGTTAACATAGTGAACATAGTTAACCATAGTTAATCTTAAGAACATAGTTAACCATAGTTAAACTTAATAACATATTTAACCATAGTTAATCTTAAGAACATAGTTAACATAATGAACATAGTTAATCATAGTTCAACTTAAGAACATAGTTAACTATAATCCTAACTTTAATCCTAGAACCCTAACATATTATAGATAATCCTAACACAAATTGTAACCCTAAACCTTGATCATACTCGTAATTGTAACCATTAACCTTTAACTCTAACCCTAACAATTTAATCCTAACTATAACCCTAAATATTAATTGTAAAAATAACCAAAACCCTAACCCTAACTATAATCCAAAGTCTAACCGCAATTCTAAGTGTAACCATAATTCTAACCCTAACCCTAAACAAATTTCTAACCCTAACCATAAACCTAACCCTAACATTAAACCTTAACACTTAATCCTAAATGTAACTATAACTATAACCAAAAGCCTAAACCCCAACCCTAACCATAGTCATATACTCATTAAATGCTAAACCCTAACCATAAATGCTAAAATATAATTAGAAATGGTAAACCATAATTATAAACCTAAACCAAATCCTAACTATAAAATTTTAATCTTAACATTGATCCTAAGCTTGATCCTAACACTAACCACAATCAAAATCCTAACCCTGACCATACTACTAACCACATGATGTATTTACCCTAAGCTTGATGATATCCTAATCCTACGCCCCAATCAGTGAACATGTAATTAGTGAACATAATTAGAGAGCTAATTACTAATCTAACAAAATTTTACTAATCTAATTAGTGAACATTATTAGTGAACATAATTAGATAATTAGATTTAACTTAACCCAACTATAATTATGTATAATTATATTCAACATCAAGAACCTAACCTCAACCTTAAAAAACCATAAATTTGTAAACTAAAACCCAATGTAAATACTCATGCAAATTAATCATAGTTATAACCCTAACCTTAATTAGTCAACATAATTAGTGAGTTCATAATTACTAATCTAACAATTTTACTAATCTAATTCTAAGTGAACATAATTAGTGAACATGTAATTAGATAGCATAATTAGATAACTAATTACTAATCTAACAATTACTAATCTAATTAGTGAACATAATTAGATAATTCTAGATAACTTAACTAGAATATAATTAGTGAACATAATTAGATAACTAGAATAATTAGTGAACATAACTAGATAATTAGATAACTTAACCCAACTATACATAATTATATTCAACATCAAGAACCTAACCTCAACCTTAAAAAACCTTAAATTTGTAGACTAAAACCCAACATGTAAATACTCGTGCAAATTAATCATAGTTATAACCCTAACCTTAATTAGTCAACATAATTAGTGAGTTCATAATTACTAATCTAACAATTTTACTAATCTAATTCTAAGTGAACATAATTAGTGAACATGTAATTAGATAGCATAATTATATAACTAATTACTAATCTAACAATTACTAATCTAATTAGTGAACATAATTAGATAATTCTAGATAACTTAACTAGAATATAATTAGTGAACATAATTAGATAACTAGAATAATTAGTGAACATAACTAGATAATTAGATAACTTAACCCAACTATACATAATTATATTCAACATCAAGAACCTAACCTCATCCTTAAAAAACCATAAATTTGTAGACTAAAACCCAATGTAAATACTCGTGCAAATTAATCATAGTTATAACCCTAACCTTAATTAGTCAACATAATTAGTGAGTTCATAATTACTAATCTAACAATTTTACTAATCTAATTCTAAGTGAACATAATTAGTGAACATGTAATTAGATAGCATAATTATATAACTAATTACTAATCTAACAATTACTAATCTAATTAGTGAACATAATTAGATAATTCTAGATAACTTAACTAGAATATAATTAGTGAACATAATTAGATAACTAGAATAATTAGTGAACATAACTAGATAATTAGATAACTTAACCCAACTATATATAATTATATTCAACATCAAGAACCTAACCTCATCCTTAAAAAACCATAAATTTGTAGACTAAAACCCAATGTAAGTACTCGTGCAAATTAATCATAGTTATAACCCTAACCTTAATTAGTCAACATAATTAGTGAGTTCATAATTACTAATCTAACAATTTTACTAATCTAATTCTAAGTGAACATAATTAGTGAACATGTAATTAGATAGCATAATTAGATAACTAATTACTAATCTAACAATTACTAATCTAATTAGTGAACATAATTAGATAATTCTAGATAACTTAACTAGAATATAATTAGTGAACATAATTAGATAACTAGAATAATTAGTGAACATAACTAGATAATTAGATAACTTAACCCAACTATACATAATTATATTCAACATCAAGAACCTAACCTCATCCTTAAAAAACCATAAATTTGTAGACTAAAACCCAATGTAAATACTCATGCAAATTAATCATAGTTATAACCCTAACCTTAATTAGTCAACATAATTAGTGAGTTCATAATTACTAATCTAACAATTTTACTAATCTAATTCTAAGTGAACATAATTAGTGAACATGTAATTAGATAGCATAATTAGATAACTAATTACTAATCTAACAATTACTAATCTAATTAGTGAACATAATTAGATAATTCTAGATAACTTAACTAGAATATAATTAGTGAACATAATTAGATAACTAGAATAATTAGTGAACATAACTAGATAATTAGATAACTTAACCCAACTATACATAATTATATTCAACATCAAGAACCTAACCTCATCCTTAAAAAACCATAAATTTGTAGACTAAAACCCAATGTAAATACTCATGCAAATTAATCATAGTTATAACCCTAACCTTAATTAGTCAACATAATTAGTGAGTTCATAATTACTAATCTAACAATTTTACTAATCTAATTCTAAGTGAACATAATTAGTGAACATGTAATTAGATAGCATAATTAGATAACTAATTACTAATCTAACAATTACTAATCTAATTAGTGAACATAATTAGATAATTCTAGATAACTTAACTAGAATATAATTAGTGAACATAATTAGATAACTAGAATAATTAGTGAACATAACTAGATAATTAGATAACTTAACCCAACTATACATAATTATATTCAACATCAAGAACCTAACCTCAACCTTAAAAAACCATAAATTTGTAAACTAAAACCCAATATAAATACTCACATGCAAATTAATCATAGTTATAACCCTAACCTTAATTAGTCAACATAATTACTAATCTAACAATATTAGTGAACATAATTAGATAACATGTAATTAGATAACTAATTTATATGCATGTTTAAATTTATAGTTCATGTATGCACGTTTAAATTTGTAGTTCATGTATGCACGTTTAAATTTGTAACATGTATGTTTCTTAAATTTGTACATGTACATGCATGCAGTGATCTCTATATATATATTCAGATTGTTTATCTATTACACATGGCATCCGGTAGAGCTTCCGTAGATTCTAGTGAGGCTAGTGTTCATGGAGGGGGTGGTAGTGCTCGTAGTCGCAGCTCTCACGCATCAGCTGATACAGCTGAGGCTAGACAGAAGTTATTTGCAGATACTATTGACAGATTGCGACGAGCACTACAGATTTTGGAGGAGACGTTAGTTTCATCCACCACTATCCCTAATAGGGATAGGGTGAATGTTATTAGAGATGAGATGTTACATATGATTGACACTGTTCAATCATACAACCCATATGATGAGATTAGTGCTCATGGATTCTATACTTCTTTGTCTCGCAGTGTCACTGGCACTGTGAAGTATAGCACCATTGATACACTTGTTACCACCCTTATGGTGAAGGGTATGTTTCCTCATTATTTAGAGAAGAGGAAGGTGAGAGGATATATGGTGATGAGATGTGAGGATGATCTTGTGGGACCCTTCATATATCCTCGATGGTTGGCCTCGCAGCACTGGTGGCCCCAGAAGGATGAGCTGCCACTATATTTCTGCAAACAATTGTATGCAGAATTTCATTTGCATCTAGATGTTGATTATACAGATATTCCCGATTATGTTGGGCAGGGGAAGGGTAGATTATATGACAGGTTTAGAGCACCTGATGCCCTTGTGCCCGCTGATAAGCGGGCAAGGGTGGGTCCAAACCTTTTGGTTGTACCAAAAGGTTTGGAAGTAGCAGGAGGGGTTGCGGCAAATGAGAGGCTAAGGACTGATGTGTATTCTAGCATAGCTACTATCACCACACAGGTTCAGGAGATGTCATCTGATCATGTGGGTAGATATGTTTACGTTCACGTTCAGCCATTCCTACACCTACACAGCCTGGTGCATCATATAGTGGTGGTGACTTATATGATATAGTTGACATACCATCTCCTCTAGAGGTTGTAGCTATATTAGATATGGACCATTTGCGACACACGAGCACATGTTTATCTAGTGATTTACTTTCGGCATATCAGACCATACAGATGCTTAGTGGGATGTCACTTGGGGAGGTTCCTGCATTTGTCAAGACATATAGTGCTCAGCAAACTACACCACCCATAGGTTCTCAGTAGTGTACACCACCCACAGGTCCTCAACAGACTACAACACCCACAGGTCCTCTACCTACTGCACCACCCACAGGTCCTTCACCTACTGCACCACCACCTACAGCTCTTCATCAGACCACTCAGAGCACTTCATCAACGCGTCGAGGTCGTCAACTCTTTACTACATTGCTTACAGACATGGATATTGATCCTTCAGATATACCATGTGATTCGAGAGAGTTGAGTGCTATTGGTAGAGCATTAGGGGGTCTGATTGGTGTTGTTCCACCTGATGCACCTGGATATGGAGATTTACAGACTCCACGTGATCCTATCCAGCATGATACACAGGTATATCGAGATGTTTGTTCAAAAAATTAATTTTTCTATGATCATAAGTATTTAAAATTT
This sequence comes from Chamaecyparis obtusa, assembly GCA_027943335.1. NCBI lineage: Eukaryota > Viridiplantae > Streptophyta > Pinopsida > Cupressales > Cupressaceae > Chamaecyparis > Chamaecyparis obtusa. The sequence goes on along the minus strand of BSBK01002307.1, from coordinate 780,781 downwards.
ATTATATATGTACATGATACATATGTGTGACATGTATTTTGTTTATTGTACACAGACATCAGGAGGAGGTGGTGCACCGACATCAGGTCACGGATCTGGACAGGGCCCTAGTTGAGTGTCTATATTTCATTGACATTTCATATTAGACATTTCATTTTAGACTGTTTCATATTAGATATTTCATGGTTATATATCTAGTTACATGGTACATATGGTTATATGCTTATAGAGTTACATGTGGTATATGGTTACATGGTTATATGGTTACATAACATTATTTCAGAGATTACATGTTACATGTATTTTATACATGTTAAACATATTTCATCTTTTAGACTTATTACATATTTCATCTTTTAGACTTATTTCATCTTTTAGACTCATTTTTTGTGTACACATGTGTTAATGTATGTACATTATATATTATGCCATGTATAGTCAATGTTATTTCATCTTTTAGACTTATTTTTTGTGTACACATTATTCTAATTAGTGCACATAATTAGATAACTAATTAGATAACATAATTAGATAACTAATTACTAATCTAATTACTTTAATCTAACAAAATTACTGTTCTAATTAGTGAACATAATTAGATAGTTCATAATAGATAACTAATTACTAATCTAACAATTACTAATCTAATTAGTGAACATAATTAGATAATTAGATAACTTAACTAACAATTACTAATCTAATTAGTGAGTTCATAATTAGATAACTAATGTTATTTCATCTTTAACTAACGTAAAATTAACTAATCTAACTAACATATAATTAGTTAACTAATTTGTTATTTCATCTTTAACTAATCTAATTAGTGAACATAATTAGATAACTAACTAAATAACATAATTAGTGAACATAATTAGATAACTAATTACTAATATAATTAAGTTAATCTAACAATTACTAATCTAATTAGTTCAAACATAATTAGTGAACATAATTAGATAATTAGATCTAACTTAACTAACAATTACTAATCTAATTAGTGAACATAATTAGATAACTAATGTTATTTCATCTTTTTAACTAACGTAAAATTAACTAATCTAACTAACATAATTAGATAACTAATTTGTTATTTCATCTTTAACTAATCTAATTAGTGAACATAATTAGATAACTAACTAGATAACATAATTAGTGAACATAATTAGATAACTAATTACTAATATAATTAAGTTAATCTAACAATTACTAATCTAATTAGTTCAAACATAATTAGATAATTAGATCTAACTTAACTAACAATTACTAATCTAATTAGTGAACATAATTAGATAACTAATGTTATTGAACATCTTTAACTAACGTAAACATAATTAGATAACATAATTAGATAACTAATTACTAATCTAATCGACATAACTAACTAATCTAACTAAAAAAAAAAAAAAATTATTTTTTTTTTATCAATAAACGGCCGAAGCCTTGATTTTATCTATTTAAAATTTATCTTTTTACATTTTCCTCCGTTCGTGCGGGCACTGGTAGGAAAGAACGGGGAAGAAAACCTCCAGTCTGGCCCAGGACTTTTGTCCAGAAACAAATCAAGTTTAGAGTTCCTACAAGCGTAGGATTACAAAGCTCCACTTGATGGAGTCGAAGAGGGCATTCCCTCTTTAGTACAGATTAATGGAGGCATACCTCCATGATAGTGAACACAAATATGTTAATCTTTTATATACAATGGTCTTTTAAGAAGAACTAATAAGCATTCCCATCCTGTGCCATACATTTATTTAGATTGAGATTACATATACCTTGCTCTTATCTTTAGAACTAATGAGCCTTCCTTTAATTTTAACTGTGCTTTTGAAAAATCATGTTATTTTCTCTCATCCTCGCTCTTCGAGTATTTGCCTTAGCTTTGATAAGTTCTTGAGCCTCTTTTTCTTTATTTCTGCCTTTTTGGTCTGTTATGCTTTCCCTGTATACCTGCAAAATAGAAAGACACCATGCAACCTCTATTCTCCTAATTTACAGTTAATTAATCATTTTCATGATCCAATCCTCATAAAGCTAGTTCAGGTTAGGTATTGATGAAATTAAGGAATTTCAAATCTTAATCCATGAGTTAGTCTACTAAATAAAACATTACAATCTGAGTCCATTTCTATTGACAGTCATGCTATGAACATAAGAAATTTATGGGCACTTTACGAATCTTTTAATTTGTCATAACATTTTCTGTTTTAAAGATTATCATTTTTGTGATCGATGAGACTTCATTGTAGGTTGGCATGCCCTTAATATATGATGATTGTTTTGACTAAATGAGATGTTAACTTCTTACATTCCCTATCTTGAAGTCTGCTATGTAAGAGGGCAGTATATATATGTGTGTGTGTTTGTGCGTGTTTCTGTGTGTATTTTTGCATTTTTATACTATACTCGCAAATGTATCTATACTTGTTTACCTTTAAATTCATTTACATTTATTTACATCTAATCTTGATTTCCTATTTTGAAATCATTTTTCTTCACCTTCCGAGTTCTTCTTTCAAACTCTCATGAATTTCTTCAATTTCTTGCCCGTCAGCTCCTAGGTTAGCTAACTTATCTGCGTCTTTATTGCCCTCCCTGTAAATGTGATTCACTGTATAATCTCCTATAACTTCAAGAGATTCCAATATTTGTTCAATAGCACTATTTATTTTCCAGTTCGGCGTTCTACCCTGTCTTATTGCATTTATAATAATAGCTGAGTCTCCTTCAATCGCAATTCTTTTAAGCCTCCATTTTTTGCACCAAGCCAAACCTAATCTTATAGCTTCTATTTCAGCTTCGTTATTTGTCTTAATTCCTATAGGTTTTGCTAACCTTCCTAATAACTTTCCTTCTGCATTATGTAAACATATCCCTATACCCGCCACCCCTGGGTTTCCCCTAGCTGCCCCATCAAAGTTCAACTTAATCCATCCTTGCTCCGGCGGTTTCCATTTACAGTTCGCCCTTGATAAGGATTTATTGTCAATGCTATATCCAATCCAGCGAGGAACTTTCAAGCCATACCACTTCTTTCTCTGGTTGTTGTCTTCTAGTGAGAATTCCATCATTGATTGTCCCAGCATATTTCTATTGTTTGTAATTTCTACTATATTTGCCTCTAATTTGTTCAAAAAACTCTCAATGTTCATCCTTTTATCTTGAAAAATCCTACGGTTCCTTTCCTTCCATAATTCCCAAATTAACAGAGATGGGATTATGTATCTCATTTTACTATATAAATCCTCCTTACATGATCTTTGCCATGAAATAAAAACTTCTGTGATATCATTTTGAAGAGCAGTCTTCAGATCTAATTTCTCCAGAACCCAAAGCCAGCATTTATTGGCATACTCACAAGGCATACTCACAATTTAACAAAATATGATTAATCGTCTCACTTTCTTTCTCACACAGGGCACACCTAGAAGGACCATGGTACCCTATTTTTTCAAACCATTCAGCGGTGAGAATCCTTTTCTGTAAAGCTGCCCATGAGAATAGACCTGCCTTAGGAAGACAGTTTCTATTCCAACATAGATCAATGGGAAGACTGGTGGGTGGATTATCTATCCCAAAAATAACTTTGAAACCTTCTTTTGAGTTGTATACACCACTCTTTGAGGTAGCCCATATAATTGTGTCCTCCCTAGAGCGTGGATAGAAGTTTCATTCTTGTAGAGCCTTGTTAAGTTTATTCTGGAAATCAAGGGGAAGTCTGAGTTCCTCTAAAGATTTCCATGCCCAGCTGCTACCCTCAATATTATTGATTTGTGAAAAATAGTCTTTAACCCGCTCTCCCTTACTTTGTTTGATTAGTTCAATTAGCTGATCGTTCCCAAGAATTTCACGTAGGGCCGATTTTCCACCCCATGAGTCATCCCAGAAAAGAGCCTTATCCCCGCTTTTCACGTCCCAAGAAAGGGACTTTAATACTATATCTTTACATTCTTTTATGAAGTTCCATATGCGTGAGCCTGTCGGATAATTATCAGAATGACAAACACTTTCCTCCTCTTCTCCTAGTAAGTATTTATATCTTAGTATTTGAACCCATTTTGCCTTTGGGTTTTTAATCATTCTCCATACTAATTTCGCCCCCAAGGCCTTGTTTTGAAGCGTAAGGTCTTTTATTCCCAAACCTCCTTCTTTTGGCTTACAAATCTTATTCCAAGCAATTAAAGCTAGTTTAGATTTCTCCTCCGACCCTTGCCAGAAAAATCTCCTTAACTTTCGAGCAATCTCCTTATTAATACCTGTCGGGATTCTCATGCTCATCATCTGATAAATAGGAACTGCAGAGAGGACTGACCTGATCATAACAGCCCTTCCCGCATTTGATAACCATTTACCTTTCCATTGATCTAGTTTCTTGGAGATATTTTGAATTGTGCTTTCCCATAAGTGATTTGATTTGACCCCCTTATCCAGAGGTAAACCTAAATATCTACATGGGAAGAAACCTTCTTTGAAGTCTAGAATACGTTTAATCTCATTCTTTCGTCTCTCTTCAATATTGATAAAAAAAAATTCTGATTTTTCCTCATTTATACATTGTCCAGAAGCGTTAGCATAAGTTTTTAAAATTTCTTTGAAAGCTTGAGCTTCTTCTAAAAGCGCTTTTCCAAAGAGGAGATTATCATCGACATATTGTTGATGAGTAGTAGCCTCGACTCCCGAAGTAATCTTGATTCCTTTAACCTTATCCTCTTCCTGAAGTTTCTTGATACCTCTCCCTAAAGCTTCTGCCATAATAATGTACAAAAAAGGAGATAACGGATCTCCCTGCCTCAAACCTTGAGAACAGCTGAAAAAGCCTTCAAGAGACCCATTCACCATAATTGAGAAGTGAGGGGTGGAGATGCATTCAAAAATCATATTGATCCATTGTTTTGAGAATCCAAAAGCTTCCATACATTTACACAAAAATCTCCAGTCCACTTTATCATACGCCTTACTAATGTCTAACTTAATCAACATACTCGGATCCTTATTCTTTGTTACTGAATGTATAGCCTCATGAGCAATAATCACTCCATCCAAAATTGACCTATTAGGGACAAATCCTGTTTGTTCTTCGGATATAATCAATGGAAGAAGTTGTTTCATTCTGAGCAATAATTAACTAAAGCATGATTACATACATACATACATAAAAACATATTTGCTATATATATGAGCTCAAACATGAAACTTCAAGCTAGATAGAGTTCAAATATGAAAGTACAAGAGCTACAAAAGGAAGTTTATTTAGAAGCTTATAGAGTTCTAAAGCTCCTGATACATATAGTCTGGATCCTCTCTATCTTTTATTATCTCCAAAAGTTTTTCATGTTCTTCAATAGACAACCTCCACTTCTGAATTTTGGCACCTCATTTTTTTGGCAATGCTTCGAATTGCAGCTTTGTTGCTATAACCAAGTACTGTAATGTAGAACTTTTTTGTCAGACATGTATTCAACAAATTGAACACCATTTTTGTTAACCTTTTTTTGACGATAATAGGTTCCTTCAATAATAAATGAACCAGTTGGATATGTCTGTTCATCATCATCTACAATTTGTTCTGTCAACTTGTATTTTGCTTTCGTGCATCTTAGTAGATAATAATCTACACTTTCTATATTGTCAGGCTCCGCAACTACAGCAAAAATATCACCTAGATACAAATGGATTCTATTAAAATTAAACATCAATTAAATATGATAAATTAAAATTAAATAAAAGAATATGTATGTGCACGCACCTGTAGCAACTAGATCAGAGACACGCTCATAATCAGCTGAATATATAGGATCATGAATGTTTATGTTAATGTCATCATCTTCATAAGGAGGCATTCTGATTAACTCCTTCATATCCCATCGTGAAACATATCCATTTGCAATATTCTCACATTGACTTAATGGATTGTCCTTAATGCAGTGAGCACAAAAACATGATTTTTCTCTAACTTGAATCAAAATAGGCTTGTGTTGTCCTGTAGTGATCAATTGATGTAAACTTCTAATACCAACAATTCTTTGACAATTGTAAGGATTTGATCGGTCTATATCTGTTACAAATATGAAATAAAAGTTGTACATTTTTAAATCAGTTCAATTGTGAAAAGATAGACATGAACACGAAATTAAAATTTTATGTAACAAAATATAAATTACCTTTCACTTCCCAAAAAAAATGTTTGTTGTATTTGGTGTCCTGAGGAGCAAAATGACTTTGACACCATTCAATAATTTTCTTTGAATTGTCTATCATGTTACCTATGTATATTTTTGAATTATCAGTTTAAAGAAAATACATCTAAATTATTTGAAATTCATATATATATATATATATATATATATATATATATATATATATATATATATATATATATATATATATATATATATATATATATATATATATATATATATATATATATATATATATATATATATATATATATATATATATATATATATATAAAACTATTGAACATCATGTGTACCTGCAAGTTCATGTTGGCGAAGTGCACACTTCACACATGCTCCTGCTCCATCGTGCTCTCCTTTTCCATGTCCACTTTCAAAGAAGTTCCACAAAAATTTAACATTACGTCTAGCATGTTGCATGGCTAGCCAATTAAAGGCTTTTGCAAATTTAAATTGTCCTGTAAAATTAAGTTGCACATGTGCATACATACATGTCATCCTTTAATGATTTAACAAAAAATGAAATGAAAATAAAAATAAATTGAAGTATCAATACACATACCTGCACAACCATCAGACCAAATCCAATGTTGCGAAGCCTTTATACCGTGATTTGCAATGTCTTCAAAAAACATTACAAAACAATGAGCCACATAGTTCCTATCATGAACCTTATCATCACTGATATAGAAATGAACCTCCTTGATGATAATGCGTTCATTTGGATCGGGACTTTCTACCTCATTCAAATCATATTGTGCATGTCTATAGGTCACTTGCACAAATATTGCAACCTGATCAGAATGATAATATTGAGCTTGAAGCTCTTTTTGAGGGGAAAATGTATAGTTCTCAGCAAAATCTACAATTGAAAGAATACAACCAGGTGGAAAACAATCTTTCAAATCATGAAACTGTTTAGCTTGCCATCGTGCACCATGACAATGCTGGATATGTGGATAAATGAGATTACAAAATCTGGTCATAAACTCAAGGTAGGGCAATTCACTCTCCTTCAAAACAATTTTTTTGGATTCATCTCCGCTCCTTGTTTGATATGTCTCATATTCAAATCTTTTCCACAAAACTGGTGTTGAAACATTAATATTGTCAATTTGCAATGGAAATGTATGCAAATCTCCACAATCGCTGCATGCATTCTTTATACACTGTACTTTGAACTCATCTGAATCTTCTAATTTATCACATAAAATAGATTTCACAAATTGTGTCGTACTTCCAGGGATGACCATATTTGAATCGAGAACTGCCATAACTTTTTTATATGATTGCAGGTATAGATGAAACTCAACATGATTTCGACAACAACAAGTTTCACAAACCTTATTTATGCGTACAAGCAAGGACACAACCTCTCAAACATTCTCTGACATATTTTCACATCTGAAAATTCTTTCTTGAATTCTTCAAATAATTCACTTTGTGTTGTATCTATAAAATGTTTTGGATGTGCAATTTTCATACCAGTCTCTTCATCTTTCATCTGTATTGTATCTCTTCTATTAGAAGAAACACGAGAGTGAGCGGTCCAATATTCAATGACTAGTTTTTTTACATCTTTAGAAATTCTGTCTTTTCGAGGAAGCCTACAAATACTTACCCAATTGTGTTCAATGTTTTCATCTAACATATTTCTCTTCCTGATATATCTTTGAATAGTTCTTCTAGATACATTCAGTAAATCAGAAATTGCATTCACTTTCTTTCTCTGTGTCAACCTCGTACTAGATAAAGTAGTCATAATTGCTCTACGTGCAGCACTTAAATCAACTCCTCGACTTGAGTTATTAATGCTATTCAATGCATCTTGCAAATTTTGAACTATTGTTCAGTTTACATTGTCTCCTGAGTTTTTCTTGTTGTCAACACCCAACAACTCCAAAACAGGAGTCATTTCTTTTTTCCTGAATAACTTAACAAATAATTGAGCTCTTCCAACCATACTTTTATTTTCAAAGTATTCATCCCAAAGTTTTTGCAATGATTTTTAATTGTACTTTCAGATAACATTTCTTCTTATGAAAGTTGACTGAAAAGTGAATCCTCATTCATCTCATTCAAATTGCCCATGCCAAAAGATATATTTCCACCTCTGGAACTACCAATTTGTTCCCCTGTTTCAGTTGCATCTTCTTGAATATCAATAGGTTCTTGTTGATCTTCTTCAATATCAATAGGTTCTTGTTGATCTTCTTGAACTTCAACAGGTTGATCTTGATTATCTATTTTCTGATATTTTTTGTCATCCTTTGTTCGATCATATTTTCTGATTCTATTTCTTTTATTCCCCATTTGCAAAAACTGTTCAGATTCAAGTTTTCCAAAGCTTTCACAATTCTTCAATTCAATATCAGAGCTAAAATCTGTAAACCTGTATATCAAATACTAACCAAAATCCTGTTAACAAAAAAAACTGAATAAAATTAAAGTCATAAAAATCATTAATAAATATAAATCTACAATAAATTTCACATGCAATACCTAAATATCAAATAAAAATCATTAATAAATTAAAAAGAACTATTAAAAAACACTTAATTTAAAATAAAAACTATTTAAATCTTACAAATAAAATTAAAATAATTTATAAATCTCAAAAAACTTTTTTTTTAAAAAATGATTTTATATAAAAAACTAAAAAAAATTGATTTTATTAAAAAAAGTGGGTAAAATTGAAATTTAGGGGCTTAGCTCACATGTGACTGGATTTGGTCGTGAAACCAGCCATGGGTTCGGCCGAACCTCTTAAGTTTGGCCAAACTAGGTTCGGCCAAACCTGTCTATGTGGCATCCCACATGGTAGCCAAGTAAGCAAAAATTGGGATGACTCAGAAGTTCTCACTTCTGGGCTTCGATTCTCTATCAAAATTTACCTTTCTGTAAAATCTAAAAATAGGGTTTTCTAGAGCTCGGAGTCAGGATTATAATTATATAATTTTTATCATGTTTTGATTCCATATAATATATTATAAATTGAAATTACTTCAAGTAGGTATTTTAACATTTAAGAACACACTCGTTCGAAAAATATTAAAAATATCAAATCATGTCAGAAAAATTAAAACTTTATATTTAACACTAGAGGAGAGAGTCCTCTTCAATAATATGTAATTTTTTTTATAAATGGTGTAGATTTGATAGGAAAAATTTAACGCGGACTAAAAACTATTGATTTCGGGTAACACCGACTTTGGATAGTTATAACAGACAAAATATATATTGAAATGCAATCTTTCTTTTTTTATGCACTAGCTATACATGTCATCTAAAACATATTATGAAATTGGAGTGAAAAAATATTATTTGCATAAAATTTGATAATGCGGACTAGACCCTAGATTTTCAGCATATTTTAGCAATAAAAAAATGGACTTCAAAAATTTAAAAACTATGTCAAATTTTGTTCAAATTTTTTAAAAAAAATTATAAGTATTAACTTCATCAAATTTTACACATTTCATTAGTTTACATCATCTTCAAATTCTAAACACAAATGCCACTTTTATATCGTCAAAGCTTAAAAATTTGTATGTTGTTGTCCATTTCCTTTATAAAAGTGTGACACAGGTTTGTACTTTTACCCGAATATTGAGGGGGAGGGGGGTGAATTAGTATTCCCTTTAAAACCTTTAAAAAACCATCCACATAACATAATCAATTGCAACGATGAAAAGAAAACAATGTATCACAAACGCATAACACATGATACCAAACTTTTACTTAGAAACTCGTAAGGGAAAAACCATAGAGAGGGTTAACTAGATAAATACCTTATAATCAGTTATAAAATATTACAAAGATGCTCATGACAAGGCTCACTGCCCAATAAGAATATTAGGTATACAAAGGATTTTAATTGTTACAATTGCATCTCACGTATACATGAATTATAGTTCCATTGAAGCTCAATAGACTAATTTTGCACACTTCATTAGATTTTGATCGATTGTTATGCACTTCACATCTCATCATAGTCATAGTATCTAACTCTATATCTTTCTCGATCACATATCATGTCATCACTCTTTACCAAAAAGGAATATATCATCTATATACCAATCCATACATACTTCAGGTTGGCTTTGTATGCTTCATTCAAAAATTGAATCGGCTCCCAAAACACTTCACACATTTCATAAATAAGTTGACATAGGTATAGTAAAAATTGATGCAACTAGAAACGACACTCTACAATCAATTTCTAGCCTTACCTATAAAATGTAAGACAAGATATATTATTTTAACAAATTATGGACATCCTAAAGAACCTAGTTTGTACCAAAGGAAACTGTCAAACAGAGCTTTCAAACCTTATAACTTTCATGTCGTTGAATCTTACCAAGTGAAAAAATGAAGGTAAGTACTACTGGCACCCATAAATATAGTGTTAAAATCATAGAGCAAAACTTATAACCACAAAGGATTGTGAACCAAGAAACGAAACATAGATACATAGTCTACTAGACATAACATACCAGGGATCACTCCAAAAACTATCAGACATCTTCATGGTCATATTGCCAGGGAGAACATGACATCAATGAAAAAATTCCAACATCCCCCCCACCTTTTTCATTGATGGCAACATCCATACAAAATTGTCACCATACTCCATATAACTCCATATATCTAACTACTCTCACTTTGACATCAAGGGAAAATAACACATACAAAAAGGTCTTATGATGATGTATACTAAATAGATTGAATGCTCCCCCTAAGTAAAATACAAAAATATTATGTACAAATATTAATTGCATACTTCTACAAATAAGGTGTAATGCCCTGCCAGGGAACCCAAGAGAGATTAACCTAAAACATGCTACTAAGTTTACAAAATATTTTTTTCTTAATAGTTTAAAATCAATAATGAATAACAATGTGAAATCAACATAATCAAAAGACAATTCATACACATAAATATAAGTCACAAGTAGATTACAAATCTCAAGGGTTCCTTGACGTAGAATTATGTAAATGTAAATTAATCTACTAAGTACAATAACCATACAAATATTCCACATAATGTAAATAAAGTACACCATCTCATAAATGAATACACAAATATAACTGATAACATAAGGTATACATGATAACCCACATCCACTGTACAAGTAGCAAGGTATGTAATAATAATCCAAGTACAAAGTAGTAAAGTACAATATGATATCTCTAGAGTAACTAAAATAATTATACAAGAACATAATATAAGAAAGATAAGATTACATCTCCAACACTGATGAACAAGAGGTTACAACTGCTACAAGGATCATCCAACACTGGTACACGAATTTCAGAATCTCAAATGGTAAAAGAATCACTAGGAAACTCGACCTCGTGGAACCTAAATGGTTCACTCCCACTGCTCTAAGGAAATAGCAACAAACCCCACTCGAATAACAAGACCAAAACCAATCATAAGGTAGTACTAAGCAAGGGATCTTGAAATCTCTCTATCTCAAAAGTTACAAATCAAAATGCAAAGGTAAACATACTTATCCTAGAGGCAACCAACACATGTAGGAAACCTAAGATGCATAAAGGGAAGTATCATCACATGAGTCAACTCTAGAGTTACCCTAACAATCTCTCCAGACCTCGGCCCCCTGGTGACTCTATGTGGTATCAATAACCTCTTATACATATAAGGCTACCAACTATGCCTCATCCAATCCACGTAGGTGGCTAGCATTTTCTCACAAACCAACCTAGCATGTACTAGCACTCAAGGCATGGGTGAGGAACACAAACATCTTATTAATGTATCTCTCCTAATAAATTTTACTAAGTTATCACTTATTAACTTACAATGAATTACCTTGGAAGCCTCTTAGGGCCCTAGCCCCCATTGCAAGACACTCCCCATCTATACACTTAGTTAACCTACCTAGGCTCAAAAATCAAATATCAACCAAATGATAATAATGATCCTCAAAACAGTTCCTTAGTGCAACAGGAACACACTGGTTCTCACATAACCATAACATCAAAAACATACTTCAAAGTACTCTACAAAATCACAAGCTTCAATAGAACAAGGTTAACAGTAAAGATCGAGACCATATTTCCCCATGTGAAATATGCAACCAAAACACAACTATATAAGGCCACATGATAATAAAACTGAGTTACGAAGATGATCACAAGTCACATAAGAGATCAACTGAAAATCAAGTTTAAAAGTTTAATGTTCAAATAAGCAAATCATGCAACACAAAATATCCCAAGGCCTTTGGTACTCTAGCTCCTAAAGCCAACTTAAAATCCCCCCCATACAAACAATAAAATTACCAAAAATAATTGCATAATAAATTACAAATCAAAAGTTCCAAAACAATAGGCTAAATAAATATTCATGCCTAGTTTAAATTAAAAACTTGATTAATAATAAAACCAACTTACCCAAATACACACACACAGATATGTGTGTGTGTGTGTATTAAATAAATTACTAATATTTATTTAACAAATACTAATATAAATTAATAATATTGATTAATTAATATTAATATTTAATTAATAATCAATATTAATTAAATAAATTAATATTAATAATAATATTAATTAATATATATTAAATAAAATATAATTTTAATTTTAAATTTTATTAATATATATATATATATATATATATATATATATATATATATATATATATATATATATATATATATATATATATATATATATATATATATATATATATATATATATATATATATATATATATATATATATATATATATATATATATATATATATATATATATATATATAATGTGGGTCACAGGGGGGTGTACCCGCAAGTACCCCATCCCCTCCTACGGCCCCACCACAAGCCTTGCGGTACTCGTGGCCTTGTGCGACTTGCATGGTGGGGGTGGTGGCCCCACCACGCTAAACATATTTATTTTTATTTATTTTTTATAAATTCTGTGAGAGAATTTCTCTGACATAAAACCAGAGAATAATATCTTTTTTTATTTTTTATTTTTTATTTTTAACAACAATAACTAAAAATTGTTATAAAAATGGGTTTTCTCCCTAGCCTGGTTGTGCAACTAATCTTGATTTAAGAACATGAATGTTCACATAGATCTACACTCAAAACCCTAACTACAACTAAAGTATTTACATTTGCTTGTAGATTTTAAGCAAGAACAACCTAAGGTTTTAAACAATCAATTTTATTCTAAATTTTCTCAAATGAAAGTTGGGGTTTCTAGATCTAAATTTTCACAAGAATCTCTAATACAAGCAAATAGATAATTCTTTCCCCAATAAATCCAAATAATGGAAACCCGTAAAACAATTATTTTCTGTAAACTCACAGTAAAACTAATTCATAATTTTCAACACACAAATTCAAACACAACATGACAAGCATGAAGAAAAAAATCTTTTCAAAAATAAAATAACAAAGGATCTCAGACCCTACCTTGAATTCGTAGGGAAATCTGAATCAAAATAGCCAAATTGAAAACTTGAAGAATTCCAAAAAAATTGGTCTCCTCAAGTGGAATGTTTACAAATCTTTCTCAAACATGCAATTTTGGATGATATTAATCTCAAATCCATTTTGAAAATTATTGAAAAATTTAAAGATCTGTGCATTATTTTATAAAATCATATGTTCTTTCATGAAAAGTTAATTGGGTTGGCAAGGTTTTATGAGGACCGACCAATACAGGTTCCTCCTATTTTGACAGCAAAAAGGGAGTTGGAGAGATTTTCAATCTAGAGGTCTAATTTTTATCTAAAGTCAGTCAATCAACGAGAGGATATGATAATTAAAGCCTCATAAACATGGGAGTGCTAAATTCTATGTTGAAGAAACTTTAATCCATTGAGTATTGGATGCTTAAAACTTTTGTAAGATTATGTTGATTGTGGTTGATAAATATAAGAACTATCATATGACACAATTCAATCAATTTCTTGGGCCTAAAGCCTAGAGAGGATTTGGAACAAACTTACAAAGAAAAATCTCCATTTGTAATTGGAGATGTAATTTTTTGTTTGAAAATAACATGTTACATATATATGTATACATGCATACATTTATTATTTATAATTATATGATGGCATAAATTTTATTTGTTCTACATCTCATTACTTGGATCTGAAAGTGAATATGTTGTTTATTTTACAAGAATATGTCATTACATATGTGAAACTAAAATTTAATCCAATTACACAAAATCCCACCCAAATAACATTTCTCAGAATCCTTTAAAAATTAAAATGAAGTTCAGATTAAAATAAACCTTTTTTTCAATGAAAATTGAATGACCAGATAGTCATAGAAGACATACAAAATTTTAATTTATATTATCCAGATTTCATAATAACAAGTTTACATGGTACAATATACATCTCTTTAGGATGGCCTATGGTGACTAGTTCGAATGCCCTTTGTAGTACACTCCATTGATCACTTGATGGAACTACAATCATTTCCATCATTATATATCTAACTTGCAATTCTATTGAAAATTCATAGTAGGAATTCATACTTGAACTGATTGTACCAAACAAATATGCTTTCAAGGATATCAACAATTTGATACAATACAAGCTATGAAATCACTGTGTCAATTTTTGTAGGGTGGTCCACTTTACATCTGATGGAAGTCCAATTTGCTGTAACCTATGGTAAGTGACACGCAAATTTGTCAATAATTCATATTTGGAAGAGGAATTTTCCACCAATGTTTTATTCAAGGTTATCAATGGTTCAATGTAATCTAAAAAATTTGCCTCACTTGTCTCCTTAGGAAATGGGTCTACGACATTCTTTATTTTCCCCTCCATCTTCTTTCTGAAAGCAACATTTCCAATGTATTGATTGTTTGCATCAACACTCTTTGGCAAACTAAGATCTATCTATTTTGGTGCCTTTCCATGCAACTTCTTCACCTTTTTTGCAGCCTTACCCAAACATTCCTAAGATTTCCAGAGTTTCACATATTTTTGAATGATAGATGATTCTTTCACTAAGGTGTCAATGTGGCTACAAATTCCCTTGGATGCCAAATACTTGTCACTGGCTTTGTAGACTATTTGCAAAATTTGTTTTGCAATTTTCTCTCTTGAAAAAACCTCTATGTCCTGAGAAATGTATTCATTGAGCTTCCCATAATCTACTCTTAAAATTTCATTCAATTCAAACCACTGACACAACTGGTCATTCCTCTACATTATTTGCCCCCATTTTTTTCCTTTTATATACCTCATTATATTTTTAGTAGTTTTCTTCATTCTATCTTGGGAAGTTTTGATTATATTTTCAGCCTTCTATAGCTCATGTGCCAGTCTTTCAATGCTTTTTATTTCTCCCTCTTCTTTTTATTCCCACTCTTTTTCCCTTTTCGTCTGATTGTCCAATTGGTTTTGTATTTTTTTTGTTGAGGCAACAACATTCTCCACCATTTTGTATAATTGTGATCAAAAGTGTGACACACTTCTATGAACCATTACACTTGAGAGAATTCATAGAAGAGGAGATCTCAAGAAGTGGCTCATAGCTTCCTATTTGAAGTGAGTTTAATCCTTCTCATGATGCTCATTAAATTGGCATAGAGGATTAGTGACTTTACTACTCCAAAATGGAAGATTCAAAGTGCAAGAATGAAGCTAAGAGGCAAGATTAACAAGCTAGAATGAGAGATTAAGTTAAGAGTGTATGAAAGAAACTAGTAATCTAGAATGAGAATGCAAGAGCTATTCTATGAAGCATTGCAAGAAAGAAACTAGATTAACAATGCAAGATTAAGCTAGAAATGAAACTAAGATATGAGAAACCAAGAATTCAAATTAGCAAGATTAATCTAAGAATGCAAGAGAATGAATGATCAAGATTGCAAGATTGTAAGATCACAAGATTGCAAGATTATAAGATGATCTAGATAGGAACAAAGATTAGGACCCTTGAGCAAGGGAAGAGCTTCCTTTTAAAGGAATTGCCTCAAGAATGGAGGGTGGAGATTAAGAGGCAAAAGAATGAGTGGCTATGATGAAGAGGCAAAAGGAGATGCAAGGAGATTCAAGGTTAGGTAGAGATGAGTGGTGAAGATTAAGAGGCAAAAATAGATGTTAGGTAAGATAAGATAAAATAGCATTTGCAAGCACAAATCCCTTTTAATTGCTAATTAATCAAGATTAAGTGGGTACACACATGTGAATGTGTTCTCTTAATAAAAGTGTAGGAACTTTATATTAAAAGCAAGGTTATAGAAATTAAATAAATATGCAAGCTCTAGAAATGAGAACATAGGATAAGCTTGATATAAAAAAAATTATTTTTGATTTGATTATGCAAAGGGGATTTTCAAGTTACTTTGCACAATTATGTCTAGTAAATATGCCTTTGAGATTTAAGATTTAATTTGAGGCAATTTGATTGAAAAGGGGGCTCAAGTTCTACTAGAATAATTTTAGGTGATTACAGTACTTGATCTTGTTCAAGTGTTTTAGAGGTTCCCTTGATTATTTGACGATGTTATGAATGATTTATTAGAGCTCAGTTTTTTGATTATTTCAATGGAGACAATGTTTTGGTTTTGGGATCGGTGAGGATCGATTATGCAATATTTTTGGTTACTAACCTGGTGGTGAATTTGGGACATGAATGTGTTTCCTCATCTTGAATGGTTCATTATTTATATCATGGGAAGGTATTATTCTTGAGTGACAGTGGTTGATGATTCAGTGTTCCTGATGAGCAGTACAAAGACACTTGTAAATTCTGTAGACAGAGATGGTTGTGTTTCTATTGTGGTATTTCATGTTACTTGCTAATGTTTTTGGATCATGTTATGTTCATTTTGGTGGATCACATTGGGTTATGTGATTAGATTCAATGATTTTCTTGTGGCATGTTGGTGTTCTTGGCCAACTTAGAGAGTTAGTGTGTTGTGAATTGTGGCATATTTTATGGATTGTAGCATGTTTTTGGATAGAGATTTGGGTTTTATCTAAGTCTTATCCAACTTGTCTTGGATCACATTGAGGATTGTGCATTAATTTTTGTAATATTTTGTATTTGGGTCCCTAGCTGACCTTGTTGTGATATATTGATGTAATGTATTTAAAGATGAAATCATTTTCTATTGCAGATTGTATAGATATATGTATGTGTGTATGAAGACACAGTGATGTTGATGGAATATCAATAGATGTGTGAAGAGGTATGAGTGGAATCTAAATTAAGTTCAGAATGGATTTGTACTTCATTAGAGTTGTATTTGCATGTTTGAGATGCTATCAATTAGTTCATAGAATTAGTGGATTGTTGTCCATAATCGATCATAGTCCATTTTGGAGTTGTATCCCTAGTTGTGTTTTGGGTTGTTGCCCTTATTTTTATTTGATAAGTGAGCTCTAGGTAGTGTGCTTGAATGCATGGCATTCCCCTTTGTACCTTTAACTGGATTATATGTTCTAGTACATCATCTTATGGGTTTGATCCCCATCATGGTTTTTCCCTTAACCGGGTTTCCACACAGATATTTTGGTGTTATGTCACATGTGTTCTTATGATGTTGGTTTAGTTATTTCATGTTTATCTTTAAACATATAAGTAAGGAAGTTAAGCATTTTTAATTTTTGGTTTTGACACGGTTGTTTTGGACACAACTTATTCACCGCTCCCCACTCTCATTTGTGTGTACTACCTTATTTATATAATATGTCATTGTATTGTTTAGGTTACTATAAATTCTCCATCCTCCATCAATGTTTTTTAAGGCTTTAGAAGAAAGGAGAGACCAATTTTACTTAGAGTTAGGATGGATGGAATTGGAAAGGGTTAGAGGGGTGATATTATGCCCTAAAAACTAGAGGGGTGAAAGAATCAAAGTCCCAAGGAATGCTCCCACAACATTAGGGTGAGGTAAAAAGTCATTGAGTCAACCATTATGCACAAGACATTGTAAGATTAATCCTTTGAGTATGACATGAATGGTTATCCTCATGACCTTTGTCCATCATACACCTCCAGAAGCAAAGGAGAAAATAGAGAATTCACATCCTGGAGCGATATTGGCCTCAACTGAAAACTTTGGACCTCTCATGAGTCATCTCATCATTATCAGAGATGGATATTTTCATTGTTTAATTTAGTGTTCTCAGTTATTTGTTCTTTGTTATTGTAAGTTGTCTACTATGTTAATAAAGATAATGTCATTGTATTTAAGGGGTTACTATAAATTATCCAATCTACAACAGTGTAGCTTTAGAGTAAAGGAGAGACTAATTCCACTTAGAGTTAAAATAGATAGAATTGGAAAGAATTAAAGTGTGGAAAATTTGAGTAGTGTGCCTTCTGGTAGATTCTTCTCGCCCTGAGACATGGGTAGCAAATTTTCTCTCACAATAATAGGAGGAAGGACAAGGCCATTGAATGGATCTTGAAGCTGCAATTACTAATAAAAAGTATAGATCATGTACCATGTAACATTATAATTCATTATTAATATATAACAATTAATTAATTGCTATTTTTTAACATTGTTATTGGTATTGTTCTTTATTATTCATTTGGAGTAAGGAATTATTTTTTTGCACACATTTGTTAATTTTTTAAGTTATGATTTAACCTACTCCTACAGTACAAAGAGAATGAAACAAGAAATGAATCATGTTGATATTTCCATTGATTAAATACACGTAAATAAGATAATAACTAAATCATATGTCTCTTAACAATTATAGCAAAATGAATATTTGATTTGATATTTATGACACAATTCAAAAACTTGAAATAAAGAAAAATGGAATTGTTGAAATTTCCTTTTGTTCATCTCCCTCCATGTGCACATTTCCTTTCGCATAACTCAATGCATTTCCTAATGTGTTCATCATATTGTGTTGTTGTTGATGTTTCATTTAGCGTATTAATTGTCTTTATTTCAAAATCCACATGATAAAGTCCATCAAGATGAATGTGAAAATTCTTTACCAAATCATCTACATCATCAATGGCCTTATCCACGATAGGGTTCAAACAATATTGTGATAATTTTGATTTTCATTCTGTATGGATCAAAAGTGACCACACTTCTATGAATCCTTACATGCAAGGTTTCTCAACAATGAGGCCTCACAAAGCGACTCGTAGCTCTCTATGCATGGAGTTGCAAGGAACTTGATAGATTTGCTCTCAGCTAGAGCTATGAAACTAGTGACCTTGCTAGTCAACCATACAATGAGAGATTCACAATGAAGACAAGGGAAAGAGTACCAATATCTTCAATGAAATCAAAGTATACAATGCAATGCAAATCTAAATGAGAATGCAAACTATTCTATGGAAATGAAAGTACAAATTAAGCTATTGAAAGGAAATACAAATGATTACAACCTTCCTAATTAAGCTATGTGAAGTTATCTATTGCATAAAAGAAACTAAGATATGAAATGAAGCTATGGATGCTATGATAATGCAAGAAATGAAGTCTAAACTATGAAGCAATGAGGAAATCCAAGAAAAGCTTGATGTAGCAATGATCTCCAAAAGCTCCAAATGCACCTAGAAAATCTGCAGCATAACATTAGCATAAAAGAGATGGATATGCAAATGAAGGAGAGAGCTCTCCTTTTATAAGAAATGAGGTGAAATGGACCATTGAGATTAAGAGGCAAAAGACTTAATCAACGGTGGAGAAAAATGGAAGCTTGATCCTTGTGCACAAATATCCTCCAATAGGAAAATAGGAGTTGACTTTAGTGTCCATATGAGACAAAAAATACTTTTCTCTTTTTATAAAATAAGAATAATACTTTATTTGTGCAACTTGGGATAAGATGAAAAGGTGGGGCTTTTTATTTAAATAAAAGGGGAGGAAATATTCCTTTTTAAGTAAATAAAAACTTAGGATAAATGGTTAGCCCATAGGATAAAAATCCAATATATGATCAAAATTAAGACTTGATCAAGAAATTGATAATGTTGAAAATATTGATTATTGATAAAAGTGATTCAAGGTTGATAAATCAAATAAATGGGGCCCAAAGTCTCGGCGACCATTTTTGGGTGCATACATTTGCCCCTCTTTGACTAATGTGTGATCTATTTGGGAACACATGTAGTCAAAGAATGAAGTTGAAATGTGAGATCGATCTAGGATCACAAAATAACTCAGATGTGAGGTTGATTCGGGATCACACCTGGATAAACATAAACAAAGGCCTTTGAACATGAGGTCGATTCGGGATCATATTCAAAGTAAGAGATAAGAATCTCAAATTTGAGCAAAAGCTCATAGAAGATGTTTGAATCAAGAAAATCAAGGAATTAGGGATGAGAATCCCATAAATATTGCCCCCTCAGAATCGAAATCGAAATCAGATAGAGGAGAACAGCAAATCGATAAAGATTTGATCAAATCATAATGAAATCATAATCGAAGATAAATGATAACAGGATAACCATTAGGTCATGAAAACATGCCCCAGTGAGAAGACTAGAAATAGAGCAAATGAAAGACTAGAAAATTTGAGAGGCATGGAAGGAAGAAAGTCCATCGAAAATCAAATTATGCCTCAAAAAGTCAGTCAACTGTGCAGAAGAGGGAGAAGATTTGAAATGCAATTTTGACTATCAAGATGACCTTAGATTTTGATTTTGAGTCTGAAAATGGATCCAGGACGTCGAAATTAGGTAGGGGTGCAATTTTCATGTAATTTTGAGGTGTTTTGAAAATTGGTCAAAAAGTCAAAATGCTATATCAGGGGTGAAAATGTCATTTTCAAAATCATTTGACTTTTAACTATTTGAGAATCGAGAGCTCTGAGAGATAGCAATGGCTTAACCAGCAGGAGTTCCCGTCCATAGACACCGATTTGAGCACTCCCAGTTGCACAACCGGCCTCCACATTATGGTGCCCTGGTATGTATCTGAAAACTAACCGTTGTTTGAGTCATTCATAGCATTTAATGCAAATTTAGCACATTTTGAAATTTTTAAAATTTCAAATTTTTAGTTTTAGGCGAACTATCGCGCGATACTTTAGAAGTATCACACCCTTTGGGAAGAAACATCGTGCGATACTTCGCGGGTCCCCAAAGTATCGCGCACATATAGACACCAGTATCGCATGATAGCTGGTGAAATATCGCACGGCCAAAGGTGTATCGCACTGGTATAGAGAGAAGTATCGCATGATACTTCTCCGTAAAACTTAAAATTTGGATCATTTTGAGCAAAGTAAGACATGGGTCTAGACAATAGTTGTGCTTTAAGTGTCTTGTACTGATTTTCATCATAGTATGCACTGACAAATGGCTTGGTTGAATGATTTGCAAGAGGTCTTTCCAGCGTTGATCATCAAAGCACCGAAGGTGGTGGGATTGAGATGTGTCTGGAACCTAGATGATCCAGGTGAGGATGACATCAGAGCGATGGGATTCTGGTACCTGCTGAGGTTCCCCTACATTAGAGCTGATCACAGGCTACTGACAGCCTTGGAAAAGTGATGGCATAGTTAGCACAACACATTTCACTTGCCGACAAGAGAGGCATCCATCACATTAGAGGATGTTTATAGGATCCTGCGGGTACCATGCCATGGTGAGCCTGTAAGTAAAATCATGTTTTGAGATATAATTGTGTAAGTGTAAAGTTTTCATATGATGGAAACTAACATGATTTGTGTGTTGGCATAGGTGTATTATGATCAGGATGCCACCGAGGGGCGACGATTGATATAGGAGATGCTCTAGGATGTCACCATTTTGGATAGGCATGTCAGCTGGGAGAGGCTGATAGATGATTTTGGTAGAGACTTCCCGGTGCCATGCATTGTGGCATCATTCATTTCACAGATCCTGATGACTAACCACAGTCAAAAGGGATTTCCTCTCGGTTGGGGCAGGTTACTAGTGGACTTGGTAGGGAGACCGCGACGTATGGCATGGGGTCCTGCCATACTGGTAGATATGTATCATGAGCTGCACGAGGTCATCTACAGGGATGGTCAGACATGGGCATGTGGGGCCATCCTAACACAAGTGTGGGCATGGGAGCACATTGTTGTGATGTGCCCCAGGGTTCATCCGAGAGAGAGGAGATACCCATATATATATAGATATGCAGGTTTCATATCACATGCCCGTACAGGGGATGCGACACATTACAGGTGGATCCTGGATGAGATGACCTCATTCACATGGAGGCCATACAAAGATGTTGAGGCATGGGGTGATGCAGAGGATGAGCTGAGCTACATGTTGTGTACCTGACCATTGGTAGGCCGACACTCAGAGATTGTTGAGAGGTTCTGCATCACGCAGGTATGGCGACAGTTTGGGAGGCAACAGCAAGTCTCTACAGAGACCACTACATATGCGAGGGCCAGAGATGAGGAGGGACATGGGTGGCTACCCATGTTAGACTATCAGAGGGCTATCGAGGAGATAGCTGGGATCAGGAGGGAGCCCTAGGAGTATCTCCCAGACATGGCCGATGCAGGAGCTAATGCAGTATACAAGGTAGAGCGACGGAGGGTACCATTCCCTTGATTTACTATACTAGATGCAGCACAGGTTTCCCTGGGAGGAGGAGATGGAGGAGATGATGAGGGTAGAGGAGGAGGCTAGGTCAGAGAGGTGGGAGAGGGATCTAGAGTTGGTGGCCAGAAACAACCATGAGGTCAAGGCTCAGGGAGTGAGGAGGTACAGAGACCTTCTCAGGAGAAGGTACAAGGACAGGTGGATCCAGCTGCAGGGGAGTTTTGAGAGCCTGCATTCAGACTCTTGAGGCAGAGATTCAATAGTTGAGGGTCACTATAGCAGTACGGGAGCAGCAGCTAGCAGATCTGAGATCAGAGAGAGATCACCAAATGAGAGATCTCAGGGCAGAGATAGCACGCCATGAGATGGCCATACAGGTGGCTACACTAGAGATCTGATAGGAGATAGCCAGAGCTGCATATTATCATGGACTCTATCTCTAAGCAGTGCCAGAGGGTCAAAGAGCACCGTCCTACTCTCAGAGGGCAAGGGCATTAGACATGTGCTAGACAGGGCAGCAGCACCACCTCCACCACCACCACATGATGGGGAGAGTCAAACCTAGGGTTAGGGCTTAGGTTTAGATTTATGTCAGATGATGCTATTGAGACTTTTGATCCAGTTGGGATCTCATTTGTATGGTTTATATCAGTGATGACATTGTACCATGACTTTGCTTTTATATATGAGATATACTGGATGTTTGATGTATCATATTTGATTGTCTCACTTGGATGTGTATCAGTTTTCATATTTATTGTCTTGTCTTACTTCACTCAAAATGTTTATGTATGCGCTTACGTATGTTATCTCATAGATGTATGTTTGATTCTCATATATATGATATAGACTCATGTTTTTGAAAATGACATTTTTTTGAAACATAGACATGATGAAATGATTAACCCCTTTTGATGACAGGAGTAGGTCATGATGTGAAAGACAAGGAGTGAAAGATGTCATCAAGAAGAAGGAAAGATGAGCGCAGTCAACTGACAGGTCCATGTGAGATGAAAAGGAGAGCTCTCTCTATATGCAAAGTGCAAAACTAGACTAATATGAACCTAAAAATGCAAGCTACATGAAAAGTGGTTGACTTTCAAGGTCACAACATTTATAGACATCTAATTACCATCATCGAGCTTTATTGGTAGTGTCGCAAGATCATATAATACACACTAGTATGACTATGTGAATCTGAATATGATCTGTATCAGATAGAAATGTGAAAATCTCACCTAGACATCAAAGACATGTAGGTCAAGATGACTAGTGTAGTGAGATCACCTAAGTTTGATATGGTGAGATTATGCTTGTATCAAGACACGTGAAAGTCAGGGTAACTAGAAGCATGCACTTGCAAAACAGTCAAGGATAATACCTTGTCAATCCATAGTGTCAAGTAAGACCAGCATAAATGCTCATGACAGTTAGGACCAACAAAATATACCCACAAGCAGATAAAGAAATAAAACATGTTCTCATACCCTCAGTCTTTTAGCTATGCATCATCGAAAACTTTTCAGGGAGAGACCACTCATCAAAGAAATCCTCATAGACAGCACACAAAGAAAAATAAAGCCAACATATCTCAATAGAGTTGATTGTTTAAGTGGGTGTGTGTTGGTCATAGAGTCAAACTCTGAGTATCGCATCTGCAAATGAGCAATATCACCTCATACTAGACTGTAGGCAAGACATTTGATAAGTGTTAAGAAACACTTGACGCAAAGGGTAGTGTTGAAAAACACTGTTTGGGGTGGTGTTGAAAACACCTGTTGTGAAATGCCCCAAGTGACAAACATACCTAAAGGACCTATGCGAATAGTTATACCCCCTAAACAAAGATAAAGACCAATTCCAGACCAAGCCAAATAGGGTCAAGTCATGGTGGAAAATGGCTAAGTGTTGAGGACACATGCTAATAAGTAGGAGTGCAAAGGCCTCAAGTAGTGCCTGTTTCCTGGTTTTCACCACTTGGATTTTTATTGCAATTTTCTTTTTTCTTTTTTTTCTTTTTTTTTGGATTTTTGCTACCAAGGCGCCTATTTCCAAGTTTTCACCAAGGCACTTTTTCTATTTTTTTGAATTTTTTTGCTATTTTTTAATTATTTTTTTGTATTTTTTTTAGGA
The DNA here is from genome assembly GCA_027943335.1 of Chamaecyparis obtusa. Taxonomy (NCBI): domain Eukaryota; kingdom Viridiplantae; phylum Streptophyta; class Pinopsida; order Cupressales; family Cupressaceae; genus Chamaecyparis; species Chamaecyparis obtusa. The sequence goes on along the minus strand of BSBK01002307.1, from coordinate 755,920 downwards.
CTTTTTATGCTTTTTAGGATTTTTTCAGCATCATATATATATATATTTTTGGTATTTTTTTCAGGATCATAAGATATGTACAAAGGATGCCCCCAGATAGAAATGGGCATCAAGGATACAACTTCTTTAGGTGTAAAATGTTGATGGGCTCAGGGAGCTGTTCTCCATCTTCATTCGACAATAAATATGCACCTGTACCAAAAGTTGTTGTAATAATGTATGGTCCAAGCCAATTAGGTTCGAACTTTCCCTTTTGTTCTCTGTTCTATTGATTCTTAGGGTTCTCTCTCAAAACAAGATCGCCTATCTGAAATTCCCTAGGGCGAACCTTCTTGTTGAATGCTTTGGACATACGCTTCTGATATACTCTCATGTGATCAAAAGAAGCCTTCCGCTTCTCATCTAGAAGTTCTAGTTCTTGTAACCTCATGGTGCGGTAATCCTCATCTGTAATCAAACCTTTGAGTGAGACTCTAAGTGAAGGTATCTCTACTTCTAAAGGCAACACTGCTTCATCGCCATAGGTAAGAGCAAAAGGAGTAGCTCCTGTAGGTGTATGAATGCAAGTTCTATAGGCCCATAGTGCCAGATTGATTTGTAAGTGCCAATCTCTACCATTCTTGTGTACTGTTCTATGAAGGATTTTAAGAATGGTTTTATTAGAGGCTTCTGCCTATCCGTTTCCCTGTGGAAAATAGATAGAGGACCAATGTTGTTTGATTTTAAACTTTTTGCATAAATGCTTTAGGTCCTTGTTCTTGAATTGACCTCCATTATCAGTAATAATCTTAGAAGACACTCCAAACCAGCAAATGATATGATTCAGGATAAATAGTGAGATAGTCTTTCCTGAGGCAACAGAAAGAGGGACTGCCTCCACCCATTTCATGAAATAATCAGTAGCTGTGATGATAAACTTATGCCCACCTGATGAATTGGGGTGAATTTTCCCCACAAGGTCAAAGGCCCAGCGCTGAAATGGCCAATGAGAAATAGAAGGAATTAGCTCCCTACCTGGAGCATGAATCAGGTTTCCATGTTTTTGACATTTCTCACAAGATTTAGAGAAAGCTACTGCATCTGTTTGCATTGTGGGCCAATAATACCCCACCCTAAGCAACCTTTAGGCCATGGCAAGACCATTGGAATGTCCACCACAAATGCCCTCGTGGATGTCTGCTAACGCTTGGTTGGATTCCTCCTTTTCCAAGCACCTAAGAAGTGTCCCATCTAAACCCCTCCTATATAAATCACCAGAGATAAGGGTGTGGCGAGAGGCATTACGGATGAGGTTTCGGCATTTAGAATAGTTGAAAGTGTTAGGGATGATGCCATCGCGTAGATATGAATAGATAGCACCATAGCGGGAAGACTCATGTGTGACAAGGGTACAAATGACATTGCTTTCAGATGAGTCAAATATGGGGTGGCGTAGCTCTTCCACTAGGAATTCAAATCTGGATTCATGTTGTTCCAACTGTAGGAGTGAAGCTAATGTGGCCATAGCATCTGTAGCTTTGTTCTCTGTCCTAGGGATCTGTTGAAATGTCACAAATGTAAAGTAACGTCTCAATGATTCAACCATCTTTTTGTAAGGTACCAATTTATCATCCTTGGTTTGATACTCCTTATTGACTTGGTTAATAATTAACTGTGAATCCCCAAAGACATGTAATTCTGTTATGTTCCATTCTATAGCCATTTTCAATCCATTGGTCAAAGCTTCATATTCGGCAATATTATTTGTACATGGGAATAGAAGTTTGTAAGACTTTGGAATGTTGTACCCATGTGGAGAGACAAATAATGCTCCAGCACCTAATCCATTTTGCATGTGGGAACCATCAAAGAACATCTTCCAAGTGCGAGTAGTCATATACAGTATGTGTTCATCTGGGAATTCTACCTAAATAGGCATACTATCTTCAACTGGGAAGTCAGCTAATTGGTCAGCAATAGCTTGCCCTTTTATGGCCTTTCTCTCAATGTACTCTATATCAAACTCAGATAAAACCATCATCCACTTAGCAAGTCTACCCATGAGGGCAGCCTTACTAAGCAAGTACTTAAGAGGATCAATCTTTGCAACTAAATGTATAGTATGAGCAAGCATATAGTGTCGCAACTTTTGGGAAGCAAACACTACTACCAGACAAGACTTTTCAATGCTATTATAATTGATCTCATAAGATACTAGAGTATGACTAATGTAATAAATGGCCCTTTCTTTCCTAGTGTCATCTAATTGAGCCAAAAATGCCCCCAAGGAAGACTCTGTTGCTGAAATGTATAAAATCAATGGTTTTCCAGGAATAGGCAGCATCAGAATCGGAGGATTAGCCAAATACTATTTTATTTGATCAAGGCTCTTTTGGCAATCCTTGTTCCAAGCACATGTGGTTCCCTTATGCAATGTCTTATTAAAAGGTTGTCCTCTATCTGTAAGCTGAGAAATAAACCTCCTGATCAACTGAAGACGTCCCTAAAGACTTCTCATTTGACTGATATTTCTTGGAGGTGGCATATCTAATATAGCTTGGACCTTTTCAAGATCAACCTCTATTCCTTTTGCTGAAATTATGAATCCTAGGAGTTTACCTGAGGCAACTCCAAATGCACACTTTTTCGGATTCAATCTAAGCTAAAACTGTGCCATGCGATCTAGAATTACTTCCAGATCGTCGAGGTGTGTATCCCATTTTCTAGATTTAGCCAAGGTATCATCCACATAATCTTCCATGTTCTTATGCATCATATCATGAAAAATTGTGGTCATAGCTTGTTGGTATGTTGCTCCTACATTCTTTAGGCCAAATGGCATGACGTTCCAACAATAGGTTCCCCATGCACATGTGAAAGTTGTTTTCTCTTGATCTTTGGGAGCTATTTTTATTTGGTTATATCCAGAAAAGCCATCCATTAAAGAGTATATCTCATAGCCTGCAGTCATATCCACTATCATGTCTATGTTTGGGAGTGGAAAGTCATCCTTTGGGCACACTTTGTTAAGGTCTCTAAAGTCTATGCATACACGAATGGATCCATCATGCTTTGAAACTGGAACAATGTTTGAGATCCACTCGGCATAATCGATAGCCCTAATAAATCCTGCACTGAGGAGTTTTTCTAATTCAGCCTTAACAAGGAGAGCTATGTGAGGATGCATTTTCCTCAAATTTTGTTTAACCAATTTTATTCCTGGAGCTATAGATAGATGATGCATAATAAGATTAGTGTCAAGTCCTGGCATATCTAAATATGTCCAAGCAAAGTTAATTTTCTTCTTTTGCAAAAACTTTGTATATGCTTCTTTTTCTTCAGCTGATAGAGACTGAGCTAGGTGCACTATTTGGGGAGCCTCTTCTATATTCACATTCACTGGTTGCGTAGGCTCAATGAGAACTGATGACCTATCTTGGAAGTAACTTGGCAAGTTATTAAGTACCCCATCCTTAGGCACCTCAAAGAGGTTTTCACCCTTGGATACGTCTTTTTTTTTTACTATTTTTGGTTCTGACACCGCCACAAAGTGGTTTTCGCCATCAGACCTATTTTTCCTTTTTTCTTTTTCTTTTATTTTTAGACTAAGGTACTTAATATCAGGCTCTATCATACTTGTTGTCAGTTCATTGGTGGAAGAGACTACAGGTTCAAGAGCATTCAAATAGCAGGCAATTTCGTAGTCATTCTGAAAAGTGAGGAGTTCAGGCTCTTGATGTTGCTGAGACCAGTCAATTAGGTCGTAGTGAACAAGGGGTAAGTCAATGACGGGTTCAACATTGTTTATGTGGAAGGTATTATCTCTGGTGACCATACAATCGGGATTCATCAAGTCCCCTCCTAAGATACCCGAGTCAAAATTTGTCCTACCAATCGAAGCGTCGTCCACTAAGGCAATTCGAGGAGTACAATCCTCTAATCCTACACTAAGCTCGTTGGTCACATCGGGTTGAATACTATAAGTATGGACAACATCCATGTCCAAATCAACTGTTGCATCTGAAAGTGAGTCCCATTCAAACTCATGTGAGTCTATTTTTGAATCATTATTTGGGCCTTGTGATGTAGAAGCCTCAAGATTGGGAAGAGTTTCCCCTTCTCTAACACTAGCATTGTTACTATCCATCACAGCTAGGATAGCAACACTTTCCATTGTCAATCTAGCATTCATACTGTCAGTTGTCAAATCTTTTGAATCTCCCCAAAGGAGATTTGTTGAAGGCACCCAATCATCAAACATGTCTTGTTGATTAGAGAGATTAGGTGTGTAGTCTGAGTCATTGTCACTGTCCGTCGCAGCTGAGACAGGGACACTTTTTTGTTTCTTATTTTTAAAACCTAAGCCAACTGTTGACTTATTCCTTCATCCAAAAAGGGCATGGTTAAGAGGTTCAGCCCTAGCATCCAGCCTATGACTAAGGGGACCATGTCCTAGATAACCCATATTCTTGACCAATGTATACCCTTTCCCATAAGCTCTAGGGGAAGGTGCAAAATTCTCATTATGTAGGTATTTCTCTTCTCAGTAAATCCAGTCCCTAATGGAAACCTCTTCTTTTTCTTCTTGGATCAGAACTAAGGATTCCACAAACTTGTCAAACAATGTCATGGCTGAAGTTGAGGGTTTCATATCTTGAGAAGGTTTGCCATAAGACCTAGGGGAAATTGGCAATTTTGTGAATGAATCAATTTTGTAATCTCCCATGCCAAGATCCATTGCTTTGAATTTGTCTTTGCATTGTTCAAATGTAGTATAAAAAGTGTCAGCCTCCCTATTCAAAGGAATGTGAGACCCTACTGAAATGGTGTTGACTGACAATGTGCTATCCCCGGGTATGCAAACTTCTACTCCATTGTAAGGGAACTTCACACACTGATGATAAGTAGATGGGACTACTTGCATCTCATGTATCCAATGTCTACCCAACAAAATATTGTAAGCCATAGGACCGGAATCAACAATCTGAAACAAAATATCTTTCTCTACAGGACCAATTCAGATAGGAAGAATAGCCAATCCTTTAGAACTACATTCTGCTTCATCATAAGCCTTGATAGTTATCTTCTTCCTTGTGTCAATGACTTCTTCTAAATAACCCAAGGCCTTCAATAATCTCAAAGAACAAATATTAAGCCTAGCACCCCCATCTATCAACAGGCGCCTAACACAGGTCCTATGGATCATAACCTCTATATGAAGGGCCAAATTGTGTGGGTGGCTTAATGACTTATCATCTTCTTCTGAGAATGTAAGGTAGTGAGGGCTAGCCAAGTGGTTGACCATATTCTGGAATTGATCTACATCTATATCATTAGGGACATTAGCCGCTCGCAATGCATCCTCAAGGACACGCTTATGCTTAGGGGACAATTCCAAAAGCTCAAGGATTGAAATCTGCACTGGTGTACGTTGTAATTGGTCAACAAGATTATAATTCAACTCAGGACCAACAATAAATTTAGGAAGAACACCTTTTGACACTGGCTGCTTAGACTTACTAGAGTTAGGTCCTCTAATAATAATGGGAGCTTGAGACTGACTCCTAGTGACTGCATTGAGGGGTTCAGACATCCTTCATGAGTGAGGACCTCTTAGTACCACAACAGGTCCTTCATCAAGCATAGGATTTGAATCCACATCATATCCATAAGGGTCTTTCCCTCTCATCATGTTGACATTATCATCAACAACTTCAAGCATATTAATAACATTTTCAACATTTGTGTAGGTGTAGTTGATAGCAGCCTTGCCATTCTTGTTGTTAGAATTCTCTCCTTTCTCATATTTGGGCAAGGGTTCTTTAAAATCTTTGTGATCCGCATTAGTGGTTAAACCATCAACTTTCAATCATCCACTTTCAATTAGATCTTGGAAAAGATGCTTAAGTTTAAAACAATTTTCTATATCATGTCCAATTCCATTATGAAAGACACAAAAAGACTTCTCATCCCACCAATGAGGCTTAGGATCTGGTATGTGGTGCTTTGCAGGATCTTGGGGGTGCACCAAATTATGAGCAATTAACATCTTGAAAATGTCTGCATAGGAGTCCCCAAGTTTGGTAAGTTGCCTCTTTTCTGTTTTAGGTCTCGCTTGATACTTGGGTTTATTCTCTTGTTGTGCTGAAGATGTTTGTAGCTTCATGGCTTGGACTACATTGGAGAGATTAAGAACTCCTTCATTATTAGGTTGAGATGAGTCAACAACTCTATCATTGACCACTTGCTTATTCTTGTTCCAATAAGGGTTCTTTTTGTCCTTATTCCATTATTGTTGTTGTTTTGGCCATTGTTGTTATTAGTTGGTTTAGCCAAAATTCCTTGTTCTTTTAGTACATCCTCTATGTGACATGCCACTTCTACCATGGTATCAAAAGAATTAAATGGGATCTTCCTGACCTCATATCTTAGCTCTGGTATTAAATTGCTCACAATGATGTCTATTCTCTCTTCCTCAGGAATTATCCTAGGATACTTTGAGCATAACCGTCTCCATCTTTGCAAGAAGGTGACAAAAGCTTCCCCTTGATTTTGTTTGAGTTTGCACAAATCAAGCATTGTGACTGACCTAGATAGATTGTAAGCAAAATGTTGGACAAATCTTTGGACAAGTTCTTTAAATGTCTTCACTGGAGGAGTAAGGTTGGTGAACCACTCCATAGCTTGACCTTTTAGACTCCTTGGGAATAATCTCATTAAATAGGATCATGAGGATCACCAATGCCATCGTATTTGTCATAAGTTGGGAACTCAACCTTCTTAGGAAATTCAATCATCACCACACTTTTGTCTATAGGGTTGGGACATATGGAGTCCAAATTAAATGCGCTCTTAGGAGCACTCATCCTTTCTATATCCTTTTGCATTTGTATGATCACCTCATTGGTTGAAGGATTCTATTTCTTAATCTTTTGGTATACATCAAAATTATATGGGACCTTAGCACCTTTGTTGATAAGACTTTCTAAGAATTGGTCCTTGTTTTGTTCCACATATCTTTCCACATATGCTTGAAAAGCTGGTTCTTGTTGCATAGTCATAAAATCCATTTTATCAAAGTTGGCATGACTTCCTCCATGTCATGAACCATGATGTGCTCGTTGGGAGGGTTGTTTTGAAAGTCTATGAGGTGATCATCTCTTATGGTGATCATATCTTGAAGTCCTTATTCTTTTAGGACTTGGGGTCCTTGAGGGCGTCCTTGACCTTCTTCTAGGACTTGGTGAAGGGGTAGATAGGGGTGATTTGGTCCCACTATTGGTACCCCTCCCATTAAATTGATTTTGGAGTTGTTGTGCATAGAGCCTATCTTCTTCTTCTTGGGTGACTCTTTTTCTTATGTCCAATAATGCACGTTCCTCTTCCTCTAGCTGTCTAAATTTCTCCTTTTTGGTGGCTTGTTCATCTAGATAGGCTTTCTTCTCCCTTTCAATGCTTTTCAATCTCGTATTTGCATATCAAGAGGTATCTTTAAGTGGAGAAGATTGTCTTGAATGCCTTATTGTGTTGGCTGCGTTGATGTGATGGTCACTAGATTCATTGTTCTGGTCCTCGTGTTGTGACCCTGAATCTGAGTGAGTTTGCCTATAATGTCTCTCAGCTCGTTGATGAGCATCAAAATACCTTGTGTTGTTGGGGGGGGACCCGGGTGGACTAGCATGAGAAGAACCACCATACACTCTATGCCATTGGAAAATATCCTCAAGAGTTTGATTCATGGCTTCTCTTTGTTATTGAGTGAAAGTGTAACTCATGTCCATACTTGATGAAAGTGGTGCTAAAGAGGTGCTCACTTCACTAGGATTACCTTTTGGATTAAAACAAACTTCAGATTCACTTTTAGGAGATTGATCGAAAAGGGGTTCTTTTCCCTTGTGCTGTTGACGAGTCTTAACTGATGGTAACTAGCTAAAGGCAACAGGGGGTCGCTTCCCTTGATTGACTTGGTACCTTGTTGTAACTAACATGAAAGAAAAAGATTCTTGATGATGGGTCAATCTCTCAAAGTGTCAATTCCAACCTAGGATAATTGAGATTCTCTATTGTCCAAAGAGAAGATGAAAAGATAGAAAAATAAAAGGCGTAACCAACACTGTCAAAGAGGTGCTTCAAATCAAAGGGTGAATACCCTTGCACTTTTGAATCAGGAGGTTGGACTTAGCCAAATTCAAATTCAAATTGAGATATACGAAAAATGATTTGGACAATAGTAGGATCAGAATTCTCCAAGGGTGTAATCAACAATTCTAAAGACAAACTGTTCACTAGGAATATCTTTCTAACTTGACAAATTATTTTCAAGGTAACCTTATAAATCAATTGAGATGATCCCTAGAAGGCTAAAATCAGAAATTTGCGATTAAAATAGGTCTCTAACAGTGAGGTCAAATAACCTATTCAAAGGCCAAGTCGTACTAAAAGGCAACTTAATGACTGGAATTAAGAATACTACTAAAAATTCTCAGGCGACAGACTCCAGACAAACCGGGCGATATACCTAAGATCGGGTGATACTTCGCACGATGCTAGGTGATAGACCTCAAAACTGACAGGTGACAGACCTAATAACTGTTAGGCGATACAGTTCCAGGCGAACTATTGTGCGATATTTCTCTCTTAAGCAGGCGATGCTGATGCAATTTTTTGACCAATTTGTGCAAAATTTCAAGTTTTTAAGGCCTGATTTTTTATTTTCTGAATGTTAGGGTGAAAATGTCTGATTTCAATCACAAATTTAACAACATTTGGATATATTTGCAAACAGTAAAGGATCAAACATGTCTTCAAACACTTGAAACAAGGGCGAAATCAACCTTGCCAAGACAAACACATGTGATATCAAAAATAAAATTGCACCCTATGAATGCTACCGATTGTTTGTATGTTGAGAACGTTTACACTAGTATCACATAATCAAAGACACTTCAAGTAATATGTACCTACAAGAAAAGGCTCAATACTTACCAACTTAGCCCACAACTTGATGCCCCCTTGCCTCACACCAAGTGGTTGCCCACAAGAGATATTGGCTTTGTCATGGAAGTGTCAAACAACACAACCAAAGGGACACATATGGTGAATATCTTGGGGTGATCCAGGTTAGTCCACTTGGATCAATCCTTGCACTAAGAATATAAGCGGCTAAAATAGGTGGTCTCTAACCTAGAGTTCTTGGTAAGGGCTTCCGTTCATAACACCCCTCTTGCTCCTCATAGAGGACTCAGACCTCGCGGCCTCAAGAGTACCTTAAGCATTCTTGCTCAATACTTTCCCCATGGTCGCAATCCCATGAGCTACTCACATCAAGCAAAGACAAGTGTTATGTCTACCAAGGTTTTGTGTCCTCGATAGCCTTGAGATTATAGTGAGTTGGAATAGCCGGCAAAAGGCTTGTCCCCACTTGGGTCATTCCTCTTGATTGCTCAAGAGCAGGCCCGCTAAAGGATCCTAAACTAAATAAAGAATGGATGATTTTTGAGGTTCAAGGTTTTTGGTTCACCATGAGGGTGAAGAGCATACTCCCCTATCTCAAAAACTTCTCCCAAACACACCAAGCAAATATTCAATTACCCCCTTGCTTCCAAAACCTTAAGATGGGTCAAGATTTTCTGGTTCACCTAAAGGTGAAGAGCATACTTCTCCTACCACCTCAAAATCTCTTCCACAAGGTATTAAGATTCCTAAAACAATTAGTAGATGCCACACTTGAAAGGAAATAAATCACAAACACTTGAAAAACAAAAATTTCTTTTTTTTGCTTTTGATTATGCTTTGGGCAGCCCTGCAAAAACCATTAGTAGCCCTTTAGTATGCAATTTATGGAAATCTCCTTCAAGCAAAGCCCCTACAACCACAACTTGTTAGACAATTATGGTTAGGGAAATCCAAAATCTAAATGGAAATGATGCAAAAAACTGACTAATCTAGGCTAAGAAATACAAGTTAGATCTATCTAAATGCAATAAAGTAAACTAGCAAACTAAATATGATCAGATTCGGATAATAAAACTCAAATTGCAACTCTCTGTCAAATCAGGTGATATACCTTAGACTTCACCAGAATCGCATGACACAGTTTCTTGTACCCGAGTGATATACCTCAATCTGGGTGATACACTGCAGAACATGCGGGCGATACTTCACGCGATGCCAGGTGATAGACCTTAATACTGGTGGGTGATTCTTCCTTGACGTGAAGTGTCACACCCATATTATAAGGTCTATCATGTGATATACCTAAGAAGTGTTGCGCGATACTCTGAGATAGAAAAATAGAGAACGCAAAATATCCGAAAATTAATCTGAAAAATGACGAAAATGCAAGAAACTAAAGAACAAAGTCTATCCACTCTGCCCCACGGTGGGTGCCAAAAATGTATGGATCAAAAGTGACCACACTTCTATGAATCCTTACATGCAAGGTTGCTCAACAATGAGGCCTCACAAAGCGACTCATAGCTCTCTATGCATGGAGTTGCAAGGAACTTGATAGATTTGCTCTCAGCTAGAGCTATGAAACTAGTGACCTTGCTAGTCAACCATACAATGAGAGATTCACAATGAAGACAAGGGCAAGAGTACCAATATCTTCAATGAAATCAAAGTATGCAATTCAATGCAAATCTAAATGAGAATGCAAACTATTCTATGGAAATGAAAGTACAAATTAAGCTATTGAAAAGAAATACAAAGGATTACAACCTTCCTAATTAAGCTATGTGAAGTTATCTATTGCATAAAAGAAACTAAGATATGAAATGAAGCTATGGATGCTATGATAATGCAAGAAATGAAGTCTAAACTATGAAGAAATGAGGAAATCCAAGAAAAGCTTGATGTAGCAATGATCTCCAAAAGCTCCAAATGCACCTAGAAAATCTGCAGCATAACATTAGCATAAAAGAGATGGATATGCAAATGAAGGAGAGAGCTCTCCTTTTATAAGAAATGAGGTGAAATGGACCATTGAGATTAAGAGGCAAAAGACTTAATCAACGGTGGAGAAAAATGGAAGCTTGATCCTTGTGCACAAATATCCTCCAATAGAAAAATAGGAGTTGACTTTAGTGTCCATATGAGACAAAAAATACTTTTCTCTTTTTATAAAATAAGAATAATACTTTATTTGTGCAACTTGGGATAAGATGAAAAGGTGGGGCTTTTTATTTAAATAAAAGGGGAGGAAATATTCCTTTTTAAGTAAATAAAAACTTAGGATAAATGGTTAGCCCATAGGATAAAAATCCAATATATGATCAAAATTAAGACTTGATCAAGAAATTGATAATGTTGAAAATATTGATTATTGATAAAAGTGATTCAGGGTTGATAAATCAAATAAATGGGGCCCAAAGTCTCGGCAACCATTTTTGGGTGCATACACATTCATCCTCTATATTTCCTTCTCCTGCGTCCTTGTAGAATGGGGGAGGTAATGTGTTATGTAAGATATTGAATTTTCTATATGTCTTGAACAAACTCTTATGATAAGCAAAATGCTTATCCAATAGAGTATCAACCACTTCCAAATTGGTGTTTATCTCTTCCATCACTTCATTTATTGGGTTTCTATCCTCATTATGCTTTGTTAAACTTTGTAGCAATGTTCTCTTTCTTATCAAAGTGTTCTTTGTTAATTTTATATCAAACTCTATCTATCTTTGTTTCTTTGCCACTTTAACCATATCTTGGTATGTATCCAAAAAAGTATCAAATGGGGTATCATTTGTTGGTATTTAGAATTAATTATTTCTCTGACTATTTTGCATTTTGAAAATTTCAATTCCTTCTTCATGGCTAGATTTTCTTGTTGGGCAATCGGGATTTGTTTCTCTGCCTTAGTCTTTCTCTTACTTTCCAAAGAAATATTAGTTTTCAATTTTGAAATATCAGCTTCCAATAATAATCCCTATCTAGGAGATGTATCCAATTGCCTTTTCAATTCACTGATTTTCTCATTTAATCCCTTTACCAACAAGGATTTCTCATCAACTTTTTCTTTATTTAACATTGTGTTGTGTTATGTTAAATCTGCTACTTGCTCTAAAGTGACATCCTTTAACTTGTACATCATAAAGTGACCAAGGATTTCTTGAGTATTCTCTATTGTGATTGGCCTCTTATTTGGAGGATACAAAAACCACAATGTCAATGTGTTATCATTTGGGTTAAACTCAGACCAATAAAAAAAACTTTTCCATTCCTTCATCATTAATTTTGCAACCAATATCCCGATATCTCCTTAAATTATCAAATGTAATGCATGTGGATATATCCACACCTAGAAACAATAAGAAACCAACACCACTCAAGATTCACCTACCCTTTTCTGGGGTCATTATTTGCATCTCTATTCCAACCTCTTGCTAGAAAACATTTGTGGCTTCAACCCTTTTATCCTTATTTGTTATGTCAATCTTCTTCATTAACTCTTTTTATTTCATATTGTAAAAAAACATCTTTAATTCAAAAAATGTAATAAATTCATCATCACCAATAAGCTCCTCACCAACCCTCCTTTCATCTTCATTGAGATACTCAACAATTTCCATAATATCATCATTATCCCCTGTCATTGGTTGCTAGGGCTCAAGTTGAACATTTTGAGCTATTTCTTCCACATCTTTTTGTTAATCTACAATACTACCAACATCTTGGGAAATATCCATGGAATATGATAGTTCTGGTGAATGTTTCTCAAGGGGAATAACCTGAATTGCTACCCCAATGGAACTTATTGAAGTAGCGGGGATGGGTGGGAAGCCAAGTGAAACTCATGTAGAATAATCCTCACTTTGAATCAACAATTCCATCCTCCTCGACCTATTAGATTCATTTGGAAATGCCCTTGCATAATTAGGTTTTTCATTTTCTCTTCTCATTTCTACTTATTTTACCATGTTATATGACAACACTCCTCTCCTCCCCTCCTCATAAGAAGAATAATTTCAAAATAATTCCTTGTTTTACAAAAAGGTGTGTTGATAAGATCCCATGCCTTCATTTTTCTTAGAAAATTCAAAATACCCCCCAGGATCAAATGTCATTGCTTCTAATCTCATTGACAATCTATAAGTTTTTTTTAAAAATGATTGCAACCTAATAACCCTCCCAATAGTTGATCTCAAAATTTCCAAAGCATAGATAAGAAGGGATAAAAGAACCCTTGTGGTTGCTCCAAAAAATTATTATGGATTCAAACATTTTCCAAATAATCTCCAAAATAGCTAATCTGTCTAGCCCAAAGAATGGTAAAACATGAAGTTTTCCTTCAAATTCATAGACTCTAATGTATGTGTACTTTTTTGAAAGATACCAATCAGCCCAATCATGATCAATTATTACCTTAGTCTCCTTCTCCAATCTATGTGGTCTCAAAAATCTTGTAATCATGGGAGATAGTCTTGATGGATTATGACCTAGAATGTCATACAATCTTTCGACAAAGAATTCTTCAAAGTGTAAATATTGAGCATACTTATATTCCCTATCCAATATATTGGTCCATAATTGGACCGACTTAGGATTTCCAAACTTGTCCTTTGGGTTAATATGGATTTTGAGACTCCATACATTCTCATTATGCCCTTTCTAAAACAACATATGCAATAATATTGAATACCATTTGAAACTCCCTACAAAATTATTCACTTTAATCTCCCATAAGGCCTTGTGGATATTATTTGCAACAAACTAAGCATAATCAAAGAGTATGTTGTTTTTGGGATCTTGAATGTCACAAACTATGACAGTTATTTCTTGCAACATCATTTCATCACCATTATAGCATGTCACCTGACTCACCCCATAATATGTCATCTGAAAATACTTAAAGAAAAAATTAACATTGTATGGGGGAAACTCAGAGCCTAAATTTTTTTTAATATTCCTATCAACCCTAGCCCTGTGTATAGGCAACCATCTTCTTCTATACATTCCTTCCACATTCTGATATTTTTCCTTTAACATGTGTAGGTTGATTTTCATGTAAAAATTGACACAATCCTTCCTGTCAAACACTTCACAAATTATTTCTTTTTTTGTCTGTAGCAAAACTCCTACTTTTTTCCTAATGCACCTAGTGAACTCATCATAATAGGTGGCCAAAAGCTTAATCAAATCTACATTGACAAAAATATTAGGCATAATCAATCAAACCATTCCCAACCTCCACAAATTTTACTTAGGCTAGGGGTTATCTGATTTAGCCTAAAAATACCTTAAATTATTGTGACCCCTAACCTTCATGTGGGCTTCACTAGCATCTTTTCTTTTGTCAAAAAAAGTAGGGAAGTTTTTTGTAGTCTTTACCCTCCTTGCAGAATTAGGGAGTAGTTCAATTATGTCATTACACAAATGCTACCTTGTTTGTCTCTTACGATTAGGTTCATCCTCTATAGGATTTTGTCTCTTTAACGAGCTAGCCATTGCTATAAACAAATAGAAACCCTAATTTCCCAATTATAAAATCTAACCCTCCCCTTTCAGTCCTTTTAAATTGACACGTGTTCAGGAAATTAAAACTTATGGATAATGTTTCTTTTACTTACTGATTGCAGTATAGCTTAGTTGATTAATTGGGAATTCTTTATAACTAATTTCAAGTTCACTAGAAATTTGTCACTATGCTTCTACAATTATTCAAAATGATGAGTAATTAATCCCCATTTCCTTTAATTCCTATATATTTTCCATCATTAAATGGCACAAATGGCTCATTCAAATCATGTTTAAACCCCAGCCATTAAATGTTGAGATTCAAAATTGACTTTATAGCACTCCAACGAGCTCATAAAATAATCTCCATGCCAGTCTCATCGGTGCATTGGAAACAAAATAAACTTTCCAATGCGCCAATGAGTTGCATTTTCCATTGTTAATGTATCCATGCTAGAAGCTCCACGTCAGATTTGCTAGCATGTTGGAACAAAAGAAACCTTCCAATGTGCTAGCAAGAGGCCACCCTATCTTATGGCATTGTCAACACAAGATATGATTTGTACATGCCATGTCACACTCATCGACACACTAGAACTTAGGAAACCTTCTAATATGCCAACGAGTGACTAGCTTATCATCAAAATTGAGTGTTATGAATTCAATAGCCAGCGCATTGGAACAAAAACTTCATTCCAATATGCCAATGATATTATGGTATATGCTAACTCAGCATGCCATACAAGAACAAAATGTCAATGCACCAGCGTACTAAGATAAAAGTTTCATCTCAACGCACTAGTGAGCTGATGTACATAGCCTTTAAAAGCCACTTTGCACACATGCAAAGTTCAAGGGTTAAGTTACATGGGAAGTGAACATCGCTAGGGGTCTAAAACATAACAATATTGATGCATTAGGCAATAAAAAGGTAACAAATGTCTTGATTCTAGTGACTTTGAGAAGGAAATTGGTTTCGTTAGAGATTTTCCTTGGAACTTAAAGCCACTTCACACACATGAAAACTTAAAGGGTTAAGTTACTTGTGATGGAGACATTGCTATGGGTATAGAACATAACAATATTAATGCATTAAGAAATAAAAAGGAAACACGTATCTCAATTTCAGTGACTTTGAGAAGGAAATTGGATCATGCTGACATTTTCCCCAGAGCTTAATAGTCACTTTGCACACATGCAAAATTCAAGGGTTAGGTTACATTCAAAGGGGAAATTTCTAGGGGTATAAAACGTAATGATATTAATGAATTAGGCAATAAAAAGGTAACACTTGTCTTGATTCTAATGACTTTGAGAAGGAAATTGATTCTATCAGATGTTTTCCCCTGAATTGAACCTACATTATTACTATTATATCATCTGATAATGTAAATGTCTTCATTGTAGTACTGGAGCATTTAACTTTATCAAAAATGGTCCCACCACTAATTTTGTGAAACCATGAAATCAATGCGATTCAATGATCAAATTGAAGGTACTATGCGAAATGGAAGAATCAATGTGAGTTGTTGATTAAACCAAAGGTGACAAGCTTCACACACTTTTTCTACATGATGATATTGTGAAACCATGAACTGGAAACATGTGTAGATATATCAATCAAATCAAAGAACACTCTTGTCACAATTGTAATATTGTGAAAGCGTGAACCTGGAATACGTATCTACATAGTAATGAATAAGCAGTCAAATCAAATAACACTATCATCACATCAACTAATTTGATTGACATTTGATCTACGTAACATCGCTAATTCAAATTTAATACACTTTACTCAGATGTACAACTTTAAAAAATAGAAAATATTTGGCTCTAGATTACTTGTGTGTGAACTTAATGGTTTTTGGTTATAAAGCCTTTAGGATTTCAATTGCCAGATCAAGTAAAAATAGATAGTTACAATGGTGATTATTTTTGTAAGAAGAATGTTTTCCAACTTCTCCCTTCGCACTATGAAATAAATTGAGCATTTTTTAGGGGAGGTCAATCCTCATAGACTAAGAAACATTTTCTACTTTGAGGATGATGACATCATCTACAATATTTCAATCATCCTAGGTCATGAATCTTTTGTGGTGGAAGGTCGTTACAGGTTAAATGTGGAAATTTCATCACTATTCCTATCATGGAGTCTAGAATTATGCACGATCACAGAGGAGAGGTGGCTCGTCACTTCTTATGTTTGTGAAGAATGGAGAGGTGGCCTAGAAGATATCTCAGTTAGGGCACGGATGGGGATGGGTTTGTTGGCCCGTGACGAGGACTAGATCCAAATTGTTGAAGGGGACCCCTCTATTCATCCTTTTCTTGTTTGGAATGTTTATGAGAATCCTGAAGTGTGCAGGGTAGTTGTGAGTAAAGACCTAAGTGCCATCAAGGATTACCTCTCATCCAAAGTGAAGTACGAAGGTGAAGCTAAAAAGGATCAACTCAGGCATGAAAGGGATGTTGAGGAAAGAACAATAATGATGTCTCCATAGGATTCTTGTCTATGTTTTAATGTATGGGTTGGGTGTGGACTCAAATTCATTTGGGGTGAGGGTACTAGTTTTGCGTGGGGAAATTGGTTACTATAGAATAACTCTATTTTTTGTAATGTTATGTAAACTTTATTGACCAACAAAATTGTTAAACTTTTTTTATATTTATATAATTCACCAATATATTTATGTAATTCACTAGTTAAGAGAATATAAGTTTTAATAGAAAAGCATAATTCGCTAAGAAAATATTTAGGGTTTTGTATACTAAGTATATATTGCCAGTAAAATGACTTCATTGGTTTTATACAATGGTGTAAATTTCCGATAAAAATAACCATTCAAATTAAAATGTTTCTGAATCACCAAATTATTTATTACATTTATTAGAATACAAGGAAAAATCGCCAACACTATTACGTTTCTCTAGCACATGGAAAAAACTATTTGCCAATATTTTCCACTAATTTGGGGTGATTGTGAATGATTCCCCAGCTGCAATAATATTATGTTTGCACGAGACAAAAAAATCCTATATAATTAAATTTGATTTCTACGAGTACTGAAAAATTCACCAGTATTTTGCTAGTTCTTGGGGGGTCTGAAAGTTATCGTTGATCTTCATGTAAAGAGATGTTGATGTTTTAGGATATATGAGACATTTTTCCAATGTATAAGTAACTAGGTGTTACAGGATATTTTTCTATATATATCTTAAATAATAGGTCAAATATGCAGTCTAGGTGATAGGGAAGTCTTAAGGCCTAAAATACTTAGACATATGTGGTTGATAACCACTTACAATATGTAATTTTTTATTTTTAATATAAATGGGATCATCCCCTTAGCTTCTTTTGATTGATCAAATAATAATAATAAATTTATTTACCTATTTTAATTTTATGATAAGATTGTGTAAAAATAAAATAAACAATCTCCTTTTAAAAAATATTTTTTTAAGTTAATTCCAAGTAATATGATGTTATTGTGATATTGCTATCAAGATTCAATTGACTCTTTTTTGAGTAAAACCTATTGACCTGGATATTTCATGAGTAGCAATTCACAAGAACCCATCTGTCATGAGAATGAATGGAACACTTAGCAGTCATTGCATCTAGGTGATGCTCACAAAGGTGAAGCACTAGGACTTCCCGGGAGGTCACCCACCCCAATACTACTCCAGCTCAAGCACACTTAACCACAAAGTTTCCTTCAAGGTTAAACTCAATTTTCTTGCAACCCCATTTGCAAATCCTTCAAGATGTGATGTGCCTTATAAACTATTCATTATAAATCCCCTTAATTTCATCAATTGATAAATAGGAGATATTTTTCACATCAAGTCAAAATTGTGATATTAATATCAAGATTCAACTGTGTAGTTTTTAAGGAATCATTACAGTATTGATGAATCAACTACCCATTGGACCATCTAGCCTAAGAGAGAAGCACTTGAAAACCACGATCAACATATAAAAAAAAATTCTAGCCTTGTATAGTCAAACATGAAGCCTCTAGCATTCCTCAAAAAGAGTAAGCATACATCTAAACTACAAACCTCCTTCTACTAAGTAGCCACGTGTAGGGGGATCCAATACGCCAAATTCACCCAAGCCTTGAACCTTTCCCAAAAATGTCTTTAAGATTTTAAACCTTGATGGATGGTTTTTATATCTCAAACCATAATTCTCACCAATTATGTTTGACCAATTGAGCTACATCCCTTTGGCGACATAAAATAATTTTAAAAAGACTAAGGAAAATAGTAAGGATTATGGATCAAATATACACATTTTAATATGTGTTGAATGTGGTGGAAATGAATATGAGAATCCAAACTTTGATAAGGGAAATAGGTAGAAGGAATTGGGACATTAAGATTTTGAGAATTGGAGGAAATGGCAAATGAGTAAGGAGGGATACAAAAGTTTAGAATTTCAAAAAGACAATACTTGAACTCTTTTTAACTTTAGACTTTGGGGGTTGGGAAGACCATAGATAAGATTCTTAAGAAGACATGAAAATAAGAGTTATTGATGAGCCAAAAGTCTAACAAAGAAACACTTACACAAAATTATGACCTTCCATATTAAAGTTCATGGGTGTGAAGAAACACGTACTAGGAATGGTATATGAA
Source organism: Chamaecyparis obtusa (assembly GCA_027943335.1). Classification (NCBI taxonomy): domain Eukaryota; kingdom Viridiplantae; phylum Streptophyta; class Pinopsida; order Cupressales; family Cupressaceae; genus Chamaecyparis; species Chamaecyparis obtusa. The sequence continues at coordinate 736,843 of BSBK01002307.1, read as the reverse complement.
TAAGGAGACCACTAAAAGTCTGAAAAGCCAATGAAAAATACTTAGAAACGTTAGGAATTTGATGATGGGGATTTAGGAAACACACACTAGGATCGACAACCCTAAAACTTTGACAAGATGACGAATATGACTTATCTAAGAATTTTTTTAACATTGGTATGGGATTAATACATCCAAATGAATAATTTTAAGCACGATGACTTGTTAAAATTTCTTAGATCAAATATTAACTTGAGCTAGAATACCACTAAGATGTATAAAATGGAAGGACTCAAGCACAAAAGAAACTATAGAATTGAGCCCCAACAGTTTGCACAACAAATGAAGAAGGTGCATTCATAATTAGGAAATCATTTGAGATGAGTAACATAGTGAAAAAGCTAATATACATGAGCATATGAGAGAGAATCCTAACTCAATTTGAGGTTTGTTCAAGACACACTTGAGAAAGGAAAGGCTTCCTCGAGGAAGTTATAATAAGATGAAACCCAAGAGGAATAATCTTTGTAGAAGTCTATGTAGATTTTGTAAGAAGATTTTCTGGAAAGACGTAGAATTTTGATTTAAGGGTCAAATATGCAAATGTAGGATTTATGCCTCACTTGCACAATTAACCTAGGGCATAAAAATAGTAAAATCAAGGTGTATATTAAATGTGTGGGATAGGTAAACAATGGACTTATAATAAATAAGGAAAGTGTGAAAATATGTAGACATGCAGATAAGATAAACTATGTGAGAATGTTTGTAAAATGGTGGGTAATGGCATTATCCTTTCACATTACTCACCCATTTACAAATATTTTTGCATCATTTAACTTATATGTATTTGTACATATTTCCATGCATCCCTTAATTATTATGGACATTACTACACCCATCCTACACATTCATTATCCACCTTGATTTTGTTATTTTCATACATTAGGTCAATCTTGTGAGTATGGGATAAATCCCGCATTTGCATATTTGAACCTTAAATTTTTGAATTTTAAATTCAAACTTTTTATTGATTCTCGTGCATTCATTTCCTACTTAGAATCAACTAACACACACATGTAATTTATTACCATGTCCTTCTACATAAAGACATACCATTACATCCATTCCATAATCAATCCTCTCATAATTAAAAATCAAGTAATCATTTGCATTTCATTCACATTCAATGCATTAGTAATATTTACATTGGAGAACCTAAAACTATTTTAGACTTTCACGCCCATATTAGGAGCATCTACATGATTTTGAAGCTTAGTTTACTCAATTATTTGCACAACTATAACACTAGTTTTTCTTGCATGTTGGCTATGAGAAATGTTTGTTATGTTGATCTAGCAACCATTTAAAGGTATTCTTAAATATCATCAATTCTCATATCAGAACAAACAATAATGAACAAAAAAATGGGAAAATATTAGATCAAACCATTATCAAAGATTAGATATTTTCTTATAAAAACAACTTAGACTCAGGACTCAACTTGCCATAGAGTTACTAGAATATAATGATTACATGATGAAATGCTTATAGACAAATAGGCATGATTAATATCTAATCTCAAAACAAATGGATCCTACCAATATACATTAAATTCATGCATCATCAATATACTTAAAACTAAATGTCCCAATCCTCTCGTTTATTTTTCACATAATTCTTCATTTAATATTCGACTTTTTAATATTCATTATTGATCTACCATCTAAATTCAATTATATAGTTATTTTTTATTTAGTTTATATACCTAACACATTTTTCTATAATATTTTTTTTTAAAGTTGGTAGTATTCCTTATAATTCATGCACACATTGAGTGCACATGTTTTGGCAATATTAAATATCTTTGACGTGATATATTATAATTCTAAATTTAAACAATGTACATCAAAAGAATAGTTCTAATTTATATCAAAAGAAGACAAGATATGGGCATCTAAATAATTAAAAATTAATTACACACTATCCAAAATATTCCTAGTGTAAACCAAGGCCAAGAATAAAGTTCGTATGATTTATAAGTACAAAGTTAAAATTGCCACGTGTCAGTAATCTAGGCAACGATAAAATTAACGAACAAAAAGGAGCTACGCTTTTCCCAAGAGTTATTTTTGGAAAGACAACCCTTCACAAAAACACTAAAGAATAAAAGAAAGCATGTAGTGAAATGTGACGTCAGCCTACGGACACTACAGGAACAAAGCGTGTTGTGAAGATTGACATCAACTTTATGGATTAAAGCTTTTTCTTGATATGTTGTTAAGTTTACAAAGGAGGACCATACATGGTACATAATTTGTCTATCAATTTAATTGTGGAGAGACACTTTTTATTGTACGTGGTCTAGTATTAGTTATGATTTATCATTGCTTTTTATCATTTGGTGTTTTTAGTTGTCTTTTAATTTATATATCACATGTCTAGTTGTTATTATATCTTTATTTGAAAGTATCAAATATATTAGTAATCACACCTTGGTGTGCAATGGGTATTAGGAATGTTGAAGAAGTGTGAAAAGTAAATTAGGGACTAGCAGATACACGCTTTTTTCATGCAATGGTGAACTGATAGGATTTTGATGTTATGAAATATTTTTTTTGAAAAAACATACAATATAATATAATGGAATAAATAATCATAGAAACCAAATAAGGTATGTTGATTTGATGGGGACAAGGAGTTCTCAGAGAAATGGTGAATGACAATAAATACAAACCTTAGCATGCAGTCTGGAGGAATTGCACACTATCTATGCAATTGTAGGAGGAAGCTAGAAGGATAGGCAGTGTGCTAATGGATATCACAAAGAGGAAACAAGATGAGGGTTTAATGGACAAAAGTGAACCAATGGCTAGAGAAAGCAAGAATGGATAGACCGTGTCTAGAGAAAAGGAAGTAGATAACAAAGGAGAAACAAAGAGAGACAGTGGATTGTTGGAGCCAAACAACAAGAAGGAAGGTAAAATTTAGTGTTGACTGATGATGTGATAAAACACATTACAGAATGTCAAGAATGATTTGTGATTTTGTTCTTTTTGAGAGGCATGCCCTCTAAATTTGATTTTTACAAACAGGCTAAAATTAATTGGGAGAACAGGGGATGGGAAATAAAAACCTTGAGAGGACCAAGGAAGGGGTATGTTTCTTGTAAATTTAAACATGTCGATCAAGCTCAAGTTGTATTGCAATACGTTACTTGGGTTATATGTGGTCAAGTTTGTTACTTGCGGGCATGGTCTTTAGAATTTCATCTTGAAGGACCATCCAAATCTAGGTATCATGTGTGGTTAGAGCTGCCCTTTCAAAATATTTTCTTTAGACCATTTTTAAAAGAAATTGCCTCTTAGATTGGAAGGGTTATGTGATGTAAAAATAATACTGAAAAAATTTTCCATCCTAAGAGTTCACCCCAGAGTTTGTGTAGAAATTGACCTGGATAACCAATTACCTGAAAATATCAGCTTGGTAGGTCTAGGGTTTGAATTCCTCTAGCCAATAGTATACTTCAATAATCCGAATGCTTTCTTCTTTTATCACCAAGAAGGCCATTTAATTAGAGATTTCCCTACCAGGAAATACAAATATGGTCCTTCTCAAAAGAATGTTGCGACCAATATTAACCATATGAATTCAAAGTCACATGTTGAAATGTTTCCTACAATAGAACATCAATTGATTCAACAAAATAATTACATTTCAGATGAGGAAAACAAAGAACCTAATGAAAACTTTGCACCTTATAAAGATGATATTATGACAAACAACTAGAGAATGATTAAAAAAAGAAAAGAACCATCAAAATCTTCAGATTCTCAAAATAGGAAGACTTTATCATAGATCCATTCCAGTGTTTCATCATCTCACAATGTGAAAAATAATGATGTTTTTTCCCATTCTCCATTTGGGAGAATGAGATCCTCTTCTCAAATAAGAGACAAGGTTCTTTACCTCCAACTGTCGGACAAGGATCTCAGTCTCCTACTTCATCTGGAAAAGAGAACAAGAAATCTAAGGAGCTTGTATCAGCTAACCCATTTGACGTGCTGCTTAGGGGGTGATCTTAATAATTATATTTTATTATGAAATTTAAAGTCTTCTCTTGGAATGTTAAGGGGATCTCTCTTTCCCATCACAAATATGAGTCCAAGGTTTCTATAAATATATGGAAACCTAATATTGGCTTCTTACAAGAAGTGAAACTTAGTTGTGCTCATCTTCTTTCTTATCTATCCAATGCTTGGAGAAGTTCTTCTTGTTGAACATCTAGGATACTGAGAGGGAAGGAGTGAATCAGTATACCCTTGAACAAATTACAACTTTTAAACAACTATCCACATAATATTTAATTTAAACTTTTTTGAAAAAGGAAAGAGCTAAAAGCAAATAAAGCAATACCATATAACACCATATTCTTATTGTGGAAACCCACAATGGGAAAAAAACTATGGAGAGGGTTAAATATCAAGTATTAGACCTAACTAGTTACTAAATATAGAGGTGTCTCACTATCGATGTGGCTTACTACCCATATTACAAAAATAGCTATTACAGCTGAGAGTATGAAATAAAAAATTTGAATTGTTACAAATACATCTATATATACACAAAATACAGTTCTCTCTAAAGTGCAAGTGTCCTATATAGTCGCTAAATTATGTACTACATAGATTACTAAATACATCAGTAGATCACATTACATATTATAATAAAATGTTTTTCATATCAATGCATGCGTTTATGTCCTTGTGTTGATTTGTCACTTCCAATATATACCATCATTAGTATATTATCCTTTCATGTCGGTTGTATCCTTTCATGTCAGCTTAGATTGATTATAGAAAATTGTGAGCATGCAACCAAAATGTGTCGATTAAGTCATCCGCACCATAAATATATCTCACACTAAGCATCAACAATCTGGACCAAAATATGTGCACGCCACAATGGAGATAAACATGTATATCACTATCAATAAGAACTATTACCAAACCTAGAGATAAACTAAAGATAGTAATACTAGACCAACCAAAACAATGACAACAAGTGAATGATGATAATTAACAATCTCCCCCTTTGTCATTGATGGCAAATAAAATTTCTAGAAAGCCACAAGGGAAAAAACTCCAAAACTCCCCCTAAGATGTATGGCCCTATTTTTTTGTCCTTTTTCAAAATCTTTTCTTAATTTTTGTTTTTACCTATTACTCCCCCTTTTGGCATCAATAAAAAAAAGGGGTATTGCATCAAAAAAGGGAAAAAATGTGTAACTTCAAATTTTCAACAACTCAGAATACATCAAGTTTTACCAGATTTTGCTTCCTCAAAAGTCCTCTTCAATTCATGAAGTTCTGTAATCCTTTTTTCCTTATTGGTGTTCCATTTTTTAATGGCTTGTGTCATAAGGTGAGTGTGCACTCGAATCGATGCAAGTAGATTTTCCCCATCTCAATAGAGTCGAGATTTGATAAGGTGACCTTTTGTGCCTTTAAAATAGAATGACTTTGTAAAGTGATACAAATAGCCCACATTTCCCAAAGATTTCCCAAATGTAGGATAATATTCTCTCTCTACTATTGTAGTGTGAATAACTTCTTGTGTGACTACTCAATTTTGGTTCTATCGATACCAATTAAATCTTCTAAAAGTCTAAAGGAATGGTGTTCCTCCCACATAGAAATTTCTATAGCCTCAATCTCTTCACAAATTTTATTAGTAGCCTCAAGCCATTGAAGATTGTATTCATACAGGGAATTACCATCCTCAAGTAGGTCTTGTCCTTCCCGAATAAGAAAATGAAGATCAGTAAAAGCCTGTGCACATCTACCCTTCAATTCCTATAGTAGCTTATTCCTTATGGCTTCTTCTTTCAAATAAACCTTTTCATCTATGGATATAGTCAAACCCTTTACTGCATTAACAAGTGTTCTACATTTTTTCTTTAAACTACTAGTTTGGTCTACTGTACAATCAGGTACAATGCTTTAAAGAGCAACAATAGTCTCTTCAATGACTTTTCTTTTTCTTTTGAGTCTTTAAATATGTTGCTTTTGGTCGAAGTTGAAATATTTTCACTTATCTAGAATTTCTAAAGTGGAGTAACTTTATCAAAATCAACAAATAATGTGGAAGTGGTAATGGGACAAATCATGAGAGGTGACAGAAGTAAGTTCCTCAAAGAGTTATTGATCTTGTACTGGTGAAGTTGTTGGCAATTTCCTTTCTTTTGTCAATGGTCTTAGTTATTGATTCTTTGTCTTTTTGTTGTTGTACTCTATCTTGTACTTGTTCACTAGAAATAACTTCTACAACACTTCCTTCTTTTCTGATTTCCTTTTTCTCCTCTTGTTTTTAATCTTCCTTCTCTTTCTTTATTTCTACCTCAATCTTCTCTTCTACTTTTTCTTTGATTCTCACTTCTACTTTTTCTTCCTCTATTTTTTTTGCTTATTTCTCTATGTTCCTTCTTTCTCTATGTTCCTTCTTTCTATATTTCTTCCATTTCTATAGACTATCCTACCAAAGCAACAATTCTTGTAGGAGAGTGAGGATGATCTATTTCTGAAGGATTCTAATCAAGATTGTAGATTTCCTTGTCAATATACTTAGGAACAAGACTTGTAGTATTATCTTTATTTAGATCCTTATGAGATGATGTAGGAGCAATAGAGGATTGACTAGACTCAACACTACATAGCATACCCAATTTTCCTGCCATACTAGTCAATTCACCAATGATATCATCCTTGAATTTCATTATTGTGGTCTTCCTTTCCGTGAGAACATGTACTCTTTTTCTTGTTCTTACTATTTTAACTTTAGCAATGGATGTAAAAGACAAAACAAAATATGTCTTTACAATCCTATAAACTTCATTCATGAGAGTACTGAAAATATCTTGATCAATCTATTTTGCTTCCATATAAATTTTGTTTAATCATACCCACAATGTATTCATAATATCTTTTCTAAAAATATCTATATCAACATCTAATCCAGAACAATATAGTACAAATGTCATTTCCTTTTGAAGTGGCAGACACATAAACTACCAACTTCATCAATATTACATTGTCAAAATATTTCAAACAACGTTTCTACATCAAAGGGGTCTGGAGTTACATTTTTGTATTTATTCTCTCAAACTTGAATCTAAAATTGTTCCTTATATGATTCTTCTTCATATTCAACTAAAACTAGATTGTCCTTGGTGACTTTGGTTTTTACTGTTCTCACTTTGATGGTGTAGGGGCTGGAAGACTTTTCTTTCTTTTGTCGGATGGAATTTTGTTTCTCTGCCTTCTCATCCTTCACAATCGGAGGAGAAAAAACCTTGGGAGTGGTGTTGGAAGAGATACCAGTGGTACTCTGAGTGATCCTCTTGAGACAAACTAGCTCTTCTTTTGTTATACCTCCTCTAGCCTCAATTTCCTTCATAAATTTTTGAACTTTCTTCTTGATGTCCTTGAAGACACACTCTTTGTTAATCTCATTGTACTTCTCTTCTATAGTACTAAACCCCTTCTTAGAGGTATCTACAAAACTCACTGGGAGTACCTTTGTATAATTGTCTACTAATTCATCAGATACTTTATATCCAAGCATCGGTATCTATTGTGTCCTTGGTTCAACTACCTCCACAATGCATTTATTAACCATAAGAAAGAGAGAAATGTTGTTCTTGTACTGTGCTTTTCCATAATTGATTTAGGGATTATGTCCTGATTATGCATTTTATATTCAAATAAACCTGAAAATCAAAGTATATCAAAAAGATTAAAAAAAATTAGGTTGTTCTCAGTTTATATCATGTTTCTATTTTTTGCATATCAACGTTTGTATTGATTGGCACTTCTACTAATCAGTGTTTCTGTCTATAGATCAGTGTTTTCACTTTGTATTTTTCTATTTGCATCTTTTCAGTTTTGTCAAACCACTAATCCCTTTTGTAGCTATTATAAACTCATCAAAAAATTAAAAAATAAAAATACTAACGACTTTTTTTGTAGGGGGGACTTTGTTTTGTTTGTTTAATGTGTTTTCATTAATCTAGTGCATATAGTCTAATTGGGGATTATTTTTGGTAAAAGAATCAAATTGTTATTATGTTTGATGCATTAGGCACATTTGTGTTTAGTTAGATCTCAAGATAGAACAAACATATCCTCTCCCCTTTCTTTTGTAGATCTTGGGTGTAAGACAAATTTGTTATATCTTTTAGAGGGTCAACCTCCTGAGAAACCCTTAAGACCAAGTGAGAGGGAACAAACCAAGTAATAATAGGCTAAGACCAAGCCCTTTTGAACCACTATATAATCTAAATGTGGTTGTAATGAAAATCATAATTTATGGGTGATTTCTATGTTGTGATGAAGATCTCCCTCAGTACCCATGTGGTGTGTAAAAACTTGTAGAACTTAACTTCTACAAGCTGGGAGGCCTCCTTAACAGGGCTAATTTTTTGAAAGTCTATCCACTCAAATGGATGGCCTTACTAGAAACCAACCTATTTTAGTAGCCAAAATTATTTCCATTTGTTGGTGCAAGGATTGTGATAAATGCATCTCAAAGACACCCCTCATGTACCCCCCAATTTGAGATAGAAAGTTTCTCTTGAACCTCAATGCTTGGTATGCCTGAGAAGAGAGTGTCATGTAAGAGGGAGCCAGTGCTACCAAGCATTTATCTATCTAGTTAGAAGTGGTATTTTATTACAAGGGGATCCAAAAAGTGTAGTCCTTCCTTCACCTAGGTTGTGCATATGCTTGATTAAACAAATAAATATTATTTCTGATGTGTGTGTTCTTTCCATAAAACAAATAATTTTCACCAATTAAACATCAGTCAAACTTCAAGATTAACCTAAAATCTCAACTTCACAAATCGATGTTTCCACCTATCTTTTGGCATATGTTTTATTCATCATTTGTGCCCAAGAATTATTATTTTCTCTCTGGTCTGAGACTCTTTTTGCTAAACTAGTAAAACTTTTCATCAATCAACATTTGTGCTTGCAGACCAACACCTGTGCTTTTTAGAACTCCTGACTAAGATCTATATCTTTGATTTCTAATAGAGACATATCCATCTACATTGTGACATGAAATTTTTATCCCTTATCAAACTTATCAGACTTAGACCCTTCAATTGTGACCTATTATTTTTTTCAAACACTCATTCATCCATTTAACCTACATATCCTAACTAAAACCTTTGACCATTCCCCTCATCAACATTAATCTTTTCATCCAACTCCTCTCTTGATCCTAACATTTTTACATCATATCTTTTGACCTAGGAGGAAAATCATCACCATATATTGATTGGACCTCAATTAAATCATTTTAATTCTTGATCCACCTTAATCAAATCTTATCTAAGACAATTAAATACCAATCATTTTTAATCACTCAACCAAATATTGTTCAATCCTAACCTACATAAATCAAACTAAAGATTAAAATTTTCCTTAGTCAAACAAAAGATCCTTAGCCTAACATTGACCCTAAATATTCTATTGCTTGAGAACTTAACCTATCTCAAGTAGTCTATTTAGTTATCCCTTAAATTTATATATTATTATATTAAAGAGCAGTTATCCCTAAGTTAGTGATTTTCAAATGATCCCTAATCCAATTTTTCTTGAGAACTTAGCCTACCTCAAGTAAGAAAGGATATAATCTCAAATCAAACTCTATTTGAGCATAAAAAGGATCCTTGTTTTATAACATTTATTTCAATGTTTTTCTTCTAAATCAATCACATCCTATCTTAATCAAAATCTTCAATCAATCTTTGATCCATCTAATCAAACGAAATCCAACCATCCTTGATCCTAATTCATCAATCCTAATCAAATCTTAATCCTTAATCAAATCTATTCAATCCAATGCAAATCCTTTTATCAAACATCAATATTGATTGCACCTAATCCAAATTTCACCAACACACCTTTAGACATCCTCCATCCATCATCATCCCTTCAAAAAACTAAGAATTCATCAAACATTTTCCTAGACTTCATCAGTCATCACTTCATCTTCCTAAGGTCACTTTTTCATGGTAGTCACTCAATCACAAGCTAAAAACATGAGATCATCTTGATCAAACACCCATGACACCAAAAATAATAATGAGAACACTTTTGCAACAATATTTATGGATGAGGGTGTTCAAGTAGTGGATATAACCAACCACCAATAGGAGGAAGAACTTTTAGACCAAACTGATAAGTCTCCTCATTTGGATAATTTCCTTAAGGACCCTTACAATTTGGAAATGGTTAAGAAATCCATTAGACACAACAAAGGAGAAACCTTTATGAGTATTTTCAAAGATGCGGTCATGGTTCCCATTGAATCTAATGACTCATTTCTCTTTAACAATGTCACTAACGCTTGCATTTCTATAACTACCAATACCACCAATCATACTAAAGAAACCTCATGAAAAGGTAAAGGTATAGCCTCTTTCACTAGACCCTCCACATCCCAAAATATTCAATCATCACAAACCCTCCAATTATCACAAGAGACCATTCAACAAATCCTTATAATTATACCCACTTTGACCTCTCATGCTAGCACTCATACTACCGCAAATACATCTAACATTTTGGATGGAAATGTGTTGAATATAGGTTAAAAATCCATACCCTTATCCATTGTTGATCATACCTCATCACTCTTCATGAGCACATCATATTTCATGAAGACATTTATGCATCCATTCATCCCAAGCCTACCAATACATCCCTCCTCCAACATTCATCCTTACATCATTTACACTTGGTGGGCCATTTAACTTTTGGGCTTCACTTACACATCATAAATCTCTAGACCGAACCCAACAAGTTAATGAGCTCAAAATCATCATTCTTAGCATGGAAAATGAAGGACAAAATAAGGAATTTGTATTTGATGACATATGTCCTTACTTGTTTGATTGATCTATCACCATTCATTTTCAACCATTCCCACTAAATTTTAAGATCCTTAAATTTGACAAATACAAGAGGGAAACATGTCATATTCAACATCTCGAGGAATTTTTATGTGGCATGTCAAGAGGTCTCCTAAAATCAGAATTATATTAAGAGACTATTTTGTCAAAGTCTCAGAAGCCCTGATCTTGAATGGTTCATGAACTTACCACAAGATTTCATCTCTTCCTTTTTTTATCTCACTAAACTTTTTGTTGCACAATATTTCTATAACATTGAACATCAAGTATCCTTAAGTGAATTATGCAATACTAAACAACATAATGGAGATAAATTCACAAACTTCTTGCAATGTTGGAGACACCTTGCAAATAAAATACCTTGGAAAATTCACAAACAACCTTCGATTGACATATTCAATAGAAATATTGTTCCACAAATGACCTTTCATATGAAAATGGCTTGTCCCAACACTCTTAAACTATGATCAAGAAAGGGGAAAATATCAAGGATGGTCTCCTTCAGCAAAGAATGATTAATAACTACATTCCTTCCTCTAATGATAAACTAAATTTTTGGACCAAAAATAAGAATGTTGTTAATGATGGGGCAACAGATACCAAACATGTGCAAAATTTCCAAGCTCACTTGAATCAAAATAATCAATCCAATCAACAACCTCGTCAACAATAACAATCTCAAAAACAACCCAATCGTAACCTATCCAACAATCTTTTCCCCCATCGTAACAACACCAATCAAAACAAAAATTCCAACACTCGTCAATGCCACCAATATAATCCCTTAGTGTCATCTTCCACCATCTTTCTGAGAAAAATATGATGGAATTTCCTGTCACCAAGCCATATGATGAGAATCCACCTAAATCTTCTTGGTATAACAACAATGAATATTGTGAATACCATTGTATCAAAGGCCATGACATGAAGAAATGTATAAAGCTTAAAAACTTCATTTTAGATCTTATTGACAATGTAAAAATTGAGGTTGAGGACATAATTCATCGTCATCAAATTTTTAACTCAAGATCTACACAACTCCCTTTCCTAAGCATGGGAAAGATAAGCCCTCGTCATCAAATGTCATTCTATGTGACTACACCACTAACACTATCCTAGGCTTTGACTCTTCATGTGTTCACATTGAAGAATTTTATAGTCATAAAAACATTATCATAGTAAAAGATGTAAGTTGGAATGCTACCACTCATTGAGGAAGAATTGAAATCCAAGATGCTCCTTCTCCATCAACCCCATCAACCTCCACTGGACCTACTTCCTATTATAGTCTTATTGATCACCTAGGGAAGACCCCCACATAGATATACATCCTTGAACTCCTATGTACATCCCTAGTCCATAAATAAATCCTTGAGAAGGTGCTCCTTGAATCTTGTTTTCTAGATGACATCAATGCCTTCCAATTTCAAGGAATGATTGGGAACCTTGTCGCACAAAACCATCTTGTCTTCATAGATAAAGACCAATAAGATCTTGGTACTCATCATAATAAACCTTTACATATTGAAGCACTCGTCTATTGTAATAAAATTAAAAGAGTCCTTATAGATGGTGGATCTAGTTTAAACCTTTGTACATTAAGATTAATAAAGCAATTGGGATTCCTTGATGAGCTCATTGAACCAACAAAGAAGATAAAAATCAAAGCATATGATGACAGAGAATGAGAATCTAAAGGTGTGATTACACTCCCTCTCCAAGTGTGTCCTATATTAATTAAGACTACATGTCAAGTCCTTGATTTAAACCTTCCCTATAATATCCTTCTTGGTTACCATGGATCCATGTAATTCAATATATTCCTCCCACTTTCCATCAATGCCTTAAATACCCCTATAATGGTAGAGAAATTACTATCCCTAGAGATATCAAGCCCTTCTAGTATTGCAAGATGCTTGAAGGCAAGAAGACTAATTTCTTCCCACTCAATGAATTAACCAAGCCATCCATCACCAAACCATCATCTAATGGATCCTCCACATCTAACTCTGCCAATTTTTATGACTAGGTAAAAATTATTGATAGAGGTTGTGGAGAATATTCAATACAAAATACCCTATATGTTTGTCAGCTTCTATTATCCCCAAAATATTATGGTCGACCTTCCCCTATTTTTCACAAGGAAAAACTTGCTAGTCAGTGTAAGCATACCATCTTTGAACACTGGAGACCCCTTGATGAAGAAAATTTGGAAGAGGATGTACTATCATAGATATACAAGGAAGATAAAGAAAAGCTAGCTGACATCCCAAAAGAAAAATATCCAAAAGCATATCCTATAGTTGAGATTATGGAATACCATGGAACAGGCTTGGGTGTAAAAGAGAAAGGAATCAAATAACTTATTAACCCAAGAGCTTACTATCACAATAGGGGACTCAAATACCACTCAAAAACTAAGACACCCTCTCAAAATGACCATGAAGCTTCTTATAAATCTAAAGATCTTGAGCAGGAATTCTATGAAGAGCTTTTTGAATGCCTTGACAATGATATCTTTGGAATTAACTATGTCCTTTCTATTAGAGTAATAAGTTATTTTGTTATTAATTGAATTATATTGATTTAATTATTAAGTCACTTATTATCTCTTTCTACTTAAGCTAAACTTAAGGTATATAATAATTATTTACTTTATTAATTATTATAATGCAACCTATGTTTCTCCACCCTTTTAGGGGTTCAAATCTCCTTTATAAGGATTGATCTCTCTTGTAAACATAACACATTCTTTTATTATTGAATTGTAACTTTTGTTTTTGCACATCAAGAATGTCTCCTCTCTCGTGGATCAATGTGTTCAGGCCTCCATAGGTTTTTCTTATCTCTTTCTATGATAGGTGTTTGCATGCAGGTGTTCTTTGTAATCGCACTCAATTATAAAGTGTCATGGGGGGTTTGATGTTTGCCCTTGTTTTCCTTCTACCTTTTTCACGTGAGCGTTCCTCCAGTGACATTAGTCTCCGGTATCTCTATTTGTGTTTGTAATCCCTTTGCACCTTCGATGTTCCTGGTTTTTCTTCATCAAGCAGTTCATATTGGGCGTTCTTTTTAATGTACCTACCATTTCTCTCTTGTCAACATTATGGGGGGATTCTACTAATCGTTCTTCTGCTTCCTTGGTTTGATAGAGTGAGCTATGTATTCAGTATTTGTTCCTATCTAGTAGGCGAATGTAGTGGCTGGGTACCTATGCATTTCAGTGAGATCCAAATCATTTACCATATGGACACTCTTTCATTCCTATTTTTTGGAGGCACACTTCCATCTTTGATTGATTAGGTCTTCAGGCTTTGGTGTTTTATACCATCTGTATCTTCAAGTTCAGTTGTTTGCCTTTGTTTGCCCCCTAATTTGAGTAGTGTCATTTGAGGGCACACATGCAGATTACAGTCTTCTCTACTTGTTCATTTTCTATTTCAATGGAGATTCTTCTTATCAGTAGTTACCTTTTGATAGAATTTTTAGCTTCTTGCTTCAGTGATGTTTTGCGTGTTCATTCTTTGTTCCTATTTTTTGGAACATTCCCTAGTTTTGGAGGCTTCTTCGGTCCTTTAACTAGTCTTCATCTCTTTTCAGAGTAGAGTTTTTCCCATGTGGTTTTCTCTATTTCTCCACTTTATAGAGACTCTTTTGTACCTGGGTACTTGATCAGGCCTTTGTTGTCAGGACCCATTTGCTTTCAGTTGTTCTTTCTAAGTTTTTAGCTTCTCCCAAAGTTTATCTTAAGGGGGGGTGTTAGAGTAATAATTTGTTTTCTTATTAATTGAATCATATTGATTTAATTATTAAGTCACTTATTATCTCTTTCTACTTAAGAGAAACTTTAGGCATATAATAATTAATTATTATAATGCAACCTAGGTTTCTCCACCCTTTTAGGGTTTTAGATCTCTTTTATAAGGATTGATCTCTCTTGTAAACATAACACATTCTTTTATTATTGAATTGCAACTTTTGTTTTTGCACGTCAAGAATGTCTCCTCTCTCATGGATCAATGCATTCAAGCCTTCATAGGTTTTGCTTCTCTCTTTCTGTGACGGGTGTTTGCATGCAGGTGTTCTTGGGAGCTATTCTTGGGATCTATGGGTTGTATCCTCATCAACTCCAACACTTTCTATAACCCCTATCGACCTTACATTTCCTGATCTCCCACTTAAACATTCAAAACTTATTGATTGGGACTTGGATATATGTGAGTCAAATGAAGCAGTGTTGGCACTCCTAGACCTTAAGGACCTCCAAGAATACATACACCAAATCACATCCAATGAACATGCATACTTTGGGAAAAAATTCAACTCTCTCAATTGCAAAAGTGAAAAAAATAATAATAATAATAAATAAAAAATGGCCCCTGGTGAAAACCTTTCCAAGGCACCTCCAAATGAAGAAAAAGTAAAAATAAAGGATGCATCTTCTAATTAAAAGCTCTCTCAGGCACCAAAGGAGGGAGAAATTGACTTAATTCTAATGACCCTACCTCTTGAGAAGCCATCCATACTCATAGAGGATACAATAGAAGTAAATCTTGGAACCACAAAAAATCCTTTGATCACATTTGTAGTAGTATCTTTGAGTAACAAGGAGAAGACGAGCATGATTGGTTTTCTTCACAAATCACAACATAATTTTGCATAGTCATATGAAAACATATCTAGTTTTGATCTTGACCTCATTGTACATTATCTTGTAGTATATATTAATGTCAAACTAGTCAAACATAAACTTAGAAAGATGCACCCACAAATAACATTATTAGTAAAAGAAGAATTATAGAAGATGTTAGATGTTAGATTCATAAGACCTATAGATTATCTAGAATGGGTCTCCACTATTGTACTAGTAGGAAAAGCCACTGGGGGCATCTTTATTTTCACTGACTCTCGATACTTAAGCAAAGAATTTCCTAAGGATAATTTTCCACTTCCCAAAATAGACATAATAATGGATTTGATTTTTAGACATGAAATGCTATATTTGATGGACAATTTATCTAGATATAATCATATTAAAACCACAACTAAAGATAAACTACTTTCACTACACCGTGGGGCACATTCTATTGCCAAGTCATTCCCTTTGGACTCAAGAATGTTGGATCCACCTACCAACATGTGATGACAACAATTTTTCATGACCTCCTACAAGACATCATGGAGGATTATATTGATGGCCTACTCAGCAAGTCAAAAACTAGAGAATTACACATTGTCATGCTTACTAAGATATTTGAGTGACTAGACAAATATAAGTTCTGACTTAATCTGAAGAAATGTGTCTTTGGTGTCACATAAAGAAAAATGTTGGGTTACATTTTCTCACAAAGAGGAATCGAGGTGGACCCCAAGAAATTCAAAGTCATCTTAGAGATAGCGCCTCCTAAGAATCTTCACAATTTATAAGGAAAGATCCATTCTATATGCCACTTTATTGCATAACTTGCTAATAAATATCAACTATTTTCCTAACTTATTCATAAGGATACTAAGTTTCAATGAGATTGTTTGTGCCAAAAATCCCTTAATCAACTCAAAGAATATCTAGCCTCACTTCTAGCGCTCATCCCACCTGTCCCAGGAAGACCTTTACTCTTGTATATATCAGCTACTAATATTGCACTAGGGGTACTTCTAGAACAATTAGAAGACAATAGAAAAGAGAGGGCCATATATTACATCAGTCGCACACTAGTTGGTTATGAACTAAATTACACATCCATAGAAAGGGCATGCCTAGCAGTTTTGTTTTGAACATAGAATCTTTATCATTACATGCTCAACCAAAAAACCAAGCTCATTTCCAAGATTAATCCTCTTAAATACCTCATTTCCAAGGTAGATCTCATAGGACACATGACAAAATGGGTAATGATCCTTAGTGATTTTTATATTGAATATGTTGATCGAAAAGAAATTAAAGGAAAAGTGATAGTAGATAAGTTAACAAAAGCACCTATTCCATGAGATCACCCCCTTGTGGTAGAATTCATCGATGATGCTATCATGACTATTTCCCCTAGCACAAATTGGTAGTTATACTTTGATGGGTCGTATACATAAAATGGATTAGGACTAGGAATATTGTTTGTCACTCCACAGGGGAATTACATATCGAAGTCTTACAAATTGACCTTTTAATATACTAATAACATTGTAGAATATGAGGCTTTGGTCATAGGGCTTCATTTGGCTATCTAATGGAATATCACTAGCTTACTTATCTTTGGAAATTCATAGCTTGTCATCAAATAAGTTAATGATGAGTACTAGACAAAGGATGATAAATTGCCCCCATATTGTTGCATAGTTGAAGACCTAAGGAAACATTTAATAGAAAATAGATTCTAGAAAATTCCTAGAGAAAACAACAAAGATGTTGATGTAATGGATACCATTTATTCCTTAATTGTTATGCCTAAAAATTTTCAGAAGTGTGAGTTTCTCATTGAGTGCGTTATGGTCCCTACTTATGACATGCCTAAAATTAACATGGTGTGTGACATTATTGGTCCTTATTCTCCCTGGTACCACAAAATCTACACTTACCTTCTTGATAATTTCATTCCACCCCACCTTACCCCTAACCAACATAAGACCTTCATAATAATATCTCAATCTTGTGAAGAATGTCTCAAGGACAAGCTACTATTAGCCTAAAATGGAGCAAGATGCCTATCATTTTGTGAAGAAGTGTGTTCCATATCAGCAACATAGTGATTTGATACATGCACCCTCTTAGTCATTGTAGTCTATCATTACACCTTGGATTTTTTCATAATGGGTGCTCAATCTCATCAAAAAAATATACCCCACCACCTTCAGTGATCATAAATACATCATCAACACCACCGAGTACTTTTCCAAATGGGTTGAATTCATTCCATTAAACTCCACTACTAGCAAGAAAGTTTCCAGGTTTATACCGAACTATCTCATATGTCAATATGGCATCCCACAAAGCATAATCATTGATAATGGTACACCATTTAAGAACAAGGATGTTAAAGAACTATACCAAAAATTTGGTATTAAGAAACACTTTTATTCCATGTCAAGAAAAGTCTACAACCAAAACCATCATTAAAATCCTCAAAAAGATAGTCAAATAAGCTGGTCACGATTGTTACTTGTAGCTAAATCCTACCTTATGGACCTATCACACTTCCATCCACACACCTACTAGCACCACTCCATATTCCCTAGTTTTTTATTCCAAAGCCATCCTTCCTATTGAGATCATGCTCCCATCTCATGCGATCTCATTGTAGAATTTATTTCCAGATGATGAGTATAGAGTTGCATGACTCTAACAGCTCCAAATCCTTGATGAATTATGCTTCAATGCTTCAAATAATTTATGTGTATATTAAAATTGCCTACACCTATAATATAATAAGAATATCAAACCTTGACAATTTGAGGTAGTTGACCTTGTCCTTATGCAAAACAAGAATAATATTCATATTTATGATAGAAAAGGAAAATTTGAGCCTAACTGGTTAGGCCCCTATGTAATCACCACAAAATTTGGGTTTGGGGCATATCAACTTGCTATGCCAGAAGGAGATCCCCTCTCTAACCCCATGAATATCATGCATATCAAATACTTTTATGTGTAATCTACCAAGGAATCCCAATTTTCCAATACAAAAAATACCTTTTTTATTTTTTAAATGTCAAAAAAAAAGAAAAAATAGTAAAGAGAAATAATTTTGTCCATCAATAAAAATTGATTCAATGGCGCTATGGGCATGTACCATGGTGAAAACCCATCTCATCCAGAATGTGTAATAACTAGATCCATCATCTATCTAGTCATCTTCCCATCCACACCCATCACCTATCACTACCATACCTATTTCACACTTCCCGCATTCATGCCTTACCCATTCCTTTCACTTATCCATTATTTTTCCATATTTTGGCCATCTCTTCCATGCCTATGTGTGGATCTTACCTTCTCCTCCACCACCCCTTCTCTTACCATCCAAATTGTTTGGCATTTTTTTCATCACCCACATACAATGATGATGGCCGATCTACCTATGTTCATAATAAGGATCTATTTTTATATCATCACACTAAGATTATTCCCATTAAATTGAGTTTAACCCTCATTATTTTGAGCTTTAATTTGTGCACATCACAAACATTCCTTCTGCACAATTTTACATTAAATCAATTCCTAATACATGGCTCCACGATTGTTATTCATTCCACATTTTCTTTCTACCTTTTTTTGCCTTGACCTAAATCATCAATCCTTGCCCTTAGGGATGTATCCTTCCTGAGGTTGGCAATCATCAAAATCATATTGGCTTATGATACTATTTATGGCAAGAACTATGGGTTGAATGACCACTTGGTCACAATGTCTTTTGCTTTGGTTTTATCTTTTTTATGTCCTAGTCTTATACCTACACAAGATTTCCTTGATCTATCCATATATTAGTAAGTCTTGATTGGTGTAAATCGGGGCATGATCTTTTGCAGTATGGTGTGTTTGTTGGTTGTTTAGTTCATGATCTCACATATTCATCATTCAATCATGGTTATGTATGTATATCACTAGGGCATATTCTTTTCATATTCCCACTAAGATTCCACCAAGGACTTTGGTGTACTAGAGTCTCCCCATGTGGTCATATTTCATAGTTTCCACTCAGGTTGGTGACAAACATGCATGTCCTAAATTAACCTCTTTTGTTTGAGAATCTAGTCCATGCAAAGGACCTTGTCAACTTTTCTTTTATATCATATGGTGCATATATCCTCCTATAGAATCAAAACTAGGAAATTCTCTCCACATTCAACATAATAAAAATTTCCCCAATCATTGTTGTATTTGTAATTGCATTTTCATCCTACTTTCATTCACACTCTAAGGCTCCTATTTACTTCCCTCATATCCATTGCCACCAAATGTCCCTTCCATATGCTATGAAAAACATAAAAACATTACACCTAGGTGCATTTCATTTCAATTTAGTCATATTTAACCTCCTTCCATTATTTTTCTTCTTTAAGTTGCATTTCATGTATTTGCATTTATTTAATTGCATTTTATTTGCATTTGTTTAGTTGTATCTCTTTTTGTTCCATTTATTTTAGTTGCATTCCTTTTTCATTTGTTTAGTTGCATAAATTTCATTGCATTCATGTTGTATCCCTTTAGTTTTATTCATTTAGTCATATTTATTTTGTATTTTTCATTCATATTGCATTATATTTCATTTTGTTGCACATTTATTTATTCTATTTCACTTCATGTCCTTAGTTGTATTTTGTTCACTTAATCACACTATCATTTTTCCTATGACATTACATTCTTATATTAGCTTCATTACATTGCATAACTCATTTTTATTTATTCATTATAGTCATTGCATTTTAGTTACATCTTATGTTGCTTTATTTTACATAGTTTTTTTCATTTTAGAGGAGCATTTGTTCATTTAGTGATTGCATTCATTAAGCCACTTTAATTGGCATTCAATCCATTTTTCCATTTAGATGGATTCCATTAGTCATTAAATTCATTTATTTCATTATACTTATCTACATTATTTCCATTATCTATGCATATCCATATATTTGTTACACACACCTATGCATTCTCATCCATTTTTTACACATAATAATATCATTACATAGAAGTCTCATTAGCATTCATATCACATATACATAACTCATAAACCATGATATATTAACCTACACTAAACACTTGTTAGAACACCATAATTTGCATAATTGTGCATTCTAGATATCATAAAGTTTGTCACCATATCAGAGTGTCCACTACATTACACACACACACACACACCCCAATATATCATATAGATATCATCATGCATCTATCATACATAACTCTATCATGCATCAGAAGTGTCAGTCCATAATACATGTACATAATCACATCTTAATCATGCACATGCAAGCATATAGGAAGTAAAATAGTATATGGAACTATAACCTTCCATCATCATAGCATAAAAAAATATTTGACATAACATTTCAATGTCTATCACCATTATAGTATAATTTCCACCATATTAGTATCAATTCTATCATAAAAACATTATGATAAATGCATACATATAACTATCAAAACCATACATCTCATCATACAACTCAAAAATGTGTTTCATATTATGTGTGTGGGACTCTATCCCACATTGCCCCTACCTAAATATGAAAGTATCACACCACTTCCCTATCCCTCATCACCTTTGGGTGCTCTTACTACTCATATTCCTACTAATACCCTAGATGCTGCTAATCCTTCATGCCCCTTTGTCCTAGATCTCTCTACAAAAGAAGGAACTCTAAACCCCTCTAGTACATTTGAAAAATATAGCCTCCTATAGTACTTGTCCTCTTGGTCCCTCCTCTCCACTAACTAGTGGGTTGACATAGCATTTATCATGGCATGCACAAAACCTAAGGGAGAGAGCATCTAACAAGCCAACTCTTGCTCTTCCCTAACCTGTACCATAGTTGCCTCTACCTCCTATAGTGAAACTCTCAATCGAGTGATCTCCTGCCTAGCCTCATTGAGCTTTACCTCTATCCCACCTCCACAAATTTCATCCTTCCTCCTCGCAACCACCTCCACAATGGTAGATAGGGCCCTTTGAAAATTCTCCACCCATCTCTACTCTTTATCACTCTCTGCCTGAGCAGTGGCTAGCATTATCTCTAGACTGGTTGCTTTGTCCCTCTCTACCTATTCCTTATCCACCTTTGTCCTTAATATCTCTCTCTTAGTCTATGTAGTATCCCTCTCCAATTATAAAGTTATAGTCCTATAACTAGCCTCATCACTCTCTCCTAACATCATAGCTTTGGTAGCTTGTGCCCTATCATAATCTATCCTAGGAACCATATCTACACCTGTAGTCCATGGTCTCAGCCCTATCTTATGCCCTCTCCTCTCCTCGGGTACCTTCCCCTATACCCATGGCCTTGTATCATGTGGTTGTAGCTATGAAACCTACCCCTCACCCTATCCATGTGCAACCTATCCCTTTTCCTCTCCTTATGTTGGCTATGGTTGTGGCTATGGTACCTATGCAACTGGTACCTATTCCTATCTCACTCATGGATCCCTCTACCTTTATACCCTAGGTGATCCTTCTCTTAAATAATCTACCCTCAAGGCATCACCCCCTTCATGCCCTTTATCATCATTTGAACCCCCTCCATCTCCATCTATCTCCAAGTCCTCTCCTCCTACCTCTCATCCTCACCTACTTGTCCTAGGATGGTTAGTCAAATCAGCCTATGCTAAACCCACCATGTTGCATACTCGTGTGTCATCCCAACATCCTCCACATCTAACCTTTGTACCCATGTCACAAGATCCATCCCCCTAAAGCTAGATTGAACAATGATGATGTCTACATACTCACCCAAAGTCCCTATCTCTTGGTTCACATGAGGATGCAAAATTCCATCCATAACCACCCACTTCACCATTGCAAACAACCCCATTAGTCAACTAGGTGGATATCTCTCTACCACATATATAGTGTGACCCAGTAGCCAACAGTCAGTCTACACATATGATAGGTAGTATATATCCTCATGTCTCTACTCTTTACATGATTTGTATGGTGTCCATGTGAAAATTAGTAGATCATTCAATATTCATCTCCCAAATCCCACAACACCTATTAAAGTATAGTGTAGTGGCTCTTAGTATCTACATGCATACGACTCATGTGGCTACCTATCCTGGCCTCCCATAGGTCAAAACATTGTAATGTGCTCTCAAGCCCACACCAGAAGAAGAGTAACCCCAGTGCTGAGGTTTGTGTACCCTTGATAGATACATGTGTGAATATTATGGTACAACTGACATAGCACGACATATCCCCAATAACATGTGGTGTCACTCTCAATAATATGATATAAGAGATTATCCCACCTTATGGAAAATTTGTGGCCTGATAGGTTTAGCATCATACACCCTCCAATAAGCCCTTCTAGATATAATACTAGTGGTGACAAGTCCATTTTATTGTTGGCCACCACCTCATCCTCATACCACTCATGGAGATTTATAGTACTTGTACTCTAAAGACTCGATGCATGTAATAATCCACATCCTCTAATTAATATGTTGGAATTACACCATGAATTAGTATTCATAGATTACACCACACATCTAGAAAGGTCATAATAGCCATTCATGTAGGTAGATGAAATGATGACATCTCATTTGCCATCATTGTAGTACTACAATGATCATCTCATTGTGTGCGCATAGCCAAGGCCACTCGTGCACCCACTCTAATATCACTGAGGCCACTATCACCCTCCCATCGTTTGATAATTGTGCCCTCATATCCATGGTGGCAAGTTGCTCCTGCAATAAAAACATAGGAGTAACTGTCTACATCCATAGCTTTGTGTCATCTCATAATCTCTAGACCATTAACCCTATCTTATCCCTTCCTATATGTGTTAGGGGAACCTTGTCCCCATCTTAGTCTACCTTGAGCATGTTGGTAAACTCATTTTTTCATCCCCAACCCTTCATTTTATCCCCTCGGCTCTCTTAGGTGAAGATGTCAATCCTTAGGTGCAAGCGTTGATTGGCGTAGGCATCTGTCAATGCATGCATTGATCCAAAATTCATCCCCCAGACCAACCACCATAGAGGTTTTGATACCCTAATCGACACATGTGTTGACAACCATCCCTTGTTTTTATTTTCACAAATGTTAATCTTGGGACTTGCATTTGCGTAAGCATCGATTACCAATTAGCATTTTTACCTCGACACCCTTCTTAGGTATTTATTGCCCTAATAAATTCACTAAAAACCTAATCTATGAAAGTACAAGGAAATGAATAGAGGCATACCAGATCCATGTATTCTTCTAGCCTCTAGTATCTCCTCATGCACTCTCCTAGATGGTCTTTCTCTTGCAGGTTCACCATCTTCTCTACTCAGAGCTCCTCTTTTTTCACTGAGTGTGAAAGTGACACCTTGTATGCCCCTCATAGCCTACTTGTAGCCCTTCCATTGGTCCTTGTTTTCATCCCTAGACCTCATTTTCTTCCTTGATTTTTCCCTGTCACCCATGTATACTAAATTTTTCTCTCCTTCTAGCCTTTAATTCCTATTCTCCTTCTATTTCAAGAAATTTCTACAATTTTTCTTTTTGTGCCAATTCTCAAGGGGTCAAAACCTTCCATCGTCATTACTTTGTCATGACTTCTCTAATCTCCATCCTCCCTATCAAGGCATCCTTTTCTCTACTTTCGCGCAGTGTCATTTTTAGGTATTGCATCAAAGAGGGGGAAAATAGAGATGTTTAAAATTGCCCTTTCATGAATTTGTTAAATTCATATTAACATGCTTCATGTCATTAATTAAATTTTATTTAATTAATTATCTCAGGATTTTTAATATAATTAATTTTAGTCAATTAATTATATTATTTCCCTCCTTGGTCTAGTAATGTAATTAATTTTAATTAATTAATTGATTATGTTACTCTCTTTTTAACCAATATTTAAATAATTTATTTATTTGAATAATTCCTCCCTTCTTCCTAATCTCATAGTTTAATTAATTTTAAATTAGTTAAACTTTAACCCTAGCCTAAATCTCCTAGCCCAAAATCCATCATGATGCCCTAAAGCCTACGAATTAATTAATCCTTGATTAATTAAGATAGTTTCTTGATTCCTACACTCATTAGCATTTCCCCCAATTTTTTTAATTTTTTTTTCACACATGTTTGAGTACATTCCCAAATTTGAAACCACCAACCTTCCATAAATATCTATCCTCCTCTTACACATTTGTCTCTCATAGCCTCCTTGAGCCACCCTAGTCTTACGTTGTCTCTGACTTGGTATTTATTTCTCATCTCTTTCAAGGATGCTCACACATGTGTGGGCAACTTGTCCCTCTTACATGGCCAACTACACTTTCCTACATGGCATCCACCTCCTCAATCCAAACTAATCGTAGCCCTCCACTTCAAAATTGAATCTCAACCATCTGTTTCCCTCCAATCCTTATAAATAGGAGCATCTCCTTGTGCATTTCATCTAGTCCATCATTGTAGTGTTATCATGCCAAATTATTTTTTGAGCTTTTAGCACTTGCTTATTGTCATTGTAGTTTTTAGTTAGCTTAACATCCCATTGAATTTTTAATATATTTTTATATAGAAATCCATTAGCTTTCATCTAGTTTTCCATATAGTTCTCATCTTGATCTCATTGTTAATCCACACATCATTTAGGAATCATTTGGGGAAAAATCTTGTTGTATTTTGGAGAGCATGAAATGAAGATGAAATTTATGCATGAATAATAAAATAAATGGACTAGGGTGCCTCCACTCTTCTCAATTAGAGTTATGATTAGATTTAGTTGGTTTAATGTTTGTTTTGTGTTTGTTTGCATTAGCTAACATGAAACTATAACCATATACATATTAATGATGGACCCTTTTGTGTTATGTTGTATGTCTGGAGTATTACACTATAAATATTGTACATATATGGTGTCACAAGTTTTGGGAGGATAAAGGATAATTTTGTATAGTTTATTTCTAGTGTACTTTGGTTCTCTTTAGGGCCTTGAAGATGTTTTATGAAGAGTAATTGCATATGTACTTTCTTATTGTATATCTATTAGATCCCTGGATTCTGCCTTTGTGGCTTATGGTTTTGTTGTGGTCTGCTTCACAACCTAAACACTATGTAGATATGATCAAGAATTGGTTTAGAGACATTTCACCTCATATTATATTTTGTTATATACTCCACATCTAATGAATTATCCCTCTAGATTAAAGATCAAACACTATGCAAAATTAGTACACATGAGAATGCCCAATTTTTTTCACTCTGACAAGCTTTTTGATACTACAATTATATGATCTTTACATATGTTGGTTGGTGAGGTATTTGCAATTTAGGCTTGGTGCTAAGCAATTATTGGTTTTGGCTAATATTTTGATGCTATTCATGGATTCATCTCTAATTGGCTAATGATTCTTTGGACCATGCAATACCATTTGGTAATCTTGGCAGCATTTATGGATTGAATTATGAGCATACCAACTTGAAAGAAAATAACGCATGCTCCAGTACCCCTTCACATCCATTGATAGTTGAACTTATGAAGCTAATAGTGATTGATTCACACATTACACATTGTATTTTTTGACATGTTGGGTGGTTCTAAAAGTGCAATGAATATATAATGAAGGGTATACTTTGGAGATAATGAGTTATTGAGCAATCTAATTTTGGTAATGATATTTTAATAAAGTAGAAGATATAGAACAAGTTTATGAGATGTTGAGGCTTGAACAATGAATTGTATTATCCATTTTGAGAATGCATTTTTTATTGGTTCAAATACTTTACTCCTTGATTTCAGATAGTGATTGTAAGCCTTTGTTGTTTTTAAGGTAGTAAGGTTTATTTTGTATGAGTGATAATGAGCTCCTTGGTTCCAAAAACCTATAAACAACTACATTATATAGTGAGTTTGATTCTCATCATGGTTTTTCCCATTTGGGCTTTCCACATAAAAATTCATGGTGTTATGTGTCATGGTTATTAAAGTTTCAGTTTCTTACGTCCATAATTAATTCTTAGATTAAGTAATTGAAGATAATTAGATTTTTAAATTCTTGTTGATTCATCCCCTCTCTTAGCATCTAATGGTGTTCAATAATGGAGACCCCTTGGTTAAATACACAAAGGTGGGAATATAGGAGTGCATAATTATTAAACATATTGAGAAGATGTTGGCATTGTTGTCATTGATGTCAAAATCTTTATATAGGTTACATAGTTGTATTAGTTGGTTACTTGTTGGGTGTTGATAAGATGTTAGGATTTTTGTGTTATACATAACTGATTCAATATGTGCAATTTTGGGTTATGTTGTTGAGTGTACTTGTTATCATTATTGGAATGTATCTCTTTGGTACATCTGTGTGTTTCGGTGGTTGTAGAAGAATGAAGCTTTGATTGGTATTTGTTAACTAATGAGTTACATAGTTCTTTTGGGTATCTGTGATACTTGGAAATTCTTGCAGATTGTCAGATGTTTTTGGTACAATAGTTATATTTTATTTCTAGATAGATTCTATCAAGTTTCATCCATCGGTTGGTTCAGAAAATTTATTGATCGAGTCATGGACTTAGTTGTAGTTTGCCGACAGTTCCAAAACTTACTTATCTTTTAGTAGATGTGATATGAAATGTGTGATCTTAAGTGTGGCCTATATTTAGGTCTTGTGGTAATGTGGTATGAATATTTCTTATGTATGACCTATATTTAGGTTTAGTGATATCATGTTAAATAATATTGTAATATCTTTTGTTTTGTGGTTGACATAATTTGTGCCTTGGTCGACATATGTAGCTATTAGATGTATATATAAATAGAGATATCTTTTTATAAAAGATGTAGTATGGATGTATGTGAGACAGTAAAAAAGTGATGAAGGTGATATACTGCAAGTTTGTTTTGGTGTATGTCTAGTAGCAGTGTGTAAGAAAAAGGAAGTTGAGTGAAGTATTGTTGTGGTATGGAGAGAAGGTTTTACATAATGTGTTATTGATGTTTGGTATATGATGGAAAATTATTTATAACTAGATCTGCTACTTACAATGGTTACTATGCTATCAAGTGGAACTGTTTCATGCATAGGTAGATACAAATCTACCAATTCACATTTTGTCAACAAGATATTTTGTATAAGGGTAGTTAGCCCAACCTACAGTGAGCCAAACAACATTGAGAAAATTGGTAGTGAGCACCTCTATAAAAATCACCTTAACCAATGTTTACTTTCATGAGAATTAGATTCTCTGTGGTTTTTCCTAGTTTGGGTTTCCATATTATATCTAGTGTTATGGTGTTGATTGTTTGTGTTCTTTTATGCTTTTATCAGTCTCAATTAATTGAACTAAAGAGAGGTATACGAAGGTATTTATTGTGAATTTTGTTGTATTTGTTTAATTTTTCTAGTTTTGGATTTCCTTTTCCATTGTGGTAAAAAGGGGGAGAGAAATAGGAAGATCAAAAACATTGAAGGATTGTCTACTTAGGGGGACTTTTTGGACTTTTTATTATTTTTCCATCAATGCCAAAGGGGGAGATTATTGAACATATTAAGAATATGTTGGCATTGTTGTCATTATGTCAAATCCTTTATACCAATTAAATAGTTGTATTGGTTGGTTGTTGGTTGTTGGTTGTATCAGTTGGTTACTTGTTGGGTGTCGAAAAGATGCCAGGATTTTGGTGTTATGCATAACTTATTCAATATCTATAATTATGGATTATGTTTTCGAGTGTACTTTTTCTCATTATTGGAATATATCTCTTTGGTACATATGTGTGCTTTGGTGATTGTAGAAGAGTGGAGTTTTGATTGGTATTTATTGACTACTGAGTTATAGGGTTATGTTGAGTATCCTTACTACCTGGACATTCTTGTATATTTTCCAATGTTTTTGGTACAACAATTATATTTTGTTTCTAGACAGATTCTATCAGGTTTCATCTATTGGTTGGTTCAAAAATTTTGTTGATCAAGTCATGGACTTGGTTGTGGTGTGTTGACAGTTCCAAAAATTACTTATCTTTCAGTAAATGTGATATGAAATGTGTGTATCTTAAGTGTGACCTATATTTAGGTCTCGTGGTAACATGGTATGAAGATTTCTTATGTATGACCTATATTTAGGTTTGGTAGTAGTGTGTTAAATATAACTATAATATGTTTTGTTTTGTGGCTAACATATGTAGCTCTACCCTATCAAAAGTATATATAAACAAATATACCTTTTTGTATCCAATGTAGTATGGATGTATGTGAGCAAGGGAGAAATAGATAAAGGTGATATAGTGCAAGTTTGTTTCAGTGTATGTTTGGTAGCAGTGTGTAAGAAAAAAGGAATTTGAGTGAAGTATTGTTGTGGTACAAAGAGAAGGCTTTACATATTATATTGATAAGGTTTGGTATATGATGGTAGAAGATCTATAAGTGGATCTCATGTTGATGGTGGTTACTGTGTTATCAAATGTAACCATTTCATGCATAGGTAGATACAATTCTATCAGTTCACCTTTTTTTAGTAAATTTTTTAATACATCTTTTGTATAAGGGTGGTTAGCTTGACCAATAGTGAGCCCTCTAAAAAAATCACCTTAACTGGTGTTTAATTTCATGAAAATTAGCTTATTCGTGGTTTTTCTTAGTTTGGGTTTCCACATTATATCTAGTGTTATGGTGTTGATTGTTTGTATTCTTTTATGATTTTATCAGTCTTAACTAATTGAATAGTTTATGTGTATACTAGATCAATACAAGTTTAGAAAGTGGTTTGGAATAACTGATTTACCCCCCCTCTCAGTTATTCGGCTTATTTCATAATAAGATGATGGAAAATATCATAATATTATGACAAAAGACATAAAGAAACAACTTATCACCCACCAAAGATGGAAACGTGAACCTATCATATTTTCACTAAAGGTGGATCATTCTCAAAAGTGGAAAGATATTTTTCCACACACACTAAAGGCATACCACCTTCAAATGTGGAAAGGTGTTTGTGCAACACATTGGCTAAAGGTGGAAAAGTGATAAAGTGATAATTCTACCAAAGTTGGAAGTCCCACTTAAGGTGGATAAGTGATAATGTGATAACACCATCTACAGTAGGTATATTCATGTGAAGTCCTTAAGTAAAAAAGTAATATGTGTATTCAAAACCTAGGAGAATGACTTCCTTGGTGCGATAATTAAACACAACAACATGTGCAAATATAATCTAAATATGTTACTTCCACTATTATAAAGAAGATGTAGAAAGCCCAGCCCACAAATTTTAATCCTACCCTTTGACATCAAGTCCCATATAAGTACTTCCTAATCATTGGAGGACATCGTAATATAGTTGGTTCAAGAGAAAAAAATACACAAAGAACATGGGATCTTGATGTCTTGAATCCATTTTGTGCATGATATGGACTATTTTTTATCTCTTAATATATGGTTTGTTATATTTTACTTATAATGGAATTTCCTCAAGCATATTTTTTCAATTGGTTTAAATTTTGGAATGTGATTTTGTAGTCCTAGCCTCTATTTATCTCACAAAATAAATTAGATATTCATTTTATACATCATCAAGGAAATAATGAATCATTAACTTCATAAATTATTAAATATAAATCACAATTTTAAAGTCTTTGTACATACACCAAGTAAAAAGAACATATGCATTAGAATACATTTTACAATATTTGCAATCATGTCATGATCATAAATAATCCATCAATAAATATTTACTTAGTTACAATAAAGTTTTAATACAAAAATAAGAAGCAATCCTCAATCGCCACCAACCCACATGGTCATTTGCAAGCCACATAACAAGAACATGGCTTAGGTGATTTTCAACCCAGCCATGAAGAAATGCTTCCTTGGAGTTCTTCATACTCTGAAGAACATTTAGCCTTGAACAAAGTGCCTAGCTACCTAGAAACAATAGAAGGATAGAAACCTTAGTGTAACTTGATACATCTACATGCACATCTAAACATGATAATGCAATGCCCTATTATTAGGAGATGAAAGAGAAATATATTAATGAATTTTGATAGGAAAACTCATCTATTTCAATGAACAAGGATTTGGCCAAAGCACTTTAAAATAAATGTATTTTATTGAAAATAGGATCATCCTTCTTTGTTTACCCATATTTGTCACCTCTTCTTGGAGTCATAGCTCAAATACACACAAAAGGAATTCATTCCACCTCTTAAAGTGTAGTCATTTAGTCATGTGCCAAGATTTTATCTATTATTTCACCATTCTTGTGCATGTCATACTCACCTATATCAATATCATGAAATTAATATGTAAATGATTGTTACTTTTCAATGAAGATTTGAAACTACATGGATTTTCTTATGTATAATAAAAATGCTTCCTATTATGTTGTACCTTTTGAATGAA
This sequence comes from Chamaecyparis obtusa, assembly GCA_027943335.1. Lineage (NCBI taxonomy): Eukaryota > Viridiplantae > Streptophyta > Pinopsida > Cupressales > Cupressaceae > Chamaecyparis > Chamaecyparis obtusa. The sequence goes on along the minus strand of BSBK01002307.1, from coordinate 705,840 downwards.
ATTTGAATTGAAATATGAATGCAAATTTTTATAACAACAATTTTAAAAGAATTTGGAACATTAATTTAAAGAAGGTATATCACATGTATGTATGTATAATATGCATATATATGCACACACACATTTATATGTGTATACATATGTAAGAAAACAAGTAAACAAACAACATTTTCATGGATTTTTAGTCACAAAAAAATAAATCATTTTTTTGTTACAATGAAGAGTTTTTGAAGATTTTCCACTTGTTCTAACACATTTACCCTTTCATCATTTTAATTTGTCAATTTTGTTCAAAATTTCATAATAGATTTTGGTTCCTTTTTAGGATACTATGAAGATAAATTGGAGAGTTCATTTGAGATTATTTCAACCAAGATTTTCATTTTTAGAGTTATAGTGGAAAAGAAAAGAGTGTCTAAATTTTAGAATTATCTTACTATCCTTTCATTTCAATTTTACAATGTGATTGAAAATAAGAATTTCATTTTTTTGGTTTTTTCTAACTTTCATAGTTTCAATGATTTGTTATTTGATAAAAAAAAATATAATCTAAAATAGGTTATGATCAACAAGCATATGGATAAATATATGTATACAAGATATGATACTCATTAATAACATAGACAAAGATAATGGTTTGGGAAAAGCCTAATGAAGGTTGGACTAAGATCAATTTTGATGGGGCATCTCAAGGGAGCCCATGTCCATTGGTAGCGGGGTGTGTTGCTAGAGATAACTCTGGAAACATAATGGTAGTAGAATATAAAAATATGGTCGATGACACTAACAACAAAGAGAAGACTCAAGAAGCACTAATGGCAGTGGATTTGGTATCCGTACTCAATTTGAAAAAATTGCACTTGGTTGGGATTCACAAATTTAATTTTGAATGCCATGATCAATGGAAATTTGATGGTTTGGACACTTGACAAAATAATATCCATCATTTGAAATAAATTGATAACCTTTCAAATTTTCAAAAGCTCTCATATTTATAGGAAGGAAAATACACTGGCATATTTCTTTTCCAAGTTGGTAGTGATGAGGAAAATGTAGATTTGGTGAAATAAGTGGGTCGACACATCAAGGTAGTTGGTACACTTGAAAGGGCTAACAAGTATGAATGATGTAATAAATGAAAGATATATGTCTTATCAAAGCAAGCTTTAGAGGCATTTGAGAGCGAGATGATTTAATCACATTTATGAAGGTATGTATACATAGGTTTTTAAGGATGTGCATGACATTCAATCAATGCACACTCTGTCCAGGATAACACTAGAAAAGATGAATTCTGATGGTATTTTCACATTTGAGGTGGTGGAGGTAAACATGTTCCTAGACAAAAAGTGCGAGAATGGAACCCAATTTCAGCATGAAGGCTTCCAAATAACAAATGTCCTTCTAGGGGAGGATCTCAAATGAGAGATTGAGAATCATTTTCACAAAAAATGATCCATTTTTTATTGTCATGGTGTGAGGTTTGTTGGGGATAGAATATATAATTGTAGAATATCAATATTGAACAAACACAAATATTACATCTATGTTATGTTCATGGGGTCTGGAAGTGGGTGGCATGGAACAAAAAATAATTGTGGTATGCGTGAAACCTAAGTGAAGAGGGGATTTAGAAGCTCTTTTGTGCTTTGTGGTGTACACACAAAATAGTGCACTTCTATGGATCATTACAATCAAGAACACTCAAAAATGAGGTCTCAAAAATTGATCCATAGCTCTTTATGTATGGAGTTGCAAGATTGTAAAATTGCTCTCAGCTAGAGCTAATAAACTTAGTGACCTTGCTAGTCAACCACACAATGAGAGATTCAAGTGAAGACAAGGGCAAGAATGCCAATATCTCCAAGAATCAAATGAAACCCAATGCAAGTAAGCTAAGAATGAAGATGCAAATATGCAAGTTATGCTATGAAAAGGAAGGTACAATCTAAACTATGAAATGAAAATAGCAAGTGTTACAATCCTTCCTATTAAACTAGATGAGTTGTTCTAAAGCATAAAAGGAAATCTAAACTATGAAAGCATGAAATATGAAGCTACTATGCAAGAGTGAAAACTAAACTATGAAGCAATGAAGAAAGCCAAGATGTGATGCAACAATGATCTCCAAAAAGCTTCAAAGTCTTCAAGAATTCCTGCAGCATAAAGTTAGCATAAAAGTGAATGACCTAGAATGAGGAAGAGAGCTCTTCTTTTATAGGAAATGAGGAGAAATGGGCCATGGAGATTAAGAGGCAAAAGACTTAATCAATGGTGGAGCTTGAAAGAGGAGCAATCCATGTGCACAAGTATCCTCCAATGAAAAAACAAGAGTTGAATTTTGTGTCCATATGAGACAAAAAGTGCTTTTTCCCATTTTATAAAATAGGAATAATGCTTTATTTGTGCAACTTAGGATAAGAGGAAAAGTGGGGGCTTTTTATTTATTAAAAGGGGAGGAGCTATTCCTTTTAAATAAATAAAGACTTTAGGATAAAATGGTTAGCCCAAGGCAAATAATCAAAAATGATAAAATAGAATTTGATAAAGGAAATTGATACAATTGCAAAAATGCTGATTTTTTAAAATATTGATTCAAAGATTTGATAAATTGCTGAATGGGGGCCCAAAGTCTAGGCGATCATTTTAGGGTGCATACATTTGCCCCTCTTTGACTAATGTGTGATCATTCTAGGAACACATGTGGTCAAAGAAGAATTGAAATGTGAGTTCATTTTGGGATCACAAAATAACTCAGACGTGTGTTCATTTTGGGAACACGCCCGGACAAAAATAAACAAAAGATTCTAGACATGAGTTCATTTTGGGATCACATCCAAAATAAGAGATAAAAATCTCAAGCTGAGTGAAAGCTCATAAAAAGATAGTTGAATCAAGAAAATCAAGGATTAAATCCAATAGGTACTGCCCCCTCGGAATCGAAATCGAAATTAGGTAGAGGAGAACAACAGATTGATAAAAGATGATCAAATCATAAGAAATCATAATCAAAGATAAAGGGTAACAGGATAACCATTAGGCAGTGAGAACATGCCCTAGTGATGAATGAGAAGAAAAGAAATGGGGTGAATGGAAGACTAGAAGTGTGAAAAACATGAAAAGGAAGAAATTCCATCAAAGATTGAAGAATTATGCCTCAAAAGGTTAGTCAACTGCACAAAAGAAAGATAAATTTTGAAATGTGATTTGGACTATCAAGATGACCTTGGATTTCAATTTCAAGTCTAAAAATGGATCCAGGACGTCGAAATTAGCTAGGGGTGCAATTTTCATGCAATTCTGAGGTGTTTTGAAAATTAGGTCAAAAAGTTAAAATGCTATATAAGGGGCAAAAAGTGTCATTTTCAAAATCATTTGACTTTTATTGATTTGAGAATTTTGAGAGCTTAGAGAGAGAAAATGGCCCAGCAAGCAGTAGTTCACGTCCACAGACACCGATTTGAGTGTGCCTGGTTGCACAACCGGCCTCTACACTATGCTACCTCAGTATGTTTTCGGAAAAACTTGCTTTGTTGGGTCATTTATGAGAATTTAATATATTAAAACACATTTTTTAATTGTTTTCAAATTTCAAATTTTTAGTTTAGGTGAAAAGTCGTGCGACACTTTACAAGTGTCGCGCCCTTTGAGGAGAAGTGTCGTGTGACACTTTGTGGGTCAAAATAGTGTCGCACGAGCATTGAATCCAGTGTCGCACGACACAGGATGAAATGTCACGTGACACTATGCGAAGTGTCACCTAAACAGAAACTATCGCACTGCTATAAGACAAAGTGTCGCATGACACTTAGTCAAAAAGCAGTTTCGCCTAGTATAAAAAGTCGACATGTTTTAATGTTTTTGAGTAAAATAACATGGGTCCTGACAATGTTTGATTTTAAAATGCTTTGTACTGATTTCATACATCCTTCATGATATGTTTTGACATCTGGTGTGGTTTAAATGACTCGCAGGAGCACTTCCCTACACTCCGTATCAGAGTACCCCAAGTGATTAGATTGTGATTTGTCCGAGATCTAGATGATCCGGGCAAGGCCGATGTGAGGGCTATGGGCTTTTGGTATTTATTGTAGATGCCCCATATCCGAGCTGACCATGGGTTGTTGACTACTCTTGTCGAGAGATAGCATAGTGAGCACAACACCTTTCATCTACCTACTAGAGAGGCATCTATCAGCCTGGAGGACGTCTATTGGATCCTACAGGTTCTGTGCCATGGAAAGCTTGTAAGTATAATCATGTTTATAGGTAGTCATAGTTTTAAAGTTTCTATATGATAAAAACTAACATGATTGTTTGTTGGCACAGGTATACTATGATCAGGATCTGACAGAGGGGAGATAGGTTATCCAAGGTATGTTCCAGGATGTCACCATCCTAGACCGACACGTCAGCTGGGATCGATTGATGGATGACTTTGGTAGGGAATTCCCAGTGTCTTGTATTGTTGCATCTTTTATTGGTCAGGCCCTCATGACTGACAGGAGTAGGAAGGGGTTTCCACTGGGATGGGGTAGGTTGCTAACAGATTTGGTGGCACGTCCACGACAGATGGCATGGGGTCTGGCCATATTGGCTGAGATGTACTGCGAGTTACATGAGATCGTCTACCGGGATGGCAGGACTTGGGCGTGCAGGGCCATACTTGCTTAGATATGGGCATGGGAGCACATTGATGAAGTGCATCCTTAAGTGTAGCCTAGGGAGTATAGGTATCCCTATATGTATAGGCATATAGGTTTCATCTCTCAGGCTCATACCAGGGATGTCTCTTATTATCGCAGGGTGTTGGATGAGCTCACCTCATTCACCTGGAGACCTTACAGGGCATCTAAGCAGTGGGGTGATAGGTGGGAGTTGGATTACATGCTTTGCAATCATCCACTAGTAGGTCAACATTCTGATATTATGGAGAGTTTCATTATTACTCGAGTCTAGAGACAGTTCGGATGCCAGCAGAGGGTGTCTATGGAGACCACTACACATGCTTGGTTCTGGGATGAGGAGGGGCATGGTTGGCTGCCGATGTTGGATTACCAATAGGCAGCACAAGATACAGCTACTATATGTTAGGAGCCATGGGAGTACCTATCAGACATGGTGGATGTAGGTGTAGATGCAGCTTACAGAGCAGAGAGGCATAGGGCTCCATTTCCTAGATTCACTGTGCCAGATGTACAGCCGACTACTCAGGGGGATGATGGGGGAGATGACAAAGACAGAGGAGGCAGAGGGGATGGAGGGGATGGAGGGAGAGGGAGAGGGAGAGTGATGGAGAGAGGTGAGGGATCTAGATCAGGTGGCCGGAAATGGTCACGGGGATAGAGATCAATGACTCTTGAGGATGAGGCGAGACCAGCTCGCTGACAGGCAGAGGTGTAGGAGGATCAACCTGTGGGAGGAGGGGACCTGAGAGCTAGGATACAGACTCTAGAGGTGGAGATGCATCACTATAGTTGTTAGAGAGTAGTAGCTCACTGATCATTAGGCTGAGACAGAGCACCGGGAGAGGCAGCTATAGGTTGTCCTTGCAGAGAGACAGAGAGAGGCAGCACGAGCTACATATTACTATGGTCTCTACATACAAGCAGTACCAGTGGGTCAGAGGGCTCCTTCCTACTCAGTAGTAGTGGGAAAATCAGATGTAGTACCAGATGCGACACCACCTCCTCCACCACTAGGTCCTCGGGATGGGGGCAATGAGTCCTAGGTTTAGAGCTTAGGGTTAGATGTTTTGGACATATCATGAGACTTTTGATCCAAATTTTGGGATCTCATTCTGTATATTGTATGATGACATTTATTGATATATGAGATTTACTGGATGTTTGATATATCATGTGTTTATGTCTCACTTGTGATGGATGTATCAATTTATGTATTGTCTTGTCATTTTGCTCAAAATGTATGTCATAAATGCTCATGTGTATTCTCTCTCATAGATGTATGTTTGATTCTCATGTGTGTGATGTAGACTCACGTTTCTAAAAATGAAATTTTTGAGATATAGATATGATGATGTGATTAACCCCTTGTGATGAACTGGAATAGGTTTGAGATGAAAGACAAGGAGTGAAAAACATGAAGAAATAGAAGGTGAGCACAATTGATCGACTAGTCCGTGAATGATGAAAAGGAGAGCTCTCTCCATATGCAAGATGCAAAACTAATCTAATCATGAACCTAAAAATGCAAGCTACTATGAAAAGTGGTTGACTTGCAAGGTCACAACACTTATAGACATCTAATTATCATCATTGAGCATTATTGGTAGCGTCGCAAGATCATACAATACACACTAATATGACTATGGGTATATGAATATGATCTATATCAGATGAAATGTGGAAATCCCACCTAGGCATCAAAGACATATAGGTCAAGATGACTAGTACAGTGAGATTACCTAAGTTTACTATGGCAAGATTATACTCGCATCGAGACACAAGGAAAGTCAAGATGGCTAGAAGTATGCACTTGCGCAATAGTCAAGGATAATACCTTGTAGGTCCTAAGTGTCAAGTGGATCAAGCATAAATGCTAATGATAGTTAGGACCAACAAAATACACCCATAAGAAGAAAAAGCAATAAAACATGTCCTCATTCCCTCAGTCTTCTAGCTATGCATCATTGAAAACTATCATAGGGAGAGAACACTCATCAAAGAAATCATCATAGACAGCACACAAGGAAAACAAATTCAAACAAGTCTCAGCAAGTCAAGTGTTTAAGTGCGTGTGTGTTGGTCATAGAGTCAAACTTTGAGTATTGCATATGCCAATGAGAAATATTGCATCATTCAGGATTGCGGGTAGGATATCTGATAAGTGTTGAGAAACACTTGATGCTAGGGTAGTGTTGAGAAACACTTGACGCTAGGGTAGTGTTGAGAAACACTTTAAGCTAGCACAGTTATGCCCCCTAGACAAAGATAAAGACCAATTCCAAACCAAGGCAACAAGGTCAAGGCATGATGGAGAAAGGCTAAGTGTCAAGGATGGATGCTAAAAGACGAGGGTGCAAAAGGCTTCAAGTAGCACCTGTTTCCAAGTTTTCACCACTTGGAGATTTGTTTTGATTTTTTTTCAATTTTTTTGTATTTTTGCTACCAAGGCGCTTGTTTCCAGGTTTTCACCAAGGCACTTTTTCTATTTTTTGAATTTTTGACTTTTTTTTAATTTTTTATGAGACATCAAAGTGCCTATTGCTAGGTTTTCACTAGGATGTTCTTTTTTTCAGGACATTATATGCTTTTAAAGATTTTTTTAGCATCATATATGATTTTTTTTGGTATTTTCTTAGGATCGTAAAATATGTACAAAGGATGCCCCTAGACTGAATAGGCATCATGGATAGAACTTCTTGAGGTGCAAAACATTGATGGGATCAGGGAGCTATTCTCCATCCTCATCAAATAACAAGTAAGCACCTATCCCAAAAGTAGCTGTGATGACATATGGCCCAAGCTAATTAGGTTCGAACTTACCCTTTTGCTCTCTATTTTGTTGGTTCTTAGGATTCTCTTGCAAAACAAGATCACCTACTTGAAACTCTCTAGGGAAAACCTTCTTGTTGAATGCCTTTGACATACGCTTCTGATACACTCTCATATGGTCAAATGAGGCCTTGCATTTCTCATCTAGAAGTTCTAAGTCTTGTAACCTCATGGCACGATAATCGTCATCTGTTATCAAACCTTTGAGAGAGACTCTAAGTGAAGGGATCTCTACTTCTAAAGGTAATACTGCTTCAGCGCCATAAGTGAGGGCAAAAGGAGTAGCCCTTGTGGGAGTACGTATACTCATTCTATAAGCCCATAAGGCTGGATTGATCTGTAAGTGCTAGTGTCGACCATTGTGAACTATTATGTGGAGAATCTTAAGAATGGTCTTATTAGAAGCCTCTGCTTGTCCATTTCCTTGTGGGAAGTAAATGGAGGACCAATGTTGTTTTATCTTGAATTTCTTGCAGAGGTGTGTAAGGTCCTTGTTTTTGAACTGACCTCCATTGTCAGTGATTATCTTAGAAGGTATCCCAAATCGACAGATGATGTGATTCAAGATGAATAAAGAAATTGTCTTCCCTGAAGCAATAGACAGTGGAATGACTTCTACCCATTTGGTAAAGTAGTCAGTAGCAATAATAATAAATTTATGTCCACCTGATAAATTGGGATGAATCTACCCAACAAGGTCAAAGGCCCATCATTGAAATGGCCAATGAGAAATAGAAGGAATAAGCTCCCTACCGGGAGCATGAATCAGGTTTCCATGTTTCTGACACTTTTCACATGATTTGGAAAAAGCTATAGAATCCATCTGCATTGTGGGCCAATAATACCCCACCCTAAGCAACCTTCGGGCCATGGCAAGACCATTAGAATGTCCTCGACAAATACCCTCATGAATGTCAACTAACACTCGGTCAGACTCATCCTTTTCCAAGCACCTAAGAAGTGTCCCATCTAAACCCCTCCTATACAGATCACCAGAGATAAGGGTATGGTGAGAGGCGTTACGGATTAGATTTCTATGTTCAAAACAATTAATGTTTCAAGGATGATGCCATCGTGAAGGTATGAATAGATAGCACCATAATGGGAAGACTCATGACTAACCAAGGTACAGATGACATGGCTTTCTAAGGAGTAAAAAATGGGATGACATAGCTCTTCCACCAGGAATTCATATCTGGATTCATGTTGCTCTAGCTGAAGAATGGAAGCCAATGTAGCCATAGTATCAACTGCTTTGTTCTCTGCTCTAGGGATTTGTTGAATGTAACAAAGGTGAAGTATCGGTGCAATGAATCAACCATCTTCTTATAGGGTATCAATTTGTCATCCTTTGTTTGATATTCTTCGTTAACTTGGTTGATTATCAATTGCGAATCCCCATAGATATGCAGCTCTGTAATTCCCCATTCTATGGCCATTTTCAATCCATTGGTTAAGGCCTCATATTCAGCAATGTTGTTTGTGCATGGGAACAATAATTTATAGGACTTGGGAATAGTACACCCATGAGGGGAGACAAACAACACTCCAGCTCCTAAACCATTATGCATGAAAGAGCCACCAAAGAACATCTTCCATGTTCTTGTAGTAAGGTACATTATGTGCTCATCTAGAAATTCAACTTGAATAGGCATGTTATCTTTGACTGGGAAATCAGCAAGTTGATCTGCAATAGCTTTCCCTTTTATAGCCTTACACTCAATGTACTCTATATCAAATTCTGACAAAACCATCATCCACTTAGAAAGTCTACCCATGAGAGCATCCTTACTAAGCAAATACTTAAGAGGATCAATTTTTGCAACAAGATGTATAGTATGGGCAAGCATGTAGTGTCGCAATTTTTAGGAAGCAAACACTACCGCAAGACAAGACTTTTCAATACTATTATAATTGATCTCATAAGATACTAGAGTATGACTAATGTAGTAGATGGCTCTTTCCTTCCCAGTATCATAAAGTTGAGCCAACAATGCCCCCAAGGAAGATTCTATTGCTGAGATGTACAAAATTAACAATTTTCGTGGGATAGGAGGCATTAAAATTGGAGGATTTGCCAAGTATTGCTTTATTTGATCTAGGCTCTTTTGGCAATCCTCATTCCAAGCACATGTGGCTCCCTTATGCAATGTCTTATTGAATGGTTGTGCTCTATCTGCAAGATGTGAAATAAACCTCTGTATGGATTGGAGTCATCCTTGAAGACTTCTCATTTGACTAATGTTCTTAGGAGGAGGCATATCTAATATAGCTTGAACCTTTTCGAGATCCACCTCTATTCCTTTAGCTAAAATTATGAATCCTAGAAGTTTACCTGAGGTAACCCCAAATGCACATTTTTTCGGATTCAATCTTAACTAAAACTGCTCCATTCGATCTAGAATTACTTCCAAATCTTCTAGCTGTGTATCCCTTTGCTTAGACTTGGCCAAGGTATCATCCACATAATCCTCCATGTTTTTATGCATCATATCATGAAATATTGTGGTCATAGCTCTTTGGTATGTGGCTCCTACATTTTTTAATCCAAATGGTATGACGTTCCAACAATAGGTTCCCCATGCACATGTGAAGGTTGTCTTTTCTTGATCCTCAGGAGCTATTTTTATTTGGTTATAATCGGAAAAACCATCCATTAAAGAGTATATCTCATAGCCTGTAGTCATATCCACTATCATGTCTATGTTAGGGAGTGGAAATTCATCCTTTGGGCAAGCTTTGTTAAGATCTCTGAAGTCTATGCATACATGAATGGACCCATCATGTTTTGAAACTAGAACAATATTTGAGATCCACTCAGCATAGTCGATAGTTCTAATAAATCCTGCTCCTAAGAGCTTTTCTAATTCAGCGTTAACAAGGAGAGCTATGTGAGGATACATTTTCCTCAACTTCTATTTTACTGGTTTAATTCCTGGAGCTATAGATAAGTGATCCATAATGAGATTAGTGTCAAGCCCTGGCATGTCTGAATATGTCCAAGCAAAATTGATTTTCTTCTTTTGTAAGAACTTTGTGTATGCCTCTTTTTCTTGCACTGATAGAGACTGAGCTAGATGTATCATTTGTGGAGCCTCTTTTGTATTCAAATTTACTGGTTGTGTAGGCTTAATAAGAACTGATGACCTATCTTGGAAATAACTCAGCAGGTTATTAAGTACCCCATCCTTAGGTGCCTCAAAGAGGTTTTCACCTTCGGATACGTCTTTTATTTTTACTATTTTGGGTTCTGACAACGCCACAAAGTGGTTTTTTCCATCAGAACCATTTCTCTTTTGTTTCATTTCTTTTATTTTTCAACTGAGGTACTTAATATCTAGCTCTGTCATACTCGTTGTAGGTTCACCAGTCAAAGAGACTACGGGTTCAAGAGCATTCAAGTAGCAGGCTATCTCGTAGTCATTGTGAAAAGTGAGGAGCTCAGGTTCTTGACAAAGTTGTGACCAATCAATCAAATGACAGTTTACAAGGGGTAGGTCAATGACTGGTTCAACATTATTGATATGAAAGGCATTATCTCTGGTGATCGCATAGTTAGGATCTGTCAAGTCTCCTTCTAAGATACTCAAATTAGGACTTGTCCTACCAAACGAAGCGTCATCCACTAAGGCGATTTGAGGATTCCAATCCTCTAGTCCTACACTAGGCTCGTTGGTCACATCGGGTTGAGTACTATAGGTATGGACAAAATCCATGTCCAAATCAATTGTTTCATCTGAAAGAGAGTCCCACTCAAACTCATGCGAATCTGTTTCTGAATCTCTGCTGGGATGTTTACACCAAGAAGGCTTGGGATGCCTTGATGTAGAAGCTTCAAGATTTTGAAGGGTATCACCTTCTCTGGTGTCTATATTTTTAGCTACTAAATCATCTAAATCTCCCCAAAGGAGATTGGTGGAAGGCACCCAATCATCAATCATGTCTTGCTAGTTTTGAAGATTGGGTGTATAATCTGAGTCACTGTCACTATCCATCGCAGCTAGGATAGGGACACTAGTTTTCTTTTCATGATCAAAGCCTAGGCTAATTGTTGACTTAGTGCTATGACCAAAAAGAGCATGGTTGAGTGGTTCAGCCTTGGCATCTAACCTATGACCAAGAGGGCCATGACCTGGGTAGCCCATGTTTTTAACCAAAGTATACCCTCTCCTGTAGGTTTTAGGAGATGAAGCAAAATTCTCGTTGTGTTGATAATTTTCCTCTCTATAAATCTAATCTATAATGGCTACCTCATCTTTCTCCTCGTGAATGGGTACTGAGGACTCTACAAAATTTCCAAACAAGGTCATAGCTGATGATGAAGGTTTCCTCTTAGGTGAAGGTTTTAAATAAGACCTAGGCAAGATTGGCATTTTTGTGAAGGAATCCATTTGGTAGTCTCCCATGCCAAGGTCTATGGACTTAAACTTATTCTTACACTGCTCAAGAGCTGCATCAAAATTATTAGCCTCTTTATTCAAAGGGACATGAGAGCCAGCTGAAATCGCATTAACAGATAATCTGCTATCCCTTGGTATGCATACTTCAACTCCATTGTAAGGGAACTTAACACATTGGTGGTAGGTAGACAGCACCGCTTGTATGTCATGAATCCATGGCCTACCCAACAAGATATTATATGCCAAAGGTCTGACATCAACAATCTGGAACAAAATGTCCTTTTCCACAGGACCGATCCTAATAGGAAGAACAACCAATCCCTTAGAGCTTCGCTCTATTTCATCATAGGCTTTAATTGTGATCTTCTTCCTAGCGTCAATTATTTGCTTAGAATATCCTAAAGCTTTAAATAGACTCAAAGAGCAAATATTAAGCCCAGCACCCCCATCTATTAACACGCGCCTAACATGGGTTTTGTGGATCATGACCTCGATATGAAGGGCCAAATTGTGTGGATGACTTAATGCTTTATCATCCTCTTCTGAAAATGTGAGGTAATGAGGGCTAGCAAGGTGATTGACCATGTTTTGGAATTGATCTACATCTATGCCATTAGGAACATTAGTGGCTCACAATGCATCCTCAAGGACACTCTTGTGTCTAGGAGACAATTCTAAGAGCTCAAAAATGGAAATCTATGCTGGCGTTCGCTATAACTGATCAACAAGGTTGTAACTCATATTAGGACCAACTGCAGACTTGGAAGGAACACTTTTGGACACTGGTTGCTTGGATTTGTTAGAATTAGGACCTCTAATGACAATAGGACCTTGGGACTGACTCCTAGTAATAGCATTAAGAGGTTGAGATGACCTTCGAGACTGAGGACCTCTAAGCACAACAATGGGTCCTTCGTCAAATATAGGAGGTGATTTTACATCATAACCATAGGGATCTTTCCCACTCATCATGTTGACCTTATTGTCCATAACTTCAAGCATATTGATGACATTTTCTGCAGCTGTATAGGTATAATTGATTGCGGCCTTGCCATTCTTGTTTTTAGAAGTCTCCCCCTTCTCATACTTAGGCAAGGGCTCCTTAAAGGCCTTGTGGTCTACATTTGTGGTCAACACATCAACCTGTAATTTCCTAGTCTCAATAAGGTCTTGAATAAGATGTTTAAGTTTGAAACAATTTTCAATGTCATGTCCAATCCCATTGTGGTATACACAGTAAGCTTTCTCATTCCACCAATAAGGTTTAGGATCCGGTATGTGAAACTTTGTAGGATCCTGAGGTTGTACCAAATTATGAGCAATCAAGGTCTTAAAAATATCTGCATAAGAGTCTCCAAGCTTAGTGAATTGCCTCTTTCCTGACTTAAGCTTATCTTGATACTTGGGCTTGTGCTCTTGTTGATCTAAGGATGTCTGCAGCTTCATAGCTTGAACTGCATTAGATAGATTAAGAACTCCTTGTTCCTTAGGTTGTGGAGAGTCAACAACTCCGTCATTGACTACTTGCTTATTTTTGTTCCAATATGAGTTCTTCTTATCCTTATTGTTGTTGTTACCATTTGGGCCATTGTTGTTGTTACTTTGTTTGGCCAAAATACCTTGTTCTTTTAGAACATCTTCGATGCGACATGCAGTTTCTACCATAGTGTCAAAATAATTAAAGACCATTTTTCTAACTTTGTATCTTAATTCTGGCACTAGATTGCTCACAATTATATCAATCCTTTCTTCCTTAGGGATGGTCCTAGAATATTTGGAGCATAAGCATCTCTACCTTTGTAAAAATGTCACAAATGGTTCCCCCTGATTTTGTTTTAGCTTGCACAAATCAATCATGGTGACCGACCTTGATAAATTATATGCAAAGTGCTACACAAACCTTTGGACAAGTTCTTTGAATGTTTTAACAAGAGGGGTAAGGTTAGTAAACCACTCCATAGCTTGGCCTTTAAGGCTCCTCGGGAATAATCTCATAAGGTAGGAGTCCTCATGATGAAATTCAAAGCTCATGATATAGAACTGTCGTACATGGTCATGGGGGTCACCACTACCATCATATTTGTCATATGTGGGGATTTCAACCTTTCTAGGAAAATCTACCATAACCACACTCTTGTCAATGGGATTGGGACATATGGAGTCCAAGTTGAAGGTATTCTTTGGAGCCATCATTTTCTCCATAGTCTTTCGCATCTGCTTAATCACCTCATTAGTTGAAGGGTTTTGCTTCTTAATTTTTCTGTCCACATCAAAGTTGTATGGGACTTTTGCACCCTTATTGATTAGACTTTGCAAGAATTGATCCTTATTTTGCTCAACATATTTTTCCACATATTGTTGAAATAGTGGTTCTTGTTGCATTCTCATAAAATTGTGAGTATTAAAGTTGGCACTACTTCCTCCATGTTGAGAGCCATGATGTGCTCATTGGGAGGGATCTCTTGATAGTCTAGGAGGTGTGTATCTCCTATAATGTGCATGTCGAGAAGTCCTTCTTCCTCTAGGACTGGGTGATCTTGAAGGGGTCCTTGACCTCCTTCTACTTCTTGGAGTTGCTGAGGGAGTTGATGGTGGAGAGTTGGTTCCACTGTTGGTACCCCTATTGTTGAATTGATTGTTGAGTTGTTGGGCCAATATCCTATCTTGTTCCTCTTGGAATGCTTTTCTCTCTATGTCCAACAAGGCTCATTGTTCCTCTTCTAGAAGCCTAAGTTTTTCTTCTTTTGCAGCTTGTTCATTTTCTGCAGCCTATTTTTCCCGCTCAATTCTTTTAGCCTCTCACTTGTATATCTTGAAGTTGTGTTTAGTGGGGAACTTGGTCTTGAATTTTTGTACCAATCATTGGCATGTGTTGCGTTGACATGAGCTTCACTAGATGAGTTATTTTGGTCCTCATGTTGTGACCGTGCATCTTGATGAGCTTGTGCATAATGTCTTTCGAATCGTTGATGAGCATCTAGATATCTTGAATTAATAGGAGGTGAGTCAGGTTGATTGCCATCTTCAAATGACATGTTTCTCCTATGCCTCTGAAAAATGTCACCAAGTGATTGATCTATTATTTCTCTTTGTTGTTTGGTCAAGGTATAACTCATATCCATATTCAATGAAAAATGTGCTACAGAGGTACTCAATTCGCTAGGATTACTCTTTAGGTTAAAACAAACCTCAGACTCACTTTTAGGAGATTGATCGAAAATGGGCTCTTTTCCCCTTTGCTGTTGACGAGTCTTAACTAAGGGTAACTAATTAAAGGCAACCGGGGGTCGTTTCTCTTGATTCACTTGGTACCTTGTTGTGACTGACATGAAAGAAAAAGATTCTTGATGATAAGGTGACCTCTCAAAGTGTCAACACCAAACTAGGATAATCAAAGTTCTCTAATGTCCAAAAAAAGAGATGGTAAGACAGAAATTGCAAAAGGCATTACCAACACTATCAAAGAGGTGCTTAAATCAAAGGATCAATATCCTTGCACATTTGAACTAGGAGGATGGACTTAGCCAACTTGTATAATCAAAATTGAATTTGAATGGAAATGATTTGGACAAAAAGAGTACTAAAATTCTCCAAGAATGTTACTAACAACTCTAGAGATGTACTTTCTCAATAGGAATAATCTTCTAACCTGACAATTCTTCCCAAGGTGACTTGGTAAATCAAATGACACTACCCCTAGGGGGCTAAAAATAGAAGTTTAGAGTAAAGACAGGCTTCTAGTGGCAAGATAAGTTACCTACTTAAAGACCTAGCCAACAAAAAGCAATTGCGAAACAACTGAAACCAGGTATACAACAGAAAATTATTAGGCGACACTTTCCAAGCAAACAATGTGCCACTTTAAGACCAAGCGCCACACCAGGTGACACTTTCCAGGCTAGTAGTGCACCACTTTTTGAGTAAGTAGGGTGACAGTCGTGGAGGGGTGAACTGTCGTGCGATAGTTCTTAGAACAGGGTGCGATAGTTTTTCAATATTCTGTGACTCTTTGACCAGTGAAGTGCAAATTCTCAGTTTTTGGGACTGTTTGTTCAAAAATTTTAGTTTGAGGGTCAATTTTTTGATTTCAATCACAATGACAGCAGTAAGTTGACAAGTTTGCAAACAATATGGGATTAAACGTGTCTTCAAACACTTGAAACAAGGGCAAAAGCAACCTTTCCAAGATAAACAATTGTGATATCAAAATAGAAAAACACCCTATGAATACTACCGATTGTTTGAATGTTTAAGAATGTTAACACTGGTATTACACAATCGAAGACACTTCAAGCAATATCTATCCTAGAAAGTCAAGGCTCAATACTTAACAACTTGGCTCACAACTTGATGTCCCCTCGCCTCACACAAAGTGGTTACCCACACTAAATTTTGGCTTTGTCATGGAAGTGCCAAAGACACAACCAAAGGAACACATATGGTGAGTGATCTTGGGGTGATCCAGGTTATTCCACTTGGATCAATCCTTGCACCAAGAAGCTAAGCAGAAAAATAGGGTGGCTTCTAACTATGGTTCTTAGTAAGGGCTTCTGTTTGTAGTACCCCTTTTGCTCCCCAAAGGGACTCCTTACCTTGCGGCAAGTAACGGACCTCGCGGCCTCAAAAGTACCTTAAGCATTCTTGCTCAATATTTTCCTCATGGTCACAAGCCCACAAGTACTCACATCAAGCGAAGACAAGCACTACGTCTACCAAGGTTTTGTGTCCTCGATAGCCTTGAGTTTATAGTGGGTCGGAATAGCCGGCAATAAGCTTGTCCCCACTTGGTTTGTTCCTCTTGATTGCTCAAGAGCAGGCCCGCTAAAGGATTCTAAAGATCTAAACAAAAAGTGGATCAACTTATGAGGTTCAAGGATTTTGTTTTACCACAAGGGTGAAGAACATACTCCTTTATCTCAAAGATTTCTCCCAAACACACCAAGCAAAGTTCAATTACCCTCTTGTTTCCAAAATCCTAAGATGGGTCAAGATTTTTTGGTTCACCACAAGGGTGAAGAGCATACTTCTCCTACCACCTCAAAATCTCTTCCACAAGATATTATGTTCCTATGAAATAAAACAACTAGTAATTGCCACACTTGAAATGAAATAAACAACAAGCACTTGATTGGGTTTTTATGCTTTGGGCAGCACTACAAAAACTGTTAGTAGCCCTTGTGCATTTGAAGCTTTGACATGCATTCTTTTGGAAAAATATTTCAAGAAAATGTACCTACAACCACAACTTGTTAGGCCCACAAGGTTAGCAAAATCCAAAATCTAAATGAAATCTACAACTAAACTCTGCTTAACCACAGTGAACTAAACCAACAAACTAATTAAATCTAAACTCAGCCAAAAAGATCTAAAAATAGCTCACTGTCGGTACAGGTGACATTATAATCAACAGGATTGTTGCGCGACACTTCTCTGCATAATGGGGCGACAGTTTAGCCTGATGTGACAGTGCGCCTTATCTGTGGGCGACAGTTTATACCAAACAGTGCAACACTTTCTATCAAACAGTGTGACACTTTTAACTGGTAAAGTGTCATGCTGCTATACAAGAAATTGTCGCATGACACTAGTGAAAGATGTCATACAACACTCTGAGACATAAAACCAAAGACCAAAAATAAGGCCAAAAATTGATGAAAAAAAAAATGGAAATGTAGAAGATAAAGGACAAAACGCTAATGTTCGCCCCACGGTGGGCGCCAAAAATGTACACACAAAATAGTGCACTTCTGTGGATAATTACAATCAAGAACACTCAAGAATGAGGTCTTAAAAATTGATCCATAGCTCTCTATGTATGGAGTTGCAAGATTGTAAAATTGCTCTCAGCTAGAGCTAATAAACTTAGTGACCTTGCTAGTCAACCACACAATGAGAGATTCAAGTGAAGACAAGGGCAAGAATGCCAATATCTCCAAGAATCAAATGAAATGCAAGGCAAGTAAGCTAAGAATGAAGATGCAAATATGCAAGTTATGCTATGAAAATGAAGGTACAATCTAAACTATGAAATGGAAATAGCAAGTGTTACAATCCTTCCTATTAAACTAGATGAGTTGTTCTAAAGCATGAAAGGAAATCTAAACTATGAAAGCATGAAATATGAAGCTACTATGCAAGAATAAAAACTAAACTATGAAGAAATGAAGAAAGCCAAGATGTGATGCAACAATGATCTCCAAAAAGCTTCAAAGTCTTCAAGAATTCCTGCAGCATAAAGTTAGCATAAAAGTGAATGACCTAGAATGAGGAAGAGAGCTCTTCTTTTATAGGAAATGAGGAGAAATGGACCATGGAGATTAAGAGGCAAAAGACTTAATCAATGGTGGAGCTTGAAAGAGGAGCAATCCATGTGCACAAGTATCCTTCAATGAGAAAACAAGAGATGAATTTTGTGTCCATATGAGACAAAAAGTGCTTTTTCCCATTTTATAAAATAGGAATAATGCTTTATTTGTGCAACTTAGGATAAGAGGAAAAGTGGGGGCTTTTTATTTATTAAAAGGGGAGGAGCTATTCCTTTTAAATAAATAAAGACTTTAGGATAAAATGGTTAGCCCAAGGCAAATAATCGAAAATGATAAAATAGAATTTGATCAAGGAAATTGATACAATTGCAAAAATGTTGATTTTTGAAAATATTGATTCAGGGATTTGATAAATTGTTGAATGGGGGCCCAAAGTCTAGGTGACCATTTTAGGGTGCATACATGTGGAACTGGGCCATAGCTTCTTTATAGAGTTGGGTGATTGGATTCACATCCCAGGCAATCCAAGGAATATTCATCCCTTTATTTTATGGATAATGGGAGAAAACTAAAAGCAAGAAGGGTAAGGGGGCATAAAATATGGTAAATTATATGTAATTATACCAAGGATTGGGAATTGGTGTTACTATTAGGTTTGTGAAAGGAATAATTCAACAAAGAGCTCCTCAAATTTCAACTAGAAGACTATTAGAGAGAAAATGAAGAAGCTCTTGAGGGTGACTAGATGGAAGGTGGGAAAGGGCATGGAGAAAATATGAATGCAAGGATGGGATGAGGTCACCATCAAGGAAGAAGCTAAGGAACATGCACTAGTGAGGCTTGTGAATGCAGATGAGGAAGATGTGGATCTCATCAGAGGAAAAGAAGCAGTGAAGGAGAGATAAAAGGAGAAAACAAGGGAAAATGTCCTCTAGTATTTTAATGATGTATGGTCTCATATCGTATTATATTTTGAAAAGTTTTTTTTTGTATCTAGGGTAACAAGTAGCCTTGTAATGCTACTTTTTTGAAGCATACTGAGGTGTTCTATGTATGTTCTTGTTTTTTGTATCTAGGGTATCGATGTGGCCCTACAATTCTAGTTTTTTGAAGCATATTAGGGAATTTATATTTTAAAGTTGGATAAAACTTGATAGATTTGTACCTTGACTATGTAACACTATATAAACAGAGAAGATCCAAGTGAATAGGTGAAAGGTGGTATAGGTTTGTGTCCAATCTGGTTTTGATTACAACTAAAGTGATGGTGTTGGTTTCAAAAAAAACTTATTTATGTACTTTTTTTATATGAATCAATACAAATAATCATTAACCGAGAAAAATAAAACATAGAAAAAGATAAAGTTAAAGAATATATTCCTTTAACATAAAAAAAATCATTATTCCACAATCACATTTCAAAAACTAGACATCCTAACCTAATTGTCAATTCCAAGTAAAGAGGTGGATTATCTAATGATAGTTGCTCAATATGATGATTCGAATGCCCTCCAAGCTTGCAATTTGATAGGGGCTTGACTCCTCTATTGCTAAAATCTTAATGTTATAAGCATATATTCACCCTGTGATCTTCGTATTGTCCACTATTTCTAATAAGTTATATTTTCATGATGAAATAGCTTTATTACCTAGATTTAAGAAAATGTCTTATCTCTATAAAAAAAATCTTTAGTTTTATTGGGGATTGATTGCTGCCAGTCAACCCCTCTAATATAAGAAAAATGATAATCAAAGCTCTCTACTTTTTTAGGGAGAAGGGTCAAACCCCATAATGTAGCCACTCTCAAAAGGGGGAGGAAACACCATTATAGTGTCATCCCTACCCATTTGGCTCCACATTCTGCAAAATGCTCCAATGAACGGTGACAATTTTTCTAGAAATAATGATGCAAACTGAAAGTGAAATAGTCTTTGAACTGGCATTACACTACACATCCATGAAGAATGTTGCTATTAGGAGAAATGAATCCCTATTGATATTATATCTGATATCAATAAGGTGTAAATCTAAACAAGTGAACTTTATTTAGTTCACTAGAAAATGACTATGGCATCAACAACTAACATATATAATGTTGTGGTAATAACCAAATTTAATAGTTTGATACAATATTTGTGATGTGATTATAATATAGTTTGAAATGATGCCATCAAATTTATGGTAAAGTAGAGCTTATAATATGTAATCTTACTTTAAAACAATCGACCTCCATGTATATAAAATGAGGTTTAATTCAAATGGAAAGTAAATAATGGGCACACTATGATTATTTTATGTACACATTATATGTGCATATCAGTATATGTATGTACATATACACACACATACACATCGGTATGTATATATAGATTTTTGTATAAGATTATTATAATTCAAATTAATATGTATTCATCTACATATACATATATTATCCACAAGATATAGATGTGTGTGTGTGTGTGTGTGTATACATATATGCACATTTGCATTTCATTTACAAATAAATTCAATATGTACCTAATATCAAAACAAATATATACATGACTTTATTTTCATTTTTCACTAATTTAAATAATGCAATCATGATAAATATAGGCATCACCAAATCATTCAAACAACATTCATCATGTCATTCAAAATGTAGTCCTAAATGAGACTATGTGGTGTATCAAGTATCCATCGTGATCATTCTTTACCAACTATCTAGGTAACTTCTCCTCAACCATGTCCCCATCTTTGATGTGTACATGCATGCAATTGAACTAAGTTCCATATTAATAGGTCAACCCACAACTCATAGCTAAAGTACACATATGAAAATGAATCATAATGATATCTCAATTATTCATCATATTTTCATTTATAAAATAAAATCTAACTGTAACATATTTAGATATTTTAAAATATTCAAAGATAATTATCTAATAATAAAATCTAAATTATTTCATTAATTAATCAAAGAAAAAGTTGGGATGTGACATTCTTTCTCACTAGGAAGAGGCATCATCATGATATCTTATTACTCACATACTTAAAATAGTTAGAACATCACATTGAAGAAATTAAGTGAGGAAAATATTGGTTTATCTCCTCTACATCCTCCCAAGTGAAACTGTCCTCTAAACAGTCATCTTATTGGACCTTATATTGAACAAAATCTATGTTATGTTATCAATGATGTTGATGGGCTCCACTAGCACCATCTTTGATCCTGAACCTATAAAGCATGCTAATCAAGTATGTGAGAGACATCAAGATGATATGGATTAAGTAAAGATACATGATAATTATTGTGGATTTATTCAAGAACATGTGGTAGAGAAATTTTTGTATGCAACATGGTTTCATCACTTCCAATACAAAAAAAACAAACCCAAAAATCTAGGAGCAAGTCTAGATACTTTTCCAAATGTTATGGAACTCTTGTGTGGCTTGAATCTCAAGAAGACTTTGTCTTCTATTGAAAATTGTCAAAAAAAAATTATTCTTATCTACATAGCTCTTTTGTTTCTCAATTTTCCACTTTATTCTTTCCTTTTAATAAATCTCATCTAGTCATCCATCTCTCTAAGCATACTAGTACCTATTAAAATCTTGTCCTCCACTCTATCTCAGTTGATTTAAATTTATAATAATTATGTCCATAAAGAGCCTCAAAAGGAGTCTTTCCAAAGATACATGGTATGAATTATCATAAGAAAAATTAACTAAGGGAAGATACTCCTCTCACTTATATTATTTATCCACACAATACACCCTCAAGAGGTGTTTTACTACCTAGTACACCATTTCTATTTGTCCATCTATCTAAGGGTGATACACTTGTACAATAATAAAAATATGAGAGGGGGCCAATGCATGCAAGGGAGATTGGATTGTCCTCATTTTCCTAATTCACAATTGGAAAGAAGATGATACACTAGGCCCAAGGTATGACCTAAGCCCTAAGTGGGTCAATGATCCTTCACAGTAATATATTAGAATATGTTGGATTAAAAGGATAATAATTGGATGATGCAAGATACAAGTCTAAGTAAGAAAAATATGACAAGTTTTAATAAACACAAATTAACAGAAAATAGACAGTAACCTAAAAAGAACCTGAAACAACAACAATATGACAATACTAACTTGTTATTTCAATTTGGAGATAATTTGTAGGGAAGATGATGCCCATGCATAGTCTTATTCCCAAGAAGAGGTCATAAAAACCATCACATTCCCTGTAATTTCAACCAATCTCAATTGTAGTCTTTTTGTTAGATCTAATAATTTTGAATTAAGTCTGAACACGTCCACCCCCTATTCCTACATAGAGAAAAATGGGAAAATTATTAGGTTGAAGGAGCTTTCCTTGGTCAAACCCTGATTTAGGAATCAACCTTGAAATAAAAATGCAATTACATAAATGTGAAGGTAAATATCAGATCTACCTTGTAAATTTATATACCTTCATAAATAAATATTGAGATGGTGATGTTTATGAATATGCTTGCTTGAATGTGGTTGTGTGTTGACTTTGAATCTTGGAATATGAAGTAGAATCAATGATGTCTTTCACAAATGCATAGATCTATGCATACTCCTCAAAGATCTTCAATGTTGTTATGCTTGATAGACTCTTTCCTTGAAGAATGGATAGAATAATGCATGTAAATGGACAAAGGATTTTCTTTCTCGGTAGAGCACTCCTCTACTTGGCCATCATGAGAGAGAAGTTAGCTAAAATAGATAAGATTTCCTTAAAAAATGCCTTGGATCTTTCAAAACTTCATATTGAATGTTTGGATGTAAAATTGTAGGAGAGCACTTGAAATATTGATCTTATTTCTTGCCAGAATGAGGAGAGATAGGCCACTTTTATACCTCTCATAATATTTCAGGATTTACAATTTGAAGGAGGTCAAAAAAGATAGAAAAACTACACTAATACCCACTAGACAATACCCTAATTCAAATTGGGGGTCAAACATCAAGGAAGAGGATGTTCAGGGGTCCTCTTCTACCTATAAGAGGCCCAAATTTAAATTGGAAACAAGGAAGGAGGAAATGAAGTAAAAAATGTAGGAGGTAGGTTGTTGGATCAAGAATAACATACATGAAATCCCCAAAACACTAAAATGGGGCCTAATTGGCCATCTAAATATGGTGCTTACAATTTAGGGTGATACCTTTAGCCCCCACTTTAGCAGGAGTATGAGACAACTTTATGCTCATGGTGAAGTAGATCACTGCAATAGGATTTTTTTTATCAATATCAAGGAGACACAAATCCTTGAACTAGATTAGGTTCTCATTAAAACCAAAACCAAGATAAAAGAGGAGAGAGAGAGAGAGAGAGAGAGAGAGAGAGAGGAATTGAAGGTCTACCAAGCTAGTGATGCTAGTCAACCCATCGAAAAAGGATAACCAAGATAAGCATTGTCCACTAGGAAATCCACCAAAAGAGGATCAATCCTTAAGGAAAGCATTGTCTCCATTAAGGGATCGAAAAAGAGATCAGTCCTAAGGAAAGTAGAGTCTCCAAAGGGATCTAATAAAGGAGGATCAATCCTTAATGGAATAATTGCCTCTAAAAGGGATCCACTAAACAAAGCTCAGGGCAAGAAATGTAATATAGGGATAAATCTAAGGAAAACATTGTCTCCTTAGCTACCTACACAATAGATTTCATAAAATCATTATGTATGTGTGTGCAATATGTGAAACAAGGAGGAGAGTGTATGCCCCCACATTAAAGTGAATAAAAGTGCCTTAATGGGTACAACGGATTCAATGGAGCGTACATGCACCCATAAGAGATGTTTATACTATGAGATGCCCCCAAGAAAGGACAAACCAAGGGATCTAAAACACAAGACAAATAGAACACAAAAGAGATCTACTCACTCTAGGGTTAGTATGATAATATGATAACTCATGTATATCAAGAATTATATCAACATGAATTGACAACATCCCCTAAAGGTAGCAGAACTGCGAGCACAATGGAAGAAGATCACATAAGAGATAGAAAGAAGAGTCTTTTTGGGATGACATTGTGAAGACCAAAAAAATTTGTTACCACTTTTCATCATCCACAATAAAATAACACAAAGGCACATTTACGAATAATTTCACATGCATGACAAAACATTTATACAACATATATAAGAAATAAGATACAAAAAGAGGAATGTCACAATAGGTTGATTCCTTTATCATCTTGTGCCACTAGAGAAACAAGGGTTGTTTAAATACATCTAAACAAAACATATAATAAGTAGCACATCATAGGAGAAGCACATCATGAACAAGAAAACACACAAAAGAATGCACCATACAAACGGAGCTAGTCAAGCATATCACCTACCCCCCATCTTGGTCTATACTATTTAGGGAAGGTGGGAAACATGCAATAGAAACAATATTGAGCATGATAGATGGAGATATCACATGTTTAAAACAAGGACCATGCTCTAATTATGAGTCGCTTTATTTGTCACTCAGAGCAAAAGATAATTATGTTACAAATCTAGCAAGTAAATCATGATTAACATCAATAAGCTCATACATATCGTCAAAATAAATAGCATTAGCATAATTTGTGTAGGATTTGAGCAATACAAATCCACAAAACCCGAAGATCACCTGCATACAAAAACTTGTTACAAGGAAGTAGAGACAAGAAGAGGGCAAGGGTTTGACTCAAAAATATGAAGAAAATATCCTCAAATAATGAATAAATAAAATATACAATGGATCATCCTTATAAAGGAGATTGAAAGCCTTGAAAGGCAAACCATAGTGCATGTAATTTAACTAAAGCAAAATGAGTTAACATCTTAAGAAGGGAGTAAAGTTAATTAATATAATTAATACTTTACTCTAACACCCCCCCTTAAGATGAGCAACAATGCAGCTACAAACAATGCAAGAAGAAATAAAATGAAACTACAGTGCTGAAAGCAAAAAAATGGGTCCCGACAACATGGCCTGATGAGGTACCCATGTACAAAAGAGAGTCTCTATAAAGAGGAAAAATAGAGAAAACCACATGGGAAAAACTCTACTCCAAAAAGAGACAAAGACTAGTCTGAAGGACTAAACAAGCCTCCAAAACTAGGGATGTTCCAGAAAATAGGAACAAAGATGAACATGTACAACATCACAGAAGCATGAAATTGCAAACTCTTTCAAGAAGAAACTGATGATCTGAAGATCCTCCACATAAATATGACCAGCTAGAGAAGACTATAATCTACATGAGTGCCCTCAAATAACACTACTCGAATCAAGAAGCAAACAAAGGCAAAACACCTGAACTCAGAGATACAGATGGCATAAACACCAAAAGTCTAAAGAGATGATCAATCAAAGATGGAAGAGTGCATCCAAAAAATAGGAAAGAAAAGAGTGTCCATATGGTAAATGATCCATCTCACTGGAATGCATAGGTACCCAGCCACTGCAACCGCCTAGTACATAGAATCAAATAATGAATACATAGCTCACACTATCAAACCAAGGAAGTAGAAGAATGATCAGTAGAAACCCCCCCATAATGCTGACAAGGGAGAGGTGATAGGTACACTGAGAAGAGTGCCAATAAGAACTGCATTGTGAAGAACCAGGAACAGTGAAGGTGCATAGAAAGCATAAGCACAAATAAAGATACCTCGAGACTAATGTCATGGAAGGAACACTCACTTGAAAAAGGTAGATGACAAATAAAAGCAAATATCAATCCCCCCCATGGCACTTTATAATGGAGTGTGAGTACAAATAGCACAAACATGTTCAAGATTCTAAGCATGCAAGAAAATGACACTTTATCTCAGTGCATGTGCATAAAAGAATGCTACAAAAGTGAAGTATACACTGCTCAAATAAGAGAGAAGGTTTCTGAAACAAAAGAACATCCTAAGAAGAGTCATCCCCTAAAGGGAAGAGATCCCAAGACCTGTAACATCCAAGATATACACAAGAGTGCAAAAATGCAAAAAATTGAATAAAATATACCTGGAGAATAATCTGGGAAAATGACTCACATCACTAGAAAGCTCTCAGAACAATCTTTCAAACGATATCTCACTTTCCAAAAATGGAGTCCGGATGCGCAAGATAGAGCTCCCGAAGTGCAAAAATGAACATTTGTCTTTGACAGTAAAAAAAACACCATCAAAAAAGTAAAATAAAAAATTCAAACCTCTATATTTGAATAGACCTCGGAACAAGCTTTCCGACGATATCCCGTTTGCCCAATTTCGACACTGTATGCTCAAGTTATGAGCAAAATACCAACTGTTGCATTGGAGGGCCCAATGGTGTCTAAATGTGTTGACGTCAACACTTCATAGGTTTAAAATTGACGGCCAAAGCCGTCACAGCATGCAAGCCCCTTGGGGCTAAAATTCTGGGCCCCTCGTTGCCATATGACCAGGGGCTAAAACTGCATTTGCTGGCTTAAATTTGACGGCCAAATGGCCATCGCTAGCAATTTAAAAAAAAAAAAAAAAATTTGCAAATTCACATGCACACCTCAGGATCCATGCCAGGCCATTCAATTTTTTGCCTCGATTTGCATGCCATTTTTTTGGGTCTTAATTTGTGTGTCGGGCAACAAAATTTTTGTCTCAATTTGCGTATCAAAACTAGAGAATTTTGCATCAAGAAATGTGTCAGTCCGTACAAATGCTACCTTGGAAAGCATGTCAAGCTGTCTAGTACCAAAAAAATGCTCCAAAATGCAAAGTTGTCCAAATTGAACGTGCCTTATATCAAAATGTGGGTTTTTGGGCATTGTGAACTCAACGGTGAGGTCCGTTTGAGTTCAAAGTGCACCAAAATTTAGGGACCCCTAATTTCAATAAAAAATAACCAAAAAAGCCCTAATCTGAATCCTTCAAACATGAACAAGCTGTAGCAGATTAGGCTCTGATACCATGTAGGATTTGAGCAATACAAATCTACAAAACCCGAAGATCACCTGCATACAAAAACCTGTTACAAGGAAGTATAGACAAGAAGAGGGCAAGGGTTTGACTCAAAAATATGAAGAAGAAAATATCCTCAAATAATGAATAAATAAAATATACAATGGATCATCCTTATAAAGGAGATTGAAAGCCTTGAAAGGCAAACCCTAGTGCATGTAATTTAACTAAAGCAAAATGAGTTGACATCTTAAGAAGGGAGTAAAGTTAATTAATATAATTAATACTTTACTCTAACAATTTGTATTAGAAAAATTAAAATCATCATTATCAAGAGTATCTTATTCATCCAAATTAATCACAAGATAATCTCTAATACGAATAGAATTATCATGTTTATGTAATTTCAACTTTTTGAGATTAACTTCCTCTCTTAGGCTATGCATAGGTTTTTTATTAAGGTAAAAACAGGTTTTGAATGGAACTCGAAACCATTTACAAAAAAGCACAAAGATTTAGCATTATAGTTTTACAAAAAGAGACACCTACCAAAAAGACAAAAGTAGGACCCAAAACAACCCTAGTAGTGACAACAAAAAACAAAAGAAATAGTTACCAACACAACTACCATGGCTATTCATAGGTTGGTCAAAGGGAATCAAGACATGAATAGCTATTCTATGGGAGAAAATAATTTTGGAAGCAAGCTCATTGGGCCTTGGACAATGTTTATGATAACATTCATGGGTACAATGGTTACATTTGGTTTTGTTTAAAATTTAGAGTGGTTTAAGATCAATCAACATTGGATTTTTTTCTCTCTTCGAGGGAAGAATGAAAGGTTCCACACTAGATTGAGAGATAGAAGTTGTAGGGTATTTATATGATATAGGAAGTGGGGAATAATAATAAATAGGAGGTATGGAAGGTGTAGGGAGGAGTCCAGGTTTAGAGAAAGGAGATGGAACTATAGAATTGATGAGTTCACAAATATTTTTGGATTTGAATTTTTGATAGGATAGGAAGAAATTATCTTTGTGAGGTTAAATTGGTTGAGACATTATAGGCCAAAATAATTCAATGTTAAAGTTCCCATGACTAGCTAAAAGTTGATAGAGAATATGATTGTGATGATTTCTCCATAATGGGAAAATTTAAAATACTTATATATAGGAGAGAATATAGCTTTCATAGAAGTGAGCCAAGGAAGTCCAAGTCTAACTTGAAATTGATCATAAGTTGGGATGACAACAAAGGCGACATCTAAGGTTTTCTTACCAACTTCTATAGGGAAGGTAATGGAACCATGGGTAGGACAAGTGAAACCATTTAAATTTTTTATCATCACACATAATTTGTCATAAGAGTATTGTTGGAGGTGTCGAGTGTAAAGATGTTCTTCAGTTATAACATTCACCATGCAAGTAGGATCTATAAGGACTCCATGAGAGGGAAGATCATTAATCTTTGCAACAATGTAAAGATGACCATCAAGTGCCCTAGTAGCCTCCTTAGGATCAAATGCAATCAAAATATTAGATGTAGGTTTGGGCTATGGTTTACAATGATTAATAAGGTTGACAACATTGTTGGCCTCAATAAATTCATCATTGTATTTCACAATAGTGGGAGGGACAACACTATTGGAATAATATGGAAAATAATGGGTAGACTCAATGGTATTGGTAAAATGGGAAGGTAAGGGATTGGTATAGATTTGAGAGTTTTGATTAGGAGGGGCAACATATTTGTGACCTTGATCATTAACACCCTTTATAGATATAGCATTAGAATCAATAAGGTCTTGAACAAAATATTTCAAGCGAAAATATTTCTCAATATCATGATTAGGTTGACAATGGTATTGACAAAAAGATTTGAGATTAAATTTTTTGGAGGATTATTTTGAAGCATCAATGGGTTTAATGAGAGGAAGTGTTAAAACATTAGCATTAATCAACTTCAACATAAAATTATGCATAGATTCTAAAAGAGGTGTAAAATTATGAGAAGATTTGAAAATAGATAACAAAGGAGCTACCCTTTGGATGTTGGTGCCACTTACACATCAATTTTGTTTGATGAATTGTTGATCTTGATGAATTCTTTAGGTTTTTGAAACTTTTGGATAGGTTGGGATACAACATCACTCTTATCAACTGGAGCCATTGGAGTGGTGCCCTCAAATTGACTCACTTGAAGCTGATAATTATGAAGCACTACACAAAATTGAGTAAAGGAAGAAAATTTAGAAAGCAATATATTATCTCTAATGTCTTTTTATAAATTATCAATGAAAATACATTGTACGTAGATATTAAGCACATGATAAGAAATCTGAGCATGTAAAAGCTTAAATCTACCAATGAAATCAATCACTTCTTTTTTAACACCTTGTTTCCAATGTGTTAAATCAATCAAAAAAATCTTAGAACCAATATTGTTTTGAAATTGTTGAATGAAATCATTAGCAAGCTTTTGAAAATAATCAATAGAATAAGGAGGTAAAGAACAATACCATTGCAATGCCTTATCTCAAAATTCTCTAGTACATTGTTCTGCCGTAAGTTTACAATCATGAGAAAAGTCACTACACAACATTTGAAAAGTCTTCACATGAGTGAAGGGATCACCTTTACCAGTATAAGTCTCCAAGTGAGGTATTTCAATGTATTGAGGGATAACAACAAAAATGATGTCAAGGAGAAAGAGCTAGCAATATCACATGTATGAATATTGAATTTGGACTGAATCATGAAGGCAATTTGTTGTTGCAAGGATGAGATAGTTTGAGCTAGACTATTAATAATGGATTTAGTGGAAAGGTTGGTATGAGACATCTGTGAAAGGTTTGGAACATTATGAGAAATGAAAGGAACATTGGAATATGAAAATAGAACATTGTTGTAGGAAGGCATGGATGAAGGTTGGGAAATACATGGAAAACTTGAAGGATGAACAATATTAGGATTAGGAATACTTCCAAAACTGATAGTGTAGGATTAATGGTTGAAACAAATGTAGTCATGAGAGGTGGAGCATAAGTAGAAACACTAGGTAATGAAGTAGGAATAGGAATATAAATCTCAACACTAACGAGAGGTTGAGTTAAACCAAGGTCTTGATCACATTTTTTAATAGGCATAACATTGTTATCAATAAGATGGGAAATAACACACAAAAAATCAACACTAGTCTCATCATTGTGAATCATTTCCCTTGACGTTTCTACTAAAGAGATGGATTTCGTATTAGAATGTTCTTGTCCTAACCATTACTCATATATTTTAAAATTAATGGAAATATTTTGCACTTATGTATGCGACACTCTTAAGATCTTGTCTTCATCATGAGATGAGTGGGAAGAAGGATTCTCAACAATAGCGAGAGTATCATCAGTAGGCATGTTTGTTTCATCAAGATTCCTAGGAACATAGAGGACTTGGGATCAAAAGAGCACATAAGTCTAGGAATTATCCTAACCAGGATGCTATAGGTAGGACCAAATGTGATAACACTTATACACAAGGAAAAAAAATGAGTGTCTAACAAATGAAAATAATTTTTTTGAAAGAAATATGCAAACACTCATCAAGTTTATGCATCGTAAATGTAAATTAAACATATAGGAAGCATAATTGTACATGAAACCTATTAAAGAGTGCATGTAACCATCAAATAAAAAATTGGAAATGATATAAGTCAGGTTCACCAAAATGTACAATAAGAAAAAGAGGAGAGGGGGCCAATGCATCCAGAGGATATTAGATTGTCATCATTTTCCTAATGTGAAATCAAATGAAAGATGACACACTAGGCTCAAGGTATGACCTAAGCACCAAGTAGGTCAATGATTGTTTGCAATAATGTATTAGAATAAGTTGGATTAAATGGAAAATAATTGGATGATGCAAGATAGAAGGCTAAGTAAGAAAATATGATAAGTTTCAACAAACATAGACTAACATAAAGTATACAGTAACCTACAGGCACCCGATACAACAAGTGGATGATGATATTAACCTACGATTTTAGTTTGGAGTTGATTTACAAGGAAGAGGATGCCCATGTTGTCCTATTCTTGGGAAGAGGTTGCAAAAATCATCATGTTCCTTGTACTTTTAGCCAATTTTAGTTATAGTCTTTTCATCATATTCAACAATTTTTGAATTAAGTCTCGACATGTTTGCCACATGTTCCTACACACAAAAAATGGGGAAAATGTTAGGTTGAAGGGGTTTTCCTTGGTCAAACCTCAGTTGAGGAATCAACCTTGAAGTAGAAATAAAATTACATAAATGTAAATGCAAATATTAGATATACCTTATAAATGTATATATCTTCATAAACTGATATTGAGATTGTAATGTATTTGAAGATGCTTGCTTGAATGTAGTTGTATGTTGACTTTGAATCTTAGAATATGAAGTAGAATCAAGGATGCCTTTCACAAATGCATGGATCCATGAATACTCGTCAAATATCTTCAACAATGTTGTCATATTTGATAGACTCTTGCCTTGAAGAAAGGATGGAAGAATGCATGTAGATGGACAAATGATCTTCTTGCTTGGTTGAGAACTCTTGTACTTGTCCATCATGGGAGAGAAGCTAGCTACAATGGAGAAGATTTCCTTACAAAATGCCTTGGATTCTTGAAAACTTGATCTTGAATTCTTGGATGCAAAATTGTAGGAGAGCAATTGAAATCTTGATCTTGATTCCTGCCAAAATGAGGAGAGATAGGCCACTTGTATGCCTCTCACAATATTTTGGGATTAAAAATTTGAAGGAGACCGACAAAGATAGAAAAATCCTACTAATACCTACTATACCATACCCTGATTCAAATTTGGGGCCAAACATCATGGAAAAGGATGCCTAAAAGAGGCCCAAATTTGAATTGGCCAAAAATGTAGGAGGTAGGTTGTTGGATCAAGCATAACATACATGAAATCCCAAAAGCACTAAAATGAGGCCTAATTGAACATCTAATTGTAAATGATTACAATTTAGGATGATACACCGCTAAACCAAAATTTAATCTTGTGCCCAAAGTTGCATTCATTTTTTTCCAAAACCTTGATGTGAAGTGGATATCTCGATCCAATATGATCATATCAGGAACCCCCTATAGACAAATGATCTCTTAAGAAAACTTCTTAACTATGGCCAATGATCCATCTTCAAGATTCCCTAGAATGAAATGCACCACCTTGGTCAACTTATCCACTACCACTAAGATAATGTCATGTCTATTCTTGGACATTGTTAACCCTTGAATGAAGTTCATGCTAATCTCCCACAACTTGTAATTGTTGTACTCACAAGAATATTAAGAGGGGTGTTGGGTTAAACTTAACTCCCTTTTAAGCCACACATTTCATAGATCAATAGAGATGAAACCTAGAGCAAAACATTCATCACAAATGCACAAGGGAACACCATATTTACATGGAAAACCCAACAAGGGAAAAAAAATGATGAAAGATCTTGCAAATAAAACATGATTACAGATTAAGTAATATGGGATACAACTAAAGGAAGTTGCAACTCCCTAAAACACAATTCTTTTGGCTAAAATCAAAAGATGTTCACTACTCCTTGAGAATAATGACACTTATAGAAGGAGGCTACAACCTTAGAATAATATGAAAATTTGTTAAGCTTCCACTGCAACACATCCACACCATCAACTTCCTTTGGTTCACTGCCTCTAGCACACTTCCAAACTTATTTGAATGTGGAAACCTTCAACTCATTGTTTCTAATATGCATTAAGCATTTATTTATACACTTCTCAACCACACATCTTTGCAACTAATGTGATCTTTGAGAGCTTGGGTATTAGATATATTCAAATGGTGTTTTAGACAATTTGTTGGCATATATAGATCCTCACCAGTTTGAAAAAGTGGGGCACTTTTCAACTTTCTATAGAGGCATAATAATTTATGTTGATTCATTATAACTTTATTAAATGTTCTACTTGTTGGACATTTTTTTGTCTATTGCTAACCAACACTACTATTCCTCTATTATCTTATACTTGATGTCATTTGTATTATTGTTTTCTATCTTTTGTAGCCTTTGTCAAAGGTTTGTAACCTATTTTTTACAATAAGTTTATTTCTATTCTAAAAAACTACAAAATAAGAGCTATTTTGTGTGTCAATAAATTCAAAGAGGAAAAAAATAAATCATTAAGAAACAACACACAAGTTAGAGAAGGATGGAAAGGAAGCTGGTTTTTTTCCTTCGGCTAGTGAAACTGGAGAGGAGACCTCTTTAAGAGGGGAGGATGGGAAGGATGAGAAGGTCATGCAGGAGAAAAACAATAATAAAGAGGAATCTAGAACCTTTTAGAGGGATGACCTTCCGATTAAGGAGAAGATCAATATGGACAAACAGGAGGAGAATAGGGACTGGAAGAAGGAAATGCAGGAAATGGAAATCCATATCCAAGATATGGAAAAAACTATGAATAACATGAATACTAAAATGGGTATTATGGAGAATAAGTTTTTGGATAAGGTCAAAAATAAAGATACTAAGGATGATGGTACTGCTGAGATGAATAAGAAGGTTAAAGATAAGATGAAATATTTAGAGACTAAAATCAATAACAATGACATCATGATAAGAGGTGTCCTAAATCATAGCAATGAGGGTCTGAAGGTGGCCATTAAGAATCTGAAGGTGTTGCAAAATTACCTGGAAAGGAATATGTTGGAGAAAACTACTATCACTATTGAGGAGGATGCTGGAAATACAGGGCCGGGGACGAGAACTAGAGGTCGCATCCAGAGAAAGGTCCCAAAAAAATCTACTGAGTTGAAGGAAATGTAGGATACTTTCCAAAAGATGGAAGATCTCCAGAAGATGGCTGAGGAAATGATAAAAGATAAATAGTTTGCTCGGGCTGGTAGATGTTTTGCTGTTAGTCTGTTTGTCTGTTGTAGATTTTTTTCCAGCTGTTAGACTGTTGTTCGCTGCTATGGGTTTCCAGTAGCTGTTTCATTTTGTTGACTTTTTTGCTCTATACTTTGTTATTTTAAACTCTGGTTTCGGGTCCATGTAAAACTTGTTTTTACCTTATTCAAAAACACACAAGTTAGAGAAAATAGTTACTATGTTTGAATGATAAATTGAAGGATAACAATGGAAATAAATGCTTTAGGATAGTTGTCTAGTAGTCCATCATATAGTAGCATAAGCCCAAAGGGATTGTAGTGAATGACCATTTTTTGCGTCCATCTACATTCTATTTTGTGGTATTCTTTAGTCGATAACTCAAAGTTGATGAGCTACTACATATGTTGTTTGGAAAACTACTATTTTTGTTTACAAGAACATCGTAGTACCAAAATTTGATAAAAAATAGTATATCTATCCCTACATTAATTACTTTTGTATTAGGAGCTTTTGGCATATATCTTGCTTTCAAATACTATGTCAAAATTGCAATCATGAATCTATACATCTAACATTCGTGGTCAAGGTGGGCACCATTTTCTTATTAGTACTTGCCAGTAGGCTAAGTACTATTGTATCACTTTTTGAGTTTTCGATGTTAACTAGTGATTAAATGAACTCTTTTACACAAATGAAAATAAATTCTTTTTTACATTTCATTATAAGTTTTTTCATTTGTAAAATATAGATGCAAATTATTTAACTTTATAATATCTAGAAATTAATTTTTGATCATCTCATTGGATGAATGCATTTGAGGTCTTATTACACAGAGTGAACCAATTAAAATTTACCACGTTTGTTATTTATTGTCCTTCCATATTGCATAGTTTTGGGGATTGGAAATAATTTTTATTTTTATCTTTAATTAGGATTTCATTAATATTTTTCTTTTTTATATTAATTGTATATTAAAAATTTTAAATTATATTACATTAATTTATTTTAGTATATAAAGTTTATTTGTTTTTATCCTATATATATATATATATATATATATATATATATATATATATATATATATATATATATATATATATATATATATATATATATATATATATATATATATATATATATATATATATATATAATATAAAAATAAATATAATAATTAATTTATTATTCAAATATTTTATATTTTAAATTATTATATAAAAAATGATCTTTGATCAATTTTATATTTAACTTCATCTATCAAATCGTATGGTGAAGTGTTTATACATCACCTATTGAACTCTGTATTTTTATTTTTAATATAATATTTTATGTATTTATTAATATATGTTTAATAAAAATAAAGATAGAGTAAAAAAAAATGTATCTTATCTTAAGGGAATAATTGAATTGTCAATGCTTATCAAAATAAAAATGAAAGTTTAATTTCCTCTAAAATTATTAAAAAATTTCATTTGTATTTTTTATTGAAATATTAGGCACATGTATGCTTGGAAACTATGATAAATAGACTAGATATACAATAAATGCTCATTCAATTATTAAAAAAATTTATGTGAGTGTGCATGTATGTGTGTTTGTGTTCTTTCTCTTATTTTCTTATTTAAGATTATATATTTATATGAATTGTACCAATGCATCACCATGGTTTTACCTATGGTTGTGAAAGAGAGAATTTACATTTGGATGAGGATTTAAAAGTTATGCTGGTATAAGATTATATAGGGTATGGGAATACTTGAACCATAAAAACCTATTTAAAAACTTAATCTAAATAACATTGAAGTGAATGTATGGAAGTAATTAATTAAACTTATAAGTGTGTAATTGTTGTTAATTATTTTAAATGTTAATTAATAACTTCTTTCTCATTATTTAGAAATTAAGGACATGTTAAATGGAGCCTAACCAAATCCTTATTAGGGAAAGTCTATTGATTTTATCTATGTTCAATAAGACCTTAATCTAATACATGTTAGAATTCTTTATATATCAATTATGAGTATTAATATATTTGTGGGATGAAGATAAGTATTGTATAAGTTTAGAGATAATAGTAGATAGTGG
The DNA here is from genome assembly GCA_027943335.1 of Chamaecyparis obtusa. Lineage (NCBI taxonomy): Eukaryota > Viridiplantae > Streptophyta > Pinopsida > Cupressales > Cupressaceae > Chamaecyparis > Chamaecyparis obtusa. The sequence continues at coordinate 669,741 of BSBK01002307.1, read as the reverse complement.
ATCTTAGATACTCTTTTGATGGTGAGCTACAAAACAACTAAAAATTTGGTCAGCAATATAACTTTGGAGATGGAATTTGCACTTAGGTTTTCTCTTTTATAGCAATTATATCAACTAATGTTAATAAACTTAGATTTTGGAAATAGTTGAAACTCGAAAACTTCAATTTCATACATCTGCTCTGTAAATCAACTTAAGAAGATATAAATTTCACAATCTTTTATTTCTACTACTTTTCCATTTAAAAGCCTGCAAAAATATATGCTAATTATTTAGTTGAAATTTTTTAAAATTATATACTAATATAATTAAAACTATAACTAAAGGCAAGTACTTAGCCACTACGTGGCACTTATTTTTTATAAAGATACATCCATTTCCTTTGGAGTGCTTGTGATAACTAAGTTTGATGTAGGGCTAACATATTCCCTCCATTTCACAAATAAATGACATCATGTGGTCAATCAAGCATAATTCCAATTTTTCATGAACTTTGATTTTGTTATTTTTTGGGTGGTCTACTTGAATATTCTCTTCCTTCTTCCTTAGGGCACTAGATTATGTGAGGAGGGGAATACTCCCTTAGTATGTGTTGCGTGATCTTTTTTATCATTATTATCCTCAATCAAGACCTTGAAAATATCACTTGACTTGTGCAATTGAAATTTTTAACATAATGCTTAATTTAATTACATATATGTCATTCTTAAATTTGGAATAATACTTTAGCCAATATAATATTATAATACATATAAATTTACCTTTAATTCCCTATCACATACCTCTTGAACCTCCTATAGATACAACCACAAGTTTAAGTTGATTGAACCAATCTAACCAACATATCATTCTTTTCTTATAATACATTATATCTAAATTTCCCTGGATAGCTTCATGCTGAAAATTTGGATATTTTATCATGTGGACGTGTGTTACTGAACAAATAATTTGGACATGTGGCAGTGAACAAATAAATGATATCATGTGATCAATAAAGCATAATCCTGATTTTTCATGAACTTTGATTTTATTATTTTTTAGTGCTTGACTGGCTTCCTTCTTCATTAGGACACCAAATTATGTGAGGAGTGGAATACTCCCTTAGTATGTGTTGTTTGAGCTTTTTGATCATTATTATATTCAATCGAGACCTTGGAAATATCACTCGACTTGTGCAATTGAAATGTTTAACATAATACTTAATTTATTTACATATATGTCATTCTTATATTTGAAATAATACTTTATCTAATATAATATTAAAATACATATAAATTTACCTTTAATTCCCTATTACATATCTCTTAAACCTCACATATATACAAATACAAGTTTAAATTGATTGAACCAATCTAACCAACATATCATTCTTTTCTTATAATATTAATATATCTAAATTTTCCCATAAAGCTTCATGCCAAAAATTTGGATATTTTATCATGTGGACGCGTGTAGTGAACAAATAAATAATATCATGTGATCAATCAAGCATAATCTTGATTTTTCATGAACTTTGATTTTTTATTTTTTTTAGTGGTCTACTCGATTCTTTCTTACTTCTTCCTTAGGGCACTAGATTATGCGAGGAGTGGAATACAACCTTAGTATGTGTTGCTTGAGCTTTTTGATCATTATTATATTCAATCCAGACCTTGGAAATATCACTTGACTTGTACAATTGAAATTTAACATAATGTTTAATTTATTTACATATATGTCATTCTTGTATTTGAAATAATGCTTTATCCAATATAATATTAAAATACATATAAATTTATCTTTAATTCCCTATCACATACCTCTCGAACCTCCTATAGATACAAATACAAGTTTAAATTGATTGAACCAATCTAACCAACATATCATTATTTTATATTTTATCATGTGGACGCGTGGATTCTTTTCTTCTCTTCCTTCTTCCTTAAGGCACAAGATTATGCGAGGAGTGGAATACTCCTTTAGTGTGTGTTGTTTGAGCTTTTTTATCATTATTAAATTCAATCTAGACCTTAAAAATATCACTTGACTTGTACAATTAATTTTTTTAGCATAATGCTTAATTTTATTTACATATAAGTCATTTTTATATTTGAAATAATGCTTCATCATATATAATATTAAAATACATATAAATTTAACTTTAATTCCCTATCACATACCTCTTGAACCTCCAATAGAAACAAATACAAATTTAAATTGATTGAACCAATCTAACCAACATATCATTCTTTTCTTATAATACTAATATATCTAATTTTTTTCACAAGCTCATGCCAAAAATTTGGATATTTTATCCAAATTTATTTAATTAAAAAAAACTTCATTCCAAATTTATTCAATAAAAAAAAAAAAATCATGCCCATTGGATATTTTCTCTATTGGTTGAAAGTCAAATTACATGTCTTGGCCCCTAGATTAAGGCCATACATTGTAGCCTCCTCACAGATAGGACGCGTGGCAGTGAACTAGTGGAATATTTGCCCTTATTGAGCAAGAATTTCCGTACTTGAATGCCCAAAATTTTTATCCGTTACTATCACCCACTTAAATATCTCCGCTCCTCTGTCAAGATCCAACGACTCCTACGTCAAACACTACACGTGGCAAGCCTGCAACCGTTTGCCGGTCTGATTAACTCAAATGATTTTTCACGATGTTAACGCTGGTCGGTGGAGTTATCCGGTGTAGGTATTAACGGCAACTGCATTGCCGGGAAATTTAGCCGGCGGTTGGTACAACAGACCGTTAACCAGGGTGCTTAAGCAGGGTAGAGTTAAATTAAAATAAAGTATAGATGATTGGAGTTAGGGTTATATATACAGGCAGAGGCCCCGGCATTCGGAGTAAGTAGTTGTGAATGACATTGGATAGGGACATCACTGAAGAATGTATGAATTCATAAGGCAATTGCTTGCAGCAACTCTTTCATTGAGGTGAGAGATTTTCACTAAATTTTCAGGGTTTCTATTTAAACGCGTTTCTTCAATCTGAGGGTTTGTTTTGGATGCTGTAATGGTGAGGGAGGATGAGAGGTTTGGTTTGTGAATCTGGAGAATCAATGAGGGATTGAGTGTTATGAGTGGTAATATGTGAGATTCGTTTATCGTTTCCAAGCTTTTTTTAGAGATTGGTTTTCAATTTTGGTCTATTTGTGTTTTTTTGGCTAGAGCTTAGGGTTGGCTGTGTCATGAACTGATTTAGCTGTGTGCTATGGTTTTAGGTACCCTTTGAATATAGAGCTTGTGGGTCGATCTCAAAACTAAAGTTGGAGAGTGTTTCTAGAATTTAGCCATTTCGGGAGGGCTCATAGGGCGTGTTGATCTTCAGGCCGCGGAAATTGTCGGATCTGGTTGAAATTTTAATTGTAGGGGTAAAGTTGTCGGAGATTTTGTTCTTTTCTCCTCTCCCTGGTTCTGTTTATAGTTTTCATTTGTTTACCTTCTTGTTTCAAAATACATCGAAAAAATTGAAGTTTTTATTATTTTTTAGGACCTGTCTGATTTTTAGTTGGCTTCAGAGGGGTGCTATTTTTATTGCTCATCCCCTTGCCAATCTGTAGACTAGTTTAGAATCTGTAAAGACTTAGGACCCATTTATTTTTTAGGGGTAATCGTTTTCTAGATTAAGGTGTTGTTTGGGTGGGAAAACTAGGCATTTGGCACAATTTTAGGGGGCCTTTGAAAGATCTTTTTCTGGGGATAGAGGGATCCGATCTTGGTAATAGGCAGTTCATTTTGTTGAACAGAAAGGTGCCATTCCTGGTTTTTTGAAGGAGAGCTTTGTCTGAATGGGGACTGCCATCTTGCCTGCTCAAGATTATCTTGTTTCTTACAAGGCAAATCAAAACAGGCATTCATCGGGTAGAGTTTTTCATCAATCCAATTTGCTGCAGTCGGGGCATGAAGCTGTTCGTGCCAGTAGAAGCTTGAGAGGGAGAAGTCCTGATTTTGACAGGAGGACTGATCCCCAAGTACCGCCGAGGTTCAACGATTTTGAAAGGAGACGATGGAATCCTCAAAGTGACTTTGCCTTTGCATCGTCTGAAGCAGTTTCATCTGGGAGTTTACCAAATAGTGCATGGCAGTCACAGAATTTCAGATCCAACGAGAGGCTCCTTAGGCCTATGAGCACGCCTCCAGAGCTGCATGTGGGTGGATCGGGACATTATGGCAAGTCGCTGTCCATTTTATATGCACAACAATCATATCTTCAGCAATCATTATCATCAAGACAATATTTTGAGGATGCCAAGCATTCTGTTTACACTCATGAAGCCAAGGGAAGGAGATTCAACCAGCAGAACAAGCATATTGTAATGGAAAAAGTTACTATATTGAAACGTGGAGAAACCTTTAAGGTCAAGGAGACTGATAAGAAGAGTCAGATTAGAGAGAAGTTGCCCCTCACTGAAAATAATGTAGAAGCCAGGATGTTAAATCCAAAGAAAAATAAGTCCGTGTGGGCATCACGGACCGTTTCAAGTACACCTGGAGATGTTACCCAGAAAACAAATCAAGCTGCCAGGCCTGCAAAGCCAAAGGTTGTGGACGATAGTGCAATTGTAACATCAACTGAGCGTTTGGGGCCAGATCCCAGTGTTCTTCCGAAGGAAGGATCCGGAATCTTGCAGTCTATCACGGCAGCAATGAAGTCAACAGATATAACAACAGTGAATGGAAATCAAGGAACATTGAAGGATTCTGCTATGTCAGATGGCACGGACCCCCTTCTAGCCGAGAGTCCTCCTTCTGATAGTGACTATCTCAGTGGCTCTTCTCCGGTTTTTGAGATGGAGAAATGGGCCGGTCCAGCATATTCTAATAGCCCACCTCCAAGTAGCTTGCCATTACCTAAGTTCTCCATGCAGCAGATGAGGTCTATTGCAACTGATCTGATTGATGCCAGTGAGGCTGGCAAGAATGTTAACCAAGATTTACAAACCCACAAGAAAGTACAGTGCAGCAATGGTTCTTCCATTCAGTTTGGATTTGACATCTCCGCGACACAAGATCTGAGACGTTTGCTGGGTCTTAATTGAAAAAGTAGGTTTCATTTTGTGGTAGTGTAGAGCTCTCAAAGTTCATACGTGAAGTATTTAGAGGTGGTATTTCCTTTTGTATTTTCTATAAGGCACAGATGTAGTTGTTGCAGGATTTTCTCACAACTTGAACCTCCCTTTTTTTTATCATGGGAGAGTGTAAAATGGCCCGATATGTTTGGGGGCTTTTAAGGAGTTGTGTTTCCTGTATTTGTAATAAGATATGTTGTAGTGCAGTGACTGCTTGTATATAGATTTAGAATAGTCGTGTAATAAATGAAGTGGTCGTAGGGTATGAAATAGAAGGGAGCATGTCAAGTGAGGAGGCATCTATCAGGGATGCGGTGTTTGATGGACCACGGTGGCAGTTAGTTGATACTTCAGAGTTCATCTGCAGATAGTTGGCGATGAATGGATTTCATGGTTAGGAAGGATATAGAATAAACAAGGGAGCTGTAGATTGTGAATGATGGGAACATTTGGAGAATGGAGCGAACCATCAATCTCAATTTAAAATGTAATCCTTTGATATGCTTGGAGGAGAAAAGAGGGATCTCAAAATCTCTTGATGCTTTACAGTTTTAATTGCTTGGGAGAGATTCTTAAAGCTTCCATTGATTACTTCAGATATATGTTTGTTGTGTCTGTTGGTTGAACGAGAGTTGCAGAAGATTGAAAATGGCAAGGATAATTGAAAAACTAGGCTGAGTTACTTTACCCGCAAGAGTGGTGACACTTTTGAAAGAAAGGGTTGTTACAAATCATGTTTCTGATCTTATTCCCCATATCAAATTTTATTTTATGGATATGTTAATGACTTCATCGAATCTGGAGCCTTTCAAACCAATTTGAACATAATTGTGAACCCATGGATGGATGGTGGTACTGACCCAAACTTGGTTTTTGTTTGGCTTATATGATGTGCCTTCAGAAGTTCCTGAATTTACTGAAATAAGGTTGCAACTCCATGTAAAAGTGATTCTACCATGGGAATTGAATTGCAGGTAGTGTCAGTAGCGTTGAGAGATGAAGGTATACTAGAATTTATTTGTATATAAGCTTTTAAGGCTTATTTGTTTGTGTAATCTTTTGTGTTATAAATAAAATTATGCAAGCAATGATTCAAGCAACAATGTGTTGCGGCACATTCTGTATTTTTGTTTGTTAACCGGGGTAAAATTTGAATTGGGACTTGAACTGTATTGGTTAGGCCTTTCTGTTATTTACATTTACTGTTGAGATGATACAACTCTTAATTTCCGTAATTCTTTCACTGCATTCAAATTTATACGTTTGCCTGATTTTCATTGAATTACAGTTACTCTTGAAATGATATCGACAGAGGTGGAATCCACTTGCAGGAGTGAACTGAGTGACTTAGGAAGTTTAGATTGTTGAAATATTATTGTAGGTAAGATCAGTGTTTCGATTGTTAAAAATAACGTGGCATTTGGTATAATGTTAAAGTCCATGTTGTTGTAGGCATCTAGATAGTGCTGAGTTTAAAATGTTTTGGATTGCACTCAATAATCCACCATCAGGAAGAGAAAAAGTGAAGAAATGGATTGCAGACAAGGACCTATAAGAAGAGTTAGTTTCTGTGTCTTTAAACCTTACATAAATGTTGCCTTGCTATAGTGGAAAGTAGAAAACCTGAGGTCCTTGCTATAGTGCTTTGCAAGTAGATAACTTGTGTGCAAAATGGAGGAGGATTGCTCTGGTATAGTGGATGAGATTGTTGGAACTTGGAAATATGGTAGATATGTTTAGCATTTCTATGTTTTATAGAAAACTTGAGACCGTTGCAGACAAGAAATGGATTGCAGACAAGGACCTATAAGAAGAGTTAGTTTCTGTGTCTTTAAACCTTACATCAATGTTGCCTTGGAATGGTGGAAAGTAGAAAACCTGAGGTCCTTGCTATAGTGCTTTGCAAGTAGATAACTTGTGTGCAAAATGGAGGAGGATTGCTCTGGTATAGTGGATGAGATTGTTGGAACTTGGAAATATGGTAGATATGTTTAGCATTTCTATGTTTTATAGAAAACTTGAGACCGTTGCAATAGTGCATACAAATATAGCATTTCTATGTTTTATGTTTTATACCTCACATCATTGTTGCCTTGGAACAGTGGAGGGTATGGAACACAAAGACCTATAGTTTCTGTGTCTTTAAACCTTAAATTGATGTTGCCTTGGAATGGTGGGAAGTAGAAAACTTTACTATAGGCATTTCAAGTAGATAACTTTACTCTGAGTGTATGCAAAATGGAGGAGGATTGCTCTGGTAGAGTGGATGAGATTGTTGGAACTTGGAAATATGGTAGATATGTTTAGCATATCTATGTTTTCTAGAAAACTTGAGACCGTTGCAATAGTGCATACAAGTATAGCATTTCTATGTTTTATGTTTTATAACCCACATCATTGTTGCCTTGGAACAGTGGAGGGTATGGAACACAAAGACCTATAGTTTCTGTGTCTTTAAACCTTACATCGATGTTGCCTTGGAATGGTGGGAAGTAGAAAACCTGAGGTCCTTGCTATAGTGCATTTCAAGTAGATAACTTTACTCTCAGTGTATGCAAAATGGAGGAGGATTGCTCTGGTAGAGTGGATGAGATTGTTGGAACTTGGAAATATGGTAGATATGTTTAGCATATATATGTTTTCCAGAAAACTTGAGACCGTTGCAATAGTGCATTCAAGTATAGCATTTCTATGTTTTATATTTTATAACCCGCATCATTGTTGCCTTGGAACAGTGGAGGGTATGGAACACAAAGACCTATAGTTTCTGTGTCTTTAAACCTTACATCGATGTTACCTTGGAATGGTGGGAAGTAGAAAATCTGAGGTCCTTGCTATAGTGCATTTCAAGTAGATAACTTTACTCTGAGTGTATGCAAAATGGAGGAGGATTGCTCTGATATAGTGGATGAGATTGTTGGAAATATGGTATAGATATGTTTAGCATTTCTATGTGCCTTGGAATGGTGAGAAGTAGAAAACTTGAGGTCCTTGCTATAGTGCTTTGCAAGTAGATAACTTTACTGAGTGTGTGCAAAATGGAGGAGGTTTGCTCTGGTAGAGTGGATGAGATTGTTGGAACTTGGAAATATGGTAGATATGTTTAGCATTTCTATGTTTTATAGAAAACTTGAGACCGTTGCAATAGTGCAGGGTATCGAAACACAAAGACCTATATCATTGTTGCCTTGGAACAGTGGAGGGTATGGAACACAAAGACCTATAGTTTCTGTGTCTTTAAACCTTACATCAATGTTGCCTTGGAATGGTGGGAAGTAGAAAACCTGGGGTCCTTGCTATAGTGCATTTCAAGTAGATAACTTTACTCTGAGTGTGTGCAAAATGGAGGAGGATTGCTCTGATAGAGTGGATGAGATTGTTGGAAATATGGTAGATATGTTTAGCATTTCTATGTGCCTTGGAATGGTGGGAAGTATAAAACCTGAGGTCCTTGCTATAGTGCTTTGCAAGTAGATAACTTTACTCCGAGTGTGTGCAAAATGGAGGAGGATTGCTCTGGTAGAGTGGATGAGATTGTTGGAACTTGGAAATATGGTAGATATGTTTAGCATTTCTATGTTTTATAGAAAACTTGAGACCGTTGCAATAGTGCATTGCAAGTAGATAACAAGTATAGCATTTCTATGTTTTATGTTTTGTACCCCACATCATTGTTGCCTTGGAACAGAGGAGGGTATGGAACACAAAGACCTATAGTTTCTGTGTCTTTAAACCTTACATCAATGTTGCCTTGGAATGGTGGGAAGTAGAAAACCTGAGGTCCTTGCTATAGTGCATTTCAAGTAGATAACTTTACTCTGAGTGTGTGCAAAATGGAGGAGGATTGCTCTGATATAGTGGATGAGATTGTTGGAAATATGGTAGATATGTTTAGCATTTCTATGTGCCTTGGAATGGTGGGAAGTAGAAAACCTGAGGTCCTTGCTATAGTACATTTCAAGTAATAACTTTACTCTTGAGTGTGTGCAGAATGGAGGAGGATTGCTCTGATAGATTGGATGAGATTGTTGTAAAATATGGTAGATATGTTTAGCATTTCTATGTTTTACAGAAAACCTGAGACCTTTGCAATAGTGCATTGCAAGTAGATAACAAGTATAGCATTTCTATGTTTCATGTTTTATACCCCACATCATTGTTGCCTTGGAACAGTGGAAAATAGAAACCCAGAGACGTTTGCAATAACGCATTGCAACCTTTGCAATAACGCACTGCAAGTAAATAACAAGTGTAACATTTCTATATTTTACACCCCACATCATTGTTGCCTTGGAACAGTGGAAAATAGAAACTGAGACCTTTGCAATAGTGCATTGCAAGTAGATGACTAATGCCTTGACCGAAGTGTGCAAAATGAAGATTGAAGGACTCTCTAAGATGGATGAGAATTGTTGGATCATGGTACTCTACTCTGCAATTAGCAATTTTTTTGATCTGTTGTGTGAATTTCTTGCCTCAATTTTCTTATTCTTAAAAATTCAATTTATTAATATTTCTTTAATCATTATTTTTTTCTTATCTATTAAAATTGTGGGATGTGGGACCTTTTTCCCATGTATAGCATAGATGCCAGAAAAAGAATGCTTCAAACCAGGGCTCTAGAAAGATAGAGAGAAAAACACGAGGAAACATCTACGTAAAACTCTTTTATCCCTACAGTAGATCATCTCAAATACTCCAAAACTCTCGAGAACAAATATTCTTTTTCTTTTGCTTCTCCTTGCTCCTAGTAAGGAGCACTTCCATTGTCCTTTGAGTGTCATCATCTATTGAATCCAGTGCTACCAACCTCGGCATTTCTGCTCCAAATTTCCTAGCCCTGTGCTGGCCTTGCAACTCTTGGCAATGTTTGGCTTTGGAGCTAGGGAATTGTTTTCCTCAGGCAGCGCAGGGGAGATTCTCCTTGTGTAACCAACCCTATATCTGCCTCAGCATTAACCTTCAGGATCTGCTTTTTGCAAAAAGAGCTGCAAGTGTTAGGTGGCATAGCAGCATTCCTGTAGTGGCGAAAGTCCTGCTTATCATGCACCACTGTATCGAAAGGGGGCCAGTGTGGAGAACAGCGAGCCTGGCTATAGGAGTCATCTTGCTCATGAAGGCACAGGCAAAAGGGTCATCATTTATTGAATCCAATGCTTCCAAGCTCAACATTACTGCCTTTGATTTCCTACCTCTACCTCTGCGCTTGACACTCTCTTGGGAATGTTTGGCCTAGGAGCTAGGGAATTGTTTTCCTGAGATTTTTCTCTTCTCTTTATTGAAAACCTTGATTCAAAAAGATATACACAGCTAATTTAGAAGCCTTCAAGCACGACTTCATATCTGCTGCAGCATTAAACCTTCAGGATATGCCCTAGTAGTGTTTGCAGCTGGAGACAAGTGAACAGACTTGCCTTTCCATTATAAACCTGATGCCTCCCTACGATTTGCAAATGCATTGCTGCTTTGCCGCCTCCAATCCATCACCGGGTGCAAGGCCTTGCTCCCAGCTCTTTCTCGCTCCCTGTGCTGCTCACGCCCCTTTGCTTCATTCTTCGACTGCTCCAGTTCTCACATTGCCCTCACTTTTTTAATCATTATATTATTTACTATTATTTTTTAATTCTTATTTTCTTATTGATAAAATTTTAACTAAAAAGGTTTTAGTATGCCTTAGTAAAACATCTCCTATTCTCTTCCTTCGCTTCTGAATTCGATTGTGTGATTGTTTTTTTTGCTTCACAGAAGCAAAAGCAGATCATTTCATGGAAATCTACTTACTCTTATATCCATTTCTTTTTCATATGCAGACGAATGTAATGGTATTCTTGAATTGTAAAATTGACTATAAATTGACCTGAAGCAATGTTCGGTTACATTTTAAAGGATTTTTCTCTCCATTAGCATTTACTTATCTTTAGGTGAATTGATGTGTATCCAGATTGACACCCATCCCATGCTCATAATGAGGATGGCACTGAACTTTAGAGCGGACAAATGGTAGTAAATGAAACAAGATATGGTTTTTGTTATTAATACTTTCAGAACCTCTGAAATGAGCTTTCTATTACACATAAAAGCAATCGAACAAGGATGTAACTTGTGTACATAAAAGTGGTTTAGAGAGACAATGTAAAACGAGGATGAACTTGCGTACGTAAAGCTTCTAAGCTTGTCTGCTGTATGTGATCGCATGTGCTACGAATAAAAAGGGAAAAATAATGAAATAAACTAATCGCATGTGCTATGAACAAAAAGGGAAAAATAATGAAATAAACTAAATGAATGTAAACAGATTTTCCCAATAAACTTTTTGGTTTTGATTGTGTAAACTAAATGGAAATATGTCATTTTGTTTGCTCATTTTCTAAATTATATTGTATATGAATTTTTTTATCATTAAATATTTCGAATCACACTCTGATTTATCACGAGGATGACAAGAATTGATTTAGAAGGGAAATCGGATTCAAAAATTTGAACTTCTACCTATATTCGAAGTGGCTTGAACCATACATTTGCTCTTGAAAAGTGTGCCAATATTACAATAAATTTACTTTTATCAACCATTTCCAAGGGACTGTACATTCCCTTCTGAGCAATCTGTAGAATGGTGCAGGGATAGTGACTTATGGTTTGAATTTTTTTCCATTTAGTATGTTGTGCACAAATCTATATGGTGAAAGGAAGCAGAAGGTTGGACTATGCTTCTTAAGCAAATTGTTGTAGGAAGAAAATGTATAAAAATGAAATGATATTATTGTAAGTATGATCTTTGATGTTAGTATATTCTGTACATATATATGTGAAAGGAAGTAAATGTATGGAATATGCTTTTTATACTAATTTATGAGGAAAAACATCCATACAAATTAAATGATCATTTTACAATACATACAAAGGAGGAACTAAACATTCTATTATATGCATGAACCTTTATTTTTCGGTAGAATCTGTACACTCCCATGAAAATCATTTAAATTTATGGAGTATTACACTAATTTATGAGGAAAATTATGTATAAAAATTATATGATTATATTATAAGAAATATGAAACAGCAATTAAACATTCTATTACCCAATGATATAAGTAAAGAAACCTTTGTTTGGGAGAATTCATACATTTCAATAAAAATCAATTGTATTATCAGCAATAAATATTTTGAAGTTGTTTTCATAAGGATATCACTAATTCAAAATTCTGGAGCAACTTTGACAATACTACAACTCCAAATACATCATAAAACTCCATCCTTAGCATTTAAATTAATAAAAATGATTATATATACATCATGTAAAACTCCATCTTTAGCATTTAAATTAATAAAAATGATTATATGCATAAATTGTAAGAAGTAAATCAGATGTTACGGACAATCATCATGATTTAAATTTAGGGTTAAAATTTCAATTCCCTTAAATGATTGGGTCATGTTAAAATAGTAGATATTGATAAGTAGGAGATATTTTCCACACTAAGTCAATTAGTGATATTGCTATCAAGATTCAACTCTATAGTTTTTTGAGTCAAACTCATTGACCCACGTTTCATGAGTAGTGGTTCACACGAACCCATCTCTCATGAGAATGAATGGAACACTTAGCACTCATTGGATCTAGTAGATATTGTTATGTAGTTATAATGATTAATAACTTTGTTAATATCCATTTACCAAAATTGATTTTTATTTTGGCTTAATCATCTCTTCCAAAAAATGTTCTATAATATATTATGTGTCACATATTTGGTCATTCTAGTAAAACAATATAATTACCTTATAATCATGATATTGTGTCATGATAATTTGTATATTATGTTATCATATTTGTTATTACACATCCTTCATGACAATATATTCTCCCATATGTGAAATAAGGCTCTAAGAAGGCATCAGTTTCAATGTGAGCTTGACAATAATAGATAAATATAATATTAATAATTAATTTTTGATGAGTGATATTGCAAGGTATATGACATGTTTTAACACTCACTTGTATGCCTTACTAAGGGGTTTGAAGTCATGGGCTTATCACAATATACAGACTCGTCTATGCTAATTGGCTTGGTTAATACATCTACACTATTTCACAAAGTATTTTCTATAGCATCATCTAGTCTCTTTACTACTTTATGCACAAAATGGTAGTAAAAATTCATGTGCTTCATTGTTGCTTGAAAGTTTCAAATTCTTTGTTAGAAATATGGTATTTTGATTGCCCTATAGAACATTGAAAACTCCTCAACTTTGCCTCACATCTAAACACAATCTATAAAGCCAAATGTCCTCTTTATATGTGTGAATAGTTGCCATGTACTTGAATTTTCTCTTTACAAGTGTGTGAGTTGCCAAGCACTCAAATCTTAAGAGTGATAGTGCAACCATGGTCTATTTTTGTTCATCTACCTTATAATAGTAATAATAAATTAAAAACATAACTATTAGTAGATCTTATGTTCTTGACATCTCTAAGTCAATTTGGATCAACAAATCCATGAATATTGATGGAGTGTTCGCCCTCTATAAGATTATCATAATAGCAAATAGAATATGGAAGACATTCCACAAATATCTTAAGTCCCACTCAACTACATCCCAATCTTATTTGGGATTAACCATAAATCAACTATATAAGCTTTCGCTATCTAGAACCATCTAAAATCAATGAGCTTCAATGAAAGAATGAGATGGATCCAAACAAGAGAATACTTATATACGAAGTATGTAAATATGTAAGTATGTCCGATTTGAGATTGCAACAATAAGCCCTTGTTTACATAAACAAGATGAAGATGCAAGACAACATAATATTATGACTTGAGGCATAGTAAATCACTTTAGAATGTCTTAAGTAGACTTAAGTTAGTTGTGAATAAGACCAAAGAGAAAACAATTAGGTAAATATAACATGTTCACACCAACAAAAAGTGCTAAATATTGTATAAACTAGAGTTTACATAAGAATTCATACAAGATTACTATGAAGTACTCAACTCATATCCTCTATTTCATTGGGGTGCAGATGAACATTACTACATAGATAACTTAGTCTCCATCAATAATTGGACACACAAAGGCAAGTAAATTGACACTAAGTTTATATACTTATTATGATCCAACCCAAGTCTTTTTTTTTGCTCCACTCTTTTGACCTCCAAGCCTAGGATGTACTTAGTTGCTCCCCAGTCTACCAAATTTGTGTTGAAAGTTAAAGACTTCAAATCACAAATTACTAGTTCTTATTGTAACCAAAGATTAGCATTTCGTATATGTACAATGTGATAACAACAAATTAATTATCATCCATCATGTAATAAATAACATGATATAATTTCAATCTTAGAAGTCCTAATTCTATCCCTATAAGGGTCAAACTTTTGGTAGCACATCCTAAGAAATTTCTTGAGACCATTTGAAAAGAAACTTAATCTACAAACTAACATTTCTTTACATTTCTCCACATAGCTATGGCATGAGAATTGTCCCTCCAAGTCACCATTTAAAAACATTATTGTCACATCAATTTGTCATATCTCAAAATCAAATGTAACTATTACAAATAATAAGAATGTGTAAGATGGTAGTTAACTTTCTTATTTGGCAACACCTTTACATCTTTCTTTAGGCAATAATGTCGAATTCCATGAGTCATACTTGCTCTTTAGGACTTGGAATCATTAACATCCATTGGCTTCTTCATAATTATAGGCTCATTTTTGTAGTAATTAAAATAAAAATACACCTCCAATCAAATAGAGCATACTTGTTTGATTGCTCTCTTTATCAAATGGACCTCCTCAACAATAGAGATGGATGTTCTACCTTCTTTTTGAAACTACCTTGACTACTTGAGTTCTTCCCCTCTTCAAGTCTTTGAAGAGTTTCTAATTCAACCTTATGTCTTTCACAGTAGATGAGCCATTTCTAATAAAGATATATTTCAGTAACTTGTTCTCTAAGTTTGACCTCTTCTTATTGAACACGTTTATATACTTCACAAGTGAAAAGAAAATGCTAAAAAACACTTGTTTATATCATCTTCAAATTCTTAATGATTTTGTAGTAATATGCTTCCAAAAGTGAAGTTGTTTTTCAGAATATTTGTTTTAGTGTCAAAGTTGGCCAAAAAGTGGGAACCACTTTTATGGGACCACCCGTTACATAGAAGGACCAAGCATGCTCCTTCAATAGTTGTGTAGTTCAACTCATATTTGACTAGTGTTCTACTTAGGTAGTAGATTACTCGTTCTTTTCCATTATCATCTAGTTGTGTTAGGAGAGCACCTAATGCAACAGTAGTAGCAAAGATGTATGGAATCAAAGTTTGGCCTAGAACAGGTGGGACCATCACGGGTGGGTTAGCTAGGTACTACTTGATGTTTTGGATATTTCATGGATATATGTGCTGGCATTAGTGTTTTGTCATTGATGTCAACATATTTCATTATTCTTGATAGTTTCTTGGTTTATTCAGTTGAAGTTTAGGTTCGGTATGGACAATATATTTGATATCAGTTGGTAGGAAGTTGGAGATGTGCTTTGGAATGTCTAGACTTGATATTGTTCAAGTTGCAGAGGTTTGTTGTATGATTTGAAGATGTTATGAGTGATTTATCAGAGGATAGTTTTCTGGTTACTTCTGTGGTGACAATGTTGTAATTTTTGGTTCAGTAAGGATCAATTATGCAATATCTTTGGTTGCTAACTTGGTGGTGAGTTCAAAACATAGATGTGTGCTCTCAGCTCGGATGGTTCATGGTTTGGATGTTAGCAAGCTATTCTTGTTTTGTGACAAAAGGTTGATATTCAGTGTTCCTGATGAATAGTGTAGAGACTGTTGTGAATTCTAAGACATTTTTTGTTGTTGTTGTGGTAATTCATGTTGCTTGTTGATGTTCCTAGATCGTGTTCTATTTGTGTTGTTAGATTGAATTTGGGTTGTGTGATTGAATTCATTGTTTTTCCCATGGTGTGTTGATGTTCTTTCTCAACTTGGTGAGTTAGCATGTTGCAAATATTTGAGTCGTGATCTTTGGATCGTGACATGCTTGTGGATGAAGATTTGGGTCCTAGCTATGTCTTAGCCGACATGTCTTGGATTGCATTATGCATTGTGTATTACTCTTTATAATATTTTGTAATTAGGTCCCTAACTGACTTAGTTGTAATGAGTTGATGTAATGTATTTAAAGATGAGATCATTTGTGATTGCGAAGGCATAATATGGATGTGTGTGATGTTGGATGAAGTGATAATGATTGTGCAAAGAGGTATGAGTGGAATCTAAAATGATTTTAGAATAGAGTTGTACTTCATTGGAGCTATATTGGCATGTCTGAGATGCTATCAGTCAGCTCACTTAACTAGTGGATTGTTGTCCATAGTAGATTATAGTCCATTTTTGGGGTTGTAGCCTTAGTTTTTTGGGTTGTTGCCCAAGGGTTGTTTGCCACTTTTGTATTTGAGTAGTGAGCTCTAGGTAGTGAGACTAAATGCATGTGCATTCCCCATTGTACCTTTAATAGGGTTATATGTGCTAGTACATCATCTAATGGGTTTGATCCCCACCTTGTTTTTTCCCTTAACCGAGTTTCCATGTAAAAATTATGGTGTTTTGTGTTCTTTTGAACATCTAAGGAAGTTTAGCATTGTTAAGTTTTGATTTTGACACAACTGATTCACCCCGCCGCCTCCCCCCTCCCTCTTCTCAGTTATGTGTGATGCCTTATTTCTATCAATTAGTATCATAACTAGATCCTCTTGTTGGAACAAATTACTCTTTGTGGAAAGGTAGAATGATAGTTTGAGATTTGGGAATGAAATTTTATAAGAAGGATAGTTTGAGATTTGATGGAACAAATTACCCTTTTTGGAAGGGTAGAATGATTACACATTTGAGATGCAATGGAGCAGAATATTGAGATGTTACAAAGAAATATTACAAGCCTCATGCAGATTTTTCCCTTGCTACTATTGATGAGAAAACATAATTTAGTTGTAATAGGAGAGCCAAGTAAGCCTTGTTGAGTGCCTTTTCAAATGCCGAATATACAAATGTCAAAGTTAGAAACTACGCATGAGATATGTATAGAACTTGAAGCATTACATGAAGGAGACTCCTGTGTGAAGAAAGAAAAGTTGCAAAGCCTGAAAGGAAAGCTGGAATCCTTAAGGATGGGTGAAGATGAAAACAGTCATGCTTATGCTTAGAAGGTGACTGAACTTGTTTGTGGAATCAAAAGGGCTGGTCGAACTTTGGATGAAGATGAGATAGTTTCTAAAATCTTGAGATCGTTTCCTTTTGGTTATGATAAAAAAGTTGTTGCAGTTGAAGAGATTAGGAATGTTTCCAAGGAAACAAGAGACACACTAGTTGGTAAGTTATCTGCTTTTGAAATGAATAGATTTCATGATAATCTTCTTAAGTGTGAACCTACATCTAAAGTTATCATTTCTAACGCTAAGACATTATAAATCTAGTGAAATTTATTCAAGTTCTTCTAAATTTAGATTTAGATATGCTAAGGAATGGGAAGATATTGAAGAAGAGGAAAGAAAGTTGGAAGAGATAGAAGCCTTGATTACAAAGAGAGTTCCTAAAGGTGTAGGTAAGTATGAAGGGAAGCTACCCTTGAAATATTTTTCTTTCAATAATATTGTTCATTTTTCTTCTAGATGTCCTGAGAGAGTACCGGGGCATAAGCCTAGAAAATTTTAGCCTAAATATCATAAGGAGTGTTATTTTCTAGTGAGGGTGTGATTGATGAAGAGTCTGATAAGAGTGAAGAATAGATTATCTTTATTTCTATTAGAGATGAGAACCCTACTTTCTTAAATGAAGAGAAAGCCCTAGTTGCACATGTTGAAGTAAAAGATGAATGGGTAATAGATAGGGGTTGTTCACATCATATGACTAGACATAATAACAAATTTGTGAAATTAGAAAGGTATGATAGTGTTGTCAGATTCAGTGAAAATACTCCTTGTTTTATCAAAGGGAAAGGTTTGATTACACTTGTTGGTAAGAATAATAATGATGATGTCTTATATGTTGAAGGTCTAAAACATAATATTTTGAGTGTTGGACAACTTGTAGGTAAAGGATACATGTTAGAATTCAAGGATGGAAAGTGCATAATCAAAGGAAGCTCTAGAAATGAAATTGCATCAAGTACCAAGAAAAGAGGTGATGTTTTCCATTTGAATAGTATAGAAGATAAATGTTTGATTGCTAGAATTGATGACAATTGGTTTTGGCATACGAGACTTTGTCATGTAAACTTTGATAACATTGTGAAGATAAGTACAACACATGTTGTAAGAGATATTCCTAGATTGATGAAGCTTGATAATGGTATGTGTAAGAAATTTCAATTGGGAGAGCTAACAAGACCTACTTTTAAAAGAAATATATATTCTTCAAGTGGATTGTTAGATTTGGGTGCATACAGATTTATGTAGTCCTACTAGAACTAAGAGTTATTATGGTGACAAATATTTCATATTGTTTATTGATGACTATTCAAGGATGATGTGGGTTACATTTTTAAAGGAAAAATTAAAAGCTTTTGACAAATTCAAAATCTTTAGAGCTATGGTCGAGACTAAGCCAAGATTGAAGCTAAAGTTCTTAAGATCAAACATAGGTGGAGAGTTTACTTTAGGAGAATTTAATGCTTATCGTGAAGAGAATGGAATAAGGAGACAAATTTTATCTCCCAAACCCCTTAGCAAAATGGAATTATAGAGAAAAGGAATAGAACAATTCTTAACACTACAAGATTTATGATGATGGAAGTGAATGTACCTTAGATGTATAGGAGAGAAGGAGTACTACAGTCTACACATTAAACTGATTTAGATAAAGCATGGTATCATGAAGCCCCCTTATGAACTTTGGTATGGTCATGTTCCCATAATGAAGTATGTTAGAATCTTTGGAAGTAAATCCTATATTAGAAGAGATGTTCAAATTTAGGAAATTTTGTTCCTAGATGTGATGAAGGTATCTTTCTTGGTTATTCACAAAGATAAAATCTTATAAATATTTTAACATTCGATTGAGAAAGATAGTGTAAAGTGCTAATGTGAGATTTGATGAGAATTATCATAAATAGGTCAATTCATGTAGTTATGAGTTAGATAATGAAGAAGAGAATCAGATTGTTCAAGTGCAGAATCACAATCAAAGTGGATTGATAGGACATAATGGAGAAGTTATTGATGATAAAGAAGTGGAAACTTAAGATTCTACTAAAAAATAAAATCTGAAGACTCCAAGGTATGTAAGGTTAAATCATTCAAAAAAATAGATTATTGGTGATAGAGAGCAAGGTGTCATGACTAGAGGAAAACATGCTAGAATCAGAAATAAAATTTGTTTGATTTCTCAAGTTGAACCTAAAGATGTTGATGAAGCTTGTAAAGATGAAATATGGGTTAAGAGAATGAAATAATAATTGGAACATATTGAAAAGAACAAAATATGGATATTGGTTGCTAGATCGAAAGACAAGAATGTGATTCGAACAAAGTGGGTTTTCAGAAATAAACTGAATGAAGATGGTGAAGTGGTAAGGAACAAAGCTAGATTAGTTTGCAAAGGATATTCACAAATGGAAGGTATTGATTTTGAGGAGAATTTTTCTCTTGTTGCTCGAATTGAAGCTGCTAGAATCTTCCTTGCATATGCTACTTACAAAAACTTCAAGGTATATCAGATGGATGTTAAGTCTACATTCTTGAATGGACAGTTGGAAGAGGAAGTATACATTGAGTAGCCTGATGGTTTTTCTTTTATTGATCAAAATAACATGGTGTTCCAATTGAAGAAATAATTGTATGGATTGAAATAAGCATCAAGAGCCTAGTATGCAAGGTTAGATAAATATTTATTGTAGCTTGGTTTTAGTAAAGGATCTGCTGACAGTAATTTGTATTTCAAAACTGATCATGAAGATATCTTGATTGTTGAAGCATTTGTGGATGATATCATTTTTTGTGGAAATGATAAGTTGAACAAAGATTTTTTTTATGAGATGCAAAAGGAATTTGAAATGTAAATGATAGTTGAGATGAAATTCTTTCTTGTTCTTCAAATTACTCAATTAGAAAAAAAAGGAATCTTCATATCACATTCCAAGTATGTAACGAAATTGTTAAAGAGATTTGGGATGGATGAATCCAAACCTATTGAAACCCCTATGGTTATTGATTACAAGTTAATAGAGATTGATGATTCTCCTCTTGGTAATTAGAAAAGGTATACATCAATGATTGGTGGATTTATATACTTGACTCAGACAAGAGCAAACATAATGAATAATGTTTGCATTGTTGTGACATTTCAAGAAAAATCAAAGGAATCACATGTTGCTATTGTTAAGAGGATATTCAGATACTTGAAAGAAACAGTGGAATATGTCCTATGGTAATTCTAGAAATGATGAACTTACATTATGTGTTTATATTGAGGTTGATTGGGCATGTAATGTGCATGACAAAAAAAGTACTACAGGTGGAGCATTTTTTTGGAAAACAAGTTAGTTGCTTGGTAGAGTAAGAAACAAACTTGTATATCTTAATATGTTGTTGAAGCTAAGTACTTTGTTGCTACTATGAACTGTGGTCAGGTAGTTTGGATGAGAAAATGTTGGAAGACATCAAAATAAGATTCAGTGAGCCTATTTTTATTTATTGTGACAATTCAAGTGTTATTAATATTTCAAAGAACCCTGTGTTTCATTCAAAGATAAAGCATATTTCTATAAAGTATCATTTCTTGAAGGATAAGGTGAATGAAAAGGAAGTTAGATTTGAATATGTGCCTACAAAAGATCAAATTGCAGATATTTTCATGAAGCCCTTGCCAAAGGATAGTTTGAGTATCTCCAAGCTAAGCTTGGGATGATATCCCCTCCTAATCAGAGCTATAGATGCATAGATTTGCATTGGTCCAATGCGTTAATATAAATTATTTTTCTTCTAGATTGATGCTTTTTGGGATTGCTCCTTACAAGTAGTAGTTGGTATGTTGTTAGTAAGATAAGTTTTGTTTGGCCTCTATGACTTAGTGTGTATTGTTCCTTTTTCATTGATCTCAAAGGGATAGAGATAGTCATGTGAAAAATAAAGAGAAACAAGGGAGAGATATCCCTGTGGTAATGGAGTGTCAGACTTAGGGGGAATAACTGATGTATTAAGGATTGTTTGTTGCTTTGTGCATTGATTTAGTTTTTCACATCATATGTTTCCATCAATGAAAAAGGGGGATATTGTTTGATATTTCATGCATATATGTGTTGACATTAATGTTTTATCATTGATGGTAACATATTTCTTTATTCCTGACAATTTCCTAGTTTGTTTAGTTGAAGTTTAGGTTCGATATGGACATTATATTTGATATTAGTTGTTGTGAAGTAGGAGATGTGTTGTGGAATGTCTGAACTTGATCTTGTTCAAGTTGCAAAGGTTTGTTGTATGATTTGATGATGTTATGAGTGATTTATTAGAGGACATTTTTTTGGTTACCCTTGTGGTGACAATGCTATAGTTTTTGGCTCAGTAAGGACCAGTTATGTAATATCTTTGGTTGGTAAAATAGTGGTGAGTTCAGAATATAGATGTGTGTTCTCAGCTCGTATGGTTCATGATTTGGATGTTAGCAAGCTATTCTTCTTTTGTGAAAGAGGTTGATATATAGTGTTCCTGATGAATAGTGCAAGGACTGTTGTGAATTATGAGACATATTTTTCATTGCTATTGTGGTAATTCATTTTGCTTGCTGATGTTTCTAGATCATTTTTTATTCATGTTGGTGGATCACATTTGGGTTGTGTGATCAGATTTAGTGTTTTTCCTATGGTGTGTTAATGTTCTTGGTCGAATTGGCGACTTAGCGTGTTGCAAAGATTTGAGGTGTGATTGTTAGATTGTGGCATGTTCATGGATGAAGATTTGAGTCCTAGCTATGTCTTAGTCAATATGTCTTGAACCACATTGTGCATTGTGTATTACTCATTATAATATTTTGTAATTAGGGACCCATGGCCGACCTAGTTGTAATGAGTTGATGTACTCTATTTAAATATGATATCATTTGTAATTGTGAAGGCATAGTATGGATGTGTGAGATGCTTGATGAAGTGATATCAGTGATTGTGCGAAGGGGTATGAGTGAAATCTAAAATAAGTTTAGGAAAAAGTTGTACTTAATTGGAGTTGTATTGGCATGTCTAAGATTTTATTAGTTAGTTCACTTAATTTGTGGATTGTTGTCCACAAAGGATTGTACTCCATTTTGGGGGTTGTGGCCCTAGTTGTATTTTGGGTTGTTGTCTAAAGGTTATTTCCCACTTTTGTATTTGAGCAATGAGCTCTAGGAAGTGCGACTAAAGGCATGTGCATTCCCCATTGTGCCTTTAACAATTTTATATGTGCTAGTACATCATCTAGTGGGTTTGATTCCCACTATTTTTTTTCCTTAAGTAGGTTTCAATGTGAAAATTCTAGAGTTATGTGTTCTTGTGTTAATGTTTTAGTTGTTTCATGTTTATCTTTGAACATCTAAGTAATAAGGTTTAGCATTGTTAAGTTCTGATTTTGACACAACTATTTTGGACACAACTAATTCACCCCACCTCTTAGTTGTGTGCATTGCCTTATTTCTATCACTTGAGTTGTTCAAATGCCTTTTGACATAAGCGATCCCATGTGAACTTGATATCTTTCTACAAGAGGTGAGAGAAAGGATGGATTTTATCTGCTAGCTATGATATAAACTTGTAGATAGACTAAAGTCTTCCTTATAGGTTGTGGAGGTGTTTTAGTGTCTTAGGAGGTCGCATATCTAAGATATATTTTAATTTCTTTGGATCTACCTCAATTCCTCTATAGGATATAATGTAGCTTAACAAATTTTCTGATTGTACACCAAAGACACACTTCTTAGTATTCAGTCAAACCTTATATTTCTCTAACCTGTCAAATATTGTTGCGAGGATGAAAATGTATGATTCTCTTGTCTTTGATTTTCCTAAGATGTCATCCACATAGTCTTCCATGATATCATGGAGGTCATGAAAGATAGTCATCATAGCACACTGATAGGTGGATCCATCATTCTTGAGACCACAGAGCATGACTTGGTAATAAAAAGTACCCCAAGGTATAGTGAATGTGGTCTTGTGTTGATCTTCTTCTATAATTGTGATCTAATTGTAACCATAAAATCCATCCATAAGAGACAACATCTCATATCCTATCGTTAAATCCACTATAATGTCTATGTTGGGTAGTGAAACATTATCATTCACACATGCTAGGTTTAAGTATATGAAATTTGAACAAATGAAAATGCCCCCAATGGCCTTATCTACTAATAAAGTATTAGAGACCCACTCAGGATACTCTATAGGTATGATAAATTCAACATCGAGCATATTTTGTAATTATGATTTTACTAAGAGTGTCACTTGTGGATGCATATTGTGCATCTTTTGTTTGACAAACTTTACTTTATGGTGTACTACAAGATGATGTACAACTAGCTCATGGTCCAATCTAGGCATATAATTGTAATTCCATGCAAAGTTCTTCTATGCTTTTTAGAGAAATGTAGGCATATCATCTTTCTCTTTGTCACTTAGGGATGTTGCTATAAAGGTGATCTTAGGGTCCTTATATGTTCCAAGGTTCACTTAAAATATATCTTCAATGAGGATAGAAGACTTTTCTGGTGGCAGTGACATGAATGACAAGTCAACTTCTCCTTCTTCTAGCACCTCCAAAAAGTTTTCACTAGAAGATAGGTCCTTTATTTTCTCTTTTTCTTCATCCAAAGGTGCCTTAGAAAGGTTTTCAGCAGGGGATGTTTTATTGTCTTATTTTATTTTATTTTGATTTTCACTTTTGCAGCTAAGAGAGTTGACTTGGCTACCGAAGTAGGCTTGATCATTTTAATGGATTTTATGCATGTAGTCTTGGAGATCTCTTACGCCAAAGAGGGCAGTCATTCAAATCACATATATCTAAATCTGGTGGTGAGTCTTGTTGGTCCCAATCAATGAGTTTAGGGTGTTTGAGTGGGAGGCTAAGGGATGAAAGGTCAACTTCAGTGATGACAAGGACATGGTTAGTGTCGATGATATCATTTTTTATGTACTCAAAGAGGACTTCATAGAATTCCTTCTCAAGGTATAAATCAAAAGAAACCTCAAAAGCATCCGTTAAGGGAACCTTAGTTTCTAGGGAGCCCCATACTATACCACAGGGGTAGCTGATTGCTTTGATTGGATATTTTATACCTTGTTCTTGTGCACCTAGGCCTATTCCATGATGTCTCATACTTTCAATTATTGGGGTGGCCTTAACATATTTTCATTTAGGTATGTGTAGAGGCTTGTCTTGTCCATCTTTATAGAGCCAAGATATGATGTTTGTTTATGTATTTTCATCACCAAGGGATCCCCAATGTTCAAAAGTGGTCTTCTTATGTTCCAAAATACCTTTGTATTTCTTGGGAAAGAGTTGTGAAGGTCTACCATGAGACTTTGGGGATAGAGGGTGTTGACCAATGCAAAAAAGCATTCTCAAACTTGTACTCTCCCATACCCTAATCAATGAACTTAACCTTCTTATCAAACTCAAGGATCTTTTATTCAGCGATCTTCTCTTTATCCTTTGGAGTTTCAGATGTAGAGGATTCATTAGTTGATGATTTGACACTTTCTTTAGTGGAAGGTTTCTTAGTAGAGGATTTGATGGGTTCCTCTTTAGCAACAGGTTTGACAAAATCATTTAATGGGTAGAAGTGGGTTTTCTTTCCTTCCAATCATTTGCAATATTGGAAGGGCTCAAGATATCCAAGAATAGTGATTTCTCTACCTTGATGAGGGAACTTCAAGAACTGATGGAATGTGGAAGGTGTTGGAATCATTTTTCATTGCACCAAAAGCTCAAACTATCAATGCCCGATACAAATGCCAAATTTAACCCGACCCACATGAGGTGGTTAAGCCATGTCACGAATCTCCAAGGAGGTGATAACCACCAAGTCAACAATATCCCCCTTAGCACTAACTGAGCCTTCAACACCCACTGAAGGGAGACTCAAACCCGTGACCCAAGGCTCTGATACCAATTGTTGAAATCATTTTCAATTCCACCAAAAGATCAAATTGTCAATGTCCAATACAAATGCCAGATTTAACTTGACCCATAAGAGGCAGTTAAGCCATGTCACGAATCTCCAAGGAGGTGTTGACCACCAAGTCAACATAAGGTACACCTAAAATATCATGTATCCAAGGTCTTCCAAGGAGTATATTGTAGGGTAAGTCAAGACCAAGGATTTGACAAGTATTTTTAATCAATGTGGAACCCACTTGAAGATGGAGTGTTATCAAACCCTTGGATTCTCTTTCTCTATCATCATAAGCCCTAATTTTTATTCTCTTTGTAACATCTAGAAGGTCATCAAGGAGTCCCAAGTGTCTTATTTTTTTTAAGGTACAAATATTCAAACTGGATCCACCATCTATAAGGACCCATTTTATTTTGTGAGAATGGATGAGGGCTTCAATGTGTTGGGGTTTTTTATGATGTAGATCATGAAATTCCTTATATATGAACACAAGGTGTTTCTATGCGGCTAGGTTCCCAATCATGGCTTGGAATTGTAATGCATTGATATTATCGAGAATGCCCAACTAAAGAAGGGCTTGCTCAAGGATTTCTTTGTGAATAGGTGAAGTGTGGAGAAGCTCAAGGATAGATATATATGTAGGAGTCTTTCCAAGTTATGACAAAAGGTCATACTATGAAGTTGGTCTAGTGGATGTGGATGGTGTTGCTGGCGGAGTGGCAGCTTAAACAGTAACTTTGGCTTTGTGAGTGGTAACATTACAATCTACACCCTTAAGCTTGAGGACATATATATAGTTGTCAGATTTTTTAGTGTGACCAAATATCATTTTCTTCAATATTTTTACACAATGGGTCAAAACCCATGATGTTGTTGGTGGAGTAGTCATACAACACAACCTTCAATGTCAAGGCATTGGTCTGATCATGTTTATGAAAGCGTTGATTATAGATCTTGATTTGTGCATTTGATGATGATGGTTTCTATCCTTTAACCTCAATTTTTCCATCATTAATAAGGTATTGGACAAAGTTTTTCAGCTTCATGCATTTCTTGGTATCATGACCCTTGATGCAATGACAATCACAGTACTTATTGTCTTTATACCAAGCAAGCTTAGGTTGATTCTCTTCATAAGGTATAGTTTTTGGAAACACCATCATGTTTTAGTCAACAAATCTTTAGAAGATGACATCAATAGGTTCTACAAGGGAAGTATATTGTCAATGTTGACACATTTTGTAATTGTTATTGTTGTTGTGATTGTTGTTTTTGTTATGTGGGAACAAATAGGACTAATTGTGAGTTTTTTGCTACTATTGTGAAGAGTCGTTTTGATTGTTGTTGTGATTCTCTTGGTTGTTATTTTGATTGTGATTTTTGTTTTGATTCTATTTTGTGTGATTTCCTTGATTATTGGATGCTTGGACATTTTGGACATGTTTGGCATTAGTCACTTCATCATTGACAACTACCTTTTTTTTTTGTCCAAGACCTAGGTTTTTCATTATTAGATGAAGGGGTATAATGATTAATGGTACCCTTTTTCAAGAGTCCATCCTAAATGTTCTTCCCTTTCTTAAAGACAAACTCAAAAGTTTTAAGTGAAGCCATTTTCATTTGGAATGAAATCTTAGATACCAAGTTTCTAGTAAAGATGTCAATGGAGTGTTGTTTAGGTATTTTCCAAGGCATTTTGTTTGCAAGGTGTCTCCATATTTATAGGAAATTAGTAGAGGTTTCTCCATTAATTTGCCTAGTATTCCACAAGTCACTTAATGATGCTTGATGTTCAATGTTATAAGAATATTATGCATCAAACTTCTCTGGAAGATTGAAGAAGGTAGATATGGAACCATGAGGGAGGTTCATGAACCACTCAAGGGAGGGGCCTCCAATACTTCTAGTGAAAAATCTCTTTAGACAATTCTCATTGTAGGAGACCTCTTGACATGCAACATAAAATTCCTTAAGGTGTTGAACCAGATATGTTTCCCTTTATATTTGTCGAATTTAGAGGTTTCAAAGTTTGGGGGAAATGGTTGCATGTTAATTAACTTGTCAATGGGGTAAGGAAATATCTCATCAAAAGAGAATTCCTTCTTCCCTCCATTTTTCATGCTATACACAAGAATCTTGAGTTCATTGATTTGGTTGGTCAATTCAGGAGCATTGTGATGTGTGAGTTGTGGTCCAAAAGATTATCCTCCTCTAAATTGTGATTTTGAAAATCCTTCTGATATAAGCCCAAGTGTAAGAGGAGGGAGATATTGATATGATGAAGCCGGAATGGATGTCTTTAGAGAACCTAATGAAATTAAGAAGAGTGATAAAGAGTATTGTTGTGTGGATTATGGGAATGATTCTTGTGCAAATGAAGTTTGGCCTATGTTCAAGATACTTGCACCCATGTCAGTAGATGTGCTCATTGTAGTATGAGTGCTATTATAGGAGGTCAATT
Organism: Chamaecyparis obtusa; assembly: GCA_027943335.1. Taxonomy (NCBI): domain Eukaryota; kingdom Viridiplantae; phylum Streptophyta; class Pinopsida; order Cupressales; family Cupressaceae; genus Chamaecyparis; species Chamaecyparis obtusa. Next base: position 642,066 of record BSBK01002307.1, on the reverse strand, counting down.
TGGGAATGACATTATTTATTTGTTGAATGTTTTCATCTGTCAATAAAAATGTTTGTGATAGTTGTAATGTTGTTTCCACTTGAGATGTTGATTTGGGATGCGAAGTAGAATGTCTACTCGAAGTAGCCTTCCCTTTGTCTTGTGATGATGTTGTGTTGATTATGGTGGTCAAAGTATAATTCATAGGGGTTGTTGCCTTGAAAACATTATTATAAAGAAAGGAATCATCAAAGTCTATTGGGATGACGACTCCATTCATGACAAAGTTTGTGAATATTTTAGCTCTTTTTTGTCTAATGGATTTCTCTACCATCTCCAAGTTATAAGGATCTTTGAGGAAATCATTGATAGATGGAGATGTTTTAGATTGATCAACAAATAAAAACTCTTCCTTAGGTTCATTAGTGATATCTATAATGAGAACTTTGGTGCTCCCAAGGAATGTTGTGGAAAAAGGATTATCATTGTTTGTGTTGGTGTTTGGTTGGGATCTCCTCGTGTTTCTAGCTTGTGATTAAGTTATGAACATACAAGTGTGACCTTTGGAAGAATGAAGGATGAAAGATGAAGTCTAAGAATGGGTTGGATGAAATATTTGATGGTGGATGAAGAATGGACTTAGGACTAGAAGCAAATATTTAGGACTTTTGTCGATTGTGACGGCAAGGCCTCAAAGATGTTGGATTTGGATGATGGATTCTGAGGGCAGGGCCCCAAGTTGGGTTGAAATAAATGATAAATATTTTGGATGACCTTGGTGAAATAAGATCCTATTAAGCACAAAGATTTGGATATTGGATGATATCTTTCCTCTACTTGCATACAAACTAATGATCTCAAGAAAAATAGGATATTGACTAATTAAATCAATCACTCAAGATGAACAACATTATCAAGTAATGCAATTCAACTAGATTTTTGCTAAGGATGAGGATCTTAATGACACTTTGATAAATCTTCAACCTAAAGATTTGATGGAAATATTGATGAAGGTATGAAGGATTGAATTAATTGATTGTTTGATTTTGATTGGGTTGATCAAGGTGACTAGATTTAAGTCCAAATGAATGAAGGTGCTCCTAAGTCAAGGTTGGAAGATTTATGAAGTATGAAGGACTCGAAGGATTAAGGATTGATGAAGTGATAGAAAAGGTCTAATTTTGGCTGTCATAAGTATCTCTAGCTAAAGCAATGAAATTATGGTTCACACATTATTTGATGATGTGATTGATGACTTTGTTATTGAAGAGCATCATCTCATATTGCTCAAGTTGGCATGCACCGACTTGGTTTACTTTAAAAATGTGTTGCTCTTGTCTAATGGTTCTATCGGCCTCTTTATTTCCTCTATAAATGGGGGTAATTGGACCTTAACTTTCTTATGCTTTCCCAAATTTGACATGGACTATGGAACAAATTACAATTTTGGAATGTTGAGGACTGATTTTGGCAAAGTAACTTGATGAAACTCTAGAGGATTGAAAATGATGATTTTTTGCAAGGTCTGATAAGTCACTATTTTTCAATAGAGACATTGGTTGCAGACACAAATGTCAATTTGTGAAGACGACAATCAACAAGCGAAGAAGTTGTTGTATGAAAATTGGGTTGCCAATAAAATATTTTGTCTTAGTTCTAGAGAGGTGGAGATGTTAGTCTACCTAAAGCAGATGCTAATCGACACAAATGTTAATCTACACAGACGTTGACCTAGAAGGAAGGCAAATTTTCAAGTTTTTGATGTTTGACCAATTTTGACTGACTTTGGACTAGTTTTGTTTGTGTTTTTTTTTGTGGCAAGAATAAGCATAGCAACTAGAAATTTTGAAAAATAGCAAGTGATTAACCTTTTTTCAAAAATTGTTTACATAGGTTTACACATCGAAAAAGCACTTTCTACCTAACGAATAACTTCAATTTAACACTTGTAAACCCACAGGAGAAAGCTCCAATCTTGATATACTGGACCCTCATGCATTGTATCCCTATCAATCTAAGAGGTAAGTTGATGGGAGATTAATGACAATTTATGTACTTAATAGGGCCTTCAAGGATTGGGTGAATAGGGGATCCCCTTGCTGGGGATTGCTCAACTTTCAGTGATAAAATCCAGAAGCCTTTACACCTCACAACTAGGGGCATACATATGGTGAGTAATTTTAGAGGATGACACAATCCTCTTGCATTACAAGTTTTAAACCAACAATAAAGGGGTGGGCCTCTAAATTAGCAGTTTGTATTTAGGTCTATGGCACCCCCTAATCAGTTTGTACGCACGTGAGACACTTAAGTCTCTAGTTGACCATGATGGCTACTTAGGCATGTTCAACTGATCCAGACTATCATCAATATGCATTGCCCAAGCTTGGTGGGATAAGGTTCGAGTTTACTCACAACCTTGTTTATATATCAATCAGGGTATTTACTAGTTTGAGGTTTTTCTTTGAATGGGAGCGCTCCCTCCAAAAAAGCCTCACTATAAGCAAAGATAAAAGTAACTTTCTCTTACATCCAATATCCACGAAGGTGAGGGGAGAGGATATGGTGACTTCTATCTTTGCATCATGTATTTTAAGGGATTCTAAAATCTAAACAAAAACAAAAGCTTTGAAGGGAGTAACTCCATTGAAAAAGCTTCCAAGACACATAAGACACTTGGGTTAATTCCAAAATGAAGCTAATTAAGAGCGACTATGTGCAACTATCTAACATCAAACACTCCCATAAAGTATGAAAACATCCATTAAAGCATAAACAAAACCACCACAATATCAAAGATAAATCCTACAAGTGTTAGTGATTTTGTTTTTGTGCCTTTGACAATTAGATAAGAGTTTCACAGATGTAAGTGATTAGGAAAACCAAGTTAAAAATCCAGTGAACTACAAATAGGTAAAGATGCAAAAATATAGATGCAAACGTCGATTAGCGCAACCATTAATTGTATGGTTAGAAATACAAATCATAATGTAGGAAATTGAATTTTAACATGTGTTAAAATTTATACTTGTATGATAATAGATACACTAGTTTGTAGTATGGAGATTATGATCTACATAGATGATAATATGCACATAAGAAAGTCAAAACCTGTGGTTAGAAAGTTGAATTTTTTGCTAGCATTTAGTTTTGTAAAACTAATTTCTGACAAAAAATTGAATGTAAATTTAATTTACAATCATAGAAATGCATTAAAATCCTATTAATCTTGCAAAACCAAATGTCAAACTATCACAGACAGAGATGTCAATCTACAAGCACAAATGTTGATTTGTACATATGTCAATTTGTGTAGACGGTAAACTATGGGTGGAGATGTCACTCTGTTAAACATAGATGTTTATATGAGATCTCGACTTATAGATACAAAACAAATTAGAAAATTGTTTTAAAAAGAGGGATGTGGGTCCCACCGAGCGTGTCAAAATGTATATGTGTTTTTCCTACCTATGTAGTTAGGATCAAACAAGGAAAATGTTGGATACAATGTATTCAATCTTAACTACACAAAGAAAAGCATGCAACCTCTAATAGAGCCAAAAAAGTGCACCCAAAACTTGTTTGATTTTATCTTTTGGGAGAATGTGGCTATGCTCCCCTAAACACAATAATAAATCCCCAAATTCAAGCTCAAAAATGGAATTGAAGCTATAAACACTAATGGAGATCAAAAAGAATACAAACTAGTATGAGGAAATAATTGCAAACCATGATCAAAATGATGAAACTTATGAAAATTTTATTTCTATGATACAAAGATGAAATGCAATGCTATAGTAAAATGGATTCAAAAAATAACATGCTATGATATTTAAACTAAAATCAAGTTAATATGGACATGTTATGAAATTCTCTTAGAAATCCTAGAATGAAAATAACATAATAATAATGCACTAATAATGGATGAAATGCAAGGAGTGAGGGCTCCAATTTGTATAATTTTGGAGGGAGATGAGAGGTTTGAATGAGGTGGCACCTATGTGGCATCCAGATAGGAAACACATACGAGACACATTGGAAAATGGATGGTCATGCAAAAGGCATGAGTTTCTCACACATGTGTGGGAAACTTATAAGGTGATGGGTCATTTAAGGGAGGAGACAAAATGGAAGAGTAAGAGAGGCTCAAGGTTGCTCACACATGTGTGACCAAATCTCAATGAGGGAAGAGGAGACAACCATGTAAGAGTGTAGGTGGTCATTTATGGAAGGTGGTTTTCCACCTTGGAAAGAGTTGATCACACATGTAAGAGTAAAAAAGATAATAAAACATCCCTTGGTGAAAACCTTTCCAAGGCACCTTCAGATAAAGAAAAAGTGAAAAATAAAGCGCACATCCTCTAGTGAAAATCTCTCAAAGGAACTAGAGGATAGAGAAGTTGACTTGTTGCTAATGGTCCTACCTCATGGGAAGACATCCATTCTCATATAGGATGTTATGCCCATAAATATTGGAACCATAGAGAATCTGAAGATCACATTTGTAGCGACATATTTGAGTGAAAAGGAAAAGATAGACACGACTGAGTTCCTTCACAAGTCACAACATAAATTTGCCATGTCATATGCAGACATGCCTAGTTTGGACCTTGACCTAGTTGTACATCATCTCATATTATATCCTGATACCAAGCCATTTAAATAAAAAATTAGAAAGATGTACCCACAGATAACATTATTGGTGGACAATTCACACAATTGAGCAGTTACTCAAAGTTATTACTAGAAAACTCACACATGTTTTTGTTCACTTCATTTGGGGTGCACTAAGTTTCAATTAATGTCTTCAGATCAACTTGGATTCACCACTTTCCATTGACAGGGGTTATTTACGCGGTAGTTTCATTGTGTTCTTCCATATCCTGCCTATGCCAAGCTCTGCTAATGGAGAATCTACTTGATGTCTTTGTTCAATGTGATGATTGTGCTTGCTTACATAATGAAATGCTTCCAAAAAATTATTGATTGTGGATTTCTCTTGGCGAGGATGAAGAAACACTACCATAGAATATATCTGACCCTATGTTGGATGAGATGTTTATCTCTTCTGCCTCAATTCGGCCAGCCATCAAACTGCTAATTGGAGAAGAGAATCTTGCCCTGCGGTCAAAACAGTTCCTCTACCCGTTGCAGGTGGTGTTAATCTTCCTCTCAAATGCCATGGATTTTCTGTAGTCTGTACAACTTTTGGAAATCCTTGCCTTCAAATTTGTTAAGCCTCACTTCTGAAAGGAAAGAAATTGCAGAAGGCAATGAAACGGTATGATTTATGGTTTGGACATGCTTTAGTGGGTGGCCTCTTCTCTCAACACATGTTGTCTAAGAATTATGCATCCATGGTTACATACAATAGTATTAATAAAGCACTGGAAAAGAAGAGCTTTTGATTTGTCAAAGGTGCCCTATAATCGTATGGTCGAATGTTGGAGTTTAATTTGGAGACGAAGATTAAAATGGTGGTCGAGGCGCTTCTCCAACTTCTCAAAGCTCCATATGTTCCCCCTTCCTCATGCCCTATTTCTCACCCAATTCCTTTCCCAGTTCTCCTGGTACCTACTGCAACAAGCCCAAGTGGAAACATACTGCTTGCAGGTGAGGCCAATGGCTCTCTGGTCGCTCACTCTTCTCAATCACTCCATGCGGCTCTGGGTTGGAACCAAGTTGATCCCTCTTTTGGGGGCTCTACTAATGATGTGCATGATTCCAAGTGGAACTTAAATTCTAAGATTGATTCGATCTCAAGATGGCTTGCTGAGCCCCCGAGCTGGTCACTACACTCTCAACCGGAGTTTGTCCCACACATGTACGATGCCATGGAGGAGTAGATTGTGAATTTGAGCTGCTTGGAATTTTTTTTGAATGTTCATACACATGTTAGCACATACTCAATTTGATGTCTATCGTTATTTTGGTCTTAGAAACTTTAGTTCAAAATTGAAAATGTATTGGTCTTTGACCCTTTTTACTCTTTTTCAAAGTTGGCTCTGGCCTCATGATTGTAATGAAATGTGATAATACTTGAAATTTTTACTATATAAGGTTTTACTTTATAACCTTTTGTATATAGCAATGATTTTGGGTTTTCTTCCTGGTTCTTTCCCAATTGAGCTTTTGAATCAGTTTTCTTTTATTAAAATATATAAATATATACAGTGGTTCAACCACTTTTGCTTTAAAAAAAAACATTATTGGTAAAAGAAGAATTTCAAAAGATGTTAGGTGTTGGCTTCATAAGACCTATAAAATATCTATAATGGGCCTCTAATATTGTGCTAGGAGGCAAAGATATTGGGGGCATCTGCATCTTTACTAACTTTTGATACCTGAATAAAGTATGTCCTAAGGATAATTTTCCTCCCAAAAATAGATATCATAGTATATTTGATTGTTGAACATGAAATGCTATCTCTAATTTATGGATTATCTAGATATAATCAAATTAGAATATAAACTAAGGAGTAGCACAAGACTTCCTTCACCACACCATGAGGTACATTTTGTAACCAAGTCATCCCTTTGGACTCAAGAACACTAAAGCTACCTATCAACGTACTGTGACAATAATTTTCTATGACCTTCTACACAACATCATGGATGATTATGTTGATGACCTTTGTATCACCTAAAATGTAGTGTTAAGGAACATGATTCAAGTTAGAAGGGGGGAAATAGGGGAGCAAGGTTGAGGGGATGTGATGGATGGGTTATAGGCTAGGGTTTGTGTCAAAAAAAAATTTACACTACTTGGTTTAGATAGATGTAGTGGTTCGTGGATCACTTGACATCATGGGAGAGACATGTTGCAGTGTTACGTGTGACAGATCAATTAACACCCACTGAGTGGGAGCGGGTGGAAGCTATTGGGTTAGGATATCTGGGAAGGATGCCCCATAGGAGGGCTTACATGGTGATGATGAAAGCCTTGTGGGAGTAGTGACATTTAGAGATCACAATGTTTCATCTCCCAACTAGAGAGATCACCATGACCCTAGAGGACGTTTATCACATCTTTTGATTGCCAATTCAGGGGTCTGAGGTGATTACCAAGGACACAAAATAGTAACATGTAGTTACAACATTTTTGGGTTAGGTGTCATGCCTATCTTGCGACATGGGCAACTAGCATTGGAAAGATAGTCAGATGTAGTGCCGACATACATGAGTCTACTTTTATATTTGTGGATTAGTTTTGGGGTAAATTGCCCCTGACATAGGAGGGACTAGCATGACTCTAGTGTCGATCCTAATGATTGTGCACATAGTAAATGGAGGTGTACCCATAGCATGGGGTACTTTGATGTTAGCTGACCTATATAGAGACTTACACCAAATAGTTTATCACGGGGGTGCGGGATATAGGAGGAGTATTGGGTTCTCTTCCTTACTCCAAGTGTGGGTCTATGAGCATATTGTAGTGCTTAGGCCAGTGGGTAGGAGGGACAAGAAGGTAGATCAACCAATGGTATATAGCTAGTGGGAGTTGCTAACATACCATGATGTCAATGACATAAATTATTAGAGAGAGGTTTTAAATGGCATTAGGGATGGCATCACATGGAGGCCATATAGGGAAGTAGGACTGTGGCTAGAGGACCAAAAACACCTTCCATATGCCATGACTCCCACCTATCTAAATTTTCAATGGGATTACATTATTGAGAAGTATAGACCATATAGGCTAGCACATCAATTTGGTTATACATAGGGGGTTCCAGATGCAGATCACTAGTACCAACAGATGATGATGGAGACGACTAGAGATTGGGTCATCTTTAGACAGATAAGAACATATCATAGTATGGAGCAATATCCAACTAGTGCAATGAGATTGGAAGGGGGTGCATATGTCAACAACACCCAAGAGTATAGGGCCTGGTTTAGGAGGCCATGGGCGGTGGGTAGGACAAGGTTTCCCGTAGAGGCGGAGAGGGTTAGAGTCATAGGCAGCTAAGGTGGATGGGAGGTAGAGAGGAGGGAGGGTAGAAGGAAGGTGGGGAGCATATGTATCTCCACGGGTGAGGAGAGAAAAAATAGTACCATTGAGATGAGCTCTAAGGAGGGTGGTTAGGGAGAGGTTGCACAGGAGGAGAGAGCACAAGAAGAGGCTATCACGGGTGGGGATTAGGTGGACATGGATGTAGGGGGAGATGTCGGGTAGGTACCACAAGTGTCACTAGTAGGACAAGTGCCAACATTTAGATCAGGTGGGGGTGGTGGTGATCTAGTGGCACAGTTGGCATCCCTCTAAGTAGCACATGCCATAATCAACAATATGTTACAAGATATGCAGAGAGAGAGGGATACCCTACAGATAGATCTAACATATTCTTTAGAGGAGGGGCTGGTTGTTATTGATGAGAAGGATAGGTTAGGGAGGGAGAGGGACAACCTCTAGGAATAGAGAGATAAGATAAAGGAAGAGAGGGATGTGCTTATGCATGATTTGGAAGTGGGGCAAGCTAGGGGAGGGAGGAGATCGATTGTAGATACCCAAGAGATCACGAGGATGCACATTGAGATATCAGATCTCAAGGAGCTATTGAGATGGTACAGGAATATGTACCATGCCTCAATACCATAGGATAAGATAATGCACTATCAGTGGACCATTCTCTCAAGGGCCATAGGTATAGGTACCGAGATAGGGCAGGGAGTAGCCGAAGGACTAGGGGGAGTATGAATGGGTTTGGATCCTCTCATAGCATAGGTAGGAACAACCATCAGCCAGGGCACTCAGGTAGTCAACAGTAGTTGGTCAGAGATTCGATTGAGATGGAAGAGGCTGAGGGATGAAGGATTGGGGCTCTAGGAGCAATTTGGAAGGGGGATGTGATAGAGCCATCAACAATACTTTCATAGGCACATGTTATAGGGGAGAGGCCACCACCCAGGGTTCACATTGCGACATAACACACTCGGGTAGGATTGAGGATGCATATGACACCCATACCCCCATAGGATCCATCACAAGTGACCTCATTCATATATTCTACCTGGGATATAACTGCCCCTATAGGTCCAGATGCACCCAAGAAGCCCCCCACAGGAGAGACATATGGGAAGTGAAATGATCATACCTTGATTGTACAACATTGATGTACTTTACATGATGCGTTATTTTTTTAGGGCACACGACCCAGACATATGTACTATATTTTATTCATTGATAGACCTAGGGACTTTTAGATAGTCATTTATTCTTTTATGTGGTTTTGGGAACATTCATTTGATTATTTAAATGAGTGTGTGTGTGTGTGTGTGTGTGTGATGTTGAGTTGGGTGGGAGTTATGTGTTATGTGCCCATTTTATGGTTTGATGGATGCAAATATATAGGTGTATGGACTATTATGTACTGGCTTGTTTGATGTAGGATGTGATATTTTAAGTGATTATGATATGATGCTAACATTTTTGTAATGCAGGATGTGATGAGGTTATGCATATTTATGTTTATTTCTATATCTGTGTGATGCATTGTGTGAGATGTGATTTATGTAGGATGTGGCAACTGACATATTTTTGATGTAGGATGGATGCTATGTGCTTATGATTTTATGCTTTTATATATGTTATGGATGTATCTAATGGATGTGGTTTATTATGATGCATATTATGATATCTCTATATGTATGGTGTAAATCTATATGCTATGCATGTATGTAATGCAGCCTAAAAATGATTAACAATGCAAGATAATTAAAATAACTTAATGAATGCAAAGCTATTAAATGCTCACTTAAAATTAATACTAAAATGATTGAAATGGATAAGTTAAGCAATGACTGCAAAGATATTAAATGAATACCTAAAATAAACACTAAAATGAATGAAATGTACAAGCTAAGCAATGAATTCAAAGCTATTAAATGTTCACCTAAAATGAACACTAAAATGAATGAAATGTACAAGCTAATCAATGAATGAAAAGCTATTAAATGTGATTATAAAAATGAAACTAAAAATGATACAGTGAAAATCAAACTAAATGCGTAAATAAATGCATCTAATGTAATGAAAAGAATGAACTAAGAATGATGGTTAATGAAATGAACTAGATGCAATTAATGCAACCTACTATATGCAATTAATGAAATAATTAGGACTTTGAAAATATTAAATTAATGCAACTCAAGGATGGATATGATTTAATGCAATTGATGTAAATGAAATGAATGCAAATGAAGGAAATGAGTGCAACTAAAAGAAAATAAAATGTGTGTGAGTGTGTGCAAAATACAATTTATAAATGAAATATGAACGCAGGATGAAAAATGCATGGGTGGGAAGCAGAATGCAACATTTGACTACCCAACTAGACCCTCGCTATGAGAGGCTGACTAGGAGGGGGAAAAACATTTGCACAATCAAAATCCACAGGTTAGGAAATTAGGTAATAGGTGAGTGAAGGAGAAAATGGTTCAAGTTTTCATCATGATGGGGGGTTGTGTTTGAGGGGGATGGGTTTAGAATCGGATCAAATTTATGGGGATTTGTTTAGGGTTTGGCTTTTTCTTGAATTTTTTTTTTTTTGGGGGGGGGATGTTTTGGATTTTAGTTAGGGATTGGTGGGGGGATTTTTCATCAAGCTTGAGCATGGGGTATTCAAATACAGAATACCACAATGTAGATTAAGAACTTAGTTTAATATAGAAATTATAGAGACCTACCAAGGTTACAAGGAATGCAAGGCCTTGTCACCAATGTTGCATAGGACTGACTCAAAAAACACACAAGGATTGCCTTGACATCACGTATGAGCCTCAAAATATTTATGATGAAAATAATGTCGAAGAATCCACAAGAAAGAAACATTTTCCAAGTGCACCATGTAACCCAAAAAAGATCACATGTTGGACGTGCAAGGGTCACATCTGATTGAATCACTGAAAGAAAGCGAAAAGATCAAAAACTTTACCTTAGATCACCCCCATTTTGCAACACACCATGATATAATGAGATCATGGCGACTTCGAGGAGAGGAACAAGAAGAAGCCTTTTGAGAAATATTACCAAGAACCAAATAATTAATTCAAAATCAATGTGAAAATCCAAAAGTCGCCTTTTTCCAAAAGAGATCGACTGACTGAAAGATGTTTTTGATTAGCTCGGACATGAGGAAGGATGCATCCTACAAGGACATATTGATGGGATTGGCCACAAATTTGTGTCTGGAGGAAAAATATGAATTGGGGAAAACCATGTAATCAATGATCTTTGCTGAGGAACTTGCTTAAGTATGAGGCTTGATGTTACAACATAATTGATTGTGTTTTGGTAAGATGAACAAGGCTACGTATAATGTGACCTGACAATATAGTACAACCTAACTGAATGATATATACAAGGAATATGTACAAAGCTCTAGCATTAGGATAGATCTAATACACAGAAGATATGTACAAAAGATCAAGATTTTGAGATAGTGTAGGGTATGAGTGGTGATGATTATGTGAGTCTGATTTGATGGGAAGAGGGAGAATGAAACTTTATTGAGAGAAACATGTCGTTGTAGAGATGAGCTGAAAGGTGAACTCGAGAGGCTGTGGATATGGACAAACTTTTGAACTTTTGGATTTGAATTAAATTTTCTAATTTTTAGGTGTTTTCTAATTTTATAATTTGTTTGGGATTTTTGTGATTTTCACTATTTTTGGATTTTTTATAAATTTTTTGTTGTACAATGTACTGGAAGCAATTAGGTGATCGAAGTGAGACATCTTTATTACAACCAAGAGTGAATATGTATAATGAAACTGACACTATCATACAACAAAGTGACCAATACATATAAAGCTCAATAATCAGGATAGTAGTACAAATCATAAAAGGCGCATGTGATAATGGAACGCCTCAGGAATATCGGGTTTTTAATAGCCCATTTGAATGGGGGATTGGGTTGATAGATGGATATGATAGAATGGGAATGGATATAGTGATATTTTGATAGATACTGGAATGGTACTCTTATGTGTGATGTTTTTTTCCAAGTTTTTACCACACATACTTGGTTGAGGTGCCTGATTATCAAGTTTTCACCATTGGATGATTATTTCTCTTTACTCTTTTTTTTAGGACATTTTATACTTTTTATGGATTTTTTCGGATGAATGTGATACACTACATGGCTCAAGAATATAACTTCTTGAGGTGAATGATATTGATGGTTTCATTTAGAGGTTCCCCTTCTAGTGTTAATATTTTTTATGCTCCTAAGCCAAAATAAGTCGTGACAATGTAGGGACCCAGCCAAGTAGGCTCGAACTTTCCTTTCTTTTCTCAATCTTCTTGTACCTTCTAATTCTCTTTAAGGACCATGTCCCCCACTTGAAATTATTGTAGGTGGACCTTTTTGTTGTAGCTTCTCTTAACCATGTTCTAGTATACAACTAGGTGATCATATGCTTGTTGCCTCTTCTCATTTAACAGATCCAGTTGTGTGAGGCATGCTACATAGTAGTCTTCATCAGTGACTAGGTTCTTGAGTGACACATGTAGAAATGGAGGTTTGACCTAGATTGGTAAGATGACTTATGCACTATATACAAGAGTGTATGGGGTGGTGCATGTGGGAGTGCAGAAACACGTGTGGTATGCCCAAAGGGTGAGATTGATTTGGAGGTGCCATTCACAACCAGAATCATTGATAACTTTTTTGAGGATTCTTAGGATGGTTATGTTGGTTGCCTTAGCTTGGTCATTCCCTTGGGAAAAATCTAGGCTATAAAAGAGAAAGTGAATGTGGAAATGGTCGCATAAATTTTTCATATGTTGGTTCACGAACGACATATTGTGATCTATGAAGATGGTGGAAGGAATGCCAAAGTGGCAAATGATATAGTAGAGGAAAAACTTGGATATTTGGACACATGTAGTGAGGGTGAGAGGGATTGCTTCAACCCACTTTGTGAAGTATTCAGTAGTAGTGATGATGTACTTGTGTACATCTAGAGAAAGGGGGGTTATCTTACTAACGAGGTCAAGGACCAATATAAAAATGGCCATAGAGGCACAATAGGATGTAGGTCTTGTGCTGGAACATGAATTAGATTGGCATGTTGCTAACATGGTAGGATTTTTTCACAAAATCACAACCATCATGTTCCATTATGGGCCAATAATACTTTTCTCTGAGAAGATGCTTAGCTAAGACCATACCACTTGTGTGGGAACCACAAATTCCAGTGTGAACCTCTTGTAAAGCCCAACCGACCTCATTTGAGTCTAAACACCTAGAGAGGGTGTTGGGATACCCTCGCTGATATAGGGTGTTGGCTACTTAAGAGTGTAGCTGGATGCTCTACGAATAAGGTTTTGGGGTTACGTGTTTGTGAGGTGAGGGGATATGATGCCATTCTTTAGGTAAGCATAGATGTCATGGTACCATGGGGACTAAGGACCAACCAAGACAAAAAAAAATTTTGAATTAGCATTCTCATAAGCGGGTGTGTGGAGATGCTCAAGTAAAATTTCATATTGTGTGGCATCTCGAGGGATTTCAAGGAGGGAACCGATAGTGTTCATTGCATATGTTTCTTTGTTCTATAATCTAGGCACTTGCGTAAATTGTAGACTTAGGAATTGTTCTTTTATTTTGTCTACCAACTCTTTGTAGGGAAGAAACTTGTCATTCTTTTTTGGAACTCATCCACAACCTTCTTTATGATGAGTTGTAAATTGATAAATACCTATAGCTCCATGATGTTCCATTAGATAATTTTCCTTAGACTTGAGATGAGTGCTTGATACTCTGGAATATTATTGGTGTAGAGGAATCCCAATCTAAATGACTTGTGGATGTAGTCACCTTAAGGAGTGACAAAGATAATTCATGTTGCTGACCCGTGAGTCATGTATGATCCATCGAAGTAGATCTTCCATGTGGGTTGTTCTTTGATCATGCACAAGTGTTCATTTGGAAATTCCATAACCAAGGGATATGCATCCACTAATGGTGCTTCTACTAATTGATCTATGGTGACTTATCCTTTGATTTATTTTATGTCTACATAATGAATCAAACTCACTAAGGAGCATCACCCATTTAGCCATGCAACCGGTCAACATTGTGCGTGAAAGGAGATAATTGATAAGATCTATTTTAGAGATGAGTTTCACCGTGTGACTAAGCAAATAGTGTCATAGTTTCTGAGTAGCAAAAATAACTACTAGGAAATCTTTCTCCATTGGTGTGTAATTAAGCTCATAGCCAACAAGTGTACAAATGATGTAGTAGATATCTAGTTCTTTTCCATTATCATCAAGTTAAGCCAAAAGTGCCCCCAATGTTGTAGTGGTTGTTGATATGTACAAAATGAGAGGCTCTCCTAGAGTAGGTGGTACGAAGGTGGGTGGATTCACTAGATACTATTTGATCTTTTCAAAACTTCTTTGGCACAAGGGGTCCCATTTGAAATTGATGTCTTTAGGAAATAGATGGGTGAATGGTTTCCACTTATCAACAAGTTATGAGATGAACCTTTTGATAGACTATAACTTACCTTGTATAGTGTATAACTTCTTGAGTGTCCTAGGAGGAGGCATTTCCATTATAGCTTTGACTTTCTTTGGATCAATTTGTATGCCTCTTCTGGATATGATGAATCCTAGAAGCTTGTTTGATGTTACTCTAAAGATAAACTTTTTTGGATTGAGCTTCAAACCATAATCATGGAGGTGATCAAATACACATTCTAATATGTTGAGATGGTCTAGCCTTATTTTTTATTTTTACAGAATATCATCTACATAGTCTTCAATGATCTTATGGATCACGTCATGGAATATGACATTCATGGCTCGTTGATATGTGGACCCTATGTTTTTCAAGCCAAAAGGCATCATGTTGTAATAGAAGGTATCCCGTGGGGTTATGAATTTTGTCTTATGTTGATATTCTTCTACAATGCGTATTTGATTATAGCCAAAGAAACAATCCATGAGTGACAACATCTCATGCTTGATAATGAGGTCAACGGTCATATCAATGTTTGGAAAGGGGAAATCATCCTTTGGACATGCCTTGATGAGGTCTCAAAAATTAGTGCATATTCTAATTTGTCTTGATGGCTTGGAAACTGTGACCATGTTGGAAATCCATTCTAAATATTCAATGGCACATGATTTTAGCTTTTAGGAGATTTTCCAATTCTTCTTTTACTAGTAAGGCCACCTTAGGGTGCATCTTTCAAAGATTTTGCTTGACTAGTTTGGCATTTGGGTCTATTGTGAGATGATGGACAATAGTTTAGGGTCCAATTTGGGCATGTGAGCATAAGACCGCACAAAGTTTACTGTAGCTTCTTGGAGAAGTGTAGTGAAAGTTACTTCTTTGGCCTCTGATAATGATGTTGCAATGCAGTGAAATTTTCTTCTTTGGCCTTTGATAATGATATTGCGATGTATGTGATTGTCAAACATTCTTCAGTTCCCGGATTGACATGCTTGGTTTCTTTGATAAGTATAGATGACTCCTCTAGCCTATAATCATGGATAAGACAAAGATGTGATTCTTCATCTTCTGGTGCCTCTAAGAGGTTTTCACCAGAAGATACACCCTTTATTTTTTACTTTTTTGGAGTCAGAAAGTGCTCCATAGGGGTTTTCACCAAAAGACTCATTTGTTTCTTTTTCATTTTTAACTTTGCAGCTAAAGACTTCATTTTCTCCAAATTATCCCTTAGGTTCTATCTTGTAGACAAGTGTTGAAGCATGCCTCATGTATTGTTGTTCTATTGCTCCCATGAATCTTAGGAGCACATCCTCACTTTGAAACTCATCGATATGTGCAATTCGTGGTTGGTCCTAGTCTATGAGTTCAGGATGAGTGAGTGGAAGTTCGATGAGGTTTATGGAGAGTTGGCGAAGGACGGAATTACCTAGGAAATTTTCATCATCGAATATAATGTCTTAGGATCTCTTAACTTCCTCTTTAGGGATGTATTCAACCTCAATGATTTCACCCAGGGTATTACAATAGGTGTAGCTAGTTTTGTGGATGCTCCCATTCATGACTTGGACAAATCCAAGCTCTTGATTCTTTGGTTGAAGTGAGGGCTCGATCAGAGCCTTCATGCCACTTTCTTCACGGCCTAAACTGCCCCATTTGTAGTTCCACTATTTAGTAGCTAATCTATGAGATTTAGGGTACTTCTCATTAAATTAACCAAGGAGTTTAACGTAAGGAGGTGGATCATATTGGTAAAACCATTTGTTGATGTCAAGATCCATTTCTTGGTTGTTTAGAATGCCACTAGAGTGGGATGTAGAAGAACCCACTTGCTTAGGTTTTGGCTCTTTTTATTCTGACAAACCTTGGTGGGATGGACGTCCCTAAGTGTGAGGATCTCATGGTAGGGCTCCAACTACATTTAAGCATATGTTAGGCTATATTCCCCGTAGCCCCTATGTTGATCTTGATGGTGTAAAGGGTAGAAGTGAGGATTGTCTCTAGATCACAATGGGGTCAGGAGGAACTAGTGACATAAGTGTCAATATTAATTCAAGGACAATGAGAGGAATGTGGGAATGAAGCTTCTATTACGTGATAGTATGTGAAAGGTTGGGGATAAGTGTGAATGGTGATTTCAATGCTGCTGTGTGGAAATTTAATGGATTGATAGAATGTTGAGGGAATGGCCTACATAGAATGAATCCAAGGGTGATCGAGGAGGATGTTGTAGAGGAGATCAAGATCAACAATGTGGCATATGGTTTCTTGTATTTCAGGACTCAATTTGATGGGTAATAAGATGGTACCTTCTAGGGTACGTTCAAGGTTTTCATAGGCCTTAATGGTGATGACCTCATGTGATATGTCTACTTTAGTGTATCCCACATGTTTAATGAATTTTAATGTGCACAGGTTTAGGGTCGAATCATTATTATCATGACTCATTTGACTACAAATTCATTGACCACGACGACGATGCAGAGTGGGAGATTGTGATCTAGTTCGATGGATGGTGTATACACCTAAAAATGGTCATCTAGACTATTAGTCCCTTTGCTATCATTTTTGCTAAAATCATCAATTGCTTATTCTTGATCAAATCCTAGTTCTATCATTTATTTGATTATTTTCTATGGGCTAACCATTTTATCCTAAAGTCTTTATTTAATTAAAAGGAGTTTCCTCCTCTTTTAATTAAATAAAAGCCCCCCACTTTTCCTCTTATCCTAAGTTGCACAAATAAAGCATTATTCTTATTTTATAAAAATGGAAAAAGCACTTTTTGTCTCATATGGACACAAAAGTCAACTCTTATTTTCTCATTGGAGGATACTTGTGCACATGGATTGCTCCTCTTTGATGCTCCACTGTTGATTAAATCTTTTTCCTCTTAATCTCCATGGTCCATTCCTTTTCATTTCTTATAAAAGGAGAGCTCTCTTCTTCATTCTAGATCCCCAACTTTTTATGCTAATGTTATGCTGCAGGTTTTCTAGGTCACTTTGGAGCTTTTGAAGATTTGGAGCATTCTTGACTTTTGCATCCACATGCTATCATAGTTTCATTTCTTGCATTATCATAACATTCATAGCTTCATATTTAGCTTAGTTTCCTTTGTGCTTTAGATTAATTCATCTAGCTTAACTAGGAGGCTTTGTAATACTTGCTCTTTCTTTTCATAGCTTAGTTGCATTGTTCTTTCATTTCCATAGCTTAGTTTGCATCTTCATTCTTAGTGTAGTTGCATTACATCTCCATTTGGATTCTTGAAGATATTGGCATTCTTTCCCTTGTCTCATTGAATCCCCCATTGCATGGATTATTAGCAAGGTTATTGGCTTAATAGCTCTAGTTGAGAGCATTCTTAACACCCTTGCACTCCATGCCTAGGGAGCTCTAAATTGAATTCTCAAGGTTTCCAATCCATGGATTCTCTTGGAAGCAATGATTTAGAGAAGTGCACATTTTAGTGTGTACATTTTTGGCGCCCACCATGGGGCTTTGAGTCTCATTCTCTTCATTTTTATCAAGTTTTGTATATTTCCAGCGTCACTTTTTTGTCAATTTTGTGCAAATAGGAGAAACACCGCTTACGAGAAATTTGATGCACTTGTGAGCATTCTATTCACGCCTATGAGCATTTTTTTCATGCCTGTGAGCATTTTGTTCACCCCTATGAGCATTCTGTTCACGCTTGTGAGCATTCTGTTCACGCCTGTGAGCATTCTGTTCATGCCTGTGAGCATTCTGTTCATGCCTGTGCGCATTCTGTTCATGCCTGTGAGTGTTTTGATCATGCCTACAAGCTTTTAAATGACACATAATAGCTGTTAAATGCTACCTGGTATTTTCTGTTTAATTTTGCTACCAGAATTCCAGATTTGTCAGTTTTGCTTGCTATTTTTAGTTTTCATACTTTTTTTGAAAATTTTGGCATTTTCAGAATCCACTCTGGAAAACTGGCACCCATTTTTGAGAAATTTTCACATATGGTATCAAAAATTTAAGTGTGATATATCATTGGAAAGCTCTTTTCGAGCCTAATCCAACCATGTTGGTTTCATTTTCAAATTTTTCCATTTGATCAGCTATTTTACTTGTAGATTATCTAATTTTTTATGTGCTAACCATTGTGGGACTAACAAGTTGTGCTTGTAGGTACCTTCCTTGCTTGAAAAATTTTCTAAAAAGATCGCATGCCAAAGCTTCAAAGGAAAAAGGGCTACTAATTGTGTTTTGCAGGGCTGCCTAATGCCTAAAAATAACCAATTGCTTGTTTTTTTACTTTTCTTTTAAGTGCGGCATATATTAGTTGTCTCATTTCTTAGGCACTTAAGATCTTGTTGTAGGAGTCTTTTGGTGGTAGTAAATTATGCTCTTCACCCTTGTGGTGAACCAGAAATCCTGACCCACTTTTAGACTTTGAAAATAAGAGGGTAATTGAACTCTTTGTTTGGTGTGTTTGGGGGAGATTCTTGAGCTAGGAGATTATGCTCTTCACCCTTGAGGTGAACCAAAAATCCTGACACTCAAATTCAATCCACTCTTTGTTTAGCATTAGGATCCTTTATTGGGCCTGCTCTTGAGCAATCAAGAGGAATGACCCAAGTGGGGACAAGCTAATACTGAGCTATTCCAACCCACTATAATCTCAAGGCTATCAAGGACACAAAACCTTGGTAGACGTAGTGCTTGTCTTCACTTGATGTGAGTACTTGTGGGATTGTGACCATGAGGAAAGTGTTGAGCAAGAATGCTTAAGGTACTCTTGTGGCCGTGAGGTCCTAGTCCTTTTTGAGGAGCAAGAGGGGTACTACGAATGGAAGGCCTTACTAAGAACCATAGGTAGAGGCCACCCTATTTTGCCACTTAGCTTCTTGGTGCAAGGATTGATCCAAGTGGAATAGCCCGGATCACCCCAAGATTACTCACCATCTGTGTTCCTTTGGTTGTGTCATTAACACCTCCATGACAAAGCCAAAATCTATTGTGGGCAACCACTTTGTGTGAGGCAATGGAACATCAAGTGTGGGCCAAGTTGTTAAGTATTGAGCCTTTGTCCTTTAGGCTAGTAAGTGCTTGAAGTGTTCTTGTTGTGATCTACCCATGTGAACATTCTCAAATATCAAACATCACAGTAGTATTCATGGGATTTAATAGCTTTGATATCACAAGTGCTTGTCTTGACAAGGTTGCTTTTGCCCTTGTGCAAGTGTTCTATGACATGTTTGATCCCCTACTATTTGCAAACTTGTCTCATTACTATTGTCACTATGCTTGAAGTCAAAAAACTAACCTTTACACTGAGACATTGACCAAATTGCTTTCCAAACTGAGTTTTTCATGTTCACTGGTCAAGAGTCGCACTGCTTGCCTAGAAATTATCGTACAAACTTATTTTTTTGTCTCACAGTTGTCTGTAATCTGAAGCTGATTCTTGCCATTCCCAGTCTTGGTCAGTCCAGATTGGATCTTAGGTGCCATGACATGTTTCTCAACATCCAAATGAACTCAAATGGTATCAAATTGCACAAAATGACTCTTGGTCTTCTTTCTTCCACTTCTTCCATGTCTTCCTAGTCTTCCATTTTCATCCTTTCTCTTCTTTCTTCATGATTCTTCCTAAATTTTTCATGTCTTCTTGATTCTTTTCCTCTTATTATCTAGTCTACCTTCTTCTATTCATTTCTTCCATGCTTGATTCCTCCTCTTTTGGAACCATGAATTTCAATTATCTTGTTATGGAACCTCTCTTGAGAATGGATGATCTTGAACTCATTGCTCAATTCAAAGAGTATCTTTATTCCTCCAAAAATTGCACAGATGATAAACTTATGGAAAAAGTAGAAGAAAAATTGATTGAATCAGACGCCTTTGCTAGAATCCTACGCATGATCCTGGCACGCCATCCTGCTTCCAAACATTCTTCATCTTCTAATTCTTCTCATCCTTCCTCATCCTCCAAATATTATCATGAATCTTCTAAGTCTTATTCGTATTCCTCATTATCCAAGTCTTCTTGATCCACTAGGTCTTCATTTTCCTCTTCTTCAAGATCTCATTCCTCTTCTACTTCTCCCAAGAGTCTTACTCCTTGTCTCAAGGCATACCATGATGAGCAATATGATAGCCCTTGTGATACCTATGACACCTCTATTCCTAAGAGTCCTCCTAGTCGTAGGCTCGTGCTTACTAGAAATGGGTCACCACATTGGATAGATTGTGATGGTGATCCATATGATTTAGATTTTGAAAGGGAGTTTGATGATTTCTACAAACAATACCTAGATGATGCATCCACTTCTATTGAGGAATATAAAATGTACCGCGCTAATATGAAACGTCACTACTATGAGAATCCTTCCTCTAAGAACTCACATGCTAAAGATAAAGATTACACTCTCAAGCAAGATCATGTTAATGCTAAACCTTTGTCTTGTGATGGTCCCCTTCCATCCCCTACTTCCTCCAATAACCATACACTTCCTAAAGCTTTTGAGTCTTTCAAATCTTTCGCAAATCCTTCATCCGCCAAAGATCCTAATACTTTTCATGCAGTTCCCTACAGTTATCCTCAAGGGCTATCTCTTAAAGAAACTCAAGCTAACTTTCACTTGGCTGCAAATACTTCCAATAATGCTACACCTAACAAGCCTAAGCCTTTATGTGCTATAATGCCTACTTCAGCTAGTCCTTCACCATCTATTCCAAAATCTTCCATGCAATTCCAACATGCTTCCTTGTCCTTAGAAGTGGCTCCATGTCAAGAGGACTTTAAAAATGATAAAGAAAATAATATAAAAAAAGATCAAGATCAAGAACCCTCCATGTCATCCAATCCTTTTCATGATGTCTCTGATCCGCTTCATGGTTCTTTTGATCCTCAACGCTCTTCCGCATTCATTCCACCATCTCCTACGCAAGATCAAGCTACTACTCACACCATTGAGCTTATTGACAATCAAGATGACCTTACTTCCATTGAGGTTATTGAAAATAGTGTTGTTACTTTCAATGTTAAGCCTACTGAAAATCAAGAAAAAAATGATGCACTTATGCTATCCAAAGAAACTTGTCAAGATCAAAGTCTTCCATATTCTTGTTCTACCACTCCATGTTCACCTACACTTTCTACTCTTCCTAAGTCTTTGCAAGCTTTGAAAATTCCTATTGAAGAAGTTGCTCCTATTCAAGATGTTCATGATCCTATTGAAAATCCTAATGCTCACTCTAAAGATGCTGATGTCCTTGGTTGTCATATAAATGTTGATGAATTGATTGATTATCCTTTTGCATCTTCCACATCCATCCTTGGACTTCCTCCACCAATACCAAAGGCTTCATGTCTTCCTTCCATCTTGGGCCCTTATGTCCCTTCACTTTCCCCTCCTAACTCTCCTAACTCTTCATCCATCTTGGGTCCTTACGTCCCTCCATCTCCTATCTTTCCTCAAGATCAACATAGATGCATACCCTTGAATCCTTTTCATCCACCCACTCATCTAAACCAGTCATATTCTCCTTCTTCTTCCACAAGTCCCAAGTCTTTTGGAAGTAACTTGAATGTTCAATATAAGAAAAAGAAGCAGTACAAGAATCCATCAAAAAAAGAAGATCACCATGTCTACTCTAATCGACATGGAGGCATAAAGTCAAAAGAGATATCTAAGAAGAAAACTACAAGACAAGTATGGGTTCCAAAATCCATCATTGAAGATATTCTCTCTAAATCATCAAAAAGAAATGAAAAGCCTATGGCTATATGGATTCCAAAGTCTCTCTTAAGAGAGTCTTATGTTGAACACCAAGTGAAGTTGACATTCAAGCTTCCAAAGTCTTCTACTTCATCTTCTTCCAAAAAAATTCTTCCATTCCATGTGCCTGAACCACAACCTCTGCTAAATATTCATCATATTCTTTCATTCACATTTCCTTCATCCTCTCGCCACCCTTCAAGGTGTGTGTTGACATTGATCTTGCCTTCCTTTCCATTTACCCTTTCATACTCCTTCCATTCATTATCCTTCTACCTTCTATCATTTTTCCTCATTTGCCTATTCCTCCTGTCTTCCAACCTCACTCGCTTTACATAAAACCTTATCCTTCATTTTTTCTCTTCCATCTTCCTTTCCCTATCAGCATCTTTGAGCATATCATTTTGAATCCTTGGCATATCATGGTTTATCCTTTCAAGGAGCATTATCTAATAAGCTTGCCTTCTTCCAAAAAAAAAATTAAAAATTAAAAATGTGCCTTGGTGGAAACTTGGAAACAGGTGCCTTGGTAGCAAAAGTAAAGAGAAATAAATTCATCCTATGGTGAAAACCACTCCCTTGTGGCACCTTGGATAAGTACCATGATGAAAACTTGGCAATCAGGCATCATGCATAGTTCTTCTACATATTTCATCCATTCCATCTTCTCTTTTTGATCTTGACAATGTTGACCTATACACGAACATTTGGCTATCTTGTGAGCTCTTTTATGATGATCTTACTTTCATTCCATTCATGTTTAGCCTTCATATTTATTTTTCCTCCATTCATTCTAGCCTTTCGCTATCATTTTCCCCTTTGGTCTTGATCTAATAAAAAAGAGTAAAACATGATGCTATGAAGCCTCTTGACATGTCTACTCATTTGGACTGCATCCTTTCCTTCTTTTGCATTACGCTTTTGTGACTTGTCCTATGCTAGCTTTTCATTGCTTGTTCAAATATGCTTTACATGACTTTTTTTTTCCCTAGCTTGGGTACTCTTGAGGAGTTTTCCATTAAGGATTTCTTCCCTTCATTCTCCTTCGGTCTCTTGTCTTCCATCTCTTCCACTAGCTTGCTATTCCCTCTTGTCCTCCACCTTGCTAGAAATTGGGACTACACGATGTGATCTTGCTTGAGAGTTTGATGCCCATTCTATCTTGGGGCATCCTTATTTGATCCTAAAAAAATTACAAAAAAAATTCATATATGATGCTGAAAAAATCCTAAAAAGCATAAAAAGTACTAAAAAAATGAGCATCCTAGTGAAAACCTAGCAATAGGCGCTTTGATGTTTCACCAAAAAAATCAAAAAATTCAAAAAAATAGAAAAAGTGCCTTGGTGAAAACCTGGAAATAGGCGCCTTGGTAGCAAAAATACAAAAAAATTGAAAAAAGTCCTTAAAAAATTTATCAAGTGGTGAAAACCTAGAAACAGGCACTGCTTGAGAGCCTTGCACCTACGTCTATCAGCCTTGCGTGGCACTCTTTCGCTCCACTTTCTGCTTTGCCTCTCCTAGCCTAGAATTGACTCTTGTCTTAGTCTAGGGGGCATACGTTGTTCTAGCTTATCTTGGGTCTCTTTGTGCACCTGGGTTTCTTAGGCACCTTTCAAACGATGTTTTTCAACACCACCCCAATAGTGTTTTTCAACACTTCCCTAGCGTCGAGTGTTTCTTAACACTTATCAGATATCCTACCCACAATCTAGAATGATGTGATATTTCTCATTGGCAGATGTAATACTCAAAGTTTGACTCTATGACCAACACACACGCACTTGACTCGCTGAGACTTGTTTGACTTTGTTTTCTTTGTGTGTTGTTTATGATGATTTCTTTGATGAGTGTTCTCTCCCTATGATAGTTTTCGATGATGCATAGCTAGAAGACTGAGGGCATGAGGACATGTTTTATTGCTTTTTCTGCTTGTGGGTATATTTTTTTTTGTCCTAACTATCATTAGCATTTATGCTTGTTCCACTTGACACTGAGGACTTACAAGGTATCATCCTTGATTGTTTTACGTGAGTGCATGCTTATAGTCATCTTGACTTTCTTGTGTCTCGATGTGAGCATAATCTTGCCATAGCAAACTTAGGTAATCTCACTGCACTAGTCATCTTGACCTACATGTCTTTGATGCCTAGGTGGGATTTCCACATTTTTATCTGATATAGATCATATTCAAATCCACATAGTTATGCTAGTGTGTATTGTATGATCTTGCGATGCTACCAATAATGCTTGATGATGATTATTAAATGTTTATTGGCTTTGTGACCTTGCAAGTAAACCACTTTTCATGTAGCTTGCATTTCTAGGTTCATGTTAGATTAGTCTTGCATCTTGCATATGGAGAGAGCTCTCCTTTTCTCTTTCGTGGACCTGTTGGTCAAACTACGCTCACTTTCCACTTCTTCCCGATCATGTCTTTCACTTCTTGTCTTTCATATCACATCGTTCTCTATTCATTTCAGGATTGAAACTGAAATCTGAGTTCACCTTGATCGTCAAAATAACTTTTCTCCTTCTTTTGCATAGTTGGCTGACCTTTTGAGGCCTGATCCTTCAATCTTCGCTGGGGCATCTTCTTTTCTTCATCTCCATCTCTCTCATCCTTCTAGTATTTCATTCATTTTCCTTCATTTTCATCTCTTCTTTGATCTTCGCTAGGGCATATCTCCACTGCTTGATGATTATTCTATCATCTTTCATCCTTGCCTATGATTTCTAGTGATTTGATCATGTTTCTCTTGCTTCTACATTCCCTCTACCTGATTTTGCTTTCGATCCCGAGGGGGCAGACACATCTATTTCCATTGGCTATTCTCTAGAGTATATGCTTGACCTTTCCATTTTCTCTGATCGATCTATCTTTGCGCTTGACATGTTAGTTCTTGTCTTGAGTTCTAATACTATCCATCTCTTTCCTAAGTGTTCAGTACTGTCGCTATCAGGCTGACCACGCAGGATTTTCTCTCTCTCTGCACTTCATTCTTTGGAGTCAGATCGCTATTGCTTGCTTTCTTGGTTGATCTATTCTTTGACATAATGTGTTCCCAGATCACACATTAGTCAAAGAGGGGCAAATGTATACACCTAAAAATGGTCATCTAGACTATTAGCCCCTTTGCTAGCATTTTTGCTAAAATCATCAATTGCTTATTCTTGATCAAATCCTAGTTCTATCATTTATTCGATTATTTTCTATGGGCTAACCATTTTATCCTAAAGTCTTTATTTAATTAAAAGGAGTTTCCTCCTCTTTTAATTAAATAAAAAGCCCCCCACTTTTCCTCTTATCCTAAGTTGCACAAATAAAGCATTATTCTTATTTTATAAAAAGGGAAAAAGCACTTTTTGTCTCATATGGACACAAAAGTCAACTCTTATTTTCTCATTGGAGGATACTTGTGCACATGGATTGCTCCTCTTTGATGCTCCACCATTGATTAAATCTTTTTCCTCTTAATCTCCATGGTCCATTCCTTTTCATTTCTTATAAAAGGAGAGCTCTCTTCTTCATTCTAGATCCCCAACTTTTTATGCTAATGTTATGCTGTAGGTTTTCTAGGTCACTTTGGAGCTTTTGAAGATTTGGAACATTCTTGGCTTTTACATCCACATGCTATCATAGTTTCATTTCTTGCATTATCATAATATTCATAGCTTCATATTTAGCTTAGTTTCCTTTGTGCTTTAGATTAATTCATCTAGCTTAACTAGGAGGCTTTGTAATACTTGCTCTTTCTTTTCATAGCTTAGTTGCATTGTTCTTTCATTTCCATAGCTTAGTTTGCATCTTCATTCTTAGTGTAGTTGCATTACATCTCCATTTGGATTCTTGAAGATATTGGCATTCTTTCCCTTGTCTCATTGAATCTCCCATTGCATGGTTTACTAGCAAGGTTATTGGCTTAATAGCTCTAGCTGAGAGCATTCTTAACACCCTTGCACTCCATGCTCAGGGAGCTCTAAATCGAATTCTCAAGGTTTCCAATCCATGGATTCTCTTGGAAACAATGATTTAGAGAAGTGCACATCTTAGTGTGTACATATGGCATGTCGAGGGGCTTAAATGAAAGGCCACATGATGAAGATAAGTATCCCAAAAGGTTCTCAAACTGGATGGTATTGATGTCTGTGGGGACACGTGCCTCTTGTAGGGATTTGTTTATGATTTCTTGATGTATGGGGTATGTGTAGAAAAAATCTAAAATGGAGATTTAGGCAGGGTATTCCCAAGGTGTTCCAAGAGGTTGTATTGTATACTAGATGAGGAAATGGTGTTGGCACTGAAAATAGTTATCCTACCTCGACGTGTGCTAACCACACATTTACTATATGCACCCTTGACATGGATAACATTAATTGTGGGTTCTATTTGGGAGATACAACTGATAAATTTATCATAGTTGATGTAGGCATCAATGTAATATTTTCCATTGGAGTGGTCACCTTGCTTACCCTTTCCTTGGTTTTGGGCTAGTGAGTTTGTATTAGTAGGCCCCTTTCCCATATTGTGTTAAGGGAACACATTCTGGTAAATTTGTAGGTTGGCATTGGGCAAGGCATGGGTAGGTACATCGACTGTGATCTCCTTCCTGTCTATGAGATCTTGCATGTGATACTTGAGTTTCATGGACTTTATGTTATTGTGTCCCTTGACATGGTGATAGTCACAATACTCGATGTCCTTGTACTGTGCAGGTTTTGGGGTTGATTCATTAAATGGTTGGGTCTGAGGATACACAATCAAGTTGACATTGGCCATTCTATGAAAGATTCCATCCAATGGTTCACCGAGAGGGGTGAATATGAGCTTTTGATTATTTTGGTTGTGTGCCTTGGTTTGTCCTTGTGTGATTGATATAGCATTGGTTTGGTTTGCTTGGTGTTGGCAATTTTGCATGTGGGGCTGGTAAGTTGTTATGGGCATTTAGTAGATAGGTATGATTTGTTGGCATGCTTGTGTGAGTGGTTTAGGTCTATAAAAAATAACCTAGACATGCTTGGTATCACTAGCTCCATCGGTGACAACATTCTTGTTATTGTTCTAGTAACGAGGACATTCATTATTGGGCCTATCATGATGGTTTTATTAGTAGTGCTTGATAGTATCATCATCCAAGAGGCTTTTGTTAATGTCCATTCCTTTTACCTTGATGTCTTGGTAGGTCTAGATGAAATTCATGCACATAAAGTGAGATAAATTTGGATACAGGTTGTCGATAAATATTTTCGTCAAATATTTCTCTAGGGGTTGATATGATAGTTTGGTGGCGAGGTTCTTCCACCTTTGAAGGTAGTCAACTAGACTTTCACCTCCTTTGTTTCAAGTTAAAAGATCCAAGAGAGATAGTTGGTTCTCAATGTTATGCACATACCATGCTACAAACTTTTTGAATAACTTTGTAAAGGTTGACACTGATCCATAAGGTATCTTGTAGAACCACTCAAGAGTGGTTCCTCCTAAGCTTTTAGGCAAGAGGTGCATGATAAAATTATTGTTGTAAGAGACCTCTTGATAATCCATGTATAACTCCTTGACATGGCTGATTGGATCTCCCTTCCCCCTGTATTTATCAAATTTAGGATTTTCAAAGTGCTTGGGGAAGGGGATTCCTATGATAGAGCAGTTGAATGGATAATGAAAAAATTCTTCAAATTTGAAGGTCTTTCTTTAAGTCTCATCTTTTAGCTCCTTGAGAGTGATCTTCATTTCTTCCCATTTAGGGTTGGTAGGTGGTGGAGTGCGTGCTCCCAACATGTTGGATCTAGGTGCTTGGTAGGGGTTTGGGGAATATGAGGGATTCTAAAGGGGATACTACGGAGTTTAGTATAGGGATTGTCCTGCTGCATACACATGTTGTTGAGGCAGTGGTTGGGCTTGATATTGACGTGGAGGTGGTGGTGGGTTTTTCTAAGCATGGTAGGTGTGGTGGGTTGTAGTAGTTTTTGGTAATGAGGGGGTAGATGCTATGCAAGTTAGTATGTAAGTTGTCCATAAGTTTGGCCTATGTAAGTTGGATGTGCACCAACACCATCATAGGATGGGTATGCATTTTGTGTGCTTGTATTGTTAGGAGGTGGAGTGAGGTAGTTGATGAAAGTGGATGCGCTAGGTTGATGAGGCTGAGGTATGGTTTAAGAAACAATAGAAGGCATGTCTAGGTAGTTGGTGAATGTGGGATCTACAACAACTAATTGTTGGGGTTGTATGGTTTGTGCTATGAATTGCATGGTTGGTTGTGGGATAATGGGATTGGAGACATGTGATTGGGTCTAGATTTATAAGGCGTGCATTTTTTTCTGAGTGAGACCCCAAGTAGAGCTTGACCTTGCAACAGGTTGTGATGTAGCAACAACTAGGAATGTGGATGTGACTATGGGGACTTGTGGTATGAGTGGTTGATTCATGGATCTTGCAGGTGGCATCCCCATTGTGAATTACATCTAAGGGGGAATAAAGGGAGGTTGTGATGTTGTGGTAGTGGCTTGTGTCACAAATTATGATGTGGTGGTTGTTGAGGGATGATTGGGGTAGCTACGGGTTGAGTGTATTGGGTAGCAAGGTTTGAAATAGATTGAGATACATGAGGTAGAAGAGGGGGATTTGAGGGTGGGGGACCCATGATGGAAAATGGAGTGGATTGGACCACTATATGCACTATGGGTAACGTGGAGCTTGGCTTTAATAAGTGGGGGATGGGTGAAGCAACTTGGGATGTTTGTAGGTTGGGGTCTACAACTTGTTGGACAACGACACTGAATGTGTTGTTGGGGATGTGTATAGGATGTGCAGGATTGAAGGGCCTAAGTCCTAGGGGAATGGGAGTACCCTCGTGTGCATAATTGTCCAAGATGGTGGCATGATTTTGGGATATGATAGAAGTAACCTTGTGTGCATTCCTTGGATGAATCATAAAAGCTTCCATAGATTTTTTGTTGGGAATTTCGTTTGGATCAGCTTATATTTTTTCAACTTGTGCTTGATTTTAAGGATCAAATGAAACCATGGCATTATTTAGGTCAGGTATGGTGTTTGACGTGCCAACCATTTGGTTGGAATTCATATCCTTCCTTTTCTTTGAGTGTTTTTCTACAGGCATGAAATGCAGATTCTATGATGAGTGATGGGAATCCAAAGATGGATCTAAGGTTTCAAAAGGATGATGATTATGCAAGATGGTCCTAAGAGAGTCTAAGGACAAAAGGATGTGGATAACACAAAGACTTAGGATGGTCCTAGGATATCTAAGGAGAAGTGATGATGCAAGACCTAGGGTGAGCCTAGAAGACTCAAAGGATGATTTTGGATGATGATAATGAGGATGCCTTATGGACCTAAGGATTACTTGGTGTCGAATGAGTTACTTTACCTAATGCAGGATCAAGTGGATGGGTTTACCAACCTAATATGGACTTGTTTTCTTTTGGGAGACAAGATTATTATCAATGTAAACCAACCTTTGGATCAAGGAGATGAGGCTGCGAAGACAAAGAAGAGCTACTCTAGACAATGCTTAGTAAAAGAGTGAAGTGAAAGGATGTGTTTGATTTATTTTATAGAATCAAGAAACTCAATAGGATTGTGACACTAAGTGAAGGATGTGTCAATTTTTGGGATTTGATTTGGATTAGGGATGGGGTTTGGACTGAATGATGTTTCCTAATATGCCTAAGGGATGATATAGGATGCAAGAATGGTGAGACAAGCTTGTGGGAATCAAAAGGATATGTTAGTGATAGGCCAACTAGTCTTCCCTCTCAAAGTTGATACAAAACACAATTTATTTGGAAATGAGATGTGTATTGCAACATTTTAGCATTGAAATTCACTCTCTCAAGTTTCTCTTTGTACTCAATTTCTTCTTGGATTGAGGTTATAAGAGGCTAGTGGTCTTTGAGCTTACCTTCAATGGTTTTTTTGTCTTTGCATACACGTGCAACTGAGAGTTTTACCTTCTTATGTTTCACTTGATCGATCATGTGTTAAATATCTTTGATCTCAGGAATTATAAAGATGAATGTTGTCAAGTTTTGCAAATTTTGGATCCATCAAACTAGGTAGTGACTATGGTAAGTATACCTTGGCTTGAATTTTGGGAATGATTTCTTGTATTTGATCTCTTTTTAGGATAAGTGAGCAAGAAATACTGCAAGGGACAAATCAACCTTGAAAGGACAACATGTTTTTTATCTCTTTGGAAAAAGACTTGTAAATTCAAGTGTGTATGTTCTAAAAAATATTTCTCATTGGTTTGGTAACATCAAAAATATGCACAAGAAAATTCTACCCTATGGAATCAGTTTAGCTTGAAAACATTTTTTCACAAACTTAGGCACACACCCAAGAGCTAATAAAAATATGACCATTAGAAACCACACAATGGGTCAAAAAATGTCATATTAGCCGACTCCAAACACTCAAGGATGGCATGATATGATGAGTGTCTTGGGGAGGTTACTATCCTCCTTGCACAAAGATTATCAAACCTTCGGGAGTAGATTAGGTAGGTTTCTAGTTTAACAAATTTTAGTATTTTCGTGGTGTCCACACAATCGATTTGTACACATGTGACTCATTGAAGATCCTAATGGACTACATTGACTCCTTAGGAAAGTTTTCCTGATCCAAACTATCATCCACACACCACACCCAGGCTTGGTTTGATATAAAACTAGAGTTTACTCATAGTCTTATTTATATACCGTTCAAGGTATTTACTGGTTTGAGGTCATCCTCTAAAGGGGAAACACACCCTCTAGACATGCCTTTCTAGAAGTAAAACCAATTGAATTTGATCTTTCTCTTCACCCAAGTTCAACGAAGGCGAGGGAAGAGGATATAGATATAAATTAATTATTTTTATGTCGCTTAACTATTAAGGATTTGCAATGAAATAAAATCTCTAAGGAAGTGTTGAGAAACAATCCTTCAAACAAACCAAAAAATCATTCTTTTCAAATTGACTTTTAATTACCTAAGTGTTTTCTATCTATGGCAAAAGACACTCGTGTTTAGCATGTATGGTTCATTTTGGAAAAGTAAGAGCAATGCTTGAAAGGAAAAGTTTGTTTTGCAAGAAAAAAGTGTTTACTCCCTTAGCATTCAAGATTGTGTGAGTTTATTTCAAGTCCAAATTGAAGTGTTTTGTCATTGCATTTGTTCTTTAAGACATTAGGCATTCAAGACTAGTGTGTTTGATTTTAAAAACCTAAATTGAAGTATGAAAATTGGGGGTTCTTTTTACCCTTTGTTTATTTTAATGGTCCAAAGATTGAAGTGTGATGTTTAAGGTTGTTAGAAGTTGTAATCTTTCCTTGGTGTATTTATAAACCAAGGTTAGACTTTTTTCTTTTCTTGTTCTAATATATTAGGATATAAGCCAAGGTATCCTAATATATTTCTTTCTCCTACATTCTATTTTGTCCTCTAGTAGAATTTGTGAGGACAAATATTTATTTTTTGTAATTAGATTTTTCCTTCTTATGAGGAACCTCACACTTGGCTCACACACTCTTATGAATGTGGCTTACATGCACATGGGAGTTACATTTTGAACTCCTTCACTCATCTCTACTTATAGAGATATTTCTCCACACACTCAACACTAATTTCTCACACATTTTCTCTATCTCTCTCTCTCTCTTAGTTCTATCATATTGTATTGAGCTAAGTGCTCATATTCTCTCTCTCTCTTTTTAGGCTTTTCATGCCTCATTCATAATTCACAAGGGGTTTTCTTTGCTTTCCCCTTTCAAATTCTTGTCTCCTCTTTGCTTTGTTGGTGTATGCTCCTAGATTTTGCACTAATTCATGGTATTTTCCTAACTTCTCACTCTTGGATTAAATAATTTCCTGCATTTCCATTGTTATTTTTTTATCATTTTTAACATGGTATCAGAGCAGGTTGGTTTAATCTTGTTTTGAGTGTACAGGTGAAGGAGCTACTATATTTTGGAGCACTCCAAATTGGAGACTCTTGAGAGAGATTTTACTAATATTTTTTTGTCTAACCTATTTAAGTAAAAAAATTGAAATTTTTTTTGGGTTTGGCTGGTTTACCGCCAAACCCGGTTTATATAGTTGATTACTTTATTAATTACATATATTCATTGTTATCAAATCTCAATATTTTATTATTGTTATTTTTTAACCTTATTTTAGTTTTTGCAGGTTATATTATCTTAAATTATTTTAAATTAATTTATACCTATATAGTTTTCTTTAAGTTGTTATTTCTACAATTTTTTTCTCTTCGATTATAATATTATAATTTTTCTTATTATATTAAATCTCAATGTGATTTTTAGCCTTCTCAAAATATATTCGTTCATATTTGCTAGTATTCCTTTTCATATTGTAATTATTTGTTCCTATTTTCAGCTCTTGTATGTCAGTTTCTTTCTTCAATTTTTTGACATTCGTATCATTCCTTTTGCATGTATTGTTTCTATTTTAGTTGCCTGCATTTTCTTTCATATTCCCTTGCATGCGTTGTTGTTTCAAATCATATACTAACTTTAGCTTGTTTGATTCTCTGCATGTGTTTTTATCATTACTGTGCTAATAATTAATTGCATGCATTTCCCTTTGTTTTTTTAATCTCGACGACTTACAAATCTCTGAAAGATTCATATGTGTTTGAGATGATTATTCGATTTTTTGTTATTAAAAGTTGGTATTCATGTTATCATTTTTATTTTTTTCTATCCGTAAGATCTGTAATGGTATTTTCTGAAGATGGTAGTTTCTAAAAGAAATGTAGAATACATGCCTCTCTAGCAAGCGCGAGCTTTGGTTAGCATTCACGATTTTGTCACAAATCTTTAAAATTTAGTTGTTATACCATCATATCTTCATATATTGTGCAATTTTCTATATTGAGTCAAGAGATCTGGAAAAATACTTTAATAATCTGTTGTTGCAAAGAAGTTTGACTTGCAGGGAAGAAGAAAGGATTGAGTATAGGTTGATTTCATTTGTTGCATATCCTACTTTCATCGCGTTCCTATAGTCGCATTTGGATTTGGCATTACACTTGCGCTGTTCTTTCTTTGCGCTAATCTTGTTTGCTTTAGCCACCTATTTTTTTAACTGCACCTCCTCTTTATTACCAAGTTTTGTGAGGCCACTTTTTTTAGCCTCGAGCAAACCTGATTATTCTTGCCGCAAGCTTCCACATGCCTAGCATCGTATACTAGTAGTGGTGAAGTTCTTTTTTATATTCAAAGTGTAAGGGTTTTGGGGGGTGTTTCTGTGTTTGTTTGAATGGTGGTCAGTTCATTGTTGCAGCGACTCGATCCCTTGCTCACTACCGATCCCTTGCACGAATTTGTTACAATCTTAAAAACCTTGCCGCAGACCTTGTTTTTTTTGGATCGCACCTTGGCAAATTTTTTTGTGCTAACCATTAATAGGTTTTTGTTCTGTTGCGTAGTCTTTTTCTTTTTATCTGTTTGAGCTATTTTGGTTTGGTTTGGCCTTTCTTCTGCAGTTCCATTTTTTTGTCTCTGGGGCATTTTTTTTAGCTACATGTTGCTCCACCATGCATGATTTTTAATCTGCATCAAGGGTGTCATTTATACCGTGTATAAGGGCACACATTGAACGGATCCCATAACAGCGGAGACGTGAAGTGCTCAGTTATAAAGAGCTCGACAGATTGCTAAATCTCATTCGTCTAGTGAAGTATTAGAGAGGGAGTTCGTCATCAATTGTAATCTGATTTATTGGTTTCGAGTATTCATTTTAGGCGGATCCATCTTCAATATAGGCATTTGCATATCTTTTTAGATGGTTCTTTATTTTTTTTAAGTTCCTTCATAACGTGTTTTGTTGCAGATCATTCTCGGTGTTATCATTCACCGTGCTGCCATCGCCTTGTATTGTTTGCATATTATAGTTCTTGTATACATTTTACTTTGTATTGATAATTTTGCAGTATAATACTAACAGTTTTTTTAAAACCTTTTACTCTCAACGGATAATTTAGTTTTTTTTGGTAATATTTTTCAGGATTTTATTCACCTTCTACACAATAATTATAATTGTTACGAATTATAGTCACAAACATTAAATATAGTTATTCATCTCTTATCGTAATTTTAAAACTGTTTATCATTCCTTTTAATTCTTTCAAGTTTTAAAATAAAACTCAAACTCTTTACATAGGTTTTGTTCTATTTCTTTTCTTACGTAAACTTTAAAAATAAAATACTCTTACTCTTAAATTAATCATCTTTAAAAAGTTATTTAAACCTTAGATTTTATTAGTCATTTATTTATCTTTTCTTATAATCTCCTTTTTTAAATTCCAAATCTTAGACTTCTCTCCTTCACTTTATTTATGAGGTTTTATATTCTAATTTTTTTTCATTTAAAAATATTAAAAGTTCTTTTATTTTTTTTTTCAAAAGTTTGTTCATATCATTTATTAAAAAATCTTTTATTAAATTTGTAAAAAAAAAAATTTCAAAACTTTATCTTGAACCTTTTCTTTTTAGAAGCTTTATTTTTTTTAGTTTAAATTGTTTTCTATTTTCAAATTTTATATTTGTAATTATCATTTCAATTTTTTTTAATAAAATATTTAAATAAGGTGTTTTTATATTAGCTCTTTATTTTTTTCCAAATCTTATATTTTTGAGATTCGCCATAACCGTATGCTATTCCAATATTATAATTAAGGATTTTGCATATAAGGTTCTCTATCATTTAATATTACTGTTAGTATATTGCATTATCATTTCTAACCATATAAGGTTCCTAACATCTATTTTGCAGGTTTGTATTTGAGCAACTCTCACTGTTATATGTTAAACCATAACATATTAACAGCGATTTCTTTTATTTTAGTTTCATTTTTGCTTTGTTTCTTGCATGTCTCTGTGGCAAAAGCTGATATAGCTTTCTGCCATTGCATGCAAGTTCAATTAGCTTAACTTTTGTTTCTATTCTGTTCAATTTTTTCCATTTCAAGCTTCCTTGTCTTTTTCGCTATATTCCTACCTCCATCATGTCTACCCTGATGCCTGAAATAAAATTAACCAGTACCAACTATCATGCCTGGAGAACCCACATGACCTTTATATTCAGATTCCGCCGTCTTTTAGACATTGCCACTAATGCTAGCTCTAAACCTGCTACCACTGCTTCTCAAGCTGACCAAGATGCTTGGCAAACTAAGAATGATGAAGCACTTGGTTTAATTGGCATATCCTTAAGCCCTGAATTGTATGTCCTTATTTCATCTTGTACAGAAGCCAATCAAGCTTGGGACATCCTGAAAAACACCTATGATAGTGTAGATGAGACCCGTAAAATCCAGCTTCAAGACCAGCTTGAAGATCTTAGGTATATAGATTTTAATTATGTTGATGATTTTTTGCTTAAATTTGATTCCATTAGAGTTTTATTAGATGGGTTACAAGTAAATTTATCTGATTTAAGGATAATTCATATTATACTTCGTAAATGTTTACCTAGGTAGTTTCAACAATTTATTACAAATATCTATTCTCAATTAGCTATTCCTTCTTTAACAACTCAATTAACTTATGTTATCTTTCAAAATGTGTTGCGTCAAGAGGAGGCTAAACTAATTCAATTTGGTATACTGAAATCTCATGAACATGCTTATGTTTCTCAATCTCATAATAATAATAATAATAGACCTAGTAATAATTCAAATAACAATCAAAATAATCAGAGATCAAACAATTCCAACTGTAATCAAAATCATCAAAGATCTAATAATATTAACACTTCAACTACTAATA
Source organism: Chamaecyparis obtusa (assembly GCA_027943335.1). Lineage (NCBI taxonomy): Eukaryota > Viridiplantae > Streptophyta > Pinopsida > Cupressales > Cupressaceae > Chamaecyparis > Chamaecyparis obtusa. Next base: position 606,070 of record BSBK01002307.1, on the reverse strand, counting down.
ACAATTATCAAAGACCTAATAATAATCATAATTTCAATAACTATAATAATAATAATAATAATAATAATCCTTCAAATAGGCCTTATTGCACTTATTGTGGTAAAAGTGGTCATTTAATTCACAATTGTTTTAAGAAACAGAAAGATGATCAACGTAATTCTCTAAATTACTCTAATAATCAATCTCGTTCTGCCTTTACTGTTAGTTTTAATGCTTCTAAACCACTTGAATGGATTGTTGATAGTGGTGCATCTCAACATGTCACCTCTCATAAAGAAGTTTTTGATTCTCTGCAACCTGACTCTTTTAATATTCCTGTTTCTTTAGCTGATAATTATTGTTGTAAAGTTGAAGGAACTGGTAATGTCTCTGTCCCTAATGGTAAATTACATGATGTTCTTTATGTTCCTGATTTGAAAGCTAATCTTATTTCTGTTCCTCAATTGTGTCAAGATTATAAGGTTGAATTTCATAAAAATAACTGTCATATTATTGATCCTAACACTGATCAAATAGTTGCTGATGCTAAGTTAGATGCTGATAATCTTTTTAAGTTTTACCAATTTTCCTCTCCTAGATACTCTTTCCTTACTACTGTTGATTTTCATATTTGGCATGAGAGGCTAGGACATTTAAATTCTGATTATATTTCATTAATGCAAAGGGAAAATATGGTAGAAGGACTCCCTAAGTTTACTACTTCTAAATTGGATTGCAATGGATGTATGAGTGGTAAAATGCATAGAGAATCTTTTCCTCATAGATCATCTTGGAGAGCTAATAATAAGTTGGTTCTCATTCATAGTGATCTTCTAGGTCCTATGGAAAATACTTCTCTTTCAGGCTCTAAATATGCTTTAACATTCGTTGATGATTATTCTCGTAGAACATGGATTTATTTCTTACATAGTAAAGATCAAGTTCTTGATACTTTTGCTGAATTTCATGTATTTGTAGAAAGGCAAAGTGGCTATAAAATTTAGATTCTTAGGACTGATAATGGTATTGAATATGTTAATCATGCTTTTCATACTTGTTTAAGATCTTTTGGTATCAAACATGAGCTTACTGTTCCTTATACACAAGAACAGAATGGTGTGGCAGAACGTAAGCATAGAACTATAGTAGAAATGGCTAGATGTTTTTTGCATGCTAGGAATATAGATTATAAATTTTGGGCTGAAGCCATGGCATGTGCCACTTATATTCTTAATAGAACTCCTACTAAGGCCCTTCCAAACAAAACTCCTGAAGAAGTTTGGTCTGGAAGAAAACCAAATCTGTCTCATTTGCGTATTTTTGGATCCATTGCTTATGTTCACACACCCAAACAGAAAAGGAAAAAGTTAGATCCTAAATCCACACCTCACATTTTTGTTGGCTATTCTGAAAATACTAAAGGTTATAGAGTTTATGATCCTCTTACTAATAAAGTTTAGATAGCTAGAGATGTTTGCATTGCTGAAAATGGTGTTCATGATTGCTCTCACATTTCAGATTCTGGTTTTGATCACAGCAACATTGTTCTTGTGGAGGACCAACCTCCATCTCTCAACCCCATTCCTAAAGTTTATGTTCCTTCTGGTTATGTTTCTAACAATCAAGATAGTAACAATGAGCATAAAGATAGTAATAACACTAATAATGAGCATAAAGATAGTAATGATACTCCTCCTATTGATTTTGTTCCCACTAGTAGTAGTAGTGATGATGATGATGTTGGTAACAATTCATTTACTCCTCCTAGTAATATTTCTATTAATTCTAGAAGAAATCCTAAATGGTTTAAAGATTTACTTAATGAAGGTGATGATTACATTGCTAGAATGGGTGGACTTAAACCTAGAAGGATAAATTACTGCAATTATGCTCTTATGTCTTCTTTATCTAATTCTAATGATCCTCAAACATTTGCTCAAGCTAAAAATCAACCTCATTGGCAAATTGCTATGCAAGAAGAATATGATTCTTTAATTTCTAATAATACTTGGGATTTAGTTCCTTTACCTCCTGGTAAGAATTTAGTTTCTTGTAAATGGTTATATAAAACTAAATTAAACTCTAATAATGAAATTAGTAAATTTAAAGCTAGACTAGTTGCTAGAGGGTTTTCTCAAATTGAAGGAATAGATTACAATGAAACATTTGCTCCTATTGCTACAATGCCTACCATTAAAGTTGTTATTGCCTTAGCTGCTAAAATGAATTGGCCTATTCATCAAATGGATGTTAAAAGTGCTTTTTTAAATGGTGATCTACATGAAGAAATCTATAGGTCTCAACCTCCTGGTTTTATTCAAGAAGGTAATGAAAATTTAGTCTGCAAATTAAAAAAGTCTATTTATGGTTTAAAACAATCTCCTAGAGAATGGTATGCTAAAATTAATGCCTTCTTTATTTCCCAAGGTTTTGAAAGAAGTAAAAATGATCCAAATTTATATATCAAACATAGTGAAGATAACATTATTATTATCATTTTGTATGTTGATGATTTAATTCTTACTTCCAGCTCTAACCATTTAATTTATGATGTTAAATTTCAACTCAACCAAAAATTTCAAATGACAAACTTAGGATTATTACATTATTTCTTAGGAATGCAAATTTGGAAAACTTCTAATGGTATTTTTATATCTCAAAGTAAATATGCTAAAGATCTGTTAGATAGATTTCATATGACTGATGCTAATCCAATTTCAATTCCATGTGACTTAGGAACTAAATTAATGGTAGATATGGAATCTCCTTATATTGATGCTACTCCCTATAGAGAACTAGTAGGTAGTCTGATTTATTTAACACTCACTAGACCTAATTTATCTTTTAGTGTTGGTTTAGTTTCTAGATTTATGTCAAAACCTCAACAAACTCATTTTAAAATTGCTAAAAGAATATTACGTTATATTAAAGGTACTATTAACTTAGGTCTATTTTATGATGCTAATTTTGATTTCTCTTTAAAAGGTTTTACTGATTCAGATTTAGGTGGAGATCCCAATGATGGGAAATCTACTTTTGGATATTGTTTTTCTCTTGGTTCAGGTTCTATCTCTTGGAAAAGTAAAAAAGAACAATCTGTGTCTTTATGTTCCAATGAAGCAGAATATAAAAGTTGTACTCATGCCTCTAAAGAAGCCCTATGGCTTAGAAGAATACTTGAAGATTTGGGCCTCCCTCAACAAGAACCAACTTCTTTGTATTGTGATAATCAAAGTGCAATAGCATTGGCAAAGAATCCAGTTTACCATGCAAAGTCAAAGCACATTTCTCTCCACCACCACTTCATTAGAGAACACATTGCAGAAAATAGAATTTCCCTCATTCATTGCAAAGGAGAAGATCAAGTTGCTGATATTTTGACAAAGCCTCTTTCTAGGGAGAAATTTGAATTGCATTGTAAAAATTTGGGATTAATATCCCTTGATGTTATAACCCCAAGTAAAGATTAAAGGGGGGTGTTAGAAGTTGTAATCTTTCCTTGGTGTATTTATAAACCAAGGTTAGACTTTTTTCTTTTCTTGTTCTAATATATTAGGATATAAGCCAAGGTATCCTAATATATTTCTTTCTCCTACATTCTATTTTGTCCTCTAGCAGAATTTGTGAGGACAAATATTTATTTTTTGTAATTAGATTTTTCCTCCTTATGAGGAACCTCACACTTGGCCTTATTCATAAATTCTTTGTTTCCTTGGTGTTTTCTCTTAGAATTGCTTAATCCATGGTATGAGTTTCACTTTGCTCTTTTTTGAGTATATAAGGTGACGCGAGTACCATATCTTGGGGCACTCCAATATAGGAGACTCTATTTGAGAAAGTTGTTTTGACCCATCTTGATCTTTTTCCTCATGGCAATGATGTTGCTTGTCCATGATGGATTTCTTATTTGAAGGAAATATGTTGTTTCTCCTCATAAACCTCTCCTTGATCTACATCTATAATCATGCTTGACATATTTAGAATCTTAAGTTGACCTAGTGCCTATGGCACATGTGTTATCTTTGTCTCTCTTATATTTCTTTGATAAATATACTAATGTGATAATGTTCTGCATACTTTATTGCCTAGATCGTGGGTCATGTCGGTGGTGGTTTGTAGGCCCATTCACTTGCAGTGAGATGACTCATTAGTGGACTGTCTATATCCATGTGATTAATGCAATGTTGATGCATGTTTCATTAGTTGGCCTTGTCCGTGGTCATTTGTGCATTAGTATGTTCCTTTCATGAGAGATTTATTATATCTATCATGTTCATTTTGAGTTTATGCTTTATTTTAGATATCATGTTAACTCCATTGCATGTTGGTGAACACGTTCATTTGGTTCCTCTTTGATTATAATTATTATAACTTCAAATATTTAGTAACTTGACTATACAATGTAATTCTACTTGTGGATCAGTGCCTTGTTTTTTGTTCTATGCCTCTTTTTTTCAGGTGATCCATCAAGGAACCTTCTTAGTTTTTCACAAATCTTATGAAGATGTGGCTATGCTTCCACTTGATCACATTCAAAGGACTCATGTACTTCACTTGGATCTACAAATGTACCATATGGCTTGAAGACAATCAATCTACTTCACATTGAAGATCAAGTTGTAGATTGTTGTAAATTATGGGTTTAATACCCCTTGTTGTAATTACCCCAAGTAAAGATTAAAGTGGGGTGTTAGAATTTTTAATCTTTCCTTGGTGTATTTATAAACCAAGGTTAGACTATTAATCTTTTCTTGTTGTAATATATTAGGATATAAGCCAAGGTATCCTAATATATTTCTTTCTCCTACATTCTATTTTGCCCTCTAGTAGAATTTGTGAGGACAAATATTTATTTTTTGTAATTAGATTTTTCCTCCTTATGAGGAACCTCACACTTGGCTCACACACTCTTATGAATGTGGCTTACATGCACATGAGAGTTACATTTTGAACTCCTTCACTCATCTCTACTTATAGAGATATTTCTCCACACACTCAACACTAATTTATCACACATTTTCTATCTATCTCTCTCTCTCTCTCTCTTAGTTCTATCATATTGTATTGAGCTAAGTGCTCATATTCTCTCTCTCTCTTTTTAGGCTTTTCATGCCTCATTCATAATTCACAAGGGGTTTTCTTTGCTTTCCCCTTTCAAATTCTTGTCTCCTCTTTGCTTTGTTGGTGTATGCTCCTAGATTTTTCACTAATTCATGGTATTTTCCTAACTCCTCACTCTTGGATTAAATAATTTTCTGCATTTCCATTGTTATTTTTTTATCATTTTTAACAAAGGTGAATCATAGAATGTTTATTTTAGTGTACCAAATTTAAGTGTGAGTTTATTTTAACAAAAAGAATGAAAAAAAAAAAAAAAGGCATTCCCGCAGGCAAAGACCTCAACCCGTAGACCTGCACATACATAGACAATACAGTTCTAGAAAGTGATCCTGCAGGTCATATAAGAAATTCCACAAATCTATCAAATAAAAATAGAAACCAATGATTTGTAGAAAAACTGATAGAATAGTAAATGATATACATGCGATCTTGAAGAGTCAACTCGTAATCTTGTGGGGTCAACTCTCTAGCCCGTGGGCAAGTATCGATAAAAATGATTGACAAAGGATTAAGATACATGATTTTTTTTACCTACCTTAAGGCTTACAAATAAAGAATTCCCATGAGGTCAAACTACGTTCTCGTAGGACTGTGTAAAAAGAGGTCAAGACAGAGAAGGAAATTTTGGAGGTCAAGAGGCCTTAGAAGGTGGGAATACAATCCCTTACGAAGAGCCCACGATCCCGTAGACTATTTAAGTGATCCTGCTAGAGGATTTTTTTAATGTTGTGTTGATTTTGACCTCCAAAAAAGTGGCACCCAAACCTGTAGGTAAGTCTCCAATCTTGCAAAAACCAATAAGACTCTTGTAACACAAGGAAACAACAAAAAATGTTAGTTTGGGGGTTAGTTTCCAAGCTTAAAATGTCCATAAGGATGATATAATGACCTGATGAAGTGGGTCCCGTCGGGCGTGCCAAAATGTATCACCTAAAATGTAGTGTTAAGGAACATGAAGCAAGCTAAACATTAAAAAAAACAAATAGATTAACACTTATGATAAGACAAAACAAAACCTTGAAATAGAGAATGCAAACCAAAGGGAAAGCACCCAAAAAACCCTCCTGATCTTTGGATTTGTCCAAGGATTTGGATGTATGCTCAAGATCTTTTCTCAAAGCTTCAAAGTGTGGAGTGATTTTGACATTATGATGTTGTTATACTATGGATTTTGGAGGCAAAATGACATGATAATAATACTTGAAATGTGGATGATAATGAAGGAGTGAAAGTTTCAATTTATAGGCAAATGGAGGATGGAATGGACGGCCAGGATGCAAACTTGAGGAAGGGTAGAGATGCATTTGAGGAGAAGCACATGGATTGTGTTTTCTCAAATGGATCTCATTGTGACAAGTGTCATAAAGAGAGAGATTTGGAAGAATGGGGTAATGTGACCATTTTGGGAGATGTGAGAGGGGACAAAAGTGTAAGAGGTGTAAGAGGGATGTAAGAGCATTTGATTCAACCTTAAATGGTTATGGTTGGTTATTTGAGAGATGTAACATGAGGGTTGACTTGGGTTGGGTTAATATTTTCTTAATCCATTGATTATAATTGTGTAAATGTTTAAGGGGCGATTAGGTTTCAAATTAGGAGGCAAGTGGAGGATTATGGAGGATGTGATGGGAGGAGAGAGAATGAGTGGAGGGTTAGATTATATAATTATGGGTCATTAGCTACTTAAGAGGGATTAGTATGTGTGAATATGTTAGTTTGAGTTAAGATCATGGGTCAAGGGTCAAATCAAGAGTTAGGTTGGGGTTAAAGTTAGTAGCCATGTGCTCACTCTGATTAAATGAGGGTTATTTAATCAAAAAGGGTATTTTCAAAATTAATTTAAATAAAGTTATGCATTTATTTAAATTAATAGAGGAATAGAGATTTGATTAATTATCAGACTATGGGTTGTCATTTAGATAATTAATTGGATTATAGTTAATTAATTAAATTAATTATCTAGGGGATGACATAATTAAATAAATATTTAATATTTAATTAACAATTCCTTAGAAGATGACTAAATAAGATTACTTAATTATGTAATCAAATTTAGGTGTCTACAACTTATAGGAAAATTAAAAAAACTAGAGAATCACACATTGTAGTGCTTACTAAGATATTTGAGTGACTAACACAATACAAGGTTTGACTTAATCTCAAGAAGTTTTTTTGGTTTTATATCAAGAAAGGTGTTGGGCTACATCATATCACAAAGATAAATCAAGATGGACCGTAAGAAAGTGAAAATCATCCTAGAGATTCCACCTACAAAGAACCTTCTTCATAAAGATGCCAAGTTTTAGTTCGATTTCTTAAATCAGAAGGCCTTTAATGAAATCAAAGCATATCTAGACTCACCACTAGTGCTTGTTCCACCTATTTTGGGATAAAATTTACTTATGTATATATCTGCTACTATTGTTGTAATGGGGGCACTTCTAGCACAATTAGATGACAATGGAAAAGAGAGCTATATATTATACTAGTCACACATTGTTGGTTATGAGCTTAATTACACACCTATAGAGAAGACATTACTAATAGTTGTCTTTTGTACACAATTTGTTTTTCACTACATGCACAATAATAAGACCAAGATGACTGCAAAAATTGACCCTTTTAAATATGTTATATCTAAAACAACTCCCATTGACCAAACTATTAATATGATTTAGAACAACATAGAGGGGGGGTGAATCAGTTGTTCTCAAGTCCAGATGTATAAAAAAAATCTTTAAACTCTTCAACAAATCAAATCTAATAACCAACACCTACTCGGTCATTACTGATTGCATAACAGAAACATATAATAGTGCATTCCACTTATCCAATAATATCTAACTTGTAAAACACAAAAATGTTCAAACCAAAACATTCACACAAGTATCAACACCAGGATTTATAGTGGAAACCCAAATTGGGAAAAACCACTTTGTAACATGTTAATATTATGTTCACTCTTCTGAAGTGAGCTTGGTGAAAAGCCAACCCTGTCAAAGGTTACAAACACACTGTCAGGTGTGACCCAGTTAAAGGATTTAAACCACTTTGTTAAAAGTGTGCCTTGTTATAGGACTTACATACACTCCATTAGAATGCAACCTTGTTCAAAGGATTTATACCTATGACTGTTAGGTCAACCTTTGTTAAAAGGATTTTGACTGTTACAATGGTTAGAAAGTAGTAGTAGTATTGATCTGAAAAACATACAACTCACTTTGCAAATATCAGATCCAATTCTGTACACATGCTAGCTTACTAACTGTGAACCTTTTCCATCTCCATCACTGATCTGCTTGGAACCCTCTTCAAGCAATCACAACACTTCTCCTTCAGCCTTCTCTACTTAGACAATCAATAACATCAACAATACTTCCAACATCTACTCCTTGTTTCCACCTCTTGCTTAGGTTTCCTTAATACTGCCTCTATTAGGTCAATACATCTTTTGTCGCTTAATCTCCTTCGTAGATCTTAGGGTTAGGTCAGATTCATTGAATCCATCCTACATTATGTTCTTCGGCTATCCTTCTAGAAATATCTTGAATCTCTTAAAATATTTACAATAAAATGTTTTACAGTGCATTAAATGCTTTCATACAATCAATAAATAAATTCAACATGTTTTACATAATCCAATAATTCAATGATGTCGGCTGGAAATCTAAATTCTTCCTCAAATGCAAAAATACTGACACTCAGTAAATATTGTGTTCAACTTCTCGGTCTTCTCTAGAAAGCTTGGTCACCACATAAACTAATTCCTCGGCTAACACTGTCTTCCTCGACAATTAACTAGTGTTCGATCAACACTAATTATACTCAGCATATACTAGCTCGGTCGACACAAACAACACTCTGCTTAAACTAGATTTCTTCACTTTTGCTCGGTTAAGCCTACCAGTTTAGTCTTCATTCTTACTTAGATAAACAATACATTGTCTTATCATTGTGCCATATAATCAAGTACTCATTGAAGTATCAAGATAACTCAACCTTTCCTTAGGTGTTGTTGTTACCAACCTTGCCTATCCCCTTAGCCACACTCAAATAGATATAGTACTTTCTTAAAAATAGTCTTACCAGTTAAGGTTTGACATCAATGATAATACAACAATTGCTTCAATTTTAGTTTCCAATAATGTCCCTCTTTGGCATTGATGGCAACATCATATGAATATCACATGAATTACCAACCAATCCAAAAACTTATCTGTCCATCAGAAATATTTATATTATCCTTAGCTTCATTTTGATACAGAATCAATTAGCCATGCTTGACCGTCCACTGAATTTCTCCCACTGTCTTCATCTTCTCATTCTGTGTATTCATCTGTGATCATCTCCCTCTTTGACAAAAATGCCAAAGCAACAACAAAAACATACATCTTATAGATGTAGATATCATCCTTTCAATTCAATAACAATATTTCTCCCTTTGTCATCTTGCTTATGACTGATTCTTGACTTTGTTGAGCTTTTCACAACTCTAGGCTACTCCTAAAGTGTGACCTTTCTCTGCATCAATTTTTTAAATGTTTTGTGCAACACATTTGATGCAGTGCTCCTAGCTTGACTAGGCAGCCTCAGTTAGGGGAAGGACCCCTAATTAACTTCTCAGGTATTCATGAGCTTCTTTAGGTAAAGCCTTAGTGAATATGTTTGCTAATTGTTCCTTTGTATTCACATATTCCACGCGGACCTCTTTATCTTGTACTAGTTCTCTCAAGTAATGATACTTGATGGCAATGTGTTTGGTCTTTGTGTGCATCATTGGATTCTTAGAGATGTTGATAGCACTAGTGTTGTCACAGAAGATGACAACGGGTTCAGTGATTTCTTCTTTCATGCCTACCAACAATTGCTTTATCCATATCAAATTTGAACAGTTCACAGCTACAGCCACATACTCAGCTTCAATAGTAGATTGGGAAATGCAATTTTGTTTCTTGCTTGTCTAGGAAACTAATCTCTGTCCAAGAAAGAAAGCTCCACCACTAGTACTCTTTCTATCATCTACATTTCCAGCCCAATCATTTGAAAGGAACTGCTGACTATGGTTTGTACTACAAGAAGCATGACAAATTTGAACTGAGAGTGTATACAAATGTCTCATAATTCTTTTAACCGCCATCATGTGAGTTTCCTTAGGATTGGTAGAGAATCTTTCCACAATCCCAATAGCTAATGTAATATCTGGTATGCTATGTACATCATATTGTAGCTTTCTGATCATAGATCTATAAAAAGTCTGGTTAACATCTACAACATCATCATTTTTAGACAACTTCTGTCCAGTAGCCATGGGAGTACTTACTGGCCTTGAATCTTCCATACCAAAGGTTTTCAGTATCTCATGAACATATTTAGACCGGGTGATAAAAATTCCTTTCTCCATCTGATATACTTCCAAACCAACAAAAAATTTGATCTCCCAAAACATACTCATTTCAAATTCAATTTGCATTTCATTTGAAAATTTCTTACACAAGGCATCTTGTCCACCAAATATAATATCATCTACAAAGATCTTAGCCAACAAGATTCCTTTACCTTCTTCATCTTTCATGTACAGATTGCTTGTGTCATTTGTCTTTGAGAATCCAATCTGTATTAGGTAGTTATGCAATCTCTCATACCATGCTTTGGGAGCTTGCTTCAGTCCATACAGTGCTTTATTCAGTTTTCAAACCATGTGTCTTCTATTTGGATCAACAAATCCTTTGGGCTGTTCAATATATACTTCTTCTTCTAATGTACCATTTAAAAATGCAGACTTAACATCCATTTGGTATACCTTGAAGCCTTTATAGGCAACATATGCAAGCAGAGTTCTGACTCCTTCCAATCTTGCTATAGGGGCAAATGTCTCCCCATAATCTATTCCTTCTTCTTGTGCGTAGCCTTTGCATACCAGCCTAGCTTTATTTCTTGTGATTTGACCATGTTCATTCAGCTTATTATGAAATACCCACTTTGTCCCAATGACATTCTTATTTTCTGGTCTTGGCACTAGAGTCCAAGTATCATTCTTCTCTATCTAGTCTATCTCTTCATTCATTTCTTCTATCCAATCTTCATTTTCTAATGCCTCCTTTGTTATCTTAGGCTCAAATTCACATAGTAAACATGTTGGATCTCTTGCCTTGCTTCTGGTCTGAATTCCAGTATCTTTATCTCCAATAATTTGTTCAAGCTTGTGATGTCTCCTTACATATTGTGCTAGAATAGGTTCTGCTCTTCTTTCATTTTGCTCATCTGGTTCACCAACAAGATTGTTAGATTCAGCTTCTAAATGCTCGACAACCTCTTCCTGATACTCGGCAGCTTCTTCCTGTCGCTCAACATGTTCTTCTTCTCTCTCGACATTTTTATCCTGATGCTTGACATTTCTTACCTGAGACTCAACATTAGGTGTAGGTCTATCACTTGCCTCTTCTTCCTCTATATACACAAAAGATCTATAATCTTTTGGTTCTCTATTATCCTCAGCTTCATTTTTCTCTACATACTCATCAACTTTGACATTCACACTTTCCACAATTTTGTTAGTGTTAGAATTTAAACACTTATAAGCTTTACTTTTTGTGGAATAGCCTAGGAATATACCCTCATCGCTTTTAGCATCAAATTTTCCATTTCTACTATCCTTTAATATGTATCACTTACTTCCAAAAATTCTAAAGTACTTTACATTCGGTGCATACCCATGCCATAATTCATAAGGTGTTAGACTTGTACATTTTTTAATATGTACTCGGTTAAGAGTATAAACAGCTATACTCACAACTTCTTTCCAATACTTATGTACAACATTCTTTTCAATTATTAATGTCCTTGCACAGTCCAAGATATATCTGTTCCTTCTCTCTGCTATACTATTCTGTGGAGGAGTTCTAGGTGCAGACATCTGTCTTTTGATCCCTCTATCATTGCAAAATAGATTAAATTCATTTGATGTAAATTCTCCACCTCGGTCAGATCTCAGACACTTCAGGTTCTTACCTGTCTCTTTTGCAACCTTAGCCACATACCACTTAAAAAATTGAAAAGCATCAAATTTTTCCTTTAAGAACATTACATGCATCATTCTAGTATAATCATCAACAAATAGGATAAAATGTCTAGCACCACAATAGCTTTGTACACCCATCAGTCCACAAAGGTCAGTATGAACCAAATCTAAGATATTCTCAGAAGTAAAGGTTTTGCTCTTGAAACTGGACTTTGTCATCTTACCCAGCTTACATTCTTTGCACATTACATTCTCAGGTTTCTTCAATCTAGGTAGACCTCTCACTTTCTTTTTCTTGCTAATTTCTACCAGATTATCAAAGTTAACATGACATAGTCGCTTATGCCATAACCAAATATCATCAAGTTGTGCAATCATACATGTTTCTTCATATAGGTCTAGATAGAACAAATTACCTCTTGTCTATTCTCCACTTCCAATCAGTTCACTAGTGGCATCAAATATTTTGGCCTTCTTGTGATGAAATTCTACTTGGTAGCCAGTGCTATTAAGCTGTGCGACACTTAGCAGATTATAGTTAAGACCCTCAACCCAATAAGCATTTTCACAAGTGATCTTATCAGTCAACTTAATCAATCCTTTTCCTCTAACAAGACATGGTGCATCATTACCAAATTTCACACTCCTACCTTTATAATGATCTAAGGTATCAAACTTACTCTTATCTCTAGTCATATGATGTGAATAACCACTGTCAATAATCCATTTATCATTTTTGTTCACATAAGATATCAATGCAGTTTTCTCATCCTCATCAGATTCATCTTTCATTGCAACATAGACAACCTCAATTTCAAAATCATCACTATCAGTGTCAGTCTCTTCTTCGGCAATGTAGCAGGATTTCTTAACTTTTCCTTTGTAGTCCTTGTATCTTTGGTAATCTCTATCTTCTCTTTTGTCTTTATGCTTGTTGTCTCTTTCTTCATCCTTATTATCCATGTTAGGACATCTAGCAGCTATATGACCAACTTTATTACATGAAAAGTATATAATAGGGAGTTTACCTTTGTACCTTCCTTTTCCCCTTTTCAGTCTTCTAGCCATAAGAGCTTCTAGATCCTCAAGTTCTTCATCAGATGTGTCACTTTTACTTTCACTTTCATTGATGCATCTTTCTTTTTCCTTCTTTGACTTACTCAGAACCATTTGTGACTTAAAAGAAGATTCAATATTACCAATAGTGAAGTTATCATAGTTAGAAAGTTCAAAAGTAGTAAGCTTACCAACCAAACTTTCTAAAGTAAGAGCATTAGTAGAGTTACATCTAGATTCCTGAATTGTAGAAATTTTGATTGCATAGATAGGACGCAGAGTTCTCAATACTTTTCCTATTACAATTTCATCCTCAATAGTTCCATTTGCTCCTCTAATAGAATTTACAACTTCTTTTATTCTACCACAATATTGTGCAATATTCTCACCTTCTTGCATTCTCATTTCATCAAATTTACCTCTTAGGCTCTCGGCTTTTGCTCTCAACATATTTATGTCACTATCATAAATGCTTGCAAGGGTGTGCCACATTTGCTTTACAGTACTACAGTCTTTGATGTCTTCAAATTCTGGATAACTTAGGGCAGACACAATCTCCAACATTGCTTGGTTGTGCTCTTGTTTAGCTTTCATTTCCTCGGCAGTTAGAGGTGCAACAGGTGTGACATAGTCATGCTCAATGTAATACTTTGTAGAATCACCAATACTGGCCAGATGTAGCTTCATCAAGCTTTTCCATGCAGGAAAGTTTTCCTTATTCAGCTTTGGTACCTCCTTCTTATACATCTTGATCATTTGCTTCAAGTACCTTCAAACTTGTTCTCTGTAAGCACCAACAACTCTGATACCAATTGTTAATATGATTTAGAACAACATTGAGGGGGGGTGAATTAGTTGTTCTCAGGTCCAGATGTATCAAAACAATCTTTAAACTCTTCAACAAATCAGATCTAATAACCAACACCTACTTGATCATTGTTGATTACATAACAAAAACATATAACAGTGCAGTCCACTTATCCAATAGCATCTAACTTGTAAAACACAGAAATGTTCAAACCAAAACATTCACACAAGTATCAACACCAGGATTTATAATGGAAACCCAAATTGGGAAAAACCACTTTGTAACATGTTACTATTATGTTCACTCTTTTGAAGTGAGCTCGGTGAAAAGCCAACCCTGTCAAAGGTTACAAACACACCGTCAGGTGTGACCCGGTTAAAGCATTTAAACCACTCTATTAAAAGTGCACCTTGTTATAGGACTTACATACACTCCATTAGAATGCAACCTTGTTCAAAGGATTTATACCTATGACTATTAGGTCAACCTCTGTTAAAAGGATTTTGATTGTTACAATGGTTAGAAAGTAGCAGTAGTATTGATCTGAAAAATATACAACTCACTTTGCAAATATTAGATCCAATTCCGTACACATATGCTGGCTTACTGACTGTGAACCTTTTACATCTCCATCATTGATCTGCTCAAAACCCTCTTCAAGCAATCAAAACACTTCTCCTTCAGCCTTCTTTGCTTAGACAGTCAATAACATCAACAGTACTTCCAACATCTACTCCTTGTTTCCACCTCTCGCTTAGGTTTCCTTAATACTACCTCTATTAGGTCAATACATCTTTTGCCACTTAATCTCCTTCGTAGATCTTAGGGTTAGGTCAGATTCATTAAATCCGTCCTACATTATGTTCTTCGACTATCCTTCTAGAAATATCTCAAATCTCTTAAAAGATTTACAATAAAATGTTTTACAGTGCATTAAATGCTTTCATACAATCAATAAATAAAGTCAACACATTTTACATAATCTAAGAATTCAACGATGTTGGTTGGAAATCTAAATTCTTCCTCAAATGCAAAAATACTGATGCTCGGTCAATACTGTGTTCAACTTATCGGTCTTCTCTGGAAAGCTTGGTCACCACATAAACTATTTCCTCGGCTAACACTGTCTTCCTCGGCAATTAACTGGTGTTCAGTCAACACTGATTATACTCGGCATATACTAGCTCGGTCGACACAAACAACACTCGGCCTAAACTAGATTTCTTCACTTTTTCTTGGTTAAGCCTACTAGTTTAGTCTTCATTCTTACTTAGATAAATAATACATTGTCTTATCATTGTGCCACATAATCAAGTACTCATTGAAGTATCAAGATAACTCAACCTTTCCTTAGGTGTTGTTGTTACCAACCTTGCCTATCCCCATAGCAACACTCAAATAGATATAGTACTTTCTTAAATAGAAACAATCTTACCAGTTAAGGTTTGACATTAATGACAATACAACAATTGCTTCAATTGCAGTTTCTAACACAAACAACAAAATGGGTGATGATCCTTAGTGAATTTGATATTAAATATGTACATTGGAAATAAATTAAAGGACAAGTCATAGTAGATAAATTAGAAGAAGCACCTATTCCAAGAGACCATCCTCTTGTAGCAAAATTCCCTAATGATGCTATCATGAATTTTACCCCTAGCACACAATAGAAATTATACTTTGATTGAATTGTACACACAAACAAGAGTAGGAGTAGGAATATTATTTGTCACTCCACAAGGAGACTACAAACCAAATTCTACAAGTTGACCTTTGAATGCACTAATAACATTATGAAGTACGACACTTTGGTTACAAGACTTTGTCTAGCTATCAAATGGAAAATCACTAGCTTACTTGTCTTTGGTGACTCCCGACGTGTCATCAAACAAGTTAATGATGAGTATTAGACAAAGGATGACAAGTTACTTTTGTATTGTCGTATGGTTTAAGACTTGAGGAAATGCTTCATTGAGATTCGATTCTAGTAGATCTCAAGAGAAAATAACAAAGCTGCAGACACAATGGCTACTATTGATTCCTTAATCACCATGCCTAAAAATAAGCATAGGTGTGAGTTTCTTGTTGAGCACCTTATGGTCCCTGATTATGACATTCTAGAATTTGAAATATTGTGTGACATTGTTGGTCCTGATTCACCTTGGAATTAGGAAATCTATGCTTACCTCTATGATGACATCATACCACCTAATCTCACCCCCAACGAATGCAAGACCTTCATTCGTCATACATTTTGTTACACTATCCTAGGCAAAACCTTATATCAGATTCATTTTGATAGAACCCTCCTTAGTTGTATAGGGTTTGAAGAAGTTCAAGTAACATTAGAAGAGGTCACAAAGGAATCTGTGATGTACATTCTAGTTGTATCACTCTTGAAAACAAGCTATTATTGGCCCACCATGGAACAAGATGCCTATCTTTTTGTCAATAAATGTGTTCCATGTCAGCAACATGGTGATATGATACACGCACCTTCTTAATCTTTGTAGCCCATAATTACACCTTGGCCCTTTCAAAGTTGGGGCTCAATCTCATTGGATAATGTACCCCATCTCCACTAGTAGTCATAAATACATCATTACCACCACTAAATATTTTACCAAATGGGTTGATGTCATTCCTTTGACCTACACTATTAGCAAATAGATGCCCAATTTTATATTGAACTACCTCATTTGTTGCTATGACATCCTACAAAGTATACTCACTAATAATGACATACCTTTTAAGAATAAGGATGTCAAATAATTATGTTGGAAATTTGGTATTAAGCAACACTTTTATTCCTGTATTACCCCCAAGGAAATGGACAAGCTAAGGCTACAAATAAACTTGTCATTAAAATTATTAAAAATATAGTCAATGAAGTTTTTTGTGATTGATATTTATAAATAAATCCTGCCCTATGGGCCTATCAAACCTCCACCTGTACACCCACTGGCACCAATTTATACTCCCTAGTCTTTGGTTTCAAAGTTGTCCTTGTTGAGATTGAGATCCAATCCCTCAAGGTCTCTTTGCATAATTTATTGCCAGATGATGAGTATAGAGTTGCACAACTTTGGGATCTCCAACTCCTTGATGAGAAGTGCCTCAATGCCTTGAGCCATCTATGTGTGTATCTAAATCACCTACATCTACAATATAACAAGAGGTTCAAACCAAGAGAATTTTAAGTAGGCAATCTTGTCCTTATGAAAAATCATAAGAATCTCTAGAGCTATGACAAGAAAGGAAAATTTTCCTAATTGGTTGGGCCCTTATGTCATGACTGCTAAATATGGGTTTGGGGCATATTATCTTGCTACGCTAAAAGGATCTTCCCTCCCTTAACCCATGTACATTATGTATCTTAAATGTTTCTATGCAGAGCCCATCAGATAATCCCATTTTTTTAAATATAGAAAAATATACATAAAAATCAGGCAATCCTGGATGGAAAGGTAAGCTTCTTAGTCGTGTTGGGAAAATTCAACTACTCAAGGCCTCCCTTCAAGGCATCCCTATGTATTTCCTCTCCATTTTAAAAATTTCTAGAGGTATGGCAGAGAAATTAGGAAGACTACAATGCTCATTTCTATGGACTCACACAAAAGAGAAAAATAGATTGGCCCTAATCAACTGGGATACAATTTGTAAGCCCAAAAACTTGGGTGGTTTGGGGATTAGAAGAACAAATACCCTAAATAAAGCTCTAATTTCCAAGATTGGATGGAAAATGACTATGGAGAAAACTACCTAGAGCCATATAATGAAAGCAAGATACCTTAATTATGAATGCTTCCATAAAGTTCTCAATACCTTGGGTCTCCCCTCAGGTTCCAAAATTTGGAACAACATTGTGAAATGTAGGAATACCATCCAATTGGGTTTAAAGTGGCAACTTGGTGACGATGGGAGTATCAAATTATGAGAAGATGTTTGGGTTGGAAAAGGAAAATTGGAGTCTAATATGACCATTAGGGGGCTAATGGATATTGCTAAAAGACTGATTGATTCAAGAGTCAGTGATTATATATCCAGATATAGAAGGTGGACATATTTTGATCAATGTAGAAGGGCCCACCCTCATTTAATTCATAAAATAAATGACATGTTGAAGATTTCTAGTAGGAATAGAATTCCTCTCTTCCCTAGAGAAGACAAATTTGTTTGGAAAATGGACAACACGGGGGACTTCACAAAGAATTTGGCTTATAATCTATTGTCTAAGGTTGATTTATCCTCAAACAGTTGGGGTAAGATTTGGAATCCTTGTTTGATCCTCATGATTAATTTTTTCTGGTTGACAACTCTTCATAGAAAAATCTTTACTCAAAATGATCTCATTAGAAGGGGATTTCAACTCCCCAACATATGCTACCTTTGCAAACAAGAGGAGGAGAATATTCACCACCTTTTAGTTCACTGTCAATTTGCTAATAAATTTTGGTATCTGGTGTTGCAAAATATCAACATCAATTGGGTTCTAAAATTTGGCTTGGATCAGTTCCCTGAATAATGGAGGGGATCTTCAACCAATCCTTATGTCAAACAATTATGGAAGATCATCCCCCCATGTTTGTTGGAGCTTATGGAAAGAAATAAACAATAGGGTTTTCAGGGAAACTAAAAGTCTTGTAGAAGTGGTGTTCAAAATTTTCTTAAGGATTCTATTTGACAATATGTCTATTGTTAGACTCCCCAAGTTGGATGCTCAATCATCTTCTTTGGATCAAAAAATTGCTAAAAAATGGGGATTACCCAAGGGTTATGCTTTTGTTGATGATTCTAAAAGACTAATCAGGAAAAACACTAGGCGTAAAGCCTCCTAATGAGGGATGAAACAAGCTAAACTTTGATGGTTCTTTCAAAAATGGGTGTGCTACCGGAGAAGGTGTCATTCATACCCATTGTGGTGATTTTGTGGCAATTACTCTAGTTGCCTTGTGGAGTTGACTATTAATTAGCAGAGTGCATGATACTTTTTAGGGTATTAATATTGCTCTATCCATTGGTGTCAAGACTCTGATTATTGAGGGTGACTCTATGTTGGTTGTTGGGGCCAATAAAGGAAATACCAAAATTAATTGGTCCTTGACTAGTGTGATGGATTCTCTCAAGAGACCGCTCCTTGGTTTTGATAGCTTGTTATTTGACACACTTACAAAGAGGGCAATAGTGTTGCCAATGCTTTAACAACTTTTGGTCACTTGACTACTTGGTTGAGATATTAGAGAGATTTAGAGATCCTCCCTCCGATGGTGAAGCTTCTTATTAAAGAAGGAAAATGTTGTTACTAGTCTTTATGGATGTCACTTTGAGTTCTTGGTTTTGGTGGGTCAAAGCTTATAACATGAGTTTATAAATTTGAAAAATTTAAGGTAGGCTGTATGTAGGCGCTCACATTATTGTTGATTTTTCATATGGGGGTGCAACGTGGTTGATGATGTGTTATATAGCTATCACCAAAGCCATGTGATCATGACATGGTACACAAGGAATAATTTTTTGCATCATCTTTTCATGATTACAAGGCTTATTGATTTCAACATTTATGCACATATATATTTTGTTACCTGTGATGACTTTTTTCATTTTGAAAAAGAGCGACGGCATAAGCGAGTAGTCCTAACAAATTATGATTTTTATCGGGGAGTGCAAAGCAATTATTTCTACTTTCAGACGAGCATTTCAAGGATTAGTTCATTCCTTTTGCTATGGTGCACTCTATAATTTCTTGGGAGTTGGTATTACGGTGACTGTGTTTCTTACAATGGGTGGTGATAGAGTGAGAATTGAACCCAATAAACATGATGAGTTCAAAAATGATGCCACAGTTTGACATATTTGTAGAGAGGGTGGTATTTCTCATTTTATTGAGAATATGATTGGCTATGATGAAAACCTATTGTCTCAATTTGTCCTGTCATGGTTGGAGAGAAGGACAACTATGAGAGGTATCACTTTTGAAGTCAATGAGGATGCTATTACGAAGGCCATTGGCCTCCCTACGACTAGTAGGAAATGAAGAAATTAGAGTAGGGTCTTGAACATGAAAAGTCTGAATCAATTCTTTTGTGGTGATGAGACCCTAGTGAAAATGCACGGGGGCTATGAAAGAGCCAAACTACCAAAACCCTAGGACTACATGTGTTTAATGGTCATGAAATACTTCACTCTTGAAGGTAGATTCAAGGTCTATTACTATTTTCACGAGCCTATTCTAAATCATTTCTGTAATGGAAGTTTAATTTCCTTCCCTTTCTTCCTTTTGAACTCTCTCAAGAACTCTATGAAAGAGGTTGTGGATAATGCCAAAAACCAAGGCACAAAGCCTAGTCCGCTCCACTAGTGGCTTATTTTCTACGTATACCATTTCCACCTTGTTCTTTGTCCTTCAAGGCAAATTTTGGTCCATGAAACCCCACAGTCTCAAACCCCTCCCTCTATGAGTATCCTTGATTTGCCTTGTCCCAGTAGAAAGAAATGCCTACGGAACCGTAGTCTCAAAATCAGTTCTTGTCAACTTAGCCCTAAAACCTCTATCCACTCCACTGTTAAACTGGAAACCATTGATAAAAGAAGAAAGGACCTTTCCAAGACGAAAGGCAAAGTTGGAAATACAAAAAGAAAAATTCATTATTCAGGAAGTGGGGCTCGATGAAGAAGCTATTGAAGAGGCGAGTACCCCTAGATGCTCACACCAGATTGCTACCCACTTCTCTGGTAAAGGAAAATATAAGGAGGTGGAGAATTTTGACATTGAGGAGAATAAGGGACAAGAGAGTGAGGACAATGGAGACAAAAACCAAAGAGAGGATAATGGGGATAAGAACCACAATGAGAAGACAAATAAAGAGGGTGCTATGGAGATTGAGGGCTCAGACACTAAAAACTTGTCTACCCATGTCTTTGATAATGTGAAGTCGGGACCCATTGATCCGACCAATGATATGATGCCAAATGAAATGAACGTGGAAACTAGGACCTATAAAGACACTCATAGTGGGACCTATAACAATTGCATGATGTTGATTGAGGAGCTTGGTAAGCTGAAGGCCAAAGTCGTCAACATGGACAGGAAGATCAACAATATTTCCAAGTTTAGCTTGCACATGATGCACAATTCAGCTACTTCCATCTACTTGCTTCAAAATAAAATACTAGGGCGAGATGCATACAATGAAATAAACTAACTGTAAGGGACCGTGGCACTAGATGCTGGTGTGCTGACCTAGTTTGGGTGCAAAATTAAATGATCTGGTTTATGGTGTCTTGTTTATTTTTTGGGTCGATATTATTTTAGGCCGCTGGTGCCTTTGGTTTAAGTTCTATTGTTTCTAAGTTATTGTTAAAGACTGGTTTTAGCTTAACGCTTCTGGGTAGGATAGGTCTGTTTTGGAACAATAGTTTTATTGCTCCTATGTTAGTTTATATAGTTAGACTGGTGGTTGTTATTAGCTAAGTTACTTTGCTGGAAATTGATCGTTATATTGTCAACGGTTTTTGATATTTTTGATGTGTTGTTAACATGCTTGTAATGCTCTTCTTTGTAAGCCTTCTGGACTTGATGTGCATGAACCAACACCCTTGATTTTATTGCTTTTAAATATTAAAAACAAATTACTGTATTTAACCAACAAATTACCGAAAACAAAATCAAATTATAACTTATTAAAAAATCACCTATTAAAAAATGAAAATTTGTTTCTCACAATGGTGACGGAAACTGTTTTGAACCAATAAAATTCTTGGAACAAAATCAAATTGTAACTTATTAAAAAAACACCTATAAAAAAATGAAATAATTAATAAAAATAGATTTTCGCTTCTCACTACGGTGACGGAAAGCGCGTGGGCAAATTGAATATACAAATTAATTTTTTTTTGTCATTAATTTATGAAAACTCTCAAATGTAAACCTCCTTAAATTTAAAATCCCTCGGCATAATAAGAATAAAGACCATGTCGAACCGCGATTGAGGATAATCTCCTTTTCAGGTTGAAAAATGTATTCATGCCCATAAAATTCAACAGAAAAAAATTTAAAAAGAGGACGTTCCTTTCTTGGACGTATACATTCACCTATGTATGATATTCAGATGTGATTACAGAGGTTCGATACGCAGGATCTGAGGGGTTTAAAAAAAAACAAGGAAAACGGCTATTTAATATACGCTCACATAAATTTTCTGCGGTTTAATCTAAAACTATTATTGAGTCCTGTATGATTGGATAGGGTTTTTTTCTCTACAAAATCGCCTTCATATTGGGAATTATTTTGAGGATAAAATCATGGAAAATGGTGAAGGAGAGGAGACAGGGAGTGATCAGTACGGTTCAGGGGGTGGGAGGCGCTATCGGCCTGTATCAGCTCATGACAGGCCTGTAGTTGAATTATCTTCTCTTCCGGCGGGATCTGCAACTGCAAATAAATCTGAGGATACTAATAAGTAAGTAGTTTATTTTTGGGGCCTCCTTTTATAAAATTATAGGTTTATGTCAGATCTATGTATGTTTTCGATGGTTAGTTGCCTGAATTTTGCGTCCTTGCAAAGATTTCCGGGAATTCTAGTCATTTTTTGCCGTTTCTCTGCATCCCAACCGTAGAGTAACGTGTTGCAAGATTTAGTTCTGTGTGCGGCAACTTTGCATAAATTTTTACTAGTTGAAAAAAGCTAAGGAGTTATGCTAATGTTTCAAGATGGTTTATACGTGAGGTTTCTGCAACTAAAAGGCTAGCTTACGTATAGGCATTCAACTAACATCTCTGCTGATATTTCCTGGATTTGCTTGTTACTGGTAATGCCAATTGTCTCTTGTAAGTCTTCAAATCTGCCAAGCTGAGCGTGGTTGGGTTTCTTGAAACATTGCCTTACATCCTGATTTTCTCAACAGTCCTATTCTTGTTCTTTTTCTTCTATTCTTTCTGCAGAATTGTTTATTTAATTTAAAAGTAATTCAGATCTCTGATTGTTTAGTTATCTATTTTTCATTAATTCCACGTTTACAAAAAAATAAGCAACCTATATTCGTCAGTGTAGATTGACATGTTGTATGCTTTAATGTTATGCACGGAAGAAACATTAAGGGCATCATTTTATAACCATTTTGTTTAATGAAAAATTTGTCAAATGCAATTGTAAAGTCATGTATGCTGTGTTGATGTCCATTACATCATGATTTTATCAGAACAATCTTAGCAACATGATCCTAAACTGCAAATATTTATTCTAGCCGAGTTAAAAAGTCTGACCTTTAGAAAGGCATGTGGTGGGGAGCAAGCCCCAGCAGGTTTAGTGGATTTTTTTTTTTCCTCAGACCTTGGTAGCTTAGCTAAACGAGGTCGGTCATTCATATCAAAATTTGTTGGCACTTTCAACCAATGTTTTTATAGTTGCATCCAAAATGTACCAAGGTAGTTCAGTGGCACTCAAAATTACATCAAGTTATTCAATTAATTTCTAGTGCTAAAGGAAACTTGAATGAGGTATATAAAACTAAATATAGGAAACCTGATTGTAATCGGAGAGTGTTGACAGTGGATCGCATCTTCATAACCTGACTTTATAATGTACATTTTTGACTCTAAATGGTATGCTTTTCTGATTCTGTGAGGCTGAGAGCCTAAATGCTAACCCCTTCTAATTAGAATATTCAAGTTAATAGCTTATTTTCTCCCACAGCGGATATTCATTGGTGGCAGGGGAAAGTTTAGTATCAACTTTTCCCACAAATTTGACCTTTAATGGGCACATTTGCCGAACTCATTCAACTTAGTTGGAATTGCATATAGTAGTACGATTTTACTTGTTCAATGATCTTTACAACATATTGGTCAAGTACAAGGTTATTGGACATTATCATCCATTGCTTGTTTTTTATATAAAGAAAGAAAGAAATTTCATTAATGCCTGTGAACAAGCAAACTAGATCAATGGGATTCAAAGGTATAGCTAGTTACAAAGAAACAGTTGTAGGATAGAAAAGAGCACTAGAAGGTGAAAAAGTAACTAAGGCTAAAGCTGGTGAACGCATGATGTTATAGATTAGGGATGTAGCTTTGTTGATTATGGTTTGGAAGAAGGCTGTCATCTAGGCCTATTTTAGTATAAGGGCCTGTGATTGAACTTATACTGGCACCATGGCTCGCTTCTCTTTTTTTCCATGTCAATGAAGAGCCTCTTTTATCCCAAGTAAAAGAGATTTATTTCTACAATATTATCAGAATTTACTAAATTGGTTTCTATCCATAGATAGAGTTCCTAGATCATAGCTCCATAGAGTCACCTTAAAACGGATACATTTGATTGTAGATATCAGGGTTTCTGGATTTTGAGGCACATGACTAGAAGGCTAAACTACCATTGTTAGGCTGCAGAAGGAAACTCTTGTAAATAATATGCACCAGAGACAGGAGGAGGCAATTTTGATGACCCGTGGATTTCAACCAATTTAGAAGTAGGTTTTGTAGTCATCAAATGAGGCTTCTTTGTGGAGCTTATGACTATTTGTGTTGTACCTTCTCTTTTATATCAGCTTAAGATCATGTCTTAGTTTATTATTCTCAATAATTTTTGTTTACTTCTACCTTTTATCTATGTATGTTTAAAAAGGCTATTTTGGATTAGGGGTTTGAATAGGATTCTTATCAATGGCTGGGTGGTTAATTTTTAGTGCCTTAAGTTTTCTTTTAATTGATAAGAGGTGGCTTTATAGGAGCTCACTCCCATAGAAGAAAGGATCTACAAAACAAAGCATTCAAGAAGACAATGCTAAGAATGCCATAAAACATGAACATGTGAATTGACAGACCAAGACACGCATGCCATCAGTTAATATTTAGTGGGAGTGCTAATGCTAGGCTCAAGATTAGGAACAATAGGGGAGAAATTCTCCTTTAAAAACTGCAAAAAGGGTCATTCCTCTGGCAAATCTCTATTTTTATGAGTAAAGTTTCTGGTCGATACCTTCACTGGCAAGAGGGTCAGCAACATGATTTCCCTCTCTATAGCAGTGCCTAAATTAAGCTTCTAGCTTTTATCTGAGCCACCTCTGACGTATTCTGGTTTTATGATTCAAACAAATTTTGTAGACATACCCTAGATAACTAATATGAGTACCCTGCAACCTCCAAACAAGAACATGTGCTGGAGGTTGCATTTTGAAACCTTCGAAGAGAGTAATAGCCTCTGCTTCACTTTTAGATTTGATGCCAAGTAATAAAGAGCCTCCCCAAGCAAAGAAAATGGAGCTGGATCAACTAACCACATCAGTTCTTGCTTGGCCTGGATTCCTTTTGAGGATCTGTCAAAGGTCTGTTGGAACAAACCAACCCAGGGAGGCTGCCATTTGAAATCTTTGTCTGTGCTCCCGTCCTGTTTGACTGGGGGAAGGTAGAGGGAACTGCCAATTTTTCAGAATGAGCCGCTCCTTCACAGAGAAAGGATCCTTTGCTTTCACCAGAGATGGTTTGGAGAAGCAAAGTATGGATGTGTATATCCTGTTCCAACAACTTTACCAGGACAAAAAAGTGTCACCAAAGATATGATAGTTTTTCTCTATCCAAAGCTCTTGAAGGGAGCAACACAAAACAATCAGCCATAGCGATCTTAATTGCATAGATTCATTTGGCCACATGCATAAATGCTTTTTAAACCTGGGAGAGAGAACCCACACAATGTCCATGTTGCTCATAAGTTTTGCCCACTCTCTGGGTGAACTCACAGTACAAGAATAAATCACCAACCTTTTCACTGATTTTTTGGCAAAAATGTATTTAGATGGACTGGGGAATCCATATTTCTTGAGGTTATCAAAAGTAATTTTTTTATTGCTTCCTGCCAACCACACAAATGGACAACATTTTGGAGGTGCTTATCTACCCCAGATTTAACTGAATAAATTCCAAGGGAATTGCCCACCCAAATGAGGCTATCATCTCTCTGAAGAAAAGGGATTCTAATCCCCTGCAACATATTCCACAATCCTGGTATCCTATTGAGGTTAAATATGAGGCTCAAGAATGCTGGTCTTAGGAACACCAAAGGAACATCTCAAACTAGTTCAGGCTCCACAGACCTGCGTGCTTATGTAAATGACACATATTCTCATCAAAACTTTTTCTTTTAAAGGCAGACTTGGTTTAATTAATGGAAATCTAAAAGGAATTCTTAAAGGAGGTGCTGCTAAATATTTCAAAATCTTGTGCGTGTTTTATTAGTTGCCTGAATGATTTCCCTCTTGACACTTCCCCACAATAATTGAAATAAACTTGGGATGAACCATCTACTTGTGGAGATTTGTCATTTGGGTACTGGATATTGCATCCCTTACATTGTGTTTGGTGATGGTTGCCACTAGTCCCTTGTTTTGTTCTTCTCATCTGATGGACGATAGATTTGAGGAATCTGGATTTTTTCCCTCCTTGTTTCAGCCATGTAATGTTAAGGATATTTTGGAAATAATTAAACAGCATCCTGCATGGTCACTTCAGGATGTTCTCTAAAAGAGAATCACTTTCATAATAAGTAGTTGCTATGTGCTTCAGAAATTAGAAAATCTATATCATTTCACTCTCTGAACTTAACACAAATGGGATTTTTGCTTCCCAAGGAGAGGCAGCTAATTTGGGTGGCAATTTTGTGGACCAAATATGGGGCCCTTAAAAGTGGAATTTGGGTTGGAAGGTAGCAAAGCTTATGGGTTGCCTGGGACTGTGGCCACGTAGAGCTTGTTCTCTACTTTCCAACACATGGAGCACTGAATTGTGAATGATGATAGAAAGATAATGGTCCCAACACCTTACAACATCATCTTCTGGTCATTACATTGTGTTTGGTGATGGGTGCCACTAGTTAGCTGATTGTTTCTAGAAAACAGTAAACATTATATTGATCTGAAGCCAGAAAGAAAGTATAAGTCTCCAAAAATGCCTGGGGCAATCAGCCAAAAATCTTTGCGAGAAAAATGATCCAGGCATGAGACATTACCAGATCCAATAAACATTCGGCTGCCAAAACTAGCAGAATGAACATATATAATCTCATCAATGATAGCTATGCGGATAAACAGAAGTGTGAAAATGTGACCTTGTCCGTTGATACTTATTAGACAATGAGAATCCTCCAGATCTGATTTTTGTTGTCTTAGTGTAATTGTAATACTCTGTCACTCTCTGTATATCTGTATCTATGTGTATCTTCTGGCACACCTTTTATTGTGTCTTAAATTTTGTTATTAATTGTGCGCCTTTAAAATGCTTGATTTTTTTATGAAGCATTCTCTAATAAAATGCAGTTGCAAGCATTTATAGCAGGAGAATAAAGATTCCAGGCGCATCAGAAGGAAAAAATGGAAGAGATGAAGGGCCCTCTTCTCCAACTAGGGAGATTTTTGATCGTACCGGGAGGGATTCTAAACTGGAGTTGTTTGGTTTTGATTCTCTTGTTGACATTCTGGGACTTAGAAGGTAGGGACATAATTGTATATGTAGTCATGAAATTTATTTTTTGAACTCTTAAAAGAGCTCAGAAAATGCATTTCAATGCTAAGATCTATAATGAAAGTTTGAATGGCATGCATTATGCAGTATGGCAGGGCAACAGGCACCAGCAAGAGCAAGTACTATGGAGGGTGAGAATGTCTCAATTACTCTTGGCCATCCAAAGGTGAGTTAAGCTTTTTAGTTTTTGTTGTATTTTTTCTGCTGGCCTGCAAGTTAAGTGACTGCAAATTTATTCTTACTATTATAAGCCTTTGAGTCCAAGTAGTATATATTTAGGTTATTTGATTGACAACCACTATGAAATGTGAAAAATGGTTGAGCTTTAATTCTCTTCATCCACAAATCATCTTCAACATATATTGAGTGCACTGAAAAATGTTTATCGATCATTCCCCAGTATTACCTAAATGATTAATCACAAGAGGCTCTTATAAGTGTTTGCATTGGTTTTTCACCTGTTTATGTAACAAGGCAGAAAATAGAGATCAAGCAATCTCAAGTTTGAGTTAGTCCAAGTCTACCCTAATTTGAGTAAAAGTATTCATAATTTGCAGCTTGTGCAGATTATAACAGATTACAATGAATCTGAAATCTATCATAATTCCATAATCGTTTAACTTTAATCTTATCTAGAACTCAGATTAAAATAAATAGAATCAGATACAATGAATCCTTGAACACAATCCTTTGCTCAGCTGATAGGTTCTTTTGACTATGTCCCAACAATTAACATAATTCAAACTTGTACTATAAGAAATGGTGATCAAGGAGGATCAATCTAATCTCCAATTGAACATTTGGAATATGAAGCCTCCTCAAGACAAATATGATTGACAACACCTTGATGGAAGAGATGCCAATACAATATCTATGCTCTCGGCGTTTCGGTTCCTTTTGCTGCTTGGAATGAAGGATAAGATAAGATAAGATAAATTACTAATGTCCAACAAGAGACCACCAAAGGGGTCTAAGGGACTGGAAACATACAAAAGGCAACCGCCAACAGCAGGAGCACCAAATGGTGTCCAGGGAAATAACCAAACAACAGAGAAAGCAGAAAGGAAAAGAGCCGGAAAGAGCAACAAACTGCCCCATCGTGGCGAGAAGAAGTCCAACACCGAAGGGTACGGTCCGGGGCAAGAAAGAACCCCGGATCGCCGCCGAGTAACTCTGGGGGTGGAGTGCTGCTGCCGACTAGAGAACGAGTGCAACTGCGGGGTCTCATAGACCTGATGTGACCAGGAGGAGGACCAAGAGGACGCTTCGTACCCCGGGCCAGGGATACAAAAGTGAAAAAGGATGTGATAAGCTGGTCATGGCACTGGCTTGACGGGAACTGAAGTTGGAGGGTTGAATCACGGAGCCGCATGGCCTCCTGTAGATAAAGAGCGAGGCACTGTTGATCAATGTACCTAAAGGAGGAAAGGGATTTGCACTCTCTGAACAAGCAATAGAACCTCCCTCGGATCTCGTAGTAAATGGGGCAATAGAAGATGAAGTGTGTCTCGGTCTCGGCCTCCATTAAGGTGCAAAGGTGGCAGGTCCGGTCGGCTCTATCAATATGATGATCCGTCTGGATGCGGAGCAGGTGGGAACCGACTCTGAAGGACGCCAAGGAGATATGGAGAGCGTGACTCCAACAATGAGTTAAGTAAGGAGGGCGCACAATGACCCCATCCTAAATCATCATATAGTGCTCTGCATAGAAGGCCATCCTCGAATGGAGACCCCCAGGAGGGTTGCTCCATGTTGTGGTAATGTACTGTCTGTAAATGTCAAGTTTGACATACCCATTCAACTCCTGCTGAGGAGGGAGTAGATGGGCAGGGGCATCCAGGGAGAACAGAAAGGGGGGTAAGCTATTGATCGAAATCCCAATGGACCCAAGCAAGGCAGAGGCCTGGGCGTACCAACAGCGGGCTCGACCAGAAGGGTCGGAGCACGCGATCGTCATAGAGGAGCAGTAGGCCAGATAGGGATATCTCTGACGACCATCAACAAAATCAGCAAAGCCTCTGAGGCGGTGAAGGAACCAGATCAGATCGAAGATAGCCGCCAGCCTGAAAGGATGAGCCCCAAACTCAGCCAGGATAATGCTATGAGGAGTAGATCGGTGGCATTTGATGAGGTGCCAAAGAAGGAAGATCTGAACTCTCTCTATCAAAGCCCAATCAGATTCCAGGAGAGAGGGACCCCACACCACAGAGTTGTAGAGCACAGTCGGCCTGACTAAGGAATCCAGAAGGGACAACTTGGACCTGATGTCCTGAAAGTGATGTTTGAAGCACTGTCTCTCAAGCAGAGCCAGGGAGCCTAACCCCTTGTTGACACGGGGCTGTATAGCAGGTCTCAAATTGAAGCGAGGCCTAGAGAACTTGACCCCGAGGCAAGTGTATGAGGATGAGATCTCGATCTCCGTACCCTAGAAGTAAAAGTGAAGATGAGAGGTCTTCAAGCAATTGAAGACCATCACCCGGGTCTTACCAAGGTTCACAACCAACTGTCGAAGATCACAAAAGGAAGCTAAACCATCAAGGAATCGCTGTAAACCCTTAGGGGAGGAGGCCAAAAGGACCACATCATCAACAAATAGGAGAATGGAGATAAGGACCTGGTGCAGATAACAACCGTTGTCGGGGAGCGAGAGATCTCAGAGGAAAGATTCGAGCTCATCAATGTAAATGCCAAATAGTGTAGGGGAGAGAGGGTAGCCCTGCTTCACCCCAATAGTGCTCTGGATCGGGTCGGAGAAGCCCTAAGGGGTCCTAAATCTGCCCACCACACTCTCGTACAGTCTTATAATAGCAGTCAAGAGAATCTCTGAAATCCCAATGTCTCTGAGCCTCTGGAAAAGGGCCACCCGAGGAATGGAGTCAAACGTCTTGTGAAAGTCCATGAAACAACAGTAGACTTTCACAGAGCGGTGTCGGGCCTCCTCAATGATAGCACGCAAAGTCCAGATGTGGTCCATGGTCTGAAAATCAGTGTGAAAACCCGCCCGCCCTTTCGCACGACAATGCCTCTGATCAAGCTCTCTAGATAGAATAGTATTGAGGACAGTGGCATAAAGTTTGGCAAAGGTGTGGCCAACCATGATGGTTCTGTAGTTCCCGGGATTCGAGACTGCACCGGTCTTATGGATCGGGTATATGATGTGTCAAGACCATGAATCAGGAAAACCAGTGCAAAAAACTCTGTTAAAGAGCATAGAGAGAAAGGAACCTAGAACGCTGATACCCAGTTTGAAGAACTCCGCTTGGAACCCTTCTTCATCCGCAGATCTACTACAACTCATAAGTTTGACTGCCTCACAAATGTTGGAGAAAGTGAAGAGATGGCAAGATGGTGAGGGGGTGAGGTGAAGAGGGGGCTGGCCGGGAATGTCATAAAGAGTGGAGGTGTGGGAGATCAGTGAGCGGAAGTCAAGGGTGGAAGGAGGGGGGGATAGCGAGGGAATGGAGTGCGCCAGAAGAGCTTGGGGGACTGCAATAGGGAATCACAGAGAGATTTGCACTGGAAAGCAATGTAGGCGCATTGCTTGTGACGAAGGAAATGACGGTAAGAGAGTCTTAGCTGGGTGAAAGAAGGGGAGTGAGCGGAGAAGCATAGCGAATGGAGCGGTGGAAGGATTTGTAGTCATCGTCAAACCATTGGTTTCTAGGACAAGTGTTCTTACGTTTGGGGCTGCGAGAAAAGGGGGTGGTGCGGTGGGGAATGGAAAGGAGTGCAACATCCCAAAGGCTGGTCGCAAGCGAATCGAATAGGAAGGAGGCGTCACCGGACTCGGTGGAGGAGGCCTGAGGGAGGAGTTGTCTAAGGTGAGAGATAAAGAGATCACGATCACACTCAGAGAAGCAGAAGGAGGTGTGGGTGAGGGTCTGAGTGGGTGGTGAGGAAGGAGGGATGGATAAGGGAGGGGGTGGGGAGACACTGATGGAGAGGCTAAGAAGGGCGTGGTCGGCCAGGGGAAGGTGCAAAATGGTGAAGTGGCAGATGGAGGGGATGGAGGAGGTACAGGATAGGACGTAGTCAACGACACTCGCACCCCCACTGTGAGGCCAGCATGGGAAGGACCTAGAACTAGGGAAACAGGGGAGCCCATTCAGGATCACCAAGCCAGAGGACTTGCAAAGCTGAAGAAGGTGGCGACTGTACCTCGTGAGGGGGCGACGGTTGTCGTCAGAAGAGCGTTGTAAACCTAGAGTGGATGGGTCAGACTCGAAAGTGCATGTAGAATCAGCACAATGGTTGTGGAGGGGGGTCTGAAACTCTCTGGTCCGTGCATTGAAGTTCCCAAGGATGATGATGTCTCCAATGGCTGAGAATTTGATGATGTACTCGTGTAAGTCCTCGTAAGGGTCGTCACACTCCGTGCTATGAACAACATATGATGAGGAGGCCGGCGGAAAGTAACATACTGCGATATAGATATCTCTGTGACGTGACGTAGTATAGCCAATACGGATCCACATGAATCTGGAAGAGCTGTCGGCATGAACCATTGAAGTAGAACTGAAAAGGTGGTCTCTAACAAGACACACAACCCCACCGGAACCCTGGACCCCACCAAAAGATCTAACCTCATCCCGAAAGACAGAAAACCACTGATAGCTAGGAAACCCAGGCAAAGGGCGGACAGGGCTCTCATGAGTCTTTGTAACGGCAAGAATGTCAGCGGAACCAACATCCTGAAAAAGACCTGGTAATGACCAAAGGGTGCCTTTACCGTTCCAACAGTGAATAAGCAAGGAACCACTGTGGCGTTCCCTCCTGACCAACTGCTGTATGGGTCGTCATTTGGCTTTGAAAGCCGGACTAGACTCCCAACCGGGAGGAGGAGAGTCGCAGATAACAGCTTTGAGGTGCTTGATGACAGCCCACTTACCCACTCGTCTAGCCTTCGCGACCAATCCCCTAGACTGTTTCAATTCAACAACTTGGGATTTCGTGAGGTCCTCATCCAAGTAAATCTTAGTGGGAAGAGAGAACAGCTTCCTCCTTGCCTTAAGAACCCGGAGCCTGTTGGCCATGGAGAGGAATCTGAGGAAAAGTGTGTCATGACTGATCCAGGCCCTGTCAAGAGTGATATTAGATAAACCAAGCTGCTCATTGATGAAGGAATATCTAGCTGGGACAGGGTCAGTAGAGGAGGAGAGTGGAAGGCCGCAGACTCGCAAGTTGAGTTCACGGACCTGTCTAACACGCTTGTTCGCCAACTTATCTTGTACAAGTTTTTCAATGCCGGAAAGAGGTGCGGGGCTGGTGTTGTTGTTGCTGCAAATTGAGGCCCAGGATTTTAGCTGCTGTTCAGTTTCAGTGATAAGGGAGGCGTGTTTGTTGTCAAGTTCAGCCTGTTTATCTTTGATGGCACTGAGCTCTATGAACAATTCATTGTTGGAATCGACCTGTTTCTTGATGACTGCAGTTTCAGTTGCGAAAGTTGCAAAGAATTCTCTGATGTGCTGAGAGTTAGTGGCCATGAGGAGTTTCAGATTAGAGAGCGCCTCGGAGAGGGACTGCATAGTATCTTGGAGGGAGTGATTCTCGGCCTCGAGCTTAGTCATTTGATCAATCAAACAGTGGTAAGTGACAGGGGTTTGGGATGGAGTTTCCATATGTTAGTACTAAACCGGTTACTGAGAGGGGGGGTGAATCAGTAAATATTATCTTTTTGCCAGTTTAAAACTTGTAAACAGATCATTGAATGTAAAACATAATATAAACAATCATTCACAAGCATAAACAGAATCACACAGATCAACTCAAGTATTTATACGTGGAAACCCTCGGTTAGAAGGAAAAAACCACGGTGAGACAGAGCTCACAACTTCACTATTGCAGAACGAAGGCGCCCTATTAGGAGCTTACAAAAGCACTGATTGAAGTGCTCCCCGGTTAAGGGATTTTACAAAAGATCTGTTAAGATTTGAACCCTGTTAGGAGTTGACTGGTTACAGGTTTTTGAACATCTAGAAAGATGTTACCCTGTTAGGGGATTTTACAAAGAACCGATTAGGTTCACCCTGATAGAGGGATTTCAATATGCTTTCATTGCTTATAAAAGCAATGATCTTATTTTGACACTGACTGTCTGATTAGATCATACCTGTTGATCTCTTCTCCAGTTTGCTTGGTTGTTGATCTCTCTTTCTTTCTTCACCTCTGTGCCTACAACACTTCTCAAAAGATATCTCTCCTCTGCTCTATGCAATCATCAACTATCAACAACATTTTTCTTTGCGTCCTATGACCTATATTTATATGAGAGTTCATCGTAATGAAACCCTTAACTCATAGAACTGCCAGGCTGCAAACTCCGCATTAAATCATGCAATCAGCAAAAAGCTATGCACTTTGATTTGGAGTTTACCTTCCAAAAACATCCGTAGGAATAAAGCTAACTCCTGTTAAAAAGCTAACTCTACTTCTAAGCGGTGGATGTCTCGTATAATCCGGCTTTTAACTTAAACTGTAACTAAAACTGATCCATAAAATCCAGATCGGATCTATCTTGCAGTTAGACCGGTATACCCTTAAACTCAGTTTGTCCCTTAAACCCGGTTTGTCCCTGTATGCCTCATAAGACCGGTTCTGAGTTCTTGATTCGGTCTACCAGTGTATCTATCAAAATAGTCAACCGGTGCATACATTTTGTTCTTCATCCACCGGTGTCGTCTAAGTAATGTGAGTGACCGAAGACCCTTTACCAGTGTGAGGTTTGTGAAATACACTAATGACAACTCATATTGCTAACACCATATCGTCCACAGCTTGCAAAACCTGACTGGAAAATGGGAGCATAATCGAGCCTAGGAGGAGCCCGCACGCAACAGCAACAGGAAAGTCACACGCACGCAATAGTCAACGGCTGCAGGAAGATACCCAAGCCTGCGTGCAAAGAGGTGCACAACACACTCATGCAGCACTCACAACAGAAACACAAACAACAGATGCGAGGAGGAGCCCGCGTGCGCCCGACCACTGCAAAAGGATCTAGCGCATACTCGACAAGTGCAGGAAAGAGAGCCTTCAGGCGCACACAACTCTCAACAGGAGAGCAGGAAGGAAGCTAGGTCCGCATGCAAAGGAACGATCACAATGCGCCCACAACAGAAGCTCGAAGCAAAAAGCAAAACGAAAAGACGCGCCCACAGCAGGAAGCCATGCGCGAAAGGAAAAACGTGCATTGCAGACCCACGCGCAGAAGGAAGAAGACACTAGCACCCGCTCAGAAGGGAAAATGAAAAATGAAAAACGAAAAATAGAGAGACCAAAGTCGAGGGAAGATGGAGGCCGTGCTCACGTGAGGAGAGATTCAGCTCGCGCAGGGATCGTGTGAGCCGAAGTGGCGTGAGCAGGACATTTGCTCGCGGTCAGGACATTCCTAGAACTTAGAGAACACTTCCTAACTGATTTGCCTAGTTGGAACGGAAATAATGTGTCTATGTAAAAGCTACTATGGAAGAGAGATAAAGCTACTATGTAAAACGACTAATTATGAACTTGTTGAAGCTATAAATGATATAAATGGAGATAAAAGAGGATTTGTATGCACCTGGAAACAAAATAGGAAGTATGCTGATATAGATTTGAATTTTTGACAGTCGGGATCCTACAGACACTTGTACTTGCAAATTCGGAACCTGTGGACTATAACTTGCCTCCAGAATGAATTTGAGCTTGTTCTAGAAGGTACAAAGTGTTTGAAATGTTCTGTACCCAGGAACAAAATGTTTGAAACATTCTGTACCTAGGAAAATCAACCCAAATTTGAATTGGGTGGCGGGATGATAGGGTAGATGCCATATTAGGAGGCACAACTGATTTTGAGATCAGGATAAGGTACAAGGCCACAAATGGTAAATAGGGCCCATGTAGGCTAATAAATGATTGAAGAGGAGAAAAAATAAAGGAGCACACTTAGAAATAAGGGCTCACCTCGAGTTTTGAAGAAATTGAATCAGTACAAAACTTATAATGTTAATTTAAAGGTCCAACGAGTGTTAGGAGAGTGTGAAATCAATGTGGGAACTCATACATACTAAAATGGGGCTAAAATGAACATCTAATTATAGATGCTTACTTTTTAGGATGGTACATTTAGCCCCCACTTTAGCGGGAGTATGAGACAACCTCATGCTCACGGTAAAGTAGAAGAAAGAGAGAAAGAGATGAAGATCATGGGCAAACTGCAAGAAGATATCGCTAAGTTTAAGGACACAAGTCTCCAAACCAAGGATCTTAGCTTACACATCCATGTGCAAGGACACATAAAACAAAAACCATAGCCTAAAACTTACTAAGATTACAAGTTAACTAGTTGAAGAGACCTCAGTAAAGAAAATATCTCCACTACTAGTATCATGCTCAGAAAGCTATTGCAAAAGGACAAGTGGTCACATAAAAAGAACAAGAGTGCGCATTAAAGATAAGATTAGACTCCATGATCCAATCTACTAGCAAAGTGTATTATGCTATGGGATCACAGAGGAGAGAAAAAGTCAACCATGGATGACACAGGCTAGCTAGTTGTGTTATGCTAGGTGATCCATGAGAGAGAAGAAAGAGAGAGGAGGGGGAAATGGTCTAGCAAATTGTGCTATGCTAGTTCCACCCATCAAAGAGAATGTAAAGAAAGAGTTGATGGTCTAGTGCATGCTAGTCAACTCATGAAAATCTATGCAAATGAGAGGTTGAATGGTCTAGCAAATTGTGTTATGCTAGTCAACCAGTCCTGAAAATATATGCGAAGGAGAGGTCAAATGGGTTAGAAAGTTGTGTTATGCTAGCTCAACAAATCCTAAGAATAACCAAGGAAAGCATTGTATTCAAGGAAATTTGCCAAAAATGTATAAAGGAGAGTGATATAGTCCTAGCAAGTTGTATTATGCTAGTGTACTCTACCTTACATGTTTGAAGTAAACAAAATATTTGCAATAAGGAGGCCATATATGCCCCCTGTAAGATGGAAAAAGAGGACTATTTTGACATCTTAAGGAAAAGAAGAACAAGAATAAAGCTCCTTTAACACCAAGGAGTTATCCCACAAGTAACACCCAGTCCAAGCTAAAGAGGTCACAACTCCTATGAGGTCAAGGAAGGGATGAATGGAAAAGAGATACCATGCAACATGTTAAAGGGATCCTTTTAAAAAGAGAAGGAATTATCATTGACAAATAGAAGGGAAGAATTCACACTTTCCCTGTTGCTAGGTAAAGGGATTTTTGAGGAAGGATGACACACTTTTAGCCCCCCAAGTAAGGGATTTGTACCATGGATACCCAATTGCAAACAAAGAAGAGGTTATGATCAAGGATACATACCTCTTGTATAAGAGAGAGTCCGTAATGTAAACAGACAATTCTATGTAAGATTGGATATCACATAATAAACAAATGCTACTTAACCAAGGGAAAAGTGGATCCTTAGAAAGGATGAGAGAGATTGAAATACTACCCTTGCCCCCCAAGTGTAGAGAGAAGAAAAAGATTAAGGACTATTATGTTGCTCGCAAAGTATAATTGCACTTGAAATTGTACTACCATAAATAACAATGAGCCCCCAAGGGATAGGCTAACAATGTCACATAGTGTAATGATACCAATAGGCCACTAAATAAACCCTCAAAAATGCAACTCAAGATGTAGATAGAAAATTATTTTTGAGTATATGAGTTCGCTGTCCCAAAATTTTAGAATAATAGATAGCAACCAAATACCATCTAAAACACTATCAATGATGTAGGAAATTGCTCAAAACCATATACCATTCATATATCAACAATTTGCAACAATGCCATACATATTTCAGCCAATAATATGAATCAAACCCTAGGTTTGCAATATAGATAGACTGAAAATTACAATGCCCTTTCACTTGCAAAATCCTAGCCTTCCTTTGATACCAATAATGCCAAATGGCAAACAAAGACAAGTACAATGTAAAATAGTAAAGTGGTGAAGCTATATTTTGTACTTAGCTGAAAACATACATTTCTCATAAAATATGCCAAATGCCAAATGAGAAGTGAGGAACCTGATTGTAGATGGCTGCGATAATTTTTACCAGTGCTGAAGATGCCAACACCCAAGCCAAAGTCACCCCAAATCTGAAAATGTACTTTCTTGCAGATTTTCAAAAATGTCTAGGAATTTTGAAAATTCCTTAAAAATAAATCATGGCATTTTGGGACTCCAAAATGCACCTATCTTTATCTCCTCGACGATAGAAATCCGATGCAAAAATACCCAAAATGATATGCTGAGTAATGAGGAAGATATGAGCAAAAATGTGGTTCCAAAACCCTATCCTGAAAATCTGAAAACTGAATTAGACTTGTAGCAAAAACTTTTCGGATTGCTTTTTCTCTCTGCTTTTTCGGATTTGCTTTTTCGCTTTGCTTTTTCGGATTTGCTTTTTCGGACTGCTTTTTCGCTTTACTTTTTTGGATCTGCTTTTTTCGGACTGCTTTTTCGCTTTGCTTTTTCGGATTGTTTCTTTCGGATCTGCTTTTTTTTTTCTCTTGCAATCAAAAACTCAAACCCTCAGGTAAGTTTGAGGACTCCAAATAAGCTCAACTTGAAATGGCTAAATACCACTTCCAAAGTGCAACCCTTCAAAGGATATTTCACCTCCTTAGTTATGCAAATCCTTAAGAAACTCCGTTCCTAAAGATCAAATGACAATCTGCAGACCAAGATGGCGCCACAAATGCTCAAAGAGAAAAGTAGTGTAAACTCAAGTCATGGGGATGTCCAAATGAGAGGCCAAGCACTCTATTTATTTACTTTTCTAAGAAGCCACTAGAACTTCTAGAAGTATCCATAAAATATTCTTATAAAATCCTTTTATAATGCACTTTTATATAAAAAGTAACTTTATAAAATAAAAAGTGCAACTCAACTCAAAATTATAACATTTTGGCCCCACATAACACATTATAATAAAAATATGATAAACACCATCTCTCCAAGAGCAAATAAGACCATCCAATCCCCAAATAATCATTAGAATGACTCTCTCACCAAAACCATCTGCCGACGAGAGTCCATGATAGGCAAATCCACGGAAAAATGACATGTCACTAAAGAGGGGACATGACACATAGTGTGGAGCAACATAATAGGAACTCAAAATGTTATTTGAAGTAATCATAATTAAAAATTAACTCATTGCAACCTATTAGGTGAATGATGTCATAATCAACGAGTTTTTGAATTTTGTAACACAAAGCTTGAGATTCACTAGTAGAGTGATCATTATATTGATGATACATGCAAAAATGAAGATTCACAAGGTTTTGACTATGCTCTTCTTTCATTTAGGTCGAGTAATCAACTTATTACGAAGAAAGTTAGGCAAAATAATTTCTTGATTAAAGCTAGATTTAGAAGAAGTGCTATATGATAAGGAACGGGATATAGAAAAAGGAGAAGGTTGGAAACCAAACCCTTGAAGAGGCAAGTGTGCGGTAGGTTTCTCATGAGTCTCATCACTTTGTTTCATGCACCCTTAACCATGTTGAAGATTAGTAGTTGAAATATTAGGAGAATCGGGTTGAACAAATGACACACGAGGTCCTTTAAAGTGTCGCGTGTAAAAATTAGTAACTTTATATTCGCCCACAATAGATGGTGTAAAGTCTAATGTTCCCCAATCATCTTCTAAAAGAGCGCTTTTAGGAGAAGAAGTATCTTTAGGAGGAGAAGATATGTTTTGTTGAAATGATGTAGGAATGGATGAAGAATCAGATTTAGTTCGTAAGTAACTTTGTGATTTATCATCAGTGACATGGGTATGCATGATATTGTTATAAATGAACTTCACCTTGCGATGAAGTGTTGAAGGAATAGTTTGCATGACATGTAGCCATGGTCATCCTAAGAGAAGATTATAATTAAGAGCATCGGGCATGACATGAATAGGTGTGGGTAAAATAACAGGACCTACTTTGACAGGTAAAGTGATAATACCCAAGGTTTGTTTAGCAACATTATCAAAGCCATTGATAGGAATAGAATTAGGTTTAATTGATGAAATATCTGCCTTAATTTTATGCAACAAATCAATGCTACACACATTAATACCAGATCCATTATCAACTAAAGTTCTTCGAAAAAGGTTACCATTGATAAGGAGAACAACCATAAAAGCATCATGTTGATCTTGAATTGCCTTAGAAGGCAACTCATCTTGAGAAAACACAATTTAAGCTTTATTATTGGTTGCATTCATGCATTCCAATATGGAAGTTATATTAGTTTGCATAGGAGGTGGGACAATCATGATTCTCAAGGCTTGTTGTAACGCTTCATGATATGTAGTTGAAGTTTGAAGAAGCTCCCAAAGGGAGATCTTGGCAGGAGTAGCATGGAGTTGTTCTACTAAATCATAGTCCTTTCCAAGATTTTGTGGGAGACGGGGTGTAGGAGGAAGCATTGGTTGAGAAGTAGGAAGAGAAGGAGGAAAAATTGAACTCGTAGGTTGTCTATTGTTTCTTGTGTTATATGTATGAACAACCACATGATAGTCAGGTTGTTGAGCACCTTTCACCACAATGACTAGTTTATTCTGAGGTTGAGGGGTATCTTGATGAAGATGGACAACAACCTTAGGATTTTCAATACCCAAAACATTGACAACATTGACTTGAGTAGGTTCTTCAAGAGTATCAAGGATGGTCTCTTCTTTCTCCAAAATACCTTCATGAGTAGATGGTCTCTTCTTTCTCCAAAATACCTTCATGAGTAGGACATACCTTAGGAGAGGGACAAACATAACTCTTTAATGCTTCATCTCCAGAGGGAAGATCATTGTAATGAATAGAAGATAAAGTGTTCTTAAGGGAATGAACAATCACATCAATTTCCTCTACCATAATATCATTGTCCTTCACCAAGGTACCCTCATGGGGGAGATACATATCAAGAGAACAATCGACACCATCTTCTAATGGTTCATCCCAAATAGGGAGATCATTGAGAGAAAGATTGTCTTGCCTCAATATGTCCTCATAAGGAGGGTCCTTAGGAGAGCAAAATGAAATTAATCTATAGAAAATATTCATGATGAACAAACCAAAATGACATGTGCAAAATGTATGAAACTGTATGTATATATTTTTTAAAATATTTTTCCAATGCAAGTGCATGAACAAGAAATGAAAGGATCTATATGAAATGCAATGATTTCTAACTAATGCATGAAATGAAATATTTTTATTGTTTTAAAAACATGGAAATGAAACTAAGCTTCTAAATACATGGAACAATATGCAATTCTTATGTCCTTGTTTGCAAATGTATGTATAAAATGAAACAATGCAATGCATACAAAACACTAGATCAAAAGTGGAAATGTTATGAGTTAGGTTCACCAAAATTATAGTTAGAAATGGTGATCAAGGAGATCACTCCAATCTTCTAT
Organism: Chamaecyparis obtusa; assembly: GCA_027943335.1. Lineage (NCBI taxonomy): Eukaryota > Viridiplantae > Streptophyta > Pinopsida > Cupressales > Cupressaceae > Chamaecyparis > Chamaecyparis obtusa. Next base: position 565,147 of record BSBK01002307.1, on the reverse strand, counting down.
TGGACATTAGGAATACAAAACCTCCTCAAGACAAATATGATTGACAACAACTTGATGGAAGCGATGCCAATACAATATCTATGCTCTCGGGGTTTTGCTTCCTTTTGCTGCTTGGAATGAAGGAAGAGAGATGAAGTTACTATATGACTAATTATGAACTTGTTGAAGCTGTAAATGATATAAAGATGGAGATAAAGAGGATTTGTGTGCACCTGGAAACGAAATAGGAAGGATGCTGGTATAGATCTGAATTTTCGACAATCGGGATCCCGCAGACACTTGTACTTGCAAATCTGGAACCTGTGGACTATAACTTTCCTCCAGAATGAATTTGAGCTTGTTTTGGAAGGTACACAATGTTTGAAACATTTTGTACCCCAGAATAGAACGTTTGGGACGTTCTGTACCCTAGGTTTTTGTTTGAAACTTTAAGGGATGCTCCGTCTGGTCCTGATTTTCTTGGAATAGTTTCAACAACTACATAACCTATTCTCGCACATAGAAAAACGAGGAAGAAGGTTGTGGAAAGGGGTTTGCCTAGGTCAAACCCTTGTTTAGGCATCAACCTTGAAAATGTAATGAAATTGCATAAAGGAAAGATGAAAAAGAAGCTTGATTGAATCTTGAATAACCTCATGCCTTGATAATGCAATGCCTCTTTGGATGTGTTAATGCAATAGCTTAAACTCCACAAAAACCCAAAAGGAAATCGTGAAAGATAAGCCTTGTGTAATTAATGTTGTAGTTTGCCACAATGCTTGATGAAGAAGGAGAATGCTTTGAAGTCTTGAAGACTTGGATGCTCGAAGACCTTGAGAATGCTTAGATGCCAAATTGTGGAAAAGCTCTTGAAATCCAATTGCTTGATTGCTTCTTGATCATGTTGGTTGCTAAAATGAGGAGAGATAGGGTGTTTATATACCTCATCCTACATTTTGGGATTAAAAAATAAGCCGGGTTGACCACAAGATCTAATTTCCCACTAAAATCCCGACATAGGGCTCCAGGCCAAAGTTGGGCCAAAATATCTAGGAACAAAGCGTTTGAAACATTTTGTACCTAGGAAAATCAACCCAAATTTGAACTGGGTGCCGGGATGATAGGGTAGATTGATTAGGAGGCACAACTGATTTTGAGATCAAGAAAATGTACAAAGGCTACAAATGGTAACATAGGGCCCATGTAGGCTAATAAATGATTAAAGAGCAGAAATAATAAAGGAGCACACTTAGAAATAAGGGCTTACCTCGAGTTTTAAAGAAATTGAATCAGTATAGGACTTATAATATTAATACAAAGGTCCAATGAGTGTTAGGAGAACATGAAATCAATGTGGGAGCCCATACATACTAAAATGGGGTTAAAATTAGCATCTAATTATAGATGCTTACTTTTTAGGATGGTACAAAACCTTACAGAGCAATTGTTCATTATTGTATATTCAAAAATATTTTGGCAGCTACAGAATTTGCATTGCTAATAGATAATACAATGAGTTGCTAATGTCTTAATGATAGAACAAGAGAAGAAAATATTAAATAATTCTCTAATAGTGATTCCACTGAACTTCTTACTAGTTTACTAAGATGGGTTTGGTGACATGGTTAGTTTCCTCTTTTTGAATAATTATTATTTGAACAGAATTGGTCCAAACATGTGAGAAGGCAGAGCCAAGCCGAAGGTCCTTGCAATTCCATTAGTACCTTCTGGGCACTAGGAAAAAAGTGCTGTGACAGTTGTGACAACATTAGGATGTGAGTAACAGCAAGAGTGTAGTGATAGTGCAATTGAATGATCTGCTTCTTTGGACATGTTGTCATCACATTGGTTCTGTTGATGCAGATGGTAGCAAACATGACTTGAAATGAAGGCTTTCTCTCAGATTTTTTTTGTTGTTACAAAAATGCTTCTAAATTGCCACAGAAGTCATAGATTAAATCAAAACTTGAACTATGTGACACCATAATTGCACAAGGAGGTAGAAGATAGAAGAATCAATTCAGTACCAAGGTATGGGCATGGGTAGCTTCTCCCATAGGACATTTACAGAACCATGAGTAGGTGAAGACTGGTCTTGAATGGTGCATCATCTAAGTGATAAGCTTAAGCTACCAGTCCAACAATGCTTCAATGAGTTCAACTGTTTTTAATGACTTTTATTATCATAAGCATCTAGGCATGTTAACTACCATAGGAGATAAATCCATCGATCAATCTTGAGAAAGATGTATTTATCTGAAATATGGATTATGAAAACTGACTGATTGCTGTTTCTGCCAAAATCCTGAATATTTTCATTGTAGCTGAAAACTGACAAAAGCCACATTGTACTTTTGCTGTTCTACTCCACCAGGTCCAAAAGCTGTCCTAAAAGTCTTGAAAGGGGGTATTATTCTTATAAATTTAAATATAAATAATATAAGATAACTTAAATATTCAGATACATGCTATCAAAAACATGGGCAAGCTGATGACACAAACTGCAGTCAAACAGAAAAGAAGTGGAATTTTTGTTACATTGCCTTTCTAAAGAAAACTGCCACCTTTGTGACAACATCATCAGGTGTTATTGATTAAGTTTGAATGATTTTGATTTACTTTGGGTTGTATTGTCACAAACAGGGGAAACTCCAAGTTTAGTCCCTTCCATTCTCAGAGTAGAGTACTGGGAAGAGTTCAGAACTTCAGATAGCCTACAGCACTTTATAACACAAGGTCTAAAAACATCCAGGAGAGAAGGATTCTAAATGAAGGAATGTATCCAAAAATGAAAGTGTGGAAGTAACTTAACTCCTCTAATCTATTACAGACAAACGAGGCAACTGGTTATCTTGTGATATGAGCATGCATAGATGATAAATATGCCCAACTATGTGGCACATCTATTTGACTACTATAATTAGTAAAGACTTCCATGCACACGTTCATGTCTTATAGCTGCCAAGGAAGAGAGCAAGATTTGACAACCTCAAAAACATTTTTAATATTTATTGTATTGATAAAATGTACAAGGACACGACTTGAGTTCTATTACAAGAGGAAAAAGATAAAGTCAGCATGGCTCAATGTCTTTTAATGGCCTAACTGAAAATGCATTAAATGAAAAAGGGCTAATAAGGTGTTCATAAAACCATAGCTACAACCTTACATCATCAGAGAGCAAGCCTCCAAACAAAATTTCATTAGCCATAGGATAGTGTTATATAATTACAGGAATGTGAAACCCATTCAAAAAAGACATTCTCTAGAGTTGCAACATAAGGCCACAAGTACACAAGTACTCAACAAATGAACAATTAACAAACTTGATGGAAGATTCTTCAGTTTTGCCATATGTATTCAAATTTGGGAGGCCACAGGAGTCCATGCAATACCCCAAATGCAACAAAAGCAAGTAATGTCGATACTGATGTATTCTGATTCTAAAGATAATCAGGCTTAAATACAAATTGAAAGGAAGATGGATAAAACTTCTACAGTAATCTAAGGAGAGGTGTAAATAAAAATGATATATAGTTTTAAACACTGAAAACATGATCACTTAAACATAACAAAGCATATACCTTGGCATTACCCTTTTGGGAAAAATCTAGGCTCGAATATATTGAAACAATTGTATTATTAGCAATGCAAAGAGGGTCACAATACAAATCCATGCGGAGCCTTCACATGAGATTATACAAACATATTAAGTTCAAGACATTCTAGCAGCATAACAATACTTACAAAATTGAACCTAAGTTACCGGTCCTGGTATTGGTTCAGGTTTGTGGGTTTGGTTCATGGGTTTGATCAAAGAATTTTGGGAGTTGGGTTAGTTTTGGGTTCATCCATACAAAAATATATAAAAATAAGAAATATATAAATATATAAATATTTACAACCTAAAATCAAGTTTATTAGATGTATTATACATATTTCCTAATATATTTGTATAATAATATTTAAAAATCTTATACAATTTTTTTTGATCGGTAAAGGCAGGATGACCTGCATAATTTGTATTAATTTTCCAAAAATCGTTACTGTATCTTTCTACTACTGATAATCCAATTTTCACCATTCCTTTCAACCCCAATTATCAAAAAATATACGTAGTTATGAATGGAACCCCTGTACACCCATTACAATTCCAAAATATACTGTCTTAGAAATCCATCTGAGAAGCCTAACACCCATCAAAAACAAAATACAGAGACTATTGCACAAAATTTCTGAGTTCTTAAAAATGCATCGAAATTTATCAAAAAAAGCAAAATCCTATCACCCTTACTGTCTTTGCCATAATCATCTTTAGAAAATTTCAGTTTCTTCACGCTTTTTCTCCACACTAGCATTGTCTCTGATGGCATCTTCACCTTCTGTTCCTGCAAGTACTCTTTCAGGCGGCTCCACCTGGCTCACGCTGGTGCTTGTCTATCCTCCTTGTTATTAGGCACAAGCCACGATAAGAATGGTTGCAGCAAAGAGGTAAATTAGGCAACATGTAACTCTGTCCTCTTCTAGCTTTGAAGCCCTCTTCAGGAATTTTGGTTGCAGCAAAGAGGTAAAGTCTGTCCTCTTCTAGCTTTGAAGCCCTCTTCAGGAATAGCTGTGGATATGAACACCTCTGGATTGTATCACCACTGATCTTTGTGTTGGCTAAAAATTTTGTAAGCCGCTAAGACTACACCTTACAAAATTGTAACTTTAGACAACGGTATAGTGAGATAAATCTCTCCTCTCAGCAATAGGGGAGGCTCCCTTCTTACCGTAGGTGGCTTCAACAGGTACTTAACTGAAATTACAAAAATGGCGGTTCGCTTAATCAATTCCTCTTTTTTCAGGAATGATTTACATACAACTACAACTTTCCAACTTAACAAAAAGTGCCTTATTGCTACGATAATACCGGTGACCCTGGAGTTGACATAAGAACAATACCAGGGGCAGCAGCTTTCTTTTTATATTTTGTGAAACAAAAACAGGAACCCAAAGTCTCCCGCGCTTGTCTCGTGAGGATTCAAGCAGAATAACTAGTAAGGCACAACGTCTCTTACTGGATACTCTCAAATTTAATAAAAACACTTACAACTGAAGCCCAAAGTCTTCAGCTCTAAGTAATTGCAGCCACTACTATCTATCACAATTTGTCCTTCTGCAGCACAAAGTTTTCAAAAATTCAAATTGGCTCTGAATGCAACAGGTAGCTCAAAGTCTGCGCAATTGAATCCAAATCCCTCTTGAATCAAAGCATAAAAATTCACAATCAACTCAAGAAAATGTCGTCACATAACAGTTTGAATTTGCACAAAGTCTCAAAACAATCTGCCTCTTTTATTGAAAGTAATCTGATTTACATCCAAGCACAAAGTCTTAGAGTGCACAATACAAATTGGCAGAATTTTCTTGCCTTGCCAAAAGATGATTATTTACAATGAGCTCCCTCCTTTATATAGGAAAAGAGGAGAGAGAAAGGTGGAGAGAAAAGGGGAAAACCCTTAACCACCTTGACTTATTCCTTAACTAACTAACTAATTTTGACTTTTTCAAAGTTGCATGCCTAATGCACTTACAACTTGATTACATGTTACAACTTTGCACGTGATACTATCACATGCAATTACATATGTCAAATACAAATTACAAAAACATGATGAAAATATTCTAAGTGCCTGACAAGACACGACACCTATTACATCATCCTTCGTTTGTCTTCATGTTGCTCCAGGATGCCTAATGCTTAATATACTCTGGTATGATGGAAGCATCTTGATTTGGAACATGAACCTGCATCCCTGACTGTTATGTATTGATGGCATCAACAAATTGCCTTCTTGAAATCAGTCTTGAAAACTTTCTATGCCATCATCGTTCCAGTCTTCAACTCTTTGCATTGGCATGGAAGATCACTCTCTCGTAAATGGGGTTTTTGAATCCCATTGCATGTCAATTTGGAAAGTATTTGTCAGCCACAAACATGGTTTAGATGTCCATTTGCAGCTTTTGGAAAAGCGAGAAAACTGTATGTAAACTCTTGGAGGTGGAATTTTAGCTTGTATTTGCATGATGGAGAAGAACCTTCTTCTGCTTGGGAAGAACTTGCATTATTTCTGGAAACAAAACAATCACAAACTTTTGAAGCCAAAAATCCTTCTTTGAATCTCCAATCATGTAGCATGTGACATGAAAATTCCACAAGGTGAGAACATCTTCATAAGATAGATCCATTGCGTGTTTTTTGATGCAAATGAGTGAGTTTTCGGATGTTATGAACAAGGAAAATGGCTGGAAATTTTGGGACAGCGAAATGGTGGATGGGTTTGAGCTCAAAATGGTCACTTATATGGTGAGAAAAACCTTAAAAAGGGTTTTTGGAGGGTAATAGCACGTGCGGACAGCAAGCTTTATGTGTAGAAAATGCATGGAAAATGAACAACATAACATCTACTTATAATGAATTATTATGTTTTCATCATAAGAAAGTGTGCAAGCAACCACCATCACGAGTTTTAAGTCACATGGCAGCGATATAACAAGCGCGGATGGAGTGCGTGTAAGCATGAAAGTGGGATTTTGAAATGGATTTGCATGGGCATATCAATGAGCTTGCTTTCTTTGATGGTTTCTTTCAAGAACGAGTTTTTTAATCCCGACTGCATATGCAAGCAAGTGGAGACTCTTGCATATGCAACTTGGAGAATGTAGACAGAAGAAGAAGGATCATTAAAACAAACATAACATGTAAATCTGAAATAGAAATGAAAACTTACATGTTAATCAAAAACCAAAACATGAACTTGGGGGAAAAACTTAAGGAAAAATTACCTCAACTCACAAGAAGAAGTCTTGCCAAATCTTTGAGCAAAATCTGAAATAAATCCAAAAAGATTTTCGGATTTAGAAAAGATAAGCTCAAAATATCATATATAGACTTCAATCCTAGTCTTAATCCCCTTATTTTGGAGGGTCAAAATGCAATGATTGCCAAGTGGGAAGAAAAGAGAGATTAAATGCAAGGAAATAGCAACCGTTTTGACCATTTTCAATGCACATTTAATGACAACCAAAAACGACATCTAGGACATCAAAAACAGCTTAGAAATGATGATAAACAAGCTGCAAATGAAAGGTAATACCCAAGAACTCATCTTAGAAGCAAAAGTTTTGATTTTGATAAAGAAAAATGGCCAAAAATGGGTCGTTTTTGAGCAAAAACGCCCAAAAAGGTGCTCTAAATAAGCTGTTTTGAGAGTAAAACAGCTTCTAAAATGCAAATTTGATGATCTGAGAATGATCCTTGGAAAATTTAGTGCGAAATCGACCCAAAAAAGAGCAAAAACAGTTCAGTTTTAACCATTTTCCAAGCGATTTCTTGCTTCAAAATCCCGTTTTTTCCAAAAATGCCTCAAAAAAGTGGGTTTTTTGAAGTAAAAAACACATGTTTTCTTCTCCAAAATCACAATCAAAGGAGTTTTGATCAAAATACATGTAAAAAAGAGTAATGACGGGCTTTTACAAGTCCAAAACATATGCTCCAATGGTTAAAAACATTTTTTATATATGCATTGGCATATAAAAATAACATTTTATAACTTAAGTGGTTAAATACGCACTTTTCATATGCCTTTGCATGAGTTTAAAACATATGCAATCTTCTTCAAAAACAACACCCAAAAGGAAGGATTAAATACGCTGTTTTTAATAAGTCTTTGCACATGAAAGAACATATGTAATCTCTTCCAAAATCGATGCCTTAGGCTGGAAACGCACTTTTGGAAGATGTTTTCACAAGTTTAAAACATATGCAATGCCTTCAAAATTCAACGTCCTAGGAGGAATATTAAATACGCTATTTGGAGAAGAGTTTGCACATGTAAAAATACATAAAAAAATATGTATTTGGATTTAAAAACAACACCCTTAGTGATTCTCCATTAAATATGCACTTTTCAAGTGCATTTACATATTGATTAAAACATGTCTTTCATGAAGAAAAAGTCACTTTGAGAGTTTTTAAATACGTTGTTTTTAATATGCAATTGCATATAAAAACAACACTCATAAAGGATTAAATATGTTCTTTTTGAGTTCAACTACACATTCTTATAAAACATGCTTTTGGCTTAGAAAAAGCCACTTTTACATGTTTTATATATGCAGTTGCATATAAAAATAATGTATTTAATGGATAAAAGACTTAATTTCAAAAGGTGGGCTTTAAAAAGTGTTTTGCATGTTGATGATATGCAATGAAGAATAAAAACCACACCTTTTTGAGCTTAAGTGTTTTAATTTGAATTAATTTAATATATAACTATAGTGTTTAATAAAGTAACATGAAAATAGACTAGAAAAAATCAATTTTCATGAAATCATTAAAAACTATAGTCAAGTCAATTCGAAATGAGTTGAAATTTGAAAATGGACATCAAAATCCATTTTATATATTAAATATAATTCAAACTCGTGCAATCAACTTTGAAAAATCCACCTTTTAAGGATTTTTAAAGAATATGCAGTCAGTCTGAAAAACCCCACCTTTTGCATCATAACTTGAGTTATACAACTCCGTTTGATGCCTAAGTTAGCTTGAAACGAGCGTATTTCAAAGGGCTATTGGCTCAAGGGAAAATCAAGATTAAAAATTGCTGACAAGGAAGAGAAAAACAAAGAAAAGCACTTAAAGAATGCATGAAATGTGTATTACAAAGAGTTTTTCAGGGATAACGAATTGTCGTTATAACACTTTATTCAAAACATTTAAATCGTAGAGGATACTCTTATGAATTGACAAGAAAATTGCGTAGGGTTGCCACAATTTTGTGATTGCAAAATTGAGGACAACACTTTGACACAGTTATTCATAATCCAACAAGTATCCTTTGCTCCCAAATTCCAAACACCAAGCTGATATCATGGACACAATGTCAACATCGATTTGGTATTTGTATTTGAAATGATTGAGATAATAGATGTATACAAAGAAGAGGAATGCTCCTTAAATAAGAGATTACATAAGATCTTTCCATTATGGAAACGATCAACAACTCAAAAAGTGTAATGTCCCCTTTTTGGGTTTGCCCTAAAGTCACAAATTCCATTCAAAATGACAGTTAGAGATAAAATCTTACCAATAAACATGCCTTTTCCAAGGTAAATCAACTCAAATCAAGAACTAAAGAATACTTTCCTCTGAGACCTCAGTGGTAGCTTGCATAAACAATAAGATTGATATCTGTCATACTTACCTAGAGTGCTTTTGCCAAACTTTTTCACTCTTACAGCTATTTGCATTCTAACATATTTGATAGGTTCCTCAATCCTCATCTCCTTGAAGCTTCTCAATTACTCCTTCCAAGAAACTAATAGCAGGCTCCTTTTCTGTGCGCTGACGTGAACAGCCAATTCCTTTCCTTCATGTGGTGGTATCAGATTGTAATACCTTTATATCCTTTTTTCCTGTGCTTACTGATGATGATACTCAGACCTGTATGTCTGTACTCTTCTCTCCTTGTGTTACAGATGAATCTGATTGTCTCTTCTTTCCTAATCTATGGCTTCAATATGAATTACTTCCCCTTTTTAATCCTCTTCTCTTTTGTTCAGATGGTTTGATGCCTCCCGCTATCTTGAGGTAGAATTTAGGCTTGTTGCCTATAACGTATCCTGTAGCTTCACTGAGTGATCAGAATATGGATGGAAATAAGTAAGTAGAAATGATTGATCTCTCCTTGCTGTTTATATTGGTTGCTATTACATGCGCTGAATTGTTGAATAATGAATGAATCCCCAAAATAATAAAACAGCTGATATTATAGTCATGCCCAGTCAGTATTCCAATGCATTAAACCCAAGATAGCCTACTGTGCACGATAGCAATTATCATGGAATCTTTATGCCATGTGAGATCAGAAGACAGGTTTATGTGTCTGTGATGAGTCATTGGAATGTGGAAGTAATCCAATATCCTATTACTGGTTTCATGGTTGAATTCTCGTCTGCTGGGAACACTCGTTCCTGTGTAGGCTGTGATGTTTATGTAATTATCTGATATTCCTCCTACGAAGAATGAATTCATGAATTCCCTTCTTCAATGCCTGTAGCTGTATTCTTTCTCCTCCTTGTCTTATTCCCTTCCAGTTGGGGAGGCATGCTGTTGATGCCTCTTTTGTGTATTCTTTGTTGATTTGATCTATCAATCTGTTGACTGTACATATATAAAATGCTCCCCTTGAGCCTCCGTCTACCTTCCTCCCTTTGTACCTGCGTGGGGGAGGGAATGAGTGAAGCACCTATTCCAAAGGTTGCAGCTATTCAGTCATGATCTTAATGTTTGATTATAATATTTTTGTTAGTAAATAAGTTATGATATATTTCATTATTAGGATATTTCAATATTATTTAATGTTTGATATATTATAAAATATAATAATATACATTATAATATATTTATATTATGATAATATTCAAGTAGTATATATTTCAGATTATTATATAAATAATATTATTTGTTTTATTATCATTAATATATTATATATTATATTATACTATACATTATCATTAATATATTATATATTATATTATACTATAATAATATTAATAGTTATTATTTGATAATTTTGGTATATGTTATATTTTTATTGATATATAATATATTTTAGATTTATAACATTTTAGCAGTATTAATATAATAATAATAATTGTTTATTATTAAATATTATGATGTTTATTTATTTATGTTTATTCTTTTATATTTTAATAATTATTTAGTATCAAATCTTATTTCAAAACGAGGACATCACAAAAAGAAAACTAAACTGAAAGAAAACACGAAATATTTAAATACAAACTAATTGATATAATTGACCATTATACTAAATATAACAATATTATTTTTTAATACCCTACCTTCTTGATCAATCTACTAGCTACACCAAGTTTGTCCCAAAATTTTACAAATTCGTTTGGACTCAAGGAGTTGGTAAGAATGTTTGTGGTCTGATCCTCAGTTGGAACACACTGCAACATAACTGATCCATCTTCTATCAGTTGGCATATGAAATGACAATGAAGCTCCACATGTTTTGTATGTTCGAGGAAGACTAGATTTTTGGCAAGCTTTAGCACCCCTTGGTTGTCACAAAACAAGGGTGATGGCCTTGCTTGAGACATTTTCATGTCAAAAAGCATATTCTGAAGCCATGCTACCTCACATGTTGATTTGATGCTTCCTCGATGCTCTGCTTTTGTCGAGAAGAAAGCTACTGCCTACTGCTTCTTTCTGGTCCATGTGACTGCACCCGAACCAAGACTGAAAACATATCTAGAAGTAGATTTTTTGTCATCAACAAAACCTGCCCAATTAAAATCTGTGAAACCATTCAGCTGAGGATCTTTGCTTCTGCTATACAGAACACCAAAGTCAAGTGTCCCTTTCATATATCTCAGTACTTGCTTGATTGCAACCCAATGTTTTGCCTTTGGGGCTGTCATGAAATGAGAAGTTTAACTCACAACATAACTTAAATCAAGTCTAGTGGCTGTTAGATAGATTAGGCTACTTACTAGTTACTTGCAAGTTGACTCATTGATCATTGGTGGGTCTGATTTGGTTGAAAGTTTCAACCCTTTCTCCATAGGTGTAGATAAGATTTTGCAATCTGTCATTTTGAACTTGTCTAGCAAACTCTTGGCATATTTAGACTAAGAAATGAAAATATTGCCTCTTGTTTGCCAAACTTCTACACCTAGACAATAATGCAAAAGGTCTAAATCTATCATATCAATAGCTTGACACAAATTGAGTTTGATTTGCTCAAGCAAATGTACCTCATTACCAATAATGATAGTATCATCCACATAGATTACAAGAAGAGTGATGCCAATACTAGTGCTTTTGAGGTATAAATTGGAACCTGAAGGACTTCGCTGAAAGCCCCATGCATCCAATTACTTTTCAATCTTTATGTTTTATGCCTTGGCGGCTTGCTTTGGTCCATAAAGAGCCTTCATCAGTTGGCATATCTGATGCTCTTTTCCTGTAACTTTAAAACCTTGAGGTCGTGTCATGTATCCTTCTTCCTCCAAATCTCTATTGAGGAAGACGCTCTTCACGTTCGTTTGATGGACTTTCAGTCTAGCCAAATTGTGCTGCAATGGCTAGAACAAGACGGATGGTACTCATCTTTGTTGTAGGAGAAAAGATCTCCTCATAGTCTATTCCTTCTCTCTGCGAGAGTCCTTTAGTCATCAACCATGCTTTGTATTGGTCAAATGTTCCATCATCTTTGTACTTGACTTTGTACACCCATTTGCACCCATTAAGTTTCTTCTTTAGTGGAAGATTTGAAAGAATTCGTCTTGTTCTTCAAAAGACCGATGTTTAGATTCCATAGCCTTTTTCCATTTAGGTTTACATTTCGCCTTTGAAATAATCTTCGGTCACATAAACATTTTGAATGTTGGCCATAAGAGAAGAGGTCACTGTACTTTTCTTGCTCTTTCCTTGTGATGATCTACCCTCATTTTGTTCATTATTCTAAACACAAACAATGAGATTTGTCCACCACTTAGGTCATAGGGTAGATGCATCTTCTTCCAAATTAGGATGATCACCATGATTGGGGCTGCTTGGAATGAAATCATTTGGATGCTGATTTAGGTTGTCTTGAGGAAAATTTGTTGGTATGGATACTTGCCTAGGAGATTCCACAAGGTTCATATCATTAGAATCCCCTCCTTCAAGTGGAGTTAATGGAAGCTGGATGCCCAAATCTGAAGGCTTTAGAGGCTAATCTTTGTGATCATTGATGGGAGAAGAGAGTTCAAAAGGCCCACCTTCTTCATCAATGACTACACCTCTCTTGATTGTTAGGCGATCAGTGCCCACATCAATAAGCTTGCAAGCTTATCATTGTCATTGTATCTTGTAAGCATCAACTGACTTTTCGAATCTAGTTTGGCTCTCTTGGCATCTGGAATCCGTTTCTTATGCAATGTATCCAAAAACCTTAAGATGGTTGATTCTTGGTTTCCTCCCAAACCAAGCTCTAGGGTCATCTTCTTGACGACCTGTGTGGGAGACCTGTTAAGAAGGTATATTGCAGTGCAAACTACCTTAGCCCAAAACTTTAACTAAGGCTTGAAACTTCTGAAATTCATTAAACACATCTGATTTTGTTTTGAGGAAAAACACCCACATTTTCCTATTGAAATCATCAACAAACAAGAGAAATTACTTGGAACCAATGATTGATGTAGTATTCATTGGTCCAAAAACATCAACATGAATTGGTTGAAAGACCTTTGATGCTCTCAAGCTGGTCCTTTTGGAAATGGAGTTTGATGTTGCTTTCTTGTTTGGCAAGCTCCGCACATATCGTGTGTTTGCTGCTGAATCTCAGGTAAGCCATTTACCATACTCTCTCGAGCCAACTAAGAGAGATAAGATAGGTTAAGATGCCCATTAGGCTGATGCGAAAAAGTACTGATAGATGAACTCTTTGCAGCTAATGCATGTTTTTGAGGCTTTCTAATGCCAACTAGGCGATACAATCCATGATCTTCAATGCTAATTGCACTGGATTTCTTAGACTCCTTGTCAACAATACAAAGCTTATGTGCACTAAAGAGGACATCCAACTTGGGACAATTGTGCATAATCTAACTCATTGAGAGCAAATTGAGCTCCATGCTCAGAACAAAGCATACATTGAGAAAAACAAGATTTCTCTCTAGAGGTTATTTGAACATTGCCTCTGTCAAGAATTGCATACTCTTCACCACTCTTCGCCAACATTGAAGATTATTGAATTAAAGCAAGCCTTATACTCTGCGAACCAATCTCTCCTATTTGTAAGATGTCGAGTTGCACTGGAATCAATACACCATGTAGAAGACTTTGCATAATCTGTTGGTCATTTGGCCATGAATGCATAGAAGGATAAATCCTTTGAATGCTTTGTGACATGAGCCTTTTGTTGAGACCCTCCTTGGTTGCATTTTTGATTAGCCAAACGCTTTCTACAAATGTTCTTCATATAACCAAGTTTTCACAATAGTGACATGTCACAGATTTCAAATTCTTTGAAGAATTATCAGGTTTGCCTTGTCATTTTTGCTAAATGGACTTGCCTTGACCTTTGTCCTTGCAATAAATGCCTATTCCACATTGATTGTATCAGTGCTGCTACAAAATTGCTTCTTCTACTTGTCTTGCTATAAGAGCTTGTTGTACAGATGATCACACTTCATATCAACATTGGTAGAGGTGATGTTGAGAGTTTCAATGAAGTGCTCATAGGATCATGGTAAGCTTTTCAATGTGATAATTGCCATATCCTCTTCTTACATCTTGCGACCGATGGCCTCCAATTAATCGTGAATGCCTTTGATCTTTAGAAAAAAAAAATACCACAATTTTTATCAGGAAAAAGCACTTAAATCTTGTAGGAAAAAAATCACAATTTTTATTTATAAAAAAGTCAAAAACCTCTAAAATTTCCTCAAAATTTCTAGGCAAATAATCCACGAATTTTATTATCAAAAAAATTCACCAAAAAATTACCTCTGCTCTAATAACATGAAATGATTGAGATAATCAATATACTACAAGGGAGAGGAATACTCCTTAAATAAGAGATTACGAAAGATCTTTCCATAATGGAAATGATCGACAACTCAGAAAGCAAAGTAAACTAAAAAGAAACTTTGTCCATTATACTAAACTTAACAATATTATTTAAATAGTATTTTGCAGCCATAAACTTATATCCCAAAAGCATTTTGACAATTTGTAGAAACATGGGGTTGTTGATGGAAGAGATGTTTTGTAGTCAATCATCTGTAATTTTCCTAAAGGAAGCCATTTGCTGCTTCTTTGTTCTCAAGCTAAAATTCATCTCCATTGCCTCTGCTACTCACTAACCCATTGGTTGTTTTTGCAAGAAAAATGAGAAGTAATCACCACCGGCTTTGCGTTCTCCAGTGAATACCATTTACCTGCTTTAAATCTCATAATACACTCACCAAATCCAACACCTTGGCCAAATTAGCTCTTGACTATGGGACATACCAACTCATCATCAATGTGAGCCTGTTGAAAGTCATCTCAAACTTCTTCACCATCATTATTTTTTCATGCAACTATCCATTTCAATAGCACATTCACCACCCCATTGCCACTCTTGTTGGTGTGGGTTATTATGAAATTTTTAAAGGTTTGAAGTTTTACTTTATATATATATATATATATATATTTGTATCTGAGATTCTCCATTTACTATTGAATTCACGATGATTTGCAAATGCCATTCTAGATGAAGATTTGATATTGATAAATTGCTCGCCAAGTTTACGATGAGCAATGCCTCTTTGACCTCCGCTTCATCATTAGTTCCATCCTCCGCCTTCTTAGCACCAACATCCAAGACGTTTCCCATCCAATCCCTGACCACACAGCTTGCCACACAGCCTGCCCTCAAAGGTTTGGGGTTTCCTTATTGTGGTTCCTGATTTGACAGGGTTTACACTACAAAGTATCTACCAGTACTCTTTAACAAGTTCTAAGGAGAAGCCAACTCCAAATAGCAAATTCCTAAGAGGACTAGACCAACTAACAAGGATAAAAAGATCCTTCTGCACTTTAGGCTCTGCAAGACCAAGGCGGGTAAACCTCAATGCCCTTCAATAGATACTTTATAAGCTTACAACATGGCATTGCATAAATAGATATATCTCATATGAGGCATCAAACATGACATGGAGATACTAGATGATGGAAAATCACCCACTGAACATCAACTTGCATGGAGCATGAGATAGGGTAGGACAACAAACTTTGCATAAAAGTAAATGATACTTTGTGATTTAAAATATTTGTAGCAAGAGAACATGAGGAATATGAGCAGACAACACATATGTAAAACCCCACAACCAGCTGAGATCAATGCCTCATCCTATTGGGCCTTGGAGTCATGAGAAGCATATAATATTATACAACAAAATTTATCAACAAATGATCCAAGAAATGTTGCATTACAACCTTCTTTAACTGTAATCTCAACCCAACCTACTTATCAAATCCTTGCACACAACCAATAAATCTGCAACTTCTAACAAGCCTTTAATTAATCCATTAGACCAAAACATGAAAGAAAAACCACATATCTCACAACAAGATATTAAGAGAGAATAACTCTTTTGTTTTATTTCTCTTCAAACTTAACTAGTGTGCACAATTGAGAGAACTGAATCAACATTATATTTCATTTGACAAAACTTATGCTATCTTTGTCATATAACATTAAAACAACTAAAGACACCAAAAACCAGCAAAGATTCAACCCCGATTCATAAACTTTGCTCTATGGAAGATTTAAAATATTGTCCAAAACTAGAAAACTTGCTACTGGAACTGGATATGTTTGGAGCCAAGAGAATGGTCTGCCAAAGCAAAAAAGTGGAACCCTAAGAAATGAGAGAAGAGAAGAATAAATAGAAGAAGAGAAAACTCCAGATTGCATTTGATGTTGACACCTATCCCTTCTCCAAATTTGATCAGCCAAGATTTCTTCTCCCTGTTAACATTAATGACCTTGGGATTCCAAAACAAAATGGAATGCAACAAGCTTCAGATCAAAACCTAAAATTGACCTTACAGGATTTGATACGTAACATCGTTACATACTAGCATTGCACATCACCTCTCAACCTGTACAGGTGTAAAAATGCCAACTGGTAGAAGTTGAAAAGTCCGGAGCCGTGCCAACATGCCCCATATAAGCATCTTGTATTTGCAGAGTTGCCTCACGTCTAGGATTTCAAGGCTCTCTACAAATACATTTTTACTTATAATGCTTCAGAGATTACAAGGATGCAAGATTTTGTTGAATCTCGCTCCCTCTCCTGGGAGGTTTTTGCAACTTGTTTAAATAGGGACATGAATACCAATGAGGTCTCATCGACCTCGTCTTCATCCCGTACCTCTTTGTAAAGCCACCATCAGTAATTATGAGAGCGTTAGCCTCGTGGATATAGAATTTTTGGCACATTTAGCCTTTAAATACCCCTTTGGCTATCACTCCCCATTTAAATACCCCTCTGGCTATGATGCGCATGACTTCACTTTCTATCCCAATAAACCTCCTGCAACTGTATCTTCACAAATTTGGCCATGTTCCAGAAGTCATTTGCCTTCCTTAGAACATCCATCTTTGTTACTACCTGAATAGTGAAGTCTACTGTAACTTCTAATTCTATACATACTGGAAAAAATAGTATGATTGTTCTCTTTGAACATCAGAAAAGTTAATAGCGTGTACTAATAGTCTACATATCTCTGCCTTTGTAGTATCTCATCTTGTTGTTAGGTTTTTGTAAACTTGAAAATCCTCTGAATTCGCTGGCTGCAAATGACCCTTTGATTCTTGTGCATATCATATCAAAATCCGTAAATGGACATCCCTATATGTCTCCATCCCTCTCTGAAACTCTTCCAAGTACTGCCCTTTAAAATCTCGTGATAGTATGATGGCCCGCCTTCATTTTAGTCCCAAGTCATTGCCATTAACCCTCCTGCTTCACGCTACAGACCATCGGTCTCTTCCCTTCTGGCAAATCAAACGACGACCATTGGTCCATTTGAATGTCGACCTTTGCGGTGGAATGTGGATCAATAAATCGACAAATAGAAACTCCCAAGTCACCACCTCGTCGTCCAACATCCTTAACAACATCAGCGAACCACGAACACGTGGCAAGTTCTCGACCCCGCGCTAGATAAAGATTGATTAAATTTGATCACGGGATCACGAGAATTGTCAATCCCGTCGATTTAGTAACCATCACCTGGAACGCAAACTCATCCTAAGGACATAAAAGTTGATCACCTTTTTGATTGGATCAAAACATCTTCATTGATTTTACGCATGTGCTAAAAGATTAGCATGTAAGTTGCAAATATTTTAGCTTTAACATAATCGACAACATCAACATGGAAAGCTTTGTCATTGAAATGTGACCAATCAAATACCTCCATTTGTCACCAACCGTCAGATATCACGGTCTCACGTACCCATCCGCCGGTGAGCCCTAGGACACGCAACACCATCTCGCACTGAGTAATTATTTGAGCAAGGTTGATCACGGGATCACAAAAACCGTTGATCCTCATCTACCCTGCTCCATCGGATGGTAACAAGAAGTCCAACTCCCTCCGACTTACAACATGTCACTTGGGCCCTTAGATTGTCCAATACAAACGTTCCACGACAGCAAAGCATCCACATAAGCAACCTGGCCCACCATCCTTTGTTCTTTGGCGCCGATGACATGTGTCAACAGTGCGTGATCCCACACTAAATAACAATCGAGCATTTGGTTCACGGGATCACGACGACTGTTGATCTTTGCAACACTTTAATCTATGAGCACCGATGAGATAGAGTATCTGTAAAGCACCTTTCTGGATAGATTAAAAGATCACCATTGAAAATAAGCATATGCTGAAAGATAGATGCATTAGTAATCTGATCTTTAACCAAGAGGGACACCGAACATAATATAAGATATCGATGTAAACCGCTGATCAATGAACAATTGGCAGATGGCAAAGCCTCACCATCTTGCGATGAACTGGGTTTATCCCATGACATATCACGGGATCGCGGGGTGAATGAGAAGACAAAATATAGCCCACCGCTTGAAAAAGTAAAGGGTCCCACCAAACATGAATGGTTAACCCATGACTCAGTGAAATAAAAAGAAAAGGCTATGGGATGAGACCTGGGAAAAACAACGTGAGGCGCGAAAAATTAGAAGACCCACACTTAAATATTTGTGGCACTAGGTTTTAACAAATAGGTCCCCCTCATAATGATGATGACACCCTTGGCCTTATGAGGCAAAAAGGTAACGATAAAAAATAACAGCGTAGTGTTTATGAAAAGATTTAATTGACCCAAAACCCAAAACCATAACAAATGAACAAGGGGTTATAACTGATCACAAGGGCTGAAAGCAAGGTGAAGAACATACCTCCTTAGATGTTAAAGCATGAAAATCACAAGGTATTTGAAAGCATGAAGGCCAAAACAGGGCACATAATCAAATCTTCAAAGGGCTCCCTCACAAAATTCAACATGGTAATCTCCAAAAATTGAGAGTACCAATAGTAGCTCCGTCTGGGGATGTATGCCTCCTGCAAGCATAGCAAGATCATAGATCTTTGGGTTGATGTAATGTCCCCAATTTTGCCAGCATCGAAGTTTCAAGGATTAGCCTATTATTTTGATCCTCGTAGGCTAATTATTGTGGATAGAGGGTCTTCTGAGGCAGAGCCCTGGCTTGGGAGGGTCTTTTCTTCTCCACAATGCAGTAAGTTACAGGTTGGTCTTCGTTTGGCTCAGATCGGACTCCGTTTGGGCTTAGTTTTGTGTACTTACTTTTTGTGGTAAGTCGGGTGTTGATCGAGATGGACCCTTTCTATTTTTGGAAAGTGCATTTGGTCACATGGAGAAATAATAGGTGTGACTCTTATTTCAGACGACATATTTAAATGACGAGTATTTTGGGAGTTATTATATTTAGTGGCCAAATTATGATTAAATCATTAAATGGCTTATTATAAAGTTATAATTTGACTTCATAATTTCACTTAAGTTGAGGGTTAAGTCATCATTGGAAGGGGTCATTATTTAATTGATTATTAAACCTAAGTCGCATCATTATAATGATACTTTATTATAATAATGTTTTAAAGGAAGTTGTTATAAAATGATGTTGTGTTGAAGAAGCTTCTTAAGTGAAAAAAGTAAAGTTGAAGCTTTTTCAAAAAGCTTATATATTCAACTCGAAAAAGCACTTTACTCATCCATTGTTCATTTGATGAAAATTTTATGAAGTTTCTTGGTTGTGAGAAATGGCTAGGGTTTGAGGACTGATTCCTCATTCTGCAATTTGAATCATCACTGATTGACGATGAATTTTGCCACTGAAATTCTGAGAATTCAATTCTGATTTTGTGAATTCAATTTGGTGCTAAGGTATACCAAATTGGAGGAAGAATTATCAAGTTATATTTGATACATAGGGTTTTCCAAGCTGGATCGAATTTACACGGTATATCAACAGATTTGTTTTGAACAAGAGTATTGGGTGAACAGTACAGATTTTATTTGCTGTTGTAATGTTTCTGATAAGTGCCGTACAGTTTAAATTAAGAGCTGGGAGTTGTTATTGGTGTTGCAGTCCCTTGTTTGGCTGCATTAATGATTGGTAAAGGGACTGCGTCTTATTTTAAGGCTGGAGTTACTCAACTAGGGGCTGCGTGACTTCTCCAGGTAGTTGCATCTCCTTTCCTAGGGTGCTGCGTTTCATTTCTTGAGGGTTGGATTAATCATTAGCAGCTGGCGTCAATCGTTCCTTAGCTGCTTCCTGTCTTGGTGGATGTTGACATTGATTATTATGCAACGTTTCTTTATAGAAGGTACAAAAAAATAAACACTTGACTATTGTTTAATCCATGTTCAAGCTCTTTCATGATCAATAATTATATTGGTAAATAATCAGTTTTATGATTATTGAATTAAATTGTTGTTGATGTTATTTTTTTAAAAAGTTTGGAAATTTCTTATAAAATTATTTATATCTGAAAATACAAAAGAAATTGCAATTAAATTGAGATAGAAGTAAAGTCTACAGCTGAGAGCCAGTTGGGCTCTTTACAGTGGTATCAGAGCATGTTTCTTGCCATTTTGTGGGGGAATGAATTCTTTAATATTCTGATGATTTTTTAAAAGTGATCAACACTCTCTCTTTCCCTAGCTATGGACAAATACAGGAGGCCTAGTTCTGGAAGTCGGCGTAGCAATATGGGAAAAAGAGAGGAAATAAATGCCTTAGTGGAATGTATGGAAAAACTTAGGCTTCATCAACAGAGATTGGTGGAGAGCTTGTCGGATCTAGAGATAGTTGATAGGGCTGCGAGGTGTATGGTTTTTGCCTTTAGAAGGCCGACATCTAGACTGCAAGGAAGAAAGCTTGAGTTTTCCCCGACACGTGCCCATGATGCAGATGTACCTATATTTAGTACGACACCTGCTAGTCCTATCCAAAGTGTTGGTGATAGATTTATTTCACAGGGACATGTGGATGTATCAGTACCATTGGTTGACAGCAACACTGAGCATCAACAGGTTGAGGCTCCCAGAGTAGTCGCTACAGATTGTATAGAGGCAGTTGATGCTGTAGTTATGATTGAGTGTTCAGACTCTTCCATGGAGGGAGTTGTTATTGGAGATTTTTATGTCTGCTATAGTAGTGTTGCTCCAGTGCAGGAGGCAGCTGCTTCCTCATATGGGACCGATGCATGTATGGAGTCTCCTAGCTGTGATGTTGGTGATCTGGGCATTACAGCGGAGTCAGTTGATGACGGTTCATGCTCCAGCATTATTGGTACACAGCCTGACGTTGAGTCATGTGTGCAGAGTCAAGTGTCAGTAGTTGAGATTTTAGCAAGAGATGTGGATGCAGATAATAGAGACAGATCTGATGATACTTTTGAGGATGTTGTGAGCCGCATTGGGGATGACACCCCTTGTGAGATGTTGGGTGATGACTGCGAGGAGTGTATGAGCTTTGACAACTCTGAGGTTTATGATAGCAGTCGCAGTGTGGAATCAGTGCAGGAGACGGTGGTCTTTTCTTGTATTGAGGATGTGAGCATGGAGATATCTAGTGATGACACTCATGATGGGAGTGTTGTAGTTGAGTTGGGTGACATATATTCATGCCATAGTATAGATGATTCACATGATGACATTGAGTCATGTATGCAGCCAGAGTTAGTGGAGGAGTCGCGGATAGACGATGTGGACACTAGCATCATAGATATTTCTAATGTTGAGAGCCAGGATGATGGGTGCTGCAGTGTTTCTGGCTTTCTATATCTGACTTTGGGTGTGGACTCAACGTTGTCATACGATGGTGGTGGGTTCTAGGATTCTTTGTTACAGGGACTCACGGATGAGGATGGGGAAGCATATGAGTGGCAAGAGTTTGTTACATCTAGGGCTTCCACTTTTAGAGAGGGGATTACTTCTTCGGTGACTCATGAGGATGACTCTTCCTGCAGCGAGACATGTTTGATTTATGAGACCTTGGGGGAAGACTCTGTGTTGTTAGTGAGTGAGGATGGATCCCAGGATTTGGATTGTCAGGTGGTTGTAGAGGACGAGGTAGCTAGAGATTGTGTTGAGTCAGATTCAGTAGCAGCTTCCTCGAGAATAGATGAGGACGAGTCCGATGTCTGTACTCAATTTGTAGATGTGTATTCGGATGAAAGTACACAGAGATACGATGATTTTGGGAGGACTTTGTTGGATGTAGCTTCCTCTCATAGTGTGGACAGTGCATTTGAGATTGTACATAGGAGGCCCGTTGTATAGAGTCATCATGTGACCAGCCAGTTGAGAGTTGGTGAGAGAGATTACTTCTACTCTCGAGTATTTTGATGCCGTTCATCAGCTATTGGCTGTTTATGATTGGGGTGCTCCTATGACAGATGGGCATAGTGATGGTTACCTTTCCTTGACAGAGATCCATTCTTTGCATGAGGCTGTCAAGATTTTGAGACAAGATTATTTACAGATGGTAGCCGACCGAGATCACCTAGTTGAATGGGGGAGTACTGAAAAGCAAAAAATGCTGAGAGGGGGAGGGGGTGAATCAATATTTTACACGGCCTGAGACAAATAATAAAACCAGAATGCAGAGATCACAATAATAAGAGACAGGACACACAAAATTCTCTCATGGAAACCCAAGACGGGTAAAAACCACGGCATCACTAATCAACTTGGGCAACTACCCATTACAATTGAGAGCTACAACTCTCCTCTTGAACTAAATTAATTAGGCTTCAACTTGATCCTAAAGGCTGCAATCTTCTTTTATGAGATTTGTTAAAACCGAACAAAAATTACACACTGTGTCTTCACAGTAGCATGAAGACCCTTGAACTGTAAATGAATTCAAATCTGATTAATCTCAGTCTCCCTAAAATGCTGCAGTTAGAAATTTTCTTCAGCTCTTTTACCCACAAGAACTTCCACTGATAAAGACGCACTCCTTTAGATTTCCTGATTGTTCTCAGTTACAATCTTCTGTGCTCCTCTTCAAATCACCTTTTTAATCAAACACTGCAGAACTTTTTCACACTATCTCTGTTCTAGATGAGCTCGAGTCACACCCCAAGACACGTCACTTGCTCTACTCGCACACAGTTCCACGTCTACACACCAAGCTATCAGACTTCACTTCTCTATGGTGTTTCACAGACCAGTGCCGTGTATATCCCAACTCCCTGCCATGTTTTTTTAACTGTCTATCTGTTGGTGTGCTTGGAGGATGATTGTCGTTTCATTACCATACACTTACACTTCCCCCGATGCTTCTCATTACAAAACTTTACTACACTTCAAAACTTACATATGTGTCTCGTGTTTAATCTCCAAAACGGCTCACCAGCATTACTCATGCACGTGTATGTGCGTTTTTGAAGATGCCTGGCACTTAACCAAACACGGTATAGCCAAACACTTTCCCACCCGTGTATTTTATTTCTTAACGCACACAGTATGTCCTGCAGTCACTATACCGATGCAGACATAGGCACCGTTACTCTTTCCAACCATTCTTCTTCACTAAACTTGTATTTTTGTGAGAGCAATTTTTCGTTTAGGAAGCTCTGCAAACTATGGCATCTGTGCATCCGTTATTTGACATCAGTCTTGGCTATAGTATATGTTTTACATTTTTTTTGGAGATAGCATGTTTTTCGAATGTCTATTCTAAAGCACATTTTTCTTTACAACAGATCCGTGTGCATCCTGTTTTACCTGGCCGTTTTTCTTTGACACCAGGCGCAAAGCAGCAGTCGTTTCTTAAGAGACTCATCATTTAGAGTGACGGTTCATTTCCTACTATTCTAACGCCTCAGCTTGTATATACTATTCTATTCTCCGTTTTAATTTAGGAACACGTCAATGTAATTGCAGCGGCCAGTCACAGAACGAAGCCGTAAAGACTCCTGGAACATTAAGCAGGTCCCACATTCATGATTGAAAACTGCAAACAGAAATAGTCCGCAGGTGCCATTTGTTCTCTTCCGGATAGTGGTTACACAAAAAGAATTTGATGCCAACCAATACACATGGCAAACGACATGGTAGCTTACAGCCATGCTTATGGAAAACATTTGTCTGAAGCAAATATGCCTTAAGTCAAAGAAAACAAAGAATATGGCGACACATGTCATTTGATCCACACACCTAAGCATTTGACTTACATTGCAGACAACAGCACACACCAACAGCGTATACCAGTTCACATACAACAAAGATAAATTCATCAATGACAGAAAAACTAACAAGTACAACATATGAGGAACTGATGGACAGAGAGGAGGTGAGTGAGCTTACTTAGGAGCTCACAACGACTTCTGAGGCTTTAGAGGGCACTTAGTGGGTTCTTCAGGAGTCACAGATTCAGTTAGAGGAGGTGACTGTGGAGTTGGAGCATGTACGGTCCACACTAGCCCCAGATCCAGCTCAGTTGCACATTGGGGTGGTTGGTGGTGAGTTTGCTTCTACGGTTGGGGATGAGCGATATGATGATGTGGCAGACACATTTGTTTAGGATGTGGATGTAGTAGGTATGGATGAGGTAAGAGTATCAGTGGAATCAAGCTCTCATGTTGATTTGCTTCCTTTTGCTGGAAGTGATCTATTTCTTCGTCTCATATAGCTGATAGCATGGGACAGTTGGCAGTGCCACATTTTTAGATGGATCAGTTGTGGGTTGCAGGGGAGCAGGTTGATGCTTCCACGTATAATTTTTACTGCACCTAGTCATTCATGGAGTATTTACTTGAGAGTGCAGATGTACGAGAGGATTCATACAGAGTGTCTGAGGGTACTCTCATGCGAGGCTCTTGTGCTATTCGTAGGTTGGTAGGGAAGATTGTGGAGACTCTATCTACTATGCTTCCCCACAGGGATTTCGAGGTTGGATTTGTTGAGAGGGTTGATCAGGATCCTACCCAACCTGCGGTTATGTGGAGTTAGAGATTGGAGCCATCTCATGATTTCCAATTTGGTAATGATGAGCCATTCACGGAGATTGGGGCTTTCTATTGGCATTATACGGTGGACTATGCTCATCATTTTTCTTTTGATCCACGGGTAGAGGATTTGGTCTCACACAGGTGCAGACTGGCTCCAGTTTCTTACCATCCATTATGGGATGGATTAGCACCATCTTTTACAAATGGAATTGACAGTTGCAAGTTAAACTACTTGTAGTATCGACACACCCCGGACAGTTTATCAGAGGTTGGATTTGGTGGTAGTGACTCGGGTACCTATGGTTGTCATATCCAAAGTGCGGCTGGGTGTGAGTATCAGTTAGATAGGGACTCGAATTTTGACAGAGTTGATGTTTCAGTTGGGTTGAGTTCCGCTGGGTTGTTTTCTGCATCGGCATCTACTGTTGGTCTTTAGATGATGTTTTCAGTGATATCAATTATTTGGGTGCTGGTGCTACATGAGTTGCTTGTACACAACAAGGATAGTACGGATTTCTACCCTTGGGATCTAGGTGGACTATGATGTTCATTTTTCTCCGGATTGCTTGGGGACAAGCAATCTTAGGGAGGGAGGACTGTAATGTCCCCAATTTTGCCAGCATCGGAGTTTCAAGGATTAGCCTATTATTTTGATCCTCGTAGGCTAATTATTGTGGATAGAGGGTCTTCTGAGGCAGAGGCCTGGCTTGGGAGGGTCTTGTCTTCTCCACAATGCAGTAAGTTACAGGTTGGTCTTCGTTTGGCTCAGATCGGACTCTGTTTGGGCTTAGTTTTGTGTACTTACTATTTGTGGTAAGTCGGGTGTTAATCGAGATGGACCCTTTCTATTTTTGGAAAGTGTTACTATTATACTAGTTACTGAGAGGGGCGGGTGAATCAGTAAAACTAATCGCCACTACCTGAAACTTGCATTACAGATCTTGAAATAAAAACAGAAATTGACAATCATTTACTTAGCATAAGCAGAACCACTCAGATCAACACAAGTGTTTATATGTGGAAACCCTCGGTTAGAAGGAAAAACCACGGTGAGACAAAGCTCACAACTTCACTACTGTAGAATGAAGGCGCCCTGTTAGGAGCTTACAAACCACTGATCATAGTGCTACCCAGTTAAGGGATTTTTACAGAGATCGGTTAAGATCTGAACCCTGTTAAAAGTTGCCTGGTTACAGGACTTTGAACATTAACAAAGATGTTACCCTGTTAGGGGATTTTTACAATGAACCGATTAGGTCCACCCTAATATAGGGATTTGAATATGCTTTCACTACTGATAAAAGTAATGATCTGTTATGACACTGAATGTTTGATTAGATCATACCTCTTTCTCTGGTTGCTTGGTTGTTGATCTCTGCTACCTCTGTGTTTGCAGGTCTTCTCTTAGAAGATGTCTCTCCTCTTCTTTATGCAATCACCCATAATCAACAACTTTCTTGCGTCCTATAACCTGTATTTATACAAGAGTTCACCATAATGAAACCCTTAACTCACAGATTTGCCGGACTGTAAGCTCCACAATGAATCATGCAATCAACGACAAAACGCGAGTAATGATCTGGAGTTCACCATGTAAGACATCTGCCAAGGATAAAGCTAACTCTTGTTAGAAAGTTAACTCCCATATAGTCCGGCTTCTAACCGAAACTGATCCTCTTAATCCGGTGCGTATCTTTAGCTTGTCTTAGATCGAAACCGGTGCAATCTTGAATCTGGTTCACCTTATACATGCACTCAGAAACCGGTGAGTGCACTTTTTTTCATCTATCGGTGCATACTCGGTATGTTGCTCGGCGACCGGTGTTGTGAATGACGGGTGACTCCTTACCGATACAACGTGTGTGTAGATGAACACTAATGACAACTCAAATTCCTAACAATCTTCTCGTTTGTCATTGGTGGCAAAACTTGTATACTACCTTGTATCGGTGGAACAACACTTTTTCCCCTGTTCGGAACTTCCCCTGATTGAATGCTCCGGTTTACTGGGTGGATCCTGCAGATTCTGCATTGACACTTCTTTTACACTTCTTCCCCTTTTTGCCTCTTTAAGACAAAGGGTAACATTTTTCTTCACATTTGAAGCTTTGTGAAGATATCCTTATATATTGTTTTGGCTGAATGAAGGAATAGGGTCCATTGACCTGTGATATATTTTGAATTTTTTTGAGCTGCAGCTAGAGAAATAATGATATTCTCCATGTCTTTCACAGTTTTGTATGCTGGTTCACTGATGATAGCTTCTGTAGAGGATGCAGTTGAATTCATGATGTCAAATGTTGGTGCCAAGAACATTTGAAAACCAATAATATCTTGAATCCTCTTATTTTTCTCTTCAGCAATTTTCCTGTGTGCGAGAGTTAGACTGGACATTTCTCTGCTGTAGGTTGTTGCGGTTTTGTTCTTTATGTCAAATTGAGAGGATAATGCTTTGATCTCTTCTATTATCTCGATAGACTTCTCTGACAAATCCTGCAAAAATACTTCAAAGTTTGATGTTCTACTCATCAAGCTTCCTGCCTCTTGAAGTTGCTGTTGGAGGATTCTCAGGTTGTTTGTCACATTTACTTTGATATCGTCAACTTGTTTGTGGAGTATTTCTACTCTTTTTTTTTCGTAGTGGTCGACTACCATTATTTTTGGATCTGTTAGATCCTCACTGATTGCTTGCGCCAAAACTTTCAGCTGATCTATGATCGGTTCGTCTTCATCTATATCAGCATCAGGGACAAAGTTGTACAGGATATTCTTTACATTGGTCAGGACCATATCCTATTTTCTTTTGGTCAATTCTTTTAGTTGCCTTGTTGACATCTTACTGATGTCTACCACTGTATCTGTAATCCTACTTCTTTTTGCTTCCTTTCCCTCGACAAATGATAGTTTTCTTTTTGAAGAGGAGCTTGGAATGTCTCCGTGTTCTTGCTGGTCTTGCTCTTGCTCCGGTCTTAGCTGCTCTGTTTGGACAGGGATCTCTTCTTCTTACCCCTTGTTGTCTTCCATTACTTGATGAGCTCTGCTTTCCGGTTGGACTTCTTCTTCCGATGGCTTACTACCTTCAACATTTTGTGGTTGTTCTCCCAGTGTGTCTTCTTTTTGTTGTTGCTCCTCAGCTGTATGAAGTTCCCCTATGGGTATATCAATTTTTGCTTCTTGTTCAACATTTGTTTGTTCATTAGTTAAAAACTCCTTTGTTTGCACTTTTTCCTTTTTGGCAGAAGATCCTTCACCATTTATGTGTCCCTCCTTTGGTGTTTGCACAGGTCTGTTTTGATCCTGAGGACCATATTTCTCCAATGCCGTGAAGTCATAATTGTTCCAGTAGTCTAGAGTGTTTTTGTAGACTTTATTCTCATATCCATTCAATATCTCTGCAACTCTATCTAATGTTTTTAGGTTTATGGATGCTTCTTCTAGTAGAAGCTTTATTCTTTCTTCACTAAATCCAAGCCGGACCTTAAGTAGTGTGTCCCTAGTGATTCTGGTGTTCATACCTAGACCGGTTTTCCATTTTGATTGTAGCCTATTGTTTAGTTCCGGTGGGAACTTGGACCTGTAGTACCTTGGAGTCCTATGATAATCCATGAAGGTCTCTACAATCTCGACAATCAGCTTTTGTTTGTCTTCTTCATTTAGTACACTATACTATTTGGCTGCATTGTCCACTTCTCCAAAGTCCATAACCTCAGTTATTAAATCATCAACATGCATAGGTTGAAAGTTACCTTTGCTTGGTGAGATGAGAGCCGTTGGATTCGTTGCCTGTCCCTTGGTTAAATCCACCAGTACCGGTGCTTCTTCTCCAAGTACTCCCTTCCCTTTATCAATATCAGGTGCCGGTTTAGCTGTTGTTCTTTGTGCTGCTTCTTGTTCTGCTTGTTGCTGGGTCTGAAAAAGTTTGGTCCATAGTGTGACTTCTTCATTGTGTACCTTCTCAATTTCTCCAATAAGCACTAGGCCTATCCTTCTTATAGTTGCGAAAGTTTTCTGATGAAGTTCAGCTTGTTCTATTACCTCGTCCAGAGTAAGGTGATTCTGAACTTCCAGAAGAGCCTGTATCCTCTCCTCCTTTTCTCTTTCTTCTGAGGCTTTCCATCGGGCCTCAATATTCTGTAGAAGTTGTTCCGGTAGAGTAGTGTGCAGTCCACCGAGATGAAGATTGAATTTGTGGAGGCAGAATGCTACTGCTTCCTTAATTTTGTCTTTGTCTTCATCACTGCTCAATTCATATCTTCTTCTTACAGAGCCTAAATTTCCAGCCTTCTTCAGTCCTTCCACAATTTTGTCAATTGTGGGCTTGGCTCGTCTAGGTGGATCCTCCTTTGATATTTTTCCAGTCTTCTTCCTAATAAGAGGAACTGTGACTTCGGGGTCTGTTTCTTCTTGTTCTTCCTCTTGGATGATAGGTGCCGGTTCTTCTTTCTTCCTTCGGCCTTTGGGCTGTTCTGTCTCTGGTTTCTTCCTTGGTGGGGTTGTCCTTTTGTAGACAATTTTGATCGGTGCCCTTTTTGACAGATTCTGAAGAATTTTAGTGTACATGCCGAACTGATTGGCACCAAGGTCCAAATTTGCATCATTTAATGCCGTAGCATCTTTGGCTGAGATCTCGTAACCTAGCTCAGGAGCATATGCATCTCTTGGTTCAACTGCTTGAATAATGCAGTTGTCGGTGGTGACCAAAAAACTTACCTCATCCTTGTAATGTTCAACAATTGCGGATGAAATTCTTTCCCTCTCATGCATCTCTAGTTGAAAGGCTTCAAAATGTTTGGTCATAGCATTGCTTAACTAGTCTCCTTGTCTATTTGCCATTTCAGTGATTTGATGCACGATCGGTTTGTCGGTTCTCCAATTCACTTTTCCGAAACTTGGGAAGAAATCCAAGTAGAAAAAGTATAGGCACATCAGAAGGGTTCCATACTTCATAGATTTCTTCTTCACAACTCCAAGCTTCTTCATATTTTCAAAGATTTGGTTCCGAAGCATTGCACAAATGTCGTATTGGACATTTTCGTGCATGATGCGATGCGCAACATGAATTGCACCACCTGGTATGCTGTTTAAGTTGCTTGACTGATAGACTTTATATCCGATAACAACGGACGCGAAACGTACTCCTTCATCTTCAATGTCGTTTATAGTCATGAGTCGACTGTCGGACTTCGACTTTGTCAGCTTGTTGACAGTAGTATTGGAGATGGTGCGCAGGGTTATCGCTTCCCCTTTGTCACTGTATCTGGTCACTCTGTGGAGATGCTCTTTGGTGATCTCGTGACATGCACCTCTGTTGAGCCAGAATCCTGGTTTATGAAGACGGCTCAGCACCAGTCTAACTTGGTCCTCCCGAAAGATTGCAGGGTAGCACACACCATTTTTTAGACCGGAAGATACCAGATTGGCATATTTGTCGAGAAGTTTTCCTTCTTCACATAGCGACACATACTCTCCTTGAATAAAGGTTTCTCCGAGTTCTTCCTGTTTGGCGTGAATGAACGCTGTAACATCCTCAGTCAAGAGGACACCTTTTGGTATGGAGGAGAGAGCCCCAGGCATGTCGTTTTCTCTGTTTTGTATAGGCAAGATGTTGTATGCTGGTCTGTTCACTTGATCTCCTTTGATCAACTTCACGGTATCGGAAGATGAAGCCATTCTTGCTAATCGGTAATTTTGTAGATAGTGATTTCTCAGTGATCAAAGCGTGAAAATAATACTTAGCACAAGAATTCGTAAATCACAAAGTAAGCAAAGTGAAAATTTATGAGTGATTTCCCTTTTTTTTATAGGGTTAGGTTATAATGGTAATTACCAAACGGTAACTATTTGTTAAACGGCTAAAGTAATAAATGCTTTACCTACTTTTTCCTTCCGTTTTGCCAATTGGTTGATTGTAAACTTGCCTTACCGGTTAATCTTGTAGACCGAGTGAGTTCGACTCTCACCAGTCATACTAGGAACGGTAGTGGATCTACCGGTTCCCTCTAAACCCTCATGGTTTAGTTTGCTGAAGAAATATCGCCATCAACAGATGGTGATCTTTCCTCTGTCTTCTCTTCAGCGGAGATCTTTGATTCTTTTACGAACAAAATCTGTTTGATTGTTTTCTTAGTCTTATCTTCTTTGTTGATCTTCTCTTCAGATTTAACTGGTTCCTTCTTGCCGAATGATCGGTTTCTGCACTCTTTGGCTTTGTGTCCCACTTTGTTGTAGTGATAGCAGATTACTCCAGTTGCTTTCGATGAGTTCATTCTTTTTGTGTCAGTTGACTGGTTGCGAGAGCCATTGTAGTTGTGTAATCCACAGTTCACACAGCTCACTGTACTCAGGTCCTTGTTTCTCTTGGTGAGTACTGGTCTTGGGGATCTAAATGCCATTGTCTTGGATCTGTATTCTTGTGCTTTGTGTCCAAATTTATTGCATGCATAGTAGTACCCTCTGAAGCTTCCCTTGCTGCTGCTGGACACAAATGTGGGACTGGACCAACACTCATTGGTCTTGCGACTCTTTTTACAGCAGTTCTTGCAGTAGCTATTGTTGGTCCTTATCGGTGCATTCCTGCAGTTATTAGTCTTATGACCCGATTTCCCACAGTGTTTGCAAGATGCGTTAGGGAAATTCTTACCTTTTTGCATCAGCGATTTCATCTTATCCTTCTTGAATGCTTTTGCCCTAGAGGGCTCACCATTCTTTTTGGCATTTTCACCGGTGAAACCAAGACCGGTCTGATCTTTGTGTCTTCTTTGAGTTTTGAGTTGCTCATCAAGCTTAGTTGAACTTTCATTGTATCTTCTTAGTATTTCATTTGTCTCTTCAAGTTTGTTCATATGCTCCCTTAGTTGATGCAATTCTTGAGACAATCTATTGCATGCTTCATTCCTGTCATGCTAGCCTTTCTGCATGTGGGCATTTTCTTGGGTGACACTCTGCATGTCTTCTTGAAGTTGTAAAATGATAAGTTCATTTGCCCCTACGTCCTCCACTGTCCGGTCCCTTGCTTTCTCAGAGGCTGTCAGAGACTTGATTGCCGAATTTCTTTCGTCTTCAGCTTTTCTCTTTTTCTCGATTAGTTCAGTCATCCTCAGGGCATTGTCTTCTTGTTCTCTTTTAAGATTAGAGATCTCATCGATTAGGATCTGATTCTTTTCGATGAGTTCAGATACTGCCTCCTCAGCTTCGTCAGATCCACTCTGCCCAGAGAGTTTATCGATGGTTTCATTGCTCTCATTCAGTTGTAGCGCTAGCTCCTTTCTTTTCGCAAGTGATCTCCTCAATCTGTTTTCCAGAGAGGTGATGATGTCATTGGCTTCCTCTAGCTGCTTTTGATATCGGTAAACCTCCATGATCTTTGTCTCCAGTTGTTAGGCTTTGAGGTAGAGAGAACTAGGCTCTGATAACAATTGTTACTATTATACCGGTTAGTGAGAGGGAGGGGTGAATCAGTAAAACTAATCGCCACTACCCGAAACTTGCATTACAGATCTTGAAATAAAAACAGAAATTGGCAATCGTTTACTTAGCATAAACAGAACCACTCAGATCAACACAAGTGTTTATACATGAAAACCCTCGGTTAGAAGGAAAAACCACGGTGAGACAGAGCTCACAACTTCACTACTGTAGAATGAAGGCGCCCTGTTAGGAGCTTACAAAGCACTGATCATAGTGCTACCCGGTTAAGGGATTTTTACAGAGATCGGTTAAGATCTGAACCTTGTTAAAGGTTGCTTGGTTATAGGACTTTGAACATCAACAAAGATGTTACCTTGTTAGGGGATTTTTACAATGAACCGATTAGGTCCACCCTAATATAGGGATTTGAATATGCTTTCACTACTGATAAAAGTAATGATTTGTTATGACACTGAATATCTGATTAGATCATACCTCTTTCTCTAGTTGCCTGACTGTTGATCTCTGCTACCTCTGTGTCTGTAGCTCTTCTCTTAGAAGATGTCTCTCTTCTCTATGCAATAACCCATAATCAACAACAATTTTCTTGCGTCCTATAACCTGTATTTATACAAGAGTTCACCGTAATGAAACCCTTAACTCACAGAACTGCCAGACTGTAAGCTCCACAATGAATCGTGCAATCAGCGACAAAACGCGAGTAATGATCTGGAGTTAACCATGTAAGACATCCGCCAAGGATAAAGCTAACTCTTGTTAGAAAGTTAACTCCCATATAGTCTGACTTCTAACTGAAACTGATCCTCTTAATCCGGTGTGGATCTTTAGCTTGTCTTAGACCGAAACCGGTGCAATCTTGAATCTAGTTCACCTTATATATGTTCTCAGAAACCGGTGAGTGCACTTTTTTTTCATCTATCGGTGCATACTCGGTATGTTGCTCGGCGACCGACGTTGTGAATGACCGGTGACTCCTTACCGATACAATGTGTGTGTAGATGAAGACTAATGACAACTCAAATTCCTAACAAAAAGTGCATTTGGTCACATGGAGAAATAATAGGCGTGACTCCTATTTCAGACGACATATTTAAATGACAGAGTATTTTGGGAGTTATTATATTTTTAGTGGCCAAATTATGATTAAATCATTAAATGACTTATTATAAAGTTATAATTTGACTTTATAATTTCACTTAAGTTGAGGGTTAAGTCATCATTGGAAGGGGTCATTATTTAATTGATTATTAAACCTAAGTTGCATTATTATAATGATACTTTATTATAATAATGTTTTAAAGGAAGTTGTTATAAAATGATGTTGTGTTGAAGAAGCTTCTTAAGTGAAAAAAGTAAAGTTGAAGCTTTTTCAAAAAGCCTATATATTCAACTCGATAAAGCACTTTACTCATCCATTGTTCATTTGATGAAAATTTTATGAAGTTTCTTGGCTGTGAGAAATGGCTAGGGTTTGAGGACTGATTCTTCATTCTGCAATTTGAATCATCACTGATTGATGATGAATTTTGCCACTGAAATTCTGAGAATTCAGTTATGATTTTGTGAATTCAAATCGGTGCTGAGGTATACCAAATTGGAGGAAGAATTATCAAGTTATATTTGATACAAAGGGTTTTCTAGGCTGGATCGAATTTACATGGTATATCTGCAGATTTGTTCTGAACAAGAGTATTGGGTGAACAGTACAGATTTTATTTGCTGACGCAATGTTTTTGATAACTTCCATACAGTTTAAATTAAGAGCTGGGTGTTGTTATTGGTGTTTCAGTCCCTTCTTTGGCTGCGTTAATGATTGGTAAAGGGACTGCGTCTTATTTTAAGGTTGGAGTTACTGACCTATGGGCTGCGTGACTTCTTCAGGCAGCTGCATCTCCTTTCCTTAGGTGCTGCGTTTCATTTCTTGAGGGTTGGATTAATCATTAGCAGCTGGCGTTAATCCTTCCTTAGCTGCTTCCAGTCTTGGTGGATGTTGACATTGGTTATTATGCAACGTTTCTTCATAGAAGGTACAAAAAAATAAACACTTGACTATTGTTTAATCCATGTTCAAGCTCTTTCATGATCAATAATTATATTGGTAAATAATCAGTTTTATGATTATTGAATTAAATTGTTGTCGATGTTATTTTTTAAAAAAGTTTGGAAATTTCTTATAAAATTATTTATATCTGAAAATACAAAAGAAATTGCAATTAAATTGAGATAGAAGTAAAGTCTACAGCTGAGAGCTAGTTGGGCTCTTTACAGTTGAGCATACCACACATGTTCCACAAAACTTATTCTTCGAAGCCTAAAGGAATCAAACTTTCCTTTGTTTGGCGGCCCTGGGCCCACCAAACATGAAACAACAATTGTCTCCTTTATCCTAAATCTGATTTCCGTCCACATATGTGACCAGTCAACTGAAAATGTCATCACACACCCGTTGTCCCTACATAAAAATTCATGGGCTGAAAAATAACTTCATATTTGAAAGTTTTCATTTTCGTCCAATCACACCTCAAATCATGATCATATTCCAGAAAATATGGAACATCATTTATCTCATTATTAGGTGGAAAGGAAATGCAACATTCATCGAGTAATGCATCAACATATGATATGCATCTATTATCATGCATTACCGCACATTCATCTTGCTGAAAAGAAGTTGATCAATCTAATTAGTCTTCGTGCATACCTTCAACTTCACACAATGGTTCAGCCAACAAGACACTTGGTTCCTCAATGATGTCCTCATCCAATGGGTTAGAAACCAAGTGCAAACCTCTTTCATAAATATTGTGGCAAAGGACAAGATGATCTATATCATCATCTTTATCAAACAATTCATTATACTCTTCATTAAAACTGTTGTCCTCATCGCTGCCACAATCCTCTTCATCCAAAGAAGATAAAACTGAATATGAACAAGAACAATGTTCATCATTATGGTCCTTATGACATGAAGGCTCACTGTCATACCTCTTATCTTCTTCATCAACAAAGTAACTACATGAAGGTGATTCACACAAACGTAAATCAACATCATCAACAGTTTGAACACTTGCATCATCATTATCAGATGCATAACCTTATTCACTTTCTTGATATAAGCTACATGACCCATCAAAAACATATGACTGCTGGTATGTATTAGATGTAGCCGCTGACATGGAACAAGAAATCGTTCCATCGCATGGTGTGAGATCAAAAAATAACTCCATCTCTGCTTCAGCTGTACACATTTCTTCACTAACTTTCTCATCGTCAATATGAGGAATAACCATTGACAAACAATTCTCTTCTCTCACATTATTTGAATCAAAATTACAAAAAAGGTTAGTATGATCAGCAGGGACACATGTATTTTGACATTTATCTTTTCTCCTCAAATCACACCCATCATTTGATTGTTTATAACAACGGACACCGGCAGATAGAAAGCCCCTTGGGATTCCATATTTTAAATTGTTCTCAAATGTCCATTGCTGTCCTAAATGCCTGATGTAAGGTCTTGGGCTTGTTGTTTCTCAACAAGAAACTCATCTTTTCATCAAAAACCCCCAAATAAACACATAAAGAAACCTCACCATTAGGCCTATAGCTGATTGGGATTTCACCCAATGTCTTTGCAAATCTGATGTTGAAAGAAGGGACTAACTCACCCTCTTCAATCTGAATCTCCATGAGTTGTTGGATCAAAGCATGCAGATTAACCCTTTCACCAAACTGATCCTTAAAGGCTGCAACTATTTTTTCCCAAGAAGAAATAGAATATGCTGGTAAAAAAGAAAAACAATCTCGAGCATCTTCCTTCAAAGTTTGTATAAACAACCTCATGAAAACATCCTCATGGAAGATCTCAAAGTCACTCCTCAGATCTGAAAACCTCTACAAGTGCTTACTTGCAGGTTCAACTTTCTTCCCACTAAACTCTGGTAAACACTTCCTAATCTTAGTAGGAAAATCATTGGGGAAACCTCTAATGCCATCAAAACAAAATGGCCTGTATCTTTGCATAGAGAAATAGCTACAAGGACCTGATATGGGCTGCCTACTATGTGAAAACATGTTTGACACTACTCAAACATATATATGAAAATCACACCCACTAATAGGATCTTCGGAATTACAACTTGAAATAAAAACTTATTTCTCTATCCCAATACAACTCAAAACATACTTCAACAAATTTTGCATGAGTTGAAACTATCAAAAGTATGTAACAACCACCATTCCTCTCCTAGTGCTGTAAACACTTAATAGGGAATTAATTCTTTACAACTGATTTTCATGAATAAGATTTTACACATGAAAATCAAAATACCTGGAAGTGTTGTGGCTTTAAATCATCTTGTTGGCTGGAAAACTTCGTAAGTATGAACTTGCTTCATACCTTTACTTGAATTCTATTGTAGAGTCGCCACCTCTTTGAAGAGGATAATTCTGCTACAGCTGAAAGTTCCTTTCTACCCACACTTTCTCAAAAACCAACATCAACATGAAAACTCTTCATCAACATCATAAGCTCTTAAGATTTTCTTCCTTGGCCAAGAACCACATCACAAGGGCCTCAAATTTGTTTCAACAAAGTTGCAAATCTATCATTTCTTTCATTACACAAATGCAACTGGTGCAAACAGAGATCTTGGAGTTGTCACTCACACTGGGTGAGATAATATAAAACCTTCACATAACATGGACATATCTGGCTTAGCTTTACACTTGATGACACCAACAGATTAACAAACCACCCTTGGAGAAACACACACTTGACAAAGCGGAAGAACATTTAAAACATGAATCTATACAACAACAACTTGAGATAAATTCAACAAAGCAAGGAGCAACTCACTATAAACTTTGTTGCACAAGTTTTTAACAGATCTCCTGAGTTGTTGGTGACATGGATGGGCAAACAGAACTGAGAAATAAATTTTAGGAAGGCAAGGAGATACTCACTATAAACCATTGCTGCAACAAATTATAACCAAAGATTCTAGCATGGATGAACAAAACCTTTGTCAATCTCTCTTCCGCAGTAGAGTTTCCACTTTGTTGGTTCCTGGTTCAACAGGGTTTACACTACAAAGTAGCTACTAGTACTCTTCAACAAGTTCTAAGGAGAAGCCAACTCCAAATAGAAAATACCTAAGAAGACTGAACCAACTAACAAGGATAAAAAAATTCTTCTGCACTTCAGGCTCTGCAAGACCAAGGCGGGTAAACCTCAATGCCCTTCAATAGATACTTTACAAGCTCACAACATGGCATTGCATAAACAGATATATCTCATACGAGGCATCGAACATGACAGGGAGATACTAGATGATGGAAAATAACCTATTGGACATCAACTTGCATGGAGCATGAGATAGGGTAGGACAACAAACTTTGCATAAAAGTAAATGATACTTTGTGATTTGAAATATTTGTAGCAAGAGAACATGAGGAATATGAGTAGACAACACATGTAAAACCCCACAACCAGTTGAGATCAGTGCCTCATCCGATTGTGCCTTGGAGTCATGAGAAGCATAACATTATGCATTAGAATTTATCAACATCAAATGATCCAAAAAATGTTGCATTACAACCTTCTTTAATTGTAATCCCAACCTAGCCTACTTATCAAATCCTTGCACACAACTAGTAAATCTGCAACTTCTAACAAACATTTAATTGATCCATTAGACCAAAGCATGAAAGAAAAACCATATATCTCACAACAAGACACTGAGAGAGAATAATTCTCAGTTTTATTTCTCTTAAAACTTAACTAGTGTGCACAACGGAGAGAACTGAATCAACATTATATTTCATTTGACAAAACTCATGCTATCTCTGTCTTATAACATTAAAACAACTAAAGACACCAAAAACTAGCAAAGATTCAACCTCGATTCATAAAATTTGTTCTATGGAAGATTTACAATATTGTCCAAAACTAGAAAACTTGCTACTGGAACCAGATATGTTTAGAGCCAAGAGAATGGTCTACCAAAACAAAAAAGTGGAACCCTAAGAAATGAGAGAAGAGAAGAATAAATAGAAGAAGAGAAATCTGATGTTGACACTTGTCCCTTCCCCAAATTTGATAAGCCAAGATATCTTCTCCCTGTGAACATTAATGACCTTGGGATTCCAAAACAAAATGGAATGCAACAAGCTTCAGGTCAAAACCTAAAATTGACCTAACAAGATTTGATACGTAACATCATTACATACTAGCATTATACGCCACCCCTCAACCTGTACAGGTGTAAAATTGCCAGTTGGTAGAAGTTGAAAAGTCCTGAGCCGTGCCAACATCATGCCTCAAATAGGCATCTTGTATTTGTAGAGTTGACTCGTGTCTAGGATTTCAGGGATCTCTGCAAATACATTTTTACTGATAATGCTTTAGAGATTACAAGGATGCAAGATTCTGTTGAATCTCGCTCTCTCTCCTAGGAGGTTTCTGCAACCTGTTTAAATAGGGACATGAATACCAATGAGGTCTCATCGACCTCTTCTTCATCCTGTACCTCTCTGTAAAGCCACCATCAGTAAATATGAGAGTGTTAGCCTTGTGGATATAGAATTTTTAGCATATCTAGCCTTTAAATATCCCTTTGGCTATCGCTCCCCATTTAAATACCCCTCTGGCTATGATGCACATGACTCCACTTTCTATCCCAATAAACTTCCTGCAACTGTATCTTCACAAATTTGGCCATGTTCTAGAAGTCATTTGCCTTCCTCAGAGCATCCATCTCTGTTACTACCTGAATAGTGAAGTCTATTGGGAAGGACTTATAACTTCTAATTTTGTACATAGTGGAAAAAATCCTATCATTGTACTCTTTGAACACCAGAAAATTTAATGGCGTGTAATAATAGTGTACATATATCTGCCTTTGTAGTATCATATCTTGTTGTCAGGTCTTTGTAAACTTGAAAATCCTCTGAATTCGTCGCCGACTGCAAATGACCCTTTGATGCTTGTGCATATCATATCAAAATCCGTAAATGGACATCCCCATATGTCTCTATCCCTCTCTAAAACTCTTCCAAGTACCGCCCTTTAAAACCTCTTGTTAGTATGATGGCCCACCTTCATTTCAATCCTCAGTCATTTCCATTAACCCTCCTGCTTCACGCTACATACCATCGGTCTCTTCCCTGCTAGCAAACCAAACGACGACCATTGGTCCATTTGAATGTCGACCTTTGACGTGGAATGTGAACCAATAAATCGACAAATAGAAACTCCCAAGCCATGACTTCGTCATGCAGTTTCATCCTTAACATCAGCCAACCATGAACATGTGGCAAGATCTCCTGATCCCGCACTAGATAAAGATTGATTAAATTTGATCAAGGGATCACAAGAACCATCGATCCCGTCCATTCATTAACCATCACCCGCAACACAAACTCATCCCCATAACATAAAAGTCGATCACCTTTTCGATTTGATCAAAACATCTCCCTTGATTTTACCCATGTGCTAAAAGATTAGCATGTACGTTGCAAATATTTTAACTTTAACATAATCGGCAACATCAACATGGAAAACTCTGTCATTGAAATATCGCCTATCAATTACCTGTATTTGTCACCAATAGTTAGATATCATGGTCTCACGTACCCAACTATCGAGGAGCCCTAGGACATGCGATACCATCTTATGATCCTGCACTGAGTAATTCTTTGAGCAAGCTTGATCATGGGATCACGAAAACTGTTGATCCTCATCTACCTTCCTCCATCGGACACTAACAGGAAGTCCAACTGCCTCCAACTTACAACATGTCATTCGGGCCCTCAGATTGTCTAATAGAAATATTCCACGACAACAAAGCATCGACAGAAGCAACTTTGCCCACCATCCTTTGTTCTTTGGCGACGATGACATGTGTGAACATCGCATGATCCTGCGGTAAATAACAATCGAGCATCTTGGTTCACGGAATCACGATAGCTGTTGATCTTTGTAGCACTTTAATCTCCGAGCACCGATGAGGCAGAGTATCTGTCGAGCACCTTTCCAAAGAGATTAAAAGATCACTATTGAAAATAAGCATGTGCTGAAAGATAGATGCATTAGTAATCCGATCTTTAACCAAGAGGGACGCCAAACATAACATAAGATATCAATGTAAACCGCTGATCAATGAACAATTGACAGATGATAAAGCCACGCCATCCCACGATCAACTGGGTCCATCCCGTTACATCATCACGGGATCACGGGGCGAATGAGAAGACAACGCATAGCCCACCGCTTGAAAAAGTAAAGGGCCCCACCAAACATGAATGGTTAACCCACGACTCAGTGAAATAAAAGGAAAAGGCTACGGGGCGAGACATAGGAAAAGCAACGTGAGATGTGAAAAATTAAAAGACCCACACTTAAATATTTGTGGTGCTAGGTTTTAACAAATAGGTCTCCCTCTTAATGACGACGACCCCCTTGGCCTTATGAGCCAAAAAAGGTAACGACAAAAAATAACAACGTAGTGTTTATGAAAAGATTTTAACTGACCCAAAACCCTAACAAATGATCAAGGGGTTAGAATTGATCGCAAGGGCTGAAAGCAAGCTGAAGAACATACCTCCTTAGATGTTAAAGCATGAAAATCACAAGGTATTTGGATGAATGAAACCCAAAACAGGGCACATAATCAAATCTTCAAAGGGCTCCCTCACAAAATTCAACATGATAATTTCCAGAAATTGAGAGTACCAACACTTATGAAGCTCCATCAATATTAATTTTAACCCATCCTTCCTTTGGTTTTACCTATTCAATGTTTTTTTCCTTATAGGAGGATGGATTAACCCATGCATTCCTATTAATGGACGGAAAACCTTATACAATATTATTATTTTAATAAAATTAATATATAATATCATATAATAAAAAAGATTTAAATAAAATTATTGTTAATAATTAATAAATATTTAATTAATTTTAGAATTATTAACATAAAGAATTAGTTTTAATATATTAGATTTAAAGAATATTTAAGTAATTTTACTATTATGAACAATTCTTTTTCCCGTGAATGTGTTTTGGAGGGCATAAGACATGACAGTGAATGACATTTGTAGCAAAAATACCATGTAGAATTAACCCCCGTTCTCTTCTTACTAGAAAAACATGACATAAGTGCATAAAATTGATGATTCCTCAACCTATTCTATTGGTAGTAAGGGAAAGGGAAGGCGAACTATAGGTGCATCATACTATCTCAATTGTTTGTCTACAATATCATATAACTCATGGATTGTATTTGTATATCTGCTTCTCCAACTAGCGCATCTTCGTGTAGGGTCTGTTAAGAAAGAAATTAGAGATTTTGAGAAAATTTAAACATGACTTACAGAGGATTTGTTAGGACATGCAATTTATTTGTTAGGTTCTTCCTATGTTTGCATATATTTTTGGGGACAAACCCAAACATTTTCGTACATGCTTGCACAAAATCCTTGACGAATTCACCTCAAATCCGGACCGGGTATGAACTAGAACCTGAATTTGAGCGTGGTAGAGGCTGAACAGGTAACACAAAATTGAACTATAAAACTCCATCTCAAGGATTGAATGAATGGAGAATCATTATGGGAAAGCATGAAACGGTAATCAGGAAACGATGAGCTAAAAGTAAATTACCCAAAATGTGGCACCCAAATCCAATGCCCAAATCCAAAGATGAGTACATACGCTAAAATAGCATATTCCTTGCACGTGTCATCAACTTATCGTAATCCACTCACCAACTTGTGCCATCATCCATTTTGACTTCATTATCTTCATTCAAAGATGCCTTATGATGTGTTGTAACATGCGTAGTAAGTTTGTCAATAATTCTAACTCTTTCCTACGACAATCTTTTCTATCATAGATGGCCTTATGTTCTTATGTGGGAGGGCTAACCTATTACAACAAGTATTGGTAAAAATACTTGATATATTCACAAAGATCAAATGATCTATATATACAAAAGAATAGACGATGTTTCCTTAGGAAACGATCGTAAAGAATAGAAACTTTCTAGTCTAACTACATAAAACTAAATATTAGAAACATTCTAATATTTACAAGATATTTACAAACAGATAATAGATAACCATTAATAGCATACAAATATTAATTTAATACCCTCCCTTAATGGTTAATTTATCCACTACACCAAGCTGTCCTCGGAATTTGGAAAACTTGTTTGGACCAAGAGGCTTCGTGAGAATGTCCGCAGTCTAATCCGTTGTATGAACATACTGCAAATGTAGTGTCCCGTCTTCAACGAATTGGCGAATGTAATGACAGTGAACATTTACATGCTTGGTTCTTTCAAGGAAGACTGGATTTGGAGATAACTTTGATTTGGAGATAACTTTTATTTTTAGATGGGTAGTACGCCTTCGTTATCAATAAACAAAGTGGTCGGGCCTGGTGGTGACATCTTCATATCCCCAAGCATCCGACGAAGCCAAACAGCTTCACAACCTGCCTTAACTGTCCCTCTGTATTTGGCCTCTGTGGAGGAGAGAGAAACTGCTTGCTGCTTCTTACTGGTCCATGTGATGGCACCAGATCCCAAACTAAACACATATCCAGAGGTTGACTTTTTATCATCAACAGAGCCTGCCCAATCTGAATCTGTGAATCCACTGAGTCTAGGATTAGGACTCTGTGAGTAGAGAATTCCATAATTAGTAGTGCCCTTCACATAACGAAGCACATGCTTTGCTGCCATCCAATGATCAGCCTTAGGAGCTGTCATAAAGCGTGAGATGTAGTTGACTGCGAAGCTGATATCAGGTCTTGTAGCAGAGAGGTAGATCAAGCTGCCTACTAGTTGCCTGTATGTAGTATCATCAACTAGATGAGGATCAGACTTGGCTGATAACTTCAGACCTTTCTCCATGGGTGTAGATGAAGGTTTGCAATCCTGCATATGGAATTTGTCCAATAGAGCTCTGACATATTTGGACTGAGAAATGAATATACCAGTAGATTGTTTCCAAACCTCAACACCTAGGCAATAATGCATGAGCCCAAGGTCAGT
Organism: Chamaecyparis obtusa; assembly: GCA_027943335.1. Classification (NCBI taxonomy): domain Eukaryota; kingdom Viridiplantae; phylum Streptophyta; class Pinopsida; order Cupressales; family Cupressaceae; genus Chamaecyparis; species Chamaecyparis obtusa. The sequence goes on along the minus strand of BSBK01002307.1, from coordinate 521,554 downwards.
CATGTCAAAAGACTGGCAGAAACTCTGTTTGATTCCTTGAATCAAAGATGCCGAACTGCCAGTGATGATCAGATCATCCACATAAATAACCAGAAGGATGATGTCATTGTCAGTAGTCTTGATGTACAAATTTGAGTTTGATGAACTCCTCTGGAAGCCTTGATCACAAAGGTACTTATCAATTTTCATGTACCATGCTCGAGGGGCCTGCTTCAAACCATAGAGAGCTTTCACCAGTCTGAGAACCTGGTGTTCTTTACTAGTAACCTTGAAACCAAGAGGCTGCGTCATGTAGACCTCTTCCTATAGGTCACCATTAAGGAAAACACTCTTGACGTCCATTAGATGGACCTTCCAGCCAAATTGTGCTGCCATGGCTAGGACTAATTTGATAGTGCTCATCTTTGCTGTAGGAGCAAAGGTCTCCTCATAATCAATGCCTTGACGCTAAGAAAAGCCCTTTGCAACTAAACGAGCCTTGTACTTATCCGAAGTACCATCAGACTTGTATTTGATTTTATAGACCCATTTGCAACCAATGGGTTTTTTCCCTGGGGCAAGATCAGAAAGGACCTAAGTGTTATTCTTTAGCAGGCTCTGGTGTTCAGATTGCATTGCCTGTTCCCATTCTGGAATCCCTTTAGCCTCTGAGTATGTTTGTGGTTCAAACACACTGTGAATGTTGGCCATGAGAGCGAAGTTCACTAATTCTGTAGGTTTGCTCTTTTTTTGAGCAGTTCTCCCATCGATGAGCTCATCATCTCGAAGATCCGCAAGTGTTTTACCCCACCATTTAGGCCGGAGAGGAGAAGGACCAATATTAGCATTAGGAGATGCTCGACGATCAGGTTCCTCATCAGAAGAATCTGGATCAAACTCAGGTGAAGCATCTACAAATCTGGGTGATCCTGCAAGAGAAGCTAGAGGTGTCTGTACATGAATCACTGGTATAACTTGGGTCACGGGAGTTGCTGGAGCCCTCCCATTAGGTGGACCTAATGGAAGTCGTACTCCCAAATCACGAGCCTTCATAGGCTGATCTGCTAGATCAAGAATAGGAGAGATAGACATGAATGGTCCTCTCTACTCATCAAAGACTACATCATGACTGTACAGGAGATGAGATGTCGTAGTGTCGATCAAGCAATAGGCTTTGTGAAGACTACTATATCCAGCAAGTATGAGTTGCTGACTCCTGGCATCCAACTTGATGCGTGATGCGTCAGGGATCCAAACATAGGCAAGAGAGCCAAAAACCTTTAGGTGACTGATTTTGGGCTTGCGACCTGACCAGGCCTCTTTCAGAGTCTTACCTTTGACTGCCATGGTGGGTGATCGGTTCAAAAGATAGACTGCAGTGCTAATTGCTTCTACCCAAAACTTCTTTGGAACATGTCTGTGTTCGAGCCATCTCAGTGATTGTTCTATTTCGACGCTCAACTACACTGTTCTGTTGTGGTGTCTGGGGTGTTGTTAACTGGCGCTTGATGCCATGAATATCACAGAAGCTAGAGAATTTAGTAGAACAAAATTCCCCCCCATTATCTGTCCTAAGAGCAATAATAGATTTCCCAGACTCTTTTTCAACTAGAGGTTTAAACTTCTAAAATATAGTAAGCACATCTGATTTCTTTTTAAGAAAATATACCCACATTTTTCTACTGAAATCATCAACAAACAACAAAAAATACCTGGACCCAAGAACAGAGGGAGTAGCCATAGGGCCGCAGATATCGGCATGAACAAGCTGAAGTACCTGAGAAGGGCGCCATGAATCGCCAATAGGAAAAGGTGTGCGATGTTGCTTCCCAGCCTGACACGCATCACAAACTCCAAGCTGAGTCTGAATCTCTGGCAATTTGAGAATAAGCTCTTCCCAAGCAAGCTGAGAGAGATAATGCACATTTAAGTGCCCATACCGCTGATGCCAAAGCGAGCTGACAAAAGACCGCTGAGCAACCATAGCTAAGTCCTGAGAATCACCAGAATCAACAAGTCTAAAAAGACCATGATCCTCAAGGCCAACTGCAACAACATACTAAGTATCCCTATCAGTGATGGTGCACTGATGTGAACTGAAGGTGATATCCAACCGTGGAGAATGTCGCAGCATTTGACTGACTGAGAGTAGATTGAGTTCCATCCCTGGAACATAGTACACATCGAGGAAAATGAGATTCCTCCCAGTAGATTGAATCTGAATGTTGCCTTTGCCAACAACAGTGTACTCTTCCCTTCCACTAACTGAATCTGAGAAAGGTTGGTAGTCAGTGAATTAGTCTTTGCGGTGGGTGAAATGACGAGAGGCACCTGAATCAATGTACCAAGCAGATGATTTCACATGATCTGTAGGTCTGTTAGCCATGAAGGCGTAAAAGGCAAATTCTGTCTGCTCAATGTGCTTTGCACTGTTTGCTTTGGGCTGCGAACCAGATTGCTTAGCTTGGGCAGCTAAACTTTTTCGACATTCAACCTTCATGTGACCATACTTGTGGCAGTAGTTGCATTGAATGTTCTTTTTCCTGGAGCCTTCTGATGCTGGAGCAAAGGACTTTTGCTGAGAAGATTGCTGTGAATGAGACTTGCCCTTATCCTTCTGAAAGGATTTAGCAGTGAAGGCTTTCTCAGTAGAGGTGGAGCTAGAGCTGCTACTGAACTGTTGTTTCCACCGATCTTGCTGAAGCAGAAGTGTGCAAAGATCTGTGAACTTCAGATCAACACTAGTAGAAGTGATGTTGAGAGTCTCGATAAAATGCTCGTAGGACTTTAAACTTTTGAGGGTTATTACCACAATGTCCTCTTCCTCCATCTTGCGTCCAATGGCAAGCAACTGATCATGGATTTCCTGAATCCTATTCAGGTGTTCCTATAGCGATTTTCGCTCATCCATGATAATAGAAAACAGAGTGTTCTTGAGAAAGAAGGCTTTGCTTTTATCTAAAGTCTCATGCAAAGTTTTGAGGTGCTCCTAGATCTCGGCAGCTATTTTGCCGGATGGAATCTGAGGGAGTTGATCATCAGCCACTAATAACTTGAGAAGCATCACCGCATCCCGATTATGCTGGTCATATGTAACCAGATTAGGACCGGCCATAGTCAAACATTTAGTGGTACCCAGAACCACCGCATCGTTGTCGCGATATTCAAAGATGGTTAGCATCCTCTGCTTCCACGTGCTATAATTTCAACCATTAAATTTCTGATTTCCCTCGAGCAATATGTTCGTCAATGATGCCCTTGCACGTTTCCAAAAAAAAAACCGCAAATATCTGAGATGGCACAAACTTCGAGGAAAAAAATGGAAGACCCAAAAAAATGAAGAAGCACCCAAAAGAGAGCTCAAAGAAACCTAGAAAGAATATGCTGTCGAAATTTGGATCCGCTGGCTCAAAAATCAAGGTACAAAAATTGAGGCACCCAGAAAAAATGGATGACAACCCAGTTGAGCTCTCGAAAAACCCACCAAGAATCTATAATCAAAATTTTTTTTCGAGCCCAAAAATTAGGGTTTTGAAAAAACGGTTTGCTACAAAAAACCTCCAAAAAATAATGGCGAATTTGTAGAAAAAACGTGGCTGAACAAGACCGAAAACTGGCCAAACTCACAAACCCTAGACGTGAGCAACAACAGATCCCACAATGTGGGAATAAATAGAAATTAATTCGAAAAATTTGAGCAAATAATTTCAAAAGAAATTATCAATTCTCCGAAAAAATTTAAAGAAATGGCTCTGATACCATATTACAACAAGTAATTGGTAAAAATACTTGATATATTCATAGAGATCGAATGATCTATATGTACAAAAGAATAGACGATATTTCCTTAGGAAACGATCGTAAAGAATAGAAACTTTCTATTCTAACTACATAAAACTAAATATTAGAAACATTCTAATATTTACAAGATATTTACAAACAGATAATAGATAACCATTAATCTAAGTTGCCATATTCGCCTAGTGGATCCCGAATTCGTCATTCGGTTCGATGCACATTCGAATTCGATTCCAAATCTTATTTGCACTATGTAATTCACCTAAAAACGAACCCTGGCCGAATTTGTTACGTTTTGGAGTGAATTTGAAAATTTAAAAGCGAACCTGAGCCAAATTTTAAACGAATTTATGCGAATTTGACTTTCAACGCGGTTTTTTAATTTTTTTAACTGTTTTTTTATTGTTTGATAGTTTTAAACCCTAAACGGTATCGCGTTTTATTGTTTTAACTTTTTAACATGCATCGGTTTTACGGTTATATGCTATTGGTGTTGCTTCTTAAGCTGCTCTTGACTCGGATGCAAGCTTCCATTGCCGTGCTCCTACCTTAAGCTGCTTCTACTGCCGTGTTGCTTCTTAAGCTGTTGTTGACTCGGATGCAAGCTTCTCGATTTGCTGTTGGTGGATAAACTGAAATTGGATTTGCTTCCACTGCCGTGCTCCTACCTTTGCTTATGCTATTGGTGGCCGACCCCCGCCCCCGATCACATTTTATTCATATTGACTATCAGTCTATCACCGATCGGTGCAAGGAAAGACTCAGATATCGCTGCAAGGAAAGACTCCAAACTTCAAAGTAAATGCTATAATCATGCCAAAATAATAATATATAGTCTTAAATTCTTAATAGGGTTTGAATAATCTGCATTTGTTTGGAGAAAATAATATATTTCAATTTGGTTTTTGAATCATGTGTTTACAATTTTATACCATGCAATGAGGTATTTCTGCACACATCCTTCTCCTCTTGTGACTGTGTTTTTTTACTCTATCATTTCTCACTCTTGTATAAATATCTGCAATTTAATCCCCCTTTAATTTATTAAATAAAGGCCATGGAGATCGATTTTTTTAAGGAGATCCATTGCAAGAATTTCTTGTGTACTATAGATTTCTTGTGTGTAACTAATCCATTTTAATTTTTATATCAAAGAGGTAACTGTTTTAAATTTATATTAATATTTGCTTTGTTTGTTGTTTATAGATTCTGATTCATCATTTAGACTCAAAGAATGGTTGCAAGTGCTTCTAGCACCGAAAACTCCCGCTTCAAAATAGACAAACGCTCTCCACTATGGAAATATGTGGAAATGGTTAAACCAATGCCAGGTGGAGGAGGTTATGTATGGATTTGCAGCCACTACAAAGAGGAATTTAGTAGCTCTTACAATAGAGTGAAAGCACATTTGTGCTTTATTCCTCAACAGGGAGTTGAATTTTGTACAGGGAGACCAAGAGTTAATGGGGTACTACCTAAAACCTTTCTTCGAAACCACATTGTGAACAAATATATTCAAGAGCAAAAACAAGCAGACAAAGCAGTTGGGAGGGTAAGTTCTCATCCTTTGCAAAATGCTAGGAAAAAAACAAAAATATCATCTATGTCTTCAACTTCCACTCCCAATGAACCACCTGTAGAGGGTCATCCATTCTTGCATGGTCCTCAAGAACTAATTGTAAAGGAGAGAGTAATGGGGCCCTTGTAAACATCATTTCAAAATGAGGCTAGAGACACTGTTGAGGAAGCCATAGCGAGATGCGTCTATGCATGTGGATTGGCGTTTAATGTTGTTTGCTCACCGTATTGGCAAAAAATGGCGAGATCAATTAATGAGGCTCCAAAGGGGTTCAAGGGCCCGGGTTATGAGAAGGTGCGCACCTCTTTATTGGATAGAGAGGTGATCAATGTAGAGGCTTCCATGCAGCCCATCAAGGATTCATGGATCGAAATAGGTGTGACCATAGTATCTGATGGATGGAAAGATGCGAGAAATCGTCCTTTGGTCAATGTGATTGCAGTGTCCACAAGAGGTGCAATGTTTCTAAAAGCTGTGGATTGTGAAGGAGAGGTGAAGAACGGTCCTTTCATTGCAAACATTCTCATCGAAGCCATTAAGCAAGTTGGCCCTCAAAATGTTGTTCAGGTAATAACCGACAATGCCAAGAATTGTAGGGCTGCCGGCTTATTGGTTGAGGAGCGCTTCGAACACATTTTTTGGACACCTTGTGCTGTGCACTCACTCAACCTAATGCTGCAAAAAATTGGCACTAAGATTGAGTGGATTAAAAAAATGTATGAAGAGGCACAGGAGATCCAAATGTTTGTCACAAACCACCATATGACTCAAGCCATATTTAGACAATTCTCGAAATTGGAGCTCTTTAAGGTAAGTTCAATTGTTTAAAATTTGAACATCTTTTAGAATTGTAGTCACTTTAGTTTAGTAAACTTTCAATGTTTTAAAATTTAAATTTTAAAAATTTAATCTTGATCTTAATTTATTATTGTTTTGATCTTAAAAAAGGTTGTCGAGACCCGCTTTGCCTCCAACACTATTGTTTTGAGACGCCTTGTCAAGGTTAAAGAGGCATTGTCTAGAATGGTAATTAGTGCTAATTGGAGCATATGGAGGCAATTTAATAGTGCCAAGGCAGCTGCCATTAAGGCATTGATACTAGATGACTCTTGGTGGGATCGTGCTGAGTACCTTCTGAAGTTCACAGAGAATATATTGAGCATTGATCCGATACACTGACATGGATAGGCCTTGCTTGGGTGAGGTATATGATGGCATTGACTCCATGATTGAGGATATTAGAAATATCATAAATGAGAAAGAGGAAGATCCAGATGAGAAGTTCTTCAAGGAGCTACAGGTAATCATGGTAGAGAGGTGGAACAAAATGACTACCCCTTTGCATCTACTTGCCTTTGCATTGAGCCCCAGGTTCTATAGCCAATCGATCCTCAGTGAGAGTACTAGTAGAGTTGCCCCATATAGAGATCCTGAAGTTTCTCAAGGGTACAAGGCAGCCCTTCGAAGACTCTTTATCGAGCACCTATGACCTACAGTGAGGTCTGAATTCATGAGTTTCGTGAGCACCGATGATTGTGGTCTTGAAGCTCTTGCAGACAAGAAAAATGCTAATGCTCATAAATGGTGGTACTTCCATGGACAAATATACCAGCTCTTGCAACCCATTGCCATCAAAATTTTATCACAAGTAAGTTCTTTACTCTTAAGATTCTAATTTCTAAATTCTTGTTGATAAATATTAAATTTATATTTTAAAAATTTATATTCAAAACTCTAAACTCTCTAATTTCAAAATTGTAAATATTGCTGGGTTGCTAGTTCATCATCATCTGAGTAGAACTGGAGCACATACTCCTTCATCCACTCAATAAAACGCAACCGACTAAACTCCAAGAAGGCAGATAACTTGGTCTTTGTGCATTCAAACTTGAGGCTCACAACACACAAAAACAATACTTACAAAAAAGGGGAGGCACATCATTGGGATGTTGAACTAGAGTCTGCGGAGTTGGAAGCCCACTTTGATGCACTTGCAATTGATGATGGTGTTCGTGAGCTACTTAGTGATGTTGAGGCTGGGCCTGAGGCTGCTAGTACTGATGCTAGTGGCACTGTTTGTGCTTCTAATCTGCAACAGCATAATGATGATGATTTGTTTGATGATTTTTGATGATATTTTGATCACTGATGACTAATAGTGATTATTAATGTTGGCATTATTGTTTTTGAACCGAAACACTCATATGGTGGTGTATTTTGACATTTTGTTATGTCATTTGAACTAAAACAACAATATATGTGGTGGTGTATTTTGCTGTGTTGCTTTATTATTAGCATAGTAATGTATGAACTTATTTGCTGCTGCATATGTTTACATGTAGATATATATTTTAAAAAAATAAAAATTATTGTACGAATGAACCCAAAACAAATCGAACCCAGCCCAAAAGATTTTTGGACGAATTTCGAACTCGAATCTCGAACCCGCATCCGAACCGGCAACTTAGCCATTAATAGCATACAAATATTAATTTAATATAACGTCTAAAGGCCATAACTTTTGATCTGGGAAGTTGATTGAGCTTTTTTTATTTTATAATATTAAATTGAAGTCTTGGAGAGCTCCATGTCACTATAACCAGCTTTCTGTCTGGATGAGGTTCATTTTGACCTTTTGTCAGTGCTAAAATCGACATCCATAGCCCCAAAATTACGTTTTTTGTTTTGTTGTGAACATTAGAATGCAAGGTTGAGACACCTTGCCTAACAATAGGGTGCCATGTTCAATGCCGTAGCCTTATTAATATTTACTGCATTGGATAAGATATAGCCCATTTAAGTAGCATCTTAGTGTCAACTGATTTTCATGTAACTTATTTTGTCTCTCATTTCTTGTAAATATGGCTGGGCAGAAATTTTTATTCCAAGGTTTTTTCCTAATATTCTATTCTGGCCAAATATATGATTTCAGAGGGAGCTTGTTGCAATCCAGAATAGGCATTGTGTCCTATCCAGCACAATTTAGAATTTTTTATTCTAATCCCATATTCTACTCCAGTTTCAATCGGCAACCAATTTCTTTCCCTCTTTAGTCAAGATTCAAGCTAACCTGAATAGACTGTCAGTAGGAGTAGTTTTGTAGAATATTTTAGCTAATTTAGCTGTTTTGAATCTAACCAAAATATTATCTACATGCAGGAAAAAGATGTTAAACTGGGGACGCTCATGGGGGTGTTTGTACCATGTCTGCAAAACATTTTAGGAATTATATTCTATATTCGTTTTACTTGGTAAGTATTTCTTTTATTTATCAGTGTGCATAATATGTTTGGATCTCTTTGGGTTTTAAATTTCCTTGCATAATAGAATTGAAGCATTGGAAACCGGAAAGTTGATAATACATAACAATTCCAATGAATTTTATGGTGTCAATTCTCACCCTGGAAGAATATTAAAAAATTTCATTGGTCTGGAAGAATTATTACGTTGATGTGAACTGGATGGAGGTGTCCGCTATCAGATTATTTTGCATGCCAATACCAGGTGTGTAGTGGCATTTTCATGGCTTGAAAGCTATCAAATAAACGTTATCAAAATTAAAGTGTACAATAAATACACCAAAGGTGGGGCAGCATATAAGCACAGGGTGATTAGTGGTATTGAAACCAACAAGCATTGCAATAAGTTGTCTTAATCAATACAATAAGCTACATTAGAGCAATTGTGACACCAAGGGATTGCAGTGATCAGGTTACAATATGTGATGGTTTCTATATAAATCACACTAAGAAAGTCATTCTGAACATCACCAAATTTTCCATAAGAGTGCACTCCTATCGTTAGTATCAGTACACAATTATTCGTACCTCCGTTTGTGAGTGGCTCACACTGGCATCACTTTCAACCTCAAAAAACTTTAAATAGAATTCCTTGTTTAGGCTACCTTCCATACATCCCTTTACTGCCGGATCACAGAAAAGAACCACTGATACAGAAAATTGTGGGAGATGTGTTTGAGAGTAAATGTAAGAAAAATGCCACTTACTGGAAGAAGATGCGTAAAAAGGATCCTGAAGGCTGAAACAATGATACAGCAGGCATACTTGCCACCCACTCTTCCATCATTGTAAGGATGCCCGTGACACAAATTGGACCTATCACCAAAAGAGGAAGGTATAGTCAGCATGATCAAACAATTTCTTACTCCTGGGCTGTTGTAGCAACCAAATTCTTCTAACATAATCATGAATAAAATAAATTTTTTATTTGTGATAAAAGTAACTGAAGTAACTAACTTACAATTTCTTAAGAACATAAAAAGAAATTACAATTAAGTTACTAATTGCTTTTCACATGAAACTGAAATTAACTAACTCTTCCAATTATTTTCAAGGAAATAAAATATTAAAGAATATAGAGATTGCTTTAACAGAAATAATCTGACAAGATCTGAACCTAGATGCTACTCTTTTCAATTGTTCCTTACTTGGAATTTGTCCATTATGGGCGAAAGAGTATTATCAAGGGTTTTTACCACCCAACCATGGATCTTTTGATCGTGACTAACTGTCACCCGTACAACTTCCTGTTGAAGTAGCCCAGCCCTTCCCAAGAGCACGCGAGCACAGTTTCCATTTTCTTGTTATCCGAGACTTAGTGTAGAAACCACAATTGTCAAAGCTAGTCATCCTAAAGACATCCTTGCCTAGGAGGTGACCTTGTTAGGTAGACACTGCACTACTGGTTCTAGTGGCTAACGTATACTACTCGATGACTCGTAGCATAGTACAACCTTGGCCAAGGTTTTTAAGAGTACAAGTACATATCTTGTGCAGTCAATGTCACCACCAAACTCATTCCATGGGCCTCCTAACCCCATAAATTGGATATTCCCATCTTGATGGCATTAACTTTCCCAAGAATCACATGTTATATAAAATACATCCTACCCATCCCCCATCCTGGGCCTGTATCTATAACCATGACAGATTTATTTTCTAAATTTGGCCTTAGGGAGGTTAGTTCTAAACAGACTCTAAGCTCAAGACCACTTGGTTCTGATCTCTTAAGGCATAGACACAAGTTCCTAATCATGAAATTCAGATTGACTGTTTAATGAGATGTCACACCAATCAACAATCCCAAACTGTTTAGTTCTTAATTGAAATCAGATTAAAGACACTCTGGCCCTACTGGTTCTTTCAAAACAGAATACAAGAATACATCCGTAGCACACACACCATTTCATTAGAGTTCTCATATAAAATGCTAAGAGTAAACAGACTCCTAATCATTCAGTATGCAGGTGTAACATGAAACTGCCATTAATATGAAATGCAGATAAAAGTATGAAAAATTCAACTAGCTTCAACTATGAGCACGCTGACCTTGTTTGAGACTATATGATCAAGTATTTTCAAGGAGTGAGATCTAATCCATACAAAAACTCCAATGCTGTGGATCAAAGATGATGTTTCCCTATTTACAGAGATGTTAAACATATGTACGCAGCATATATTATAATTTTGGAATTGCATGACATCATACATCTTCTATCAGAGTTGACGTTTTCTTTATTGACATAGATGTTAGACCTATGAATGCAGCGTACGTTATAATCTTGAACTGAATAACATTCAGACATCTTCTCAATCAGATTCGAAGAAGAATAAATAAATACAATCATCCAAAGAGAAATCACAATTTCTTTGAGCTTACCAATACATCGACACTTCATAACATTTCACAATATGTAATGCAAGAAAACTCAATGAATTTCTTCTGCATAACAATGAGCTCAGTCATTCAATTTAGAATTAGCAAAAGAGAGATACACGTGCCTGCCAAAAAGTGCACGGTCAAGGGAAAAATGAAACAGATCGCAGGTAGTAAAAATTAACACAGTGCTGAACTCTACAAAAGCCAATGATTCAAGAAGGAAACCACTCCATGCAGTAAACACAACCAAAATGCTGCACCGAGCCGAACCCCTTGTTACTTACTAAAAAAAAACAAACATTTTTCCAAAAGCTACGCTGCTCAACCACAATAAGCAAGAATGAATCTTCTCTTGCCCACACCAAAGCTTCATAGCATGAGCGGCAAGAAGTAACTCCTTGCTGCTGTGGCAAAAGGGAGTTACTCTTGCCACCCCAGTAAGAGCAGCTCATGAAACAAAGGATCAAAACATGTGAATATGCCATGCATCGGACATCATAATGGTTGGAATTAATTTCCCATATGTATGCTATATGTATATATGTATACATACACACACATTTACATTAAGAAAAGTACTTGCTAAAATAATGCATAATATATGATCAATCGAGTGTATAAAAACATATTTATATATGCATATTTATGTGTGTGTATATATATATACACACACTTGTTTGTATATATATATATACATATATTTGTATGTATATAAATATATTTACTGTAGGATTAAGCAAAGCAATAGAGAAATATCTCAGATGAGAACTAAATGCAAAACATATAAAAACATATGATCAATTAATGATTACCAAGGTTGTTTATTAAAATTGATGAAGAGCCTCTACGCCTAGAATACTAGCTAGTCCAACTAGGCATCAAAATACCCCCAACTTAAGTTAACTGACAATGGTCAAGGTTCTAGTTTGGATGGCATTCCTGACTTTCATCGTCTGCTCATGTGCCCCTACGCTGATGATACTCTTTCTCTGTTCGGGGGATGGTTCTCCTCCTGCATCCATTGACATGGAAGGATTAGATATCCACGTCATTGTAATAATCTCATGTTACTAAAAAATCAATATAAATATGCATCAATTTTCCAATGAGTTTCTATTGCAATTCATTTCCAAATATTCCACATAAGAAATATATAAATCCTTCTAGTATTATTTCCATCAACAAAAGGAGATATACTTATCTATTCTCATTAGCAAATCTACTTAACCGAAATTAACTGAAAACCAATAAACTGTTATTGTCACACTACACATGAAATAGTTATTACGGTTATAAAATAAAATGGTCACAGGGAATGGATGTAACAGCTGTTACAATATGAACACAATTCTCTTAATCAAGAATGCATGCACAACATCCATCACTGCCATTCGTACAGTATGATCATGCTTGATTATTCCCTAGGAAAAGGGCTAGGGCTTATGAATGCATGTATGCATCAATATTTGGCATTGTTATAAAGAGAATTTTCTCAATAAATAATCATTTGCAGATTATCTTCTTCTAGCCAAGAGTATGTACCATAAGTGAAAATTTAAAATCTATAGATGAAAACATAAGAAAGCATTAAAAAAAGGTAGATTCAGCAATGTAAGTCTGTTCTGAAAAATCTGGATAGAACAAGTAGTTATTGACTTGCAAAAGTACAAGTGGTCGCTTGTAGACTGTAAGTGCTAGTGTCTACAACTAGGTTCTTGTAGAAATATCTCTGCCATGTAATCAACTGCATTTTAATCATTGATCTATTTGCCAGCTAGATTATGGGAAGGGGGTTGAAAATCAGGTTTTGTGTAGCGTCAAATCTGTCTTTTGTTGCATACAATGGATAGAGCAGGTATGACTACCCTATTTGTCCAGTGCATGTAAAACTTAATATAGGAAAAAAATAGATAAATTAAATGTTGATACAGTTGCAATGTGTTGAAAGACTATTTCTACTGAAATTTTTGCATGGATCATTTAGTATACCTTCGTTTTGCAAGAGATTATTGTTTTATTTGTTGGGAGGATTCTGTTGCTGATGCCAGAGAGATTATTTCTGCAGGATTATTGGTATTGCAGGCATTGGAGGGAGCCTTATTCTTGTATCCATGTGTTGCCTATGCACTTTTTTAACTGGAATATCATTAAGTGCCATAGCGACTAATGGAGCCATGAAGGTAGGTTAAGCACAACCTTGCCCTTTGTGAATTTAATAAAGTTATGTTCTAGAATTCTAGAGACTAGAAAGGTGCATGGGACCAACGCAAATCTATAAATTTTGCACAATTCTTATTTTCTTACTGTAAAGTGGGCTGCCAATATCTTAATGCTTAAGCATTGAGTTCAAAAAATCTCATTTTGTATTGGTAATTCGATGTGAGATCTGCTCTTAATATAGAGGATTTCGAAATTCCAAATTTCACGTAGGATAAAAATGAGGAATTTCTCAGAAATAGTAGCTAGTTCTGGGTGTGAAAATTGAAACAATATCCAAGTTAAAAATTGAAGCATTGGATAAATCAGATTGGTATTGGGTGTGAAATATTGAAATAATATTTCTTGTGACCACCTGTTAATGGGATAGGAGAAGATTTTAATTATTATTATTGTTTTTATTTTAATTTTTTCCTTTTTCCAAAGAAAATTTAATATTTTTATATTTTATGTTTTAAAACATGTCAATTTGTTATTTGATTTTATTTTTTAGTCAATATATGATTTTTTAAAATATTTAAATTAGATTTTTAATTAATAATATATTTATATTTAATACATAAAAGTGAATATATTTATTATTTATATTTAAAATTAAAATTCCTCCATAAAGGGGTTGGTGGTGTTCAATTGGAGAGAGCATCTGCTCAAATGGAAGACACCACAAGTAGGATGGTACAAATTGAATGTTGATGGGGCCTCCCATGGAAACTCGGCCAGCTCTGGTGCTACTTGTTGTGAGGTTTTCACACCATCGCCCCAAAGAATTTGGGGACCCCCATTTTTTTTGAGCAAGCCTTGACAATTTTTTTAGATCCGGGTATTTGGGTGCCTTAGTGAATTTTTGGGCGATCCAGAGGTTTTGAAATGAAAATTTTACACCTGGGATATTTTTGAAGTGCTTGGGAGGGTATAGCTTGTTTTCACCTTGTGTGAAACATTGATTTTCCTAAACAGTTGATTTTGTCTTTAGGCCAAACGAAATTCAATAGGAGTATTTTATTTCGATTGTTAGAAAAATATCTGGCAGGGCAAATTTGCAAAATTTTTAGACTAAGATGAATTTTGAAAATTGATGAAATTGAAGAACTCGAGATTTTCAAAATTTAATTGTGAAATTGGATATTTTTGGGAAAATCTTGTAAATTTTTTTTTGGTGGAGAAAAATGGAAATTAAAGAATAAATTTAAAGTTGCCAATTAGAGATAATAAATTGCAAAATAAAAAAGGATAAAATTGCCAAATGGAAATTAAATTGCAAAATGATTTTTTGGGTTGCAAAATAATAAAAAATTAATTTTGGTTGTCATGATTAAATGCATTAAAATCATATTTTTTGGGCTAAGTGTTTGTAATTTAGAAATTTAAATTGGGCCCCTTTGTGTGTTAAATTCAACGTATTTTAAGGCCTAGGAGGTGTGAAATTCAAGGCAAGTTATTGGGTCCACAATGGGGAGGGTTTAAAGCTGTATTGGAGGCCTAAATGACCTTTTTTCAAAATTTCAATTTTGGGGCCTATGATAATTTCGGATTTGGCTAATTTAAACCGATAATTTTGCACTAGGTTGACCCAATTTTAAATTAAAATAAAATCCCCTAGGGCTGGGCAATTTATTTCATTTAATTCATGTTTAATTTGGCAATTTTATTTTTTTTATTTTTCCCTCCTACAAAGTCGGCCTTGCTTTTTTTTTGGAGGCAAAATTTGGTATATAAGGGGAGCTCTCCCCCACTTCATTTCACCATCTCATTCACTTCTCTCCTTTTCTCTTGGTAGCAAAAAGCAGTCCGAAAAAGCAGAGCGAAAAAGCAGTCCGAAAAAGCAGATCCGAAAAGCAAATTCAAAAATTGGAGAGTTTGATGAAGAGAAGAAGCTTGAGTTGAGGCAAATCAGATTTGTAATAGAAGAATTTATTGATAGAAGATTCTTAGCAATCAGATTTTGAGAGTGAATTGGAGAAGGGGAGATTTTCTTGTGGAGATAGAAGATTTTGAAGATCAAGCCCAGCTAATTGCCTAGACAAAGGATTCCTAGCCCTTGTTGGTGAGTGGCCTATCTTTTCCTCTCTCTTTAATTGCTTTCATTTCATTGGTGCTAGTTTAGGTGTTGAAAACTAATTTCAAGAGTAGAGTTAGGTATTTGGATATTAAGTAGATTACTCGATTGTCTTGATTGGCTTTTTTCCCTCAAGTTCTCGCTTGCATTTCATCTTAGGCGAAGATTTGGAGTGATAAGTGTAGCCCATCTTAAGGTAACGGCGGGGAGTGATAAGTGTAGTATTCCACCCCTAGGCGAAGATTGGAGTGATAAGTGTAGTCCATCTTAAGGCAAAGGCAGGGAGTGATAAGTGTAGATTGCATTATTGCATTTCATTTTAGGGAGAAGATTGGAGTGATAAGTGTAGTCCATCTTAAGGCAAAAGCGGGGAGTGATAAGTGTAGATTGCATTATTGCATTTCATTTTAGGGAGAAGATTGGAGTGATAAGTGTAGTCCATCTTAAGGTATCGGCGGGGAGTGATAAGTGTAATATTCCACCCCTAGGCGAAGATTGGAGTGATAAGTGTAGTTTCACTAGCATTGTAGAAAAGGTGGGGAGTGATAAGTGTTTAGGATGAATGATGTTAATGCAAGCAAGCGACCCAAAGGAATTAATGCTGAAATAGGAGACAAGGAAGTCATGATACCCAATTCCAACTTCCGCTCAAAATTGAAATACGTTGGAGACACCAACATTGGTACCTTTGATATGATTCAATTAAGAGAGAGGTTGAGAGACAGCCAGTCACCTGTGGCAAAGAGGATCAATCAGTATGGATTTGTGCAAGGAAGTGTTCAGTCTACCCCAGCAACAGACATGATACGACAGAATTGGTTACATCAAGTCATCAAGGCTCACAAAGTCAGATTGTAAATCAGAGTGCAGCGCCTTCATCGTGCTTCTCAGTCAAATTCCGGGCTCTACTAAAGGTACACAGTTTGATCCTTGGATGTTTTATTTTATTGAAGAGATTGAGAATGGTTAAGGAAAATTGATTGGATTAGGATCACTAGCATGAATTTAGAGTTGCAACTTAAATAGTACAAAATCGGGGGCAAATCTACATGGGGTCCTACTTCTTCAATTCGGGTGCAAGACTACTAGTGATGCTTTGCCAGTCGAACCAAATCTAATCTTGGGGAGATCCATTGCACCACTATGGTTGAGGCAAGTACTTATGCCAAAAGGGCAAGGTTGTGGCAGTTCGAACAGTTGAAGACAGTCAAGGGTTAACCAAGGAGGAAGGCATTGATGAAAGCAGTCGATGAACTCAGTGATGGGTGGATTGTGGAACAATCAAGAAGATATGGTGGGGACAGGTGCCCCAAAACCCAAGGTTATTGAAACAAAGATGCATGCATGCAGATCAAATCCAAATAGGAAGGTTAAAAATGGCAAAGTATTGAAGTAAGGAGGAAAGTGATTGAAAGGTTGAGGGAGGTCAAGTTTGATTTCAAGGCGGTGGCTAAGAGCAAGGCTCTTAAATTGCACAAGGTTCACATCCAGGCAAGCCACCAAGGTCAAGGCAAGATTACCCCAAGTGCATGGAGACCTCACCCTTTTGAGGTCAGGACATCAAGTACAAGCAAGTTCAAGTGGTGGTGAGAAAATTTCTAAGGACAAGCTCAAGCATCCAAGGCTTCATCTCATCTTAAGGATTAATGAACTTTATAAGACAAGGTTGATGAGGTGGCAATTTCATTTGCATGCAATCAAATCATGCCAAGTGTCCTATGTTCTCATTGGTTGACAGATTATTGTAATTTTCTCATTGGCCCACAAAGTTGGTGCCCTCATGTAATTGGTTGAAAGATGGTAACCCTAATTAGGGTTTGTAAGGTTTAATCTTGGCCCTTGATTTTGCCTCTTAATCTTGGCCACTCGTAATTTTGAGCCTCTATATAAGGCCATTTGTACTCATTTGTAAAGAGAGTTATGTTGGAGAAATTGTTGCCAAAATACTATCAAAATTGTTCTCTATTCATTGTTGTGACTTGCATGGTGGATATACATGATCATTTTGGTGTATTTGCATGGTTCCTCTCATCTCTCAAATTAAAGTAGAATTTCATTTCATGTTGTTAGAGTAAGAAGTAAATGGTTAGTTGCAATGGTGATATTGGTAAATGTTTGATAGGGATCTATATACTAGGCCACTAGCATCCTAGCAGCTTGTTAGGAAGCCTTGTGTGGTAATCTAGTCCAATTGCTCCCAAGTTCTACTTGCATTTCATCTTTCCGCTTGTACTTCAAGTTGGGTTGGAAGATAGGTGTTAGTGTGAAAATCTTAAGAGTTTCCCTTAGAATCATCGCACTGATGGAAGTAGCGCCGCTGGCAAGCTTTCATTAGGTTTGATCCCGTCCATTCGCCAATCTTTCCATTCATAGGAGCAGTAGTAAAGCAAGAAGTAGTTTAGAAGTTGAAGTTTGAAGAGCAAAGTTGGAAGTGATATAAATTGGAAAATCATTGAGTATACATTGCAAAGCTAAATCCCATTATCATCAAGTGAACAACGTAAGCCCGTCGAAGTGATTACCAGCAAATCACATTTATATAACTGAGTTAGTATCCACAGGTGTAAGGAACCTTGGAGTATCTTATATACTTTTCAAGAGAGGGTTGAGTGTTTGGTACACCGTATCAAGTATGTCAATTGCTATATGTTATGTAGTGGTACAAAACTCACATCAACACTACTTGCATCGTAAGAGAGTGTGAAGGAAGGATTGCTGCAATATTTCTAAACCTTTTCTCAAAGGAACAAATAGTGAAGCTGAATTCCAAGCTCTTATTTGTAGTCTGAAACTGCTTAGATCTGAACATTCAGAGAATTGAGATAGGAGATTCATTGTTAGTAATTAATGCAATCAGGAAGGAGTCGGTTCTGAGTCGGCAGCTCTAGACACTTCTTGAGTTGGTGTTGGCGTTGATTAAAAACTTTGAAGACTGTGGCAAACACATGGGTACAGAGGCTAATGGGGGGCTGACTGAGGTTCATTCCCACATTGGGAAGGAACAAGATGGCAGCATGATAGTTATGTGTATGGTGACAAGTGGCTTGATGGATTGGTTCATGGATGGAGGTGATTAACATTTCACATGTCTCCTGCAAAGTTTGGCATAGAGTTTAAAGAAGAATTTGTGTGAGCTGGTGTATGAAGGTATTAGGATGCTATCAACCTGAACTGGCAAATCATGGCTGTAATTATTGCTTCATGCTTGGCTGGCTTGTTTTGGTGTGTGATGAGGGGTAAAAGGCCCTTTAAATCCAGAAGAGATGACGATGAGAATCATCGAGATGCTTTGCATTGCTATTTCCTTGCTCAATTCAAGATGGAGATCTTGATTCTTTTAGTGATTTCGTGTCTCCTAATGCCTTTTTTGGGAGGTAGTACTGACCAATGACTAAAAATGGTTTTTCTGGTGCCCAACCATTTGATTCTAACAATAATTAAAATGGTGTGGATTTATGGTAATTGAGTAGCATTACAAGGTTCTTCTGGGTGCGTCCTTACGTTTCATTGCATCTTTCCTAAATTTGGAGGAGACAAAGGTGAATGTGATGGCAATGGCAGGGGCACTGGTAAAAAAGGCTTTCTAGGTGGGCTTGAGAATGTGATTGTGGCTGCCAGACTAGGTGTTGGCGTTATCGGTTCATGGGATATCCCAAAGCTTTTTAATGAACGTGTTGTGGTGCTTTAGCACCCCTTTCTAGCCAATTTCCAAATTGTGATGCAATGACTGCATTGGCAGAGGGTTGCTGTGGGATGTGCCTTTGTGAAGAAAATGATGGATTTAGAGCCCATCCATGATGTTTAACGGATGCATGAGTTTGTTGAGCTGGTGCATAGGGAGGAGAGTAGGAGATCATAGTTTGTAGTTGGAAAGGGCATTATTGTAAAACACCATATATGAAACTTGTGTAAGGCAGGATTTTGTAACTATATGATATAAGGAGAAATAGTATAGAAGTATGGCTAGGGTGGCCCAGGATTAGTATGGCTTGTTTTGAATAGATAACAATATTTAATTTTTGTTTGAAATTAATATAAGTTTTGCAGTCTCGGATTGTCACTAATCGATAAAAAACTAGCATTAAAATTTAAATTTTCAACATTTATATTATAGTGTTTTTAAATCTTTATAATGTATTCAAATTTATCATAACATTGTTTTATTTCTATAGATTTATTGCTTATATTTTAAAAATGTTAAATTTATATATGGCAAATTTAATCACAATTTTTTTTCCGAACTGTTTATCCTTGCCCATCTTCATCCAAATTCTACATAGGGGTTGGGTACCATACCTGTTTATACCCAAAGCTACTACAGATTGTTAGCTGTGTCTCATATGTGTAGATATGGCTCTCTTCTTAACTGAGATGTACTTAAAATAAATTTAGAAAAATGTTTTTGTTATCAATTGGGAATATAACAAACAATGAAGTTAGCTTAGAGCTCCTTTTTATGGCTTCAATGCCTCGTATGTCCGGATTGCCTATGCTGTTTTTATTGGGAAATAATATTGATAAGTTTGATCTCAAATTACTTGTATTGGGGAAACTTGTGGTGCCAAGTTGGGGTTTGTCTTCTAACAGGTCTATGGCATCTCATATTAAAGGGTTTAAATTGAATCAATCATTTGTCACTGGAATCATTGCCAATCTACCAAAGGCATTTGGAAAGTCCCGGCGTTTCCTTGCTAAGATTATCTATTGTTAACTTCAGTACTATAAACAAATCTTTGAGTTTTTTGCAGGAATTGGGTGGCCCCCCCATAAGCTGAAGTGTGCTTGGTAAACTTTTTAACGCGATTGGTGATGTTGGTGTGACACAGCCTACGGTACTATGTTGGTTGGGGAGAGACTAGATCTCTTGACCTTGTGTCTACCACAAGAAGCTCTTGCCAATCGAGCTGGGCACCTAGTCCACGACTTTATTCTATTTATCAAGTATATAATAATTAAATTTTTTATAAACTATGTTTATTTTTTATTTTTAATTTTTTAAAGAGGTGAACACTTTTGACTTGGAGCTATGAACTGGGGAAGTCACAAATGGGGGACCTCATCCCTAAATGTGGTTTAAACTTTGATGGCAAGAAAAACTCACAACTTAACCATCACACTGCCAACATCGGCATTTATAAATTATGTTAATTACTAATATGTTTATTTTTCATTAGTTTCAATATTATTCATCATTCATTTATCTCTTATCTATATTTATTATTTATTATATAACTAGAAACTAATTTCTTTAGTAAGTTTATTATTTATTAAGTTTACTATTATTTATTATTAATTTGATTTTTACATGTATTTAGTATTTTTATCGAAGTTTACATTTAATAAATTTAATATTTACTAGTAATAAAATTTTAATATTTTGGTATGATATAATAAAGTATAGCTTAATGTTATAAATTATTAATTATATACTTTGAATTTTATCATTAATGGGCCGAAACCGATAATGTGGTGTATATAGTTCCTTCTCAAAACTGCCTGTGATCAAAATTTTCAAATTTCTTGTAACCATATATCTATTGAATCAATTAACTGTCAAGTCTTATTGCTACTGGTTTAATTGCCATCAATTTAGGCCTTTCCTCGATATGTCATTGTTCAGAGGAGATTTGATTTTACTTCTATTCTGTCAGTACCTTGATTCATATTCCTTTCTAACTTGAAAGCTTCATTAGTTAAATTCTTGAAATTTCAATTTTCTTCATGTTTATCTTACCAGTATAATAGTAAATTTATCCACAATATCCACTAACACCTAATTTCAAAGGATATTCTGATAGGAAACTGTCTATTAAGAATCCCATATATTGATATCAACATAGAAATTTCAGTAATAATGATTTGTTAACTATATACCATGTCTGCCTAATAGCAAGTATATGCATATCTCTTTATATTGTGGACTGATAACTATAATTACAAAAACAGAGCAAGTAACAAAATAGCCTTTTCATCCCTGAATCTATTTGTAAAACTATAGTCTAGAAGATATAGAGTCCATGTCTTTTATCAAAAACGTAATAAACCCTAACCAGAAATCTAACTATACTAAACCATTTTTGAAATCCTAGAGCTATATCAAGATAGCCTTGCCGTTCTAGTCAGGAGTAGCTGCATGCGGATGAGTGGAAGCCAAAGTGCTTGGTTCGGGATTGTTGCCAGTTTAAGCTGATGTGAGGCTTGTTGCCCTTAGTTCCAGTCTGTCTTCTTCATTGCTCGAATCTATCCCATCCTCTCATGTAATGCTTCAGCCAATTTCCTCCCTCCATCTTCCTAATTCTCATGAGATTGAGCAAGAAATTAACATTTCTTTTAATGATGGTCTTCCTGACTTCAAAATAACCAGGGTATTCGATTGCCACTATAGGCATTCTTTATGACATGTAATTATTTACAATCGTGTGGTTTCTTAATTGTGTTGATACATATTTTCTAACATTAATTTTTGTGATTGGTTTATTTGCTGGTAATTACCACTCTTTTTTCCTAGTCATCTTCTGACTAGGTTGACTCACTCGCCTTGTAGGATTCTTTGATAGGGGTTGAAGTTGCTGTCTTAAATTTTATATTCCTAAGTCTAAACTCATTCCAGTGAACTTCAAGATCGTATTTTTTCAAATATTAATTCATCTACTCCTATATTAGCCAAATGATCAGCATCCATGTCAGCCTCCCTATATATATGATTTATAGTAATGGCTTAGAAAAATTCAAGTACTTCTAATGCTTATCCAAGAAGTACGTTTAGCTTCCAATTGGGGGTAGCCCCTGTTCTTGTAGCATTGATAATTGTTGTCGAATCTCCTTCAATATCTAATTTTTTAATACCTAAATCCTTGTTTAAAAGAAGACCTATCAATGTTGTCATATCTGTTGTGTTATTCATTTCTTCTCCTATAGGTTTAGCTAGGCTGGCTATCACAGATCCATCCCAATGGTGAATAGTGCATCCAATCCCTGAGGTTCTTGGGTTTCCTCTTGAGGTTCCGTCGAAGTTTAGTTTATACCAACCTTGATTTGGCTTGGTCCATTTGCTTTGGGCTCTCTTTTGCTTCTTATATTCCCCCCTTCTCCATAAAATGGTGGTATCTTTACATACCACCTATTTCTAATTCTATCATCCCAGTTAGTAAATGTGGCTTCAGTTTGGGGATATGTTAACAATTTAACTACTATTTACTTCTACAATGGCTGCCTCAATTTTGTTGATCAGATTATAATATTCCGTTGTCTTTCCTTGAAAGATTCTCCTATTTCTCTCTTTACATATTTCCCAAATCAAAATAGATGGGGATGTTATCCATAATATTCCATATAAACCTGTTTTACATAGGTAAGGCCAACTTTGTAAGAGGCTCAATAAATCATTGGGTAACACAGTGGACCATCCTAATTTATTACACAGCCATGTCCAACATTTTTGTGTGAAAGGACAATTGATGAATATGTGGTTTATTGATTTTCTTTTGCTTTGCATAGAACACATCTTGAAGGGCCTTCAAAACCTATCTTTTTAAACCAATCTACAGTCAATACACACTTTTGTAATGCTGCCAAGGTAAACATTCCTGCTTTGGGTAGACACATCTTGTTCCAACACATATATATAGGTATACGAGTTTTTGAAAATTGTTGTTTTTTAATCAGGGATGTATAACCATCCTTAGCATTATACTTACCCCTTTTTGCCCTGTTCCATAATAGTCTATCCTCTCCTCTTCTGATTGTAATTTTTCTTGTTTGTAGTATGCCTTTGATAGATTCTATGTCATCTCTAGGTAAAGTGAGATTATCAAATGATTTCCATTTCCAACCTAAGGTGGATTGCCACTTGGTATTCAATATTTACATAAACTCCGCATAGATTTTCCAGTAATTCTTTTGCTCTCTTATTATTAATGGTGTTGTCAATTGCTGTATATCCTCCCCACAAGTCACTCCAAAATAATGATTTATGTCCTTCAGCTATGTCCCAAGTTATTTGTTCAGTAATGAGTTCTATACAATTGATTATGAAATTCCACACCCCAGATCCTTTTGGAGGATTTGCAGTTCTGAAGATTTTGGTAGGATCTGTCCCATTTAAGTATTTTTGTTGTAAAATCTTGACCCACTTTAGGTGGGATTCTTTACACATTTTCCATGCTAATTTGGCCCCTGGTGCCTTAGTTTTCCATAGTTTGTTTCTTAGTCCAATTCCCCCTGCTTCTAATAGCTTACGTATCTTATCCCTGTCATACCTTGCCAGTAGAAGGTTCACATTTTTTTCTCCAATTTAGCATTTGCCCCTATTGGTAGTGGTAGACATGACATTTGATATATTGGAATGGAGAATAATGTTAAGGAATTATAGATCAGGAGATAAGATGCAAAACTGAATGTATGCAGTAGAATACAATTGCCTTGGTTATTGATTGATTCTACAAAATACAATAACTATATATATTGAATCTAAAGGATGTCAATATGAACAGTCATGACTTATCATATATAATAAGCCATGTATTAACAAATCGTATAACATATGATTAATTATATATATATCATGATTGTCTCGTCGATTATTAAACACGAACACAATACTTTAACAAATAATACTGTTTTTAACATAGTTGCTCTTTTTACTAAAGAAGGCCACTCTCCTTTCCAAGGATCTATCTTCTGTCCCATTTTAGTATGCATTGGTTCCCACATTTTGTTGGTTCTGATGCCTCTATCTAGTGGGAGTCCTAGATATTTACAAGAAAGTTTACCCGATTTGAATCCTAGGATGTTACATATTTCTATTTCTTTCCTTGATTCATATTGAAGAAATTTTTTTCTGATTTTTCATGGCTTACCATTTGCCTTAGTGCCTTATATTGATTCAATATGTTTTTAAACTGTCTTGCTTTCTATTTCTCTCCAACCCCCAAACGCATTGTGTCTTCAACAAATTGTTGGTGGGTTATAGGCTTATAGCTGCTATGCTATTTGTGATTTTGATTCCTTCTATTTGTTCATTTTCTTTCATTTTACTTATTATTCTACCAAGGGCTTCTGACATAATTGTGAATAAGGATGGAGATATTGGGTCTCCTTGTCTTAGCCCTCTAGAAATGTGAAAGAAACCTTTAGGGGTTCCATTTACTAGTACTGGGAACCTAGGGCTAGATATGCAATCATATATTAGGTTAATCCTTTGCTTACTAAAACCATAGGCTTCTAAGCATTTCCATAAAAATCTCCAATCCATTTTGTCATATGCTTTCTTAATATCTAACTTGATTAGCATACTCGGTTTTAGATTTTGTTGTATAGAATGTATGGCTTCTTGTGCTATTATTACACCATCAAATATGGATCTTCTTGGACCAAATCCTGTTTGTTACTCATATATGATTAGAGGTAGAATCTTTTTTAGTCCATTTGCCAATGATTTTACCAAGACTTTATATATTGTGTTGGACAAAGACATGGGTTTGTAGCCATCTAGACTTTGTGTTTTTTCTTTTTTGGGTATAAGTATTATAAGTGTGATAAAAGTATTATTGATTTCTTTCAAAATTCTCCCTATATTTCTACCATTTTCTAATGCCTCTACCATTTCTTCTAGAAAATGCCAACATTTTTGGAAAAAACAAGCTGGGAACCCATCCAAGACAGGAGTTTTCTTCAAATGTAATTGTTTTAGAGTTGTTTCTATTTTCTGTTTTTGTAAATTTGCTCGTAAGCCTTTTATTTTTCTCTTCTATGATTATTCTTGGGACATATTCTAATAGACTTGTTTGAGCTTTAAGTTCTGATCCTTCCCAATTATTCAAGGTGTTTTTAAAGAAAGATACTTCTTCCTTGGCTATTTCTTCCAGATCCTCCACTATGAGTATTTTTTATTTTGAAGATCCTATTTATATTTCTCCTTTGTTTTGTGCTATTATGGAAGAATTTTGAATTTTTATCCCCTTTTGTTAGCCAAGTTTCTCTGGACTTTTGTTTCCAAAAAAAATATTCTTTAGTCAAAATATTTTCATATTTACTTAGCAGCTCTTTCTGATTCATACCAAAATGGATTACTTCATTATTTAGGTTTTCAATTTCCTCTTCTATACTTTCTTTTGCTGCAAATATATTTTTAAAATGTTCTCTTTTCCATTGTAGGAGTTTTTGTTTAATTGCTTTTAATTTTGATACAAAGTAAAACAATTTAGACCCCAAGAAATGATCTTCCTTCCACCATTTTTCTACTATCTCTAAAAATTTGTCATCATTCATCTAACTCTTTTCAAATTATATGCTTTTAATTTACACGTTCTCTGTCAGTATATTTTTAAATAAAAAATATTAAAAAATGGCTCGTGAGCGAGCAAAAGGCAGATTGTTCTATGAATTAAATTGCCGCTTATTTTTGACGATCTCATCGGTAGCCATGAATGCCAATCGGGTCTCAATCGGCAAAAAACCATGCGACAAACAAGATGGGAAACCAAGAAACACTTGGCAACCATGGTAGAATGAAAGGAAAAACTAGGAACTTGAGAAAGGTTTTCGATCTAGAGGCAATACACATTTCAACAATGTAGAGGGGCAGAGAAAGACTTGATTTGGGAGCTCTTGGGGAAGAGAAAATAACAAAAATTGGAGGGTAGAACAGAGAGATCCCTATGTGAAGAGAAAAGCATTTGTAATATCTTCAAAAATGATGGATCTAGCATGGGTGCATCTCAGAAGTTGTGCCTTCTTTGCGAAATGGTGTGGCTCAAGGTGTCCAATGGAGCGAATAACGGAATGGTGGATTTAACTTCAATGGACGATAAGCATTAGACCCATGCCTAGGATTTCTTTATCATTGAACATGTAAATGAGTTGTTAAAAAGAGAGATTCTACATGGGAAATTGTTGTTCTTTGAAGGCTTTAGCTTTTACTTCATGGATTGGGAGCCAAATTTCAGTCCCTAGACTCACATCATGAAACAAATCCCTAGATGTGTTAAACTGAATAATCTGCCCACTATATATTGGGGTTTGGAGGTATTAAGCGAAATCGGGGAAGAGATAGGATTCTTCATAGGGATAGATGAAGATTTCTCTTTTGGAAAATTAGGGCCACAAACAAGAATTTATGTGGTGTTGGATGTGAATATAAACCCTAGCTGATTTGAAAATCATCATAGAGAAGGGCAAAAGGATTCAATTAGTAGAAATTGGTACAAGCTTACTTGGAGGAAGATGCATTTTAGGGAGGGGTTTTCAAACCAGCAGCTCAACACAAGAAATAAGGAGCCCTAGAATGATTAAGACACCTTCATACAATTTACCCTTTTTTGAAGGATGGATCAAAGGTTGAAACAACAGAAGTGAGGAGTGAAAAGCAGAATAAGAATGGAAAAACCTCTTGGATAGAAGATAATATAGGGGAAGGGTTAAAAAAGAGGAAAATATCCCTTTATGAAGATAGAACAATAGATAGGATTGAAGCATTCCTTAGATCAGTAAAAGGTATAATATGGAGGTTACAAATTGAGATGTGCACAACATATCAACAACAAAAGGAGTTGCTCCATCTCATAGAAGACACCCTAGCTTTGCAAACAAACATAGATCAGCAATTAAAGGAGATTCCCCTTGGTTGCAAACCTTTAGCAATACAAGGAGCATATAAGGAGGAAACCCTAGTGTCAAAAAGAGATAGGGAAACATGGATTCCTCAAATAGGAGAGATAGTAGAAGAAGCGAATGTCAAAACATTGGGGGAAGAAGAAATAAGTAGAAGGATGGAGAAGGGGAAAGAAGATCAAGAGGCAAAAGATAGAGGTTTGGTAACAGTTGAAATAATCTGTGAATTTTTAGGAATATTAGAGGGCCAAAGACAAGAATTAGGAGCAGAGGAAAACCCCAATGAAGAAGGGGTATTGGTAAATCAACAATTAATTGTTGTTGAGCCTTGTGGGAGGAGAAATTGAAGAGATGGAGCAAGATATACTCTTCAGAGGAGAAGAACATAATGGAGTAGAAGCATGCTCACAAGTGGAGCAAGCAAAATTGAGAATTTTGTAGATCCCCTCTACAAACACCAACCTAGATTGTGAAAAGAATACAAAGAAGGTGGCAAGGAAATCATTGCACGAACTTATAGCCAAGGCTGGAGAGGTGGATGATCAACTAAAATTAACTAAGTTAATGGGATCAAGGAGGGGTAACACCCTTCTCCAAGAGACATGATTCTCATATTGTGAAATGTTAGTGGATTCAACGCTCCTAGCAAAAAGTGCGTTTTCAGGCACAGGATTGGTTTGACCAAGACAAAAATAATACTGCTACAAGAAACCAAATTAGCAACAAAAGCTATTGAGCTATCCTTTGGGATTCCTCGACAATCAATGTCTATGGGTTGAACACTCGGGCCACAGAAAGGGAGCTTTGGGAAGAATTAAATGGATTTCTTAACAAGCATTCTTTGCCACATAGCATTATAGGATGTGACTTTAGTGCCATTTTGCATAAGGAGGACAAAAGAGGGGATTGGTAAGGCCCAACCAATCTCAAATTAATTTTTGTGATTGGGTTGCCAGGAATGGCCTTTTGTAACAATAGGAGACTCAAGAATAGTAACATAGCAGAAAAATTAGACAGATTTGTCTTCTAAGGTGACCTGATCTCTTTCGCATTCATATTGGATGGTTCCATACTACCTTGCTCAGGGTCAGATCACTATTCTATACAGTTACAAGTCAAGGGCGATGAAAAACCATTCAAATCTCCATCCAAGTTTGAGAATGTGGATGAAAGATGAAAACTTTCTGAACTTAATAAAATCCTGGTAGAAGAAAGAAGAGTTAGAAGGATCTAAACTGTTTTGTTTTTGTGTCCAAACTAAAGTATGTAAAACAAAGTGGCTGAGCCATTGGAATAAGGAGCAATTTAAAGATGTATCATTGGGGTGGAGATGGATGAGGCCATGGTGGTTACAAGAAACTCTAGTAGAATATTAAGAGAGATTGATAACAAATTCAAAGCTCTCATTCCTAAAAAGGAGAAAGCAACTGCCTTAGAAGAATTTGGACCAATCTCTCTTTGCAACACAATCTACACAGCTTTAGCAAAAGCCAATGCTAATAGCATGAATAAATTGCTTCCAAATATTATCTTTGAGGAATGTTGTGACCTATTCACACATGGCCCATTTAGAATGGGACCCACTTTACCATTCAAGTTTCTTGGTCTTTTTTTTCGATTTTCTCAGTAGCTCTTAGTGTTAGTCTCCTAAGTTCTCTCCGGTTCCATTGAGAATGATGGATTTGGCTAAGTTTGAAGAATTTCGTCTACTTGTTGCATATGCCTCCAAGGACAAAGGGTAGAAATCAAATGGAAATATGTCAGAATTTGGCTAAGTACAAAGTTCGTGGTAGAAGCATTGAGTTTATTGCAAACATGAAATCTGGAATATAAACATGATCTCTAAAACGGGGGAAATTGTAAGGCATGGAAAGTGGGTCTGAAAATTCAAAGGAATTTACCTCCAAAAACATCAAATGCTAGGTCTGCTAGGATATGAGATTCTCGCAGAGCACAAAAATTTCTTTTTCTTCCCCATATGACTGTCAACAAGATTGAGCAACAAGCCAAGATAAGAAGTAAAAGAGCATGCTATCCGTTGCATTGATTGTTATTCGATCATCATTTGAAAGGGTGTTTACAAAGTGAAAATTATCGGCAGGCTGCTATTCGAAGAAAATGGTCCAATAGCCTGTCACGAATGGTGGTCACAAAGCATGCAAGATGTAGTTCATGCTCCCAAAAGCCAATCTTGAAAGTGCTTCTAATTGCACTCAACTATACTATGGAAATGAATTTAGAATAGTTACAAAATCTGCATACCTTTGAATACGTTCATGGTGGGATTTCTCCTACTAGGGAAATAATTTGAAGCTGCAACAAAATCTTTTAGGTTGGGGATATAAATTCAATATTGTGATCATATCTACGCTTACTAGCGCATTTTTCACATGGGCAAGGAAAATGTAAAGAATCCATTGCAACACCTTTTATGTGCTCATGGCAAAATCTGTCTAAAAGACTCCATTGGCATATCATACTTAATAAGGGAAAAACTTGCAGTGTTGAAACTCATCACAACCATTGAAATACATCCAAGGGTGTTGCTGCTCAATGATCATGGAAATTCGCCTCAAAACTCTAAGCCCTTTGCATGCCTCCAGAGCGCTCATTTTCTATCATGAACGAATTCAACGAAAGAGAGAATATCATCAATATGGTGCCGTATGCGCTCTAAGCATGGTTTCAACATGTTGAAGGAGTTTCACGAATAAGGAAATGTTTGCAGGAGATACAAAAAAACGCGCTTTTGTGCGTTTCAATAGGGGTCAAAGAATCCACAATGAACCCGATGGCGCGGTTTCGACAAAATGAAGGAAAATTGGAAAAAATATAACCATGGGTTGTTCAAAATCGCACCTAGCGCGATTTGATGATGACTAAGGAAAATTTGCAAAAAGCAAATAGTCCATGGCTATCCCCTCATGATAACCCAAAGCGCTAAATTGGAACAATGAAGGAATGTCTTCGAAAAGAAAGTCCGCGGTGAATGCCAAACGCGCCCAATGCGTTTCAAAGTTAGTCAAGGGAATTCCTAAACATGAAAATTCTGTGGATAGTCTCCTCATGCGCTTGAGCACAATTTCGCTTGGGTTGAGTAAAGTTTTGAAAGAGACAATCCGTAGGTCCCACTCAGTTACACTTTGGGCGCTATTTTGAGCAAGTTAAGGAAAGTGTGGAAGAAAGAAATCCACGACAAGGAAGAAAATGCGCTTGGGACAAAAAAAAATACATGGGATATGGAATGTTAAAAAATTGAAATTCCTTGACAAATCTCCGTATATAGCACATTTTTCTAAGTGTCAAGGAAAGTTATAGTTTAAAAACAATTTCGTCACCAAGGCATATATGCGCTTGAAGTGCAAATTAGATCGGGGCAAGGAAAATTTTGAATAATCTTAAGTTTGGAAGAAAAGAAAAAGTTTGGAAGCATGCGAAAACGATGAACTAAAATGTAAATGCATGCCTATATTTTAACTTGTGGAAGGAATAGGTGTAATTTGGCTTCAATTGGGATAGAGTTCAACATTTGTGGAAAAAAAAATCCAAGTGAGATGAGTTCAAATCGAAAACTAATGAAATATTGAATTTTATTTAATATTTAACTAATAAATTTTAATAAATAAAAAAGTGACAAAAAATTTGAAAATGGCAAAATGGAGAATAAATCGTATTTTGGTGAATTATCTTGGAAATATTTAAATATTGTGATTTCTTTCCAATATTCAATATCTAATTGTGAAAAATCTAGAAAAATAAAAAAAATCGAACCCACTTGGACTAATCTTCGTGATGAAGATCCCAAATTGGTATCTTTCAAAAAGCAATAGAAAAAATCATGACAAGTGGTGTTTTTGTAAGAGAATCTTCTCCTGAATAGAACTCTGTAATAAAAGTGATAAAAGCTGCCTAAAATTAGCTTAACCATTATAGTAGATTTTCAGGTTGAATGCCTATATAAGAAGACCATTCATATTTCATTCTCACATTGGAGAATTGAGAAACAAGATGAGAAGAGGATTTGAGAGTTTTGGTGAATTTGCAAGTTGTTTGAAGAAGCTGCGTGATATTTTCAAAGAGAAAAATCTTGAGAGAGAAAATCTCCTTCTAGAGAGAGAGTGCAGAGTTTTGAAATTTCTCTTCTCCAAGGGCAAGTTTATTTGTGAGGAGAAATTTGGTTTGCTTTTTCCATTTCTTGCATGCTCTTCTGTATGATCAATTTCTGTTTTGTAGGAAGGTGAAATGGCGGAACCAAGAGGAACAAGCTTGACTAGAAAGCAATTGATCAAGAACGAGGAGACGGGATTCTATCCTGAATCCAAAATTGTACCAAAATGGGCAAATGTGGGTGACAGGAATCTCAAATGTCTGGACATGAACGAGTTTAGCAGGATGATGTTTGGATACAAAGATCATGATCCTACACACTTGGCTACTCAGATTGTATAGAGTGGGATTGTGGCTGGAGCTGGTTTTCTCTCGGCTTTTTAACATGCAAAGTTGATAGTTGAATGTTCTAGACACTACAGTCCAGACGATAGAACAATCAAGGGTCTAGATGGAAAATTTAAAGCAGATCTCTCTCCATTGACAATTTTAGAGGTATTTGGAATCTCGACATACCGGACAATGGTATTGAAATCGAAGGACCAGACACTTGGAGTTTTCATCGTTGGGATTTAACATTGTGAAGACGTGATAAACAATAAGTGGTTGCAGAAGAATAGAGCTAACCATTCCAAATTGCCTAAGCAATTAGTTTGGCTAGATCTCCAGCGTGAATATAGTGCTTTAGTCATGATGCTGAGCAAAATATTTTGGATTCCACAATCCTATGAGTTTGAGGCATGGATGTGGTATTTCATTGAATAGTTGGTCGGAGGATTCAACAACATGGATTGGGCTAGAATGATCAACGACAACCTGAATGAACAACTAGTGAATCTGGAGCAGTTAGGTAAGTTTTATATGAGCTCATATGTTATCTACATGCTAGCTCGGATGACGAAATATGATGGATTGAGGTGCAAAGGAATAATTGGAAGTGGTGCCCATTGCATTAAGCTGCATGAGTGCTATCCTCAGTTGCAGTTGTATGCTAAAGATGATTTTGTTAGAGTTAACGATGCTTTTGCAATGCACATTGTTAGGACTCCACAAAAGAGATTGCACCTGAGATTGTCAGTTAGAGCACTGAAATGGGTGGAGAACGGATCATGGTACATCTAGTTCCATGCCTTTTCTTGCATCAGAGTATAGGGATTTTCTACATAGCCGTATAAACTCCCGAGGTATCTCACTGATAAAATGGTCCTACTGGAGGTCACTCGACAATTGACAATTTATGATAAAATTTATAAGAGAAAGAGGAAGTTGGGGCTTGAATTCCCAATCTCCATAGGAGAAGACAAGGTTGATATGTGCCCTTGTTTGCAGGTGGTCGGAAAATCATCAGAGGCGCTGCATTTCTACCATTTGCCACTTTTTCCAGGAAGGCCAGATTATGATCCTTACAACAAAATTAGAGTGGTGGCAAGTACAAAATATCAACACAGAAAGCACCTCGAGGATTTCTGGGCCAATGTTGTAGATGAGAACAAGATTAGAATGAGGGTGTATTCGAGGTTGCCACTTACTATGATTAGAGCATGCAAGATTTTATAGGTACTAGATCAACTGGAAGAGGATATGAATATGATCCAAAAGGGATACAACCCAGAAAAGGAAAGGACCATCCATCCCTATGATTGGTCCAAGAAGGAAATATCAGATATTGATTCATTATCTGCATTGGTTTTGGAGTTCACGAAATGGTGGGTTGAGTGACATATCAACAAGTTAAATGTCCCAAAGGATAGCTTGATGTATAAATTGATGGGTCATCAGCTGCTGCGGGATGAGAGACCAAAGAAGCCCTTAGGCGGGAGAATTGAAGGAGACATCCCATCAAGAAGTGCTAAATGAAGAAAGGGAAAGAGTGTTGCTCATGAAGTGCAACCAAGAAGTAGGCCTGCCCTTCACATTGAAGAACCCCAACAGAAGAGGCAGAGGTCGCGGAATACTCCATTGTCACCTTGTCAGACTCTGAGCTGATAGGAGATAGGTCCTTTTCCTAGGGAAGAAGTAGAGACAAGTAGGAGAATAGAGCAGGATGATCACATGGCTAGGCTGGTGTACGACAAAGAGAGCATCAATGCCTATTAGGAGTTTGCGCAAGGAAGAAACAAAGAGAAGGATGTTACCATTGAGGAAAGTCTCGACGCTATCTTGGAGTGAGAAATGATGGAAACAAAGGTTTCTGCAGTAGAAGCAAAAATTCCTGTAGTAGAGGCAAAAATTTCTACTATAGGGGCGACGACCCCTGAGACAATGACAAAAAGTCATGAAGTTCAGGAAGAGATTGATATAAGGGTAGTACAAAGCCAAGAGCAATTGATAGTTCAAAATGATCAGAATGCTGCCATTCCAAAGTGGTTAAGGCAAAGGATGCAGATTAGTCAGGAGAAAGAGGTTGACCCAACATGTGAGTTATAGGAAATTTTGAACCAAGTCAACCAACCAAAGGAGAAAGGCAAGGCCAAGAAATTTGCAAAGGTCATCAGAGGAGAGTCGGGATCCAAAACCCTATAGTTTGCAGTGCGTGTGGTCAATAAGACTAAGGATCAGATTACCGCGGATGAGTACAATGTGACAGAGTTTGATCTGGGCCATACCTCTCGAGAATAGGTTATTGAAGAGTTTGAGGATTCTGCACAGGCGATGAAAGATAAGATGAGGAAACTAGAATGGAAATATTAGAAATTGAAAGGCAAGAACAGGGCCTTGTGTATATCTGAACATATATCTCATCCAATGAGAGAAGAGGGTCAAGCCTTGGTTCCTCCTACAACTCTTCCGGCTGAGTCAGTGGAGGGAATTGAAAGAATCAAACAGATTACTCACAATGCAGAAGCTTGGGTGGAAGGCATTCAGAATGAGGCATAAAGGCATGTTGAGGACTTGGTGCAAATTCACGACAAGGCATTGGCCATCCTTTCCAAGATACATTGCATGGATGAGTTGCGGGAAGATGAACATATTTATCGAGATGAAGTGATCTCACACTCGGAGGATTTAATGGAGACTCCCAGGTAGATGTTGGTTGATGGAGTCATTAGGGAAGGAGAGGCGTATGACTTTCCTCTGTGGTATAGTGCAGTAATCATGGCGAAGGAAATGTTTGAGCATTTCAACAGGGAGTCCATTTGATTGAAGAAGATAGTCAAGAATATCCAACAAGAATCTCCAACCCAGTTGCATAACTGTTATCATTGAGATCGGCTAAGAATAAAATAACGGTGGACAACCTAAAAGGTAAATTGTATGAGTTCTTTCAATTGAATTCCTTTGCGAGGGATGACTTGAGAACTTCTCCATTTTCTCAAATGTCATGCACACAACCCAGGATTTGTTGCTGGATTGGGAGAACGACTTGAGAAGATTTGAGCGAGAGATGACTGTCTTGGAATTCAAACGAGAATCAATGCCAAGTGTTAGTGTGGACGAGTCGGAGACTGTGTTGAGTAGATTTTATGCATTCAAAGGGTGAGGTTAAACATAAGTTATTCTAGGTAGAGGAGCACTAATTGCATAGTGGGCGTTCATGTCGCCCCACTCTCCTGCTGGTTGGACATTCATAGTAGGCATTAATTACCCACTTGGATGGGTGTTTTCTTTCTGGTTGGTCTATGTGGACCTGTGAATTAAATGTAAATTCTTTCTTCTTGCCCTGACACTAATTAGGGTTGAGGTGGCACAATTTGAGCCATTAGTTTCATTTCGATCCGGGCCATTCATTGTAATAGGGGACCTATATAAAGGCCTCATCTCTCATTTGTAAAGGACAAAATTCTGAGATTGTTGCTATGAGCTACTGAGATAGTAGAGTTTTCGTTGAAGTTTGGTGATCACTTGATGTGTCTTAGTGCTTGCTTGTTTTCTTATTCCCTCATTTAGATTAGATTGGTTAGATAAAGTGTTTTTATTTCAATGGAGAATGTCATGATGTTTCGATGAATTCCATGGTTCATACTTTTGATGGTTTGCTAATTGTAAGCCTTTGTGTAAAGTTAGCATGAACCCTCACTTCTATGGATGCTTAAATTCTATCCTTCAATGTGCATTGTTCGTTTTGATGGTGTTCATTGTGGTATGAAAATCATTTGCATAACCCATTGAAGATTGCATCGGTTCTTGCGGAGTTATAGTTAATCTTGGCGGAGCAGAGCTTGGTTATTTTGGAATTTGTCTATCAAAGCAGTATCTATTATTGTCATTACCCTTAGGAATAGAATAGAATTTCTAAACCCTATTCCCATTTGCTTTCTGCATATGTGTGGAAACCCCCCAAAAAGTACTCTATTGCAATATGTTTTGTCAATTCCTACATCTAGTACTATTTGGAAGTCACTTGAGCAATGCAAACATAAGGCCCCTCATGATTAACAACATAGCACATTTACCATTGAGCATATCCACGGTCAAGAACTGACATGAAAGGAACCTTGAAATCTATTGTGTGCTCTTTCACAATCTTAGCATACAAATGATTTTGATTAAGAGAGGATAAGGTATCTTGATATTTTGTTCTATTGTTGGTGGGTCATAAAACGTACATCAACATAAACTGGCACTAGAAGGATGGGCATCCTAGTAGACAAGCATTGCTTGAGAAAGATTGTGCAGCATGAATCTAGATGGTGCTACTGCATAGAGACATCGTACTAGTCCTGCAGCCAAATCTTGGATTCAGAGGCGACCAAGAAGACATCATCCGAAGATGAACTCTCTCGCTTGGAAAGTTAAGGGAAGTGGAACTGAGTATATGTGAGGGAGCTTTGTGTTGGAAGAAGAGAAGGCTCAGAGGATTGAAGCAGCTATTCAAAGAGCATTGATCATTTAGAGGAATCAACAACCTCTTGCACTTATGAGATGAAATTAAGAACTTCACATATTGGAGCGTGTCAATTCATTCTCGCGTGAGGTACATCAAAGAATCCTAAAATCCACCCTGGGAGCGAAAGAATTACAAGAGTTAAAGTTTGATCCAAAGCCTAGGCGAGGCAAGAAAGAATTATCGAAAAGTCAAAATTCATCAAGTGAAGCAAATCTTACAAGATTATTCCAGACTCCCCCATGACAACGTCAAGCACAAGGAACAACTTATGCGCAACAAGGATTAACTCAAGGAAGAGTTCAACGAGCTACACAAATTCAACAAGGAACAATTCAAGTACATGTGCAAGTAGTTGCACTCGTAGCCACTCAAGCAATGACTTCCATAAAATGCATCACCTCTCACAAGATTTATTGCTTATCACAATATGTTGAAGAATCCTGAACATTTCTGCTCTAAATTCTTTGTCAATGATGTTAATCGCACTGCAGATGAACATATTAAGATTTTTGAAGACACTCTCCAAAACAGAAATATTCAAGATGTTGCTTGTAGATTGTTCCCCTATTCACTAGACGAAGAGACATTTTACTGGTACATCAATTTGCCTGCTAATTCGATACAAACTTTGCAAGAACTGAAGGATGCATTATTGGGAAAGATTAGATTTGCCTATCACTCCATTTGAATTGTATAAGCAATTCCAGTTGAAAAACTCAGACTTGACAATAACTCGGCCGACCCAAAATTTTTGAAAAACTTGGAATTGCCAAAAGCTCGAAGAAAAATCTGCAATAAATCAGCACTTTTATTGAACATTTCAAAATATATAATTTCTTAAAATATTCTAAAAAACACACCAAATATTTTACATTTTAAATACAAGATAAATAGTAAATAATAAATATATTATATAAATATCTACAACTTCATACATTGTAAATATTTATATATAAATATTTTAATATTTCTTCAAAATTCATTGTTAAATATTTATAAAATATATTTATTATTACATAATATTTATTTCTAAAAAGTAAAACACATTATATTACAGTTTACTATTTATATGTTTAAAATTTAAACTATATTTAAAATGTAAAAACTAAAGTATTTGGTAAATATAAAATACAATGTAATTAAAAATTGACGGAGCATTTCTGATTTTTTTGTCTCACATTTGTGAACAATGGATGGAAACCAGAACGATGAATGGAGTATTTTCATCGCAGCCCAACCCTCAAAAACGACAGTTGGAAACAAGTCACGACAGCCTAAAAACGATGGAAATAAAAGTGACTTTAGACAAGCCGCCCATCCCTAAATTTTTTAATTTTTTAACATAAAGTTTTTTTGGACTTTAGCGGCGATTTATCCTCTAATGTCTCGTGACTTTTACTGATTTTAATAGGAAAATATCGCAATGCGATAAACACAAACTCGATGCCGATTTTAAATGCAATATAATTGAAGAGCCTCCAGCTGCACAAAATATCGCACTTTCTGCGATATACTGTAGAGATTTTCTACTATGGGCAATTCATTGAGATAAGGAGACGAGCGTGAACTGAGTGGGGTTTTCAATAACCTATTTCAAAGAGCTTATTCAAGATTGCACGGTCGTTATCGCATAGGCGATGATGCGGCAAGGCATATCTATTATGTGGCTTTGGATTGTTTCACTTCCGTGTTTGTTCAAAAGACACATCTGACTCCTGCCAATCTAATACAAGCATATGCAGAGGCTGAGAGAGTTAGTCTACAATCACCAACAACTGCTACTAGAGCACCTAGTTACTTTGGGAATGCTAGCATGTTGAATCAAATAATGCTGAACTATGCCCCTGCTATCAATTCCATTCCTACTTCTGCCAATCAGTTGGTGTCGCATCCGGGAGCTCCTATGTCTCAGGCAATGCTAGTACAACCAGTTTATCTCTAGAACACGACATCTTCGAT
This sequence comes from Chamaecyparis obtusa, assembly GCA_027943335.1. Taxonomy (NCBI): domain Eukaryota; kingdom Viridiplantae; phylum Streptophyta; class Pinopsida; order Cupressales; family Cupressaceae; genus Chamaecyparis; species Chamaecyparis obtusa. The sequence goes on along the minus strand of BSBK01002307.1, from coordinate 483,742 downwards.
GAGAACTCAAGAAGAAAGGGACGAGATAAAGGATTTGATAGAGCAAGTAAAGAAGTTGTCTATTGAGGTTACCTACCATAGAAATCAGAACAATCAACTGCAGAATTCACAAAGAAATTTTGAATCACATCAAGGTAACAGTCGAGGATATCAAGGAAATCCTCTTGCGCATCATGAAAATCATCAAGGACACAATCAAGGATAAAAAGTGCCCTTTCCAGACATAAGTTACACAGTGGAAGAAAGATGGATACACCTATTAGGCTAAAGATCAGTAAAAGACAAGTGTCTTTTCTAGGCTACATTTTGACCACAAGCTGCATGCAAAATGTAATGCGCCCACCATCTTGACCATGTAACCACAAGGATGGTTTTTGGCAACAATTTTTTGACCTTTGCCAATTGATATAGGGTCAAGACTAATATATCCTCTTGTTTCCTTGCTTCATTGGATATTGGGGAGGAGAAACTTTAGGCATTGTTGCTGCTTCACTTGGTATTCAAGGATGAGGTCTTGGTTGACAACATTGATTTGGTGGCGCTTGTGGAACCTAGGGTTGGCATACCCTTGCCGGATGATATCTTGAAGGTCTCTGAACTAGAGGTCAAAGTGGTTAGGCAACCCTTCATTGTTGGGCTGGACAGTCAAGGTCTAGAATGCCATAGGAGATAGGTCAGGGTTGGAAAGAATATCTTATGGAGAGCTGTGGGCATTGAGCAAGACAGTTTCCCTTGGTTGAAGAACTTTGCAAACGTGGTGAGCTCGGGGGCCTTCAATGAATGCATTTAAGGTAAAAGTCTGGAATTTTGATGTGTTGACATTTTGGTGGATTGTCCCTTGGCCTTGTTGCGATGATTATATGAAGGGATGTGGATATGGGGTTGGCCAGTTTTTGGCTAATAGTTGTTGATAACTGTTCCTAATGATGGCTCCCTTGGTTCTTACTCGATGTTTCACTCTGGTTGCTCTGTCTATAGTCTGGTAATGGGCATCCAAGTGTGGTTTTCCCTTGTAATGGTGGCCCGCATGGCAGGTAATGTAATTAGGATGGATAAGCATATAATGGCAGAAAGCCTTTTGTATACAGATGAAAAAGCCAGCTAGTAATGGTTTTCAATAGTTGTAGTTATGGTCTACTATAGATTGGCATAGACGTCTCATTGTAATTTTCTAATATTTAATATATCTAGTGCCCCAGCCCATTATCTAGCAAAAAGAAAAGTTAGATGTCCTCTGTTTTATTATTCTGTTCTTTTAAGCTAGATTAAAATTAAGTTAAATTTAGTTTGTTTTTATGCTTATGTGAGATCTAGCTTATATAAGTGCTTAGTTTCTAATTCAATTTCTAATTATAATTATCTATAATAATATGTGGTTCTATTGATGTATTTGTTTTGTTGACAAAATTTTATACACACACACACACACACACACATACATATACATACACACACACACACACATTTCGGAATAGCATCAATGAATTTTTATTACTTCTCAACTTCCAAGTAATGAAAATATTTTCTTACAGCTTATATGATTTCTGTGTCCAGACTCCAGCCATATTCATATCAGGTCTTGAAAAACAGCCACATTTGTACCTGTTTCCTTGCACTTATGCTTTTAACACATTGGGTCTATTGAGAATTTGTTATTTATTGATAACAGACTTACACTGAAGTTTATCAGCAATACAATATGTTGCAGTCGTTGGATTTAGTGAATCTTGTGTGTGCTCTTAATGACATTGAATATATCAAACCTTGTGTATGATTTTTGTAATGAATGATGTTGAGACAACATGATTACAGTACTGCATTCTAGTCATTTAATATCAATGGTGTTACCATTTATTCTCCATTGAAGTTTTTATGTCTTCTTTAAAATTCAGGGTGGTGGACCTTACTACCTTATTGGTAGAGCACTGGGTCCAGAGGTTGGAGTAAGCATAGGCTTATGTTTCTTCCTTGGCAATGCAATTGCGGGTGCACTGTAAGCAATTTTAGATCCATTTGTTTCCTTTTTTATAAGAGAAATTATAATTGTCTATTTAAGTCAAGTAAGCCTACAGGCTAATTTAAATTCACAATTCATAAAATCTGTTCCCTTTAATGGTTGAGGGGTCCCAAGACAGAGTAGGTGATCCTTATTGTTACATCCTTGAAGTGGCCATTGTCTTTTTTTCTTGTTTTGATAGATGAAATCGAGTTATTGACATTAAAAAAATCATAACAGAAACTCAGTATAAACAAACATCTGGCAATTAATCTACCACACAGTTTTGATTTTGCCACAAGCAAGGATTTAAAAGAAAAAGTGTATACTTATTGCAACGGAAAGGTGGACATGTAGTCCTATGCTAGCTAGATAATACAACAATCATACCCAGTTCTAACAAGGAAACCAAGAACTGAAACATGAGAAATCAAGCGTGGCTTGGCACAGGTGTGCCGTCCAGCTGTGGAGGTGTTCACTTTGGATCTGCTCATGGGTTGCTTTCTGTTTGCATTCTACCCTCTATTGAAATGAAGTGAACTGAAAAATGTTTAAGAACATCCATGAGGCAAAGCAGCCTGGGACCCAAGAGCAGCAGACGACAGAGCCTTATAAAGTTTCTAATCTTCTCTTGAGATCAGATCTTGAGCAGTGAAACAAAATTAAAGAGCCAAACAGCTTTTATTGTTTAGATTTTCTTCTGCAGGAAAATTTCTGGTAAAATTTTTCTATCATCTTTACGTCCACATCGGACAGACCGAAGGAGATTCAAGCTTATGAAAATCTCACGTGATAAATCACGAATTACAGATTATGAAAAACAAGCCCTAAGATAATTCAAAATTATTTAGAAGCCAGGAAAGATTTTCCCACTTTGATACCATGTGAAACAAATTAGACAATGGTAATTGCTTGATTATCATTGAGAAATGAGAAACATTTAAATGCAATTACGTTGACCAAGTTTCTAAAAGAAACTGAAGATTACTGAAAGCAAAAAATAAAAATATTCTAACTAAACTAAACTGACAGAATCTAAACTAATATATTACAATATTGACCATTAATTAAGTAGATATTTATTCTAACACCTTTTAGATAAAATGCATGTTGCTTGAAGTGTGTTGTTCAACTTACAATTATTCGTGACTCCTTTAATCATAGCATCTATTGAAATGTGTCACTCTTCCACTACGAGGTACCCAATCTTTATTTGCACTGTCAGATTTTCGTGCAGATTCCAATGAGTAGATGGAAGGCCTGTTTTGTCTTCATTTTAGTGCATATTTTTAACTTTATGTGAATTATATTTAAAATAGGCTTATTTAACGAGAATTCAAATTTGTAATAAGTTTGATTGGTAGCTTGAAATTGAGTGTTGTTTTTGGCAAAAGTTAATATTTGTCAATTTCCCATGCATTGAGTCTATTTGCATTGTAAAACATACTAAGTTATAAAGTGCCAAATTTTTTGGGTGGGTGTGTGGGTGGGTGGGTGGGGGGGGAATTAGGGGGGCTCTTTAGTGATAGGGCAATTTGAGTGTTTCTTCTTTTTTGAGTTTGTTGGCTCATGCCTCTCACTATGAATCTCTTCCATTTGAGTACTCTTTGTAAAAATCATAATAAGTGGAAAACTAAATGTGAATATTAAGGAGAGAAAAGGCATACAAGAGAAGATTGTATTCGTTATAAAATTGAAGAGGCAAAGCAACTGCTTTTTGCCCATAGTATTCCACTTCCTAGTCTCTAGTTTCAGCACCTACAAAAGAATCATATGGTCTCACTAAGTTGAGACACCATCATTTGGGAATGATCAATGTAGTCATGACTTGCATTGATGACTTATCTCCAATATTGCATGTTGCTACATCTAAATCCTATGATGACTCGTCCACACGTCCTAGGGATTCTTTGCATGAAGACATTACTATTGTCATTCCAAATCCAACTTATTGGGATGCATATCTACTCAACATTTCATGTTTTTTGTAGAATCCCACCTCGTTGATTTGGATGACACTCTTGATGGCTTTCGTTTCTATTTGATGTTCGCTTCGATAAAGTTGCATCACCATTGCTATCCTTGGATCTTGCTCTTGCCTTGCCTACATCAGCTCTATCATGACATATTGTGTATATAATGATGATCATTTGTCACCTCATAGCATTGATTTGGAGATCATTGAACATCCATCATGGGCATAATTTAGTCTTTGGATCATGTATAGAATTCAAAGACATTCATTGTACTTCCTATATTAGGAATGTAAGTTTATTTTGCACACATTTGTGGTGTTGTTTCTTCTTGGGGGGAGAATTGTTTAACGTTCATGGATCATCTTCAACATCTAGTGTCAAGTATCTACCAACAGTGTAGGCATTCAAGAAATTCAAGCAAGAGAAAATCAAAGTAAGATCAAAGTGAAATAGCCAAAGTCAAGATGTAGATACAAATTCAAGTTCAAGTTAGCAAAATGGAGATCAAAGAACTTGTTGTACAATTAGAATGATCAAGTCTACAAGATAGAGAAAATCATCACAAACTTGAATTTCTTTTGGGAATCCAAGTTCAGTTTGATGGATTCAACAACATGAAGCACTTATGTCACTTTTACAAGACCAAGGCCAAGACATCAATATTTTGAGTACAAGCAAGTTCAAAGATCATACCAATGGGACGGTTTCAACATTCAAATGCTAGAGAAGATTCATGAAGATGAAGCAATTTGAGAATATGTGTCATCACAATCAAGTGGAGATTGGAAAATGTTGAGTATCAAAAGATATTGCTTGTAAAGTCCCTTTTTCGGAACATTAGAAGTTATTTAAACAATTAAGTTTTAAGTTGTCAAATTATATCAAATTTAATGACAACTTAATTTAATTATCTAATAAAATATTAAAATGACTTTACTGGAGCTTAGTAAATTATCAATAAAGTTATTTTATTATTATTTCCCTATTTTCAAATTAAAGGGGGGAAATAAAGAAAAAAGAAATATCAAGAGACAGACATAGGGAAAACAAAGAGTCATAGGGAAGTGCTATTAAAGAACATTGAGAGGCTCATTCTCAGCATGCTTGGTTTATTATTTTCTCTTAGAAATTTTGGGAGCTTCTAGCTTTCAGTTTTGAAACCTAAGGATGGAAACCTTCAGGATTTCATGGTGGATTGGATAGAAACCTAATTCATTTGTTTGGTGGATTCGCGACAAAGTTCACTGTTGGGCAAATTTGGGAAGTCTTCATCTGAAGATAAATTTGCAGTAATAGAGGTATTTCATATCTGTTTGGAAAATAAGAAGGTAATGATTTGTCTTCCTATTTAATTTGAGATCTCTATTATTTTCAGTGTAATCTGTTGGTTAAATAGAAGTTAGTTTGTATGTAAATTTTTTGTTTAAAATTCTTGTGGAACATTTGGAAAAATCTGGAGCAAATATCCATAGGTGATATTTTAGTAGTATTAGAGCTAGTTCTCCTGCCATCCGGTGAGATTCCAAGAGTGACAGAAGTGCAAATTGACATTTTAATTGAGATTACATAATTGGACATATTTGTAAGGGCTTTATTGTATTCTCAGAAATAAATGTTTTATTAGAGAATATGCAAATATGTTTTATTTATTAGGCTTTATTCTGTGTCTACTCAAAGTTATATTTTAAAGCTTTAATATTTACAAGGTTTGGCAAATCGTGGCTTTGGCGATAAATAATAGTCTCAAATGTTTTGTTTATGTTTTCTGTGATTTAATTAAGGAGCCGCCTCAAATAATCCTTCTCTATAGTATGCACAATATATAAAGATTAATATCAAGTGGCTTCTTGTCAGGAATGAATCTTATTGTATCGCTGAGAACAAAAGGTGCAGATTTAATATTTGAGTGATACTATTGATATATGCCGTGATAATATTTTCCGTGTGTTTTAAACCATTGTGGAAGTATAGTTTTGAGATAATATATAGTTTGGGGTCAAATATTAAAAATTGGCGCATGATTCATATGGGTCCATTTTGGTTTATTTCTCCATGTGATAATATTTGTAATCTTTCAGAGCTAGTCCAATCAGATAGCAAGATTAAGGTTCCAATTAAAATTTTTGGTTGAAATCCCATGAGTGTTAAAGTCTTCTGGCTTAGGTTTGTGGCATAATATCATTGATATGCTATGTCCAAAGATTTGAAAATCCTAGAACTTGAGGACAAATATTAATTGGAGGATAGCTTGCTCATTTGGTATGAAGGCAACGATTATTTCATCCAATTGTTATTATTATTTCAAAAGATTATTGTGGATGTTCTATGTCTGAATTCTCATTACTTTGTGAGTTGCTGGTCATGCAATGCAAGTTGAGGCCCTTCCAAAACGAGTGTCGGGCGGAGAACAAGGACAAACTTGAACTCCTTCCTCATCTTAATTGCTGTGAAGCAGTATTCTTCTAGTCGCCTGTCCATAATTGATGGAAACACATTGAAACTACGAGAATGGAATGAAAGACTATTAGATATTTGTAAGCCAATCATTCTGGACGGTTCCATTGAAGTTGGAGATTAATAATGGGCTCTGTATTTGTGTTACTAATTACATAGTTGTGAGATGGGGAGATAAATGAAGTATTGCAAATAATATCTCCACTCTATTATTTTGGCATCAACGTTATACTGGGTTGCTCTCTTGTACGAGCTCCTTGTCATACAATGCATGGCTATTGGTATTCACACACAATAAAGAGATGGATAATTTTGTACAAGACTTAGTCTGACAACACCTAGAAACATTGATTCTGCTCTTGGTTGGGAGAAGATAGCAACTGTGTTCTCTCTTGTAGTTGTTGTGTATGTTATGAGTGCAAATATATTAATCTTAGCATATATATCACACATTTCTTCAGGAATAAAGTTTCTTCTGGTCTGGTGGCGTTGTTTTATAACTCCAACATATATACATGTCAGAGCTGAAGTTGGAATTCTATTTTGTAATTTGTTAATATATTGGAATCAATGCTCATTTTTAGTGGGAAATATTTCTCTGTTGGTATAACTGTGATTATATCTTGTTACCCTAGTTTCCAATTTTTGAGATATTTACCTAGTCAAGTCTTCGGCAAATGTTCACCCACAATCTTTTCCCCTCCTTCGTCAGCTCCATATGCTAAGTCGTGGTCTTTGTTGATTTTCAAACACAATCGTTACTCCTTCCCATTTTCTAACTTAGTCGCGGGGTTTTGTATTTTCAAAAGTGACCAATATCCCAACTCCTTTCAGTGTTGATCGCTTTGTCACGGGTTTTCAAAAGTTCAAAAGTCCTGACCTTGAGTTGTGAAGTTTTAAGTTTGAGCGATCGAGTGAGAAATGGGTCTCACCTCAGTTTTCCTCATGTGTCATCGCCTTGTCAAGTCACTTGTACGGACTAACCTTGTTGTTTCTTGTAAACATGATTATGTAGAATAAAGCTCTATTTCTGAGGAGTCATTTAAAATGGCATTAATTATATGTCTCTTCAAAATAAATTTATAAGTGGGGTGGCAGATAAATTGCGAGATTGCTTTAGCTTCTCATACTCTTTTCATTCTGCACTCTTTTGATCCGAACACATGCAGAGCGAAATTTAGAGCCATTGGGCGGGTCTGCAGGATACTGATACTAAGCAATGTGATTTTGGGGACTTGTTGGAAAGATTTGAGAAGGAAACCGGAACTCCCTGGCAAGATTGAATTTTTATAGAGTGGGCTGGCGCTTGCAAGAGGTTTCCCACCTGCGATTTTTTGTGTAGACTTGGTCAGGGCATGATCAAAAAGATATAACCCACAAACTCAAGAGATTCGGGTTGAGCGAATTAATCCAGAAAGTGTCGCTCGAGCTTTGTGTATACCAGGGAAAGGAAAAGCCGAGGAGATGTTTGTTAGCATTGGAGAGGAATATTTCAGGACACATGAAGATTGGTGCAGAAATTCTATAGCCAAGTCATGGATGAAGTCCAAAAAAGGAGGTAAGTCCCAGCTACCCACCAAACTTAAAAGAACACACTTCAAAGATGAAATTCCAAAAATAATTGCTTTATTGCATCGTGTGGTTAGAAGTGCTAGCTCAGAGTCTTTTGAGTTTTGGATGTGTCGTTTTAATTCAATCATATATGGTCAAAAAAATGTTATTGATTAGGCTAGTATAATTAGCTACCATTTGAATGTACAATTGAGAAATTTCCAGAAAGCCCTGGTTTTCAACATGTGCTCCTACTTGGTTTATATTTTGGTCAGTCAAGAAACCTCATGGGATGGGCTAGAAACTCAGGAATTCTCAATGGGTAATGTGCGTATCTATAGAAAAATCTCTCAGCTCATTGTAAGGGAGGGAATACAAGTCTATTACTGTGTCAATGATGTCTTCTTGATGGAAATTGTTAGAAGGTTGGAAGGAAACCCTAATGTGAGAATTTCGCAAGAGGCTGTTGATCTGATAATGGTGTTTGGGAGTTTCTATACATAATTTGATAAATTCACATATCTCAAGATTGGGGGTTTCGGAAAGGCTCCTCTAAAACTTCCTCGGTTTCCCACAGATTTTTTGATATTTTTGGAAGTATGTTGCCAGATAGCCATGGTAAATGTTGAATATTTGAACATGGGGAAGAAAGGGTGCACTTTTCCTATGTCTATGTTTGTGTTCACTTGTAAGACCTAGGCTGCTGTGAAATGAGTTGATAACTTTTTGAGTGAATTTCATTTCCAATGCCTACCTGAGAGGAAAAATCTCGACAGTAAGGGCTATGCATGGCAAAATCTGTATGGAGCTAGGAATTATGTGCATAGGCCAGATATTGAAGATTTCTACAAAGATTGCCTGGAAGAGACTAAGGTTTTCAAGAGGAGTTTCATGAGACTTACCTTGCAACAAATAAGGTCTTTCAGAGTTTCTTTCAACATTCCACATGATATAGAGGAAGATGATGTTGTCATCAGCGTTCCAGGACTCGCCGAGTCCATGCCTGACTCGGCGAGTCCGAGCCAGAGTCAGGCCAGCCGAGTCTGGCTGCCTCTGGACTCGGACTCGGCCGAGTCAGGCATGGACTCGCCGAGTCCTGCAGAGTCCATGGACTCGCCAGACTCGGCGAGTCCCGATGCCTGGACTCTGCCGGCAGTGAGCGCTTTTCAGCGCTTTAAAAAAGCACTTTTTAATTATTTTGTTTTGTTTTTTTGGTTTGTTATGCATGTTATAATATGTCTTTGACCTAAAAAGGTCATTCTATCACTTGCATAAGGAAAGAAAAGAGAAAAAAGGCTTGAGAGAAGAGGATTGGGGTTTTAGGAAGAAAACCGGTTGGCTCTCATTGAAGAATTGCCGTGAAAAAGATGAATGATCTTGTGTTTGTTCACTACAACCTTCGCCTTCGTCACAAACGTATCTTGGGCACTGACACATCTCCAATTCAATTAGAGAACATTGATCCACAAGAAGAGTGGAACACTGAGATGAATGATCCTGTCTTCAGTGATAGAGACTTGGAGTGGGTTGATCAGGTGGATCGAGAGGCAGAGGCAGTAGCGATGGCACAGGAGGAGGCTAGAGCACGAGGAGACCCAATGCAGGACCCTGAGGCTGACAGTGGTGGATCCGAGTCTGATGATGAGGATTATGAGGAGGGTGATGATGAGGAGGATGATGAGGAGGAGGAGGTTTCTGATGAGCATGTCACTGAGGATCCTGTTTTGGTTCAGCCTCAGACACAGGGAGAGAGGATGGCTATAGAGTCTTCCATTTGTCATTTTAGGCGTACTCGTAGGAGGACATAGGCTACTATGAGGCTATGAGCCTTTATTTTGAATCTTTGATATATGTTTTGAACTTCTCATTCCATGGATTTCATATTCCATGAATATTGTAGACATTTTGATTTATCATTTGACAGTGACACTATATTTCAGATTTCTATATGTTATTTGGTTTGACAGTGTCAGTAACTTTAACTAGTTTTCTTCCGAAATCCGTATTTTTACTTATGTGATCTATGCAAAGTTGTGTATGTGTGCAAAGGAGTTTCTATTTATCTCAATTATTGTGTATTAGATGTTAATTGACTAAATATTGCAGGAAAAAAACTTAAAATCCTTAAAAATCTTTGCATTTCATGGGTTTTTTGATTTGCCGAGTCCTTGCCGAGTCCTTGCCGAGTCCGGGCGCCGAGTCCAAGTCCGAGTCCATTTTGAGCTTTTCGAGTCCGAGGCGAGTCCGAGTCTTGGAACACTAGTTGTCATAGACCTTGAGTACCACACTCTTCCTAGTAAAACCCCACCTAGAGTTGATTGGTCCAAGAACGAAGTTTCAAATTTTAATGGCACGCACTACTCCTGTCCTGAAAAGAACATCAGACTAGTTGGATGGAAAGTGGAAGCAGAGAGGTAACCCTTCTCAGGATTAGAAGTCCTCAGGTACAGAACAGGGGACAACTTCAGCCATTAATGTACCTGTTAGTAATTTGACTATCAATACGTTGAGTCAAAGTTCGCAAGCTAGAGGTGATGAAGATCAACTTGAGGAAAACAAGGATAAACTCAAATCAATCTGTGAATAGGATGAAGAATCTACACTTGCGAAGGGTAAAACAACTCTTGTTGACTTAGTGGCTATCTATCAATAAATAATTAATAATACCCCTTTCCCTTCATTTCTAGAAATTCCCTCATCTCCTGTGCATAGCGTTTCTATGTAAACTCAATCAATGAAAATAGCGAAAAATGATCGTGCTGTAAATAAAGATACAAAAATTGAACTAACTTCCCCTGCATGGTTGAGACAAGAAGTGGAGAAGAAAAGGAGAAATGCTACCCTTCCATAGGAGAAGTTGACGCCATTGCCCTGCTGTTTCAAAGTTCACGTAAGCCCAAAAAAGCTAAGAGGATGTCCTGGATCATAGCTGATCCTTCCACATGCCATCAATTTCTAGAAATTATAGACCCTACAAAAGAGATGAATGAGAATAAAATAACAGAGGCTGATTACAAGGTCAGTCATGTTGATATGGGACCCTCTACCTTAGAAAGGGAAATGTATCATGCGAATTTCTTAGTCAGCAAATTAATCCAAAGAGCTAAAGCACAGAAAAAAAAGAACCTTGAAATGCAGGCTCAAATGCAACTCCTAAAGGATTTTGTTTCATCAATTATAAGTTTTGTGATAGGAGAAGCCTCAAGCTCTAACCAAAAAGGTGTTGACCCTAATTTCCTCTGCAAAATCAAATGTAACTTGGAAAGAGCTCAAGCTGTTACTAAATGGGTAGAAAATCTGCATCAATGTGGCCTTGACTATATTGCCAAATTTAGGGAGCTGTATCTAAGTATATTCAACAAAAGGAAATAGTTAGTTACTGAGTTACAATAGAAAAGCAAGGAGTAGGGGAGCACACATGTGCTTTCAAGGGAAATTGCATAACTGTTAGCCTTGAATCCCATTGTGTTGGTTGCAGAGAAACTAGCAAAGAGCCCTAATGATATTGATATTGCATGGAAGGATGCATTGGATTGGACATTGTCCATTTATGATGATTATATAAAAGATATCAATAGAATCCTGGAGCAATATTTTAGGAACCTGGTAGATTTGAAGAAGAATTTCAATACTCTGGGGGTAGATGTGACAGATAGGTTTGATGAAAACATACGAGGACTCAACAAAATAAATGAATACTATGAGGAAGTTTTTTGTAATGAGATTGGAGATTCCTAGAATATCACCCCAGAGATGTTCCTTAAATTGAGTAACTTGCAGGTTTATATGAAGGCATTTGAAGCTGAATTGAATGATATAACTAAAACCTTTGCATAAGCTGACATAGAACTTGCAAAATGGAGAACCAGACTGCAGATTACTACCATACCAGGAAGAAAGAATATCACTGTGATTGTTACCAGATACGAAGAATATCTGAAGAGGCTCAAAGTGATGGAGGCTGCACAAGATCAGCAAGAGGTGGAGGTGGTTGAAGTTTGAAGGGCTGAAGACGAAGTAGTGGCATAAACTCATGAGTTTTTTTTTTTTTCGGTTTTTCTTTTTGGGTCCATTTCTAAAGACTTGGTTTAAAAATGGCTGTCTTCAAGAAACCGTTTCTAGGAAGCTGTTTAAATAGTTGAACATGATCTAAGTTTAAGATCTTTTGTGCAAAACTTTGATTTACTCTTAAGAGCAAAAACTCCTCGTTATCTTTTAAGTAGTTTTCAATTCCAATACATAACATATGCTAGTGGTTTTCAGATATACATGATCTTTGAATTATGATATATGGATTCCTTCTGTTTATGATGAATGGTGAACAATCGATGTTTTATATTAGGATGATATATTTTTAGCTATTCTGTTGCTATAAGAGAAATTATCCATGAATAATGCTTCTGTGGTGATTACTTGAAGTTTAGAAGTTTAGTTCGTTTTAATTTCTTGTTCATGCCTTTCAAAGCTTTCTGGTTAAAAGCCTTTCCGTAGTTTGCTTTCTGGTTAAAAGAACTTATAATGAGATAGTGGTTCTTTGAAAATCTGACGAAGGTAGCGGCCACCTTTTAAAATAAGCAGAGAATCAATCATTCAATAGCTATTATAAGGTTGAACAACTGTGGTTACATTTGTCACCTTTGTGGGTGTGATAATATAGAGTTAGGCGATAAATCTAACCAACATATCTGTATATGATCTGCATTGGAGAGCATACCAAAACATATCATATCATATTTGCCAATTTGAAACTCTTAATTAGCATACATGCTTGACATGGTAGCTAGAATAGTGCATGCAAACTGTTTGTTAAAATGTTTTGGCACTGAACACAACATGAATGTTAGAGTTGACAAACTGTTTGACAAATTTTGAAGGAAAAATGAGTGCATATTGGTATTAGTTTACTTGAGTGTTCTTATAATGCAAGGGTGCATTAGATTTGGGGAAATTCAATTTGGGAAAAACAAAATGAAGTCAATGGCGAATAAAAAAAGTGATATTTTCTCAAAAAAATTCAATAGTGATCAGCTAAGGGACTTATAGAAGCGAAAGGAAGTAGGGAATTGGCTCTATGTAATTGGTTTCATTGGAGTCCATAAATTTTCTGATGGTGCTCTCTCTAAGTTGGGGGAATCTGAATCATATTTGTTCAAAGTAGACCAGTCAGATTGGAGGCGTCTGAATTGGGCTTTGTAACCCTCAATGTTTGCTTTGGTCCAACAGAGGTTTTTTGAACATTCGTGTGAAGAGGTGAGATTTGCAGTTGCTTCTTGTCATAGTGAGATCATAAGAATAACACTTCGTGTAGCACCCTATAATGATGACATATTGAGGAATGTTCTACAGCTGATTGTGGAGAGCCTATATGGGTTACATGATGTCAAGGCCCCTACTTTTGGTAAAAAGGCTAGGATTTTAGAAATTATGGCAAGCACCAGATCATTTGTCATTATATTGGATCTCAAATATGATAAATTGATTCTCTAAATGTTTCAATGCCTCTTAACCGAAATCAGGAAACATCAGCCAGACAATGTGTGGCTTGTATGCAAACCATTATGTCCTTAATCTTAGATGAGGATGATGATATCTGCAAGCAGTTACAATGAGACTTGCTTGCCATCTGGGGGAAGGAGCAGACTATATCACCTATGGCTTATGAGTTCTCCGAAAGAATGGTTGAGCATAAAATTGAAAGGTTCAAGGAACATATGACTAAAAATGAACTAATCCCAATGGGGTTATAGGTTGCAGGGATTTCAAAAGGAGTAAGAACCAAGTGAGAATGGAGAAGATTTGTTTCACATGTTAGGAGACTTGGACGCCTGATCACAACTGTGGGGTTAGTGACGAAACATTTTGTTGAGGACAGTCTTACTCAAGGAGAGAGCATATCAGAGTATCAAGATGTTTCCAATGAAGTGTATGAATCTTCACACGATGAGAATTTGCGTAAAATGATGACATAGCAACAACCTTGACTTTGCGTGCAGATCAGTCAAACAAGGATTTGGAGGCCTATGATGACATTGACAACACCTGTGAAAAGTATGATGAATCATGTGTTCTTTATAGCAGCAGTTCACTTATGCATGATAGTGCTTTGAATGACAAAACTAATAACTTGAAAAGTTCCCATTTGGTGAGAGTGTAAATGTCATTGAGGATGCCCATTTGGACAATTCTGAAGTGGATAAGATCAACATGTTGTTAGAAGGTCTACCTTTTGAATCTGAAATTATTACAACAAATGGAGAATTGTCTATTGACCAAAAGGCTGTTCTAACTTGTGAGTTTAAAATTACCAAGAAATTGACTCTCAAGGGGTTGATTTGGAGGACCAATCAAAGAAGACATTTCAAGATTATTGTGTTGATACACATACTTTGAACTTTGAAGGATTAGTTGAAGGTCACTGGTGATATGATTGGTGCAACTTTAGTACATTATGATGACACACAAAATCATTGAAGACCTTTTTAGGAAGGCTCAAATTGAAAGGAGACAAAAGGGCATGAAATATGATTTTTATTTTGCTGTCTTGCAAGTGGTCAAAGTGGCTATGGAATCAATGAAATCTGATTATTTGTGTTTACTTTCAGATAGAGATCATATCTTAAAGATTGCTGAAGTATATGTTGATAAATTGAAGAAAAAGGAGGATGAGGTCAATAAGCTCATCATGGAGCTCAACAATACACAAAAGATATTGGAGAATACGCAGATGGCTCTTCAAGGAGCAAAAAATCAGATTGTTGTCGCTAAACATTTCAGGGAGCAGGAAAATAGAGGAAGGATTGAGTTTATCAAGGAAGTGAATAAAGAACTTGACGACATACAGTAGACCTATGATTTGGACGACTGTCCCAAAAAATCAAGTAATAAACTTTTGGACGAGCTAGAACACCAGTATGAGTTGGGAGTAAAGGATAATATTTAGTTGATCGACAATTCTTTGTTTGAGGTAGATGCTGATTGCGCATTTGATAATCCACTCTTTGAGTTTGATGAGGAAGTTTTTTCTAATTCCAGTGATGAGAATGGAATTGATTGCAGGATTTGGGACCCAGGTGTAGTTTTTAGTAATGAGCTTGGGTCACAAGATTGGAATAGTGGATAAATTTCTAGAGTTTGTACTGCTGCCCACTTTCTGATCAGCTTACACATGAGTTTAGATTTTGATCTATAGATGAGTGGGATGAATTCTTTGGTTCAACAGATGAATAGTTACTGGTTGAGGGTGGATGGTAGATATGATTTGATCATAGGAATGGAGTTTCAGCTACTTCCATACTCATGATTGCTATGGTATTTCAAATTGTTTGTTGTTGTACTAGTTCCTTCACAACGTTGATGTTGACCTCAGTCATGGACCAGTGTGATTTTGTGCACTTGTAGACTTCAATGCAATTAGTTGTAGGACATCCTTTGGGCACAACTCAATTATTCTTCACTTCCACATGGGGCAATTTGAGTTACTACGGTCACTTCATAACATTATTATTTGTGCTTTTAGTTTCAGATGATGGTGGGTTGATTGCAGTGAGTTGGGATTGTTGGGATGCTTGCATCTGGAAGCTAACTGTCATTGTCATGTTTTCATTGGTTGACCACAAAGATAATATTCAGTTAGTTGATGTCAGGGTTTGTTATGCTGACTTCTATTCCAGTCCCTTGACAGTGATGGATTCCATTTTTGTCTAGGATTTCAGGAGAGGAGATACTAAGATTCTCACTTTTTGGTCAAATGGAATATTCTTTCAATTACCCATGATCGTGATTGGCAGGGAATTTGCTGATGTGATCCTTCTTGAGTTACCTTGGTAGGATATATTACATGACATTGATTTCAGCTCTTTTAGAGTTTTCAGACCTATGAGAGTTGTTGTAGTTTACACTAGCAGCTTAGGATGGGTTGATATGTTTTCTTGTGTGCCTATGTTGGGTTTTTTGCACTTCCATGGTGGACCATTTGGAGTTGGAGAGTTTTTCGGTGTTGATATTTGATAGTTGTGACTGCGTGATGATTTGGGATCCTAGCATTGGCATGTCTGGTGCTTTACTTCAGTGGGACTTTGATGAGTGGTTTCACCATTTTGGGCATAGTGATGTTTATATCAGAGTAGTGAAGCTGATTGGTGGAGCAACATTCCTTAGATTGATATGGGATCCAGGCATTTGGTTTCAACATGCAGGTGAAAATTGCTTGAGGGAAAGCAATCTCTTGGAAGGGAGGACTGTAAAGTCCCTTTTTTTCAGACATTAGAAATCAATTAAATAATTATATTTTAAGTTGTCAAATTAATTTAATGACAACTTAATTTTATTATTTAATAAAGTATTAACATGACTTTAATGGAGTTTAGTAAATAATCAATAAAGTCAATTTATTATTATTTTCCTATTTTCAAATTAAAGGGGGAAATAAAGAGACAGAAAAGGAATATCAAGAGATAGGCAGAGGGAAAATGAAGAGTCATAGGGATGTGCTATTAAAGAATATTGAGAGGTTCATTCTCAGCATGCTTGGTTTATTATTTTCTCTTGGAGATTTTGGGAGCTTCTAGCTTTCAGTTTTGAAACCTAAGGATGGAAAGCTTCAGAATTTCATGGTAGATTGGAGAGAAACCTAATTCATCTCTTTGGTGGATTTGCAATAGAGTTCACAATTGGGCAAATTTGTGAAGTCTTCATCTGAAGACAAAACTTGCAGTAATAGAGTAATTTCATATTTGTTCGGAAAATAAGATTGTAATGATTTATCTTCATATTTAATTTCAGATCTCTTTGATTTTCAGTATAATCTGTTGGTTAAATAGAAGTCAATTCGCATGTAAATTGTTTGTTTAAAATTCTTGTGGAACATTTGGAAAAATTTGGAGCAAATATCCCTAGGGGATATTTCATTGCTTTATGATGATGTGTACAAGAAAAGCATGCTGAGGTGGCGCCCTTTCATCTTAACCAACCAGAAGACTCTAGTTGCACGTGTCGAAGGTCAACCAAATTGTTACAAGTGTACATGTGGAGGGCATTTAATGTCTCTACCTAACCTATTTTCTCATTGGCTCACAAGGTTGTGCTTTTATGTAATTGTATAAGCATTTGATGTTTGTAGCTAGTAGTTACATTAGGATTGTGTTGGCTTAATGTTGGCCATTGGTTTCAAATCAATCTTGGCCATTCATTGTAATTTGAGCAACTATGTAAGCCTCGCTCAAATCATTTGTAAAAAGGAAGATTTGTAGAGGTTGTTGCGATAGTGCTATCAAAATTATCTGTTCTTCATTGTTGTTATCATGGTGAATGTTTTGTGAAGTTTTGTAGTATTACATGGTTTCTACATTTACTCATTTAGATTAGGATTCCATTTATGTTGAATAGAAGTAGAAGTAGATGAATGAAAGATATTAATGTTGGTGAATTTTGGTGAAACTATGTTCATAACTTTTGGTACTTGTTGATTGCAAGTAATAGTGTAAGGCTGGTTTGAACTAATTGCAAGCATTTAACTTCAATTGGAAATGTTCATTTGGATTGCGCCACTATTGGGTATTAGAATGAGTGTTGACAATATGAAAATCATCCATGCATCCTTAAAAGATAGCACCCTCCTTTGCTTAGTTGGTTTGGCAAAGCAAGTACTAGTTTAATCTGACCTCACCATCAATCGTTTCTTGCATTGTAGAGTTAGCTTAGCTTTCTAAACCCATTTCCTGTGCAATTTGTCTCACTAGAAGTAATTGAAGAGCCTACATTGGTAAATCATTTGCATTTGCAAATTTGATATCCATTGAATGAATAGCGTAAGTCCCTTTGTGATACCCATTATATCACATCACAAAACCAAGTTAAGTCCACGATTAAAAGGAACCGTGGGGTTGTCTTTTTTGATCACACAATCATATACATTGTTTAGCAACTAAGCTTCCTTATTCAAGAGAGGATTTGATATTTGGTATTTCATCCTGGAATATTGAGTGTTTTATCCTGCATGTTGGAGTGGTCATAAAACTCACATCAACAAGTCTTGGCTACAAAACCATTTAGGTACCCATGTACAAAGCAAATGCAACGAAAAAAAAATCTCTCATAAAGTGGAGAAAAAGAGAAAACCACATGGGAAGAAAGCCACATGGGAAGAAAAGAGATAGCATACATCATGTATATACAAACAAATATCCCCTCAAGGACTACATACATCATGTATATACAAACAAATATCCCTCCATAGGCAGGAAGAAAGGAGATAGCATAGTGCCCCCATAATGAAGAATGTCCTGCAAATATGGTGAGTGCTTGAAGGCAAAACATAGTTGAATGCCTACAAACAACATTTCTCCCCTTGGGAAGAAGATGAACCAAATACAAATGCAGGAATGCTTCCCATTTTGGATAGGTATTGCTCGGAAGCGGAATCCAAAAAAAGGAAATATCCCCTCAAGGACTACATACATCATGTATATACAAACAAATATCCCCCCATAGGTAGGAAGAAAGGAGATAGCATAGTGCCCCCATAATGAAGAATGTCCTGCAAATATGGTGAGCGCTTGAAGGCAAAACATAGTTGAATGCCTACAAACAACATTTCTCCCCTTGGGAAGAAGATGAACCAAATACAAATGCAGGAATGCTTCCCATTTTGGATAGGTATTGCTCGGAAGCGGAATCCAAAAAAAGGAAGATGATGTTTTTGAGATATTCTCGTGTCGCCAAGTCCTGGGAAGATTGATCACTCCTACATTTGTAATGACATTTTTTCCTTTTTTTGGTTCCTTGGTACATTATAGGTGCTAGTTTTAGTGGTTCATGCCAAGGATGCCAAATGCTTTGGTGGTGAAATAACAAAATCGAGGCATATATAGTGACAATATGATGTATACAATAAATCTATGATTGAATTACCAAAACAATTATATATTGTTTTTTTATAAAATATAATTGTTGTTTCTTTATAATGTAAATGAATGTTTGAAAGTTGATTAAAATAAAAAGTTGTTTATTTTAATATATAATTGATTATAATCTTTTTAATATTTTAAAAATTTAATTTAATGACATTTTTAATTGTAAATTCGTATATTTTATAATTAATTAATTTTGATATAATTAATATAATGATATAATTTTAATATTATAAATAAATTTATGTTGAACCCATACCCATTCTCATTAGGATTGGCAACTTATTTTTTGTTGTTTGTTTGAAGTCATTTTACCTTGTTTAGAAACATTTAGTGGCATTCATCAACAATCTATCCTGATTCCTGATTAATTCTTCTTTCAATAATATATTTTTTGTATGAAAAGTGGATTGTTTTACATGCTGTATATTTTTAGTCAGTTTTAATGAGGCTCTCCTAAACATTGGGTTGCATTTTCAGATATATTCTGGGAGCAGTTGAGACCTTTCTTGATGCTGTACCTGGTGCTGGAATTTTTAAAGGTAATGTAGCAAAGTTTTTCATATTAGTTTTTTTTATCACAATAGATAGTAGAGCATTGATTGGGTTTATGGTGTGTCAAGATAATAGTAGGCTGGAATGAAGCAATGCATATTGAAGCCAAATTCTTTATATTGCATCACTGGTCCTAGTCTTAGTAGGGATTTTCCTTTATTGCTTTGGTCATTTGTGTATGGTAAACAATTTCACTCATATACTTGACTAGTTTCTATTCCATAATCTTTACACAATTTTGTTTTTTTATGCTATAAGTAAAATTGAGATGGTTTGTTTATTAATCTTCTTGCAGAGAGTGCAACAAGCTTGAATACGAGTTCCATAGCAGGGGCACCTACTGGAGCTCCTGCAGCAACTATTCTGAGCCCAAGCTTGCATGATTTACAACTTTATGGAATAGTTGTAACTATACTTCTGTGTTTTGTTGTATTCGGTGGGGTGAAAATAATCAACAAGGTTGCACCAGCATTCCTTGTTCCTGTTCTGTTGTCACTATTTTGCATTTTTATTGGTGTGTTTGCCTCATCCAGGCATCACGATAAATGTAAGTATAACATGTTACCATCATGATGTTCTTTTGTATTGTTTCTTGGACAATTTTGTACTCTTTAATGAATTAATGCATATACTATTCACAGCAAAAATTACAGGATTGCGATGGCATACATTCAAGAATAACTGGAATTCTGAGTATCAGCGTACCAACAGGGCTGGTATTCCTGCTTCAGATGGAATAATCTATTGGGATTTTGAGTAAGTAAATTTCTTCAGATCAAATCTTTAGATAAACGGTAAACCTGTAGTTATCTACATTTTCTAAATTCAAATTGATGGATTTATCCACAACTAATGCCAATCCCTCAATATTGAAAGAATCACATCTATTATTGTTATGTATGGATTATGGCTCACATCCTGGATGCACTCGTGTAATGGCTTAGACCACGATATTTATTTCTATTTCATTGCAGAGAAATTGAATGTCTGATAAGTATTCCCTTTTAATCTTTCTTTCTGTGAGCTAACTGGTAGTCCATCTTTAAAGAAAGTACCATAATTATTTAACTCTGCAATTATTTGATACAATCTTGAGATAATCTCAAACAATGAACAACATAACTTTGAAAAGGCTGAGAAATAATTTTTCTTTAAAATCTGGAGGGCACAGTGAGACAGATGAATATGATATTCATGCTCTTTGAAGACATGATGCAGTGTTCTTTTTGTTTTAGATTCAAAATATATGTATTGTGGGCTATTTAAATAGACATAAAGGCAGGGTACTAGAATATTAGTGCTCATTTAGCTTTTTGATATATTATAGCTTTATAATATTCAAAATGGATGAGGTTGTTAATAAAGGGTGTTTTATTAGTTAAGTGAAAGATGGATTAGTATAATATCACGGTCACCAATAGTTTACATGCCTAATATCAAAGCACGTATAAACATAACATTTCTCCATAATTAAACTTACCTCCTGTTTGTGCCTCTTTTAATTGATTTTTCTATTTTTATTTAGTTGAATGCATAGATCCAGTAGATGGGTCATGGATGATATTCTAATTCAAGATTTTCATATATGCAAGCATAAAAGAGGCTGTTGTATGAATCTGGTTATAGCTATATATCCATGTTGCCAATTCAGGTATAGAGTTAGGCAAGGGTTTTGTTGACTAGTATAGCATTGTTAATTCAAGGAAAACTTCTTATTCAGATTTCAATTTATTCTTTCATATATATATGCAATGCTGATTATATATATAAATCTTGATTCTAACAATGTCAATGTTTATTTGCAGGATTAGAAGAACTGAATGTATGTAATTGAAATGAACTTGTAATTCGACTATGATCAAATTGTAATGAAGAAATATATATGTGTCGCTGTTCAATATACTTCGTACTTATCAATTTCTGTACTTGTATTGAACAGTCCGAGCAATATAAATATGTGCATGGTAATGTGATTAGTCACGTCTATGATAGGCGTGACTAATCGTTACACCCTTTGGTAATACAAAGCATTGAAACTCATTATCAGGTTTGACACCGATTCAATACCAATTATGATTCATTAGTTATTGGGTTGATACCGATTCCAATTAGTAATCGGGTTTGTTTCAAATTCGATCATAAAGAGAATATAGAGAATGATAAAAATCGTATATATTAATATAAAGATATGATGATAATAATAATTATCATTATATATATATATATATACATATGTCTAATTTGATCGATGATGTATGCTTCAGTATTATGAATTTCTCTAATTGATAAATGCATTAGTAATATGAATTTATTTGATCGTGGCTATATGCAACAACACTCCCTCTTAGCTAGGGAAGATAAAATCATATATATCACATTTCTCGTGATAAGAAGTCTCACATGTCTCGTGAAGACAAGCATCACATAACACGTGATGATAAGTATGACATAACTTGTGGCACTAAGTATATCACATAACTCGTGATAAGAAGTCTCACATATCTCGTGAAGGCAAAGATCACATAACACGTGATGATCATTATCACATAACTCTTGACACTTAAAGGATGATATGCTTGAGAATATCACATTCTCCTTATACATCCTAGCTATGGTATGTGCACTTACATTACATCACATAATGTCTACCATAACAGATCATGGCATGTTGATGTTTGTAGCATCGGTCAGATAAATAATACTTACTATATGATTATTATGAGAAATGATTTATTATATATACATATATCAATATGTATAATAATTGATATTACTATATATATATATAGAAAGTTAGATTATAATTATTCTCATAATAACTAAATAGTTAAATTGATAAAATAAATTAATGAATAGACATGTCCCAAGAAGGGACATGTCTCTTCTTGTCCTTGTCATGTATAAATACAAAGAGATCGATGTATTTGGAAAACACATACAATCATAATAGTGTGATTACATTTGCAATCGGTCTCTGGAATTTAACATGGTACATCCATGAATGATATCAAGTCAGCATGATATCAACATTACAAGATCGTCATCTTATAATGTTTGAATACAAGTGTTCATTTCCAAAAGATCGTCACCTTTTAGAGATGAACAAAGGGGGTAGAGCCCATAAAGTCATATATCAGCACATATGACAAAAGAAGTTTACACATTAAACATCTTATATATTTATATATGTCAGTAAAGATTACAATGCAAATTACAATTCAATCATACCAAGACCTTTTCTGAAGTATTCAACTTTCATTTTGGCAAGTGGCTTGGTGAGTATATCTGTTGTCTGATCTCCTGTACTGATATATTCCAACTGAATCACATTCCTATCCACCATGTCTCTCACATAATGATAAGGAATCATTATATGTTTGGATCTATTGTGAAATACCAGATTCACAGAAAGTTTTATGCAACTTTGATTATCAGAATGGATGATTGTAGGTTTCAGGGGCTTACCGAATAATCCCACAAGTAGTTTCCTGAGCCATACTACTCTTGCTGCCATAGAGGCTGCAATGCATTCGGCCTCTGTAGAATGTTGAGCCACTGAAGATTGTTTACTGCACGTCCAAGATATCATGGCGGATCCCAAACTGAAGCAGCAACCAGAGGTACTTTTTCTATCAGTTACACTTCCAGCCCAATCAGAATCTGTGAATACATGTAGATTCAAGTCAACTTTCTCATAATTGAGTCCATAATTTAGAGTACCTTGAAGGTATCTCATAATATGCTTCACAACCATAAGATGTATCTCCTTAGGTTCACACATAAATTGACTCAAGGCATTTACTGCATAATAGATATCCGGTCTAGTATTAACTAGGTACATCAAGGATCCAATCAAATGCTTGTAGAGGGTAGGATCTGCAAACGGAGAATCTGCTGCTGCCTCCGTTAGTTTATGAAGGTTTGTTTCCATGGGAGAAGACATGGGTTTGCAGTTCATCATACCAAATCTCTTCAATATGTCCAAGGTGTACTTTCCTTGATTAAGCACAATGCTATCTGAGTTGTGCCAAACTTCCAATCCAAGGAAGTAATGTAGAAGGCCTAAATCCTTCATTTCAAACTCTTTAGCAAAGTCTTTTTTTTACATTGATCAATAAGGTGATCTCCTGTAATCAACAAATTATCAACATACAAGATTAATATTAACATATAACCTTTGCTTTGCTTAAAGTATAGATTTGGATTTGCATCATTCTTAGAAAATCCCAATTCCATGAGATAGCTATCGATTCTCTCATACCATGCTCTGGGGGCCTGCTTAAGTCCATAAAGAGCAATTTTCAATTTGCACACATGAGATTCTGCAGTGTGAATCTCAAATCCTTCTAGTTTCTCTAAGTAGACTTCTTCCTCTATTTTCCCATTTAGGAATGCAGTCTTTACATCCATCTGATGAACTTTCCATCCTTTAGCTGCTGCAATGGCTAGAATTGCTCTGACAGAGGTATATTTGGCAACATGTGCAAAAGTTTCCTCATAATCAATTCCTTCTTTCTGTGAGAAACCTTTGGCAACAAATCTGGCTTTATGTTTCTCTATACTGCCATCTGGAACATACTTGATTTTGAATAGCCACTTGGATGAAACAATAGGTTTTTCCTTTGGCCTTGAAACAACTTCCCAAACATAATTTTTTAAGATGGATTGGTATTCTTCTGTCATGGCATCCTTCCATACTTGGTGTTTGAGGGCTTCTGATGCATTAGAAGGTTTAGAGAGATCATTCATTAAAACCACATAGCTGGAAAATCTTCGGGGTCTTTTACTTTCTCTAAAGGTCCGTGAAGGATCTACAAAGTTCTTTGCTTCTTCCATTGTTTTGGTGGCCCAAAGTGGTCTTTTCTTATGATTCTCTTGAGGTGAGTTTTATACTTCATTTCATCCTCTTTAGGATACTCCCTCTGAAACTCAGGAGCAAGATCCTCTTCTAGGTCTGAAGGTGGAGTATTACTTTTTGACTCAATAGAATTTCTAGCCCTTTTGAAAGCTAGGTCTTCCTCAAATATTACATCTCTACTGAGTTCAATATTGCTATGTCCAGGTAGAAATACTCTATAGGCTTCAGAAGTTTCACTATACCCAACAAGGATCCCTTTTCTTCCAGAAGGTTCTAGTTTTGTTCTTTTCTCTTTAGGTACATGAAAATAAACAGGGCATTCGAATATCCTTAAGTGAGTGATATCTGGCTTTATACCTGTGAAAACTTCTTCAAGAGTTTTGTCTTCAATATGGGAATGAGGACATCCATTTTGTATGTATACAGTAGTGTTGGAGGCTTTTGCCCAAAGATAGGTTTCTAAATTTTGATCAAGGAGCATGGCTTTAGTTGCTTCTACAATAGTTCTGTTTTTCCTCTCAGCAACCCCATTTTGTTGAGGGTTGTAAGGAACGGTGAACTCCCTCTTAATCCTAACTTCTTTGCAAAATTCTCTAAAAATGTCAGAAGTATATTCCCTCCCATTATCAGTTAGGGTTTTTATTTTCTTCCTGGAGGAGTTTTCAGAGAAGGATTTGAATTCCTTAAATTTCTTGAGGATCTCTTCTGATTCTTTACATTTGAGGAAGTAGATCCAGGTTTTTCTAGAGAAGTTCTCAAACAAATATTACATAATATAGAAACCCTCCCACCGAAGGTACATACATGGGTCCACATAAGTCTGAGTGAACTAGTTCTAAGACATTACTCGTTTTACTAGAACTACTTTGAAAAGAACCCTTAGTATTTTTTCCTAGGCCACACCCCTTACATGTACCTGAATGATATTGCTTTAACTTAGGTAAGCTAGTGACTAACTTTTCAATGGAAGATAAGGCACAAAAGTTTAAATGTCCTAATCTTCTATGCCATATCTCATTAGAGTCTGCAATTTCTTGAATTAGGGCAAGATTAGGTTCAGTACATACCTCATACAAGTAGCCTTTTCTATGCCCTATGGTTATAGCTTTCTTGATAGAAGAATTCTTTGGCCATGCCAACACCTTGCTATCCATGAAGGTTACTCTATACCCATTATCCTGAAGTGCAAATATGGAGACTAGGTTCCTCTTTATGCCTGGAATGAAAAGAACTCCGGTGAGTTGGATAGAAATGCTTGACTTCAACTTAATGGTGCAGGTCCCAACACCTTTTACTAGATGTGCAGAGTTGTCTCCAATGGTTACCTCTTCATTAATTTCTTCTACCATAGAGTCCAATAGTTCTCTATACCCAGTGATGTGTCTTGATGACCCATTGTCTATGATCCAAGTATTAGATTTGTTGGATACTTGATTAGAGAGAGCAGAGTAGAATGCATGTTTCTTTGAATCACGCTCCTTTTTATTTCTTTTCACTTTGGCAAATGTAGCTTGTTTAATTCTATCTAGACATCTAGCTGCATAATGCCATCTTGATCACATCTGAAACATTGAATGTGAGAAACATCTTTCTTAGATGAACCCTTTTCATGATGGTCCTTTCTCTTCTTAAAGTGTTTCTTCTTGCCTTTCTTGTGAGAGTTTACATTTAACACATGAAGACCCTCATCTATGTTCTTTTGTTTGATCCCTTTCTTGTTTTTGCTTGACTCTTCCTGAAGACAATTTGACCTTAGTTGATTGAAGTTTGGATATTTAGACCTTGCACTAATGCCTTGAACAAAAGTTTCCCACGTGTTTGGTAGGCCATCTAGTGCAATGAGTGTCAGTTGTTTTCTGTGAATTACATATCCAAGTGTCGACAATTCATACATTAGAGCGGATATTCTCATAAAGTATGCATTGATGGATTCTCCTTTGTTCATACTTGTATGATTAATTTCCCTCTTTAGGGATAGGGTTTTGCTAGCATTGTTTATCTCATACGTGCTTTCAAGTGATTTAAACATATGATAGGCAGTCTCACATTTTGTCAAGAGTGGCACTATATGATCGCTAATGCCATCAACTATGATCTTCATAGCTTTTTCATTTCCTTCAATCCAAATGGATTTCTTGGGATCATTCTCTGGCTCTTCTTTCTCCTCTTTTATGGATGACTTGACTTTATTTTCTTTTAGAATCATTTTAATTCAGAATTTCGATGATGAGATTTTGTTTCCTCCTTCAAGCCTATCCTCAAATCTGATAGCGCTTGCCATGGAAATGTGATATATTATAATTGATCTTGAATTTCTCAAGTTTGAGAGCGTCTTGGATCTTCCTTTACCAGTGCTATGATACCATGTTAATTCAAGTCAAACTTCTTATTCAGATTTCAATTTATTCTTTCATATATATATGCAATGCTGATTATATATATAAATCTTGATTCTAACAATGTAATTGTTTATTTGCAGGAGTAGAAGAACTGAATGTATGTAATTGAAATGAACTTGTAATTCGACTATGATCAAATTGTAATGAAGAAATATATATGTGTCACTGTTCAATATACTTTGTACTTATCAATTTCTGTACTTGTATTGAACAGTCCGAGCAATATAAATATGTGCATGGTAGTGTGATCAGTCATGTCTATGATAGACGTGACTCCTTGAGGAGTCATGCCTATCATAGGCGTGACTAATTGTTACACCCTTTGGTAATACAAAGGCATTGAAACTCATTATTGGGTTTGACACCGATTCAATACCAATTACGATTCATTAGTTATCGGGTTGATACCGATTCCTATTAGTAATCGGGTTTGTTTCAAATTTGATCATAAAGAGAATATAGAGCGTGATAAAAATCGTATATATATATATATATATATATATATATATATATATATATATATATATATATATATATATGATGATAATAATAATTATCATTATATATATATATATTTTGATATATATATACATGTCTCTTTTATTGATCGATGATATATGCTTTAGTATTATGAATTTCTCTAATTGATATATGCATTAGTAATATGAATTTATTTGACTGTGGCTATATGCAACAACAAGCATTTTTTTTCCCTGAGGTTCAGTATAATTGGGTTTGGCTGTACAATATATAAGCGATAATAAAAATATTTAATAGAAATTTTATATAAAATAAATATATAATTTTTAAAGATTCTATTAATATAATATCATGTAAAATATAATATATAAACTTATAAATGATATATAATCTTCTAAATAATATATAATAATATATGAGTATAATTATTTATCGGGGGTTATTTTTAATATGTAGCAGGGCATGTGGTTTGGATTATGGCTGTTTTGTTTTTTGCAACATTGGCAGTTAAAGGCTCAAATAACTTGATAGTGTAAGATGTTGGAGTTGATAGCTAACCCCACCACTCCCAAAACTCGTTTGCAACAAAAATGCCTATCACATCTGAAGAGAAAAAGCCATGATTGATGATATGCAACCTTAAGAGATTGATCCAAAGAGGAATCTAATATCTAGATTAACCTATATTAACCCAGATAAATTACGATGAATATAATGAATGCTTATAAAAGGATAAAGATAAATCCCTAGAGAAAAACCCTAGGAGAGGATTAATTAGAGCATGACAAGTGTCTTAATCATATGCTTGAGAAAACTTAACCTATAGTTAACTCAACCCAATAATAGAAGAGCACTCCTAATTTTAGCTTAAAGGTAATTAAGTAATAAGGGCCTATTGATAGGTGTTTTATGACCACACCAACACAGAATAAAGTGCCAATGGACACTCTATCCTCTCTTGAACAAAGACCTTTCGTATACTAAGATTGCAAAGATTAAAGAGGCGACTCCAAGGTTCCGACTATGAACATGCAATTTTTTGATGGATATGAGCTTGTTTGGCTTGATGTATGTTGGTAATCCAAGGGGACTTACGTAATTTCTTTCAAGATGACTTTGACAATATTGGTTTTCGGAGTTGTTCGTATGATTTGGCAACGATGAGTATTTCAAAGTATTTCATGAAATATGCTAAAAGTAAAGAGAGAAAAGGGTTGAGAAGTTATATTCTAATCCTAAGAACTTGAAGGATAATGATTTCCTAGATGAGATCTACCACACTTTGCTTCGCGGAATCAACTACACAAAGGGGGTGCAATCTTCAAAGGTTGTGCAAGGAATTGTCATATCACAAATGAACACCATCATAGAACAATGCACATTTAGTGATTGAAATTAAGCATCCACATAAAAGCTTAGACCAACTTTACATTGTGCATAGAAATCATCTAATTGCAAAAGATATGAGCAAACGATTTCACCATAACAATATTATCAATCTTATTCATCTAACAACTTGAAAACAAATCTAATGTATGTGAGGAACAAGAAACCATTGAAACTCCCAAAACAATATAAGTAATCACCAAACTTCAAAGAGTACTCTTTTATTCTGGTAGCTTATAGCAACAATCTCCAAAGTTCACTCTGTTACAAATGAGGGGGCAAGCCCCTTTTATAGGTTTCAAATTACAATGAACAACCCAGATCAAAATTGAATCAAGGGCTCAAATTTTGCCAACTCAACCGTAATTAGGGTTTGGCCAAGGAGATTCTTTGTCATAAATGGTGGTGGGTCCATATGGACCAATAGGAAGATGGGTCATCCACTAGTAGGAGAGTGGGTGAAATTGACCCATAATGGAAAATATTCCCACTTAGCATTAGATGTCCCTTCGTCCAAAATAGATTATGCTTGATTCCTTTCTTTAAATGCGAGAATTTGGACATTACTATTTCTAGCTCATCCACGTAGACACTTGGCCGTTTAGTGCTTGAACTCCATAATGGCTATATCCTTTTCACACCTGCGGAAGTTCTCCCATTTTGGCGTTGACTCCCAAATCTTGTACATAATGTTTGTGAATACAAAAATATCTCCAAATCCTCTATGCTAAAGAATTCTTCCAATTTGTTCTTCAAGCCATCCGCTGTCATCTCTTCATCAATCATCCTCTTTCCTCTTTGCGAACAGTGCTTCATCTACATTGGGAATTCCTTCCTGGATGTTCCCAATGATCTTCCTTAGTTGAGTTGACTCCTTATTTGATTTCTCAAATAGTTCCTTCCCTATGACCACTGCGCCATACCATTGGGAGAAATCATACGCCTCATTTTCTCTAATTACTCCACCATCCATCAATGCCTACCTGGGAATCTTCATCAAAGCCTCCAAGTGTGTGATAGTCTTGTTCTAGTCAATGTGCGTGTCTTCCCATGCCTGATCTACACACTGTATCCTGCCAAGGTTAGATAGGCTTCTTCCATACATTTGAGTCAAATCTTCAACAAACTTATATGCAACATATTAACATTCTTCACCCACTTTTCAATGTCTTGGGGCGACTTTCCTGATTCTTTCAATCGATTGATTCTTTTGGAAGAGTTGTAGGAGGAACAAATGCTTGACTTTCTTGTGGAATAGGGTTTGTTAGATGCTGCATATACCCACATAGAGATTCGTTCTCACTTTTCAATCTCTTGTATTTCTCCTCCATCTTCTTCATTTGTTCCTTCAATGCCTAGTTGGAATCATCAAATTCTTCCATCACTTGTGCCATGGTTGCACGGCCTAAGTCAATTGTTGTCACATCATACTCTTTTGGAGTAATCTTATCTTTGGCCCTGTCAACCTTGGCATCGCTACATGTAGAGTTCTGGATCTTGACTCATCCTTGGTGACCTTGGAGAATTTCTTTGCCTTGCCATTCTTTGCTTGTTTGTTAACTCATGATGTAGGAGCATCCTGGGTGTAAGGGCAATCTTGCATCACCCAAAAGTATTTCTGGTTTCTTTTCAATAAGGGTTATCTTGTGCAGAGCTGCTATTTTTGGAAACTTACTATTTTTAGTAAGTTGGTCATACGAGCTCAAAATGTTTAGATTTCACAGGTGGAGGTTCATTTTAGTCATATCAGTTTGCTAGTTGAGTTTCATTGCCATATCATCTGTATTGGTGAAGTTATAAAGGTTTTTGGGTAGAAAATCTTTGAGCTCAATTTTGAAGGCCTTAGAGGCTCTGGAATGAGGTCAAACCCTAGTTGACTAAGCTTGCGCAAGTCAAATGTTCTAGATCATGAGTTGCCATTTTCGAAAAGTGGTTATAATAGTCAAACGGAGCTACGGTTAAAAAGTTATGGCCTTCGGAAGTTGGGCTACCTAAAAATATAATTTGTAATTATTTTGAGCCGACCCTAATGTAATAAAAATAAAAAATAAAAAAATTCGAGGGGTGGTCGGCCTTAACAGCTAAAATTCTGGAACCTTCTTGGGCGGTGGAAAATTGCCTATATAAGGAAGGCCTGTAGTGTTTTCTAGGGCAGTTCTTGGTAGTGATTTCAAGGCTTTGTCTTACAGAATATTGTAAGGAAAATGCCCATGTGGCTTTGCATATTGTCATTCTGAAATTTGTAATTCTACACTTTTGGAGATAATAAGAAGCCCATTTTCTGTTCTTGCAAATTGCTATTGTGTCTCTATTTTTGTTGAGTTTGTGGTATTAAGTGGAGCACCCTTCATCAATTCAGCTCAATAATTTTTGTAATTCTAATGCACGATTAATTTCTTTGCTAGGATCCTTTTGCATCCTCTCCTTTAACCATTTTGTAGTGGGTGAATGCTAGTCATATGCTTGTATCTGCTCTTGCTTTGGCATTGTCTCTTTGTGACACTCCTCTGGGATGAGAATCTCTGGCTCTACTAACTCTTCAGTTGACATTGTCTTGAGAGATTCTTTAAATTGGAAATCTGTTTCTGTAGGACGTCCTTGTTCTTCATTCTTCTTTTGGCTAACTTCTTGGAAAGCATTGATATTTTGCCTATAATGCACTGGTAGAGTTATTTGGTCTTGTGACCATCTTCTTTTGCTGGTTACAATCTTTTCTCTTGTGAAAATATCAAATGCTTGTACAGTTGAAGGATTGGTGGGTGATGATGGTTCTATCTTTGGCCTTTGCCTTTTCTGTGGAGGCCTTTCACTTGGTTAATTTGACCTTTTATTTGGCCACTCATCCTAGACAAGGCTTTTCTCTTTCCCATGTTTTTCCTTTTTTGGTGGATTTTCTTCTTCTTTTTCTCCAACTTCTGATGATTGCCCAACTTTACTATCCTGTAGCTCTGGATCTCGCATCGGGTCGTAATTCAAGGGTACATCCTTTGTCTTCAACCTGCTGACCTGACGTTCAATCCACCACTTTGTGAATTTCGTGATTGGCTTGGATAACATATCAAGAGCTATTTCTTCAGGTGCAATTCAATTGGGTGGCTAAATGGTCTTAGTTCTCTCCTTCTCAAACTTAGGCTAAATCACATTTTAATCTTCCTCCCCTTGATCTGGCATTGGATGATTTCTACATGTTCTGATCATTTTGAGTGGTAACTTGGGAATACATTCTTTTCCTGACTTCATATTCATCTTTGGCATTGGACCAATAATCTTCAAGATGCATCTTATGCCTATATTTTCTGCTAGACACCACTCTTATTTTATTAAAAGGATCAAAAGTCAGTCTTGCTGTATGAATTGATAGATGATAGAACTGCAATTCCTCTGTTGACATTTTAGTTGCTAGAAGAGATGGACATACTTCATCTGAAGTTCCCATGATGATTGGGAATTAATTCCTCCTTTCCTCTTCTTCTTTTGGATTCTATCATATGTTGTCAATTGCCTCATGACTTCCAACAACTCCATTTTATCTTTTGGGCATTTCATAAGTCCGTAAGGATGAGAAGAGAATCCCTAAATCCGGATATAAGAGAATGCTAAGAATTGGATGAACTAGGAGCCATTCTTTTCCACTAACTTCATTGCTTCCCATGATAACCTCTTGTGAAAGCTGCCCTTGCAAGATTTGATAATATGCATGGCAAAGGTGTCATTGGCTCTCAGGTAATTAGGCACTCTTGTTACAAGCAATGGTTGCTGTTGCACCAGAAATATTGACCTGTTAATGCCCGATACAACCACTAGATTTATAGAAGACATAGGTGGCAGTTAAGCCATGTCACGAATCCCGAGGGGAGCGCTGACCATTATGCCAACAATCTCCCCCTCAGCATTACCCGAGGGGATTCGACCCTGTGACCAAGCTCTGATACCACTTGTTACAAGCAGTGGTTGCCGTTGCACCAAAAGATTGACCTGTTAATGCCCGATACAACCACTAGACTTATAGAAGACAGGTGGCAGTTAAGCCATGTCACGAATCTTGAGAGGAGCGCTGACCATTATGCCAACGCTATACAAGTGTAATTGAGGATAATATTCATGCACTTTTAACTGGTTTGGACCACATCCTATGGGTCCTCTGTATCTCAGTCCTTCATATCGGGTTATTCTTGTCAGTATGTATACAACATAGGAGATCATAAGAAGTCCTAGATTGCTCCAAATCCCTAAATTGCTCATCTAGGTTGTCACTGATTAGTCTTGACTAGTCCAAAGACTTGACTCCATCTGTTACTTCTTCAATATAATACCACATTCATGGCTCAAAAATGCAAGACTGTGGGCATCCCATTATTCTTCTTAGTAACATCACCAGGTCGCTATACTCCCGCTTGAAATACAACCAGACAATTTGCTTGGGCAATTTGGAATGATGAGCCTTGGGCTTTTGTAGCCACTTACAGTTGATAACTTCATCACAACTGTTAGTTCCAAAATTATAGACCCTTAGTGCCCTCTCTTTCATTTTGTACACCATGGACTAATAGGTTGGGAATCCAAAAGCCTCAACAATTGCTGATTCAATGAGATTTGCCAACAACTTGCCATCTAGAGCCCGAATTACCCTCTGCTTTGAATTATATGGCTTTGCACATTCTACAATTAGATCCGGACACTGGATGGCAGGAAGGAAGCCAACTGCCACCACAATTCTACTTTTGGTTATTTTCTTGTATAGGAATGTTGAAGAATATTCCTTGCGGCCGGACATCCTTCCATTGAACTCATTCATATTGAGGCCTCCTAGGCTTGTGTCGCCAACCTCCTATTTTGACACAATCTTTGACTCCGGAAGAAATCCCTTCAGCTCGTTCTTGATCAAAGTCTACCTTGACAAGCCTAATCCTCTAGATTCCGCCATCTACCTCCTACAAGACAAGAATAAATGGACAGCCCCGACCGGTGCTTAGAGGGGAGGGGTGAATCAACACCTCTAAAACTTTTCTCTTTAAATCTAGTGAAGTATACTTGTAACTGTAAGCCAAAACAGATTTAAGCATATAATAACAACAAACAAACAATCACATAGTGACACCAGATTTATAACATGGAAACCCGGTTGGGGTGAAAACCAAGGTGTGAGACCTCACAAATTCTGTACTCTTCTAGAGTATGCCCTGTTAGGAGCCTTCCTAGTTAAAGGATTAAAATGCATTGTTAGATGCGACCTGGTTAAGAGATTTGTTACAATAAGGCCGGTTAGTGCCTACCTGGTTAGAGGACTTAGAACACCTTGAAATATGTCACCCAGTTAGGGGATTTGATACAAGGGACTTGTTAGAGTCCACCCAAATACTGGGCTTTAACTATTGTAGTTGTTAGAAAACAATAGAAAGATTGACCTTTTACAAGTGGCTTTGCATAGCCTGATAAGATCTCTGTTTGTGCGCAACTGAGAAGCATCACCGGTCGTCGCAGGTGTGTTCTCCTCTAGTGTTGTGCTTCTCTGCACACTTTTCTTTCTCTCTTCTTCTCTTCTTAATTTTCCCTAGCTTCTTTTAAGCTTTTAGGTTCACTCTTTTCTTCGGCAGAATGATGGCAACTCATATTCTCAACAAGCAGAAGAATATATAGAGTCCTTGCCCTAATTGCACCTCTCATGCATGACCCAACTTCAGATCCCTTTCAGATACATCACTCAGTGGAGTATCAGTTCAGTGAGGAAACATCCGATGCATGGCCTTGCTTTATCTGTTTTATGAAGAAAACAATAGATGCGTGTCAAACATCTTACCTTCATAAGAGATAACTCTTCGTTTTAAAGCCACAGAATCCGGCTTTAAAACCTCCAGACGCGCCTCAAACCGATCACCATGTTAACTCAAAGTCTTCCGTATTTAGTGCAAGAAATCTCGGTCAAAGAGTTGGTTGAAACAAATAGTTGATTATGACTTCCTCGGTTCATACCGGAGTCATTACTAGATCGGTTGAGATCCTTATGTTGTGAATAGG
Source organism: Chamaecyparis obtusa (assembly GCA_027943335.1). Taxonomy (NCBI): domain Eukaryota; kingdom Viridiplantae; phylum Streptophyta; class Pinopsida; order Cupressales; family Cupressaceae; genus Chamaecyparis; species Chamaecyparis obtusa. Next base: position 449,165 of record BSBK01002307.1, on the reverse strand, counting down.
TAAGAGTCTTTGACCTGTCACTGTCCCTTCCTCGGCTTACCGGTCGCACATTCCTCGGTTGTGTTGTTGACACCGGTTTGTACTTTTACTTTCTCTTTGCTTGTCTACACCGGTTGTAACCAGGTCCTGGTCCTCGGTTGACGGTTGAATCCTCTTTTTCTTGACTGTAAACATTACCCGGTTGCTGATGCTTTGTGTAGTGATCGGTTGCTCTTGATTACAGTCTTTTCTTTCTTGTATGTTGGCACTGGTTGCCAAACCAGCCTCTTTTCATATAGATCTCCATGGATCTTTAGACTCTAGAGAGATGACAAATTTCTATCCTCATTTGCCAATCAATGACAATACTTGTATTGGTAGCAAGCTTATTGGTTATGGTTACCATTTCTTTATGCCAACAATCTCCCCCTTTGGCATTGATGGCAAAACCTTGATGGGCAGCCATATCATTATCATATCACCGGTGTTCTGTGCTTGCATCTCTATATTACTGTTACTGGCACTGCCGGTTTATCTACTGGTTATTGCCAAACACTCCCCCTTTTTGACAATAATGCCAAAGGCTAATCTAAAAGACTACCTTTATCTAATCTGCTCCCCCTGCAAGCAGTAGTCCTTTTCATCAGTCCAGAAAAGATGAGGTGTAACCCTTTGTTGAAGCATAATGAACTGATGAACTCTCTTGCAGGTTTACAGAAGATCGTGAAGGGGTATCACCCCTAGTTTACCTCTGAGATACTCAAAAGTACTCTTTGGTAATGGCTTTGTGAAGATATCAGCTTTTTGTTCCTTTGTGGGAACATACTCCAATCTCACCTCTCTTGTACCAACTCTCTCAAGTAATGATACTTGATAGCAATATGCTTTGTCTGGGAGTGCATGACAGGATTCTTGGATATGTTAATTGTACTGGTGCTATCACAATAGATAGCTATCAGTTCAGGTATCTGTTCTTTGATTCCTTCCAGAAGTTGTTTGATCCAGACTACCTGTGTGCAATTGATTGCAACAGCAACATATTCAGCCTCTGCAGTAGATTGTGAAATGCAGTTTTGTTTCTTACACGTCCAAGAGACAATTCTCCCACCGAGAAGGAATGCGCCTCCACTTGTGCTTTTTCTGTCGTCAATGTTGCCAGCCCAGTCTGCATCAGTGTAAACTTTTACTTCGAATCCTCTCTTGTGTGGAAACCATAAGCCATATTCCTCAGTACCCTTTAGATATCTGAAGATTCTCTTCACTGCTATCAGATGTGTCTTTGAGATTAGCAGAGAATCTTGCCACTATGCCAACTGCATGTGCAATGTCCGGTCTATAGTGAACAACATATTGTAATTTTCCTATCATGGACCGATACATTGTTTCATTCACTTCTTTTGCATCATCCTCTTTTAATAACTTGAGGTTAGTTATCATTGGGGTTCCAATCGGTTTAGATTCTTCAAGTCCAAAAGTCTTAAGAATTTCTTTTATATACTTGGACTGAGAGATAAAAATATCTTCTTTTAGCTGATGGATTTGTAGTCCAATGAAGAATTTAATGGCGCCTATCATAGACATCTCAAATTCTTTCATCTCTTCAGCAAAGGCTTTGCTCATCTTGTCATCTCCACCAAAGATGATGTCATCTACAAAGATCTCAGCAATCAGATTACCATCTTTTCTGATCTTGAGATACATGTTGCTGTTGTCCCCGGTTCTTGTGAATCCTATGGTTAGAAGGTACGAATGCAACCTTTCATACCAAGCCCTTGGAGCTTGCTTAAGCCCATAAAGAGCCTTTTTCAACTTACAGACCATACCATCATCTTGTGCAGATGTGAAGCCTTCCGGTTGTTCAATGTAGATTTCCTCTTCAAGTATTCCGTTTAGGAATGCAGACTTGGTATCCATTTGATACACTTTAAATTTCTTGTGTGCATCATAGGCAAGAAGAATTCTCACTCCTTCCAATCTGGCCACTGGTGCAAAAGTTTCTCCATAGTCCAGTTCAGCTTCCCGGGCATACCCTTTGCAGACCAGTCTTGACGTATTTCTTATTACTTTTCCTTCCTCATTCAGCTTGTTCCTGTAGACCCACTTGGTCCCTACGACATTCTTGTCCTTTGGTCTTGGCACAAGCTCCCATGTATCATTCTTCTCAATTTGCTCAATTTCTTCCTCCATGGCCTTGACCTAGTTTTCATCTTGTAGAACTTCCCTTGTGGATTTGGGCTCTATACAGGAAAATAAACAGATATTCTCTTTGGCCTTTTTCTTGGTCAAGACATTAGCATGTTTGTCACCAATAATGTTGTCAGTGGAGTGATATGTGACATACCTTTGGAGAACCGGTCTCTGTTCCCGGTCAGGTTCTTCCGGTTGAGCAACTTTTTCATCATGGGTTCTGAACAGCTTCTTGTTCACCATCTTGTGATGACCTGTCAGCTTCAAGTACAGTCTCCCACTCTAGCTGTCCATTGATATGTTGTTCTCTTTCATCTTCAGTTGTTGCTTCATTGAACTTAAAGACATTTCCTTCAATTTGACCTTCAAGATTGTCATGATCTTTATGACCGATCTTCTTGATCGGTTCTAAAGATTCATCAACTTTTACATTGACGCTTTCATTTATTTTACGTGTTCTCTTGTTTAGACATCGGTAGGCTTTTCTTTTGGTAGAGTAACCCAAAAATGTTCCTTCATCGCTCTTGGGATCAAACTTCCTAGAGTACATATCTCTTTTGATGTAACAGTTACTACCAAAGATTTTGAAGTAGCCTCCACTAGGAGTATGATTGAACCAAAGTTCATAAGGAGTGTTACCGGTTCCCTTTTTGACTTGAACTTGGTTTAGTGTGTAGACAACAGTGCTAATGGCTTCTCTCCAGAAGTGATGAGAAAGATCCTTCTGAATCAGCAAATTTCTAGCATAGTTGATCAGAGTCCCGTTCCTTCTTTCTGCTACTCCATTTTGCTGAGGAGTCCTTGGTGCAGATAGCTATCTCTTTATTCCATGTTCCTCACAATAGTGAGTGAACTCTTGAGAGGTATATTCACCTCCTTTGTCTGACCTCAGACATTTCAAGCTTTTACCAGTTTCCTTTTCCACTCTAGCTTTGTAGATTTTAAACATGTGGAAGACCTCTGATTTCTCTCTAAGAAAGACGGTCCACATCATTTTTGAGAAGTCATCTATAAAGATCATGAAGTACCGGTCTCCATAATAGGTCTTTGTCTTCATTGGTCCACACAAATCTGTGTGCACAAGATCTAAAACATTTTTAGCAGAGAATGATTTACTATTGAAACTTGTTCCTGTCAGTTTTCCTGACTAACAATCTTTACAAACACCTCTGATGGGTTTTGTAATCTTAGAGAGTCCTCTAACCGATTTCTTTTTGCTCACCTTGACAATACTGTCAAAGTTTATGTGGCAGAGTCTCTTGTGCCATTGCCAGCTATTGTCTTCTTTGGAAACAAGACAGCTTTTGCTTGTTTCTCCTTTGACTGAAGCTATGAGACAAGCTCCTTCCATTGAGTCTAGGTTGAACAGATTACCTTTGCTTTGTCTACCGGTTGCAACATGGGTTCCAGATTGATTCTTGAGTATACAGGAACCTTGTTCGAATTCCAACAAGAATCCTTTGTTATTCAGTTGTGCAACACTCATTAAGTTGTACTTGAGTCCTTCAACCCAGTACACATCTTCATAGACAACATTGTTGTAGAGTGCAATAGACCCTTTTCCTTTGATGACACAAGAAGTTTCCAAAGGTAACTGATCCGCTGTCATTGAGCTACAAGCTGATAAATTTGTTCTTATCATCAGTCATGTGGTGAGTGCAACCGTTGTCAATGATCCAATCATCACGTTGATGAGATCTTGATATAAGTGTTATTTCACTTACCACTGGGCTCTCTTCTTTTATTGCAACAAATGCAATTTCTAGATCCTCAGAGACTTCAGATTCATTGTCTGTGACCCCTTCCTCTGCAAGATAGCATTCCTTCTTTGCTTTGCTCTTGAACCGGTCTCTCTTATCTTTATTATTATTATCAGGACATCTTGTTGCAATATGTCCTATCTTGTTGCAAGAGAAGCATTTCAAGGGAAGCTTTCCTTTGTACTTCCCTTTTCCTCTGGGGAATCTCCTGGCGATGAGTGCTTCAAACTCATCTTGCTCCATCTCTTCTGAGAGCAGATTCTCAACAAGATTACCAATCTTAGTGGTAGAGCAGTTACCGGTTTCTCTTCCCTTTTTGGTGGAAGAGATGTTGACAGAAGACTTAAAAGCTGCTTCCTGAATGGGTAAGCTATTATCGAAAGTACTCAATTCAAATGTAGTCAACTTACCGATTAGGGAGTCTAGGGTGACTTGATCTTTGGTGACAGATCTGAGCTCTTGAATGGCAGAGATCTTGATGGCATACTGAGGTCTGAGCGTTCTCAGTATTTTGCTCACCACCTCCTCATCACTAAGCTTTCCTCCAACGCTTTTGATGGAGTTGATCACTTCTTTGATCCAGTTTTTGTATGTTTCAATGTCTTCTCCCTCATTCATCCTCATGTCATCCTACTTTCCTCTGAGGCTTTCAACCTTGGCTATTTGAACGTTTGGGTCCCCTCCATATACCAGTTGCAGCTTAGCTCACATCTTTTGAGCGGAATCTAGGTGCTCAATCTCAGCATAGACATGATCAGGTAGTGTGCTGGCTATCATGTCCATAGTAGCCGTGTGCTCAATTTTGATCTTCAGTTCATCAGGTGTCAAAGTGCCAGCGGGTTCACTGTAATTAGTGGTAACATGGGTCTAGTATTGATCTCTGGTGGTCTTCATGTATAGCTTCATTTTGCTGCACCATAGAGTAAAGTTTTCCTTTGAAAACTTTGGCCCTTCCTTTCTCCTCATCTTGACTTTTTCTTTATGCAGTTAAGTGGTAAAGAAAATAGACTTGGCTCTGAAACCAATTGACAGTCCCGACTGGTGCTGAGAGGGGAGGGGTGAATCGGCACCTCTAAAACTTTTCTCTTTAAATCTAGTGAAGTATACTTGTAACTGTAAGCCAAAACAGATTTAAGCATATAATAACAGCAAACAAACAATCACACAGTGACACCAGATTTATCACGTGGAAACCCGGTTGGGGTGAAAACCACGGTGTGAGGAGACCTCACAAATTCTGTACTCTTCTAGAGTATGCCCTTGTAGGAGCTTTCCTGGTTAAAGGATTAAAACGCACTGTTAGATGCGACCCGGTTAAGGGATTTGTTACAATAAGGCCGGTTAGTGCCTGCCTGGTTAGAGGACTTAGAACACTTTGAAAGATGTCACTCGGTTAGGCGATTTGATACAAGGGACCTGTTAGAGTCCACCCAAGTACTGGGATTTAACGATTGTAGTTGTTAGAAAACAATAGAAAGATTGACCTTTTACAAGTGGCTTTGCATAGCCTGATAAGATCTCTGTTTGTGCTCAACTGAGAAGCATCACTGGTTGCAGCAGGTGTGTTCTCCTCTATTGTTGTGCTTCTCTGCACACTTTTCTTTCTCTCTTCTTCTCTTCTTAATTTTCCCTAGCTTCTTTTAAGCTTTCAGGTTTACTCTTTTCTTTGGCAAAATAAAGGCAATTCATATTCTTAATAGGAAGAAGAATATATAGAGTCCTTGCCCTAATTGCACCTCTCATGCATGACCTAACTTCAGATCCCTTTCGGATACATCACTCAGTGGAGTATCAGTTCACTAAGGAAAATCCGATGCATGCCCTTGCTTTATCTGTTTTATGAAGAAAACAATAGATGCGTGTCAAGCATCTTACCTTCATAAGAGATAACTCTTCTTTTTAAAGCCACAGAATCCGGCTTTAAAACCTCCAGGCGTGCCTCAAACCGATCACCATGTTAATTCAAAGTCTTCCGGATTTAGTGCAAGAAATCCCAGTCAAAGAGTTGGTTGAAACAGATAGTTGACTATGACTTCCTCGGTTCATACCGGAGTCATTACTAGATCGGTTGAGATCCTTATGTTGTGAACAGGTAAGAGTCTTTGACCTGTCACTGTGCCTTCCTCGGCTTACCGGTCGCACATTCCTCGGTTGTGTTGTTGACACCGGTTTGTAATTTTACTTTCCCTATGCTTGTCTACATCGGTTGTAACCAGGTCCTGGTCCTCAGTTGATGGTTGAATCCTCTTTTCCTTGATTGTAAACATTACCCGGTTGTTGATGCTTTGTGTAGTGACCGGTTGCTCTTGATTACAGTCTTTTCTTTCTTGTATGTTGGCACTTGTTGCCAAACCAACCTCTTTTCATACAGATCTCCTTGGATCTTTAGACTCTAGAGAGATGACAAATCAATATCCTCATTTGCCAATCAATGACAATACTTGTACTGGTAGCAGGCGTACCTGTTACGGTTACCATTTCTTTATGCCAACATAAATAACATAAGTATGGCGTCTATGAATTAAAATAAATATATAAAAAACATTTCTACACTTCTCGTTCCAGACTTAGAATAATTTTGAGGAAAAAAATCTCTTTATTTTTACTACAAACTTGCTTCTTCTTTCTCAAAACTCATGCCTCTTTGTCTTTGATTCTTCAACTTGATGTGTGAAACTAAAATGAAACCTCTCTTATATGGAAAATTTGCCCACTGGCCTGCTAAGTTGGTGATGCGTTATTTATAGCAATTGCATTAAGTACTCTCCAAAAAACCCTTCAAGTTTCTAGTTTGGGAGAGATTCTCTCATCATCTTGCAAATTGCCAAAAAATATCTTACATTTGACGCCATGTTTCATGCCATCTTAATTGTTTTTTGAAAAATTCTACATTTCCATTTAACTTCATCATCACACTAGTTTAATTTATGGGCGCAAATTAGATATGGATGTGGATTTTCAACTCTTAGGCAAATTTTTATATTTCCAACGTTTTGTTCAATTTTAACCTTGACCACATATTAGATAGGGATTTGGATTTTCAAATACTGAGGCAAATTCCAATATTCCAATGTCTCTTGCAATCTTGATCTTGGATTTTCCACAGCCAATTTTTACCCATTCTTTGCAACTCCTCCCTTGGGCACACATTAGACAAGTTGGATTTTAAACTTGAAACAAATTCCTTGGCATTGTGAAATCCATGATGCCCTTGGGCGCTAATTAGATAGGGTGGTGGATTTTAAGCTTTGAAACATATTCCTTGACATAGGTGAATCCATGCCCGTGGGCATGGAGGCTGATTTTGTGATTTTGAAAAGAATCCTTGCGTATAGAGATTTGTGTTGTAGATAGCACTTGAGGCATGAATGAGGATTTTGCACCTTTCGAAAATGCCTTGTAATTAGGAACTTAGTGCTCATGAGTGCATTCTAGATATGGTGGCAGATTTTGGACATTTGGAGAAATTCCATGACACTAGAGAATTAGCACCCTTGAGCATGTTTTATCATGGGAGGTGGAATTTCGTATATTGAGAAAATTCCTTGCATACATAGGATTAGTAGTGTCCATGGGCACATTTGAGACTTAGTGAAGGATTTTTTCATTTCAAATGGACTCCTTGACCTCATAGAATTAGTGCTCCTGGAGGTGGGTCAAGGATTTTTCATACACATGGGAGATGGAATTTCTTTTATTGAGCAAATTCCTTGCATACATAGGATTAGCGTACATGGGCACGTTTGAGAATTAGTGAAGGATTTTTTCATTTCAAATGGATTCCTTGAGCTCATAGAATTAGTGCTCTTGGGTGCTCCTAGAAGTGGGTCAAAGATTTTTCATACACTTAGTCATTTTTGCATCTTCACCTCCCTTTAATCAACAATTAGCCATTTTGATTGTTTCTTGCCTTCTCCAACTTGGGCGCATATGAGGAGGGGTTATGGAATTTTCCAACACTTAGCCATTTTTCATGATTTTCTACTTTGGGCGTTCATTGTGATGTAATGAAGGACTTTCCTCCATACTTAATGAAATTTCAATATTTTCCTTGCCCTTTCCTCTTTTGGATGTTTTTCAATGTTCTCAGACTTAGTGATTTTTTGAATTATTTGCATCATTTGCTCATTTTTCCGGATTTAGAAGTGGACACCTCTTTGTTTCTTCCTTTGTCAGAGCTCATCAGTTGCCAAAAATAAACTCGTAGAAAATAGACTTACTAAAAATGGTAAGTTGTTCCAAACTCAAAATTAGGCCAATTCGGGACACTATGAAACTTATGAAAAATAGATTTACTAAGATAGAAATTTACGTAAGTAGTAAGTTCATCAAAATGCTCAAAATTTCATTGGCATTCCCTTTGAAAGATTAATTCCCTTTTTATACTTTTACCAAATTCACCATTTTTCACAAAATTACCATTTTCAGAACCAAAGGCAGATGATATTCCATTCTAGAGTTACCAAAAATTGTTCAATGCTCACTCAAAACACAAGGAACTTTGGGGAACTAAGCCAAAACTACCAAGGACAAAAGCAAATGACCAAATGGGCAAAAATGTAGGGGTCTCCATTTGCAATGGGGTGACGTGTGAAAAGGTCATAATAGGACCTAAGTGATTATTGAGTGATTAATTAGTTAGGGGGATGTTGTAATTGTTGATGTGTGTTATGTGACTCAACACAAAATAAAATACCAAGGTATTCTATCCACTCTTGAACAAGGAAACCTCAAATGCTAAACAATGTGACAATGTGTGATCAAATAAGGCAACACCAAGGTTTACACTGCGAATTGGTGACTTTGTGTTGGATATAACTCAGTGAATTGATGTGATCTTGCTGACAACACACAAAGGAACTTATGCTATTCAAACTGGATTTATCGACTCTTTCTCCTCAAAGAAGCTGGAACTTGAAATGCTGAATTGACTTGGACTTCAAATAAAAGACCAAAAGGGATAGGGGTTTAGAGAAATCTAATCTAACACCTAAGGACAATGGTGACAATGGATAATGCTTAGACAAAATGGATCACTTAAACCTAGGTTTGCTTTGCCATGAGGAAACAACTACACAAAAGTTGGTGCAATCACCAAAGGTAACAAATGATTTTTATACTGTAAACATTCGTCTAAATACCCAATACTGATGCAACCCACATGCACATCCACAATCGAACTAGTGCTTAAGTGTGTTCAGACTAACCATACACTTTAATTTGCAATCAACACGCTTCAAATGGTATGATCCAAAGAATTCATCACATATCACCACAGTTCTCCATTAAAATTAATGGACTTTAACTAAAATCTGATAAGTAGAAATCATGCAAAATGTAGAATCAACACAAAGATCCACCATATCTTCAATGAAAATTGTATATTAACTTAAACATAATCTTGGCAATTCTCTGATGTCCTACTTCTACTTGCTATCTAATCTCCTAATGATAATCCCCTTACAAATGAGAAGGCCAAGCCATTTATAGGTCTTTCAATTACAATGAAGGGCCTAGATTGATTCTAAATCAACGACCAAGATAATTCATTGAAAACCCTAATTGGGTTAGTTACAACTACCACCTACAAACATTTAATATCATCCAATGAGGAGATCACAATTTTTTAAGTATATATCCTTTCGATGGTGAACCAATGATAAAATTGATTATAGTATTACATTAAATGCCTTCCACATGTCCACTTTTGAATGTGTTAGGTTTGATGAACTTGGACATTTCGATTTGTAATTCTTCGATAGGTTGAAGATGAGCAGGTGCCACCTCAGCTTGTAGACCTTGTAAACTTCATCAACTCATCACAAAGAAGAGATGTCTCAACATTTCTAACTTTGATTAACTCTTCTTAAACTATTTACTTCTTGTGAATGATTTGGATGGTTCAAATTCCCAAATTGCTTCATCTTCTTAAATGTCCTTTATCTTCATAGTAATTTTCCAATGACTTCTCCTCTTGGATTTCTTGATCTCTTCAACTTCTTGTATCAATTAAAGTTCATGTAGATTCTAGGATTTTGTAACATCTTCATTTTTAGAGCCATTTGCTTCCTTTTACATCTTGTATTCCTTCTTAAGGTGTGAGTCTTGTCTTGAATTTCTTTCCTTGAGCTTGTCTTAATCATCATGATTCCTTCATCCTCGTTCATGATGTTGATCTTCTTGTTGTAGTCATAGAGTTCATCATAGAGTAATCCACCTTGTTATCATCTTCCTTGAAGTTCTTGAGCTTATCTTCCCCTTGTGTTGTATCTTTCATGTTGTAATTGCATCGCTGATGTTGTGATGTCCCCTTTTTAACTTCATTCGTCATTCCTACAAAGAAAAATAAAAAAACATTGGATCAAAGTTATGAACAAAAATCTAATGCAAGTTCAAAGAACTTAAGATATTTTCATGACAATCAATTCTTCTAAAGGATCTTTGATTTGATCTTGAATTGAATTATGGAATTGGATCTTTAGGTTTGTAATTCCTTGGATTGAAATCAGGGTTCCTTTCCTAGATTAGAATTTTGAACTCTTGAGCTTGGAGAAATCTTATTTCATCCCTTTTGAAATGCTTGATCTGTTGATGGAATTCCTTGATATGATTTTTGATTTGCGTTTTCCTGATTGGATTTTGCACTTTTGCTCCTTTAATTTTGTTTTTTTATCTTTCTATATGCTGGAAATTGTTTCAATTCTCATCTGATTTTTGATTCCTCTCTTCCACAAACTCGCACTCAATTCTGGAATTTGTTTTGTTGATGTGGATTCTTTCTTCAAACTGCTTGGATCAGATTTGATTTTGCTCCAATTCTATCTTGAAATTGCCTTAACCCTGATCTGGTTTTACATTTTTCTGGTCTGATTTTGTCTGCGAATTATATCTCTGCCCTTTGAATTTACCTTGAATCCACTTTGGAATTTCACATCGCTTTGCCTCTTGAATTTGGTGCTCCTCGGCTGTTGTTTCAATCTGCTCTGAAATACTGCAATTTGTTCTTCACTTCTGGAACTTACTTTCGTCTTCTGGAATTCACATTTTTCTTCTCTGCTCTGAAATTAATTTCACTTGGATTTGAATTGGATTGGAATGTGAAATAATCTTTTGACTCTTCTTTATATGCCTTCCAAAGCTATTATTTCCAATGGGTTGGTTAGGTCTTGTGTTCTTTTGTTTCCCTCCAAAATCTTTTGATTTGTTTGCAATTCCAACTAGGTCAACTTCTTTTATTCATGAAGTTTACCTTGTATGAATGGTATAAAGGTAAGTTTAGGCACTCAACTCACAACTCCATTCAAACTTGCATTTAAACAAATTCTCCAAAATAAATTCTGCTCTGATTTTCGCCTCCTGCTCCAGTTTTCGCCTTGAATTGCTTGAGTGATGTTTGAAATGATGTTCTTCTCTCCTTATAGGTTGCCTTACTTAGAATTGCAAATTTGCTTTGAGGGCTGACCTAGGAACCCCTTGTTCCTTGTTTTACCCCTTCTATTCTAGGGTGGAAGTTTTGGTTTTAGCTAGAAACGAGTTCCCTTTTAGGGTGGAAAATTCTCAATTTAGGTGGAAATTTAAATGTCTTGGGTGGGTTTGAGACTTTTAGTTGGAAATGGCCAATGCTCTCGAGGTTGGTAATTTGAAGTTTAGGTGAAAATGCCTGGGCTCATATGTCAATTTTAGGTGGAAATACTAGCACGATTTCACCTTTTAGGTGCAAGTAAAATTATAGGTTGAGCACAAATTCACCTTTTAGGTGGAAGTGAAAATGCCTCAGGTGGATTTGAGAGTTTTAGCTGAAATTTGATAAGGAAAGTGGTTGCCTCTTCACAAATTAGGTGGAAATTGCCAAGGAGAGTGGCCACATTTGCAAATTTTAGGTGGAATTATGACTCAAAGGAGGTCGCAAGTTCCACATTTTAGGTGGCAATGATCATGTTCCTTGAGTGCAAATCTCAATTTTAGTTGGAGATGCTTAATATCTTGGGAGCAAATGAGAAGTTTAGCTGGAAATACTCAAGATTTTGCATTTTTTTTACTTGAAATTCATTTGAATTGTTTGCATTTTTTAACTAAGGACTTTCTCAAGTTTGGAATTTCCACTTATCATTTCCATATAGCATTCTTTCATTTTCCAAGCATTGAACCAATACTTTTCCACTTTGCCATTTCACAATTTACACACTCAATACATCACCTTGACAACATTTTGACATGCTTTTGACAACTTTGACGACATTTCACGACACTGACAGCTTTCTTTACTTTCATATCTTCTACCTTAGTTCCCAACTTTGGCAATTGCCACTTTTTTAACCTCATACTTATTAGGCAAATTTCATGACCTTTATTTCTTGGATTTTTGCAATTAAGGTTCCTTCCTTGCCAAATTCCTTCAATACACACCCTGACTTAGGAACTCTTGACTTGACTCAACCATTTTTTTAATAGCGAGGAGACCAAAAATGTTGCCAAGCTAAAGTCAAGTAAACTAAATGCTAAGCTAGAAAGTGAAAAAATGGGGGTCCCCATTTGCAATGGGGTGTGTATGTGTGTGTTTACAACACAACACTAATTACTCCTACATAAGGTGCAGATTCACAGTAGGGATCTTGGAGTGCATGTATAATATCCTATAATATTTTTTGAGCATGCTAATACCACCTTGGATGGCAAGGTTGTGCCCTCGGTGAACCCAAATTGAATCCCTACCTATATTTGGACCTTTCATCCTATTGGGGATAATGACAACACCCAAAATAGAAGAACTAGTTAACCTAGCTATATGCAGAACCATATCAGGAATGGGAAGCTAGATGAGATGTCTCCCAAAAACAATAAATTCCCATTGATATTTCTAGGTTTTCCTAGGATGTTTTTGGCCTTTCCAAGGATTTAACACTAACAATTCTCTTTGATTCTCCCTACATGAAGAATTGTTCCTTTGTTGTGTTATTTTTCATTTCTTGTCATTTCCCATTTTGTCATGCCCCCACCATGAGGACAGTACTATCTCAAGAAAATTGCAGCATTGTAAAACTCCAAGTCGCTAAATACAAAGGGCGGTGAATTCATTAAAATGTTTGATTAATAGTAATGGGCAGCATTCTCCCTTTACTTGCATCTAGAACTACAAGAAAATAAGTAATTTACATGTGATTTGCAATAAGCCAAGCAGTGCTTGGATTGAGAGGAAGTGAATCTCTTTGAAGGGTGGGATGATAATTAAGTTTGTGGCCATTCACTCCACCATAGGGTTATAAAAAAAGAGATCGATTTATTTGTGAGGGCATCAAGGAAATTGAGACAAAAGATATTTATTGGAAATAAAATATTGTTTTGAGCAAGAGTATTATTTTGAAATAAGTTTAAAGTTTAATCTTGGAAAATATATATACACACCCACATCTATATACATGTACACACACACACACACACACACACACTTACATACATACAATAGAAATCAAGTTATTTCTACCATAGGTAAGTTAATCTATCACATTTCCATAATGAAATGTGATTAGTAATTCATATAGTAGATTCTCTTAGCAATGTATTTTGAATTCTTGAAAAATGTCTCGCAAATAGGAAGGACGACCCACCTTCCAAGTTCATGAGAGCTGGAATCAAGTACCCCACCTTGAAATGCTTAGACTAGAGGGCCCTGACATGCTCATGGATTAGTAAAATGAATGGACCGAAAATCCATTTTGTGCTTTTGGGCTTGGTTGAAGTGGATAGTCTTCATGTGTCTTATTAAGCACACCACTCTGAGATGGATTGACTAGAGGTCTTACCATACTTGTGGGTTGAGAGGTCGATTGTACTATCCATTCTGTGATCTTGGGCAAGGTCCAGAGGGGCAACCAACCTCCAAGGTGGACCAAAGGATGCAATGGATTTAAAATCCTTCCGCACTCTTTGTGTTGGGATAAGGTGTTGCACATCTTGCATAATATTTGTAATGTTATATTATTTGTGTGTGTGTACCGGAGACCTAGATAGACATGCATCACTAGACGTGAACATTCTTCGGGCCACTTTATGTGTTGTATTGTAACATTGGGATTATATTTAACGTAGGTGTCAAATTGGGATATGATATTGTATTTATTTAATATTGGAGAAATTTTGTATTGTGAAAACTTCGTACCGAATATTAAATGAGGGGTCAATGGTATTGTGTTCACATGGTTTTACTTTACAACTAGTTGTATTTTTGCGTGAGTTTGTTCCTATAAAAGAAAACTCATGTTAGTTGTTTTGGTTGGCTGGTTGAGTGGGCTGTCATTATTGAGTCTTTTTAAAGGTTCATTTGTGAAGCATGGTATGGGATGGGTGGTTACATGCTTGGACACATGGGAATGCATTGGATGGCTTGATGTTTTAGATCTGTCCTTTGTAATTCTGGAAGTGCTTTGTATTGCTTTATGGATGAATAATATAATGGAGTATGAATATGTTTGGAGGCAGGATTTTCCTTCACAAGGGCTTTCCTAGGGTATATCTTGTGTTATCTTGTGGCTTGTCTATTTGATCTTTGCATTAGAGAAGCAATAATCTGCAAAAATTGTGATTATACTCAATTAATCACAAATCCTAGAGCTAGTTGATTTTTTCCCTAAAAAAATCCCGATTTGTGAGAAAATTGTTGACCAATCATTGATCCATTTTTTAATGCTTTTTTGCAGTTAAAGTGCATTAAAATCATGTTAAAATCTCTAAAAAAATTGGCAAAGAAGTGGAAAAATCATTGCAAAAACTGGCAAAACTTGAGGAAAACTCACGGAATTGCCAAATCTCTTAGAAATTGGGTTGATTCCAAGATGGAATCAAAGTCAATGCAGAATTGACATGGAAACAATTTGTTATTTTGTCCCTTAGTTTTCTTTCCGTCCTTTGGAAAATCCTAAATAGAGGTGTTGAAGGAGCAATGACAATCATCTACAGAATTTGAAAGGGCTTCAATCATCCTAAATTGCGGGAGGCGTGTGAGATAGTTTTGAAGCAGCTGATGAATCTGCCCTAAATCATGCCTTCGATATGACCCGAACTCTCTGCACACCCTGCCCCTTGGATTCTGATGCAAATAAGTACATAATTAATATTATACTAATTTTAAAATTATAATTATTATGTACTATAATAGATGGCACTTTGATGGGGAAAGAGTGAACCCCCATATTTTCTGATTAATATTATAAACTAGTTTTTAAATTAGAATCATTATCTACTGACATATATTAATAGTTATATAATAAATTGTAAATTAAAAATAATGTAAAATTTATAATGTGTATATTTTATTTTTAATATATAATTAAAATATTCAATGTATATATACACGCGTGTGTGAGTGATTTTTAATTTATAATTAATATACTTAATTTAATTTTTAACATTTGTCTCCACCTAAAATAGTAGGTGCAAGCTAGGTATTGCCAAAACAAGTGGCTTGCTAATCTTTTACTTCAACTAAACAAATGTCTTTTGTTGAATTCTACCCTATATAAAGGACTTACCAATTGCTATTATGGAATATAAATCATTATAATTGTGGAATATGATCTGATAACCTTTCTCGAATATTGAACTACCTCTACAAGTTTGCTTGCCTCAATTGCAATGTGTCTTGGAGATAACTTCAAATTGCCTTCCTCTTTTACTAAATTCCTAACAGTATCTAATTTCTCTTTGATGAATTTTTATCTTGATTATGTCATCTGACTTGGCTAATATTTGAACTCAGACTTATAATAAATTTTGATCTTAGTTACTTCATAGACTTAGCTAATATTGGATCTCAAACTTAGACAACTATTTGTTGACTGCCCTCTTAAAAAGTTGACTGAATATTTGCCTATGTAATTAGCAATATGAATATAAAGTTATAAACGATAAAATCTATTTTCTACAATTCATGGGTTAAGCTCTATTTTATTCGCTCTCTATATCTCTATACTATGGAAATGCCCTTAAGTTTAAAAACAAATAATTTTTATCTCTTCCTACAATTTTTTTCATTTATTGGAAAATCCAAAATTTTCCCAATTTTTTCAAAAAAACTTATACTTTTGGTTTTCCGATTTTTCCCCCAAACCTTTTTTGCTCTTATGCTTTGCATAATGGTATTTCTATAAAAGCATATATGCATGCTTGTCTCACATGGGTTATGTAGGAAATGGATTGTGTAAGTGGGTATGAAGCATTATTTCCTAACAAGTGGTATTAGAGCTTTGATGATTGATTTGAACTTATGACCCTAGCTTGAATGGACAAGGTGCAAAGTTGAAGCTATGGCTATGCATGAAGGATCTGGGACATTACAAGGTATGAAACACATTTGTAGGTTTATTTATTGCTGATATGAGGGTTTTGAGTTTGCAAAAGAGAGACAAAACAACAAGAAACTAGAACCTACAAAGCAATAGGTCTTGAAACTAGAAAGGTCCCCTAAGCAAAAACCAACAAACTCATAGCAAAGGAACTACAAATCAATACTCAAGGAGGTTAGAATGCAAACCTCACCAACAAACTCTTAAGTGGAGTCAAAACTTGATTTGTATGGGGGAACCATCTTGCCTTTTTTTTGAAGAAGATCTAGGTTCGACCAGAGGACAAAAAGGCACAACATCTATTATCCATTTGTCCTAAGTAACTGGTTCAGGTTTGAGTTAGGGTTCAATGGTTTGGTCATTTTTTTCTGTAGGTTAGGTTTGTTTTGTGTTCATCCTTACAAAAACATATAAAAATCCAAAATACATACATATTTGTAGCGGTAATTAAGTTCAAAATATACCATTGTATTAATAGTCAAATATTATTCAAACTCGAATATATTATATATCAAAGTTAAAAACTACTAATGTCAAGTGTCAACAATCAGCCATCATTGATCAAATATCATATGGCTCATCGAAAATATCATCATTATCATCCATATTAGATGATGTATGTAATGGTAAATTAGAAGAACACAAGTAGTGCCACTAGTATTGGAATTGACACTAGGACCAGCCTTGGCACTGATACTGGCATCCGCCTTGGCAGTAGCACTCTCATGCTCACTAGTTGGCTCATAGTCACCGTCAACATCAAGTGTAGCAAAGTGAGTAGTGGAAGTATCCAAGTCAATATGCTCTTGACTCGATATCCCACTTCCTTTATAGCCACTTTGTTTGTGTAAGGAGTTGCAAGTTTGACTGTACAAACATCAATTCCTTTTCCTTTTTTTGAGTGTAGATGAAATTGTAACCTATTAAGACACAATTAGAATGTTAAGAGTTATAAAAAAAAAATATAAATTAGAAAATTAAAATATAAATAAAAGTTTAAAGATAAAAGATTTTTTTAATGGAGCTTGCAATAAAATTTTGATCACAAGAGGTTGTAGGTTGATGTATGTTTCTCTATGGAAGTACCACAACTATGAGCATTGATTGTATACTCTTCCTAAAGAGCATCAAGACTACAATTGTTGGAGCATACAAAATTCGCGAGCTCAACCCTCACTGCATCCCACATTTCATTATTGGTGAAGATTCTACGAAGTGTTGCCTTGTACCATTGAGTGGCTTTTGGATATTTATATGGGGCAACTCTTGATGCAGAAAGGAGACGAGAATTATAATATGTGGGGTTCTCAATGAAAAGGCAAGAAGATGCAATAGATTGGTCATTTTATTCCTTCTGTCTATTATGGTTTTGTGTAGTTCTTTGAAGAATTTTTCTTCAAGATCATGCTCTTTTGTATTTATGATGACTTTCATCTTCTTAATCGTTGAGTCTATGCCACCATATAACTTACCCAAACAAGGCTAATCCATGTTGGTATAATGTATCATGCTCAATATGGACTTAGGGAAAATGAGGAGAAACTAAATTTGATCCCACCAAATGTCTTCTAGGATTATTTGATTAACCTTTTCTGCTCTTGTAGTGCTAGATTGCCTCCATATGGACCAATTTGGGCAGATAACCATGTTAGAAAGTGCCTCATGAACCTTCACAATTCATCTCAATGCAATTGTGTTGGAGGCAAAACGAGTGTTAGCAACCTGTTTGAAAATAAAATAAAATTTAATTTGCAAAAATTAAATTAAAATAAAATTTAAAAGTTTACTTAAGTGAAACATATTTATTATTTAACATACTTTAGCAGCTCCAATTTTGAGAATGTCATTTCCAACGATCCCTTTGATCTCTTATGTGTAGAGGTCCTAGGTTGTTCTTCGATATGGACAAAAATGGATGGCTCTTTACCAAAGGATGATTTGATTTAGGACTTGATGCTTGGTTTCTTTTTCTCGCTCTTCAATATATGCCAAGACTTGTGCATTGGGAAGGCTGTTATCATCTTCGCCTAGACAAAATTTGATGCCTATTTTAAGGATCTTCCAGATGTGGCCTTTCATTCGATTGTTTGAGCTCGAATAGCTAACTTTACAATGACTACAAATCCAAGCATAACCTCTACCACATGGAAGCTTTTGTACCGTTTCAACATATTTTCAAAGGGGAGAGTTTGGGTCTATTTTGAAGCAGAGTTGGTTAACAAAGCTAGAAATGGTTGCCATTGTAATATCTAAGACAACAAGTTCAATAAACAACACATTCAAAGAATTGAGACAAATAAAATTTGAAAAAAAACTAATTTGCAAAAAAAAAATGTAGGAAAAAAAACAAAACTTCAAAATACCTACCTCTTCTGAAGAAATTTTCTTCTACAATCTCCTTGACAATAAATGAACACTTGAAAACGTGTAGGGATAGCAGAACAACAAGCTTGGAGCATTCAATGGTCATTTGTGAACTCTATTTGTGCAATGAGAACCAAGAAATTAAGTTCAACGATTAAGGAAAACATTTTTGTTTTTCATTCACAACATAAAAAATGACTTTTCCTTTTTGGTCTATTTAGATGTTATGCATGTCACATTTTAGGGTTAGGGAGGCGTAAGACACTTTTTAGAACTAAAAAAGTAAAAAAAAAAAAGAAAAAAGTCTGGATTCATTGGCTGGGTGCTTGAGGGGGTGAAATTCTTCCTAGATTTGTTCGAGCCAAACTCATAGGCTATGGGTGAAACCCTAACCCAACCCACAAGGGATCAGATGTAG
This sequence comes from Chamaecyparis obtusa, assembly GCA_027943335.1. NCBI lineage: Eukaryota > Viridiplantae > Streptophyta > Pinopsida > Cupressales > Cupressaceae > Chamaecyparis > Chamaecyparis obtusa. The sequence goes on along the minus strand of BSBK01002307.1, from coordinate 430,119 downwards.
AACCGGAAATTAGTTTTTTTTGGACCAATAGTCAGGGTTGCCTTGGGACAAATCAGTAACACAACTTTTGTCCTTAGTTGGAGACCCTCGTGTATTCTTTATAGGGCCCACCATAGTGTTGTCTGAATCCTTCTCTTTCATCTTCATAACAAGGTGCTGACTAATCTATGAAACACCTTCAACAATCTTAATATTATTATTTTAAAATTTAATCTTGAACTTGAAATTTGAATGAACAATGAATATTTTATAATATTTATCATTTCTGATTTAATTTTTTAAATGACATTCAAGTTTATGGTGGTTTTGTTGTTTATATTGTGTTATGTGGTGTGGTGAAAACTGATTGTTGAACTTGATATTATTATTTTAGAATTTAATATTGAACTTGAAGTTTGAACAATGAATAATTTATAATATATATCATTTATATTTTAAATGACATTTGAGTTTATGGTGATTTTTGTTGATTATATGCTGCTATGTAGTAGGCTGAAAATGAATTGTTGAACTTGAAGTTTGATCAATGAATATTAATAATATTTATCATTTATGTTTTAAATTACATTTGAGTTTATGGCCATGGTACCCCAAGTTTCCACAACGGGGATGATAGGGGATGGGGGGTTGCATTTTGAGGTCCACGATTTTTAATGCCATTTTTGGGGGCGACTAGGGATGGCTAGAGGGATGACTTCGTAAAAAATCAAAAAATTTAAAATTTAGAGGGAACTTTTAAATATTCACATGATAACATTGATAAAGCATTCATATATACAATATATAACCTTAATACATAACATTTGTGTTAAATTGAGAGTTCCCATGAGAGTCAAACTCAAACAAATAAGCAAATGTGACAATGTCAAAACATAATTTAAATTGCTTTTATAATTCATTGTATGATATTAAAATTTTATGGCATACAAATTACAAAAATGCCAAAATCTACATGTTTCACTTTCAATTAAAATATGAAATCACAAATAAAAAAATGTGCAAAGCTGCCGCTAATCTACATCTCTCAACACTTCCATCAAAATTGGAGCTCTCCAAAGTCATTGCCACTGCGAGGGTTCACCTCATCCAATGGAATCTGAACCAATCCCTCTAGTGATTGTATCAACCTAGGCGGTGTCTTTAGGATCAACATCTCATCGTAAAGATGGAGTTTGTCGATACTTTGTGTTAGAGCACCTAAGAGAACAACCTGTAGTCCATAACACTTCACAAACAAATAGAAGCAACAAAGAGATGCTATTTCACCAAAATTGAATAATGGATTGAGATCATTATTCAAATTGTACAAACTCCCTATATTTATAGTGGAGGTGTGAAGAGGTAGTGATAACTGTTATCAAAGTACTTGGTTAAAAATTTAAATGAATGCTAAACAATATGAAATAAAGTGCAACTAAAAGCAACTAACATCTAATAAAGTTTTTATGTTGGCTACCTAAGTAAAACTTAGCTCTACACCAACACCCCCCCTTAAGTGCAACTTAAGGAGATTATTATGCAATATGAGATGTAAGGTGGGTCTCGACAACAACTCCATGTTAGGTACCCATGCACAACTACAATGCAATCTCTAACACGCAAAGAAAAGGATATACATACATACATACATATACATATACATATACATATATGTATACGTATACGTATACATATACATATACATATACGTATACATATACGTATACGTATACATATACATATACATATACATATACATATACGTATACGTATACGTATACATATACGTATACATATACATATACATATACATATACATATACATATACATATACATATGCACACACACACACACACACACACACACATACCTGTGGGAGGAAACTTCTCTTCAAAAGAGGGAAAAATGAAAAATTCTCAAAGACGAAATTGAAGGAAGGAGGACTCATCAAGAGCCCCCAAGAACAACTTCCTTCACCCCTAACATTGATCACAACTAAAGATTGTGAGGATATGCCAAAGGTTTAGTGAAGATGTTTGTAACTATTTTCCCTGTAGACAAATACTCTAAACTAAGAACACCATCTTAAATGAACTGTTGAATGAAGTGCATGTGGATTTCAATATGCTTAGTGTGTTGATGTTCCATTGGATTGCGAGAAGTATGAATAGCACTTTGATTATCATGCCAAAGTGTAGTGGGAAGATCAGAAGGAAAGCCAAAATCAATCGTCAACTGTAGAAGCCAAAGAACCTTTTGACTAGCCAAGATTGCTTCATGATACTTGGCCTTTGTTGATGATAATGCAATAGCAGTTTGCTTTGCAAGACCCTGCAATTGGACTGGAACCAAGACAAAAAACAAAACTTGAAGTAGACTTACAATCATCAACATCATAAACTTAATCCGAGTCGGTGAAGTCCACAATTTGAGTAGTGCCTGACGTGTAGTGAATGCTAAACTGAGTAGTGCCTTGATTGTACCTCAAAATACATTTTGCTGCCTTCCAATGACTCTCATGAGGATCTTGAGAGAAAAGGAAGACAAGACCAACTGCAAAGGAAATATTAGGATGACTGTGTCAAGTACAAAAGATTGCTCACCAACTGCTAGTACAAAACAACATCAACTAATTGAGTTGTACAACTAGTAGACATCACAACGCCTGATTGAAAAGGAGTAGAGGGAGGCTTGCAATCAGCCATCCCAAATCGCTGAAGTAAATCAAGAGCATACACCCACTGAAAGATAGAAATACTTGTAGAAGATTGATGAACTTGAAGACCAAGGAAGTAATGCAACAAACCAAAGTCAGTCATATCAAAATGCTCCATCAAAGGTTGTTGAGTATTCTTAACCATGGAAGAAGAACTCCCTGTGAGAATCAAATCATCCATATAAAGCACAAGAATGAGAAGATCCCTTGCATGTCTCTAAATGTAAATTGTAGGATCGGAGTGACATCTAGTAAATCCAAAAGCAAGCAAAAAAATATCCATCTTGTCATACGAAGCCTGCAAATGAGTTAGGGTCTTGCACAAAGCCTAGTGGGTGCTCCATGTAGATCTCCTCTTGAAGATCACGATGTGGGTGAGCACTCTTCAGATCCATCTGATATATTAACCAACCCTGAGATGCAGCAATAGAAAGTCCAAGATGAATGGAATCCATCTTGGCTATAGGAGAAAAGGTTTTAGAATAGTCAGTGCCCTCAACTTGAGAAAACCCCTTAGCAACAAGGCAAGCCTTGTACTTGTCAATAGAACCATTAGCTGCAAACATGGTATGATACACCTACTTGCATTGAACCAATTTTCTTCCCTTAGGAAGAGGAACAAAATCCCCTGTATGATTCTTCATCAAAGAAGAATACTCCTTAGCCATAGCACTATCCCATTTTGGAACACCTGAAGCATCTGAAAACTTCCAAGGATCAATAGAAACTATGCAACTCCATATACTGATACTAGAAATTTGGGAACAAGTAGCTGTGGGATCACTCACAAGAGAACCGGCTTCTTAAAGAAGAGTACGAGCCCAAAGAGGCTGAGTAAGTACTGAAGAGCACACAAAAAATACTGGGGGGTGGGGGGGGTGAATCAGTATTTGAAAAGTTCTAATCTTTTAAAACTCGAAACCTCATAAAACATGAAAGAATCAACCACAAAGACATAAACACCATATTTGTCGTGGAAAACCCTTTCTGGTAAAAATCCACAGCATACAAAGCTTTAATAATAAAAAATGGGCAACAACCCAGATTACAAATGAGAGCACCAACTCCTTGCAAAGCCCCAACTTCGAGCAGTTGAGGCACCGACCCTAGTAAGAGCACCAACTCAATAGATTTACTGTATTCTGTAACAATTCCTTGCTTTAGAAATACACAACAATAACAGTAAAGATTTACACGCAAGATATGTCCCTGTCAATACTCAGAGCTGCCACACTTTCATCTCCCAAACACACACACACAACTCATGTCATAACCATCAAGGAGAAGGCCTTTTCACAGCAAGCATGCACTGTAGAGGTAGAAGTTCGCCCCAAACTCATGCACTGTCCCTAAACTTCTTTAAAACGTATTTCTGTTCCACCTAAATATTCTCTGCAAATATCAAATTCAACTATTCAATGCATGAGAACAAGCCTATCAAAATTATGCACTTCCTTTCTTCCTATAAAGCTCAACTCAGAAGAATCTTATCTAGCAATTATATCACGTCTTTCCTTCACTGCCTTATCTTAAAAAAAGTTCCTCAACATCAATAGTACCATCCCTTTTTTGCAATTAGAATTTAGAACATCGAACCCTTAGTGCCAAAACCAAAACCACATCCCAAGATGAAACACACACCTCCTAAGAATGATTTACATTGCACTGTTTCAAAACTATTGAAAGTATTCCATTGCCATACATATATACCGCTCCACCAAAACTAAGACCATCTCAAAGATTTTTTGTTTTTCTACACAACATACTAAGCATGACACCATAAAAAAATAGAAACGAAGCTCACGTTTCTTGGCATCAACACAACATTTTCAGTTAACACTCTAAAAAAGGATAGATATTGCCGTTTCCCCCAACTAAAATGATAACACTGCCAATCAAGAAAAGGAACATCGTCCATTGGAAATTAACACGTCTTTCATAGCGCACATCTCTTCAAAAACGGCATATATCTTCAATAACGCATATATCTTTGAACACGACACATCATTACTTCGATGAGCACACTACCTTCCAAAAAAAACTGATAGGCCCTTCTAATCCAAACACATATTGCAATGTGAGTAAAACAGTTCACAAACACAGAGAAAAATAATGTTACAAATGCATGGCTGAACATGTTTGTGACATGTATGTGCTGCATAGTTGGAGTATAAAGCACTATTTGCGATGAATATATATCCATGTTGGCTGCAGACAAAAAGTCAATGTACACCTGTCGCTTTCTATGTACGATAAAGGCTCAAATAAAATACCAAATTTATATTTAGCCACCACCTAATGTGAACCCTTTGAAAAGACAAATGCTAATGTGGCAAATAATTTGATAATTAAATTGCTGACTTTAAATGAATCGATCCAAAGGATATTTGAATGCTGACATGGCATTTAATTCTGATATGGCACAATTATTTGACTTAGCATGGACAAGTAAGCTACTGACAAGCAGCTCAAGCTCGTCAAGCAGCTCAATCCAATTCTTTGAATTTTATACAACCTTGATCATCAACCTTGGACATCAATGACAACATACTCAACAAGCACTAGAGGAAGAGGCGGAGAAACCTCAACAAGATCAAGACCATCAACAGTTGCATTCCTGGAAGCAAAACATCCTCTGAAGAACTGGGAAGAAGTGAGGAAGAGGCATGTGATGGAGAATCCGTCAGCGTGAAGGACTCATCAGAATGAACATTACGATGAAAACGAACCTCTTGAGTGATAGGATCAAACATACGATAACCCTTCACATCTCCATAATAGCCAGAAAAAATCAACTGCCGACTCTTCGTCTCTGTTGGTTTGTGCCTACCATGTGGAATGAATGTCCATGCATCACTACCAAATGCTTTGAAGAAGGATACCTTGTAATATCCCCTTGCCAACCAACCTTTGATTTTACTTCTGATTGTTTGGCATTTTGTCAAACATTTCTTATGCAAGTTACAGAGTACTGTTTTCTGAGTATTTCAATGTTTCATTTTGTTGTATTTCAACCTCAGGGGAACACAAAGATAATTACTTGACCAATAGATAAGTTCATGCAGATTAAACAATAAGAATTTCTGCCTTGCATGGAATTCAGGAATCAATCACCAGATGATAACCCTTGAAATACCTGTATAGTTTGATATTTTATTCCAAATATGGGCATTAGACTGTAAATTCCCGGTTTATTTTATTTGCACATCTATGGATTGATTTGTTATCATAACATTCTCCAGTAACATTAACAATAGGAAGAATCCTCAAGTGTTTTAATTGCAATTTACATATATAAATCAGACACTGATATTTATTCCAGAATAAATTCATCAAGAATGCTCAGTAAAGAATTAATGAGGCACCTGGGTTGTTCCAACCGCTGCTGCTTTGAAGAATTACTAATCCGACATCTGTGTATCTGGGGAAATCCTGCCATGACTTCAACTGAATGTCCATGTTGTATAAACTCCTCAGACACTTCCGCTGACTTCGATGGAAACTTCCCTGAGTTCATGTGATACCAATAAGTGATCAACTACTATAGCAGTTACTGTAAATTTCGTTCTGCAATTAGTTGGCACACACAGCTTCCGGCTCTTCATTCTGGTCCTGACATCACCGAATGCGGCTCTAAGGAAATATTCTATTTATTTTCTGCCTCTGACTTCTCCCGTCAAGGAATATATCAATGCCTTTGATGTTCAAACTTTGATGAGTTTCGGCAGGGAAATCCGAGTCATCAATAATTGCTGGCACGATAATCTCCACTAGGTGGTCTTTAGGAAATATTATTTGGTGGTTCTGATGACAACTCCCGCTACCATACATCGGGAGTGAACCTATGATCTTCCCTAGTGAAGCCTTCTGTGCATTTGACAAATATGGCTATTGCGTTTGACTCGCTTCTCCTTATTGACAGATTATTGTGTGTTCAAGACTCCCGACCTTCTATGGATTCCATCCTATGCTGAATAGGCACTGCCAGGTGTTCTTGCCTGTATTCTGCTGTCCCCATGTGATTCGTCAATGCAAACTACTCCCTCTGATATCGGTTTGAAGAGGATGGTCTTTGAACTTCCATGCTCTCCTTGAAATGGAATTACCAAAGGTCTTCGTTTCTTCTTATCACAAATACTCTTAACGAACGGAATAAGACCACCATGAAATGGATTTACTATTTTCTGAAACCATTTCTTATGCCTCTTGTCATCTGTCACCTCCAGGCAAAGTATCAAACTAACTGCATATTATATGATCACTAGACCAGGTCTTACCTTCTCGGTTCCAGTACCGAGTACAATTGAACAATTTCCAATCAATTTCCAACCTGTCCTCTTCCTTTCCATCATTCTTCCTTAAAAGAAGAATTTCCCGTATACAGTTCCAGGAAATAACTTCTCCAGTAACAAAATCTTTAATTAATTAATTAATATTAGTGTAAGTTATTAGTACTAATATTAAATAATTAATATTGTTTATCAAGAACCTCTATAATTAACTATTTATATTAGTTTATGTTTAAGAACTAATATGAAATAATTAGTATTATTTTTATTAAATACCTTGCTTGAGTCATTATTTAGGGGACATTACCAAATGCTGACTCTTCTTCTCCGTTGGTTTGCGCCTATCATGTGGAATGAATGTCCATGCATCACTACCAAATACTTTGAAGAAGGATACCTTAGGCTTGACATGAGACCAAGCCTCCTCGGGAGTCATTCTACACTGTTGTGAAGCATATGGTTTTAAAAATAGTTGGGAAAAGTGATAGCCTTTGCCTAAAGTGGTGGAGCCATGGACCTAGACAAAAGCATACAATTGGCCATTCTGCTGAGTGTATGGGACCATGTGCTGATGAAGTATACCTTGATCACTACAAAAGTCCTTAAATGCCTGATTGACATATTCCTCCCCATTATTGGTTGTGGAGATCTTTTGGAGAGAAAGACCTGGCTTCTTCTCCACTAATGCTAGGAAGGTCATGAAAAATCAAAGAACCTTATCCATGTACTTCAAAAATTACACCCATGTGCGTTAGAAGAAGTCACGAATATAATTGAGCACATACTTAGCCTCTAAAAATGGAGTGAAAGATGACATGAGGTCACCATGTACCAACTCAAGGGTACTGAAGCATGTGTGGCCATAGTGTTAGGAAAGAGATACTTATGATGTTTGCTAAGTACACAACCTTGACAAACTCTCACTGAACAAGAGATCTGAGGAAGACCAATTACCAAGTTTTGCGTGCTCATCTGTTGAAGATATCTGTAATTTCGGTGCCCAAACCATTCGTGTCAAAGCTTGCTCACGAAATCTGTATGTGCAATAAAGGGTGATCCCGATGAAGACTCAAATCCATCAAACCTATACAACTGGGCGATATGATCAACTATGCCTATAGCAAGTCACATAAGTGGGAGAGAACTCAACAAGCCTCCCTTCACCTTGCTAACAAATTTGATAAATGAAAAGCAAATTTTGTGAAATATCAAGAACAAGAAGAATGTCATCAATGCACCATCTTGCATCTAGACTAAGCCTGTCCCTAGAAATGAAATTTGTGAACAGTTTCCAACTGCAATATGAGAAGTACTACTAGCCGAAATAGAATCAAGAAGATCCACAACATGAGTCGTGTGATTTGAAGCCCCTAAATCAAGAATCCAACTATTAGAGGACAAAGCCCTAGCAGAAAGAGCTTTCCCTTTTCCCAAGGGAGAAGATATTGGCATGGAAATGTTGTTCTTCCTCATAACTTCCTCCAATGCTGCCTGTTAATGTTTTCAAACCAGAACAGTAAAGAAATAATCAGATAAATCAATCAACAGATGACACCAAAACTTATCCTGGGCAAAACCCTCCTCACTGAGGGAAACAACCCAGCCCGCAAAAATGATGGTTCTTTTATTGAGTTCTTCAAACAACTACAAGAAATTTCCTTCCAAATAATTGACGTCTCCTCAGCCAATTAGGAGTCTTTTACTAACAATATTATCAAGGTCACTCAATGATAAGATTGCTTACAAAATATGTAAATCACATTCACAACAATCGATCATCCAATGATTGTGTATATACTCTGCAATAAACAACTATATCTCTGCAATAATCAACCAAAATGAGAATATAATGACAAGCTGCTCACGGCACACAGGCAATCAAGTAGCTCCTGAAAAAAAGCATACACTCAAGCACTTAGCTCTCGATGCTACCCAAAAGCCGTCGCATTACATAACACAAATAGGTGCCTCAATTGCCGATACATCACGGAGGCAATACAAGAAAGGGAGCAGTTACAAAATCAACCGACACTTTTAATAAGAGAACCGATGCAAACAAAGGAATATAAAATGACGATAAATGAGTCGACGCACTCATGAGGAAACCGTCGACTTCCTCAAACATACACATGATGCCAAACATTAATATCAAGAACTGCCGACGCAAGACTGCCACCAAGGATGAAGATAAATGTCTGGGTCCATGTCAGCAATTACATAGCGACAAGTATGCAAAAATAAAGAGGCACGAATGGAGGCAATATAGAATAGATTGAGCTTCGAAGAGGATAACCATCATGAACATAACATCTCTGCAGCTTCATCGCAAGAACAGAGGGCAATAGGAATCACACAGAGATTTTTGAGTAGATCAATCAAACACTTTTAGGTACAAAGATCTTTCTCGCAGCTATAAGCTTCAACACTCCCTCTTAGCAAGAGAGAGATCTTCAATATGTCAACTCATGACAAGTACATACAGCTGCAACAAAAAGAATGTCAACAAAATCTCATCACAAATTTTCTTAATATAAAAATTGTTATCTCAGCATAACAATATTCACCATAGCTACTCCTAGAGGGTGAAACAAAACAATCAGATTAAAGTCATGGAGTCACTCGCATGACTTCCACCATGCCTACTCGTAGAGGGTGGAACAAGGGCTTTCACCTCAAACTTCTCCCAGAAAAGAATACATTACCACCTTGCCCACTCGCAGAGGGTGGGACAAGGGCTTTCACCTCAAACTTCTCCTAGAGAAGAATGCATTACCGCCTTGCCTACTCGTAGAGGGTGGACAAGGGCTTTCACCTCAAACTTCTCCGAGAGAAGAATGCATTACCACCTTGCCTACACACAGAGGGTGGACAAGGGCTTTCACCTCAAACTTCTCCTAGAGAAGAATGCATTAAGGCACATAAAAGATAATCTGATGACCAAGACTTCCTCTCAATCGGGACTCCCTCTCAACAGGGGCAGCATACGCAAGGCTTTTGAATATCACAATAAATCATAGATTAACTCCAAAGTTTGACCAAACTGTTGTCGGGATATTTGGATGTACGGGTTATTATATTAATAAAGTATTATATTAGCCTTAGTCGTTAGTGACCGAGAGGTTAGACAGTTCCGTCACGACGCTTCGGTGGTGGCCCTTCGGGTAGTTTATATACCCTCTCGGAGGATGGACACGGGAGATATTAATTGTATGATCATTATTATGTAAATGTACTTGCCAGTCCGGAATGATTAATGAAAGTATTTATTATTCTCTGATATATTCTATGTTTATTATATTTCCTGTACTATGTCTATGCAATACTAAGTTTACCCCAGCGGGCAAACATCTGGCGCCGTTGCCAAACGAATCTGACAAATGATGGAATGAGTGGACGGATGGGAATACCATTGGAAGAGAATATCAATTGATGATTGAATAGAATTTATGCCTAATCAATTGAATAAAAATAGAAATTTAAAGAAGGAACTCGAGGAGGAACAAGCCACCAGACAAGTCGTACTCGCATAGCAGCAAGCCGAGCAAAGGGAGAGATTCAAAAGACCGCCGAAGGACTACCGAAGGGAGTAAGTGAAGGCGAGCGTCTGGAGGAATCTAACCGGGAGGCCGGAAGAAGTGACGAGGATCGCCTAGAGGAAACAAAGAGCTTGTTCGGGTCCTTAACCTTAACCCCACGAACGGAAGCAAGAGAAGCACGAAGGAAGGAAGAAGAGGAAGCCACACGGAGGGAGGCTCAGGAAACTGCTGCCGCCGAGAGTGTCGAAGTGATAGAGGGGCACGGAGATCACAGTAGCCCACCAGGCTTGGACAGTTCTAGTAGTTCGGGGACATCAAGTGGTACGATACCGAACAATTCCGTAGGACCAACACTGGCAGTACCATCCCAGCCTGTAACACAACCGGTGCTGCAAACACAATCGGCACCTAGAAAAGTAACCATGGTGACACACACAGAGAAATTGCCCAAATTTCATGACAACGGAAAGGACGATCCAGCACGACATTGTCGTACGTGCGAAACCATCTGGTCAGCCAACGGGGTTATCGACCAGGATGAATGGATGAAGCAATTCCCCGCCACACTGAGAGGAGTTGCCATTAACTGGTACTTAGACTTGGATAAAACCAAGATAACCACGTGGGACGAACTAAAGAAGGGATTCGAGAAGGAGTTCCGGCTCCTCAGGGATGACAACGAGATAGTCTTGAAAATCTATGGAACGAAACAAGGTAAGAAGGAAACCGTACGAGCTTATGGCCGTTGACTAAAGGAGCTAGTCGGGAAGATGGAAAGCCAACCAACAGATGGCTTAAAGAAGAGATTGTTTGTTGAGGGCTTGAACTCCAAGTTATGGCGGAAGATGAAAATAGTACCTCCGACATCCTACGACAATGCATATAACTGGGCCATGGACTTGGAAAGTGAGAACAAAACGTCAAAAAAGAAGAAGAACAAATCCTTGTCAGTAGACGACACTTCCGAAGAAAGATAGCAGCAGTGACGACCAGCCGAAAAAGAAAGTCACGACACTCCAAAAAGACATGGAGAGAATGCTAAAATAATTTAAGTCAATGAAGGGGAATACGAGTAAGGATGACGAACTTTGGTGCACGGAGTGTAAAGAAAGTGGCCACACGAAGGGTACCTGTCCCAAAAAGGCATTCTGTGACATTTGCCAGATTATGGGACATTCCACAAAGGAATGCCCATATAACATGAAGACACAACACCAGCAAGTGCTCTTTACACAAGAGCAGCCATCCACATCAGGAACGACAAAACCAAACAATAATGCATCTTCAGGGGGTTACCAAGGCAACCGATGAGGCTGACGAGGGAACAATAATAATTGCACCTGTAACAGGGTCCAGTACGATGCGAAGGGATGCCCAATGATCCAATGTAGGGCATGCAACCAATGGGGTCATTACGCAAGCGAGTGTAATAATAATGATGCCCCTCAATAGCTGTGTCGGTGGTGTGGCCTTGGTGACCATGAAGATGCCAATTGTCCTAAGTTTGGCGTAGGGACCAACCTGTTGGATATTGAAGGAAATGCAAGGATAAAAGAAGCGGTATTGGCTCTTACCCTAGAGCAAGTGAAGGAAGCCAAGTACCCCCGTATGGAGAAATAGAGGATGCTGGAAGCAGGACTCTACAACACAGACGTGGAACGGAACATTGTACGACAGATGCTCCAACTGGAGGTACTTGTGAAACTCCAGGACCTCCTACACACCATGCCACATTTGGGGACAGTCCTACTAGGCACAAAGGTCGGCCAAACCAACACGAAGCACACGGACACTTCCATACCTGGAGGCTCCGCAACGGATCCAATGCTGCTAGCCGTCAATAATAGCAGACACCCAGCCGTGGTGGAGATGGGCATTCTCGGCACTATCCTAACGAACACCATAATAGATGGCGGGTTCAGAGTAAATGTCCTACTCGAGGACACATGGAAAAAATTAGGGAAGCTTACCTTGTGGCCACCAACATTCAATCTATTAGGTGCCGATCAGCACAGAATTAAACCCCTCGGGATGTTAATGGCACAACCAGTTACGGTGGGTGCACAACCATTTGTACTTGACTTCGTGGTCATCCCACTTAAGCAGAAGGGGTATGACGCCATCCTGGGAAGATGATGGCTAGTGGTGGCAAAGGCAAATCATAATTGGAAACGGAATACGCTCTCGGTGGAGAGTGGAGGTAGGAAATTTACCATTGATCTCCGGACCCAGTTGGTGAGTGAGGAACTTGCCTCTTCCTCAGGGTCAGAATCCGAAGGGGAAAACGACCCACGAGACAAAGGAATGGAATGGAACCGAATAGTGAAGGCGTGCTAAGATTGGGAGAATACGTAGAGGATGATGTAGATTCATTGGACGGTCTCTTCCATTGGCAAATAGAGGATTACGAACTCTTTCGACCAGGATGCAATGTACTAAGTGTTGAGGAGGTGCCGAAAATTTTTTCCTCCGAGTACGGTGAATACAACGAAGGGGATGCGAAAGTAAGCAAAGTCCCGATGCATAAATTTGATAAGCCAAACCCCCTAAGGTATAAGGAACCGTCTGTAAAACCAATGAATCTGGGCAAGGAAGAGGAACCTAAGATCATTCTTGTCGGGGACAATTGGAATCCTGTGTGGAAGACCGCAGCCTTCAAAATCTTTATTCTCCTTCTTATGTATGGGCAAGAGACCGTGGTCCTTGTAGAATTCATGGTTCCAAGCTTTTGGATTGCCATTGACAATAGACTCGGCGACAGGGAGAGGGAACGACTGCACATTCTGTGGACTCTCGATGAACGGATACATGATGCCAGCAATGGGACCAAATTGAAACCTTACCGGGAGAGGATGGACCTGAGAGGATGGAAAGGGACGCGAGAGGTCAAGGAGGCGACTAGGTCAGGTAGGCGACCTAAGAGCCATTCGTACAGGCGACCAGAGAAGCATCCGGACAGTAAATTGGAAAAATACTCGTACGGCTATGCATGACCGTACGGTGGAAAAGGAACAAAAAAAATAAATTTAAAAAGTTAAATTTTTTTAAAAAAAAAAATAAATAAATAAATAAATAAATTTTTTTAAAAATAAAAGTAGAAGAAATTGTACGACCGTACGGCGGAAGAAGTGCATGCCGTTAGCGTACGGTAAACTGATTGTACAACATTTAAACCCCGTACGATCAATCCACCACATGTAAGTGCTGCTGTACGGCGAAGGGGCGAGTATTATTATTTTTTCACATATAAAAAGAGCTTCCGTACGGTGAAAGGAAGGTACGATAGACAACTTCCGCATGGCCAAAAGCAAATAGCCAGCACTTCCATATGGGCCGTACGACCATGATGCAGAAGGGGAAAAACCAAAGGGACTGTATGGTGACAAGTATCTGCCAAAAGGAAGTAAGTGGCCGTACGACAGAAACTATAAAGCCACATGTGGGAAAGAAGTCACGTGCAGAAGGAGCATCCGTACGGATCGTATGACCACAGAGATAGGTAGCCCGTACGGCGGGAGAGGATAAGGAAAACGCAAGTTACTGAAGTGCGTTTGTACAGCAAAAAAAAGGGAAAAGGAAAACGCGCATATTGAAGAGGAGAGTTCGTACGGCATTGAGTTTATTGACGACAAGGATTGGGAGCAGGGTTCTTAAAAAAAAAAAAACGACGACAAATCAAAACAGTTCACAATGAATAACGTATGGTACCGAAGGGAAGGACATAAGCAGGTAGTGAAGGGAAGGACATAAGCGCCTAGCAGAAAGAGTATGGGATCGGAAGGAAATCATAAAAATGGTGTGTTCCATGGACTTCTGTGTGGGGTCAAGGGTGCTGCCCCTCGACCCCGCTGGGGGCGTTGCCCCCTAGACCCCTAGTCAGTTTAGTTATCAGCCTTTAGAGAGTGTGACCAATTGATGAGTCCCGAAGTTGCTGCAGGCATGGAGTGTGCATGCCAGAAGTGGAGAGAGCACTGGAGCAAGCCTTTCGAGAGGGGTACTACGCTGGAGGTGAGGCTGTCTTGGTGGATGCACAGAGAGCTTAGGAGGACCTGATCACCGGTTGGAGGCAGTAGAGCAACACTTGGGTCAACGTACCCAGGAGAAGGCGGTGCAGGTGGCTATCGAAGTTACATTGGCTCGAAAGGCAATATTGTTTGAATGAGAGTTAGCGAAGGCTAGAGCTGAAAAGTATGATTTGGAGACAAGTTTGGTGCAGGCACGGGCAAAATGTGATGTGACGGAAAAAGAACAACAACGCAACATTGATAGGGAGGGTGGCACTTCAACTTTTTCAAGGACGCCCTCGGCCCCTTCTCTTCAGTGATTTTCTTATTCTATGTAGTGTATTTCATCTCCCCGTTGTTGTAAGTCGTCGGAGACGACTTGTTTTTTTGGGGTGGGATGATGTTGTCGGGATATTTGGATGTACGGGTTATTATATTAATAAAGTATTATGTTAGCCTCGGTCGTTAGTGACTGAGAGGTTAGACAGTTCCGTCACGACGCTTCGGTCGTGGCCCTTCGAGTAGTTTATATACCCTCTCGGAGGATGGACACGGGAGATATTAATTGTATGATCATTATTATGTAAATGTACTTGCCAGTCCGGAATGATTAATGAAAGTATTTATTATTCTCTGATATATTTTGTGTTTATTATATTTCCTGTACTATGTCCGTGCAATACTAAGTTTACCCCAGTGGGCAAACACAAACAAGGAGCTTCCAACGTCATTCTGCATTATAAGCTTGCTTATCCTTAGCTAAGGACAAGGCACTCTCCTTCTGCCACACAAGCTCCCTCTAAATTTGATTTCTTCCTCTTAGAAGAGTTGATCACAAGACAATCTGAATAGGTACTTCTTCAAGAGTCACCAACTCAGCTCAGGCTACAATCTTTCATCATCCTTGTGCTTCTCAATTCATCTTGGAAGCATTTCAGAGAGATTAGTAATAGAATCAATCAAAGTAATGCTAGAAGCATACGTGATTCAGTATTCCCAATATTAATGCATGGATTAACTACACAAAATTCATGATCAATATTCAAAGATACAATCACAAAATACTTATCTCGATATAGTTTAATCCTTTGACTATAGACAACATCACATGTCTACTCATGACAGATATCATGTCTTCAAATAGAAACAATAAATTGAAGCTTCTTTTCCATCTTCAGGAATGTCGAACCAGCTCAATGAGCATCTACAGATAATAGATCGACCACCAGCCTCTCTCGTGAGAGAGTCAAGGCTGTCCAAGCTCTGATACCATGTTAATGTTTTCAAACCAGAACAGTAAAGAAATAATCAGATAAATCAATCAACAGATGACACCAAAACTTATCCTAAGAAAAACCCTCCTCACCGAGGGAAACAACCCAGCCCACAAAAATGATGGTTCCATTATTGAGTTCTTCAAACAACTACAAGAAA
The DNA here is from genome assembly GCA_027943335.1 of Chamaecyparis obtusa. Taxonomy (NCBI): domain Eukaryota; kingdom Viridiplantae; phylum Streptophyta; class Pinopsida; order Cupressales; family Cupressaceae; genus Chamaecyparis; species Chamaecyparis obtusa. Next base: position 414,160 of record BSBK01002307.1, on the reverse strand, counting down.
CTTCCTTCCAAATAATTGACGTCTACTCACAGCCAATTAGGAATCTTTTACTAACAATATTATCAAGGTCACTCAATGATAAGATTGCTTACAAAATATATAAATCACATTCACAACAATCGATCATCCAATGATCGTGTATATACTCTACAATAAACAACTATATCTCTGCAATAATCAACCAAAATGAGAATATAATGACAAGCTGCTCACGGCACACAGGCAATTAGGTAGCTCCCGAAAAAAAGCATAAACTCAAGCACTCAGCTCCCGATGCTACCCAAAAGCCGTCACATTACATAATACAAATAGGTGCCTCAATTGCCGATACATCACAAAGGCAATACAAGAAAGGTAGTAGTTACAAAATCAACCGACACTTTTAATAAGAGAAACGATGCAAACAAAGGAATATAAACCGACGATAAATGAGTCGACGCACTCATGAGGAAACCGTCGACTTCCTCAAACATATGCATGATGCCAAACATTAGTATCAAGAACTGCTGACGCAAGACTGCCACCAAGGATGAAGATAAATGTCTGGGTCCATGTCAGCAAGTACATAGCGACAAGTATGCAAAAATAAAGAGGCACAAATGGAGGCAATATAGAATAGATTGAGCTTCGAAGAGGATAACTATCATGAACATAACATCTTTGCAGCTTCATCACAAGAACAGAGGGCAATAGGAATCCCACATAGATTTTTGAGTAGATCGATCAAACACTTTCAGGTACAAAGATCTTTCTCGCAGCTATAAGCTTCAACACTGCCAACCTCATGAAACAATGTGCATAAAGGAACAATTTCCCTTCTTTGACTTGGAGGACGACTCTTGAATTAGGAGGACAAAGAGGTGGAGAATTAAACTTCTGATCATTCTTTGCCTTAGGCTTGGAGGGAGGCTCACCACCTGTAGGAGAATTTGTCTTGGGCTTCTTCTTATTTTACCTTTGCCCTTGGAAGATTGAGCCATCAAAGCATGACTTTTAGGAAGAGCATCCATCTAAACCAACTTGGCTTGGTCCCTAGTAAGATGATTACAAGATACCTCAAAAGTAGGTATCTTACGATCTCCCATAGCATCCATAGTAGAATAAAAAGTAGAGGCAAACACTTGAAAATAAATTTTGAGCTTAGACAAGATCATGAATATACATTCAATATCATATTTGTCATGATCACATCCGTTCAATTGTGTCAAAATCAAATCTTGAATAGTGGGAAATCATTTGGAGAGAAGTGAGATTGGCATGAAGCTGCAAGATTCAAAATTGATTGACCTTACCATACAACACAACAAGCTTGTCCCATGCCTCTTTAGGTGTCTTACACTCTGCAATATGAAACAACAATTTATCAGAAACATCAACCTTTGAGTCCTTCCCCCTCATCTGTTTTGTTTCTATGAAGAAATTGCCCAAAAGCCTTAGTAAACATAGGTTGATATTTGTCGAACATTTTCCAAAGACCCTAAGTTTCTAACAACTTTGACACCAGATGCTTCCATGTGTGATTATTGTGTGGATTGAGCAACTCAATGTGCTTTTGATATGACATGATGCAGAAATGAACACAAAAGCAAAGAGGCACTTTTAGGGCAGCTAACATCCCCCATAATGGATAAAAACAAAAATTGCAATCCCCAAAACCAATTTTTCAAAGGACATCAAATGAAAGCAACTTGCAACTTCAAACTAGTTTAACTATCAAAAAATGGATTCAAAAAATGCTTGGACCACTGCAATCGAAGCAAATTACCAACGATATCTTGTTTGTCCAAAACCGCCTCCATTTGCAAAACTATCTTATGAAGATTTATACAAAAATAAGAGCCATATATACTACCAAAACAACATCTTGCAGATTATAGAAGGAACGGGGCATGACATCGTAATAGCAAGTTTCTGACATCCCCTAACAACCATCAACAAGGGTCAGGTATGTTGTCTACTAGTAATCTGGAAATAGCATGCAAAGTCTATATTTTTGTATAAATAATTGGTAAAAGATCTAAGCACATCCAATTCATACTTCATGCCGATAATTCTCTGTTATATTTTTAGAATAATCAAGCTTCTTTTACAATCCCAAAATCCAGATAATTAAATAAAATGTGAATGATCAATTTACTCTCTAATTAGTAATCAAGAAATTACTAATAATGTACATTAGGGTCATCCACTATGTTTGATCTAGCTGAAATTACCCACTTAAAGCTTTTAATACTCAATGAGGTTGGGTTGGAGAGGAGCAAGTGAGACGGCATAGGAGTACCATCTAAGTACACTACCTTGGTAGGAGTCAAGTCAAGACACCAAGGCCAAGAGGGTCAAAGTCTCGCTCTTGGGCTTAGTCTGGTCACGTCAAGGCCCGGATTACTAACCCTCTCCATTCCTACCCTATTGAGCCCAATCAGTTAACAAGATGAGGCTTGGTAAGCTAGTTAGACATTCCACTAAGTAGACCACCTTGTGTGTGCACTAGAGACTGCCACCAAGGCCAAGAGGGCCAAAGCTCCGCTCTTGGGCTTAGTAGGGAATTGTTTGGATAAGCTCCTTTGTCTCACCTTCAAAATTCATTAGAAGTTAGGTTAATTCTCATGAAGGCATATTATGTTTGTGATTTCCCTCTGATTTCAAGATCTATAAATTATATGTTTTCCCCACCTGATTCTAACATATAAACTAAGTGATCCATAATCCACTAGGTTGGGTAACCTTACTATGATTAAATACCTTGTTTAGTTCCACTATGCATAAACTTTAGTTCATCATGGAGGAGATGGGGAGGGATTGGTAAGAAGGCAAAGGACTTCCATTTAAGTAGATCACCTTGGTAGGAGTCACTCATGACACCAAGGCCAAGAGGGCCAAAGTTCTGCTCTTGGGCTTAGAATAGACAGGTCAAGGACCCTATTACAATCACCTCAACAATCTTACCATAATGGGCCAAATTAATTATTGTGGTTGAGGTTCTATTAAAGCAAAGTAAGCATCCCACTAAGTAGATCACCTTGGTAGGAGTCAATCATGACACCAAGGCCAAGAGGGCCAAAGTTCCGCTCTTGGGCTTAGTACGGGATTGACTTGACCTAGCTTATCATAACCCAATAACTCCACCTTAGGTATCATTAAATAGTTAACAACATCAGCGATTCACATTTTGTATTCTATAATGAATTGGCTTAGACTAACTTATCATGACTCAAGTTTTCTTTGAAGCTTATATATATACATATATAGGTACTTATATTCACTTTGTGGTTACAGGGTTCATAATCAAAAGCATAATGAAGAAGTAAATTTTGTAAACCATTTCCCTAACCCTCGCTCATTGCAAATTGTAATTCATAGGGTTTAATTAAGAATGTGTGTATTATGTGTCTACATCGTGTATGCCTTGTGTCTTCATGCATTAATGTGTATACTTCGTGTATGCCCCATGTCTTCATACATTCAAGTATATATGCTTCTTGTATATTTTATTATATATTTACGTGCATACTTTGTATTTCCAAGTGTATGTCCTATGCGCAGGAATACTAAATAAGAGAATAATTAGAGTGAACCTAAACTACGAATATGTTGATCGACATCAAGATTGTCCAATTGAAGCCACTCACGTCGATTTGGCATTGCTTGAGGACAAGCAATTTTGAGGAAGGGCTGACTGTGATGTCCCTGTTTCGAAATATGATTTAATAATAAATAATGATGAAACAATAGATTTGATTCAATATAAAAATATTAATAAAAGGAATAAAATATAATCTACCATCCATACAATAATATATTATTAAAATATTAATATAATATATAATAATGTATTATTGAAATAATGATATTGTTAATTATTGTGAATATAATAATAAACAATATAGATCATAATTATATATAATTAACAATATAATAATAATAATTTAAATGTTAATAAATATATTAATAAAATTAAATATATTATAAATATAATAATAAATATATTATTATAATATAATATATTGTTAAAATAATAATATAATATGTAATTAAATGATATAATATATAATTAAAAATTATATAATACAATAATATAATATAATATATTAGTAACATAAATAGACTCGATTTTATCTAAAATATTATTAGATATGTACATGCCAAATATTATATTATATAATAATGTTGCTAGCTAAATCAAATCCGTTACCTAAAGCTAAGCGACTGAGAAGTCACGACTCATGAGAAAATAAGATATGACTCTCTCCTACGCATATTTAAAGGGAGGGATTTTGATCGAACAAAGAGGAGGAAAGATAATTGAACTAAGAGACCAACCTGATTTGAGAACCAAACTTCAAATATTTATACAACTTATATCATCATATTTGAATAATAATTACATCTTTAACTACACTTTTGCTCTTACTTCATTGTGGATTTGTGAATTGAGGGAAAAGTATAAGGAGGTCCCAAATGGGAACATTACAACTGAGACTCCACTGGGTGATGGATCCAAAGGAGATTTTTAAACAGGCCTTGCATGTAAAAAACGGAAAGGGAAAGAAGGCTATAGATTCTTCAGCCTGTGAAGAATATTGTTTGCCTTCATTCTACCAAAGAAAAAGAGTGAACCTATAAGCTAAAAGAAGCTACGAAAAGGTGAATAGAAGAAGAAAAGAAGAGTGTGCAAGGAAGCACAATAGCCAAGGAGAACATACCTGTGGTGATTGGTGATGACTCTCAATTGAGAAGCACAACGATCTTATCAGGCTCAACAAAGCCATTTCTGAAAGATCAAACCCTCTATTGCTCTCTGACAATTGCAATAGAAAAATCCCAGTATTTTGGGTGGACATTAATAGGTCCCTTGTATTAAATCCCTTAACCGGGTGACATTTGTGTAGATGTTTTAAGTCCTCTAACCAAGTAGGTTCTAACAGGCCTTATTTCCTAAATCCCTTAATCGGGTCGCATCTAACAGTGCGTTTGTAATCCTTTAACAGGGAAGGCTCCTTACAGGGCGCACTTTAGAAGAGTGCAAAATTTGTGAGGTTTCCTCACACCGTGGTTTTCTCCCGATTTGGCTTTCCACGTAATAAATATGGTGTTGTACCCTGCTTGATTGTGTGATAGCTATTTCTGTGATAGAATCTATTCTGCTTACAATTTCAGTTAGATTATATCAGATTTTGTTTCTTAAGTTTTTGTGGGTGCTGATTCACCCCTCCCCTCTCAACACCGGTTGGGACCATCAATAGTACCAAGGCCTTAATGTAGAACTGTAGTAGGGTTGTTCACATGACCTTGATGAGCACAAGAGAAATAAAAATGGGGTCCTAATGGGGGCTAAGTAGATCTCCATAGACAAGATTGTTGCCATAGAAATTGCTCAAGCTCCAAGTACCAAGTCACCAATCCACAAGATTGAGCACACTAGCTTACACAATACAAAGGGGTAAAGTAGTATTTAAAGAACAAGAAGTTCTCTCACATAGGCAATGTGGGACTAAAGTGCTAGTTCCCTAGATTACAGTGCAACCAAAAATAATTACCATGTTGATAAGAAACTACTCACCATTCGGCGTGGGCCAATGTCACATTAATCTCCACTACACTTGCAGGAAGCAAAGTGATCCACAAGCACTCACAAGTCTATTTGGGACGCTCATGATAAAGGGAGAGACATCAAGCTATAAGAATAGCCAAAACACGGGCCACACCTGCAATTTGGGACTAAAGTCCCAAACAAAGTGCTTAAAAAGACCAATCTGCTTGCCCACCCAATGCTTCTACTATGCACAACAAACCTTTATTGTGGTAGAGTAAGGACAAACATTTGCCGGAGACTTTAGAAAAGACTAAAAGTCAGTGTAACACCGGCGTTGGGATACGCCAGGACAAGTTTCCGGGATGGGGGGAGATAGGGCCTCAATTTTGGGATGGTGGGGGACCGGCGGGCGGGAGAGGGGGTTGCCGTATACTATACATATAGAACTTGAAATGCTAGTTATGAAATGATGTTTCAGTATAACATACCAAATTGAAATACTTGAACATAGAAAAATTCCGACATGTACCAGAACCGTTGAACATTCAACATAGTAACATAGTACATACCTAATAGTAACATTCAAAAATCAAAATTCAAATAGAAATTCAAGTACCCATCCTGACAGCGGTGTGGTTGTAGAATGGCGGAGGTGGGGATACTTGGGTACTCCAAGTACCCGTTGCGGGGACGTCCCGAGGATGGGTACTTTGAGGTTTATGGGGGGTGCGAGTTCCCGAGTTTCATTGCTAAAAGTTCAATTTTCTTTTTTTTTGCAAAGGAGGTTGAGTAATGATCAAAGGCAAAGGGTTGCGAGTGAAACCTGTGAGGCTTCACGACCCACGTGGCTGAGATATGAACAGCCAATTGATGAACAAAAAGTTGATGGAACAGAGGTGTAGAGTGCAAAGTAAAATGCTAGTCAAAGCACCACCGATGCCTTAGAAGGGAATGTTGTTCTTCTGCAAAAAAAGAACCTACTAGAAACACTTGTTGACAAATACAAAGACTCGGCAACAAAAGGCAATAACCACAGCTTTGAAACTTTGATCGCTAGGGCTATCAAAGTCATGACAGATCCGTGCAAAATTTCCACTCGCAAAAAAAAATCGATACAAAGTGTACAGTGCCTCTAGAATAGAAAAGATAGAAGCTAGGCTGATACAAGTACTTAACCGCCAAAACAAGCAAAAAAATAGATAAATTTGGAAAGTAGCAACGATTGTGCCAAATGATAATGGTGCGATAAAACACCGAAACATCTCTGCCTCCATTTGCAAATCAAAATCACCTTGACCTCAAACAAAACTGGAGAAAACTCTCAGCAGGGAGGGGTTGCTAGGTTCTCTCTGATGCTATGTTAGAGCACTCATGAGAACAACCTATAGACCAAAACACCTCACAAACAAAGAGAAGCAACAGAGAGATGCTATTCCACCAGAAGTGAATTATGGATTGAGATAATGATTCAAACTGTACAAACACCTTGTATATATAGTAGAGGTGTAAAGAGGTAGTGATAATTGTTATTGAACCACTAGATAAAAAAAATTAAATGCACACTAAGCGTTATTAAATAAAGTGCAACTAATATCTAATAATGTTTTTACATCAACTTCCGAAGTAAAATTTAAGCCTACAACACTTTGGAGTTTGGTGAACTTTGAAGTCTAAAAACACTATGCACGACCACTAACTTCTTCTATCATCTAGAGGCAAGTCTATCCTCTTGATGAAGTGAATAGAGACGTCCCGAGGATGGGTACTTTGAGGTTTTTGGGGGGTGCAAGTCCCCGAGTTTCATTGCTAAAAGTTCAATTTTCTTCTGTTTTGCAAAGGAGTTTGAGTAATGATCAAAGGCAAAGGGTTGCGAGTGAAACCCGTGAGGCTTCACGACCCGCGTGGCTGAGATATGAACAGCCAATTGATGAACAAAAAGTTGATGGAACAAAGGTGTAGAGTGCAAAGTAAAATGCTAGTCAAAGCACCACCGATGCCTGAGAAGGGAATGTTGTTCTTCTGCAAAAAAAGAACCCACTAAAAACACTTGTTGACAAATACAAAGACTCGGCAACAAAAGGCAATAACCACAGCTTTGAAACTTTGATCGCTAGGGCTATCAAAGTCATGGCAGATTTGTGCAAAATTTCCACTCGCAAAAAAAAAAAACTGATACAAAGTGTATAGTGCCTCTGGAATAGAAAAGATAGAAGCTAGGCTGATACAAATACTTAACCGCCAAAACAAGCAAAAAAAATAGATAAATTTGGAAAGTAGCAACGATTGTGCCAAATGATAATGGTGCGATAAAACACCAAAACATCTCTGCCTCCATCTACAAATCAAAATCACCTTGACCTCAAACAAAACTGGAGAAAACTCTCGGGAGGGAGGGGTTGCTAGGTTCTCTCTGATACTATGTTAGAGCACTCATGAGAACAACCTATAGACCAAAACACCTCACAAACAAAGAGAAGCAACAGAGAGATGCTATTCCACCAGAAGTGAATTATGGATTGAGATAATGATTCAAACTGTACAAACACCTTGTATATATAGTAGAGGTGTAAAGAGGTAGTGATAATTGTTATTGAACCACTAGATAAAAAAAATTAAATGCACACTAAGCGTTATTAAATAAAGTGCAACTAATATCTAATAATGTTTTTACATCAACTTCCGAAGTAAAATTTAAGCCTACAACACTTTGGAGTTTGGTGAACTTTGAAGTCTAAAAACACTATGCACGACCACTAACTTCTTCTATCATCTAGAGGCAAGTCTATCCTCTTGATGAAGTGAATAGAGACGTCCTGAGGATGGGTACTTTGAGGTTTTTGAGGGGTGCAAGTCCCCGAGTTTCATTGCTAAAAGTTCAATTTTCTTCTGTTTTGCAAAGGAGTTTGAGTAATGATCGAAGGCAAAGGGTTGCGAGTGAAACCCGTGAGGCTTCACGACCCGCGTGGCTGAGATATGAACAGCCAATTGATGAACAAAAAGTTGATGGAACAGAGGTGTAGAGTGCAAAGTAAAATGCTAGTCAAAGCACCACCGATGCCTGAGAAGGGAATGTTGTTCTTCTACAAAAAAAGAACCCACTAAAAACACTTGTTGACAAATACAAAGACTCGGCAACAAAAGGCAATAACCACAACTTTGAAACTTTGATCGCTAGGGCTATCAAAGTCATGGCAGATCTGTGCAAAATTTCCACTCGCAAAAAAAAAAACTGATACAAAGTGTACAGTGCCTCTGGAATAGAAAAGATAGAAGCTAGGCTGATACAAATACTTAACCGCCAAAACAAGCAAAAAAAATAGATAAATTTGGAAAGTAGCAACGATTGTGCCAAATGATAATGGTGCGATAAAACACCAAAACATCTCTGCCTCCATCTACAAATCAAAATCACCTTGACCTCAAACAAAACTGGAGAAAACTCTCGGGAGGGAGGGGTTGCTAGGTTCTCTCTGATACTATGTTAGAGCACTCATGAGAACAACCTATAGACCAAAACACTTCACAAACAAAGAGAAGCAATAGAGAGATGCTATTCCACCAGAAGTGAATTATGGATTGAGATAATGATTCAAACTGTACAAACACCTTGTATATATAGTAAAGGTGTAAAGAGGTAGTGATAATTGTTATTGAACTACCAGATAAAAAAAATTAAATGTACACTAAGCATTATTAAATAAAGTGGAACTAATATCTAATAATGTTTTTATGTCAACTTCCGAAGTAAAATTTAAGCCTACACCAACACTTTGGAGTTTGGTGAACTTTGAAGTCTAAAAACACTATGCACGACCACTAACTTCTATCATCTAGAGGCAAGTCTATCCACTTGATGAAGTGAATAAAAAAACAATATGTGGACCAATTCCTCTCTACAACAGAGGAACTGACAACTTGTGAAAGGAGGTGAATGGCAAGCATACTCAATTGTGGTGTATCTTTCCTGTGTCATGTTCGCCATCCAATAGGATCATTGAGCTAATGTAGTTCCATCTATCTTCTCCTTTGGTTTATTGAATGTTGGACCACAAAGATTTGTGAAGGCAAGCCATTGTGTGCTAAGTGTTGTAGACTCCTCAACTAAATACATTTTTGAGGTCTTCATTAGCCTTTCTTTCACCTCTTCGTCATCACAAGGAGGCAACCTTTTAACCTTTGGTGCTTGCTACCATTTGGGTTTTAGGGAAAAGGCTGCCATATGAAGTAGGGTGTTCATTGCATTACACCTCCACATCACAATTGGCTTAATATGTTGCTCATATAATCCCAAAGTAGGTTCCTTAGCCAAAATAGTTTGCTTTATCTTTCCAAGCATGTTTTCAAGTGTCTCATATATCTCTCTGAGCCTAGGAAAGTCCGTACCAACATATCTAGTGACATACACAATAGATGAGAAGAGCAAACATATTTGCAAAATGAAAATAAAAAGTTCAAAATAATTAATTGAAAAAAACTTCAAAAGTTGAAACATTGAACAATTAAATTAAAATATTAAAATATTAAAATAAAAAAATTAATATGAAAATCACCAATCTTCTAATATTTTATATTTAACAAAATCAACAATTTAATAATAAAATCAGCAACGTCTTAACTCAGTGGACCACCAATTGTCATCAAGGATCCTTTGTTAGTTTTTCCTTTGGTAAGCTTGAATTAGGGCATCTACTCCATTCTGAATTCATCATTATCAACTGTAGAGGTTCATGCACATTAATAATCCTCTCTAACAAAATGAGGCAACTGACATATCTTGTCTCAACAGGTTTTGAAGAACTCCTTTGAAAATGTCTTGAAGAGAACAAGGTGTGGTCGCAAATGAACATTCAAATATCTCTAGCTTCCGCCACCCTTTGCTTCACCCAATTTTTTTTCTCTATGCCTTTCAATGCATGAACTTGTGGTGTCCAAAAGATGTGCTTGTAAGCACCCTCCACCATCATACCTGCCAATTTGCACACGTGTTGAATTGATAATCACCTGTACAACATTTGAGGCCCCAACCTCCTCTAGGGTCTCTCTCAAAATGCTAAACTAGACGTTCGCATTCTTATGCTTCCCTAAACGATCCACAACTCTTAAGAAAATAAGAGTCATCTAGGCTTGCAACCATGATATTTGATGAGTGACCGATGTCTAATATTCATCCATCCATCCATCACAATAGAGCAACCTATCCTGATCCAAGTTTTCCTCATATCTTCCATTAGTAAATTAACATCAGAATACTCTTTGTCTAGGAGGGTAGTGTATAGTTTATGATCTCCATGGGGTACCAATGAGGGACCAATAGAGGCTACATGTTTGACCGTTTGTTTGAAATAAGAGGAATGAGCCACATGAAATGGGATGTCATGGGCATAAAAGAATTTGGCAATGGAAGACTTTTGTTGTGTCCAGTGATCGCAACATTAAACATGCTTCCTCTTTTCTTGTGGCAATATCACTACTACCACTACCAAGTAGGGATGGCATAGGCATAGATGATTTGTCCGCTTTTAGAAGAATGTGTTGGCATAATGACATCTTTAGACCTCATTTTTGCTTCCATGTCAATCTATGAGCCTCTACCTTATCATTCTCTTTTATGTTTTGACAAACTTTACCTCTAAAAAGAGACTGTACCCTTGTGTAGCCCCCTCTAAAATCTTTCTTGCAAATGACAACCACACCTTACTCTCCGTTGAATTTTTCCTTTGGTATTTAAGGCTGTTACAAGTTGGAGAAAAGGTTTTTTTGGTTAAAAGGTCCCTTTGCATAAGGTTGCAAGATGACTGAAGGGCATTCAAACTGATTTGGTGCTCGTTCACCTCCACCCTCAAAACTTCCACAATCTGATGAGGTTGAAACTCTTGCATCATTTTTGAGTTTCTTCCATTTCATTGTCACTTCTGCCCATGTTGGTTTTGTGAGATTTAATGAAACTTTAAAAAGTTGGAACTGAAAAATGAAAAAAAAATAAAAAAATCAGACATTTCATACTTTAAGTTTTAAAAAAAATTTCAAAATAAATCTACAACTGCTTCAAACCCTGCTAAAAAAAACTGTTTCTCCTTCAACTTCAAACTTTATTACAACCTGCAAACTTTTTGGATGACAATAAAATGAAATCAAAATGCATTCAAATGAAGCTGTTTTTCCCATTTAGAGTGACTTGGGGTGTGGGAGCCCACCGAAAATGAATAAAAATTAATGTCTTTTTAAAGTGTTTTGTTTCTTTTGGAAAACAAAGGGGATGGCTGGCCTTCCCCTTTGCATTTTATCCCCATTTCTATGTTTTGGATATGTTTCTGGACATTTGTGGTTTTTGGGGGATGGCTTGGGGATGTTCCTGACCCGTCCCCTATCTGCAGAATGTGCTGGAAACGGGGACGTGTCAAAAAAGGCCTGGGTTGCATTGTATATATTTATGATTTATACATGTTTTTGGTATGAATGAACCCGGTATGCATCCAATCTCTCAAAAAAATTGCTAGATCCCAAAATCCGACCCAGGATCTGAATTAGAACCGGCAACTTAAGTCTTAGCTTATGTGATGATTAACTCAAGCCACACATATTCATGGCGATATTCACTTGATTTGTTATCTCCTTTAGAACTACAACAACCTGCTTGAAAGGAGAACCTTAAAAACCATTTTGGGTCCCATGTGGGTCTGCCAAGGCCAGGGCTTGGCAGATCAGGTTCTGCAAGAATCCAAAATTGTCTTTCCCTGTAAGCCCTTACAAATATTTTTCTGATTGGAGATTCTTTACTCTATTTGTGGAATTTGTGAAAAAAATGTATGGTGTTGAGGGTGTTAGCACTAATGATTTAATGCATGACTAATATTTAAATTTGTATGCTCCCTCTAGTAAACGTGAATTTTTTTCCTAAAGTCTTTGTTTTCCTCAGGGCGTTACTAGGACTATTTTTTCCTGCTGTAACTGGAATTATGGCTGGTTCAAATCGGTCTGCATCTTTGAGAGATACTCAACGCTCAATACCAGTTGGAACATTGTGGGCAATTGCTACTACTACTGTTATGTATTTGCTCTCTGTATTGTTGTTTGGAGCTATAGCCACAAGAGAGGGACTTCTAACAGACAGGTATTCATCCCTATTATTATGCCATTTTCTGATAATCAGGGTTTATTTTTTCTATACTTCATTTGCATAGTTTATAAAATTAATGTAATTGTAATGTTTGTCTAGGCCTTGTTTGGAAGGGAGATTACCATGCCAGTTGCAATGCATTTTGAAAACTGCCTATATTGCATATAAAGTGCCTTGGAAATAACAAACAAATAAATTTTACTTACCCAAGACTGTAATTTGTGCATTTATATGCTTGATCAGGCTTTTGACAGCAACAGTGGCTTGGCCAGTACCAGCAATTATCTATATTGGTATCATATTATCTACTCTTGGAGCAGCTCTTCAGTCTCTTTCAGGTGCTCCACGCCTGCTTGCAGCAATTGCTAATGATGACATTATTCCAGTTTTGAAGTATTTCAAGGCCGCTGACAGCATTGAACCACATCTTGCAACACTGTTTACGGCATTTATCTGTATCTTCTGTGTTGTGCTTGGGAATCTTGATCTCATCACACCAGTGATAACCATGTTCTATCTTCTATGCTATGCTGGTGTGAACTTATCATGTTTCCTCTTGGACCTTCTGGATGCACCAAGTTGGCGTCCGAGATGGAAATTCCACCACTGGAGTGTTTCACTTATTGGTGCCGCACTTTGTATTGGTACAGCTTCCATCTCTCCTTTGATTTCAATATGGTCAAAGAATGTCATAAATGCAATTTCCATGATTGTGTACTAGTGGCAAATGGAATAAATCAGTACTATTAGACTTTCTTATTTAACTGTTTGGAAAGCCCAAGTCTTATGTTTTTTGAGAAATGACATCATTGGGTTTAAATGTCTATTAACTGGATTTCAAAAGTGAATTCTGTTGAATTATTGGAATTTTATGCATTCTAACATGGCATATTCTGTCTTATCATTTGTTTGATGATGGCTTCTGTTCTGCAGTTATCATGTTCTTGATATCTTGGCCATTCACCATTATTTCACTAGCACTTGCGAGCCTATTATACTACTATGTGAGTATCAAGGGGAAGGCTGGTGACTGGGGCGATGGCTTCAAAAGTGCATATTTTCAGTTGGCTTTACGAAGTCTTCGCTCCTTGGGAGGTGATATTCCTATATATTAATCTTATAAATACAACTGTTTGCGTTTGCTTGTGCCATCATCTGCAGTAGTGTATGTTCTCCACAATCCTTAGCAAACAGTTAACTAATTAGGTTTGATCTCCCGATCTTGAGTTCTCACAATTAGTAAATTAATTCAGGTTTAATTCTAAAACCATAATGGATATTTTAGTATGTGTATAGGATTCGGCAGTTTGTATAAGTAGTTAAAGATCGTCATATAAGGAGAAATGCTTCAAGGACTTGTTTTCATTTAGAGTTTCTTGTTTTACAGAAAGCAACTTTTCCATATAATAATATAATTACAAATTTACAGATAGTTTGCTTGAGCCACATCCTTCGAGTATTCAGTCTTGTGAGTTTAGACATAACTTGTGTGACCTGTCATATTAGATGCCTTGGAAATTTGGAATGCTTTTGTCCTTGTTTTGTACCATATTTTAGTTTTGTTCTATATTTTCAATTCGTACTCTAAAATCACTTGGAAGACCAGTCATTCAGCAATTATTAAAGTCAAGTGCTGGAAGTTGGATGGGAAATGTAAGTGCTGGATACTATATTTTATGTAGGAGGTAGTTTAATTGGTAAGCTCTCTGTAAGATATTTGGGAATTTGTCTTTCCTTCCCAATCAGCTGAGCTCAAATTTTGAAAGAAGTCAATAAATTTCCAAGCACCAAAAAATCTTCAAAAATGAAAAAAGAAATGAGGATAATTTATTATTTCAGACTATTTAAAAATTGGTTCTCTATTTACTGGGTAGTTAAAAGTGTTTAATTTTCCATGCAGAAAACATCAAATTTTGCAAATACATGACATAATGCTATTTGGCATTCCCTTCTCAGAGCTGTTCTGTTTTTTCTTCACCCCACAAAATTTTGTTTTAATGTTGGACACTTCAAATTTGTAAGTTTCTTTCATTAGTAGACTGTCTTATTTACCTTTGCTGAATGCAGCCAATCAAGTCCATCCAAAGAATTGGTACCCAATACCCCTGATCTTCTGCAGGCCATGGGGCAAGCTACCTGAGAATGTACCGTGCCATCCAAAGCTTGCTGATTTTGCAAATTGCATGAAGAAAAAGGGTCGAGGAATGTCAATCTTTGTTTCAATTCTGGATGGTGACTATAATGAAAAGGCTGAAGAAGCAATTATTGCAAGGCGACAATTGGATACATATATTGATTACAAAAATTGTGAGGGAGTTGCAGAAATCATTGTCGCTGAGAACATGCAACAAGGCTTTCGTGGCATTGTCCAAACGATGGGCCTTGGAAATCTAAAGCCGAACATTGTTGTCATGCGATACCCAGAAATATGGAGGCAAGAAAATTTGAAAGAAATAACAGGGACATTTGTCAGCATAATAAATGACTGTATTGTTGCTAATAAAGCAGTTGTCATAGTGAAAGGTTTGGATGAATGGCCTGGAGAATACCAGAAACAGTATGGAACAATTGACCTTTACTGGATTGTACGTGATGGTGGCCTCATGCTACTTCTCTCTCAGCTTTTACTCACAAAGGAAAGCTTTGAGAGTTGTAAGATTCAGCTCTATTGCATCGCTGAAGAGGACACTGAAGCAGAAGAGTTGAAAGCAGATGTCAAAAAATTTATATATGAACTTCGCATGCAAGCTGAAGTAATTGTCATTACAATGAAATCATGGGAAGAACACAGAGAAGATCAAGGCCCAGAAACTGAACGTGAAGATGCCATGGAGTCATTCTCAAAAGCACGGAAACGAATAGCTTTACAGGCAGAGGACATGAAGAGAAAAATGAAAGATGGAGGTGTTTCAGAACCTGTAAATGAGCGACAAGTGAATAAATTTCTTTATACTACTTTGAAGCTAAATGCCACTATCTTGCGATATTCAAGAATGGCAGCAGTTGTGCTTGTTAGTTTGCCACCCCCACCGCCAAACCATCCTCCATACTTTTACATGGAGTACATGGATCTTTTGGTGGAGAACATCCCCAGGCTCCTTATGGTCCGTGGATATCGGAAAGATGTTGTTACTCTTTTTACATAGAACTTTGGCTCATACTGGTCAATGATTCAAGTTTTTCATGTCATCCATTCTTTTACTGGTATGTGTCAATTCTTTTGGCAAAGGAAATTTGTTGTTATAAATAGAGTGTAACATTGGAAGAATGCTCATAATGGAGAGGTGTAATCATGCAGAGTTCCATAGTCAAATTAAGGATTTTGATTTTTGAGCTATTATGTCTAGCTAATGTTTCCGTATTTTTTCCAACGGTACCATTATTTTCTTTTAGCCATGGTGATTAGTATAGATTGATGTAAATTATAAATATTTCTGGTTGCATATGTATTTTTGATGTAGCAAATCGTTTGTATGTATTTTCTTCCCCATGACAAGTCGTACGTGGCAAAGGCTGGGAATGATGATTATCTGTACCTCACCTTGTAGTAAATCCATCTAATGTGGTTTATTAGAGGAAAGGGCCAGAAATTCTACACTGATGGCCAAAAAAGCCATCTCCTATTTTAACAGTTTAGAATAAGTTACTGTAACTTTGTAATACTTAAGTAATCTCCTTGGTGACACCCTATCTTATCACAGTAAAACAAACTATTAGATGGTTGGGGATCAAAGTCCCTTTGACAAAACTGCTGTCAAATGTATAGAGTATTGACATTTTATTAGCAGATATGAGGCTTAATCCATGATGTTGACAACCAAACTTTACCATATATTTAAATGGATTATGAGTTTTGGCCATCTGAAGTTTGCCAAAATGTTATTCACCTATTGTATGCATGTGTCTTTGGGAATGCAGTTTTAAATGCAAATGATAACTTGTATAATTATGAGATGTTTGGTAAGCCTTCATGAAATTAAGATCCAATAAGCTAGAACCGATAAAATTGAATTAATATATAAAACTTAAAATTATGTGTGCTGGCTTTAGTGCATATGTGCTCCCCTTTGATGGTATGGGTAGATGATATGAATTTCATATAATTGTCGAAGATCAAAATTATCGCACATCATCTGATGTGTTTTCTTCTATCTTTTTAAGCCCTGTTACAAAGTTATCGAGGTTTCTTTCTCTTGTAATATTTGATTGATGCCTATACTAAAATAGATTGTATATATTCTTGCTGTTTAGTTCTATTTTAAAGAATACTATGATATAAGTGTTGAACATTTGCATTAGTTTGATATACTTGAGGTGTTTGACTTGTTTTTGTAATATACACTGGAGCACATTTCAATTTCTGCAAATAAAAATAATGAATGCTAGGCAGTCTATCAATTTTTATTGACTTAATTATGCCATTCTGATCGAAAGTCACTAGGGAGTGCTAAACCATTAATTTGCTTCAGGAAAAACTAGAGAATATAATCCCATATTGTCTTTTGGTGGCTAAATTTATGAACTGAGTACACCATTTACGTGGAGCTACACTAAACAACTATAGATTTTGTAAGATATCCATCCATCCATCCTAAATATCAACAGAAAAGGTAATGACATGATCCAGTTATCTCAATGTTTTTGGATCCAACTTGACACATTTCTCTAAATCCATTCCTCTAACTAGTTCGAGAGTTACATGCCAATGGTATAGTCCAAAGCTTGGCAAGGTTGTAAGTGTTAAGATTGCCTTATTAATATACCACCAAGCTTTTACAAGAGATTAACAAAATTCAGGGCCAAGAAGGAAAGCAAAGCAAACGAGCTTATTAAAGAGAGTGTGGTTAACATCTTATACCCACTATATTTTTCTGTTCTAAAGATTGAAACCATGAGACTCAATGACGTAGGACAAATAAGGAGGATCCAATTAAGGACAATCCAAACTTGCAGCCAAACACCAACAATGCGGAATAACACAACAAGATAATGCTTCAACATAATTTTCATTAACATGGCTGGCTGTAAGGCCTTCCGGGTTAGGGCCAAATACAATCAAAGGTATTTCTGCAATCTTCCAGCTAGTCTAGCTCTGAAACAAATTAGCAACTGATGAAAATACTAAGGCAGATCTAAACTTGAGCTCACAAGCCTCCAAACAATCTCTTTGTCTCTAAGCATGCAAACCACTAGCTCTGCTATTACAACTATCAGATAACAATTTGATCTTCAAGATCTCACAATATCCAGATCTACCCTTTTCACTACCAATTTGTTTGCCTCTTAAACACGTATCCAAACACTCCTTAAATACATTTCCTCAACCACAAGTCGGCTGGAAGAAATAATTAACTCCTAAGCCAAGTCGGTTTCTATTACAAACAAATATTAAATGCAACAACAGTTGGCTCTCAAATAGCCTTACAAATAAATAATTCTCCATGTTGGCCTCAAGATCTACATAGGAGAATACAACAAAAGCTACCAATAATAAATGCACCAAGTCGGCAAACCAAATCTCCAAAACCTCTAGTTGGTAAACCAAAACTATCGAGCATCAGTGAAACAACCGAGCACCAGTGAAACAACCGACCTTGCCAAGCATCGCCGAGCAACACAGGCATCGCCGAGCAAGCACGTCGGCCAAGCACCACAGACATCGCTGAGTACAAGTTCCATCGAGCGCCAGAGGTTTCACCGAGTTCCTTTAGCGACCGAGCTTCCTTCAATAATCGAGACCGTCGGTTAAAGCTGCAATCGAGTAACACAGAACCAAATCAACACACCACCATGCAGACTTGCCGAGTACCCTAGAATGCCCCTGCATCAGACACCCTAGGTTTGAAAAGATGTTCTCATAGGCTAGAAGAACATCTTCCGAGATTCAGCACATAAAAACCCCGAATTGATTCTTCACATACAAGCCCTTCAACTCTTCACCTTGCACACTCTTCCACTTCTACTTCCTTTGTCTTTTCAAATCTTTCCTTGATAACAAATAGGCTTGTTCTCCATACTAATCAATCCTTTCAGAATTCATCAACTCATTTTGGCTACCAAAGCTCAGGTTTCTCCTACCAAGTGTTGTATCCAGCAAAGGCATCAGGGAAAGCTTCCTGTTATTCTTCTCAATAGTAAACATATTCTTGACACAATCATACATAGCTCTGCAATCATATTGCCAAGGTCTACCGAGCAATATATGACAACTATTCATCTCCACAATATCACACAACATTTGATCCCTATACTGGCCAATTTGAAAATCAACAAGGCACTGCTCCCTCACTTCTAGAACATGAACATCTTGTAACCAGCCAATCATATAAGGATAAGGATGTCTCATTCTCTTCAAACCAAGTTTCTAAACCATATCCTCAGCAACAAGGTTATTAGTACTACCACTATCAACAATTACATCACAAAGTTTACCTCCTGACTTGCACTGAGTTTTGAATAGATTAATCCTTTGACAAGGTTCCTCCTTTGCATCGAGCAATGTTCTTCGAACCAACAAGTTCTCAGATTTAGGTTCATTCTGAATGTTCTCATTTACCATAACAATTCTTCGATCACCAAATTTCTTCTGTGTACACTCAAAAGATCGATGTCCTTCACCACAATTATAACAAGTACCCTTAAAGATAACCCTACCTGTCTTCTTTTTCAATTCCACAAGTTTCGGTTCATCTTCAACAGTTGGTTTATCCTTCACCAAGTGATCAATCTTCTCCTTTCCTCGAAGATTACTATGTTGTGTCCTTTTCAACTTATCTTCTGCCTTCAAAGCATACTGATAAGCATCTTCAACCGAATCAATCTTCAGCATACCAAGCTCATCCCAAATTTTGAATCTCAAACCATTCACATGCTGAGCTACCTTTTCTTTACCAAGTTCTCTGTGTCTAGACTGAATAGTCAACTTATAGAACTCCTCGGTATAGTCCTCCACAATCAAATCTTTTTGCTTCAGATTCTACAACTTCTTGAACAATTCAAGCTCATAGTCGGCAGGTATGAACTTAGCTTTCAATTTAGTCACCATTAACCTCCAACGATTGATCTTCATTTCACTTTCATCTTCTCTATCTCTTTGTAATTCTTTCCACCAAAGAGCAACATGTCCTTTCAACTTAGTCTGTGCCAATCTTACTCTAAGAGGATCTTAAATTTCTTCAAGCTCAAAGAAGTCTTCTAATTCACCAATCCAATCAATCAAGTCCTTGGGTCTCAAAGTACTAGAGAAAGTAGAAACTTGCATTCGGTAACTTGTACTTAACCGAGCTCCAGATCTATGTAACCGACAAGTTTTGTCTTCACCAGATCTATCTCTCTGGTCATCTCCACTAGATCCAACAGCTTCAAAGTCTTCAGCAACTTTCTCATAACCATCATTAGTACCAAGATTCCTTGGCATACCAGTAATAGCTCTCATGACCTCAACGATCATATCATTCTTCATCAATTCTATCTCAGATATGAAATCAACTTAAACTTTCTCTGTAATCTTTGATTTCACAGCACCACAGAGATCTGCAATCGCTCTAGGGTCCAATCTTCTCGAAGGCATCCTTTAAGATTTTCGAAAACCCAAAGCAATAAATCACCAACCAAGGTCCTGGTGCAAACAACCTCAACTCGGAGATCGGTTTACACACTCTAGAAATTCAAGCTTTGATACCACGTGACGCAGGACAAATAATGAGGATCCAATTAAGGACAGTCCAAACTTGCAGCCAAACACCAACAATGCGGAATAACACAACAAGATAATGCTTCAATAGAATTTTCATTAACATGCCCGGCTGTAAGGCCTTCTAGGTTAGGGCCAAATACAATCAAAGGTATTTCTGTAATCTTCTAGCTAGTCCAGCTCTGAAACAAATCAGCAACTGATGGAAACATTAAGGTAGATCTAAACTTGAGCTCGCAAGCCTCCAAGCAATCTCCTTGTCTCCAAGCATGCAAACCACTAACTCTGCTATTACAACTATCAGTTAACAATTTAATCTTCAAGATCTCGCAAGATCCAGATCTACCCTTTTCACTACCAATATGTCTACCTCCTAAACACCTATCCAAACACTCCTTAAATACATTTCCTCAACCACAAGTCGGCTGGAAGAAATAATTAACTCCTAAGACAAGTCAACTTCTATTACAAACAAATATTAAATGCAACAATAGTCGGCTCTCAAATAGCCTTACAAACAAATAGTTCTCCATGTTGGCCTCAAAATCTACATAGGAGAATACAACAAAAGCTACCAATAATAAATGCACCAAGCCGGCCAACCAAATCTCCAAGAACTCTAGTCGGTAAACCAGAACTACCGAGCATCAGAGAAACAGCGGAGCACCAGTGAAACAACCTAGCCCCAGTGAAACAACCGACCATGCCAAGCATCACTGAGCAACACAGGCATCACCGAGAAAGCATGTCGACTGAGCACCACAGACATCGCCGAGTACAAGTTCCACTGAGCGCCAGAGGGTTCACCGAGTTCCTTCAGTGACCGAGCTTCCTTCAATAATCGAGACCGTCGGTTAAAGCTGCAACCGAGTAATACAGAACCAAATCAACACACCACCATGCAGATTTTCTAAGTATCCTAGAATGCCCCTGCATCACTCAATTGTCCCAAAATTGTTTGTTTAAATTGATTTTAGTCATTTGTCTTCCCTCTAGTTCATATATTATAATCTTGACCACAAAGTAATGAACTAGACATAGGTATAATCCAATTGACATTAGGGTTTAAGTTTGACTAACCTGGTCAACACAAAACACACATCGCTTACCGCTAGCAATGCATAAATAAATATGACGATGAGACCACTTGACCTCAGTGATCATGTGTGGAATGGAGAGAGGCTCTCTTCTCTCCAATGATGCTCTCCCTCTCTTTTTCCATAGGGTGAGGTGTTCATCCTACATCCATGTTAGATTATGTTTGTAGTTAGCTCGTAACATAGATCATTATGAATACATTGACAATGTACCAATGAGCACACATCAATGATCATTTACAGATGAACATTTCATTCATAGACGCTCGTGAAAGTCATTCACGAATTATAAATCATATCCATATATGCGAATTCACCACAAAATTTCTATGCAAGTATAAGTTATGAAAATGTCATTAGGAGTGTTGTAACATATCTCCACCCATAAGAGCCATCGTCCTAGATTATTAGAGTATCAACATAAATGTAAAAAAAACAAGTTTTGAAACATGAAGTTTAAAAGAGTTTTTAGCTATTAAAGACATTGTACAAATGAGGAAACTTTTGATGAAACTTGACATAATCTTCCTATGTGGCGTTGTCTTCTGCATACTAGTCCCATTGGACCTTGCACAATATAATTTCACAGTTACACAAGTGAACCTTGCACACCACGAGCACTTTGTGAGGCTTGATCTCAACCACCCTTGGATCCTCACTTACAATGAATTCCAATCAATCATGCCGTCAAAATCAAATACATATTTCTTCAAATAGGAAACATGAAATACACTGTAATCCGGTGAAAGCTGGAGATAGAGCAATTCTATATGTAGCTGGATTGATGACTTCTAGGACATTGGCAAGCCTACTTATCTAGGAGCTAGTTTGGAAGACTTTCCAAACTTGATGGAGCTTTTATGAGGTTTCACTCTCAAGAGTAGCTTCTCTCCTACTAAGAATTTTTTGGGGATTTGTTTTGCATTCATATAACTCTTTTGTCTATCATTAACTTCTAGTAATCTCTTTTTGATAAGCCTTGCCTATTTCTCCATTTCTAAGAGAATTTTTGGACCATCGTTAACTATATCTTCTAGTTTGTCCCATCTTATAAGTTTGACGCTTCCTTCTATATAATGCCTCAAATCGTGTCATCTTGATGGTAGATTGGTATGAGCTATTGTAAGCAATTCTACTAATGGTAAGTAATTTTCCCATTTGTATCATTGATCCATGCAATACATTTGCAGAAGATCTTTTAAAATTTGATTAACCATTTGTCTATGGGTGACATGTTGAACTTATATTCAGCCAAGTACCTAAGGCCGCATACAAGTTTTGCCAAAACATTGATGTCATTCTAGCATCTTTGTAAAAAATGATCTCTTTTGGAAGTCTGTGCAATCAAAAAATTTCTTGCACAATATTTTGTGATATGAGGAGTGCTTTATTAGCTAGGTTTCCATGTATAAAGTGAATTGCTTTAGTAAGTTTATCTACCACCACTAGAATTGTGGTACACCTATTTCTAGACATGGGTAGTCCTTGAACAATATCTATTCTTATGACCTTCCATTTGCAATTTGGAACAACATGGGGTTGTAATAATGCCTCTAGTTCCCTTTTATTGCTTTCTATTTGACCTATTAAGTTTTGTTGTATGCTTAGAGGATGTTGACAAATTGAATGAGGCAGAATTTTTATGAGGAGGTGAATCGATATTTTCATCATTTGGTAGTGCATTCTCAAACTCTTGAAAAATCAAACGAATTTAATTTAGAGAACTAATCCAATCTATATATTTAATCTAAATTTTACATTAATTAACTAAAAATAGTTACCTCTTCAACCTTAGTGGCATCCTTGCAACATTTTAGCGATGATCTAGTAAATGAAGATGAAAAATAAGCTCTCCCATAATGTAAACGTGCTTGAAAAGGTTTGTAACCAATGAATTTGCAAGTTAGAAACAATAAACTAAGAGCTAAAAACACTTTTATTGTATTTTATACTAATTAAAATGCTCCTGTTTTGGTCTCATGGGGGCAAAAAGTGGGGTAGCCACTTTATAGTTTCCCTCTTTATGCATGTGGTAACTCCTTTATCTTGGTGTAATACCATTGAGATGATTTTGTAATTAATTGCAATATAACTTATTTATTTGAAATAAAGTTATAATGTTAAAAGTAATAAGACAATTTATCTAATAGACATATATTAATCTATTTGCTCATTTGAATAAAGTAAAACATAGCAAATGATAATATGTAGAAAAATAATTAGTCAATAAGCATTGATAACATTAATGTGCAATGATAAATTAACCCATGAAACACTTAGAAAATCAACTGCAAATATATAAATTAACACATATTTGTATGCCACAGAGAGGTTGCTATTTGACACTCAAGGATAGTTGTAGTTCTAGGCTCTCCTGGCAAGAAGGCACCCCAGAGTATAACCGATTCTTATAAAAAACCCCATTGGTTCTTATATAGAACTCAACATACCTCATGACATAAATAACACAACGTCCCTAACGATGAAACTCTTGAGTGTACATTGTACTTAGTGTTGGACACATGTTGTGTGCCCCTTCTCCAAATGTTTCAATGTTAGCCAATGACCTGAACCTTCACTCCTCTATTCCCTCTTTTTCCTCTATTCTCTTCGTATCTCTCTATCTCCCCTCTATTTTATTTTTATAAATTTTAATATTACCCCAAGGGTGGTTACAAAAACCACACCCTTTCATAAGTATAATGGTGCAAATTAATTACATTCATTTATGTTCTTTCATTACAATTTCATTTTACATGAAAAAATCTTGTAATAATTCTTCTCTTGTAATTTAGTTGTTGTTCTCAAGATGAGAAATCTCTGCATCTAAAAAACATGAAATAATCTTTAATTAAACAAAAGTCGATATTGTACTTTAATAAAATCAACTTTTTCCCCAAGTAGCACTATCAATACTACAATGACTACATTTATTCATCTATAATTCTATCCTTGTTCCCTGGTTAAAACCTTGGTCTAACTCTCCCTTGCTTGATTCCTTAATATTTGACATTGATACTATTTTTATTTCCAGTATTGTCGATGCTATGGATTTGCATCAGACTAAGAACAATCAAGGGTTTGACGATGCTATGGATTTCCAGTATTGTCAATGCTATGGATTTGCATCAGACTAAGAACAATCAAGGGTTTGACTAGATAGGAGAAGGCAAGGGAACTTGTTATAGGAAAATCTATTCCAAACTGAATTAAAGATTCAAAGGGATCCTGATAGTATCCAATTCTATGATGTACTCTCCCATGCTAAGGACTCACTAAGAAATCTGCAGCAATACAAATTTCAAGGATTAACAATTAGATCAAAACTCAACTGGATCAGTAATGAAGACAAAGGTACTAAATTCTTTTTTAGGTACATGAAAGAGAAGAATGCCAGGGAAAAAATCAACATGATTAATAGTGAATACAATTTCTTAACCAAGCAAGAGGATATCATAGATCAAATTTTTTTTACAAAAAAATGTTTACTTCAAAAGGACAACATGTTTGTGACCTCAATTCTAGGGACATTTTTGTAGAGTTAAGGGGAGAAATCTCTCTAGAGGAGATAAAAATGCAATACCTTTGAACAATGATAGGTCACCTCGTGAAGATGGTCTTTCCATTGAATTTTATTAATTTAATGTAGAATGGATTAGAAAAGATCTTTTACTCGTGTACATGGAAACATTGATCAAAGGATCATTAGAGAAAAACATTAATAAATGAATCATTAAGTTGTTACCAAATGAAGGAGACAAAACTTTGATAAATAAGTGGAGGCCTATAGCCCTCCTTAATGCATAATACAAGATCCTTGCTAAATTTTTGGCTAAGAGGCTTGAATTGATTCTTTCCACATTTATCAGTAATAATAAAAGTGGATTTATTAAAGGTAGGTGAATTTTAGAGAACCTAATTATCAGTTGAGAAGCCATGGAATGAGAGAGAATCTCTAATCAAGACTCGACAATGCTTTGATTAGATTTTGAAAAAGCATATGATAAAGTGGAGTGCCCATTCTTGATGATGGCTTTGGAAGCTTTTGGATTCCTTGATGAATTCTACAAGATGGTCAATACTCTATTGAAGGATGCATATACCTAGGTGGAGGTTATTGGAATTTTAACAAATGTCCTTCCATTGGAAAAGTCTATTAGGCAAGGTTTCCTTGGCTCCTATGCTTTTTGTTATAATAGTTGATGTTGTTCATTATCTCCTTGGGGATGAGATGAGAATCCTTAGAGTCAAGGCCTACCAAACAATAAAGACCTCATTAATATACAATTTGTTGATGATACAACATTGTTTTTGTAGTTGGATGAACAAAATGTTGATAACCTGATTGATAAGTTGGACATGTTCTATCTAGCTTCTGGTGCTAAGATATCCAAGAAAAAATCTATTATGTTAGGATGGTATGAAAATCCCCAAATTGGCATAAAAAATATGACTTCCAATGGCATGGACCTCACAAACATGTGATGTACTTGAGGATTCCCTTTGCAATTAATCCAAACTTGAAGGAAATGTGGTTGTGGATTAAGACTAAGGTGGAAAAGAAGTTGAACGGTTGGAATAGACAATACTTATCACTAGGGGCTAGAATCCAAGTTTGACAAAAGATCCTATCATCTTATAGTTTGTATTATGATTTTGTTTTACTATTCATCAGCTATTAAGTGGATGAGATTTAGTTAAACAAAATCAAAACCTTCTTGTGGTTCGATGGAAAAGGAAAAAGGAAAATAAATTCTATAAATTGAGAATGGTGTTTTATGGATAAAACATTATGGGGTTTGGGTCTTAAAGACCTAAAGAAGCAAGGAATTTCTCTTATTGTCAAATGGATTTTTAGAGCCCTAGATGGAAATGGACCTTGGAAAGTGCTAATAAGAAACAACATTGCTCTTGCAACCCCTAAAGGTACCAAACATTGGAAAGGTTTGTCTTTCAGTGACCTCCTTACTTGTAGGTAGGTTATTACCCAATTTGGGTCCAATGTTTTTCAAAGTCTATGGAAATCTTGGGATCTTGTTAAATACAAGGTTGGTGATTGCATGTTCTTCTAAGATATGTTTAAAGTGTTTGGGGCTGGATCTGTATGGTGGAGCCTTAAGCATAAGGGGGAGAAACTTGTCCTATTGCAAGGTTGTTCTACTATAAAGTGGGCTAAACTTTGCATTAAATATTTTAGTTATGCATTCCTTAATGACCAACTTATTGATTAGACTTCCCTGAGCCTGAAGTATCAAATTCCTGTGTCTAATTGGAGATCCTACTCTATCCTTAGAGAATCCTTCTTGATTCGTAATCCCTCAATCACGTGTGTTGGTTAGGAAGAACAATTTAAGGATTTCAAATGGGCCGATGGATCTATTTTGTGCAAAACCAGAGCTAAAGCTATCTACAATTCTCTTTCTAACAATATCTCTATTTTTAGCACATCAATCAATGTTGGAATATTTAGTTAGATAATTTTTTTTGGTAAAAGCATTTCAAAATGTTTGGTCTAACATTTTGGATCCTAAGAAGGCTTGTTTTATATGGTTGTTGATTTTGAAAAGGATGCTTTATAAAAAAGTTTAACTATGATGCTAACCTTTGCTCCTTATGCAAGAAAACTAGTTTCATCAAGTATGTTTTCTTTGACTATTTGTATGCCAAAGAAAATTGGTACATGTTTTGTAATGGTCTTTATGATTGGAATATCAATAATTGCAAAAAATGGTTAAAATTTTTAAATGGTTCTCTTAGAAACATGAAGAAAATTTATAATATGTTTTGGATTTCTCTTACTATTGAAATTTTCTGGCACTTATGGAAGACAAGAAATAATGAGATTTTTAATGGGGTGAGGGGAATGTTCACCAAGCCAAGCAAAATACTCACACACTTTTATATTTCTTTGTAGGTAGAAGTGACGATGGAGATATCCAATACTAATTTCTTGAAGCTACTAGGCAATAGAATAATAACTGTCAATAAGCCAGAGATGAGATATGACCATAAACACACAAACCAATCCTACATTGTACAAAGAATTGATAGAATTCCATAATAAGTACAATGACAAGGAGAACAAAAAAGAGAATTCATACAAGAAAAAGAAGAAGAATGGGACTATAATATTTTCAACAACAAAAGGAATTCTGATGTAGAGGAAGTAGGATCTAATGAGGAGCTCTTTGTGGTCTCCCCTACGCTTGGTCATTGGATCTAGGAGGAGTATAATGAAAGTAGGAACTAAGTTTTGGACTAATAGTACATGACAATTAGTAATGTATTTTATTGTTATAATATGTGTTACAATAATTAGAAAAAAAATGACTATATGTACAAGCTTTTAGAATGTGATGTAATTGACACAACTATCATACAATTTTGTATGTGCTAGAACTTGATAGTCTTTTAGTTTTGTGTGATATAGAATAGCGGACAATGGTTCTTTGTAAGTTAGAGCAACAACCTTTTGGTATTTTTGTGTGTGCTACAATAGTTGTACTAGTCGCTTGATCAGATGAAGTCTATGATGTAAAGTGCTTTATTTATATTCCTAAAAGTTCTAGATCTCTTTTCAATTATCAACTCAGATTTAGTTAAATTAAAAAGTAGACTCAATAGAGATACGTTTTTGATCAATAACATGAAACAAACTTTACACATATTTCTTAAGCAAGCTTATATGAAACACATAATGAATTTGTAATTGAGGTGACAAAGAAAGTCTATAGGCAACATCACCTAACTTTTCTAAAATTTCAAATAGTCCACAAAAATGAGGACCTATTTTTTAGTATTTACCAAGTTTCAATGAACTTTTGAGTTTGACTCTAAGAAAGACTTGGTTGCCAACATCAAAATGTCTAATGAATCTTTTGGAATCAACCCAAATTTTGTATTGATCTTGGGAAACCTTCATGTTTTGTTTGGCTTTGTTAATAATGGTATCCATTTCTAATAGGTTTTCATTTTCATAGCAAATCTTATTGAGAAGGTCTAACCAAGAGATGTGTATTACAATTTCAACCATGCATGACTTCAAAAGGTGACATCTTTATTGTTGAATGATATGATTTATTGACAACTCAACTAGATGTAAGTAGTTTTACCATGATTTGTGTTTATCAATGGTATACATCTGTAACATATCTTTTAAGATCCTACCAATTCATTTAGTTTTTCCATTAGAATTAGAATGATATGTAGTACCAAAGCTTAAATTGGTGATATTTTTTTAAAAAGAGACATTTTCAAATAGATGATGTAAATATATGGTCTTGAACAATATCTTTGATAAAAATGTGAGAAAAAACAATAGTAGAAAAGTTTGTAAAAAAATGTGTTGTTTTGTTTAATCACAACCCTTTCTGCATTCGAGGCAATCTAGTGATAAAATAGATATTAATTGAATCTCATTTTTGATTTTGTATTGCACAATGAGATATTGGATGTAAGGGGGATTTCTCCTAGATCTCCTATTGCACATAGGAAGGAAAATGACTCACTAGGCCCAAGGAGGAATTAAGCTCTAGGCGAGTGCAATGATCCTTTGTTGTAATGATTGTATGAGTTGATTTAGAGGAATTTGATTGGATGATGCAAGATAAAAGACATAATAAGCCAAAGTGACACATTTCAAATTGCATAGACTAGTAGAAAACAAAAAGCAACCTATAAGTACCAAAAAAACATCAAGTGGCAATATTGACCTGTGATTTCAATTTGAAGCTGAATTGTAAGGAAGGGGTCACCCATGGCTTCCTATTCTTGGGAAGAGGTTGCTTGAGCCATCCTATTTTGAGTACTATTTATCGATTTGAATTTTACATTGGTCGTCAAGTCCTATACTTTCCATAGCTACAACGATGGTTTTTTCACCTCTTCTCGCACATAGAAAAATGAGGAAAATGTTGGGTTGAAAGGGGTTTGTTTGGGTCAAACCCTATTTTAGAATCAACGTTGAAATGAAAGCGTGCTGTCATGTCAAAGATGCTAGATCTGAAAATTGAAATGTATATTACCTTGGCAATGCAAATGATTTTTTGAATCTAATCACATATGTTGATGTAATAGCTTTGACTTCACACAAAAACCCAAAAGGAATTCATGAAAGACAAAACCTCGTGTAATGAATGTTGTAGTTTTCAACAATGCTTGATGGAAAGACTTTCATAATTGAATGTAGATGGATACTTGTATGATGATATTCTTCCCTGATGGTAGACTCCTTTTCTTGGCCTTCAATGAGGGAAAAAATCTTGATCCATGGAGAAGGTTGCCTTGAAAACACCTTAGAATGATTGGATTCTTGCTTGAGAATGCTTGGATTCAATAAATTTCTTGAAATCTTGATTGCCTTATGAATGCTTGATTGTGGATTTCCAAAATGAGAAGAGATAGGCTACATTTATACCTCTCACAATATTTTAGAGTTCAAAACTTGAAGGTGTGTGTATTTTGGTGTACTTGTATTATGCAAACACAACACTTCAATAAATCATTGGATCAATTGGTTAGTTCACAAGAAATCAATCAAATGACATCAATGAACACAATTGAAATTGATTTATTGCTTCCTAGACATGAAGATTATAGTCTAATTAAGTTGTCTCTCATAATTATGCATTAGACCAGTGAATGACACTCATGAAATAGAAGATTTCATTAAAATTGACCTAATTGAATGCAAATTTAATAATAATGATGAAGATATGAAGCTAAATTGATGCAATTGACCCTAATATGGATGCAATTAATCTCAAAGGCACTCTAAATCCATTGATTGTGATGCTACATGATGGATATTGAGATATTGGTAATGATCTAGATGACTTTAAGAAATAAACAATGCAATTCTCTCAAATGTACTCTCAAAACTCAAATTGGCATAACCTAGGTATGAAAAATGTTCTAGATATGAAATGAGCTTGGTTGAGGGTTTCTTTTATAGATTTTCCTTGGAGGGAAATTGATTTGAATTTGAATTTGAATTCAAATGTTAGAATAATTCCAAAATGGACGGTTGAGATTGAACCTTGAATAATCCTTGCACTTCAACCTCATCGGTTTGATACATTGTTTGTCCTTTTGTGTGTTGAGTGGATATTAGGACATTTAATTAATTCACTTAATTAATATCTCTAGCCATGTGATTTTTATCTTTTGATTTAATTAATTATCTGGGAAGATTACTTAATGAATATTCCTTGATTATTGATCATTGATGCCTTGATGCTTGATGAATTATGCAATTAAATTGATCTAATTCAATTAAACAATTATGATTAAAATTAAATTGACTTGACAACCTTGATTAATATTTTGATCACCTAATTAGGATTTAGGTCAATTGATTTGCTTATACCATTTTTGGGTGATTACATTTTCCCCTCTTCGAATCGATGTGCAGACAATACATTGATTCAAAGAACATCTGATGTTGCCCCTTGTCATGGGACTGATGTGATGATCGATAATTGATGTATGATGCAAGATAAAGATCTGATAAGTCAATAGATCAAAATCTTTGATGTGATCGATGCTGGATGGAGAAAACAAGTTGATATGAATCCAAATGAAACTACTCTCAACATGATGATGAAGCTAGTGAAATAAATTTGATTTGGGTTTTGATAAAACCAATCACCTGCCTAAGAGATTGATAAGATCGATGTCAATGATGATGAATAACTAGTTTGATATAGATCTAGAGGAAATTGATTACCATTCAGAAAAATACGGATGATTGAGATAATTAACTTAATATGGGTCATGATGGTCAATTATCTTTAGATTCCCTGATGCAGACACTGTCAATTTCATATGATTCTTGATGAAATTGATATGCCCCTACTGATTTGATGATGATGTCAATACTGATACTAATGAGACTAAGCAATTTGATATGAATCTTGATAAAATTACTTATTCACTGAGATTGATCAAACCCAATCAACTTGACATGAGTTTTGATGAAGTTGATCTTCCCCTAGTGATATGATTCAATTTGATTTGATGACTACTTGATTAACAACAAGATTCAATCTCGATGATTGATGCCTTGATCGCTGAAGAAGATTTGATAAAATTCGATTGACAACTTCAATGTTTTGATGAATTTGATGACAACAATTTGATGGTTTGGATTGATTTAATGTGCAAATATGTTAATTAACCCCCCTCGAGAGCGAAATTGAAATATGACGATGATATCACATTGATTACAAATGATTTGAACAATTAGAACTTGATTTGTGATGATGTTGAAGCTATTTTAGAAGATTTAGACTTGATTCCTGATGAGTTTGACCATATTTGACTTAGATTTGACCTGATTTGACCAAAGTTGACTTGATAAAATGATGTAGAATAAATTCTGATTGCTTAGGAATTGATTGTGGGTGATTTTAAATAGATTTTGAGTATGTTTTGACCAATTTTGACCAATTTTTGACTTGGGTTTACTTTAGTTGACCACAGTTGACTTAATCAAATGAGGTAAAACTGATTCCAAAAGGTTCTGATATGTTTCTACACTTGATTTGACTACAGTTGATTAATGTTTGACTAGGTTTTACTTGAGACTTGACTCATTTTGACTTGATGTAGTTGACTTTTGATTTTAATTTTGATCCTAACATTGATTTTCCCGAGGTCTTGGTGGACATGGGATTTTGAATTAGTTGAGCTAAAATTAGGGTTATAAATGTGATTAAATACCCAAAAATAGGGTTTAAATTGGTAAATACCCTTTTTACTATTTACTTTTGACTTTTTACTCTTGGTAATTTTGAGAGCCCCCCTAACGAAGAAAATGTCGATTCCCATGGAGAAACACATATTCTTTTCTATTGAATATACAATGGAAATGGTTATTTAACAATGATGATACAAATGATATCATGTAATGATGTTAGATATATGCTTATAATGAATGCAAAATGTGATGTTATGGTTAATGCAGTGAACTTATGATGCACCAAATGATAAATGCTACTAATATGTGATGCAAGCATCTCTTTGATGTCAGTGTTAGGGATACTCAACCGTGTCAGAGATTACGTGATGATGTTGCCAGATTGGATTGTTGTGATGATGTCAACTCATTTTTCTTTCCCTCCTTGAGATAATCTTGTTTAGCTCCTTTTAAATAATGCAAGTGAATGAAATACTAAATGAATGCAATGTACTATGTAATTTCATGATGGCCATTCCTTTGATCTTTTTTTATTCTTTTCATCATTGAGCTTTTTGAGACACTAAAGCTAGTACATCCTCACCAATTAGATTTCAACCATGAGAATATGAATACTACTTTTATCAGATGCAATGTTGAAAGTGAACACAAGTATCAAGGCATGTAGAGCCAAGATGACTCAAGAGTGATCCCTCCATTTGATGTTGCAAGCTGACACAAGCATTGGGGCATATAAAGTCGAGATGACTTGAGTGTACCTTGCATAAACAAGCAAGATATCCTTCTGTTCTTGTGCAATTAATGTGTTGTCCGCAATGATCCCGGTGTTCATATCCTTGGACTAACCTCTGTATATGCCCGCAATGACCCTTTATCGTTCATATCCTTGGGTAGATTTGTACCAATTACACAATACTAAGAATTTACTCGATAAAACAAAAAAGGAAAGAGAGCCAACCTCACTTTTTCATATAAATATTTGGTATCAGGGTATGTGTGGCATACCATAATTGTAGAGGCTCTTATCATAGACATCCTAGAATATTTGATGATCAAATATCATCAGAACCATCCCCACAATCAGAAATCAAAGAAAAGATCATGCCCCCTGTCCTTGATCGTCTAGCCCATAGACATCCACGAGTCACTCAGAAGACATGAAGAGAAAAAATTGATAATAGTAGACAACATACAAAGAAAATTTCATGCCCCCTTCCTTGTTTCTCTAGTCTGGAGACATCCTTGAGTCACTCAGAAGACTGCTCATCAAAAACTAGTTCAAGTTCATTCATGTCTACTATTGTTTTCTGATTACTCTATGTGAAATGATTCATTTGTTTGGATGGTGTTAAGAAACACCATTGGTTTAGTGTGTGTGGTGTTGAAAAACACTATTGTTTAGTGGCCAATGAAACACTTGATAGTTGATAGGAAATATGTACGACTCTGACCCAATCTGAAAGGATGAGTGTTACTGACCATATGTCAACTCCAAGTGATGACCAAGAACCTGCCCCCAGCTAGACATGATTGTCCCAAGGACAAGACGTGAACCGACTCTAAGCCATGACGATAGGACACAAGATCAACTGATATGTATAAGGATGCAAAAGCGAGCTAGTATGTACAAGGATGCAAAGATGACTAGTATGTACAAGCGATGAGGTTGAATGTAGATGCAAGTGAGATAGCCAAGAAATATATTGATAGATGGAGTAACTAGTCACAAGTAGCCCCTGATTGCCAGGTTTTCACCACTTGGATTTATTGTTATTTTTGCTACTAAGGCGTCTGTTTACCAAGTTTTCACCAAGGCACTTTTCTTATTTTTCAATTTTTTTGTACTTTTAATTTTTTCTATATATATATTTTTTTTTTGTATTTTTTTTATATTTTATATTTTTTTAATTCTTTTTTCAATTCATCAAGGCACCTATTTTCCAAATTTTCACCAAGATGATCTTTTTTCAGGATCTTTTACAAATTTTTTTCTTTTCTTTAGGAACACTTTTCACAATTTTTGGATTTTTTCAAGATCAATATATACTATTTTTTTTGGTTTTCTTCAGGAACACTTTATGTTGTAAAAATGTTGAACTTGGGATATCAGGTGTAGAACTTCTTCATATGAATTGTGTTGATAGGATCAAGAAGTAAATACCCTTCAGGTGTTGATAGCTTGTAGGCACCAGAACCATATGCAGATACAATGATGAAAGGTTTGAGCCAGTTTGGTTCAAACTTCCCTTTCTCTTCTCTATCTAGTTTTGTTTTTGGATTTTTTCTCAACACTAAATCTCCAACTTGAAATTCTCCATGTATTACTTTTTGATTGTACCCTCTAGACATCATTTTATGATAGCTTTGGAGATGATTAAAGGCTTGTAGTTTGCACTCATCTAACAACTCTAGCTCTTGGACACAAGAGATTTTGTATTCTTCATCAGTGATGAGTCTTCTCAAAGATACCCTTAGTGATGGTAATTGAACTTCAATAGGTAAAATGACCTTCAATCCATAAACAAGAGCAAATGGAGTGGTTCTTGTTGGTGTTCTGATACTTGTGTGATATACCCATAGAGATGGATTAAGTTGTATATGCTAGTCTCTACCAGATTTGTTAACTGTTCTATGAAAGATCTTTAGGATGTTTTTATTGGATGCTTCATCTTGTCCATTCCCTTGAGGATAGTAGATAGACAAATAGTGTTGTTTGATATGAAACCTCTCACACAACTCAATGATATCCTTATCTTTGACCTGTCCTCCATTGTCTGTCACCATGGAAGAGGGAATACCATATAATTTATTATAAACATGGACACTTTCTTGCTAGTATCCTTGTGTAAAGGATAAAATATGGATGGGGTCCTAGAACAATGGTTTGTACATAAAAGAGACCCCAAGACCAATATTTTACACTTACATTTGAATTGTATTGATATGGAAAGTAAATGTAAGTGACTAATGTTGAAATGAAGAGATAAAGGTACTTACCTCTAGAAAAGAACTTGCTGAAAACCTTGTCAAACAGTCTCAAAAATTGTTGATTCTTGCAATCTTGAACCAAAACTGCGAGATCTACAAAACCCATAAATCTTTTCCAATTCTAAGGGAGGTCGAGTTTGACCCTCATAAAAGGTCAAATACTACATTTTTATTTTGAAGGTCGATTCTGACTTTGTTCACAAATCCTAGAAGTTCGGCGAAAAGGGTATCCAAATTCGCTCTCAGATCCGAAATTCCACACCTACACCTACAAGAAAAAGAGAGTTTTTGTTGTTTGTTTGGGGGGTTTGCCTTGGTCAAACCCCGGTTTGGAATCAACCTTAATATTGAAATTGAAATGGAGAATGCTAGCAAGTAGTAGAAGTAGATCTAAGAATGAAGCTATGGCATTCAATAGATATGCAATTGTATTTGAAATGTAATCAAGTATGTTAATATGAAAGCTTGAACATAACATAAATGTAAATCAAACCTCCATGATTGTATGCTTGGAATCCACCTTGAGGGACGAATGAATGGATCTTGAAGATGAACAAAATGATCTTGAAGGAAGATCACACCATCATGATGGCTAGATCTAGGGTTTGAATGATGAATCTTGAATGCTTGAACCAAATCCTTTCAATGGCTTGAATGCTTGAATCCTTGATCTTCAATGGAGAACTTGGAAGGAGAAGTAGACTTGAATGCTTGGATGCTTGCTTGAATGGATGCTTGCTTGATCACCTTGAGAGCTTGAGAGAGGAGATTGCAAACTTGATGCCTTGATCATGAGATTGCTTGGAAACTTGATTGAGAGATATGTTCTCACAAAACTTGATGTGAAAATGAGAGAGGAAGGCTTCCTTTTATAGCGATCTAGGGCACAATCCTCTAGAGGGGCCACCTTGGAGAATTAAATCCCAATTAGGTCCTAACCTTTAGAAAATATACCTAGATTAAATGCAATTAGAGGATTTACCATCCTGAAACCCAAAATGGCCAACCCGGAGGTGGGAAAACAAATATCCCGAAAGCCCGATGCCCGGAAATCAAGGATTCTAGAAATTTGAAGGAAGGGGGAAAAATCAAGGTTGGGAATGGCCTAGTCAGGTATGACCTTTATCCTGACCTAGTCAAGATCAACCTCAAATTTGACCTTGGGCCCAGATCCAATCAGAATCAAGTCAGGAGGTCCCGAGGATGCCCGAGGACCTAGAAATGATATCAGAGCAGGATAGAATGCCAGGGATAAGTATAAAATCCTATGATGACTATGATGAAGGCT
This sequence comes from Chamaecyparis obtusa, assembly GCA_027943335.1. NCBI lineage: Eukaryota > Viridiplantae > Streptophyta > Pinopsida > Cupressales > Cupressaceae > Chamaecyparis > Chamaecyparis obtusa. Next base: position 377,745 of record BSBK01002307.1, on the reverse strand, counting down.
AGGAGAACCTATTTGTAAGTCCTACCTAGAAAATAGAGCCATATAAGAGGTAAATTAAGGAGAATCCTCGGGATCCTAACCCTAATTTCACCTAGAATGAAGGAATCAAGTGCATAAAAGAAGTGGAAAGCGGGGAGAAAGCCATATCAAAGCTAGAGACCCATTCAAGGTGCTTGACATGATCCCAAAACACCTACTCGAAGGGCTAAATTCTCTTAACATGGAAGTGCTTCCATTTTAAGATGATACACCTTGATCAAAGGTACAATCTCAACCTAGGTTGTACAGTACTTTGTGGTCGTTATGATAAATTTATGTCCATTGGAGGATGAAGGATAAATTTGTTTGATCAAATCAAAAGCCCACTATTGAAAAGGACAATGTGTGATGAAGGGTAAAAAATCTCTTGTTGGTCCATGTATAAGATTTCCATGGACTTGAAATTTATCGCATTGTTTGGAAAACTAGATAGCATCCTTTCCATGGCAGGCTAATAGTAACCTATTCTCTAGAGTTTCTTGGCTAGAGAAAGACTGTTCAAATTTGATCCACATATACCTTTGTGGACTTATCATAAGGATTTATTAGATTCTTCCCATTCTAAACATCTAAGTAAAGGATTGTCGAGATCTAGTTGATATAAGTTGTTAGCAATGATAGTATAACATGAAGCTTGACAGATTAGGTTGTTGATATTTGAATTTGTAACACTGGTGCCAAAGTTTCCATTGCATTGGCTTCCTTTTTATCTACACTTGGAATCTACTATAATGTGATATACACAACATACTTCTTTAGATCATCCATCATCTTTTTATATGGCATTAGTTTCTCATGTTTAGTTTGATAGTCATTATTGATCTGATTGAATATGAGTTGTAGATCACCATGAACATGTAATTCCACTATCTTCCACTCTAGTGCCATATTTAGACCATTTACTAAGGCTTCATATTCCTCTATTTTAATTGTGTAGGGAAACAATAATTTGTATGCTTTTAGAATAGTGTAACCTTGTGGTGTGATGAAGAGAACTCCAACTCCAAATCCTTGTTATGTGAAGGAGCCATCAAAATACATCTTCCATGGATACTGAGTCATATGAAGGATAGCTTCAACATAAAATTCAATTCTTAGGGGTATGCCATCTTGTAGAGGTGCTTCAACTAGTTGATCAATGACGACCTATCCTTTGATAGCTTTGCAGTCCACATAGTTGATATCAAACTCACTCGGTATTATCACCCATTTCACTAGTCTTCCAATTAGCGGTTCTTTACTTAGGAGATATTTTATTGGATCAATCTTAGTGATGAGCTTAACTAAATGTGAAATCATATAGTGCCTCAGTTTTTGTGATGTAAATACAACCACCAAAAATTATTTCACTATGACTATATAGTTAAGCTCATAGGCCACCAATGTCATGCTAATATAATATATAGCTCTTTCCTTTCCCGTTTCATCTTGTTGTGAAAGCAATGACCCCAATGATGTCTCTATGGTTGAAGTATAAAATAACAATGTTTTTCCTTGAATGGGAGACATTAAGATAGGTGGATTAGCCATATATTGTTTTATTTGATTGAAATATTTCTCACATATTTCATCCAAGTTGAAAGTGATACCTTTATGTAAAGATTTTGCAAACAGTTGTGCTTTATCCTCCAATTGGGATATGAATCACCTAATTGATTGTAACTTTGCTTGGAGAGATCTCAATTGACTTATATTCTTCAACGATTGCATCTCCATGATAGCCCAACCTTAGCAGGATCAACTTCAATTCCCTTAGTCAAAACAATGTAAACCAAGAGCTTCTCAGAAGTCACTCTTAAGGAACATTTCTTAGGATTTAATCTTAGTCTAAAATATTCCATTTTGTCAAAGATTTTTCTCAAGTTCTCCATATGATATTTCCTGTTAATTAATTATCTACATAATCTTCCATGTTTGTATGCATCATATCATGAAAGACTGTTTTCATCACCCTTTGATATGTAGCATCGACGTTCTTAAGCCCAAAAGGTATGAAATTCCAACATAAAGTTCTCCATGGAAAAGTAAAATCTATTTTCTCCTGGTCTTCCAGTGTTATTTTGACTTGATTATAGCCAAAAAAACCCATCCATTAGTTATAACATCTTATATCTAGCTATCACATCTACGATCATGTCAATGTTTGGCAAAGGAAAATCATCCTTAGGGTACACCTCATTGAGATCCCTAAAGTTTATGCACACTCTGATTGATTTATTAGCTTAGATATTGGAACAATGTTAAAAATCCACTCTGCATAGTCAATAGCCCTAATAAAACCATCTTTGAGCAATTTCTCCAATTCAACTTTTACCAATAGTTGTATGTGAGGATGCTTTTTCCTTAACTTTTGTTTAACATGTTTAAATCCATGTGCTATTGATAGATGGTGCATGATCAAGTCTTGACATATCATAATAGGACCATGCAAAATTGATTTTCCTTTCTTTAAAAAATTCAGTGAACTCTTGTTTTTCTTCTCTTGAAAGTGACTGAGCTAGATGAATCATTTGAGGTGATTCTTCTATTCAATATTGATTGGCTATGTAGGCTCAATAAGTATGGAAGATATTTCCTGAAAATTCTCAGGAAGAATATCAAGTTCCTCATCTTATGGTGCCTCAGAGAGGTTTTCACCATTGGATATTCCCTTTGTTTTTACTTTTTTTTTATCTGATACTGCCACAATGTGGTTTTCATCATCAGATCTATTTTTCTTTTTATTTTTCATTTTGTGGCTAAAAAACTTGATATCTTCAACTATCGTACTTGTGCTAGGTTCACTGGGGGATGTCATTATGGGTTCAACAATGTTAAGGTATAAGACTATGGAAATGTCATTAGGAAAGGTTTGCAATTCAATAGGTTCAGTTTGGGTCCTTGCGATAAGTTATGGGTGTACCAAGGATAATAGGTCATCATGATTTGTTTCAAATTATTCTAGGGTCATAATTGTGTTGTTATCAATGCTTTCAACTAGAAAGATGAGGTCTCTAACTTTAATTTTTGAACGATTGTTTAGAACAATAAGATACTAATCATCCTCACTAGAGTCATCATCAATACGTGGACCAAATTCAAAAGTTCTAAATCTCGAGCTTTGTCCCTCTTTTAATCGAAATGCATATTTATGGATAACATCAACCTCAACATCACTTGTTGCACTAGAATATTCATCCCACCGATTCTCATATGAATCTATTTCACTATCATCTTGCAATTGTAAGACCTGTGCAATTGTAGTTGTTTCTTCTATATTGGCAGTATTTTCTTCTGATTGATTTTGAGTTTATTGTACTAGATGTTGTTGTGATGTGGAAGCTTCTTCTTGATTTATAGTGTTCTCTTCTTGTCGGCATAACAACCTTTCAAATGAGATATGTGTACCTTCTATTTATCCATCTTCTTCATCATCCTCCTAATCAAAGACCGGACCATTATGATTTAAGGGAATAGCTTCTACTTCTACTTCTTCTCTATAGCCCATTCCAATTTTATCTTTTGGATTCCTAGAGGTCATGTGTATCAGTTCAAAAATTTATTCTTTGTTCTTGCTAAGAGGCCCTTTTCCTTTATAGCCCATTTATTGCATGATATGTAGATCTTTTCCATACTTTGGAGTTGAAATGTTTATATTTTTGACCTCATGATGTGATTATTCTTCACCTCTATATAACCAATTTAGGACAACTTCCTCTTCCTTTCCATCTTCTAACAAAGTACCCTTGACAAATGTTCCATTATGAATTACTAGAGCTTTAGAGCTTGAAGCAGTTGATGATGAAGGTTTACCATATGTTCTTGGTGAAGTAGGTAGAGTTGTCATAGAAGGTAATTGATCAAGTTTATACTCTCCCATTCCATTGTCTTTTAGCTTTAACTTCTTTCCAAAATCCCTCAAGGTTGCAGCCATTGAAATTTTAACTTTTTGTTCATTTGAAGCCTCTCTATTATGGGGAACCATGTTTTCATTGATTTGTCTAAGGTTGTTGCAAGATTGGAAGTAACTTGTATCTTCTTATATACTCACTTCAGCTCCATTGTATGGGATTTTGATACATTCATGAAAGGTAAAAGACATTGTCTGCATGTCATGGACCCATGGCCTTTGAAAAAGAGAATGTTGTAGGACAAGTTCAAGTCAAGGACTTGGTGGATCACATCCTTTTCAATAGGTCCCACTATGATAGGAAATACAAAATACCTTTAGAGGATCTTTCTTCATCATCATATGCCTTTATTGTGATCTTTCTTCTTGGGTCTATAATATTTTTAGAAAATACCAATGCGGTTACAAGAATTAATGTACATATGTTCAAACCAGCCCCTCCATCTATCAATAGACATTTGAATCAGTTCTTATGAATATGAACTTCTATATGTAAGGGTTGATTATGCAAATGATTTAGGGACTTGTCATCTTCCTTTTAAAAGGATAAGTAATACGGTGTTGTTATATGAGCTATCATGACTTGGAACCAATTTACATCTAAATCCTATGGGACAGCTGTTCCCAATGAGGCTCGCTCAAGGATATCTTTGTGAGATGGAGAGATTTTAAGAAGCTCAAGGATTGATATTTGAGCTAGAGTGCTTGACAATTGATCAACCAAGCTATAGTTTGATGATGAAGATGATGTTAGCTACTTGGATTTTGATGGTTTTTATGTTGTTAGTTTCTTTGATGAAACACCTTTCAAGGTAACTTTTGATTGACTTCTTGTAACAATGTTAGATGATTCAACTTGTTGTTTATCCTTGATTATGATGACATTGATGGATTGGTCAAATGAATCCAACATATTGATCACATTATCATGAGAGGATGTGTAATTAACTTTAATGTTTTTAGAATCAAATGTTCCACCTTTCTCATAATTTGGAAATAGTTTCTTAAAAGCTGTGTGATCATTATTGGTTTTATGTCCATCAACCACGATAACTTCATTGCCAATTAGATCTTGAATCACATGTTTGAGTTTCATACAACCATTGGTCTTGTGGCCTTTGTTATGATGGTACTAACAAAAATGATAATCATTCCATAATTTTGGTTTTATTTGTGATTCCCATGATCTTGCTTCAGGTAAAGTGATTAGATTGTTGTTAAGAAGAGTTCTCAACGCTGTTTCAAGAGGCTCTCCAAGAGGAGTAATTTTTTTTAGGAATAGCCTTCCAAGGTTCTTTTTCTTTGTTTGAGTCTTTGATTGGTCTTAGGTGTTGTTGTAGTATTAGGAGTGTTAGCTAATACATTAGTTGAAAGATTGAAAACCGGTTTCTTTGGTTTTATGTTTGAAGCTTCAAAAACTCCACCATTTACTACATTCTTGTTCTTATTTCAAAATATGGATTTTTCATTGTTAAAGTTGTTAGAGAATCCTTTGGTATCTTTATATAGTTTGATCTCTCCTTTTCTTACCAATACGCCCTCAATATTGATGTCACTATCAAGCATTTTGTCAAACATGGATGGACATTTCATTTGCAAAGAAAAACTCATTTCAGGAACCAAATTATTAATGAAGATATCCAACTTTTCATTCTCAGGTATAAGTCTGGGATATCTTGCAAAGATTCATCTCCACCTTTGTAATAATGTGACAAATAATTCTCCAACTCTTTGTTTAGTGTTGCAGAGATCTAGCATTGTGACAATGTGTTGTATGTTGTATGAGTATTATTGAATGAAGCATTTGATTAGATCCGCATAGGGTTTGATACCTCGAGGCAACTTGGAGAACCATTCCATCACTTAACCACCCAAACTTCTAGGGAAAAACCTCATGAGATATGTTTGATCATGCATGAATACCATGCTAAGAGTACAAAACTCCCTAACATGGTTTTGAGGGTTTGTTGTTCCCATATAGTTGTCATATTTGGGGATGTCAATGTTTGATGGAAATGGTGTCATTTGCAAATATTTATTGAAAGGAAAAGGACATAAGGAATCAAGTGAGTATTTATTTGAAGGTATATCCTTTTCTTTCTTCATCTCTAGGATTTCAGATTGCAAAGATTGAAGTTGTTTGGTTAGTGTTGTAAGGGGACTCTCGTCTTCTCATGTTTTGAGTTGATCAACATCAAAGTATTTAGGAAACTTAACTCTCATGGAGGCTAGATGCATGAAGTATATTTCTTTATCAACATTAAGGAATTTCTTCATCATCTTTTGAAATTACCTATCTTGTTGACACTTTCTAAACTACTCGATTATTTTCTCTTCATCATGAGAAGAGTCAGTACTGCTATAAATACTATGATTCTCACGGTCATGATTCCTCTTCTAATCATTCTCTTGATTCAACATGTTTGGAGTATTTTGATTCCTTTGACTTGTTTGATTAGGCGATTCTTGATCAAATAGAGGATTTAGTCTTGATGTCTCTCCTTGATAATAGGCACTTTTGGTCTGAACCATGAAAATAGGATAACCAAGCTATGATCAACACAAGGTTCAATTGATAAGTTTTGATGTTGATAGTTTGTGCACTATTTGTCCATGTTTGAATCAAATTGGGGATGATGCTTGATATTGATTCAAGAGGTCTAGGTGAGAGTTTGATAATACCTAATGGCAACCTCCAAAAATAGATACAAGGATTGATTGGACAAAGTAAGGTACTAATGATGTTTGGTGAGAAAAGAACCAATTGAACTAGACATGATGGCAGTAGGGTGTTAATGTCTAATTTTTCCAATTATGATGATTTGACCTAGAAGAAGACCAAAAAGGGTATCTGGATTAATGACTACATTTGACTGACAGTGTACACAAATGCTTATTATCTTAGGTACGAAACTCTACATATGAGTTTTTGCAACACACCATACGATTCAATACAAGGTCTCGTATAATTTAGGATAACCATACGATGCAAGATAGGTATCTGTATGACTCAAGATTCTTATATGATGAAAGACAATGTTTTGTATGACAAAAAATTCTCATATGATGAAAGACATGGTATTGTACAAGCTAGGGTTTACACCATAAAAACTTCTAACTGACCAAGTGTTCTGCCACTAAGGTTAAGGTAAATTTGATGTTGTCCAAGTGTTTTTAGATGAATTTCTTAGTTATGGTGATTAGGAATACACACATCAGACAAAACACATAATTGTCTTGTGTCTAAGATCCTTACACAATAAGTTTTCAAAAATTATTTTTATGGGTTTAACACATGACAAGCACATTTCAAGAAATCTACCTTGGAAATGGCTACAATACTAACTCCATAGGACCACGCTAAGTATACTTGGATCTAGTGCGAATTGTCCCCATCATCAAACATGTAATCTTGAGCGGAGATGCCAAGAAATTGAAACACATAGTTGATCCTTTAAGGAGTGTGTGGGTAGGGTATCCCTTTTGGGGATTTCCTGAGTTCAAGGTAGCGACATCCAAGAACCCTCCACCTCATTTTCAAGTGTATACAAATGGTGAGTGTAAAATATTCTAGGGGTGACACATCCCCTGTGCACTAAGGATAAAATGTGGCTTTCTAGCTTAAGGATTTAGACCAAGTTCCCATTTGGACAGTCGAGGCCTCTCCTAGAATATAATAATCAATAGTACCCATCTACTATGGTTTTGACATTTTAGCATTTATTTATAGTGGATGGGATGGCCTTGCTTTGACCTATGTCCACTTTGAGTCATTCTCGAGGACAAGTACTTTTTCCCACCACGACAGGCTCTCTAAGGTGTAAATGAAAATGAAAGTGAATATCAACTATGGGTCAAGATTTCTGATCATCTCAAAGAAGTGAGAGTATACTCTCCTACCACACTTAAGATTACAAATACATCAAACACACATTCATTTTCTCTTGCAATTCAATCATTTTTGGATGAAATCAAGAGTTCATATGGAGGTTCCCAAGCCAAGAAAAATTGAAATGGTCTAGGTTTATGATCACCTTAAAAAGGTGAGAGCATACTCCCCTAACACATTAAGAGGTCCTTCGAGTACTAACCAAATTAGCTAGGTTCCTATGAAATCGAAATCAAATTTAAAGCATCAAACACATTGTTTGGTCGATTCCATTAGGCAACTTGCAAGACAATCCATTGATAATTTTTTCTTTTATGTCTTTGTCAAACATCCTGCAAGGACATGTTAGGATGTTTAGATCATCCCAATAAAATAGACAACATTAAAGGTTAGCATTATTAGCCAATCAAAATCCAAAAGACCTTCAAATTTTCTCTTTGTTATCCATACAATTTATTTCATACGACTAAAGACAATATTCCATATGATTAACTAATGAATGATAGACAGTTCGAGACACCATATGACTTAAGACATGATACCATACAATGTAAGATCCATATATGAGCTAAGACAAGCATCCATACGATAAAAGATTTTCATATGATTCAAGATGCCTATGCATACAATCCAAGAATTGATACGATTTAAGGAACTATTCTAGACGAGTTAAGGCTTAAATCATATAAATTTTCATTAGATAGAGACCTGCAAAAGTGAATTCATCATATTTTATGGGGGAATCTCGAAATTCAGCCCCATGGTGGGTGCCAAAAATGTGTGTGTATTATGTTGTACCTATATTCTACAAACACAACACTTCAATAAATCATTGCATCAATTAGTTAGTTCACAAGAAATCAATCGAATAACATTAATGAACACAATTGAAATTAATTTATTGCTTCCTAGACACGAAGATTATAGTCTATTTAAGATTTCTCTCATAATTATGCATTAGACCAATGAACAACACTCATTAAATGGAATATTTCATTAAAATTACCTAATTGAATGAAAATTTGATAATCATAATGAAGATATGAAGCTAAATTGATGCAATTGATCCTAAGATGGATGCAATTAAGCTCAATGGCACTCAAAATCTATTGAAGTGTGATGTACATGATGGAAATTAAGATATTGATAATGATGTAGATGAGTTTAAGAAATTAACAATGTAATTCTCTCAAATGTAGTCCCCAAACTCAAATTGGTATAACCTAGGTATAAAAAATGATCTAGATATGAAATGATCTTGGTTGAGGGTTGATTTTATAGATTTTCCTTAGAGGGAAATTAATTTGAATTTGAATTCAATGGTTAGGATGAATCCAAAATGGACAATTGAGATTGAACCTTGAATAATCCTTGCACTTCAACCTCATTAGTTTGATTTAAGTTGTTTTTCCTTTTGTGAGTTGAGTGGATATTAGGATATTTAATTAATTCACTTAATTATTATCTCTAGCCATGTGATTTTTGTCTTTTGGTTTAATTAATTAGCTAGGACAATTAATTAATGAATATTCCTTGATTATTGATCCTTCATGCCTTCATGCTTGATGCTTGATTCTTGATGAATTATGCAATTAAATTGATCTAATTCAATTACACAATTATGATTAAAATTAACTTGACTTGACAATCTTGATTATGATTTTGATCACCTGATTATGATTTAGGTCAATTGATTTTCTTAGACAATTTTTGGGTGATTACAGAAGGATGCCAACATAGATAGAAACAATCTCACTAAACCTACAAGACATGCCCCTGATTCCAATTTTGGGCAAAACCGTAGGGAAGAGGATGCCTTGGGTGTCCTCTTCCCACCAATTAGGCATGAAATGAGGATCATAGTTTCCACATAGAAAGGGCACATTAGATTTCAAGGCCTAATTGATTGCGGGGTTAGGAAGAAAAACAAAGGCCACAAATAGTAACATAGGGCCCACATTGGGAAATACATGATTGAATTGGAGGAATAATAAAGGAGAACACCTAGAAACAAGGGCTCATATCGATCTTGAATGAAATTAGTTTAACACAAGACTAATATTTGAATTTAGGTGTTCATTAAGTATGACATAAGTCCCATAATTTATATGAAAATGAAAAAACACTAAGGAGGGCACTAAAAAATCATGAAATTGTACACACCAATAAGGTTCTTACAATTTATGATGGTACATGTATCGATAAGAGTTATAAGAGACTAGGAGGATTACATTGTTCCACTTTTATACAGTATTATCAAATGATCATACAAAACTTACCATGCATATGCCATATTTTATGATCACTCATAATTTACAAAAGCATAATCTATATACGCAACATACATTCCAAGGCAATATTCATGCATTCTATACTGCACGAGTATCATCTTTTACTTTAAAATAATACATGTGTAAAATGTTATTAGGTTCATCAAGTCCAATTTTAAAGTAGAATAGGGAAAGATAATACTAAAAAATACATTTCCAACATATTTAAAGACAACAAAATATGTTATAACCACCAACAAAGCACTCCATAGAAAATTGTTTGACCTTTATTTTGTTAAGTTTAATAAGGTGTTTGAATTTGAATTTGAATTCAATGATACTGATCTATTCAAACATGTATAAAAAACTAAAGGTTGTCTCTCCCCCTATAAGGCTCGACATCTCCCGTTGTTTGATTCTAAAATATTTTAACTCATTTACATAGCTCATTTTATACATGTCAAATAGACCTTGGGACCTATGAGTTATGGGATCACCATGTAACTTATATTAAATAACTTTTTATGTCAAGTTCTTTTGTTGTTAACTAACAAATATAATACCACTATATAAAAGTAAATGGAAATCAACATAGATATTCAAATATTACTAATACAAAAAATACAACCTTCATGTGGAAGAGGGTGCTGACACAATATGAATAAACTTGATTTTACTACTAATAAAAAGATTATCTATAGATTCCATAATTAGGAAAGTTGGTAAGTAATCTTGTTTTCAAGATAGGGTAGCTAGTGCTATAGTAAATGGATCTCACAATAATATATTAGAATAAATTATAAATGAAATGAATGAACTAGAATGAAACAAATGGTTTATCAAAATCTATCTTGACCACCAAAGTATTTGGACATGTTTGTTGAGTTCATTCACGAGTCTTCCATGCCAAAATTAGATTGTCAAGTATATATATTCCTTATATAAATCCCATTTTCTCAACTCTTACAATACCTTGAATAGTAGGCTTAATTAAGATAGTGAAAGCCTTTGTAATGATTCAATAGAGGCATTTAATAAAGCAAATGACTCACAAATAGCAATAGCATCCACAATTTTCCCCTTAGGAATAAGTTTGATTGGGCCTTTAATGATATTAGGACCTAAGGAGCTTTTCTAAAAGTCTTCTAAATATAACATATAAATGTCATCTTTAACAAGATTCCACATAACTTGATAGAATTCAACAGGAAGAGCATTAGAACTAGTCCTTTTATTTGGATTTATAGAGATAATAGTACATTCAATTTATTCTAAAGAAAGGATATAGTCCAAAAATCTATTATAACTTGGATCAATATTATTAGGGATATAATCTTGGACACTTTCTTCCAATGCTTGATAAATATTTATCCATTTATTTTCCCGTTTAAAAAATTTCTCATAAAAATATTAAAAAAACTTATAATTTTTGTAGTATTTTTGTGATATCCACTTTTATCCAATGTAGCACCAATTCTCTCTTTCTTGTGTTTATAATTAATTTAGCTACAAAACAAATAGATCCATTATTCCCTTCTTTTATCCACTAAAGAATGACTTTGATTTTGGCACCTTGGCCTCTATAATGGTCCAATTTACACAATTGAGCTCTATTAACAACAATATGATTATAAAGATTTTCATTATGAGGATTAATATTTAATTATTCTTTTAGCATGTTCTAGTTTCCCTTGGAGGGATTTTTTTTACGTTTACATATCCAAACCATTGTCCTACCAAAAAACTAAATCTAAATTCAACACAATGAGTTAGTGGATTAACACTCTACCAAATAGACTACAAACCCCACTCTTGAGGTTTAGTTGTACAATTCCAAATCACCACTAAATAAAAAACAAGTTTGATATTTTTTTAGATGAGAGGTGTGAAGTTTGAAAGGGAGTTGAGAAGAAGAATCCACATTTTGAGTAAAAGAGAGAAAAGATTATTGGAAAGTGATCTATTAAATTTTTTGAATAGTTCTTGTGTGAAAAAGAACTAAAAGGAGAATTTTTCATATGGATTTTATAAGTAAAATCAATCCAATTTCTCAATTACCAATCACTTCTTGGTCTATAGTTAGACCATCTAAACCAATTATTGGAAATGATTGATGAGTTTATTATGTATGAAATCAATAACTCTAATAATATTTCAATGATATATCCACTTTTCAAATTCATCTTGGTTGAGTTTAAAATAGCTAAACTAGATATGATCCTTACGATGTTCCACTAGATTAAAATATCCTCTCAACACCTAATCAATTAGTAAGACTTGTAGAAATCCAATCCCAAAGGACAATTGTTTCATTTTTATTGTTAGGAGCATATATAGACCAAAAACCTAAAGGTTGTTGAGTGATAAAAGAAAGAACCCAAACATAGTTATGTGTAGGGTCCTCTCCCCTATCAATGACATGTTTGGAGATAAAGAGACAATCCAATCATAGATCTACCATTTCCATCTTTATGAGAGGTATGAAGGAATATATCTTCTTTCCAAAGATTGAAAAGTGTCACATCTAGTGCTCATTGCAAATTTTAACTTCTTGTAAGAATAACATGTCTAGTTTCCATTTTAATACATATCTTTGACTTTTAAATTTTTTATGAGGGTGAGAACACTCTCTCACATTCCTAGATAAAATATTGTAAATTATGATGAACCAATTTAGGTATTATCATCCTCTTGTGCCAAGATTCCAAAATGATTTGAGATGGAGACCACTTGTTCATTGCTCAATTTTTCATTTGGAATAATTGGTGGAGACCTTGATCTTTGTCTAGAATTAGGAGAAGGATAAATGAATCTGTTAGGGGATCTCAATAATTCTTGAGAGTGGAGGCAGGATGGTTTGCTAGTAGAAGGGTATGTAAAAGAAGAGGAAAAAGATGGTTCTTTTATCTTTTGAACAACCCTCCACTTATCAACCATGGCATCATCTTTAAAAGAAGATTAGCCCAATATGGGAGGTTTAGGAGTGGATTGTTGAGAAAGGGAGTGAATAGTGTTATTTTCTAAGGAAGGTGAAGAAGAGTTTTTAATGTTTAGTGATGATTGTATGATTGGCTTAGTAATCAAATTATCTAGAGAAGCTAGAGTGTGGAGGCCTATTTTTCCTAACAAGGCAGTATCAAATGAAATGCCCTTCTAAAAGAAAACATTTGGCTTTTTCAAATACAATATTAGTTATTCCAATTAAAAAATGGTCATTCCAACCACATTAGATAGTGTGAACGAGAACGACCTTCAAGAATAAAATCAAATATCTAAGCTTGCAAATAATAGACCTACTTGCACATAAATCATGTGTCGTATTGTAAAATTGCTTGGTCTTGCTTAACAAACTTAAACATACATGAGACATCTTTTACCTAACCCTCAAATTGTTTCAATCTCCCAACCCTTGTTTTCCCAATTCAGTTTAGCCCATTTGTATAAGTTTAATTCATTATGGATTCCTTAACAAACAAAATAAAATTTTTTTTTATAGTCAACATTTTATTCGAGAACTTCATCAAGGAGCTAGAATTCAAGGGTTTTACCTTGATCCTCTTTAGTATGCTTTGGGTTCTCTTCCTCTTCTTCAATGTTTTGAATAGGGGATTTGTTGTCTATAATCATTCCATCATTCATTTCTCCTATGTTAGGTGCCTCATTCATAATCACTATGTCACTGCCGGGTTTCGATATTTGATTCTTGTTAATGATCCTGGCTTCATATTTTAGTCTCATCTACATCCCTTTTTCCTTCTCCATTAGTCTTTCGTACAACAAACTATTTAATTCCACCCCAAACCATTCGATGCCTAGAGCCTTCTATTTTCTACCCTTCATGACATTAAAACCCTATTTAAGCATTGTTTTACCTTTTCTCTTTGTCCCTAGAGTGCTCAAGTGTTTGTTATTCAACTCTCACACTCCACTATCTCCAAATTTGTTATCACAACTATCTGTTAAGATTTAGTATGGTTACAATTCACTCACCTTATTTCTCCTTCAAAGATAATAATTGTAATGGAAACGTCTCTATTTTTTTTTTTTATACATACAAGACTAAAATTTCAAATTCTTTGTAGTTTACTTCAAACTTTATAATCACATTTACAAACTTTAACAAATATTTCCTTGTCTAGGTTCTTAGAAAGAAGACAAATATTTAGAATGCAAAGTGACAAAAACCAGAGTTAGAAAACCATATGAGACATAAAAATTAAGCTGATCTATATGTCTCAACTAACCAAAGAATAACCATCTCCATCTAAACTCCTCTTCAACCAATTGAACCTCCATTAATCAAAACCAGCATAGACCTTTTAAATTGTAATTTGATTTACTCTTACATACTCTCTTAAAAAGCAAATGTTCGATGATGCCGTCTGCTACAGATTGATGTAAATTATTCGGATATAAGATGAAAATAATACCCTTTCTTTTTTGATCTGTTAAATGTCATGTGGAGCCAAGGCACTGAAGGAACACAAAGCAGGACCAAGTTCATTTGCAAGGCATCGATCAAGTTCCAGGTAACCTCTTTCTATATTTATGATTATTATTAGGTTCTATCTCATTTGAAACACTATGCACGTCGAACTATTGGACTCCCCACAGGCAATACCAACATGTTTTTTTTAACTTCAATCCTGCATCTGCAATCTAACGTACGAAAAATCCATAGGCACATGTTCAAACGTGCACATTTTGATTTTTGGAATCAAACACACCCTTTCGATTCAATGCAATATGGTATTGAAGCAAATGTTGGATTTTTTTGGACTGTCGCTCTGCCTGAAGAAAGCCTTGGAGAAATGATCAGTAAGGATCAACCCAGAATCGTTAAAAACCAGCCATTAAGCTACCCTATGGAAGAATTCAGTAATGGACAAAACCCAATTGAAAAAACTAATGAAGGGCAATTCTCAAATGCAAAATTCAATGAGAAATATCGAATTGAAAAGTCCAGAAGGTTTGGACATGGAGATCATATTGGTATGGGTACGGACAAGTTCTGTAAAGAAGACGTAATGAAACAAACCCCAGATGCTTTGCAACATTTTGGCATCGGGATGGAAATTAGAGCCTATGCTGAGCTTCTTCATGAGTTTGCCAAGGCAAAGGCCTTGGCAGAAGGAAAGATGGTTCATTCCCACATGATCAAAACTGGATCATACCCTGACACTTTCGTCTCAAATCATCTCATTAATATGTACGTCAAATGTGGCAGTTTGGAAGATGGACGCCTAGTGTTTGAGAAAATGCCTAAGAGAAACGTTGTCACGTGGACTGCAATGATTGCAGGTTATCTGCAACATGGGTGTGGCAACATGGCCATTGCACTCTTTTCCCAAATGCTGGCGGCAGGTGCAAGGGCAAATCAGTTCACCTTTGCCAGTGTTCTTACCGCTTGTGCGAGTGTGGCAGATTTGGAACATGGTAGACAAGTTCATGTGCACATGATCATGTCTGAATTTGACTTGAATGTATTTGTTGGAAATGCCCTCATTACCATGTATGCCAAGTGTGGAAGCATAGAAGCTGCAAGGAAAACATTTGATCAAATACCTGTGCCAAATCTTATTTCCCAGAATGCCATAATTGCAGGTTATGTGCAACATGGGTTTGATTGGGATGCCTTGGAAGTTTTTTCCCAACTACAACAGTTTGGTATCGGAGCAGATGAGTTCACCTTTGCTAGTGTTCTTGCAGCAAGTGCGAGCTTGATGGCTGTGGAACAGGGGAGGGCAATCCATGCCCACATAGTGAAATCTATGTTTAAGTCAAACGTCTTTGTAGGGAATTCCCTTGTTAATGTGTATGCGAAATGTGGATATATAGCAGACGCATACAAAGTTTTTAATAAAATGCCTGAAAAAGACATTGTTTCGTGGAATTCAATGATTGCAGGGTATGTTCATAATAAGAAAGGGGAGAAGGCCATGAAACTATTACACCGAATGCAACGGGAAGGCATTCAGCTTGACAAATTCTCATTGGCAAGCATCCTTGGTGCCTGTATATGCACAGAATATCTTAACCATGGAAAGCAGGTACATGCCTACACAATTCGAACCAGATTGAATTCAAATTTATCTTTAAATAATGCCCTCATCAACATGTATGTCTGGTGTGGGAGCATAGATGATGCAAAATTAGTGTTTGACAAAATGGCAGAGTATAATATAGTCTCCTGGACTGCAATAATAGTTGGATATGTTCATGAGAAGCATGAGGAGGAAGCTCTGAAAATATTTTGCAAAATGCAGCAAGCAGGAATGAAGCCGAACCAGTTCACATTCGCTACCATTCTTAGTGCATGTGGAAGCTTAGCAGCTCTAGAAAATGGAAAGCAGGTGCTTGCTCAGACCATTAAGATTGGTTTTGTTACAAATGTATGTGTGCGAAATTCTATTATTGCAATGTATGCTCAATGCGGAAACTTAGAGGAATCAAGGAAAGTGTTCAGCGATACACCTGAAAGAGATGTTGTCACATGGAATGCAATAATATCAGGATATGCTCAGCATGGACATGGCAATGAAGCCCTGCAGCTTTTTGAAAACATGCAAGATCTTGGTGTGAATCCGGACTCCAGAACATTTGTTTGTGTGCTTTCTGCATGCAGGCATGCAGGCCTGTTGAAAGATGCTCGTCATATCTTTGATTCAATGATTTGTGATTATGGAATCATACCAAGGTTAGAACACTATGCATGCATGGTTGATCTTCTTGGCCGTGTGGGACAACTTGATCAAGCAATGGACTTTATCAAGCAAATGCCAATAGAACCCAATGTTTCAATGTGGCAGACATTGATTGGTGCTTGCAAAGTCCATGAAAATGTTGAACTAGGAAAATATGCAGCAGACCGTATTCTTGAGCTGGAACCACAAGCGGCAGAAACATATATTCTGCTATCAAACATCTATGCTGCAGCTGGAAGATGGGATGATGTGGCATACGTGAGAAATTTAATGAATGAAAGGGGTGTGATTAAAGATCCAGGATGTAGTTGGATAGAGGTTCAAAACAGGGTGCACACATTTACTGTTGGCGACTGATGACGTTTCCTAGATTGGAAATATTTATGACAGTTAGAGTTGTTGAGCAGACAGATGGAGATGGGGTATTAGCCAGATTCAAACCTTGTGTTTTATTGTTTCTTGCAGGGTCCATGGAAACAATGAACCAGGAAAATATGCCACAGAATATTCTTGAGTTGGAGCCACAAGTAGCAGAAACATATATTCTGCTTTCAAACATTTATGCTGCAGCTGGAAGGCGTGATGTAGCAAATTTGAGAAATTTAATGAAAGTGAGGGATGTGATAAAAGATCCAGGATGTAGTTTCGTTTGAGGTCCAATACAGGGTGTAGATATTTACTGTTAGGGGTCAGTCTCATTCACAGATGGATAGTATTTATGATAGTTGGAGTTGTTGAGTAGACAGATGGAAGCGGCGTATTCCCCAGACACAAACCTTGCATTGCATGCCATGCAAGAAAAACGAGATAAACACATGTTTTATCACCAGAGTAAGTTGTTACTTGCCTTTGGGCTTATCATTACACCTCGAGCAGTTCTTATGCAAATTATCAAGTACCTGCATCTGTGTTGAGATTCCCACAGTACCATCAAGTTTTGAGAATGCGCGGTCTTTATATGATCACTAAGGTAGTGCAGCTTAAAAAGGAAAGACACATGAACTTGAGTTAGCCTCTTTTACTTGTTTAATGAAAGGACTAGTTGCAAGTATGTCAGAGACTCATAAGTTTGTTAAAGTGTTTTGTTTGAAAAGGATATTCATCACTACCATCATCTCTGTCACTGAAGGCTAGCTGAAAAGTTTCTCAGAACCATTATCTTTGAAGTGTCACAATTGAATGGTAAGATAGGTGTCAAACTGCTTCTAACTACCAGTTTTTATCTTTATTCCCTTTCAAGTTCATTTTAATATGGTAACTGGATCTTGCATGAGACAGAAACAATTTTAGAGGTTCACTACCCATATGTCATTGATCTCCATACCATGTCAATGTGTGGCGGGTGTGCCCTGAGAAGCAAACTAGGAATGGAAGTTGCAGTTAATAGCTTTTTATATTGCTTAGAGATATTTTTTCGCAAATCAGTTGCTTTAGCATTTACAAGAGGATGTGAAATGCTATGAAGAAGCCGTGAGAAACCATGAAAAATATCATATTTGTATCTTGTGTGAGGAGGGAATTTATGATTATCTATGAGTTGAGGGGGACGAGCTATCAGGCTACATTGCTTCTGGGGCCCTTTAACAAGGTCCTCACTCTGGTTATAACGTCTGATTAAAACTTCACAATAAGAACTTAACAATTTTGGAGCTTGTAGCTTGCACTTTCCGGTTCCCCATATAGATTCTTTTGGATTTGATCAAATTCTTGTGAAAACCACTCCCGGCTTGTTAAATATACCTTGTAGCTTCTGATGGCAATTCTCAAGCATTGCCTTGTCTCTGTAACATGCCATAGCAGCAAAATGAATCAGTCTTGGACTTCTTGTTGAACTGAGATGCATTAAGATACAATGAGAAAATTCCTTATGGAGGATATTGTTGTTATCCACATTTACGCATGTTTACATGTGCAGATCATGGAAATACAGGTGTAAATGTAACTAGGTACGGGGGCAAATGAAAGGGAAACAATCCATGCAAGCCAAGAATTATGGACTACAAGAAAATGCTATACAAGAAATGGGTGAGTGATGAAAAAGATTTGCAAAAACACATAATTACACAAAATTGAACGTGGATTGATCCTCAGAGAAGTCCAAAATTTGTGATTGCGCTCCTCTTCGCTGTGTTTTTGCAATCAGATAAGTATGCCATTAACAATCAACCAACTTCTGTGATATTATGTAAGGATGTGTTAGCATGGGAGGCATGTTCCCCATGTTTTGAACCTGAGTAACTGTAATGATAATTTCTGCAACTTGCAAATAAGCTACAGTTCAAAGGTCAATTGTCCTTCGTTGTGTTAAAACTATGTCATGTTGGCCAATAGAAAATCTTTTCTTCTACGAGGATGCGGCAAGCTACATAACCTTCTAGTTTTGTCAAGAACCAAAAGGGCACGGTTATCGTTTCTTTTGGCAATCTTAACTTCTCAAGGTTTTATGCTAGAATGACTTGTTTATAATGTTTATTTAAGCAGCAGAATTTGTTGAAATTATAATCTTTTGTATGTTTTTAAAAAATATCTCAAATAAAAAGAACCTGAGCTGTACATGGCAGACTCTTGGTCTGGAACGGCAGACATATTTTTTCTTATGAAAATAAAAGCTTTCACTACAATTCACCTAAGATTGTAGAGGTGGGATTGGAATAATAGATGCAGAAATAAACTTAGAGAGTTTAAATAAATTAAAGTGATACTTAGCTTGAATCTTGTCAGTGGAATATTCTACTGAAGATGCTAGCAATCAACTCACCAATGTGCTGATAATCAGGGCCTTGATTAGATGAATGCCTCAGAATCTATAAAATAATTCTGCTATTTTTTGGTTAAGATCTGTGCCTGCTAAGCTAATCTTTGCATTAGGGGAACAAGTTTGTCTTTTGGAATTGTATTGGACCTATGAAAGTGATTTGACAGAAAATGTAGGATGGTAATAAATCCACCACAGCTTGCCATGCATGTGTTTATAGGACGCTATTTTAGAACTTGCTCGCTGAGGGTCATTTTCTCCTCAATCAAGCCCTTAGGTGGACCAATTCAAGGGCCCAGAAAGGTAAGCATGCAATATCCTAGTTAGATGATGTATGCTGATAGTGCAATTAGAACCTCCATTGCTTTTGCTATAATGGTGCACAAATGGATTAGGGACGTGGTATATACATGATTTCAAATGGATAGAGATCGAAAGCCCTTAAATGCAACACCATAGCACACAAATCCATGCAAACATGTGGTACGTCAGCCCATCATGGCTAGTGAAGAAGTTTTACAAAGTTTAAACTTGAAATTTGAATTTTAAAAGCTTGATTTTAGATCATAGCTCTGGAGTTGACATTGGTCAATTCCATGCCTATGGATTTAATCCATGGTGGTAAATGTGAGATCTGAGGAGCATTACCAATTCTTCAAGATGAGTGAATGAGAACATATTAAAGTCATAAGCTGAACTTCACACAAGAAAACTCATTTCTACATTTTTTATTACATAATAAACACTAACTAAAGTTGACTAAAAACATAAGAGAAACATGTATGGGAATGTGAATTATAAAATTTCAATTTAATTAATCAACAAATAATAATTATAGTAGAATGGCTTTTGCTTTGTTTAATTGGTAATATTGGAATGTTTGGCCGAGCCATGTGAGTGTGAAATTTGTATCTATAAAACTACACCATAATTGGTAATATTGGAATGTTTGGCCGAGCCATGTGAGTGTGAAATTTGTACTTATAAAACTACACCACAAACACTTCAATGAGACATTAATTTCAAGGTTAGTACTCAAAATCAATCAAATAAACCAAGTAACCTATGAAGAAAATCTCATCGCTTCCTAATTGTGAAGACTCAATTGATTAGTAAAATTGCTCTCAGAATTCATGTTTAATATAATTGAATAGACAATCACAAAATGGAAGATTCAAATTATGAATGCATTTAAGATGAACTTTGATACTAAATGATCTAAATTGATAAAATGAAATTAATGATGATGCAAATTGCTATGATGAAATGCTAAACTCAATTGAACAACATGTACTTGCATAAAATCTAGATATGAAAATGCCTTGATCATGTGTTTATTTATAGATTTCCACTTTTGAAAATTGGAGGGAAATGATTTGAATTTGAATTCAATGGTTGAGATTGATTTCCAATGAGAGGTTGAGATTAGGACTTTGAGTGATCCATGTGATTGAAGCTCATTGGATGAATTCCAATTGTTTGTCCTTTTGTGAGTTGAGTTGGAAAATAGTACAATTAATTCAATCAAACTAATTAATTTCCTTAGCAATGGGATTTTGTGGATTGAATTAATTAATTAGGCTAGAGGTAATCCATTGGGAATTTAATCAATTTGACGATGCTTGATGATTAATTAGGTTATTTTGATGATTTTGATGAATTAAGCTAGTAATCAAGTTATTAGACTAGCATAATTAAGAGGTTGGTTCTAAATTAGGGCAAATAGGGCCTTTGGTTAGACTAGCCCATTTTAGGGTGATTACAAGCCCAAGTTAGGTAATGCCACAAATGGGGGACCTCATCCCTAACTTGAACACATAGTCCACAACTACTAGCTTAGTAGCCCAACAAAGGTACAAAACACGTGAGCACACTAACTTAGTGAGGGTTTGGAGCACAAAGTCATTGACATGAACACCAACAACTTCAATACAAAGGTTCAAATCTATGAGCACAATGGATTAGTGAGGGTACAATGCCCACAATCACAATGGCCTAGTGGGGGTTTCAACCTTGGTGGCAACAACAATAATGCACAATTCAACCACCACATTATAAGAAGATGCAAAATGGGGTTTTATATATTATAATAGTGCTAGATTTAAGAAGATAAGCAATTCATCATGTAATGAATTGTTGCATTAAATAACCACAAGTTTATGAATAATCTATTGAATTTGTATTATAAGAGTAAATATTAACACACAATTTGAGTGAAAGGTATTTAACATGTTTTGGAATACAAAAATTATCATATATCATTGCCCAATGATAATATTTTATTTTCTTACATTTGTTACAATCCGTGATAGGGAAAATTGTGCATAGACCCCCTTTTATCTTATGTTTTGGTTGCACTTTAATTAAGTGTTGTTAATGTAATGACTAGTCTACAAGTTGTGTAGTCTTGTGTGAAGTCAACTCGTGATATTTTGATATTCAAATTCCATGATCAGTTGTCATAATAGATTGTTCTTGATCCCTAGATTTACCATTCATCACTTAGGATCATACTTGCAAGTATAGACTTGATCTTGATCATTTTTGTTGTCACTAATTTGAACCTTGAACTTTTGAAATACAAATCTATTAAGTCTTGTCAACTTCCTTCTACTAGTCATTGTGAGCCAACTTAGTACACATTTTGTGTGGATTTGTTGTATTTATGGGCATTCATTTATTTATTGAAGACTCATCTAGGACTATTGATGTGAAAAGGATCAAGGTGAATTAAAGAACATCTTTTCTTTCTTTTTTAATTTAAAAATGTGCAATTACCTATTGTTTTATAATGGACAAGCTCACCACTTGGTGCAAGTATCCAACAAATGCATGCTTGCCTAGACAATTGCAAATACAACATAATGTTTGTTTATGCTACTATAATTAATGGTTAAAACTCTAAGGGAAATAGTAAAATATAGTAATGAATGCATAATATTTTAATAATTTCTTATTGTTGCAAGCGACAAATTCATAATGGTTTAAAAAATAGTTACAAAATTTGAAAGGGCACAAATGTTGATGCTTCATTTCCAATATTGGAGGCTTCTAGTACATGAGGGGGTGATAATTCTTCTAGAGGTATTTTATGGCTCCTAGGAATCAATTTTATCCATGATAGTTATGGTAGAATGCATGAAATATTTGTACATTGCAGGGCAATTCTTATTTACATCATGTCATTTTATCATATAGATACTTTGTCAAAATTTGTTTGGACACTTGTGTTCATACGAAAGTCTTATGTGGACAAAAACTAATTAGAGATTAGAAGCAAAGAACTCTTTTGGTTCAAAGGGAAATTTCACCCAGGATATGCATTGGAGCTTAAGGATTTGCATGTTGTTAAAGTTCTTCTATGTGTGTATGTATTCTTGCAGATTTTTACGTGAAATTGTGCAAAGTTCGTATTCTAGTGTTCATCTAGCATTTTGAGTTACTATTGTTTGTTGTTATAGATCATTTTGTTGCTACAAAAGAATAGTTTTTAATTACTTTTTGGGTCAATTATATCAACCTAATTTATTGATGAATTCATCTTTGAGTTTGGAGGAGATAGATGTCAATAGTGTTGTGTGATTTGTAGTTTTCAGTGGTTCTTTTACTTTGATATTTTAGGTTTTTTTGCTGACTCTTATGCTAGTGTTTTTGCAACATATATCCTTTGTAAATATCATTGTTAATTTGGTGAATACATTTGTGAAGAAAGTACTCAATCTATGTAGGTATTCTTTGTATTTTCAATATTTATTTAAAGAGGGCTCAAAGTTTAATATTTTAACTTGATTTTCTATGAGTTGTTGTATTTAAATAAATTGGCAAAGCATATTATTTGAGAATATTAAAGTGATAATATAGTTGCGATCTAATGTTTTTTCTTAATTGATAGAGATTACATAACAGAGAAGGAAATAAAATTATGGGTAATGGAGAAAGGAGAAACAAGATGTCAATAGAGGATAAAGAAGTTTTTATTCAAAATATTTTAGGTGGAATCAATCATCATCAAGAAAGAGTGGCAATGCAACAAGATAAAACAAATGTAATTTTGTTAAAATTGGATCAATAAGGTGTCTTGAATCCTCAAAGAGGGGAAAGTTCTTCAATCAACAATGGTACAATAATTAAAACCTTTTGTAAAAACCTCAAAAATTATCTTTATACCAAAAGATGAACAAGTGGTGGATGAGCTATAAATTACTGCATATAAAGGTACAATAAAAATGTTAGTAGTTGAGCTATGGAGTATACAACATTATCTAAAATAGCCAAATGAATCTAATATTCTAGTGATTTTATGGAAATATTAAGGACAAGTGTACCACATAGAAGAGAACAAGGGGTTAGTCACAATCTGTTAGAATGTGAAGCTGATGTTATTCATTTTGTTGTCATTGATGTCAACATATCCTATGCATTTCCATGTTTTGGTTGATGTGTACCAATATTCTTGGTGGTATCGATAGTAGTATCGATAGTATGTATGTCTTGGTAGAAGTGTTCATCAAAAGATATGCTTTAGATATCTATCATAATTATTTTTAGTGTTGGTTCTATGCTGTGTGCAACATTTGGTGGATTAGTTATTTGGGGTCAATCCTATTTGGAGCGTGTGTTTCGGTCGCAGCTGTTATTATGTAACATGTTCATCATTTCCTTTGGAATTGATGGCTTTGGAGATGGTGTTGCGTGTTGGCTTGTGCGTAGCAAGTTGTATTGATCAAGGTGGTCCACATTTCATTCCTTTCCACCATGGGAATGTCTTGGTGTGACCTATTTCAAAATATTTTTGGCCGACATGGTTGATGGCATCAAACAGTATAAAAAGAGAAAGGATTTCTATTACTCATGTGGCTTATGTGTTTCTTGTATATGAAGTGATTGCAAATATGTTTCTGGAGATATATGTGTTGTTGATCATGTGAGTGGTATAGTGTTGGTGATAGTTATCTCAATGGTGGATTCAATCTCTTTTCATATACTTTGGTAGTGAGCCTCTTCGTATTAGTAGTGAGCCTTTTTGTATTGGTAGTGATCCTATTCATATTTAAGGGTAGTTAGATTGACTAGTAGTAAGTCTACCTAAAATGAGAATAACCGACATTGAGCCATTGTAAAATCACCTTAACCACTGTCACCCTAATAGGTGTTTTCATTTAATGAGAAATAGCTTCTCTGTGGTTTTTACCAGTTTGAGTTTTCCACGTAAATCTTGGTTTTCTCTGTGTTGGTGTTCCTGTGCATTCATGTTTACATTTTCTATGGATGTTTTATATGCTTAAGTGATAGATCAAAAGTTGTTATTATCATTATTTATTAGTTTACCAACATAGAAGTGTTATAAAGTGTGTGGGAATAAATGATTCACCCCCCCTCTCAATTATTTGGCTTGTTCAACAATTGGTATCAGAGCTTGGTTCCTCAGTGAAAATCTTAACCTCTTGAAGCAGATCCAATGGCACATAAATTGAATATTTCAATGTTTGATGGATTAGACTATAGTTCACAGAAAGATTAGATGAAAGTTTATTTGGTTTTTAGTTGGTTACAAGACCTAGAAGCATGTGAAGATGATGCAATCGTGGTAGAAGTTTTTCCAATGGAGATGGTCCAAGCCATGAAACACGAGTCACACAATGGAAATAATCAACACTAGACACAAGAATAGATTATCAACATGCTATAATAGATCTTTGCATTACCAAAAAATTAAAGATTTACATCACATTGGCCTGCAACATGCACTTTACAAAATTTTAGCATACATGTGTGATTACAATAGAAATCCAGATCTAAACCCTAGAATTAACCTCTCAAAGGTTATTCTTAGAATTTCCAAGAGCTAAGAGCTATCGAACAGAGATCAAATGCATCAATATATAGAACCTTCGCACCATACGTCAACCAAGATCTATCACATTTTCCAAGAATAAGAAAACATAATACTAGAATATAGATCAAGACCCAAATCATAAGGATCTCAATGCAAAGATGTTGAAATAATGTGTGATCCAAGAGAGACACCAACCAAAGATAAAAGATCATCATAATATGTGCCACAAAGCTTCTTTGATCAGAAAATTTCTTTGAAAGATCGGAAAACTCATCTGACCAGTAGAACATGAAGAACACACAAGCCCAAATTAGAATCCAAGATAAATCCACTGCGAAGTATCCAATCAAGGTATGAACCAAGACATAAGTAAAACATGATGTCCAAAACATACCTTGAAGTTCACAACTACATATGATCCACCTACAGAAAACACAACTAAAACACAAAAACTGCTAACAAGAACAAACTGTAAAGGAAATATTTTTGGGTGATGCAAGATTTCCAATGACCCAAGGATGCTCCTACATCAGACACCCCTGGTGAGAAGAAGATCTTCCATAAGAGGAACTTATGAAAATCTTATAGGATTCAATACATTAATCCCATGCTCATTCTTGATTCAAATATCTTCCTTATCTGTAACTTTCTTTCTCTTCAACTCTACTCTTTCATCCACCAGAATCATCCACTGATTTTGCTCTAAACTTCCTCCGTCATGCCTCACATTTGCATAATATGGTAAAGGAATTTTCCCACCACCTGCTTTCTTTCATACATTTGATTTAACTCCACTACAAAACTTCATCTGATCAACAACCAAAGTCTTCTATTGCTTCACTTTACCTTTCCCGCTATCTGATACCGACTTGTTCTTATACCTACCTTCAAGATCCTTACTATGATCAACTTCTACATTCCACTTCTCCGAACGGTAACTCTTTACAATTCTCAAATTCCTTTCACTTCTCCCCCCTTCCTCCTTCAAGGGAACCAAATTAAACTTTTGTCCATCCTTCTCTATTGTGACCAAGTTACCATTACAATCATGGATAGCCCCTCTATCATATTGCCAAGGTTTACCTAATAGAATATGACAAAAACTCATAGATACCACATCACACAATACTTCATCTATGTAAGGTCCAATGTTAAAGTTCACTAAATATTGTTCTCTTACCTCCACCATATGATCATCTTGGAACCAACTTATCCCATAGGGACAAGGATGTTTAAGCCTCTTCAAGTCAAGCTTTTGCACCATCTCTTCTGATACCAAATTATCAGTACTACCACTATCTACAATAACCTTACAACAAATTACCTCCTGATTTGCATACAATCCAAAACAAATTCCTCCTTTGTATAGATTTAACTTCCTTCTTACTCAACATTATTCTTCTAAGCATAAGAGACTCTCCCATCTCAGGTTCTACCATAGTCTCTACAAGCTCATTAGTAGCCTACTCGTCATGTGCTAGAAGATTCTATTTACCCATGCTTTTGCTAGATCCTTTAGAATATTGAAAAGATCTATGTCCTATGCCACCACATTTAAAACAAGTACATTTTAAATCCTTGTTACCACTCCCTCTCCTAAGTGTCTTTTGATCAAGTTCTACCTCAATAGTGTGCTTCTCTTTTCCATTACTACCCACTTGCTTCTCTTTTCCTCTAGGATTACTCAGTCTCCTCTTCAACTTATCTTCTTTCTTCAATGCATACCGATAAGCATCCTCCATTGTAGAAATAAAAAACACACTCAGATCATCTTGAATATTAAACCTCAATCCATTAATGTATCTAACGACCTTCTCCTTAAATACCTCTCAATGTCTAGATTTGGTTTTCATCTTGTAAAACTGGTCCATGTATTCCTTCACACTCATATCCTTCTACTTCAAATCTTGCAACCTATTGAGCAATTCTAATTCATAGTCCTCAGGTGTGAATTTATCCTTTAATCTAGAAACCATTACCCTCCATCTAGTGATCTTCAATTCATCATTTTTCTCTCCATCATTCTGTAATTCTTTCCACCATAAGGCAACATGACTCTTTAACTTAGTCTATGATAACCTAACCTCTATAGATCTCTGATATCTTCAAGATCAAAGTAATCTTCTAATTCACCAATCCAATCTATTAAATCCTTAGGATGTAATGAACTAGAGAAATTAGAAACCTCCATTCTATGACTTTTACTTGCTTGTGCCATCACTCTCAAAAATATTTCTTCATCTACAGTGATCTCAATATCTATAGTCTCAAGATCTTCAAAATCTTCCTCATATTCCTCCTTACTCTCAAGGTTCCTTCACAATATAGACAACGCATTCTAGATCTCATTCTTAAAGTCCTCCATCATTTTCTCTAGCCTTCTAGGGTTCATTCTTCTAGGTGAAATCTTCCCAATCCTCAAGTGCAACTGCCTCAGCTTCAACGATCTAATTACAAGGATTCAAATTACCGTCTCTTGGTGATCTACTGAACACACTTGCAACCTTCCTCCAACTCGGTGATCTATTCACCCTCGAATGCCTAAAAAACTCAACCAAGGTTACCAACTAGAAACAACTCTTCTTCAATACCCTTTCAC
This sequence comes from Chamaecyparis obtusa, assembly GCA_027943335.1. Taxonomy (NCBI): domain Eukaryota; kingdom Viridiplantae; phylum Streptophyta; class Pinopsida; order Cupressales; family Cupressaceae; genus Chamaecyparis; species Chamaecyparis obtusa. Next base: position 349,764 of record BSBK01002307.1, on the reverse strand, counting down.
AAGTCGTTTGCAATTTTAGGTTAGATCTACACTTTTTCACCCCACAAAAACACATATAGGGCTTCACAAGCTTGGGAGATAAGATCTTCTAGCACAAGAACATCAACCTTGCTCCGATAGAAAATGATGTAGTCATGGTAGGAGTTTCCCCAATGGAGATGGTCCAAGCCATGTAACATGATTCACACTATAGAAACAATCAACACTAGACACATGAATAAATAGTCAACATTTTATAACAGATCTTCACATTATCATAGAATCAAATATTTACATCACACTGGCCTGCAACATGCAGTTTAAAAAACTTTTGGCATACATGCCTGATTACATTAGAAATCTAGATCTAAACCCTATAATTATCCTCTCAAAGGTTATTCTTACAACTGCCAAGGGATAAGAACTACCTAACAAAGATCAAATGCCTCAATATGTAGAAACTTTGTACCATATGTTAGCCAATATCTATCACATGTTCCAAGACCAAGAAAACATAATACACAAATATGGGTTAGGACCCAAATCATAAGGGTCTTAATGCCAAGATGTTGAAATAACATGTGATCCAAGAGAGACATCGACCAAAGATCAAATATCATTGTGATATGTGCCACAAAGCTTTACTGATTGGGAAACTACAATGCAAGATTGGAAAACTCATCTGATTGTTAGAACATGAAGAACACACAAGCGCAAAATAGAATCCAAGATAACTCCACTGTGAAGTATCCAATCAAGGTGCAAATACAACTAAAACATAGAAACTACTAACATGAACACAATTGAAAGGAAATATTTTTGGGTGGTGCAAGATTTCCAATGACCCAAGGATGCTCCTGCATTAGGATAAAAAACACGTGTTTCCTCATAATGGCCTTAACACTTAGGATGAAATATAGGCATATGAGGATAATGAAAAAGAGAGGCATGCTATCGCTAGTGCTTTATCAAAGATTGAATTAGCTAAAATTATTTCTTTGAAGATTGCTTATGAAGTCTTGGAAAAGATGAAAGAGATCTATGAAGGAAATGATAGGGTTAAGTTATGTAAGAAGCTTACAAATAAGAGACACTATGATGATCTAAGAATGAAAGATGGTGATGACATTAAAGCTATTTTAAAAGATTTGAGAATGTTGTGAATGAAGTAAAGATCAAAGGAGGTGCTATTATCGATTAAGATTTCATGGAAAAGATCTTGATGACTTTACCAGATAGTTACAGTGATAATATCTCGGTGATTGAGGAGGTGTATGTTCCAAAGAAGTTTACTAAAGAATAGTTATTTGGAACCCTGATCATATTTTAGATAAAATAATTTTGGGAGAGAGAAGAGAAGATTAGAGATAGCTTTCAAGGCAACTAAATCAGATGAAGATCTTGACAGTGATGATGACGAATAATTTTAAGAAAACTTTGCAAGAAGACTGCATAAAGGTAGTAGAAAATACAAATGTATGTTACCTCTGAAATATTTTAGATGTGGTAAAATTGGTCATTTGGTTACTAGATGTCCAGAGAAGGGTCTTAGATAGAAGTTTAAGAAGTTCAATAAGAAGACTTACTATGTGAATGAATATGCTAGTATTTCAGATGATGAGTCAAAAGTAGAAGATTGTTTGTTTTATGTTGAAGAGGATAAGAAAAAAGAAATTGATATTTCTAACATATTTAATGAGGCTAATGCTAATGTTGAAACTGATTTATATGTTAGAAGAAAGAAAAATGAATGGTTAATTAACAATGGTTGTTCTCATCATATGACTAGAAATAAGAGTAGGTTTATTTCACTTGACAAATATGATGGTGGTCCTATTAGATTTTGATGATAAGGATGCTTACATTTTCCATAGAGGATCTATTACTTTTTATAGAAAGAATAAAACTAACAATGTCTATTATGTCGAGGTTTTATATCACAATATATTGAGTGTTGGATAGATGTGTGAGAATGAATATGATGTTATTTTCAAGAATGAAGGATTTGAGATTCATAAGAGATCTAAAAATGTGATTGTTGTTGGAAAAAGGAAAAGAAGGAACATGTACCAGCTTGAAGGTGCTTCGAAATGATGTTGTTTTCTATCACAAAATGATGAAAATTGGCTTTGGCATCGGGGGATGTGTCACATCAACTTTGATAGTTTGGTAAGAATAAGTTCATCTCGAGTAGTGAGAGACCTACTGATGTAGGAGCATCTCGGGTTCTTGGCAATCTTGTATCACCAAAAACAAGTTAGAGTTGTTAGTCATTCTCAGTAGCTTCTTTTGGGCTCTCGGTGATGTATTCTTGTTTCCACTAATGGGGCTCGGTTGCTACTTGGTTTCTTCATTCACCGAGTCGGCTCGGTTGGTTCATCGAGTTATTTTCCCATTGCTCGGTAATCTTTCTCACCGAGCGGTTTTCTATTGAGGCTGACTTGTGCATTGAATTTTGGTCACGGAGTTAATGTTTGCATCGATCATTGGGAAGCATGTGGACCTATATCTGGTCATTTCTTTCTTCAATGATGGATTTGAAGGCTGAATTGTTTTGGTAGCCTCTTGTATAAATAAAATAGTTGGTTGTAGTTTTAGGGATAAGTTAGAAGATAGGAGATAGGATCTGGAAGTTGAATCCTCGCATGTATGAGGATTGTTGTAATTGAATTATGATGATAATTGGTCATAATTAGGAAGGCCTTACAACCTGACATGTATGAATCTATTGAAGGATAATATATGATGCCTTGCATTCTCTCTCTCCCTGTTGTGTTATTTTCTTCTGTATGTTGTTTCTGCAAGGAGGTTTGTGATTTGGGTGTGCCTTTGGCCCCTCATCCTACCTTACCTTGCATCAGGTGGTATCAGAGTGTGGTTGACATCTGGATCTAAATTTGTGAATTAAGGTCGAGGGTTCCTTCTTGTAAACCCTAGTTGATATTTGTTGTGGGGTGGTAGATTGTGATCTGACCTACAATTGCAGAGGGTTTCAAGATGGTTCGTGGGAGGTGAGATACAAATCCAGGATTGGTAGACATGGTAAGACAAATTACTGCTAGATTAGAAGCTATTGAGACAACCCAACGTTGAGGAAGACATCTTGAAGATGTTAGTGATGAAGAAGTTGAAGATGAACAAGGTGAAGCAGAACTTACACCTGTGATGGATCAAGGTGAAGAAATACTTTTGAAAGCATTGACAAATTTGAAGTCTACACCACATTTCAATCCTCTTGAATATAGTGGAAGGCTGGATTCAGATGAATTAATGGATTGGATAACTGAGATGGAGAAATATTTTGAATATGAAAATTTCCTTGAGGAAAAGAAGGTGAAGATTGCAAGTACAAAGTTGAAGAGTCATGCATCCTTATGGTGGGAGCATCTACAATTGGATAGAAAGAGGAAAGGAAAAGATAAAATTAAGGTATGGAATAAGATGGTGAATAAATTGAAAGACAAGTTCTTACCTAGTGATTATCAGATTAACCTAGTTAGGTGAATGTAAAGTTTGAGGCAGAAAGATAGCTCAATAAAAGACTATACTGAGGAATTCTATAGATTAGATATCAGATCTGGACATGTTGAGGATGAAGTGGAAATAATTGCTAGGTACCTGAATGGGTTAAGAGTTTCTATTCAAGAGGAAATTAGTTTGGTCAAGTTGGAGAGTATTGAAGAAGCTCATCAGTTTTCCTTGAAAGATGAAGAGAAATTGAACAAAAGATATGAGAAAAGATAAAGAGGAAGAGGTGGTAGATTCCCTAGAGGAAGAGGTATATCTTATGGTGAAAACAATAGATTTGATCAAGACAAAACAAATTAGGATAAATGCAAGACCGAGTTGAAAGGTGAAAGTTCTTCTAGAGGAAGAAATAGTAACTATCAAGCTAGATATAACAAAGGTGGATTCCGAGGAACTTGTTACAATTATGGAGAAGAAGGACATAGGTCATTTGATTGTACACATGCAAGTAAGAAGGTAATTCACAGTAGAAATGCTTTGGTGCAAGAAGACTCACTGAATGAACTAGAGAAGGAAAAGAACTTGATGGTCAGGAGAGAACTGATCAACTACGCGTCCACACTTGGACACTTCTACGTTGTACATTTTTCTTTTTAAATAACCAATTCATTCTCCATGCCATCAATGTGGAACTAAATTCTTTGTATATAATAAACTATCTTTCAAAACTTAATCCATGTGATGCGCACCCAGCTGGGCCCACCAAACTAAACGGCCCACCACATGTGGCCTCCTTTCTTCTTCTTTACATCATTCCTAAGTTGTGTTTCTTTTAAATACCTGTTGCGAACGGGTCAAGGCAAACGTGGGATTAATCCCAATATACAATCCCACAAAATTCAAAAAGCCATCCCACATTCACATGCAAGCTTCATTAGTTTATTTTGGGCCTGGGAGCATGGCACACAAAGGGCATGACCCTGGAGTGTTCTTCTTTGGATGTTGCACACACATCACCACAAAGTATCTATGCTGCCCCCACTTACACACACAACCAGCACCTGAGAATGGTGCGCGAGAGCTCATCACACATTGTGTGGGGGGAGAGACCTTACAATGCTCTCCACAACACCTTCGCAGGCCTCCTCCCAACTTCTGCAACTAGCTTGGCCCCCTTTGTATTTTTCCCGTCTCCCTAATTGTCTGCAGATGACACATCAAACAGAGGGTTGAAAACTCAAAAAGAGGCCTCATGCGTGTGCTAGCTAGGCATTCGAATTGGTGTGTGGGCTTTAATATTTTGTTGGAGCCTACAACACCACTTCCCTCCATGAAAACTGAGGCCTCCCATAGCCTACGTAGACCCCTCATTTATTCTTTGCAGCCCCTAGTAAAATAGATTTAGATTAATACAAATAAAGCACTTGTTTACATAGTGCGTGTACTCCTTGAAGCCTGCATGGAATGCCCACCTTGGAAGTCTGCACACCAATTCTTTGAGATGTCTGCATGCACACAACAGTAGAGGCTTACGCAATCCTTGAAGGCTCATGCACCAATTTCATTCTGATGCACATAACACTTTGCTAGATGTTGCACATTCCTTGTGTGTTGGTGCATGGGTCTTCACAAGGTATTTCTTAATAAGTTGATAATCTGAGCTGTCATGAGGTAAAGAAGATATATTGCAAAGAAGTCTCCTGTAGTTGGCATCCAAAGGATCCCTATCTATTTTCTCAAAGTTAATAAGATTATATGCTATTTTAATGTCTTAAGGAATCTCCAACACTTTGAATCTTAGATTTAAGTTCATCCTCATCCCAAACAACATGTGGGTGAACTCGGGAGATAACTATAAAAGAAACAATTGCTAGCATCAATTGTCAAACTTTCTTTTAAAATATCAATGTCCCTGCAGTTGATTAAATTTTGAGGTTCTATGAGCACTTCAAAACCCTTTGAATGTTACTTTTGCTAAGCTTTCCAAGAGGCATTTCTGATGTATTAATCTCAAACTCCATCATGGTAGCCCTATAGATCTCAATATCAAATAGGAAATTCATAAGATCTATCACCCATGGATCTAGTTTGCCCTTTTGAACCCATAATAGCAATATCTTTTTGTCGAGATTCATCAACTCCATAATCAAATTTTAGAGGTAAAACTTGCCAGGCTGCTTCAAAATAACGAGGCAGGTCGGGCCCCAAGTGGGTCTGGCCTAAAAAAAAATTGAACTCAAACAACCGGCCTTGAAAATGATCTAGAACGACTGGCCCTCACAACCAGATACAATCTAGACAACCGAAAACTTTAAAACTTTAATTATTCTTACTTCGTCAGTCACCAATTCCTAATAAAACACCTCCAGTTGCGCCATTAAACACTAATGAAAATTTATCCCCGGAAGCTGAAAGCTAGCGAATACAAACTTTGTACTCTAGAGAAACATCTAGTCAAAGGGATTTGCCAAAAAATGAACGAGGGAGGAGATTTTAAAACTTGAAAATGCTCGTTCAGAATTGCCAGCAAGCACAAATTGAAACCACTGTAAATGACCTCAGAAAGAGATGATTAAAAAATATGAAAGGATGAGCTGAGGGTGAACCACTGAAACTGGTAGAAGCCTCATATGCAAGGAATGCAAAAAAATAACCCTCAACTGGAGATGAGCATCTAGAAAAAAGCTACGAATCTCAGAAAATAGCAACTTTACAAAGTAATTCTATTCGCACTTTTTAACATTATAAACCCATTTTTACTGATCCTTGCAATCAGATCAAATGGAAACCTCACAGTCTGAAATCCTGGATGAAGATTCTCTCTCATACATAGAAAACAAGCATGTAATCATATTTCCAGAAAGATAAACCAACCATCCAGAAATAAACTTTAAAGTCGGCCACTTGGAACATCTTGAACTGAAACATAGTGAAATTGAAGAAGTTACATCCAAAACTATCTGAGGAAATGGGTCAAACAGATTGGTCATAGTCTGAAACTTATCAGGGAGAATCACTTCCATGTCTATATTATAAATCAAACTTCAATTCTCCCTTACCATTGATGGGGCACAAGTTGCACGACCTCAAAGTAGGCAACTTCAAAACTGCATTCCCTCATTCAGGAAAACTGAATAAAATGCAATCGAAAAAGGCCTGGTAAATTGATCATACAAACCTTTAGGAGTCTGAAAATGGGCATGGAGACACACTTTCATGCATATAATATGACGCAACATTCCTTTCATCATGACCATCATCTTGGTATTAGATGCAAACCTCCAAAGTAGGCCCTTCAATAAAAACTAATTAGGATGCAAAGTGTAGATTTGTGAAATGTCCTTCAAATGGGTACCTTCAAAACTTGTCCGAACTGAATTCTGAAAGTTGTAAACAATTGCATATGTGAAATGAAATGTGAGGAACACATGTCCCAAGCGCCATACCATGAAATTCATCAGACCTATCTTTGTATGCACTTGAACCTTAGTCTTTTTAAACTGTTCTTTAAAGCACTGAACTTTGCCTTAGGAAAATTCTTTGATGATGGGATCAAAAATATCTGGATTTTGAAAGAGTACCAATAGTGGCTCTAATTGGGGATGCGTGCCCCTTGTGGGCATGCAGAGAATTCATGAATCTTTGGTACAACACACCACCCAAAAATAAAAATTGACTCTCTCATACATAGAAAACAAGCATGTAATCATATTTCCAGAAAGATAAACCAACCATCCAGAAATAAACTTTAAAGTCGGCCACTTGGAACATCTTGAACTGAAACATAGTGAAATTGAAGAAGTTACATCCAAAACTGTCTGAGGAAATGGGTCAAACAGATTGGTCATAGTCTGAAACTTATCAGGGAGAATCACTTCCATGTCTATATTATAAATCAAACTTCAATTCTCCCTTACCATTGATGGGGCACAAGTTGCACGACCTCAAAGTAGGCAACTTCAAAACTGCATTCCCTCATTCAGGAAAACTGAATAAAATGCAAGCGAAAAAGGCCTGGTAAATTGATCATACAAACCTTTAGGAGTCTGAAAATGGGCATGGAGACACACTTTCATGCATATAATATGACGCAACATTCCTTTCATCATGACCATCATCTTGGTATTAGATGCAAACCTCCAAAGTAGGCCCTTCAATAAAAACTAATTAGGATGCAAAGTGTAGATTTGTGAAATGTCCTTCAAATGGGTACCTTCAAAACTTGTCCGAACTGAATTCTGAAAGTTGTAAACAATTGCATATGTGAAATGAAATGTGAGGAACACATGTCCCAAGCGCCATACCATGAAATTCATCAGACCTATCTTTGTATGCACTTGAACCTTAGTCTTTTTAAACTGTTCTTTAAAGCACTGAACTTTGCCTTAGGAAAATTCTTTGATGATGGGATCAAAAATATCTGGATTTTGAAAGAGTACCAATAGTGGCTCTAATTGGGGATGCGTGCCCCTTGTGGGCATGCAGAGAATTCATGAATCTTTGGTACAACAGACCACCCAAAAATAAAAATTGACTTCTTGCTCTCTCCCAAAAAATAGGGAACCTTACTGAAAGAAACACACCACACGACTAAAAAAAAGCAATTGTATAATATATACATTACTTGCAAAGGCTCAAAGCCTCAAAACTAGAACCACTTCTTACCTCTGTCAAACATATGATTTTCATCCATATATGAGACTAGCCACTTGAAAAACTTTTGACAAACATGCTGCCAACATATATGAAAATATTTGAGTTGAAAGGTAATCCTGTACTTGCCACAACCCATACTCTTTCGGTCATAGCCATCCTTATGTTCATATTCCAGAAAATATGGAACATCCTTTATCTCATCTTTATATTGACTGCAAAAATAAGGTAGACCTAGTAATGCATCAAAATATAAACTATAATGACCATCATGCACTACTAAAAACTCACTCGGCTGAAAATGAAAAGGGTCCTTAGCATTATCTGTATGAGATACTTCAGTCACTGATAAACTTGGCTTGTCAATAATATATCCATGAATCGGATCATGAACCAAGTGCAAATCCCTTTCACAAACATTTTGACATAGGGACAATTGATCCATATCATCATTTTTATCAATAGATTTTTTGTCCTTATCATTCTCACAATCATCATCACATTCATCAAAAGAAGGAAAATAAAATGAACAAGAAACTTGTTCATCATTTGAATCTTCATGACAGGAAAACATACTATCATGGTCCTCTTTATCTTTGTTAACCGGCTGAGAAGAGAAATATTGCAATTCAATCCAGTAGCTGTAGTCATCAGGCTTATCTTTCTCATTACTTTGTGAAGAAGCAATCCGATCAGTTACAAGATTGGTTTGCAAGCTAAGGGGAAACATCTCCTCATGAAATGACTAAAACCAACACTTTTCTCACAACTTCTATTAATGTCTTGCACACATAAACAAGTATGATAAGATATTATTTCTTCTAAAACTTGTAGGGCTGAGAGATCACACATTCAGATTCATTACTTTCCTTAGTATCCTGACTTATATAATGATCCCTAACACTAAGCTTATCAAAATCTGAATTTATACCATCATATGAATCCTCATACTCATCATACATGACATTCCTATATTCCTCAGACTCATATGCATCATAATCTTGCAAAGTGTCCAATCTCTAAAAATCAGCTTCTAAGAGGTCAGAAATTTCATCACTACTTAGTGTGCACAGGATTTCATTTTCATTCCTTTTGGCCTCATGCTTGATGCTGAAAACCTCTTCCTTGTTTGGAACAGGGGCTGAAACTTCTTGCCTTATATCATCATGTGCAAAGCCATCACTACAACAACTTTCATCTACATCATAATCATCTTTTTGTTTGCACAAATCTTTCTTATACCGAGACAAGAAAATTGTTCTCTTATGCTGATAAAAAGAGAGGTCTACAAACTTTTTTAATAGAAACATTATCAACTGTGAACTCTTCCTCATCATCTTCATATTCACTGAATTCACTATTAGCATCATAATCTTTATTTGTACAAGGCTACTCACAAGAGAACCTTTTTGTCATATCCTCATAATTTGATTCTTGACCACTAGAGGAACATACTTCTATATCTAGCACAAAATCACAACCAATGTAAAATTTGGAACCATTAGATATGTTGTCCTGACTTTTCATCTCTGTATATGGAAAACAATCAACACCTTCATTGCATGTTTGAACATTAAAATAAAACCCTTGAAGTTCAACCGTATGCATATCACACAAGTCTTCAAGAAAATCATTTTGAACTATAACTTGTGGCTTTAGATTGAATTCATTCCGGGAGGCATCATCATGCTGGACTGAAAAAATGAAAGATTCATTTTCTGCCCTCTAATTGATATGTCCTTGTTGGCTTGTTTCAACTCCTAAAAATAGGGCATCAGCACTCTTTACATCCAAATCTTGGAAGAAAGAACACAACTCTGACTGAAGCAAACAATCTAGTATAAGTTTTGAAACCTCTTCCAGCTTTTCATCAAATGTTTCAATTTGTGGCTCAAACAAATTAGTAGGTAGCCCATTGCACATGTCCTCCTTTTGGCATATGTCTCCTTGACATAGTTTACTGTTGTAAGGCAAATTGTCAGCACTATTAACTTCTTCTTGATGAGACACTGACTCTATATTATTAACAATATCAAAATCTTCAACATCTATATCAAACCAACTGACTTTCATTTCTGATTCAAGGGAAAACTGAGCTACCATGGTTTCATATTTGGGCTCATAGAAGCCCTCATTTATCTTATGATCAATAACTTCACATGGAAAATCAAAAGCTGAAAATATACAAACTGAAAAATCAGTTTCATCACCATTGTCATCTGAAACAAAAGAAATCATTATTGCTCCAGTCATATCAAATTTTTCACAATCATTTTCAAAACATGATAATTGTTCATTCTCTTCACAAGGCTATCCATAAACCATTTCCTTGTCTTAAAGAAGATCAGGATCATGCTGACTCCTTGAATCTTCTTCCTCACTATCAGTACCACTAAAAACTGATAGACTGTCCTCACTTGGGGCTTTATCATCATCTGATGAAAGATCTGCCCCCTCTTCATTTTCAATACTTGATTGCAAACAACAAGTCTCTACAGCCTCACAACTAGAATAGCTAGTTTCAAATCTACTTGGTATATAATCCTTGTAAATATCTCTCTATATCAAGAAAATGTTGTGATCTTTCACTAACCATGTTAACTTCCATATCAGGGACAGTCATTGTTTGCTGCAAATTTTCTTCATTCACATTTTGTTCAGAAGAATAACTTGAAACATGATCAGTAAGATCGACAGAGATAGAGGTATTGTGACATTGATGTTCATTTGCTGATTTACACCCATTTGCTTCAATTGGGACATTATGACAACGGACTCCAGCGGATAAAAACCCTTTGGTAATTTTATATCTCAAATTATTTTCAATGTCCATTGCTATCATAAAAGCCTGATGTAAATTATTTGGCTCTTTATTTCTTAACAAGAAGCTCATCTTTTTATCGAAAGCACCCAAATAAATCACTAGACATACATGATCATTGGGTCTATAACTCTTTGGAATATCGTTTAATGTCTTGACAAATCTGATGTTGAATGATGGGACTAGCTCATCTTCTTCTATTTGAATCTCCATCAATTTGTTCAGCAGAATGCTTGCATCAATTCTTTCAGCAAACTGTTCCATGAAAGTTGAATTGAAGTCCTCCCATGAAGAAATAGAATTTGCTGGCAAGGAATAAAACTAGACCCTGACATCATCCTTCAAAGTCTAAACCAACAACTTCATGATGACATCTTCATGACAAATCTTGAAGTCTCCCATCAGATCATCAAACCTTTGTAAATGCTCACATGCTGAATTTGATTGTTTCCCTTTAAACTCTTGCAAATGCTTCCTAATCATAGTAGGAATCTCATTTGGGAAACCATGTATGCCATCAAAACACAATGGCACATACCTTTGTACAAAAATACTTCTACTTAAATCCATTATGGATTGCACTTCCTCTTAATGGAACTTTCAAATTTTTATCACAAATAACTTATGCAGTCATAAAGATTATCAAATCATACATATTCCTTCGAAGATACAACCCAAATTTTTTTTTAACAAATCTAGAGAAACATGCAGACCCACAATTTTAAAATCCTTTTTATATGGTGACTTTTTCATCCAATAAGGATTATACAAATATAAATCATTTAATGAGAAATACCTGGTAAGTTCTTGATGCTGCAATTTTTCTTTGGCTGGAAACAATGGCAAATTTCAGAGCTCACTTCATGGCTCCATCGGGTTCCTTTTTAATAGAGTTGCCACCTCCTTGAAGAGGAAAAGTACTTTATCTCTGTTTCTGTATACTCCTTCAGCCAACACGAAACTTCACCAAAATTTAAATACTATTTATCAGAGCTGAATACATCATATCTTTATTCTGAACTTGCACTAATCAAACCGAGGATCTCAGAGTTGCCACTCACAACTTGGTGAGATGATACTAAAACCTTTTAAATTTGACTCTATACACTTCAATGGAAACCATTGGATACATGAATAAGTTGACCAAGAGTCTAGCTCTACTCGTACCCACATTATTTATAATTGATTTATAACACTAGAGATATCAACTGATTGAAATAAGCAGGCCAGGAGTCCAACTCAACTTGGAACCTACATTATTTACTCATGATTGTAATCTCCTTAACAGAGTCGCCATTTTGTTGGTGACTTGGATGGGCTAAATCAATCTGGGTAGTGAAATATTGAAAGTTTGTAAAGTAACCAGAGATTCTCAACAAATTTATTTCTTTGTTATGTTCTCCCCAGTAGAGTCACCATTTTGTTGGTTCCTAGAATGGATTTTACACTCCATGAGACACCAATATACCTAAGACTGATTTTAAAGAGGGGTTAGTTTCAAATGTGAGAAATCTGTAGGTAATTGGTCCAACTATAGGGACAAGACTGCCCTCTACACTTCTAGCTCTGCAGAACCAAGGTGGGTGCACCTAATCCAGTAAATGAAACACTTTTTACAATACTAGGACTAGATTGAACAAAACGGATAATAGCAAGAAAGTACTCAATGATAACTAGTCATTCATTGACTCTCCATTTCTATGATGAAACTGATACTACACAACATAAAACTAAAAGGGTAGAAAGGATTTGATTTAACTTTTGTAGAATAAAACACATTCCAACTAGACATACATTAGCATAGAGTTTACTTATTTCAGATCAGTGCCTTATCCATTGGGCAAGTCATCTAGTGCAGTGTAGAATACAAAGACTGATTACTATCACTTCATCAAAGATCCAAATCATAAATACAAATATCCAGAACCATACTACTTACAAAAATTCCTATGCAAACCCCATGAACTTGTGTATCATCTAGAGCATATTTTAATCTGATTAAGACCAGAATTGAAGACAGATAACACATGCATAGATAAACTCCATACAAAGAATCAAAACATTCAAAACCCATAAAACTTGACACAGATGGAGAGAAATGGAATTGGAAACTTGAATTAAGAATGAGGACCTAAGCCTCTGTATACACCTTTCTTGAAGATTCAAAGTCTCTGAGAAAATATGCAAAGGATCTGCAACTTTCTACTCTATTCTGATATAAAATGGACTGAACATGTCCTACTCCTTGACTGAAGGTTCAGGATGTAACCTTGTGAACCAGAAAACCAATAGCCTCTCTAAATGGTCTTGGAAATCCTTATATAGGATTGCAAATGTACACACTAAAATGGTGCACTTCTACGAACCATTACATGCAAGGTTGCTCAAGAATGAGGCCTCACAAAGCGGCTCATAGCTCTCTATGCATGGAGTTGCAAGGGACTATGATGTATTTGCTCTCAACTAGAGCTACAAGCTTGTGACCTTGCTAGTCAACCACACAACGAAAGATTCAAATGAGGACAAGGGCAAGAGTGACAATATCCTCAAGAATCACTATAAAAATGCAATGCAAACTAGTCTAAAGAAATGAAAATGCAATGCAACTAAGCTAGAAAATAGAAAGAACAAGTGTTACAAATCCCTCCTATTAAGCTATGTGAAGTTATGCTATTGCATGAAAGGAAATCTAAGCTATGAGAGTCATGAAAATAAAACTATTATGTAAGAATGTAAACTAAACTATGAAGCACATAAAGAAATCTAAGGTAGGATGCAACAATGATCTCTAAAAAGCTTCAAAGTCTTCAAGGATTCCTGCAGCATAAAGTTAGCACAAAAACATGATATGCAAATGAAGGAGAGAGCTTTCCTTTTATAATAAATGCAAAGGAGTGGACCATTGAGATTAAGAGGCAAAAGAATTAATCGGCGGTGAAGCTTAAAAGAGGAGAGATCTGTGTGCACAAGTATCCTCCAATAGGAATTGACTTTGTGTCCATGTGAGACAAAAGTGTTTTTTTTCCTTTTTGTAAAATAGGATTAATGCTTTATTTGTGCAACTTAGGACAAGAGGAAAGGTAGGGCTTTTTATTTAATCCAAAGGGGAGGAAATATTCCTTTTACTCAAATAAAGGCTTAGGATAAATGATTAGCCCAGAGGATAAAAATCCAATATATGATCGAAATTAAGACTTGATCAAGAAATTGATGATGTTGAAAATATTGATTATTGATCAAAATGATTCAGGATTGATAAATCAAATAAATGGGGCCCAAAGTCTAGGTGACCATTTTAGGGTGCATACATTTGACTAATGTGTGATTGATCTAGGAACACATGCAGTCAAAGAAGAATTGAAATGTGAGATCGATTTGGGATCACAAAATAACTCAGATGTGAGGTCGATTCGGGATCACATCCGAACAAAGCATAAACAAAGGCCTTTGAACATGAGGTCGATTTGGGATCACATTCAAAGTAAGAGATAAGAATTTCAAATTTGAGCAAAAGCTCAAAAAAGATGTCTGAGTCAAGAGCATCAAGATGTCGGGGATAAGGATCCCATAAATACTGCCCCCTCGGAATTGAAATCAAAATCAGGTAGAGGAGAGACAACAAATTGATAAAGATTTGATCAAATCGAAGTGAAATCATAATCGAAGATAAAAGGGCAACAAGATAACCATTAGGCAATGAAACATGCCCCAGTGAGGAAATAGAAGAATAGAAATAGAAGACTAGAAATAGAGTGAATGAAAGACTAGAAAATTTGAGAGACATGGAAGGAAGAAATTCCACCAAAAATCAAATTATGCCTCAAAAGGTCAGTCAACTGCGCAGAAGAGGGAGAAGATTTTGAAATGTGATTTTGACTACCAAGATGACCTTGGATTTCAATTTCAAGTCCGAAAATGGATCCAAGACGTTGAAATTAGGTAGGGGTGCAATTTTCACGCAATTTCGAGGGGTTTTGAAATTCGGTCAAAAAGTCAAAATGCTATAAAAGGGGTAAAAATGTCATTTTCAAAAATTATTTGTCTTTGATTAATTTGAAAATTTTGAGAGCTCTGAGAGAGAAAATGGCACAGCAGGCAGGAGTTCCCATCCATAGGCATCGATTTGAGCGCGCCCGGTTGCACAGCCGGCCACCACACTATCCTACCCCGGTACGTTTTCAAAAAACTCATTGTTTTGAGTTATTTAATTCATTTTAAGCACGTTTTTAAATTTTTAAATTTTCAAATTTGTTAGTTTAGGTGAGATATCATGCGATACTTTAGAAGTATCACGCCCTTTGGGGAGGAATATCGCGTGATACTTCGCGGGTCTCCCAAGTATCGCTCGTGTATAGACACCAGTATCACATGATACTAGGTGAACTATCGCGCGATACCGGGTGAAGTATCACACGACCAAAGGTATATCGCCCTGCTATAGAAAGAAGTATCGCACGATACTTGTTCCAAAAGTAGTATCGCCTAAGGGGAAAATTTGAATTTTTAAGTATTTGTGAGCAAAAATGACATGGGTCTAGACAAGTTTACATTTTTAGAGATGTGTTAGACTAATTTTGGGACATCCATCATGATATGTTCTAACAACTGGCTTGGTTTAATGGCTTGCAAGAGGTTTTTCTGGCGTTGATCATCAGAGTGCCGAAGGTGACCGGGCTGAGGTGTGTCCGAGATCTAGATGATCCAGGTAATGTTGACATTAGGACCATGGGGTTCAGGTATTTATTGAGATTCCCAGACATCCGAGCTGACCATGGGTTGTTGACTGCGCTTGCCGAGAGATGGCATAGCGAGCACAACACCTTCCATCTTCCCACAGGTGAGGCATCCATCACGCTGGAGGATGTCTACAGGATCCTACGAGTGCCATGTCATGGGGAGCCGGTAAGTATAATCATGTTTTTAGATATAAGTGCGTAAAATGTAATGTTTCCAAAGGATGAAAACTGACATGATTCATGTGATGGCACAGGTATACTATGATCAGGATGTGACTGAGGGGCGACGGATGATCCAGGAGATGTTCCAGGATGTGACTATCCTTGATCGGCATGTCAGCTAGGAGCGGCTGCTAGAGGATTTCAGTAGGGATTTTTCGGTGCCATGTATTGTGGCATCTATCATTTCACAGATCCTGATGACTGATCGCAGTCACAAGGGATTCTCGCTCAGATGGGCCAGGCTACTGATTGACTTGGTAGACAGACCTCGTTAGATGGCATGGGGACCAACCATTCTTGCAGAGATGTATCACGAGCTACATGAGATTGTGTACAGGGATAGCCAGTCGTGGGCTTGCGGTGCCATCCTGGCACAGGTGTGGGCTTGGGAGCACATTGTTGTGATACGCCTAAGGGTTCAGCCGAGGGAGAGGAGATACCCATATATATACAGATATATGGGTTTCATATCACATGCTCATACGGGGGATGTGACATACTATAGGAGGATCCTGGATGAGATGGCTTCTTTCACATGGAGGCCATACAGGGATGTTGAAGCATGGAGAGATGCAGATGATGAGTTGAGTTACATGCTGTGCACTTGGCCACTTGTAGGTCAACATGCAGAGATAGTTGAGAGATTCTGCATCACTCAGGTATGGCGACAGTTTGGGAGGTAGTAGCGGGTCTTGACATAGACTACTACATATGCCAGAGCCAAGGATGAGGAGGGACATGGGTGGCTACCTATGTTAGACTACTAGCAGGTGATTGCAAAGACAACTGGTATCAGGAGTGAGCCCTAGGAGTATCATCTAGATGTGGTAGATGCAGGGGCCGATGCAGCATATAGGGCAGAGCGACAGAGGATGTCGTTCCCTCGGTTCACTATACCAGATGCACAGTTACCAGCATAGGGGGGGACAAAGGTGATGATGGGGGGGACGGAGGAGATGGAGGAGATGGAGGGGATGGAGGAGACGGTGGGAGGGGGAGAGGGAGGAGGATGGAGAGAGGGGAGGGATCTAGATCAGGTGGCTGGAAATGGTCACGGGGATAGAGGTCAGCGACGCCAGAGGAGGAGGCGAGACTAGCTCGCTGGCAGGCAGAGGCACAACAGGATCAACCTGCAGGTGGGGATGATCTGAGAGCGAGGATACGGGCTCTTGAGGCTGAGATATTGCAGCTTAGGATTACTATAGTAGTGAGAGAGCAGCAGCTTATGGATCAGTGGGCAGAGATAGAGCGGTGAGAGAGAGCCTTACAGGTTGCCTTGGCAGAGAGATAGAGAGAGGCAGCGCGAGCTACATATTATTATGGCCTCTACATTCAGGCAGTCCCAGAGGATCGGAGAGCGCCATCATACTCTGCAGTAGTGGGTAGATCAGATGTAGTCCCTGATCTAGCACCACCTCCGCTAGCACCAGGACATGAGGGTGGCAGTCAGTCTTAGGTTTAGGGTTAGATGTTGTTAGATATTTAGACATATCTTGAGACATTGATCTAGATTTTGGGATCCCATATTGTATATTGTATCATGAAAGTGGTGTATATATGAGATTACTGGATGTTCGATATATCATGTGTTTATGTCTCACTTATGATGGATGTATTAGTTTATGTATATTGTCTTGTCATTTTGCTCAAAATGGTTATGTATATGCTTATGTATGTTCTCTCTTATAGATGTATGTTTGATTCTCATGTGTATGATATAGACTCATGTTTCTGAAAATGATAGTTGTGATATAGATATGATGATATGATTAACCCCTTGTGATGAACAGGAATAGGTTCGAGATGAAAAAGATAAGGAGTGAAAGACATGATCAAGAAGAAGCGAAGTTGACTGAAAGGTCCACGTAAGATGAAAATGAGAGCTCTCTCCCTATGCAAGATGCAAAACTAAACTAACATGAACCTAGGAATGCAAGCTACTATGAAAAGTGGTTGACTTGCAAGGTCACAACGCTTATAGACATCTAATTATCATCATCGAGCATTATTGGTAGCATCATAAGATCATACAATGCACACTAGTATAACTATGTGGATCTGAATATGATCTATATCAGATAGGAATGTGGAAATCCCACCTAGGCATCAAAGACATGTAGGTCAAGATGACTAATGCAGTGAGATTACCTAAGTTTGATATGGCAAGATTATGCTTGTATCAAGACACATGCAAGTCAGGATAACTAGAAGCATGCACTCACAAAACAGTCAAGGATAATACCTTGTCAATCCATAGTGTCAAGTAAGATCAGCATAAATGCTCATGACAGTTAGGACCAACAAAATATACCCACAAGCAGATAAAGAAATAAAACATGTTCCCATACCCTCAGTCTTCTAGCTAAGCATCATCAAAAACTTCTCAGGGAGAGACCACTCATCAAATAAATCTTCATAGACAACACACAAAGAAAAATAAAGTCAACATATCTCAAGCGAGTTGATTGTTTAAGTGCGTGTGTGTTGGTCATAGAGTCAGACTCTGGTTATCACATCTGCAAATGAGAAATATCACATCAAACTTAGACTATTAGGTAAGACATTTGATAAGTGTTAAGAAACACTCGACACAAGGGTAGTGTTGAAAAATACTGTGTGGGGTGGTGTTGAAAAACACTTGTTGTGAAATTCCCCAAGAGACAAACGCACCCAAAGGACCTTTGCTAATAGTTATGCCCCCTAGACAAAAATAAAGACCAATTCCAGACCAAGCCAAATAAGGTCAAGGTATGATGGAGAAAGGCTTAGTGTCGAGGATGCATGCTAATAAATAGGAGTGCAAAGGCCACAAGTAGCGCTTGTTTCCAAGTTTTCACCACTTGGAATCTTTTTTCATTTTTTTATTTTTTTTGTATTTTTGCTACCAAGACGCCTGTTTCCAGGTTTTCACCAAGGCACTTTTTTTTTTTTTTTTTTGAATTTTTTGAAATTTTTTTTTTTTTGGTATTTTTTCAGGACTGTATATGCTTTTTAGGATTTTTTTAGCATCATATATGAATTTTTTTTGGTATTTTTTTAGGATCCATAAATATGTACAGAGGATGCCCCCAAACAGAAATGGGCATTAAGGGTAGAACTTCTTGAGGTGCAAAATGTTGATGGGATTAGGGAGCTGTTCTCCATCTGGATCTGACAGTAAATATGCACCTGTACCAAAAGCAGTTGTGATGACATATGGTCCAAGCCAGTTAGGTTCAAACTTACCCTTTTGTTCTTTGTTCTGTTGGTTCTTAGGGTTCTCTTGCAAAACAAGATCACCTATTTGAAATTCTCTAGGGCGAAGCTTCTTGTTGAATGCCTTGGACATACGCTTCTGATACACTCTCATATGATCAAAGGAAGCCTTACGCTTCTCATCTAAAACTTCTAGTTCCTGTAACCTCATGGCGCGGTAATCCTCATCTGTTATCAATCCTTTGAGTGAGACTCTGAGTGATGGGATCTCTATTTCTAAAGGTAATACCGCTTTAGCACCATAGGTAAGGGCAAAAGGTGTGGCTCCTGTAGGTGTGCGAATGCTTGTTCTGTAAGCTCATAGTGCTGGATTGATTTGCAAGTGCCAATCCCTACCATTCTTGTGCACTGTCCTATGAAGAATTTTAAGAATGGTTTTATTAGAGGCTTCTACCTATCCATTTCCCTGTGAAAAGTAGATGGAGGACAAATGTTGCTTGATTTTAAACTTTTTGCATAAATGCTTTAGGTCCTTATTCTTGAATTGACCTCTGTTATCAATGATAATCTCAGAAGGCACTCTAAATCGGCAAATAATATGATTTAAGATGAACAAAGAGATAGTCTTCCCTGAAGCAACAGAAAGTGGCACAGCTTCCACCCATTTTGTGAAGTAGTCAGTGGCAGTAATAATGAACTTATGTCCACCTGATGAGTTGGGATGAATCTGCCCAACTAGATCAAAGGCCCAGTGCTGAAATGGCTAATGAGAAACAGAAGGAATCAGCTCCCTACCTGGAGCATGAATCAGGTTTCTATGTTTCTGACATTTTTCACAAGACTTAGCAAAGGCTATTGCATCTATCTGCATTGTGGGCCAATAATACCCCACTCTAAGCAACCTTCGGGCCATGGCAAGACCATTAGAATGTCCACCACAAATGCCCTCGTGGATGTCAACTAACACTTGGTCAGATTCCTCCTTTTCCAAGCACCTAAGGAGCGTCCCATCTAAACCCCTCCTATATAAATCACCAGAGATAAGGGTGTGGCGAGAGGCATTATGGATGAGGTTTCGGTGTTCAGAACGGTTGAATGTGTCGGGGATGATGCCATCATGAAGATATGAATAGATAGCACCATATCGGGAAGACTCATGTGTGACAAGGGTACAAATGACATGGATTTTAGATGAGTTAAAGATGGGATGGTGTAGCTCTTCCACCAGGAATTAAAATCTTGATTCATGTTGTTCCAACTGAAGGAGTGAAGCTCATGTGGCCATAGCATCTGCAACTTTGTTCTCTGTCCTAGGGATCTGTTGAAATGTCACAAATGTAAAGTAACATTTCAATGAGTCAACCATCTTTTTCTAGGGTATCAATTTATCATCTTTGGTGTGGTACTCCTCATTGACTTGGTTGATGATTAACTAGGAATCCCCAAAGACATGTAACTCTGTTATGTTCCATTCTATAGCCATTCTCAATCCATTGGTTAAAGCTTCATATTCGGCAATATTATTTGTACATGGGAATAAAAGTTTGTAAGACTTTGGAATGTTGTACCCATGTGGAGAAACAAATAGTACTCCAGCACCTGATCCATTTTGCATGTGGGAACCATCAAAGAACATTTTCCAAGTGCGAGTAGTCATATACAAGATGTGTTCATCTGGGAATTCCACTTGAACAGGCATACTATCCTGAATTGGGAAATCAGCTAATTGGTCAGCGATAGCTTGCCCTTTTATGGCCTTCCTTTCAACGTACTCTATGTCAAATTTAGTTAAGACCATCATCCATTTAGCAAGTCTACCCGTGAGGGTAGCCTTACTAAGAAAGTACATAAGAGGATCAATTTTTGCAACCAAATGTATAGTATGAGCAAGCATATAGTGTCGCAACTTTTGGGAAGCAAACACCACTGCAAGACAAGACTTCTCAATGTTATTATAATTGATCTCATATGAGACTAGAGTACGGCTGATATAGTATATGGCCCTTTCTTTCCTAGTGTCATCTAATTGAGCTAACAATGCCCCCAAGGAAGACTCTGTTACTCAAATGTATAAAATCAAAGGCTTCCCTAGAATAGGAGGCATCAAAACTGGAGGATTAGCCAAATACTGTTTTATTTTCTCAAGGCTCTTTTGGCATTCTTCATTCCATATGCAAGAAACACCCTTATGCAGTGTCTTATTAAAGGGTTGTGCTCTATCTGCCAGCTGTGAGATAAACCTCCTAATTGACTGGAGTCATCCCTGAAGACTTCTCATCTGACTAATGTTTCTTGGAGGTGGCATATCTAAAATTGCCTAGACCTTTTTAGGATCAACCTCTATTCCTTTTGCTGATATTATAAATCCTAAAAGTTTGCCTGAGGTAACACCAAATGCACACTTCTTCGGATTCAATCTGAGTTGAAACTGTTCCATGCGATCTAGAATCACTTCCAGATCATCGAGGTGTGTGTCCCATTTTCTAGATTTAGCCAAGGTATCATCCACATAATCTTCCATGTTCTTATGCATCATGTCATGAAAAATTGTGGTCATAGCTCGTTGGTATGTTGCACCTGCATTCTTTAACCCAAATGGCATGACATTCCAGCAATAGGTTCCCAATGCACATGTGAAGGCTATTTTCTCTTGGTCTTCGGGAGCTATTTTAATTTGATTATATCTTGAGAAACCATCCATTAGAGAGTATATCTCATAGCCCGCTGTCATGTCCACTATCATGTCAATGTTCGAAAGTGGAAAATCATCCTTTGGGCATGCCTTGTTTAAATCTCTAAAATCTATGCATACACGAATGGACCCATCATGTTTGGAAACTGGTACTATGTTTGAGATCCATTCTGCATAGTCGATGGCTCTGATGAATCCAGCTCTCAAAAGTTTTTCTAATTCTACTTTGACAAGAAGAGCTACATGTGGATGCATTTTTCTGAGTCTCTGTTTCATTGGTTTGACTCCTGGAGCTATGGATAAGTGATGCATTATAAGATTTGTGTCAAGCCCTGGCATGTCTGAATAGGTCCATGCAAAATTAATTTTCTTCTTTTGTAAGAATTGTATATATGCCTTGGTTTCTTCTTCTGATAAAGACTGAGCAAGATGAATTATTTGAGGAGCTTCTTCTGTGTTCAAATTAACTGGTTTTGTTGGCTCAATCAATACTGATGATCTATCCTGAAAATAACTCAGCAAGTTATTAAGTACCCCATCCTTAGGCACCTCAAAGAGGTTTTCACCCTCAGATACGTCATCTCTTTTTACCATTTTTGGTTCTGATACCGCCACAAAGTGGTTTTCGCCATCAGACCTATTTTTCTTCCTTTCTTTTTCTTTTATTTTTAGACTGAGGTACTTAATATTAGGCTCTGTCATACTTGTTGTCAGTTCACTGGTGGAAGAAGCTATAGGTTCAAGAGCATTTAGATAGTAGGCAAGTTCATAGTCATTCTGAAAAGTGAGGAATCTAGGCTCTTGATGGTGCTGAGACCAGTCAATTAGGTCATAGTGAACAAGGGGTAGGTCAATGATTGGTTCAATGTTATTTATGTGAAAGGTGTTATCTCTAGTGACCATACGATTGGGATTCATCAAGTCCTCTCCTAAGATATCCGAATTAGGACTTATCCTACCAAACGAAGCATCATCCACTAAGGCAATTTGAGGAGTACAATCCTCTAGTCCTACACTAAGCTCGTTGACTGCATCGGGTCGGGTACTATAAGTATGGACAACATCCATGTCCAAATCAACTGTTGCATCTAAAAGTGAGTCCCATTCGTACTCATGTGAGTCTGTGTCTAAATCATCATTTGGGCCTCATGATGTAGAAGCCTCAAGGTTGGGAAATGTTTCCCCTTCTCTAATGCTAGCATTGTTACTATCCATCGTAGCTAGGATAGCAACACTTTCCATTGTCAATCTAGCATTCATATAGTCACTATCCGTCATAGCTGGGATAGTAGAACCGTCAATTATCAAATCTTTTGAATCTCCCCATAGGAGATTTGTTGCAGACACCCAATCATCAGACATGTCTTGTTGATTAGAAAGATCAGGTGTGTAGTTTGAATCACTGTCACTGTCCGTCGCAGCTGGGACAGGAACACCTTTCTTCTTCTTATTTTCAAAACCTAAGCCAACTGTTGACTTATTCTTTCATCCAAAAAGGGTATGGTTAAAAGGCTCAGCTTTAGCATCCAACCTATGGCTAAGGGGACCATATCCTAGATAACCCATATTCTTAACCAACGTATACCCTCTCCCATAAGCTTTAGGTGAAGGAGCAAAGCTCTCGTTGTGTTGGTATTTTTCCTCATGATAGATCCAGTCCCTTACGGCAACTTCCTCTTTCTCTTCCTGAATAGGAACCGAAGACTCAACAAATTTTTCAAATAATGTCATTGCTGATGATGAAGGTTTCATATTTGGTGATGGCTTCCCATAAGACCTAGGAGAGATCGACATTTTTGCAAAAGAATCAATTTTATAATCTCCAATCCCAAGATCTATGGTCTTAAACTTCTACTTGCATTGTTCAAGGGAAATACTAGGGCTGTCAGCTTCCCTATTCAAAGGTACATGTGATCCAGCAAAAATGTTATTAACTGACAAAGCACTATCTCCAGGTATGCAAATTTCTACACCATTGTGGGGAAACTTAACACACTAGTGATATGTTGATGGGACTGCTTGCATTTCGTGAATCCCTGGCCTACCTAGCAAAATGTTGTAGGCTAAAGGACCAACATCAACAATTTGAAATAAGATGTCCTTTTCTACTGGACCAATGCGGATAGGCAAAATGGCCAATCCCTTAGAACTTCTTTCTGCTTCATCATATGCTTTGATTGTGATCTTTTTCCTTGTATCAATGACTTCTTCAGAATATCCTAGAGCCTTCAACAAACTCATGGTACAAATATTGAGCCCTGCACCCCCATCTATCAATACACGCCTGACATGGGTTTTATGAATCATGACTTCGATGTGTAAGGCCAAGTTATGTGGGTGACTGATGGATTTGTCATCTTCTTCTGAGAAGGTGAGGTAATGAGGGCTAGCCAAATGGTTGACCATATTTTGGAATTGATCAATATCTAAGTTGTTAGGGACACTGGCTACTCGCAAAGCATCCTTAAGGACACGCTTGTGCTTAGGGGACAATTCTAAAAGTTCAAAAATAGATATCTGCGCTGGTGTATGTTGTAATTGGTCAATAAGGTTATAATTGGAAACAGGACCAACAACAGATTTAGGAAGAACACCCTTGGACATGGGCTTCTTAGACTTGCTAGAGCTAGGACCTTTGATAATAATGGGAGCTTGAGCCTGACCCCTAGTGATAGCGTTGAGAGATTGGGGCATCCTTTGTGAGTGAGGACCTCTTAGCACCACAACGGGTCCTTCATCAGACCTTGGAGTTGAATCCACATCATATCCATAAGGATCTTTCCCTCTCATCATGTTGATATTATCATCAGCCACTTCAAGCATATTAATAACATTTTCAGCATTTGTGTAGGTATAGTTGATAGCAGCCTTGCCATGCTTGCTGTTAGAATTCTCCCCTTTCTCATATTTGGGCAAGGGTTCTTTAAAAGCCTTATGATCCGCATTAGTAGTTAAACCATCAACTTGTAATCGCCCACTTTCAATGAGGTCTTGGACAAGATGTTTAAGCCTAAAACAATTTTCTATATCATGTCCAATTCCATTGTGGAAGACACAAAAGGCTTTCTCATCCCACCAATGAGGTTTAGGATCGGGTATGCGGTGCTTGGCAGGATCCTGAGGTTGCACCAAATTATGAGCAATTAGTGTCTTGAAAATGTCTGCATAGGAGTCCCCAAGTTTGGTGAATTGTCTCTTTTCCTTCTTAGGTTTCCCTTGATACTTGGGTTTGTTCTCTTGTTGTCCTGAGGATGCTTGCAGCTTCATGGCTTGTACCGCATTGGAGAGATTAAGAACTCCTTCATTCTTAGGTTGTGGTGAGTCAACAACTCCGTCATTGACCACCTGTTTATTCTTGTTCCAATAGGAGTTCTTTTTATCCTTATAACCATTATTGTTGTTGTTTTGGCTATTGTTGTTTTTAGTTGATTTAGCCAAAATTCCTTGTTCTTTTAGGACATCCTCTATGCGACATGCCACTTCTACCATGGTATCAAAAGAATTAAATGGTATCTTTCTTACCTCATATCTTAATTTCGGCACTAAGTTACTCACAATGATGTCTATCCTTTCCTCCTCAGGAATTGTCCTTGGATATTTTGAGCACAAACGTCTCCATCTTTGTAGAAAAGTGACAAAAGATTCTCCTTGATTTTGTTTAAGCTTGCACAAATCAAGCATTGTGACTGACCTTGATAGATTATAAGAAAAATGCTAAACAAATCTTTGGATGAGTTCTTTAAATGACTTTACTGGAAGAGTAAGGTTGGTGAACCACTCCATGGCCTGACCTTTGAGACTCCTCGAAAATAATCTCATCAAGTAGGAGTCTTCATGATGAAAAGAAAAGCTCATTATGTAGAACTTTCGAACATGGTCATGAGGGTCACCAACGCCATCATATTTGTCATAGGTTGGAAACTCAACTTTCTTAGGGAATTCAACCAACACCACACTCTTGTCAATTGGGTTGGGACATATGGTGTCCAAATTAAATGTGCTCTTAGGAGCCCTCATCCTTTCTATATCCTTCTGCATTTGCATGATCACCTCATTGGTTGAAGGATTCTGTTTCTTAATCTTTTGGTGGATGTCAAAATCATATGGAACTTTAGCACCTTTGTTGATGAGGCTTTCTAGGAATTGATCCTTGTTTTGTTCCACATATCGTTCTACATATGCTTGAAAGGATGGTTCTTGTTGCATAGTCATAAAATCCATATGATCAAATTTGGCATAACTTCCTCCATGTTGTGAGCCATGATGTGCTCGTTGGGAGGGTTGCTTTGAATGTCTATGAGGTGATCGTCTCCTATGATGATCATATCTTGAAGCCCTTCTTCCTCTAGGGCTCGGGGATTGTGAGGGTGTCCTTGACCTTCTTCTAGGACTTGGTGAAGGGGTAGATGGGGGTGAGTTGGTCCCACTATTGGTTCCCCTCCCATTGAATCATCTTTGGAGTTGTTGTGCATAGAGTCTATCTTCTTCTTCTTGGACGACTCTCTTCCTTATGTCCAATAATGCACGTTCCTCTTCTTCTAGTTGTCTAAATTTCTCCTTTTTAGCAACTTGTTCATCCAAATAGGCTTGCTTCTCCCTCTCAATGCTTTTCAACCTCATATTTGCATATCGAGAGGTATCTTTAAGTGGAGAGGATGGTCTTGAATGCCTTATTGCATTAGCTACGTTTATGTGGTGATCACTAGATTCGTTATTTTGGTCCTCGTGTTGTGACCCTGAATCTGAGTGAGTTTTCTTATGATGTCTCTTAGCTCATTGGTGAGCATCAAAATACCTCGCATTGTTGGGAGGTGACCCGGGTGGACTAGCATGAGAAGAACCACCGTACTCTCTCTTATGCCGTTGGAAGATATCCTCAAGAGTTTGATTCATGGCTTCTCTTTGTTGTCGAGTGAAAGTGTAACTCATGTCCATGCTTGATGAAAGTGGTATGAAAGAGGTGCTCACTTCACTAGGATTATCTTTTGGATTAAAACAAACCTTAGATTCACTCTTAGGTGATTGATCAAAAAGGGGTCCTTTTCCCTTATGCTGTCGACGAGTCTTAACTGTGGTAATTGGCTAAAGGCAACAGGGGGTCGCTTCCCTTGATTGACTTGGTACCTTGTTGTAACTGACATGAAAGAAAGATACTCTCAATGATAAGATGACCTCTCAAAGTGTCAGCACCAAACTAGGATAATCAAAGTCCTCTATTGTCCAAAGAGAAATGAAAAGATAGAAAAGGGGCTTTACCAACATTGTCAAAGAGGTGCTTCAAATTAAAGGGTGACTACCCTTGCACTTTTGAACTAGGAGGTTGGACTAGGCCAAAATATAATTGAAATCGAGATTAAATGAAAATGATTTGGACAATAAGAGCACTAAAATTTTTCAAGAATGTAGCTAACAATCCTAGAGATGAACCTTGTCACCAAGGACTTTCTAATTTGACAATTATGTCCAAAGTGACTTCGTAAATTAGATGATGCTATCCCAGAGGACTAAAACCAGAGATTCAGAGTCAAGATAGGCCTTGAACGATAGAGCAAGAAACCTACTCAAAGACCTAACCTTACTAAAAACTGATCAAACTGAAAGCACGATAAAAATTAACCAGGCAATATACTCCAGGCTACTAGGGTGATATACCCATAATCGGGTGATACTTTGCCTTATACCAGGTGATAGACCTCACAATAGCTGGGCAATAAACACAAGGCGGGTCGGGCAATAGTCTATTCGGGGTGAACTATCGCATGATATTTCCTCTCAAAGCAGGTGATACTTCTCAGACCTGCGAAGTATCGCACGATATTTCACTCTAAAGGACGCGATACTGTTGCAAAATTGCTTAACTCTTGACCAGAACTGTGTAAAATTTGTGTTTTTGGGTCTGTTTGGTCAAAATTTTTGGTCTGAGGGTTGATGTTTTTGATTTCAATCACAATATCAACAGAATTTTGACAGGTTTGCAAACAGTGAGGGATCAAACATGTCTCAAACACTTGAAACAAGGGCAAAAGAAACCTTGCCAAGACAAACACTTGTGATATCAGAATTGAAAAAGTACCCTATGAATGCTACCAATTGTTTGTATGTAAGAACATTTACACTGGCATCACACAACCGAAGATAATTCAAGCAAATCTATCCTAAAAAGGTCAAGGCTCAATGCTTACCAACTTAGCCCACAACTTGATGCCCCCTTGCCTCACACCAAGTGGTTACCCACGAGAGATATTGGCTTTGTCGTGGAAGTGTCAAATGACACAACCAAAGGGACACATATGGTGAGTATCTTAAGGTGATCTGGGTAAACCACTTGGATCAATCCTTGCACTAAGAAGATGAGCGGCTAAACAAGGTGGCTTCTATCTAATGGTTCTTAATAAGGGCTTCCGTTCACAACACCCCTCTTGCTCCTTATAAAGGACTAGGACCTCGCGACCGCAAGAATACCTTAAGCATTCTTGCTCAATATTTTTCCCATGGTCGCAATCCCACGGGCTACTCACATCAAGCGAAGACAAGTGTTATGTCTACCAAGGTTTTGTGTCCTCGATAGCCTTGAGATTATAGTGAGTTGGAATCACTCGCCACCAAGGAAAATGATGACAAGGTTGTCCCCACTTGGGTTGTTTCTCTTGATTGCTCAAGAGCAGGCCCGCTAAAGGATTCTAACAACTAAACAAAAAGTGGATCAACTCTTGAGGTTCAAGATTTTTGGTTCACCACAAGGGTGAAGAGCATACTCCCCTATCTCAAGAATCTCTCTCAAACACACCAAGAAAAGTTCATTTACCCTCTTGTTTTCAAAATTCAAAGATGGGTCAAGATTTTCTGGTTCACCAAAATGGTGAAGAGAATACTTCTCCTACCACCCAAGAATTCCTACAACAAGATCTTAAGTGCCTAACAAATGAAACAACTAGTTTTTTCCACACTTAAAAGGAAAGCAAATAAACAAGCAAGATTTTTTTTTTTTTTTTATGCTTGGGCAGCCCTGTAAAAATCGTTAGTAGCCCTCTTTGACATGCGATTTTTGACAAACTTCTTTAAGCAAAGGCACCTACAACCACAACTAGTTAGGCCCACAAGGTTATCAAAATCCAAAATCTAAATGAAAATATTTGCAAGGAACTGATTTACCTAAGCTAAGAGATGCAGGTTAGACCTATCTAAATACAGTAAAGTAAACTAGCAAACTAAATATGATCAGATTCAGATGATAAAACTTGAATCGCAGGTCTCTGTTAGATTAGGCGATATACCTCAAATGTCACCAGTATCGCGTGATACAGTTTCCTATATTCGCGTGATATACCTCAGTTCGGGTGATATACTTCTCTATACGCGGGCGATACTTCGCACGACACCAGGTGATATACCTTAGTACTGACAGGCGATTCTTCTCTAGGGCGAAGTGTCGCACTGGTATAGTAAGGTATATCGTGCGATATACCTGAGAAGTATCGTGCGATATTCTGAGTAAAACACCAAAGACTGTAAAATTTTTGAAAAATAATTCAAAAAAAAGATGAAAAATGCAAGAAACTAAAGGACAAAGCCTATCTACTCTACCCCACGGTGGGCACCAGAAATGTACACACTAAAATGGTGCACTTCTATGAACCATTACATGCAAGGTTGCTCAAGAATGAGGCCTCACAAAGCGGCTCATAGCTCTCTATGCATGGAGTTGCAAGGGACTATGATGTATTTGCTCTCAGCTAGAGCTATAAGCTTGTGACCTTGCTAGTCAACCACACAACGAGAGATTCAAATGAGGACAAGGGCAAGAGTGCCAATATCCTCAAGAATCACTATGAAAATGCAATGCAAACTAGTCTAAAGAAATGAAAATGCAATGCAACTAAGCTAGGAAATAGAAAGAACAAGTGTTACAAATCCCTCCTATTAAGCTATGTGAAGTTATGCTATTGCATGAAAGGAAATCTAAGCTATGAGAGTCATGAAAATAAAATTATTATGTAAGAATGTAAACTAAACGATGAAGCACATAAAGAAATCTAAGGTAGGATGCAACAATGATCTCTAAAAAGCTTCAAAGTCTTCAAGGATTCCTGCAGCATAAAGTTAGCACAAAAACATGATATACAAATGAAGGAGAGAGCTTTCCTTTTATAAGAAATGCAAAGGAGTGGACCATTGAGATTAAGAGGAAAAAGAATTAATCGGTGGTGGAGCTTAAAAGAGGAGAGATCCGTGTGCACAAGTATCCTTCAATAGGAATTGACTTTGTGTCCATGTGAGACAAAAGTTCTTTTTTCCTTTTTGTAAAATAGGAATAATGCTTTATTTGTGCAACTTAGGACAAGAGGAAAGGTGGGGCTTTTCATTTAATCCAAAGGGGAGGAAATATTCCTTTTAATCAAATAAAGGCTTAGGATAAATGATTAGCCCATAGGATAAAAATCCAATATATGATCGAAATTAAGACTTGATCAAGAAATTGATGATGTTGAAAATATTGATTATTGATCAAAATGATTCAGGATTGATAAATCAAATAAATGGGGCCCAAAGTCTAGGTGACCATTTTAGGGTGCATACAACAACAAGCTTAGGACCATTTAGGGCTTTTTTAGGGCAACATAGTCAACCCTAAGACTATCAAAATATCTCAGACAAATCTGATACAATTTTACTCTAGAACATATCTCTTACAAAATATCTCATCCTTACCCAAATCGGATATCGAAATACACAATCCATTACTGCTCTTACCAATTTGGTCAAATCTGAAAACAAACACTGCCATTGTATTCCTCGTCTTCTGGCATTTTTGAAAACATATAATACTCATATATTTGGGCAAAAAATGAGTCCTGTAGGCATTTTTCATTTGCACGGGCAAGTGCAATCTCTAAATTCGAATTTGTTATAGTTTAAACTTTATTAATCTTTTAAATCTTGGTTGCAGACTTTAAATTTCAAGGTGGGCCCCCATGTGCCATGTGGCACCACCTAATTCACTCGTTGATCCAGCTCATCACCCTTCTGGAGCTATGCACACCTCTTTGTCACTTGCCACGTTCTTATTTGCTTGTACTGCTAACTAAGCGTCCATCTGTAATATATGCTAGCTCACTGGTTGACACATGTCAATACGTCACATACCCACCAAGGTTAACTATCACACATCTTTCTTTATACTGAACAATACCATTCATCGATTTGGCACATATCTCGAGGCATCCTCTTGTCACCCTGTTTGACAGCTTCATCACTATTCTTTGCCACATGTCACCATCCTATTTGCCGTAATGTTTTCTTGGCATCAAATTGTATCTCCTTGGCCACGTCATCACCTTGACAGGTGTCACTCTGTAGCTATCCTGTAGCGATAACCTCCATGCATCTTCACCTTTGCAGATCAATGATGACTGTTGGATATTTGGCATGCATCCCAATGTAACCGATCCTATACCTACATGCTTCATCAAAATATGCCTTGCCTCATGTGTGTGGGGCCTACTGTGCCATGTCACCATCCACTTGTCAATGCCAGCTGGACTCCTCGGTTCTTGTGCTCATGTGAGGAAGCTTCAAGTATGCGTCCGCACTTGGACACTTCTACTTGTGCATTTTTATTTTTAAATAACCAATTTATTCTCCATGCCATCAATGTGGGACTAAATTCTTTGTATATAATAGACTATCTTTCAAAACTTAATCCTTGTGATGCGTGCACAGCTGGGCCCACCAAACTGAACGGCCCACCACATGTGGCCTCCTTTCTTCTTCTTTACATCATTCCTAAGTTGTGTTTCTTTTAAATGCCTGTTGTGAACGTGTCAAGGAAAATGTGGGATTAATCCCAATATACAATCCCACAAAATTCAAACAACCATCCCACATTCATGTGCAAGCTTCATTAGTTTGTTTTGGGCCTGGGAACATGGCACACAAAGGGCATGCCCCTAGAGTGTTCTTCTTTGGCTGGTGCACACACATCACCACAAAGTATCTATGCTGCCCCTAATTTACACGCACAACCAACAGCTAAGAATGGTGCTCGAGAGCTCATCACACATTGCGTTGCGGGAGAGACTTGACAATGCTCTCCACAACACCTTCACAAGCCTCCTCCCAACTTCTACAACCAGCTTGGCCCTCTTTGTCTTTGTCATGTCTCCCTAACATTCTACAGATGACACATCAAACGGAGGGTTGACAGCTCGAAAGAGGCCTCATGCATGTGCTAGCTAGGCCTGCAAATTGGTGCATGGGCTTTAATATTTTGTTGGAGCCTGCAGTACCACTTCCCTTCACAAAAATTGAGGCCTCCCATAGCCTACGTAGACCGGTCATTTATTCTTTGCAGCCCCTAGTAAAATAGATTTAGATTAGTACAAATAAAGCACTTGTTTACATAGTGCGTGTACTCCTTGAAGCTTGCGTGGAATGCCCACCTTGGAAGCCCACACACCAATTCTTTGAGATGTCTGTATGCACACAACAACAGAGGCTTACACAATCCTTTAAGTCTCACACACCAATTTCATTTTGATGCGCATAACACTCCGCTAGATGCTGCTCATTCCTTGTGTATTGGCGCATGGGTCTTCACAAGGTATTTCTTAATAAGTTTATAATTTGAGGTGTCATGAGGTAAAAGAGATATATTGCAACGAAGTCTCCTATAGTTGGCATCCAAAGGATCCCTATCTATTTTCTCAAAGTTAATAAGATTAGATGCTATTTCAATGTCTTAAAGAATCTCTAGCACTTTGAATCTTAGATTTAAGTTCATCTGCATCCCAAACAACATGTGGGTGAACTCGGGAGTTAACTGTAAAAGAAACGATTGCTAGCATCAATTGTCAAACTTTCCTTTAAAATATCAATGTCCTTGCAGTTGATTAAATTTTGAGGTTCTATGAGCACTTCAAAACCCTTTGAATGTTACTTTTGCTAAGCTTTCCAAGAGGCATTTCTGATTTTTTGATCTCAAACTCCATCATGGCAGCCCTATAGATCTCAATATCAAATAGGAAATTCATAAGATCTATCACCCATGGATCTAGTTTGCCCTTTTGAACCCATAATAGCAATATCTTTTTGTCGAGATTCATCAACTCCATAATCAAATTTCAGAGGTAAAACTTGCCAGGCTGCTTCAAAATAATGAGCCAAGCCGGGCCCCAAGTGTGTCCGGCATAAATTTTTTTTGAACTCAAACAACCGTCCTTGAAAATGATCTAAAACGACTGGTGCTCACAACCGGATCCAATCTGGACAACTGGAAACTTAAAAACTTCAATTCTTCTTACTTCGCTAGTCGCCAATTCCTAAAAAAAAACACCTCTAGTCGCGCCATTAAAACACTGATGAAAATTTATCCCTGGAAGCTGAAAGCTAGCGAATACAAACTTTGTACTATAGAGAAACATCCTGTCAAAGGGATTCACCAAAAAATGAACGAGGCAGGAGATTTTAAAAGTTGAAAACACTCGTTCAAAATTGCCGGCAAGCACAAATTGAAACCACTATAAACGGCCTCGGAAAGAGATGATTAAAAAATATGAAAAGATGAGCTGAGGGTGA
This sequence comes from Chamaecyparis obtusa, assembly GCA_027943335.1. NCBI lineage: Eukaryota > Viridiplantae > Streptophyta > Pinopsida > Cupressales > Cupressaceae > Chamaecyparis > Chamaecyparis obtusa. The sequence goes on along the minus strand of BSBK01002307.1, from coordinate 316,424 downwards.
ACCACTGAAAATGGAAGAAGCCTCATATGCAAGGAATGAAACAAAACAACCCTTAAATGGAGATGAGCATCTGGAAAAAAGCTACGAGTCTTAGAAAATGGCAACTTTACAAAGTTATTCTATCCACACTTTTTAACATTATAAACATATTTTTATCGATCCTTGCAATCAGATCAAATGGAAACCTCACAGTCTGAAATCCTGGATGAAGATTCTCTCTCATACATAGAAAACAAGGATGTAATCATATTTCTAGAAAGATAAACCAACCATCCAGAAATAAACTTCAAAGTCAGCCACTTGGAACATCCTGAACTAAAACATAGTGAATCTAAAGAAGTTGCATCCAAAACTGTTTGAGGAAATGGGTCAAACGGATTGGTCATAGTCTGAAACTTATCAGGGAGAATCATTTCTATGTCTATATTATAAATCAAACTTCAATTCTCCCTTACCATTGACGGGGCACAAGTTGCACGACCTCAAAGTAGGCAACTTCAAAACTGCATTCGCTTATTCAGGAAAACTGAATAAAATGCAATCAGAAAAGGCCTGGTAAACTGATCATACAAACCTTTAGGAGTCTGAAAATGGGCATGGAGACACACTTCCATGCATAAAATATGATGCAACATTCCTTTCATCATGACCATCATCCTGGTATCAAATGCAAAGCTCCAAAGTAGGCCCTTCAGTAAAAACTAAACAGGATGCAAAGTGCAGATTTGTGAAATGTTCTTCAAATGGGTACCTTCAAAACTTGTCCGAACTAAATTATAAAAGTTGTAACCAATTTCATATGCCAAATGAAATGTGAGGAACACATGTCCAAGTGCCATCCCATGAAATTCATCAGACCTATCTTTGTATGCACTTGAACCTTAGTCTTTTTAAATTGTTCTTTAAATCACTGTACTTTGCCTTAGGAAAATTCTTTGATTATGGGATCAAAACTATCTGGATTTTTCAGAGTACCAATAGGTTCTATTAATCTTCTCATGACTATTGTTGGTAAGGTTTTTTACACTACCTTTGTTTTTATTCCTACTTCGGATCAATTTCAGGTTAAGCTTAGCATTCTTTGGCTTTCCTCCATGCAAGCTATACCCTCTCCTATTCATAGGTGCATAAAGTTTCCCCATAAAGGATAATTTATCAACATTAATCATTCCCTTTAAAAACCTTCATGTCCTCGATATTGTGCTGATATAGATTTCTTTTGGCCATCTCTTCCTCAAAAACTGCCTAGCCATCTTGATCATCTCTTTCGATCCTATCAACAATACAAGGTAGAAAAGATTCTTGAGATTAGCCTTCCTAAGATTGATACTCTTTCAATTGTCTTACCTACCCAACCTACTCCTATTCCTATCATTCTTCAAACCATAGTCGTTCCCACCCCGAAACCTATGATTGTGGAACCTAATCCTTCAAGTTTACCTCATAAAACCATTTGTAACCAACATGCTCATCACTATCACAAAAACCATCAAGCTAAGGCTCATGCCCTTGCTTCTCGCACTGCATCTTCCTCTCAACCTTTTCCTTCCTTTGATCAACCCATGCTTGAGCCTTTAAAGGAAGTTTATCAAAATAACAACATGAAAAAAGATAAACATAATGATTATGTTCATATTTTAGATTCTATTAATCTTGATATGGAAGATACTCTTGATGATGATTCTAATGCACATGTTAGTAATGATGAATATGAGAATATTGATATAGATTATGATTTTCCTAACATGCTTTCTACACAACTTACAATCACTCCTATTGAAGAGTGTAGTGACTCCCACTAGAGTCCTTGCTTGGATCTGACATTGGTTCCTACTATGTTGGATTTTTTTCCTCTTGCAATTTGTTCACCCTTCTCTAACATTTAAGACCGAGATGGGGGGCATGTGGCATGCTTTATGTGGACTCCTCTAGCATGGTAGTCTTTTTGTGTTTATGTTGTATTTTCCCCGTGTTGTTCTTTTTGTTATATATTTTGTCTAGATTGCTTTAGACAATTCTTGAATGCTCTATTGGCACAAGATGATAAATTAGTCGAACATGTAGTGCACCTTGTTCCAAGTAGAGAGTTGTTGTGAGACCATCCTTCAAAGGCAGGATGCTGTGTTTGGCAACATAAGGCAGAGGGGCCCATGTGAGGATGGTTTCCAAGAGAAATTAACACCTCTCGCTCACTACAGTGGAAGGATTATGCTTCTCTTTCCCCTCTAACTACTAATCCTCCTAGTCTTCCCATCCTCGAACCCCCACCTTTTCCACTATTTAAATTTTTAAATTTTTAATAGAAATAGAAATGAGTTTTTTTATAGTTCATGACAAGGTGGTGTGTTTTTGAGTCTATAGATGACTTATAGTAATAGAGGGATGAACACAAAAAGCATGAGAGTAGTAGGATTGGTGGGGACGAAAAATAGTTAAAATGAAAAAATTATAAGGATTAATATGTAGAGAAATGGAATGGGCATGGTTGACATACAAGGTAGGTATAATAATGAAAGGATGAATGTAGGAAAAAGAAGCAAAGAAAACCCTAGGTGCAAGCCCTAGGTGAGTTTGAAATCACATGATCACCAAAATATTAAAAAATAAAGCACACTTTTGATTCAATTTAGAGATGCCTAATTTCAAGAAAATATTAAATAATAATAATTAGAGGCAAATTAATCATAGTGGAGACATATAATCTAATAATAAGAATATTATTTGATACACTTCTAATATATATAAATACATTTATATTATTGATATATGAAGATTCTTCTATATGTCACAACCATTGAAGTTAGAATTAAGAGTTTACTATTGGATCTACACTACTAAGGTCACGATGAATATAAATTAATTGTAGTTGAGACATCTAATGTAATGATAAAAATATTATTTTCTACACTTCAAATGTATAAATGCATTTTTATTCTTGATATATGAAGATTCTTCTATATGTTGCAATGATTGAAGTTAGAATTAAAAGTTTTCTATTGGATCTACACTACTAAGGTCATAATGAGTAAAGCACTAATTGCTTACTTTGTTTTATATTTGACTAAATTTTTGAAGTCAAATATTCTTAGTTGTAGATTTATAAATTGTTGACCATTAACTAGATGTAACATTTCAATGAATTTGACTCTAATATTCTAGTGCCCAATATGATGTTTGATATCAAAGCATTGGTTGCTTGCACTCTAATGTTCTTTTTTTATGGTTTGAATGCAAGTTGGAACAAATTAAACTAACCTATTTTTTTTTGGTTTTCAGTGTTGTCGTACAATGATCTAACAAATAAAACTATACTAATGAGTGACTCTTTTGTTGTGTTTTTCCATTCAAATTGAAAACAAAAAATAACATTAGAAGATTTTCATCTATAAATAAAGATGGATAAAAAATATTTAAATCTCCAATTCCCTTTGTTTTCACATAATAGGGAAGAAGTGAAGTAAAATAGAAGGAAGTGCCCAATAGGCCTTATAAGATATCTATGGAATATTAAATAGTGAAATTGAATACTAGAATGCTAGGAAATGTCTAATAGTTCGTTTAAAGTTTTTAACTTCATAGAAATGTAATAAAATGACCAAAAGTAAACTGAACATAAAAAGTTTCTTAGATTTTAGGAAATCTTAATGTATGATAGATATATAAAGAATAACAACCCGCATAAGGCACATACACTTTTGATTGTTATCTGAATAGTTGTGATTTGGAATCACCAATATTTGTGTAAGTGTGTGGGGAAAATGTAAGATTCACTCCTAAATCCAAATTCCCAAAGGAGAGATCCAATTTGATCAACCAAGAGGTTAATACACAATTGAATCAATCTATGAAGAATATGAAAGAAAGAACAAATCCTATACTTCCCTATAGTTGGATTAAGCTTGAAATCTGAAATAATTGAAGTGCAAATACTAACCTTGAATTAGGGCAGATCTGGAAAATGCTGAATTCTGGCTTCTGTATGAACTTTCTGAAGATTTCATCACCTATTTTGGACTGGAAATGCCGAGGCGGACAAAACCCAGAAATCTTTTCTCCAAATTCACACAGGTCAACTTTGACCTTTTAAAATGTCAAAGACCACATTATTTATTTGAAGTCCGATTCTGATTCTGTTTGCAGATACTAAAAGATTGCCGAAAGGGTATCTGAATTCGCTCTCAGATCTGAGATTTTGCACTTGTACCTAGAAAAAAATGGGGGTTTTTGGTTGTATGGGGGGTTTGCCTTGGTCAAACCCCAATTTAGGAATTAACCTTGAAATTGAATTGAAATTGTATTGTGCATAAACAAAGTAATTGAAACAAATCACCTTGCTTATGTTGAAGTCCTTGTAGAGGATTCGAATCCTCAAATCCATAAGTAAGAATGCTTCAATGAAAGTAGGATGTCTCCAATCAATGGTATTTTGATCTTCAACACCAATCTTGATTTGATCTTTGCATATGAGAAGGCTTGAATGAATGAAGAAGGATGGATCTTCAAGGGGGCTCCAAGAAGATTGAATCCTTCAATAGCTAACAATGGAACTCCTTGATGGATGAATGCTTGAACACTTGAATGCTTGAAGACTTGCTTGCACTTGAAAGCTTGCTCATGAAATTGCTTGAGTGTGGATGTGATATGAAAATGAGAGAGGAAGGCCTCCTTTTATAGTGATCTAGGGCACACTCCTCTAGATGGTCCACCTTGAAGAATTAAATCCCAATTAGGTCCTCACCTTTAGAAAATATACCTTGATTAAATACCATTAAAGGATTTACCATTTCGGAGCCCGAAACAGCCGACCTGGAGGCAGAGAAATAACTTTCCCGAAAGCCAAATTAGTGGGAAATGAAAATTTGAAATCCTGGCAGGAAGAGGTCAAGGTCGAGGTCGACCCTAACCTGGTCAGGGTCGAGGTCGACTTTGACCTCAAACCCTAACTTTGTCAAGATTTGCAGAAAAGGTTCCCGGAGATGCTAGAAATGTAGAATTTGATGTCAGATCAGGACCCAATGTCTGGAATAGACAGAAAATCCCCTGAATGATGTGATGAAGGACTAGGAGGTCTCATTTCTGAATCCTACCTAGAAAATAGAGTCATTGAAGAGGAAAAATCAGGAAAGTCCTTAAGACCTTAACCCTAATTTCACCTAGAATGAAGAAATCAAGTGCAGAGAAGAAGTGGAAAGCGGGGAGAAAGCCAAATACATGAAAAGACCCAATCAAGGTGCTTAAAATGACCCCAAACCACTTACTCGGAGGGTTAAACGCTCTTATCATGGAAGTGCTTCCATTTTAAGATGATACATTATCTACACATAATAATTAGTCCATAGTGTCATGAACCGATAGCTTGAAAAGATACCAAGTGAAACTCGTAAGGTATCTTGCACTATCATTATTCTCATTAGCAAGTGTATGTGGCCATGTCACAAGCCATATTTTTATCCATTTTAAGAATTTGAGTAGTTTCCCACTTTGATCTTCCTATAATAAACTAGTATGTACCAAAGCATACTCTAGGAAATACAAATCATGGGTTTCTTGATGATTGTCAATATTTTAAGGGAATATCTCTATATTCTGGATCATCCTTTAGGTGACAAATTGTGAATGCACATTTAAATTTTTCTTTAACCTCTAAGGCATCTAGAATTACACCAATAAATTCCTTGTGAATCATCTTGTCATTCTATGGTGCACACCACCATTTTTTTTATCATGTCAAGAATTATTAAAAAATGCAATCCTTTGTTCATAACTACCACCATTATCTTATAATACAATAATAGAAAAAGAATAGAATTGAGTGAAGGGGAGAAGCTAGAAAGGCTCAACAAAATATGTACTTATCAAGAATAGAACATATTGAAGACCCTCAATGATTTACACATATGCATCAGCTAATTCTTTTCCCCAAGTGACCCTAGTTTAGGAGTTAACCTTAAAATTGAAATGAAATATAAACTAGATATGAAAATATAAATGTCTTATACCATGATGATGCAATGATCTTTAGATGTAATCACAAGTGTCGATGCAATAACACAGGTCCACAAAACCTTAAAAAGGAAATCATAAACGACATGCTTGCATGAAGGTTGTTGAAGCTTGCCACAATGAATAATATTATGGGATGAAATGCCTTAAATATTGATAACTTGCTCCTTGAATTCCTAGATACAAAATTATAGTGGAGAACTCATATTGCACTTGATATATTGATTGCAAATGTTAAAATGAGGGAGAGAAGCCTAATTTTATACCTCTCACAATATTTTTTGTCGTAAAACTTGATGAAATTTGATATAGGTTTAAAATCCTTCCCAACACTATTAATTGTTGAGCAGGTTCAATTTGGGCTCAATCATCAAGGAATAGGGTGCCCTGGTTGGTCCACTCCCATGAATGGGGTGCCCAAGGCACCTTGTTCCACCTAATATGGCCTCAAATTGGGACCTGAGGTCCTATTTGGAAAAAAAGGAAGCTAGAATTACATGCAGAATTGAGTTAGGAAAGAGGGACCAAATGCGGGAAGCTATAGATGCTAAAATAGAACTTAGATAAGTGGTAAATTGCATAGGGGTGCAATTTTAAGACGCTAAATTTATCCCCCACTTTAGAAAGAGTATGATCCTACACAAATACTCATGATAAAGTAGAAGCCACACATACATATCATCATGGGAAAGACTACAAAGAAGTAAGACATCACTAAGTTTAAGGGAGTTAAGCCTCCAAACTAAGGATCCTAACTCATACAACCATGTGCAAGGGAACAAACCAAAAAAGAGGGGTTAGTACTAGAAAAAAAAGGATCCAAATATACTATTTGAAGAAATCTCAATGAGCACAATGTCTCAATTGTTAGTCTCGTGCTCAAAATGTTATTGCAAGAGCACATGTAATCACATGGAAAGAGAAATAGAACATCAAAGATGAAATAAGACTCATTGATCCAACCAACCTACATTTATCCTTACACCCCCTTCACCTAGTGCGCCCTTATTACCATTACCATGCCTCCTTACATGCTTTAATGCTCGAATGCATTAACTTATAAATGTTTCTTTCTAATCCTTGAGGATTGCCTCATACGGCGCTCTCCCTGTATATAAATCTGAAAACACAAAGAGCAGATCTGTTCGAGTTACATATTTCATGTGAATTCTGGTTATTTTTGAAATGAGAAACAAAAACACAGAAACTTTAGAAGCATTTTAAGCCCAGTTTTGTGAAGGCGGCTTAGGGCATGTTGTTATATTAAAGCTGTTGTAGAAGCGGAGTCGATTAGAAATGAAAAGAGCGAGTTAATTTGAATGGTATGCAGTGAATTCGGGTGGCGGCGAAGACAGAATTGAAGAAATCGGAGGCCTGTAGGAAAACGCAGCAGATGCGATGGTCTACGGAGGAGATGGTTATATATCCCACACGCACCAAGAAATAATTATAAATGTAGTTTAAGAATAGGAAGGTTGACCGTTGAACATGTCGAGCTCGGTAGCGTGAGCTTGTAACCCGAGTGGGGACGCACAAGGTGGAGGAACAGGCGGGTCTAAGGCCGGTAGGAGGGAAGATGCGTGGCATATAATGTGGGGCGCCCTGCTCCAAGTAGAGAGTTGTTGCGAGGCCATCCTTCGAAGGGAGGATGCCTGTCTGGCAACGTAAGGCGGAGGGGACCGCGTGAGGCTGGTTTCACAGAGCAACGAGTACCTCCCGCTCCTTACAGTGGAAGGATTACGTGCCGCTTGCCCCTCTAACCGCTGATCCTCCCGGCCTGCCCATCCTCGAACCGCCACCTTTTGCACTCATTTTTCCTATTTTATCCTTTTGTACTAGTTTTTCCTATTTTATTTACCTTTTGCACTAAATTGTACTAATTTTCTATTTTATTTACCTTTTGCATTAAATTTAACAAATTTTAAACTTTTAACTCTATTTTTATTTACCTTAATAATTTGAAAAGATTCATCTTTTCAATTCCTCCGCTTTGTAGTTTAGATTCTAATGGTTAAGACTATCTAATGGTTGTGCCTCATCATTTGGATTTTCTCCTTTTAAAATGTAGAGAATTGTAAGATAATCCTTCAATTTCTTTGAAAAATCATTCTTCCATGTTTCATTTTCTACCATTCTCTTTGATTTTCATTTGATCAAATAGTAGTAGGATTGTTTAACATGTTCATCTCTTAACTGTCATCCACTTCAACCTTGCATGACCACTACTTTGGCTTGAGCTATTATATCTTCACGTGATGTCTTATATTGCTAGGATTTATGCTAGATGACTTCCACTAGATATTATATCTTCCACGTGATGTCTTATATTTTAGTTTTCTGAGGTGTTGGCAATATTAATTTTTTTTCCTGAAAAATATTGTGGTTATATATATATATATATATTTTGCAATATCAAATCACTTATTCTTGAAGGATTTAGTAGGAAAGATCATTCTACTATCTTGGAAGTAATAATGTTGGTTTTGGCGAAGCATTTTTTTGTGCATGGGATTAGAAAGTACATAATTTAGATATTTTTGGGGGAGAGTGAGAGCTTTGAAGTATGATTTACCAGTAGATGTATGCCATTTGGCAGGATGCTCATTTATAATGTGTAGATCAGTGTCATTTTTGTTAATATTTTATGTTTATTTATGAGGTGTAGAACTTGTTACATGAAATGACATTTTTTTTATGGATTAAATAGGAACTATAATTGTAATTTTTGGGTAATAAGAATGTCGGTTTTGTTGAAGCAATTTTTTTACAGGTGCTTTTACAATATACAAATTTTATGTTGATCATTTTTTTTTAAATTGTCATTTTCAACTGTAAATGGTTTAATCTTTGTGAATTCATGAAAATTGCTTCAATATTATTATTATTATTATTATTAAGTGTTTGGTAAACTTTTTAATGTGACTGATGATGTTGGCATGACACGCCCTTCGACTCCACGTGAAATGCTTTTGACTTGGAGCTATGATCCAGTGAGGCCACAAATGGGGGACCTCATCCCCTTATTGCACAACTGAGGTCCAATCCCACGAGCACATTGGATCAGTGAAGGCACAAACTTGTGATCACAATGGACCAATGAAGGTTTGTACCTAGGTGGGGATAAAAACAACACTGCCATTTAACCAACACACTAAGTGGTGAACCCAAATTGCTTCAATATTATAGAATTATTAGATTATTTAGTTTGCATATAAGCTACAATTTAAAATAAAAAACAACATTGTATAAAAATAAATGATAGATTTTTGTTAACTCATTAAGGATGTCATGATTAAGTTGTAGTTGAATCCCCAAAATATCAATTTTAGGATGATTCTTATTAAATGAGATAATGGGACAAGTTGTGTGATGAGCGGGTGAACCCACAATAGTGGGTTACACTTTTTTGCTTGAACGGACATTGAACTCTACATTTTGAGAAAAATTTTCAGATTTAGATGCATATTGTTACTGAACTGTTCAAAATCAGAGGATGAAGTAAATTAGAGCCTTTTAGGATTTTCTATCTAGATTCTAAATATATTTTTTAAATTTTTTTTAAAATTTATTTGAATACTTTTTTCTTTCTCCCACGAAAACTAGTATGGTGCTGAAAACGTCATTTTCAACTAGTAACACTATTTTCATAGAGCATAACATTTTTTGTAAAATAGATAGGAATACGATTCTTTCGAATTTAGTTTTGTAACATCCATATGGAGGGCATGAAATTTTTTTGACAACATTATCACTATTATTGCATATTTTATTAACGTTTGAAGTTGACTAAACCATAATTTTGATGTACCTTGACTACATAGCTTATAACTTATTGTGTATTTATCAAATTTCAAATTTTTTTTTTAATAGAAAGTAGACTTGAATACGAAGGGCACTGTTATTTTTCAAATTTTTTTTCCTTTTTTTACTATTTTTCATTGAACGTCAAACTCAGAGGTTTATATTTGATAAAAAACCCACCTTCGTTTAACGTAAAAAACCATACACATAATAAATTTAAAAATAGTCAAATATATAATCGTTAGAAAGCTAGTTCCGAGTACTTGTTGTATACAAAAGGATGTCTTCTTATTCTTCCATTTGATTAGCGTGCTAGAGGGCCGAAGCCATGAAATTCTCAGAATTTCTTCAAAACTTGCAACCATGGCCTAAACCAGGCACTTTTGATAGAAAGTACTTTCCCAAAAAAAGCAAATTCTAGTCATAACTAAACTACTTTCGATAGAAAGTCAGTTACTAAACTACTTTCGATAGAAAGTCATTACTAAACTATTTACGCCAAAAAAAACCTAATTTAGGACTTTCGATCAAAAGTCAAGTACTAAGGACTTTCGATCGAAAGTCCTTTATTTACTTTCTATTAAAAGTAACAAAAGACTTTCGATAGAAAGTCAATTTTGATCGAAAGTATCTTGCATAAGAACTTTCGATCATAAGTTTTGTACTTACGATCAAAAGTACATCTTGGTTTCTATCGAAAGTGAGTAAGGTGTTTTGCGCTGAATTCGTTCCTCCGAAAAAGTGTAACCCACTATTGTGGGTTCACCCGAGCTAGACTTCCAAACCTTTTGTAAATGTAAAAAAAGTCAATTCACATTTAAAAAATCTTATGATATTCCATACAATTGATAAACACTTGTAAAGTTAGCTTTTGCAATTATTGACCTCGTTTTAATATTTGTCTCACATTAGTTGATAGGACTTTTGTAATGTCTGTCTTTAATTATTTGATTTTATTACTTATCTATCATGGTATGACATGCCTAAATATATGTGCTTATTGTGGACATGGAATACAACCATTCATGTTATTATATTTTGGCATTGCCAATCAATGTGAATATAATTTGACTAAATGCCTTCACATAATATCTTTTTTAAAATGTAAGAATTTTGATGTTTTTCAAATTAAGTGCTATTTTTTTTTTCAAATTTTAGTTTCGAATAGATCATTCTATGATAATTGGCATGAAAAAAACATGTTTTAATAAATTATAAGAGTTTTCATATGTAATATAGATAATCCAACAAAGTAGAAGATACAAATTTTGACGCAAACCAAAACAATTAGCTGTTTGAATAATTCAAATATGTCATGATTTAAATTGAAAATTGTGAGTCATGTTTTAACAATAGTGATACTTGGATAGAAAGAATAAGCACATTAAAAACAAAACCATCTAAAACTAATAATTATCTTATATATATATAAGCATACTAGGTGTTGAGCTCGATAGCATGGGCTTGTAACCCAAGAGGGGATGCACAAGGTGGAGGAATAAGGCGTGTTTAGGCCGGTAGGAGGGAAGATGGGTGTCATATCATGTGGCGCACCTTGTTCCAAGTAGAGAGTTGTTGTCAGACCATCCTTCAAAGGTAGAATGTTGTGTTTGGCAGCATATGGCGAAGGGTTCCACGTGAGGCTAGTTTCCAAGAGAAACGAAAACCTCTCACTCACTGCAGTGGAAAGATTATGCTTCTCTTTCCCCTCTAACCACTAATCCTCTAGGACTTTCCATCCTCAAACCCCCACCTTTTCCACTAAATTTAAATTTTTAATTTTTTTCACAATTTATAAATTTTTAATGGATATAGAAATGATTTGTTATAGTTCACGATTAGGTGGTGTGTTTGTGAGTCTATAGATGACTTATAGTAATAGAGGGATGAATGGAAAAATCATGAGAGTAGTAGGATTGATGGAGGACAGAGAATAGTTAAAATGAAAGAAATGGAAGGATTAATGTATAGAGAAATGGAAGGGGCATGGTTGACATACAAGGTAGGTATAATAATGAAAGGACGAATGTAGAAATAGAAGTAGAGAAAAACCTAGGTGCAAGACCTAGGTGAGTTTGAAATCACATGATCACCAAAATATTAAAAAATAAAACACAATTTTAATTCAATTTAGAAATGCCTAATTTCAAGCAAAGAAGAAATAATAATAATTAGACACAAATCAATCATAGTTGAGACATATAATCTAATAATAAAAAGATTATTTGATACACTTCTAATATATAAATGCATTTATAATGCATTTATATTATTTCAATAATATGAAGATTCTTCTATATGTTGCAACCATTGAAGTTACAATCAAGGGTTTACTATTGGCTCTACACTACTAAGGTCATGATGAATATACATTAATCGTAGTTGAGACATCTAATGTAACAATAAAAATATTATTTTCTACACTTCAAATGTATAAATGCATTTTTATTCTTGATATATGGAGATTCTTCTATATGTTGCAACAATTGAAGTTAGAATTAAAGGTTTACTATTGGATCTACACTACTGGGGTCGTGATGAGTAAAGCACTAATTGCTTACTTTGTTTTATCTTTGACTAAATTTCTTAAGTCAAATATTCTTGTAGAGTTATAAAGTGTCGACCATTAAGTAGATGCAATCTTTGAACGATTTTGACTCTAATATTCTAGTGCCTAATATGATGTTTGATATCAAAGTATTGATTTCTTGCACTATAATGTTCTTTTTTTGTTTGAATGCAAGTTGGAACAAATTAAACTAACATATTTTTTGATTGGTTTTCAGTGTTCCTAAAAAATGATTTAACAAATAAAACTATGCTAATAAGTGACTCTTTTGTTGTGCTTTTCCTTTCAAATTGAAAATAAAAAATAATATTAAAATATTTTCTTGTATAAATAAAGATGGATCAATAACATTTAAATCTCCACTTCCCTTTGTTTTCACATAATAGAAAAGAAGTGAAGGAAAATAGAAGGAAGTTCCCAATAGGCCTTATAAAATATCTATGGAATATTAAATAGTTGTACCATCTTAAAATGGACACACTCCTCATTTAAGAACTTTTAGCTCCCATCCTTTATCAACTTTTTGGACCATGGATGGATTCATGCTCGGTTCCATTTTTCTCCTGCTCTATCCCATATTCTTCCTTTTCAACTATGCAGTCTCTAAGACCTCAAGACTGGCTCTCTGTGGACCAACCCTAGAACAGGTCGACCAAGTTGACCTATTCCCTAGGGGTTGTGAGCCTCAAGTATGGTATTGTCTCGAGGATTTAATTATCAAAATTTGGTAACCCCATCGGCTTGTTTTGTTTTCATGTCTAGAAACTTGTATAAAAGGAAGCCTAGGAGCCTTATTTTAGGGGGAAACAAGAAAAGAGGAAAGAAAGAAGAAGAAAAGGAGAAGAAAATAGATGATATAAATCTCACATTCAAGCACTCAAGTCTTTGAAGGTTCAAGGATCCTTTGTGGGAATCTTTCCTCTTGAAGATCTAGCATATTATTGGTCATCAAGGGAGGAGATCTACATTGAGGCATTCATCATCTTCTTCATTTGATGCACACTTACATCCATGGCTCAATGAAGTGATTTTGGTATATCCATAGTATTTGTGAAGATTTCCTACATTGCAAGTTCAAGTTCAACATACAAACACAACAAAATCCTTATTGGCAAGGGTTTCTTCAAGCAAGGTGAATATTTACATTTGTATTTTTTCATTTACACATTTACATTTTAATTCAAGGTTGATTCCTCAATCTATGGCTTGACCAAGGCAAGCCCTTATCCACCCCAACCCCAAAAACCTAGTTTTCTATGTGTAGGAGAAAAATCTTGAAATTGTAGGTATAGATCTGGAAGTTGCAGACAGAGATCTACCAAAAAATTTGGGTCAAATTCAGTAATGTGCCTCGAGAAAATGTTGAATTGGTCAACCGGTTCTGGAACATGATGACATGTTCGACCTATTCCCTATAGCTTGATGTTTTCATCATTTTATGGGTATTTAGCTGTGATCATAGATCTGTAGTTAGAAATTCAGCTATAGGTCCAGAACAACAATTTAATTTGGAGTGAAAGTAATAAGGAAGATCTGGTAAGTAAATTTTTGTTAAAGACCAAATGTAGAGTTGCTGATGAAGTGAGGAAGGTATCATTGATAGTGGAAGCTAAAAGAATTTGGCATCTGAGGAAATGGTTACAAATTTATAGTTGGAAAGGTTGAAACACCTGAAGCCCTATTAAATTTTATGGATCAAGGATGAGCATACACTATTGGTAAGTGAACAATGTTATGTGAATTTAAAAATTGGCAAGTCCATGATAAGGTGTTATGTGATATCATGCCTATGGATTATTGTCATACTTTGTTGGGTAGACCTTGGCAATATGATAGACATGCTATATATGATGGGAGATTGCATAAATATACTATTTGGGCTGATGGGAAAAGACAAATCATGTTGCCTTTGATTGAAGAATCTATTAGTAATGTTTGTACATTTGTGAAAGTTTGTTTGATTGAAGGAATAAAGTTTGTTAAGGATTTGAAGAAGAATGATGTGTGTTTTATTGTGATTCCTAACAAACCGAGTCATAAAAGAATGGATAGTATCCTTGAAGAGGTTGATAAGATAATCAATGAGTATAGAGAGATCATTTCTAATAATGTACTTGATGGTTTACCACTAAAGAGAAGCATTGATCATTGTATGGATCTGATTCTTGGAGCTAGTTTACCGAATAAGGCACCACATCGGTTAACACATACCAAGAATCAGGAACTTAATCGACAAATCAAAGAATTGTTGCAGAAAGGTTTGATCCAAGAAATTTTAAGGCCATGTTAGTACCAACTTTATTGGCACCTAAGAATAATGGAGAATGAAGAATGTGTACTGATTCCAGAGAAATCAACAAGATAGCAGTGAAATATAGGTTTCCTATACCGAGAATGGATGACATAATGGATAGTTTGACTATAGTGAAGTAATTACCAAAATTGATTTGAAAAGTGGATATCATCAGATTAGAATTAGAGAAAGTGATGAATGGAAGACTACGTTCAAGACAAGAGAAGGTTTGTATGAGTGGTTGGTTATGCCTTTTGGTTTAACTAATGCACTGAGTACTTTTATGAGATTGGTGAATGAGGTTTTGAATAAATTCTTGGGTAAATTTGTGATTGTATATCTAGATGACATTCTGATATTCAGTGAGACCAAAGAAGAGCATTTGTTGCATATTAAATAGGTATTACAAAGATTAAAAGAAGAAAAGTTGTTGATTAATTTGAAAAAGTGTTCCTTCATGAAAGAAGAGATTGTGTATTTGGGATTTGTGATTTTAGCTGATGGTTTGAAAATGGATCTTGAAAAGGTTGAAGCTATTTTGAATTGGCCTACACCTAAAAATGCTAGTGAGGTAAGATCATTTCATGGTTTAGCAAGTTTTTATCAAATGTTCATCAGAAATTTTAGTTTAATTTTTAATGCTATGATTGAGACTATGAGAGGAGATAAAAGAGAATTCAAGTGGACACATGAAGCCAATAAGAGTTTTGAGACTTTGAAGAAGAAAGTTGCCGAATTACCCATGTTAGCTTTACCTGATTTCAATAAGGTATTTCAAGTTGAATGTGATGCAAGTGGTAATGCAATGGGAGTTGTTTTAAGTCAAGAAGGTAAACCCATTGATTTCTTTAGTGAGAAATTGAATGATGCAAAAAGGAAATATTCTATTTATGATCAAGAGTTCTATGCTATTGTTCAATCCCTAAAGAAATGGAGACATTATTTGATACTGAGTGAATTTGTGTTGTATACTGAGCATAAGGCTTTACAATATTTGGGTAGTCAGAATAAGTTGAATCGGAGACATATGAAATGGGTTGAATATCTGTAGAGTTATACATTTGTGATAAAACATAAGAGTGGAGTCACTAATTGAGTTGCTAATGCATTGAGTAGAAGAAGATCTTTAATGACCAAAATGAGAATTGAAGTTCTTGGTTTTGATG
This sequence comes from Chamaecyparis obtusa, assembly GCA_027943335.1. Taxonomy (NCBI): domain Eukaryota; kingdom Viridiplantae; phylum Streptophyta; class Pinopsida; order Cupressales; family Cupressaceae; genus Chamaecyparis; species Chamaecyparis obtusa. The sequence continues at coordinate 300,592 of BSBK01002307.1, read as the reverse complement.
ACATGAAAAATTTGTATGAAACTAACCCTAATTTTTCTGATACATGGGGAAAATTCAGAGCACCTATTCAAGTTCAAACAAGTACTAAATGAGAAGACTATTTCATTCAAGAAGGTATGTTGTTTAAAGGCATTTAGTTATGTATACCGAGAGGATCAATGAGAATTAATTTGATAAAGGAGAAACATAGTAGTGGTTTGGCTGGAAATTTTGGAATTGACAAAACATTGAATTTTCTTAAGGATAAATACTTTTGGCCACAATTGTATAAGGATGTTCTGAAATTTGCAAAGGGAGTAAGTTAGGATACTAGATTGTATACACTGATTTCTATTCCTGAGAAACCTTGGATTGATATCAGCATGGATTTTGTTCTTGTCTTACCGAAGACAATAAGAGGTAATGATTCTATATTTGTTGTTGTGGATAGATTTTCCAAGATGACACATTTCATACCCTATAGAAAAACATTAGATGCAGTGCATATAACAGATCTTTTCTTTAAGGAAATTGTCAGATTGCATGGATTACCAAGGAGTATCATCTCTAATCGAGATAGTAAGTATGTTGGATACTTTTGGAAGACTCTATGGAGGAATTTGAGTACCGAGTTTATGTATAGTTCTATATTTCACCCACAAACTGATGGAAAGACAGAGGTTGTAAATAGAAGTTTGGGTAATATTTTGAGATGTTTAGTTGGAGATAAACTAGGTAATTGGGATTCTATGTTGGCACAAGAAGAGTTTTCATACAATAATTCAGTGAATATTAGTACTAGGAAAAAACATTTTGAGATTGTTAATGGCATGCAACTAAAAGGTATATCAGATTTAAAGGACATTGCTGGTGAAGAAAAGAGAAGTGTTGAGGGAGAAGAGTTTGTCAAGTTCATGAAGAAATTGCATGAGGAAGTAAAACATAAGTTGGAGAATAGTAATCAGAAATACAAGGAAAAAGAAGATAGATTGAGAAGACATAAGATTTTTTCAATTGGGGATGAAGTAATAGTACACTTGAAGAAAGGAAGATTTCCTATTGGAACCTATGGAAAGTTGAAAATGAAGAATTTTGGTCCAAGCAAGATATTGAGGAAGTTTGACAGTGGAAATTCTTATGAAGTTGAGTTATCTGATGACATGGATATATCACCTATATTCAACATTTCAGACTTGTATGAATATCATGAATCTGATGAAGAAATGATAGTACCGAATGATTATCCTAAGAAGCAGACAAAAGAAGTTGAGAAGATTTTGGAACAAAGAATCGACAGAAGCACAAGAGGAAAAGAGTACATGGAGTATCTAGTAAAGTGGAAGAACAAATTGATTGAAGACCATTCAAGGATTTCACAATCTAAGTTGGATTAAGCTCAGGTTGTACCTACTCCATGATTCAAAGAATCATCTCAAACAACCGTAGGTGTCTGAAGCAGGAGCATCTCGAGTTCTTGGCAATCCTCTATCACCAAAAACAAGTTAGAGTTGTTAGTCATGCTCGGTAGCTTCTTTTGGGCTCTTGGTGATGTATTTCTATTTCCACCGACGGGGCTCGGTTGCTACTCGATTTCTTTGTTCACCAAGTCAGCTCGGTTGGTTCACCAAGTTATTTTCCTATCGCTCAGTAATCCTATTCATTGAGTGGTTTTATGTTGAGGCTAACTTGTGCATTGAATTTTGGTTGTGGATTTAATGTTTGCATCGATCATTGGGAAGCGTGTGGACCTAGATTTGGTAGTTTCTTTCTCCAATGATGGATTGTAAGGCCAACTTGTTTCGGTAGCCTCTTGTATAAATAAAGTAGTTGGTTGTAGTTTTAGGGATAAGTTAGAAGATAGGAGATTGGATCTGGAAGTTGAATCCTTGCATGTATGAGGACTAATGTAATTTAATTCTGATGATAATTGGCCATAACCGAGAATGCCTTACAACCCGACATGTATGAATCTATTGAAGGATAATACATGATTTCCTACATTCTCTCTCTCTCTCTCTCTCTCTCTCTCTCTCTCTCTCCCTATTGTGTTATTTGCTTCTGTATGTTGTTTCTACAAGGAGGTTCATGATTTGGGTGTGCCTTTGGCCCCTCATTCTGCCCTGCCTTGCATCACCTACCTAGATTTTGCAAGCTAGATAATATGATTTGTAAAGGATGTCAAGAAGGAAAATAGAGAAGAGAATCATTCAAAGAAAAAGACTATTCATATATAGGTTTACTAGAGTTAGTGCATACTGATATTTGTTGTCCTACTAGAACAATAATTTTTCAAGGTGAGATACTTTATACTTTTCATTGATGAATATTATATTACTCCTCATGAGCATTAATGATTGTCATTAGTATCATTCGGTCATATAGCCGTTAAATGAGACAATACAAGACACTCAGTCAATGCACAGAGCCTAGACACCGAGAAGAGCACAAGGTAGATCACTAAGTTAGATGAACATAGTTTTGACTGAGTACTCTTACTGAGCCTGGTGATCACCGAGTACTGAGCATAGTAGTCATCAAGCATTCATATGAACCGGGCACTAGTTAATTACCGAGCGATGAATGCAGTATACACTGAGTGAAATAGGAAATGACATAGCCATTTGGAATGGCACAAACTATAAGGAAAACAATTTACACTAATTGAGAAAATGGTTTACCAAGATCAAGATAAAATTTAATATGGATGTAATCATTAAATTGTTGATGATTCCTATGCAATGATGGTTTAGGTTATTCATTTCTACTGTTGATCTTAGGTTTTCTAAGATAGAGTCTAAACCCTAATTAGGTCAAGATCAATTTGATATAAAATTTATAAGGATGTCATTTTGACATGTATCATCACATGAAGTAGCCACCACATTGGAAGACATCTGAAGATCAGATAAGGTTATGATTGACAAGCATTGATAGAGCATACAATTTATCATAAACAAAAGGCTACCAAGTAGTATTCATAGAAGAGATCAATCACATCAAGGTGATAATAGATAAGTACATTATAGATCTGAATCAAGCATGTTAAGTTTCTATTTACATATCAAATCCCACTGTTACTCTTTAGCCATTGTAACATTTTTTAAATCTCTTAACCAAGTGAACTTAAAAGTTATTTTGTAAATATCTTAACCGAGTACACACTTGATTGTGTTGCTAAAATCCTCTAACCAGGTAAATGTAGATGATCTCATTGTTACTCCTAAATGGGTAAGATCACCAGAAGTGTTCCAAATTTTTGTAGCCTTAACCGACAAACTTTATTACTATAGTAGTGAAGCTTTGTGGGTATCACGACATACCAAAATACTTGATTTATGTGTATGAAGTTTCATGTATGGTTTATTGATTAGCTTACATGCATTTACATTTTAGTAATGTTTTGGATGTATATTAAATGAAATTAATACAGTCAGTTAGTGATATTCATGTTTACAAAGATTCAGTTTGAAAAGTTTCAAGGGTATCGATTCACTCCTCCGCTCCTAGCACACATCTTTCCATAATCCCAACAATTGGTCTCGAAGCTAGTTCTCTTTTTAAGGAAGTTTAACCACTGAAGAGAAAATATTTTAAGCATGGAAAGGTATAAGCTTGACAAGACTATTGACAATGAAGAATTGTAGTTGTAGATCTACATTGAAAAATTCAAGGAAGCCAAAGAAATATGAGAAGATTTACTGGTCAAGAGGAAGGATATGTCATTTCAGTATAATGAGACTGATTATCACGAAGAAGAGATAGATGATCCATTTGAGGCATCTGGATATGGATTTGGTAGCATATCTGATGCATTTGAAGGAACCATATCAGATCTATCTGAAAAGAATTAACATCTTACTGAACAAGTGAAAGCAATGCAGATCGGTCAAGAGACACAAATGGTTAGAATGATTGATGTCATGAACAATACAAGGCAGGTTGAACAAGAAAATAATTTAGCTATTGAAGATAGGAGGCAAATGATTGAAAAACTAGAAGAAAAGGAATTTGAGATATTGAGACTCACTAAGCATCATTTTGAGATTTTCAATCAGATGGTTGTCATGACTCAGGAAGTCAACCGAGTAAATAGTGAGCTTACTAAGAAATTGGAAGACATCGGTGAATTGAGAGAAGAAAATGAAAGATTGAAGAATGAAGTAAAGATTCAAAAACAACATAATGAGATGATTAAAAAAGCTAAAGAAAGTACTAAAAGGATGGATGAATTCCTAAGCAGTCAAAGAGGACTTAACAACACTACTAGTTTAGGCTATACCAAGTAGGGAGAGTCATCAAGACAAGATAAATAGAAGAGTGCCTATGCACATCCAAGGCCAAAGAAGCTCTCATGCTATCATTATGGAAAACCAGGCCACACATTAAATTTTTGTAGAAGCAAAGAAAAAGGTATTCCTAAATCCACTCCTAAATTTGATGGTTATTGTTATATCTATAATAAGTATGGTCATCATCAAGCACATGAGTGTAGATCAAAGTTGAATAGGTCACCTAAGAAGTAGTACATTGAAAAGAATTGTCGCACTTGGAACATGCATGGACACATATCACAGGAATGCATGACAAAGATGAAGCAAAGTTAGAAACTGAAAGGAAAAAAAAAGAAATATCAACTGAGAAGGCAAGGTAATGCATATACTTGGGATTACAACACTTGGACTAGTTGCACAACATGTGGTGGATATGGACATATTACAAAAAATTGCATGAGAAATAACTAGAGAGGAAGCTCTCAAAATTGAACAAATTATGGAATGACATGTTTGCACTATTACAAGGTCAGTCACTTGAGAAAAGACTACAAAGATAGAGCACCAGAGGTAAATGCTAATACAATTGGTAACACAATTGAAGAAATCATGAGAATAAGAAATGAAATGTGGAGAAAAGCAACAAATGACAATGCTGGATCAAGCACTACAGTCGGTGACACCTCATCTTTTGGATTAGGTGATTTCACCACCTCCACCTAAAAAATTCAAGTATGGAACTAAATTTCAATCAATTATATCTTACAACAGTTCCTTATATCTATTAGATGAACACAAAATAAGCATGAAATAAGATGCACTAGGATATTGTATGTTTTGAGCTTAAAATGTGTATAGTCGGTAAAAGCATGACTGAGTAAAAGATTGTTAGTCGGTGAAAATGGCAAGGTTAACCGAGTTGAAGTATCGACTAAGCAATATCTAGTGTTAACCAAGCTGAAGCTTGAAAGTGATAACCGAATGTCACTATGTTTACCGATTTGAGGTAGGTAAAGCATTTAATGTATAAGTTTGAGTGGGAAAATAAATTTTAGGTATACATAAACAATGATGCAATTCATTTTGTTACACAATGATCAAGAGAAAAACTAGAGCGATTTGAGTGAATTTGAGCAAAGATTTTTTCAAGCATTTGATAGAGATTTGAGCAGTTTATCATCATTCCAAGTAAGTTATTAACTATCGAGTTATTCTTCTAAAGATTTTGTGAAGCCCTAAATTGGAAAGAACAATGGCATCTTCATCCAAGACTACGAAATCCAAGACCGAGAGTGACGAGAAGGTCTCACTGATTAAGTCAAAAACATGTGAAGAAGCTAAATATAAATTGCATCCTTAGATCGCTTCACAAGCTGATCAAACATGCATTTTTTCTAGCATACCACTTAGGGTTTTACTGGTACAGGATATACATGCTTATATCTACTACAAGATAAGTGAAATTGGAGACTTCAAACTAAAAATAACATACCAGGATTTGAGCAAGAATGGAAAGCTCAAGGATGAGCATAAACACGTGGAAGTCAAAGGATTGACAAATTCCCTACATTTCCCAAGGGAGTTCAAGTCTAAATGGATTAGGCTTGTACTTAGCTGTGTTCATGAAGGTAAAATGTGGTTGTATGAACCGGTTAAAATATCTAAGGATATAATTCATGTGATTACTATTAGAGTTGATGAGTAAGCTGTTAGCCATTTAAGTTGTCATTAGTGAGGTAAGATGCAAAGACCATTTCTATTAGTATAGGTACACTGGAAGATCACTCATATTACTTAACAGGCACCAGTAGACTATAACAGAGTGTATGCACTGGTAGAACGAATAGAGTGCATTGTACCAGTCTTATATTACATACAGGGATGGACCGGGTACAAGATTGACACCGGTCAAAAAACATGTCTAATCCGCACCAGTGAATGCAGAACTATTTAAGTTAAAACCAGAATATGCGGAGCATCCACTGCTTAGAACTAAAGTTAGCTTTTTAACAAGAGTTAGTTTTATTTCTACACAGATGTTTCAAGGTAAACTCAAGATCAGAACACAAAGCTTTTTTTTTGTTGCATGATTTAAGGATGAGTTTATAGCTTGGCAGTTCTATGAGTTAAGGGTTTCATTGAGATGAACTTTTGTATAAATACAGGTGTGTGATGATGGATATCACCTTCATGAAATTAAGATCTAATAGCATCAATTTAAAGAAAATACAATGCAAATCTAATTTAAAATGAAACTGTAATCTAGAACATCTCATGGTTCTCTAGAAAGAAGTGGTAAATGAAGCTCTCAGCTTAGATCCTCACTAGTGACACCTCTAAAATGAGAATTATGCTACTATATGCTTCTACTATGCTCCTATTATGCTCATTCAATGCTTAATCTAGCTCAAATTGACAAACTACAATGGTAATTGCTAAATGCTCTTAATTTGCTCTTAGAATGCACTCAATTTCCTATAATAACAATGCTTTGCAAATGAAGTTCTAAGATGGAAATGCTCTCCAAAATGCCTTATATTTATAGTAAATGTCCAAGGGTAGGGGGTGGAGTGAATTAATCATGGTTATCCCTTGGTTGAGTCAAATACTTTGCATTGTTCATAAATGGGGGGACAAATGAGGGGACAAGCCTTTAAATGGTTTCAAAGCTTTGGACAATTTAAATGTTTGAGTGATTTATGTCTTTTTGTCCTCAATTCTCATTGGTCAATCACTTTGTTGAAAGAAATTAAGATTTATTAAATTCAATTAATTAATTAAATTTAGCCATGCATGGGTAATGGGTTCATTTTGATTTTTTGATTAAACAACTATACAATTAATTGATTAAAATCAATTATATATTGTTTTTGGCCCCTTTAAGCTTTGATTTAATTATTTAACATCATGATTTAATTTCTCCTTTGCTTTAATTGATTCTGTCCCACTTTATTTAATTATGTCCATTTTTACTTGATTTAATCCATTTTGATGATTTTTTGTGCATTTTATTGATTTTTGAGCCATTTATCAATTTTTGCAATTTTAAAAGCACTTTGTCCAATTTTATGTGTCTACAACAGGTTATAGGATGCAAGAAAAAAAAGTTGTTGATAGTTATTGAATATACAGAGCATAAGAGAGATACCTTCTGAGAGAAGTGCTACAGTCACAAAGGTAAAAGGTAGAAAGATCAACAGCCAGGCAGAATAGGTAAAGATCAACAGGTATGATCTAATCAGACAGAAAGTGTCAAGTTAAGATCATTGCTTTTGTATTTTGGAAGTATATTGAAATCCCTCTATCAGGGTGAACCCTAATAGGTTCTTTGTAAAAATCCTTTAACTAGGTAACATCTTTGATGATGTTGAAAGTCCTCTAACAAGGCGGCTCCTAATAGAGTTAAGGTCTTAACCGATCTTTTACCAAATCCATTAACCAAGTAGCACTCTTGCAAGTGCTTTGTAAGCTCCTAACAAGGCATCTTTATTACTACAGTAGTGAAGTTGTGAGCTCTGTCTCATTGTGGTTTTTTCCTTCTAGCTGAGGGTTTCCACGTATACATGATGTGTTGATCTGAGTATTTCTATTTATGATTATGGATGATTGTTTACATTCTGCTTATCTTGCAAGAATAATTATACAAATTTTTAAATTGAAATAGAAATATTATTTACTGATTCACCCCCCCTCTCAATAACCGGTTAGGAATAACAATTGGTATCAAAGCTAAGTTCTCTAATATATTAAGCTTAACTACTTGAGAAAAAGATCATGGAGGGTTACAAGTATCAAAAACAACTTGAGGAAGCCAACAACATCATTACCTCTCTAAAGAATAGGCTGAGAAGATCACTTGCTAAAAGAAAGGAGTTGGATTTGTAGTTGAGTGAGAGAAATGAAACAATTGATGAACTCTCTAGACAGAGTGGATCTGATGAAGCTGAGGAGGTAGTCTCTGAGCTCATGGAGAGGAACTAGATCTTAACTGATAAGATCTCCAACGTAAAGAGGGAGCAAGAAGATAATGCCCTAAGGATGACTGAACTGATTGAGAAAAAGAGGAAAGCTGAAGATGAAAAAAACACAACAGTCAAGTCTTAACAACCTCTGAGAGAGTGAGAAATATGGCAGAGGAAGTGGTAAGGGAAAATGATCATGTCGTTCTCCAACTTCAAGAAGACATGCAAATTGTCACTCAAGAAAATGCCAACATGCAAAAGGATTGGCATGATAGAGATGAAGCATGCAAAAGGCTAGCATTAGAGTTGTATCAATTGAAGGAACAAATGAAAGAACTTGAAGAAAGAAATAAAAACCTAAGAAGATACAATGTGAGCTTGGTCAAGCTTGATGAGCAACTCAAAGCTCAAAGAAAGCACAAAGATCCCACCAGTCTTGGATTCACCGGTAAAGACACCAAAGAGATTGGTGAGTCATTAGGAGCCAATGAAAGAAAGAAGGAAAAGAAGAAATCAGAAGAAAAAAAGGGTAAAAAGACCTTCAACAATTCTTACAAATACTGTGGGAAACTGGGCCATAAAACAAGCAATTGCAGAAATGCACTGGTCAAGCCAACTAACTGCTACTACAAAAACTGTTGCAAGTATGGCCACAAGACCAATGAATGCTAGTCAATTCCCACAAGTGTGTCTAGTGGAAGTAGGGGAAGCTTCAAGTGCTACTTCTATGCATGCAAAAAGTTCAGACACAAAGCTGATGAATGTAGATCCAAGACAATGGCATTCAGTTCCCTACCGAGACTGGTATTCCCCAAAAGAAACAAGAACCAGAGCACAACCAACTATGCTAATTATGGCATGCATGGTCACAATGAATCCTAGTGTAGATCACCTAACAACAAAAGAGTGAATCCATGGAAGGCAACTGGGATATACTTGCAACAAAGTTGGACACCTAGCTAAAGACTATAGGAACCGGTCAATGAAAAAAAGGAAAGGATCGGTCAAACTGGTAGAGAAGATCTCATCTTCAAATGAGAATAAAAAAATGAGAGAAGATCGATAAAGAAGTCAAGTAGATTTGGTTCAAGAAGGAATCAAAGAGCTCTATTGAGGAGAAGACAGAGGAAAGATCATCATCGGCTAATGGTGATATCTCTTCAGCAAATTGAGCCTACAAGGCTTAGGGGAAACCGGTAGCTCATCTACTGTTCCCGGTAGGATTGGTGAGAAACCCACTCACTCAATTAGGAAGTAAAACTGGACATGTAAGCATTGATCAACCGGGGTTTGATCAACAAAAAAAGCCTAAAAATTGGTTGGTGAAAAAGGAAAGAAAGGTTAGGTAAGGCAATTAATGTTGTAACTATTTAACAATAGTTACCATTTGGTAATTACCTTTATGCCCTAACCCTATAAAAGGAAAGGAGGATTACTCATTTAATTTTACTTTGCAGTCTTGTGATTACCAATTTTTATGCTTGAGTAATATTCTCATGCTTTGATCATCAAAAAATATTTTTTGTTAGACCGATCAAGCTACTTTTTGTATTAACCAGTTATTAGCAATGTCATCTTCATCATTCATTGCGAAGCTGATTCAAGGAAATCAAGTTGATCCACCTGTCTATGATATAATGCTGATTTAGAATAGGGGGAATGACATGAATGGTGTACTATCTTTCATGCCTGATGGGGTTCTCATGATAGAAGATGTGACTACTTTTATTCACACCAAGTAGGAAGAACTAGGAGAGACATACATCCAGAGTGAGTATCTCTTGCTATGTGAGGATGAAAAGCTTCCTAATAGATATGCAAAGCTAGTGTCATTTGATCTCATCAAACAGAGTTAGATATCCAACTATTATCCGACTAGATTAGATTCGAGTGGTTCTCAATCATGTCCATGATCCAGGGTTTTGGCTCCAAAAGGGTGCAGCTACACAAATTACAAAGGAGGACTTGCATCAAGTGACTGGGTATAGTCAGGAAGGGGAAGGATTAACCCTAAGAACTATCTCCAATGCGATCATCAATAAGCTAATAAAATCAAAATCTGATGGTCGACTTATGACCGTGAACAACATTAAAGAGGAAGGAGTTTGGTTCACCTCTGATGTAATAGGTTATAAAATCTATCAGTCCAGCAACCTGAACAACATACCAAGAGGAGCTATTCATGATGCTCACTAGATAATGTTTGACAATGCCAAGTACCATCTCTATGGAATGCTCTGAGGCCAAATATTTGAAAACATGAAGAAGTTAGGCATTGTAAAGAAGAAATCCATGAAGTACGAGACCCTACTAGTATGTCTCTACTTCTATTATGAAAATTTCATCCTGGGAATTGGAAAGGTGACATGGGGAACCAATCGACCACTTATGCATCAAATAAGTGAAATGGCCAACCAACTGGGAAACCAATTCGGTAAAGTAATGACTGAGTACTTTGAGGCATTCCAACTAAGAATGCATGCAAGAGAGCGGGTGCCGTCAACTATTGTTGACTTATATAAGGATGATGTATGTTTTCTAGTTTCTACCGTTCACTGCATTATCCAAGTAGTGGAACCAAGAACAAGGTACTCTCCAAAACTGGGCTACGAGATCATTGCCAAGACAACTAAGGCATATACAAATGCCTTGACCGAAGCTGACCTAGATCTCTCTACTTACTAGTTTGGTACCTATGAAGAGATCCAGGATAATTTGAAGAAAAGAGCTCCAATTAAGAACATCTATACAAAAAGGACTCCCACACTAAAGAAGAAGCTGGTGACAGAACAACCTAAGGCTCAAAGGAAGAGACCTCAACCGGTACCTAGTACCCAAAGGGAAGAACAAGAGGAAATAGAATTGAAGAAACTATTCCTCTAGTCAGAAAGAGGGCTTCTAGAAAACCCATAAAGGAGGATCCACCAAGGAAGAGAAAGACCACAATTGATGAATTTTTGGTAGGATTGAAAGAGTCTGGCAGAATGGGTGCTATCAACAGAAGATATCAACTAGAAAATGAAGAATACAAGAGAAAGATATAGGAAGTAGTAGTTCACTGTATCTATAAACTTAACCTCTCTCCTATTGAACTTCTTAAGGTCATACCTAATGATCTCCAAGAGATTCTTGAAGCTAGGTGGAAAGCTTCAATGGACAGAGAAAAAGAGTTGAGGATTCGAGCTCTACTTGAGGTCTAGAACCATCTCACTCTAGAAGAGGCCACACACCAAGAGGAATTGTATCAACAAAATTTCTTGACAAAGAAGAGAATCGGTCGAATGCTTATAGGAGAAGCTGAGAAGGTTCATGAGGAAGGAGTAGCAATATGGACCAAACTCCTTCAGACCTAGATACAAGTAGAAGAAGCACATCGAAGGGTAACTGAGCCATCGGTCATTGATACCAAAAAAGGAAAAGGAGTACTTGGAGAAGAAGTACCAGCCAAAGAGAAGATTCCTACTAGACCGGTCATCGTCGACATCAGCAATGATAAAGGTAGTGATCCAGTGTGCCCAACCATTCTTATCTCTCTGAATAAAGCTAAGACTCACACTATGACTGTCAATGAAATAGTTTATGAGGTGATGGATTTTGGAGAAATAGATAATGCTACTAGATGGTATTGTGTGATAGGAGAAGATGATAAATAGTCAGTCATAGTAGCTATAGTGGAAAATTTTATGGATTAAAATAGAACTCCAAAGGAATATAGGGCCAAGTTTCCCCCTGAATTAAATTCTAGGATAATGACCAAATGGTGAACTGGTCTAGGAACCAAGACTAGAATCAACAAGGAGACATTGTCTAAGGTCAGACCTAGTCTTAGTGAAGAGAGAATCAAGCTTCTACTAGAGGAAGCATCAATGAACTTGGATACCAAGTATAGAGTTTCCAAGATACTCAATGGAGATGAAAATGAAGTCTATAAAGAGACTTTAGATTTCTGGTAGTAGTATGACTTGAATGCTCTTGAAGGAATAGGTCCATAGGATTCAACTCAAATAGTACAAGAACCACCAGTTCAATTCACTTCTCATGAAGAACCTACAACTGGTGAGGAGCATATTCACACAAAATAGTTCACATCTAGTGAATAGGTGAATCTAGGAGAGTCATCAGTCAAGATGACCACTGACAACACTACATGCGTTGAAGAAGAAATTTCTATGGGTGATCTGCATAAAACTAAAGAGAAGCACAAGGAAGAAGTCCCACAAGAAGATAAATTTCCACAAGAAGAGGATGCTCAACCAAAAGTAGAAGCACAAAATGAGAAAGAAGTACCAACAATAGAAGACCTACCAAAAGAGGAGGCACAACCGGAAAAGGTGGCATTACCAGAAGAGCTAGCCCAACCAGGAAATGATGAAAACAAACAAGAACATCAGATGGAATAGGAACAAGAGTTGCTTGTATACATTGAGCAAGCACTACCAGTACAAGAGCCTGCACAAAAGGAATAGGTAGATGTTTTAAGCTCATCCTCATCCAAGAGGAAACTATCTTTTGCAGTAGATACTAAAGCAAAAAGGAGCAAGGCTACTGAGACCGTGGTTGACATCAGAAAAATGTCAACAAGGTAGCTAAAGGAGCTAACAAAAAGGAAACATGACATGGTTCTAACAAGTGTCAAAAATATCCTAAGCAACTTTGTACCCGATGCTGACATTGATGAAGATGAACTTGTAATAGATCAATTGGAAATATTAGCACAAGCAATTAGAGACGATCTAACTGATCCAAAGATAGTGGAAATGGATCATTACGAGAAGAAGAGAATATAAATTCTCCACAAACAGGCTGAGGAAATAAAGGTCACACTATCTACCAACCTAAGGGTACTAAAACAACAGATTTAAGTTGCAGGAAGTTTGATGTCCAGAACTTCAATTTTTGACACATTTATTCAAGATCTCACTAAGAAGTCAACAAAGACTTCAGAAGACATAAGAGAAATGTCTTCCTAGTTAAAGAAAAAGTCTTTAGCAGCTTACAATAGGGAAATGAAAAGCCTAGCTCTTATTCTAAGAAAGGCATCTGAAGAGAAGATGAAAAGAATCCAAGACATAATTGGATTCCAATTATTTCTAGTGCCCACATTTGAATCAATGCAGAAGATTGCAACAGATGCTGAGAATCTTCTCAGTGAACTAGACTACAAGACTATGAAGGACATGGAGAACATTATTGTCTCTCTAAAAGTAACACAAAAAAACATTGAATATGTTACTAGTCAATGGAACCCATTTCTTCATTCAGCAAAGAACATATATGAGGATATCTTCACAAAGATACAAATGTAATATCCTAAGTGAAGCACAAACCTTTGTCCTATGGAGGGAAAAAGGGGAAGAAGAAGATATGGAAAAGGAAGAGAAGGGTCAGGAGGTCGGAACAGAAGAGCTAAAGCACTTGAATAGGGGAAGTATGCAAATAGGGGAAGTATGCAACCAAAGGGAAGAGAAGTCTACAGGACAAGGTATTTATGAGTAATGGTTAGTAAGCAATGGTTTTTCCACCAATGACAAAGGGGAAGATTGTTAGCCATTTAAGTTGTCATTAGTGAAGTAAGATGCAAAGACCATTTCCACCGCTATAGGTACACTGGAAGATCACTCACATTACTTAACAGGCGTCGGTAGACTATAACATAGTGTATGCACTGGTAGATCGAACATAGTGCATTGTACCAGTCTTATATTGTAGAAAGGGTTGGACCAGGTACAAGATTGACACCGATCAAACAACATGTCTAATCCACACTAGTGAATGTGAAGCTGTTTAAGAAAATATATCAGTAATAGAAAATATTTTTGATATGCATGAACAAGTCAGATTACAGAACATTGTTGTTGAGAATCTCAAAGAGGAATGGGAAAACCTCTTGGATACTTTGAAGAAAACCCATTAGAACATTTTTGACAAGCTGTGAGTACATTTTTGGCATTAATTTCAAAAAAGGGGGAAAATATATGTATATTTATATTCTTATATTACAACTTCACACTGAGAGCATGTACAAAGGGGGAGTTCACATAGATTCATATTTTTTGGTTAAGTTCAAATTTTGAAGTCGGTACATATACATAAATTTTTTGATACTAATGCCAAAGGGGGAGAATGTTACTCCTAAAGAGAATTAATGGTTTTCATTAGTATCATTTAGTCATACAGTCAATAAAGGAGACAAGAGAGGATAGTCGGTCAATACACAGAGCCTAGACACCGAGCATAACACAAGGCAGATCACTAAGTTAACCGAACATAGTTTTGACCAAGTATTCTTATCGAGCTAGATGATCACCAAGTACCAAGCACAATAGTCACCAAACATTCATATGAAGAAAGCACTAATTAATTAATGAACGATGAATGCACTATACACCGAGTGAAACAAGAAACAACATAGCAGTTTGGAATGACACAAATACAAGGCAAATGGTTTACACCAATTAAGAAAATGGTTTACCAAGATCGAGACAAAATTTAATATGGATGTAATCATTAAATTGTTGATGATTACTATGTAATGATGATCTAGGTTATCCATTTCTACCGTTGATCTTAGGTTTTCTAAGATAGAGTCTAAACCCTAATTAGGTTAAGATTAGTTTGATATAAAATTTGTAAGGATATCATTTTGACATGTATCATCACATGAAGTAGCCACCACATTAGAAGACATCTAAAGATTAGATAGGGTTATGATTGAAAAGCATTGATAGAGCATACAATTTATCAGAAATGCAAGGCTACCGAGCAATATTCATAGAAGAGATCAATCACATTAAGGTGATAATTGATAAGTACATTAAGATCTGAATCAAGCATGTTAAGTTGCTATTTAAAGATCAAATCCTACTGTTACTCTTTAGCCATTGTAGAAGATTTTAAATCTCTTAACAGAGTGAACTTAACAATTCTTTTGTAAATCTCTTAACTGAGTGCACACTTGATTGCGTTGCTAAAATACTCTAACTAGGTAGATCTAGTTGATATCATTGTTACTCCTAATAGGATAAGATCACTAGAAGTGATCAAAATTTTTGTAGCCTTAACCAAAAAACTTTGTCACTACAGTAGTGAAGCTTTGTGGGTGTCATACCCACCACAGTTTTTGTCTTGTAACAAGGGTTTCTGCGATACCAAAATACTTGATTTATGTGTATGAAGTTTCATGAATAGTTTATTGATTAGATTACATGCATTTACATTTCAGTAATGTTTTGGATGTATGTTAAATGCAATTGATACAGTCAGTTAGTGATATTCATATTTACAAAGATTCAGTTTGAAAAGTTTTAAGGGCATTGATTCACCCCTCCCCTCTCAGTACACATCTTTCCATAATCCCAACATATTCAAGATTGACTTGGGTTTCATTTCTTAGAGAAAAATCATAAGCATTTGAGAAGTTTAAAATATTCAAGGCGAGAGTTGAAAATGAATGTGGTAGAAGGATTAAATGCTTAAGATCTGAAAAAGGAGGAGAGTTTACTTCTGATGTGTTTGAAAGTTATTGTGAAAAACATGACATTAAGAGATAGATTTTAGTGGTTGGAACACCACAATAGAATGGTGTAGTGGAAAGGATGAATCAAATAATTCAAGAGGTAGCAAGAACCATGTTGAAGGAAGAAAGTTTACCAAAAATATACTGGAGAGAAGAAGTACATTCTATTGTGTACACACTATACAAAGCTCTCTACTAGAAGAAATATGGAAAGACATCATATGATTTATGGAAAGAGAGAGCACCTACAAAGTACTTCAAAATATTTGGAAGTAAATATTACATCTAGAAAGATGAATATAATCTTGGGAAATTTTATAGAAGAGTATATGAAGGTATATTTTTGGGATACTCTACAAGAAAGAAGGCTTACCGATGTTACAATAAAAGTCTAAACAAAATTGTGGAAAGTGTGAATGTAAAGGTTGATGAGGATTTTCATAAGGTTCCTGAGAGATATATGATTATGAATGTGATACATAGGACAAAGGAAAGGATAGTAAGAAAGAAGAAGAGGAGACTCAACTGACACCGACATATACAACTAAGAAGTCAAGGTATGTATAGAGAAATCATTCTAAGAATCAAATTATTGGTGATAAGAAATAGGAGTTATAACCAGTAGTAGAGAAACCCAAGATCATTCTTTGTTATGTCTACTTTTGGAGATTCAACATGAATATGTAGAAGAAGCATGAAATGATTTGAATCAAGGGTAAATCCTATGAAGGAAGAAATTGATTATATTGAGAAGAATCAGACCTAGGAACTTGTGCCCATACTGATAAAGAAGAATGTGACTGGTACAAAGTGGGTGTACTGAAACAAGTTAGATGAGAATGGTAAAGTGATAAGAAACAAGGTGAGACTACTTTGTAAAGGTTATCCTCAGATTGAAGGAAATGACTTTGAGGTGCTCCTATTGCTTGGATGGAGGTAATTAGGATATTCTTGGCATTTTCAACACATAAGGATTTCAAAGTTTATCATATAGATGTGAAGTCAACATTTTTGAATGGAGAGATGAAGGAAGAGGTTTATATTGAGAAATCAGAAGGTTTCACATTAGAGGAAGAACCAAAAGAAGTATTCAAATTAAAGAAGGAACTATATGGTTTGAAGTAGGCACCAAGATCTTGTTATAATAAATTAGACATATATTTTATTGGAAAAAAGTTTCAGAAAGGTTTTGCAAACAACAATTTGTATTACAAGAAAGACTTAGATCAGATCTTGATTATTGTTGTGTATGTTGATGATATTGTTTTTGGAGGCAAGGATTGTTTGTGCAAGAGATTTGCAAAGGAGATGCATAAAGAATTTGAGATGTCTATGATAGGAGACTTAAATTTCTTTCTTGGATTGTAGGTAAATTAGAATAGTAAAGATATTTTCATTTCTCAATCCATGTATCTTTTTGGAGCTCAAAAATTCAGTCTATATTTTTGAGTCCATGTTCAAATTTTTTTTAAGTGTTAGAATTATGTCTTTGAAAAATCATTAAAGGTGCCTAGTTTGAGTGCATTGAAAATAGGGTCATGTTGTTCTTCATGATGCACCACTGAGGTAGGGTGTTCATTTCCTTTCATTTGACATATGTAGTGTGTTTGAACTTTAAATTTTCAGTTCTGGCATGTTTAGGGAATAGGCTTTTGGAGGTGTTCCCATAATTTTGCATTTTGTGTGTCCAAAATTGTATAAAATGGCCCACTTTGGATGATTTTATCTTTTTCCCATGATTGGTCATAGCATGCCAGTTATTGCATCATGTTGTAGGAATGAGAGAGAATTTATATGAAAATTTTTAGCTCCCCATGTGCTCATTTAGTCACTTTGCTAGAGCCATTTCATTTGCAGATTGTTAAATTTTGCTAGGAGTGCATTGTCCAGTTTTCTGAGTAGATTACTTTGAGGTCTCCTAGTTTGCACTCGACTCAAGGTCAGACATAATTGAATGTTGTTCCATATTGTAGACATAGAATTGTACTTTCCTATGGATTTTGAGGTCTCTTTCCAATCCATCTGATCACTTTCCCAGGCCAATTCCAAACCCAATTTCTGCTTATTTCACTATTATGTTCCAAAATATTTTTAACAAGCTGACTTTGGTATTTGACTGCATTTATCCATGTGATCTTTTGAGTGAATTGATTATGGATCCATGTATCTTGTGTGGAGGTTAATCAATGCCTAAGTTTCTAGATTTTGGAAGTTTCAATGGGTGAGTTTTTAGAACTAGTTCCGGAAGTGATTTGTGTAACTTGGCATTTCAGACTGAGGCATTGTTTCCAAGAAGCCATGTTTGATCATTAACAACTATGGGCACAAGTCTTTCTAAGAAATTTCCTTTGACCGATGTATTATAATGTTGGAAGTGATGTAGTGGCATCTTGGCTTCTTGCCTAGTTTCTTGTAATTTTCTGGTACTTGGTCAAGGAGGTGGATGAGCTCGGTAAAGACGTGCTTTTACTCAGTTATTTGGCTGATAGTTCTCAGTCGAAGTGTGTTTTGATTCACTGATGGAGCTTGGTGATCTTTGTGGTGATTCTCAGTTTGAAGTTTTGGTGGATCTCGGTGGATGATGGTCACTCGGTGACTTGGTGTTATGTTTCTCGGTGCTCGGTTACCGAAGGGGTCTCGATGTTTATGCCTGTTGCTTGTTCACTAAAGTGGCTTGGTCACTGGAGGACTTAGTTGCTAAAGGAAGCTCGGTCATTGAAGGAGACTCGACATTTCTAGTGCTCGGTAATGCTTGTGGAGCTCGGTTGGTATGCTTGCTTGGTATATTTCCTGACACTCAGTATTGTGACTTACTGACGATTGTTCTTGGAGATTTGGAAGGCCGACTTGGTACATTTATTTTTGGTAGCTGATGTCACATTATCCTATATGGATCTAGAGGCCGACATGGATAATTTAATATTTGTAAGGCTGTTTGAGAGCCGACTTGTACTGCATTTAATATTTGTTTGTAAGAGTTAATGGTTTCATCCAGCCGACTTGTGGTTGATGATTAGTATTTAGGTAGATGTTTGGGTAGTTGTTTAGGGGTAGAGGCAGAGATCTAGAATCAGATTAGATCTAGTTAGAAGGTAGCAGAGTTAGTATCTTGTGAGCTTAGGAACAAGGAGATTGCTTGGTGGCTTGTGAGCACAAGTTTAGATATTTCTTGGAGTGTGTACTAGTGTCCTATTGTGTAGCAGACCTGGGCTAGTTGAGAGAAGTGTTGAATCCTGCATGATCTTGTAGAATTGTTTCTTGCATTGTAATTGGCCGTAACTGGGAAGGCCTTACAACCCGACACATTGCATGTAATCAGTTAGTTGATGAATAAAGATATCTATTTTCTTTCAGATCTTGTTTGGTGCTCTGTTATTCTACTGTGTTGGTGTTGTGGTTGCAAGTTTGGACAGTCCTTCATTGGATCCTCCATCCTTGACTGCATTAGGAAGTCAGTATGTGCTCCTAATGGCACTTTCCTATGGGGCCATTTGATTATTTTTTTAGGCTATTCTGAAGGCTAGTTAGTGTTACTTGGTAGACTTGCTGAGATGTGAAGAATGAGTGGTGTGGATGAGTTTTCCGATGCCCTATGGTTTGTTCTTATCAAGTGATTGTATTTGATTAAGCAAAGGGTAAGCATGAACTTTAAAATGGTTGATTCTTGTACCAAGCTTTAGACTAATGTTCTTTCCGGGCATGCCATTATTTTTATGGTTTAAAATGCTAGGCTTACCCTTATTTTAAAATATTTTGAAACATTTTTTGACATGCTATGCATACACATCCTAAGTGGGATGTTCTGGATGCGCACACTGCAATGAAGGCTGTATGCAAGAAGTGTAAGGTTGGCAGCTAAACAAAATTAATGAAAGGAAATAAGATTCAAATGTGGAAGCATATGCCAATATGACTCAAAGATTTTGTTGTTCATAGCATTGTGAGGCTTGAAGAAAAGAGAAAAAGGTGCATTAATTTTTGTATAAGTATCCATCAGGTACGTGAATTGCTGAACAAAAATGTTGCAAGATGACACCATCTCAAACAATGAAATGTTTGTTGTGGTCAGTGCACAAATACATAATGCGCTAAATGAGAGATTTTAAAATAATTGTGCGCGCATTGCATATGGAAGGGCACATGAATTAACATGGCCCTTATGGCTTAGAGCACGTGTTGTAAGTCCTTATGGCTTGCACATGAATTACCATGGCCAACATATGCAAATTCATGTTGGTGCGTAAAAAAATGTGGCTGCCTACCTCACGCTAAGAAGAAGGATGGCACGTTTTGGCGTCCAAACAAAATGGGAGGTGCTCACACCTGGAAGTGCATGCCAATTGGGCACACTAAGGTATATTTTAATGTAACATTTAAAACCCTCAAAATGTTTAGTCCCAAATTCAACCCAAAATGGACATTTGAAATGTTTATAAGGCACAACACTCATTTATGAGATAGATCAAAGAGCAAAGGCTCTATGCTCACGAGCACTAGAGGTTTCCTTAGGATGTGTGCCGGTGGGCTCGAGACAGAGGTAATTTTGCAGGTGAGAAATGGTGATGATGAGGATGAAGATGGACACATGGAAGCTGGTCGTACAGTCGTGAGAAGAAACCGCTGAGTAGGCAAAAATCCAGAGACTTGGAGAACATGATTAGTCACGCAGTCATGAGATGTTGGCAGTTAAGGACCAAATGTTGCGCTATTCAGAGATTGTTGTAGTCACCCAGTCTCCAAATCCTGGTGGTTAAGTGCTTGACATCTGGAGATCTAGGGGGCGGTTAATCATCAAGTCACAAGGTGCTGATGGTTAGAGGTGGAGAATCCAGAGATCATGAGATTGCCTAGTCACCAGGTCGCCAGAAAGAGGATCTAGAGACTTGGAGACTGAATCTTGTTACGAGGTCACTTGACATAACCATGGTTAAGAAAATGATTCCAAGATTAAGAGACTAGGTCTATTCACCAGTTCACTGGATAAACCCAGGGTTAGTAAGAACATCTAGAGACTCAGAGATCAAAGGCAGTCGCCCTTCCAAATCAGAGGTTAAGGTTGGGGTTTGTCTGTGCATCCAATCACATCATGACACTTGGTGATTTCTGGTGAGGTCTAAGCATAAAAGGCAAATTTAAAGAAATAAAAGATTTAAAATGTTATATAGTTCAAACTTAGGGATAATTTTGAAATATTTAAATGGCAAAGTGTGCTCAGAAGATTAAAGCTTGTAGATTCATTTTTTATCATAATATAGACTTATAATAAGTTTTTAGAAATGACAGAAGATGAGGAATGCATTGGTGGTGGTTAGAATCGATTTGGTCGAGTTGGTGAGAGAAGTAATAGCCTTTCTAAAATTGAGATCAAATTTTGAGGAAGATATTTCAATTTTAGACATGATTAATTTTCTGGCACGGGGGAGTGAATCATATCTTTTGCAGAATCTGATTACTTGCAAGTTAGTTTTCCTTTTGCAGAGCTTTCCTTGGTTTCATATGAGATCAGATTTATTGATTCTTCCAAGACTTCACTGATTTATTTGATTTTCTCAGAAGGAAGGAAGTTATTTTCCTTGGAATATCTTGCAGGGGTTGCAGAAGATCAGATATCAAATAAGATCAAATTTTTTTGTCTTCTCACTGTTTGAAGGCTTCCATATATTTTGTCTCTTCCTATTTTAGGGTTAGGGTTACAGACATCTAAAGATTGTTGCATCCTTAGGGATTCCAAGATGTTTAAGTAGTAGTGGTAATTTCATTTTTTGAGGAGGATGAATGTGGAAATTCTCTATAGAGCAGATTTCTCAGTCTTGTGTCTAGGCTTCTGAACTTCAAATTTTGTATGTATTGAAATAGGATTCAAATTTAATCAAATACATTACAGTTTCTCTCTTATTCTGTTGTTGTCTCTTCACTTTTATGTTATGCTTTTGTATGTTTTATTTGTAAGGCATGTAAAACATACTAGTTGCAAGGAAACTTGTCTAATTATTTGTGAGTTCCTTTTAAGGAAAGGATTAAATTTTCATGAATAATTTCAGAGAGTGAACATAATTGTTAGGATTTTGATGATAACAGTATAGAAGTGATAGAATAGTTTGTAAGGCACTCTATTCAAACAACAAGTAATTTGCAAGGCATTTTACAAACTATAGTAAAGAAGTATAGAAGTTTGTATTACTGGTATACAAACTATTCTATCATTTTGATGACAACAGTATAGAAGTGATAGAATAGTAAAGATATTTTCATTTCTCAATCCATGTATGCCAAGGAATTGCTGAAGAAATTTGGGTTAAAAAATTCCAAACTGGTGTACTCCAATTGTTACTAGTTGTAAGTTAACCAAGGAAGATGAGTCACTGAAAGAAGATGCAAGTAAGTAAAAATCAATGATTGGTGGATTTTTGTACCTGACTTTGACTAGAATAGATATCATGCATGTAGTATGCTTGGAAACTAGATTTCAACAAGAACCGAAAGAATCACATGTTATGGAAATGAAAAGGATATTTAGATATCTTAAAGAAATATAAGAGTTTGGTTTTTGGTATCTGAAAGGTCCATATTTCATGCTAACAACTTATAATGATGTAGATTGGGTAGGTTGTTTGGATAAATAGAGGAGTACTAGTGGTGGCGATTACTTTCTTGGCTCCCGGTTAGTTGCTTGGTCAAACAAGAAGTAGGGCTTTGTAACCTTATCAATTGTTGAATCAGAATATATTGTAGAATCCTCATGTTGCACTAAGGTATTATGGATGAAATAGACTTTGAAGGATATATGAATTAATTTTGAAGATCCAATCTTGATCATGTGTGATAATACCAGTGTTGTAAGTATGTCCAATAATCTAGTAAAATATTACAGAACAAAGAATATACCTATTAGGTATCATTTCATTAGAGAGAAGGTGTTGGATGGTGAAGTGAAGCTTGAGTACGTACCTAAAAAGGATTAGATAGCATACATATTCACAAAACCTTTATGTAAGGATATTTTTGAGTATCTAAGGGGGAAGCTAGGAATTCTACCCCTTCCTATTGTTTCCTAAATGCACCATTGTGTGCATTGGTCTAGCATGTTGCATGTCTATTCTTTTCTTGATTAGTGCCTAGAAATTTACTCTTAGAGTGAGAAGAGTGAATTTTTAAGGGGGAGTTTGAACCTTTGTCATTTTTTTCTAAGGGGGAGAAATTTAGAGAAAGTTGGAGAGTTGTGAACTTTGGCATTGATATCATTTGGGTTGTTTTCTTTGTTATTGTTGAATGTTTCCATCAATGAAAAAGGGGGAGATTCTTAGAATGTGAACATGATGCTATTCATATTTTTTTCATTGATGTAAACATATCCTATGAATTTCCATATTTTAGTTTCGTCAGTTGATGTGTACCGATAGTCTTGGTGGTATCAATAGTTGTACTGATAGTATGTGTGTCTTGGTAGAAGTGATCACAAAAATATGTGCTTTAGATATATATCCTTATTATTTTTGGTGTTGGTTATACATTGTGTGCAATATTTTTTGGATCAGTTGTTTGGGGTTGATCCTATTTGGAGTGTGTGTTTTGGTCCTACTTGTTATTATGTACTGTGATCATCATGTCTATTGCAACTAATAGCTTTGGAGATGGTGTGGCATGTTGGCATGTGTGTGGAAAGTTGTATTAGTTGAGGTGGTCCACATTTCATTCCTTATCATACTGGGAATGCCTTGGTGCAACCTATTTAAAAATGTTTTTGGCTGACATGGTTGATGGCATCAAGTACTACAAGAAGAAAAAAGATTTATGTTTCTCATGTATTTCTTGTATGTGAAGTGATTATGAATTTATTTTTGGAGATCTATGTTTTGTTGATTGTGTACATGGAAGAGTGTTGGTGAAAGTGATCTCAATGGTGGATTCAATCTCTTCTAATATACTTTGGCAGTGAGCCTCTTTGTATTAGAAGTGAGCCTTTTTGTATTGGTAGTGAGCCTATTCATATTTAAGGTAGTTGGATTGAATGGTAGTGAGCATACTTGAAGTGAGCATAAATAGTAGTGAGAATTTGTAAAAATCACCTTAATCAGTGTTACCCTAGTAGGGGTTTTCATTTAATGTGAATTAGCTTATCCATTTTTTTTCCTAGTTTGGGTTTTCCATGTAAATCTTGGTGTTATATGTGTCGGTGTTGCTATGCATTCATGTTTACATTTTCTGTGAATGTTTTATATGCTTAACTAATAGATCAAAAGTTGTTATTACTATTGTTTATTAGTTTACTAGAACAAAGAAAAAGTTTTATAAAGTGCATGGGAATAATAGATTAACCCCCCCTACCCTTTAAGTTATTCAACCTTTTCAACATAATCACCATGAAAATAAGTTGAAACAAAATTTGGAAATATTATGGAAACCCATCTTTATTGGAAGTTAAAAAATTACAAGTAGACCTTGGTTGCAAAATATGGAGACCCACTTTACTCTTAACCCCATGAAGGAGAAAGACATAATCCAATTTGTTTCTTTGAATTTATAAGGTGTTGCATATGACTGGCAGTATTGTGGTTGCATCATACAAGGTCAGGACTAGGTACAAACCTTTGAAGAGTTTGGTCAAAGAGTCCTTGAAAAATTTGAGATGAAAAATGAACAATATTATAAAGATCCATCATAGGTCAAGCAATATAATATGATGACCAAAGAACTATAAAAGATTGATGTAATGGTTTCAAATAGAATATGATGACCAAAGAACTATAAAATATTGATGTAATAGTTTCAGATATTTTAATGAAAAT
Organism: Chamaecyparis obtusa; assembly: GCA_027943335.1. NCBI lineage: Eukaryota > Viridiplantae > Streptophyta > Pinopsida > Cupressales > Cupressaceae > Chamaecyparis > Chamaecyparis obtusa. The sequence goes on along the minus strand of BSBK01002307.1, from coordinate 276,078 downwards.
GATTATTTTTATTTTTATTTAAGGACTCCTTACACCCCTCAAAGGTATTGTACAAACCTTTGTACCCACCACATTATAGGAAGCCATTGAAGGGGATCTAACTTTGTAGCCATAAATATTGAAAAATATATCTTCACATCAATCCAAGGCAACCAGCTCTTGGAAAAAAAGGGAGATTTTAAAAAGATAGGATTGTATGCTTCATTTCAAACATTACACCTCCAATTTCTATAGTCAAGAAGTTATATGAAGAAACACAAATGAAACTAAGAGAAAGAAATTATGTTTCTCATGTAGAAAGTCATGGAATCGAAGCCATAGATATCTTGGTAAGAGTAAGGTACACTAAATTGATTTATTTGAAGATTAATTAGAACATGTATCTAAAGAGACAAATAATGAAGTCATGAAGGAGGGAAAAACTTCAAGCTTTATCAAGAGCTAAAAAATATCATCCCTTTAATGTTTGTGGATTATGAAGAGAGGATCCAAGATAAATTTTTTTTGAAGGTTTCAATGTAATCATTATTATTGGATTCACCAATTCATGTTCTATTTGGGGAAATCAACTCAATATAATTCTTAAATAATAAAAGGTATGTGATGATTTTTATGTGTTTGGTTTAGGATAAATTTCTATGGTTTTGGGTGTGCAATGGTTTCATTCTCTAGAGGAGTATGCACAAAATTACAAGGCTATAGAGCTCAAGTCTATAGTATAGGGGAAGGATATTATACTTAGTGGGATCTTAAATAAATCTCCCTAACTGGTCACAACAAAAAGGATGGAGAGTAATTTACAAAGATGCCAAGTTGCATGGGAAACAAGTTGTATGATAATACTCACAAATCCTTCAACAAGTAGAAAATAATATCATCATGTTTATATTTAAAAGATTTTAGATAAGAATGGTATATTGTTAAGTGATTTATCAGTATGATTACTAAAAAATAAAGGTTTCCTACGCATTAAAAATTTGGAAATGATGCAAAACCTATCATAACTACTCCATGCTACCACCTAATAGGGTATAAAGAAGAAACTAAAAAGGTTATAAATCAATTCCCAAAGATGGGTTATGTTAGGCCTAGTTCTAGTCTATTTGCAAGCTCAATATTTCTTATGAAAAAGAAACATGGTACTATATAGATGTTATATTGCAAGGTGTGTTCTCTTGGTCTCCTTGGGCTATGTAGTGCAACGCTCGGGTTAGTGACATAACTTAACTGCCTCCCATGAAATCTATAAGTCTATTGGTTGTATTAGGAATTGATAGGTTAATCTTTTGGTGCAATGACAATCAAAGTTGTAATAATGAGCATACTAAAACACTGACAAACATATATGTTGACATCAATGAAAACACATCCAACTTGCCAACAATCTCCCCCTTTGGAATTCATTGCAACATATGATGTAAAAAATAATAAATGCACAAAGAAATCAATAGTCTCCATCTGAGAACCATAATAAATAGTACCGTCAACAATATCCACCATTATCTTTCAGAGTCTCTCTATAAATCCTCTCATACTGGAACTTTATCCCCCTTTTTTTTCACATGAATATCTCTCTCTTTGACATTAATGGCAAAGGTGCATATATTCTCTAATAATAATTGGTGGAAATATGACAACAAACAACTAAGAGGGTAGGGAGTGAATCAGTTGTCACAAAAATTAATCCTTAAAACCCTTATCAGAGATCTAATTAATTAAAATTTCATATATGAATTAGAAACACGTCCACAACAAAAAACACCAATATTTTTTTTGAGGAAACCCTGCTAAGGGAAAAACCTTGATGGGGCTAAAACCCACAATATGAATATACCTTGTTAGAAGTATAGCATTTTATAGATAGGAATGCACATGGATTCAAGCACACTGCCTAGAACTCACTGCTCAAATACAAAAGGGGGATAAACCCTATGGAAGGCTCACTTCCTTACAAGATCACAACAATGATCTATCTAAATATAATCCAAAGTTTATGAACTATACAATGACATATACCATTATGCCTAAGTCAATTCCATTGAAGTACTATCTAGATATTTATCCAAACCTTCTCTACCTCCTACAAATGAATTATTTGACCTCAACGCATCTAGCACACTTTCTTCCCAGCCAATCATGCATTTGCAATACAAAATATTACCCTAAATCCACATATAACTCATCAACCTTGAAAAATAAATAAGGTCAACATAACCCCAATTTTAATCTACAAATCCTCATGCCAAAAATGACAATTAAAATTCATGTTTTCTCACCAAAATATAGAAAATACCCTTATCATCAACCTCGAGCATGTAACATGGACACAAATTATGCCTTGAACATCCACAAAATACTTTACTAATCAAGTTGGCTATGAACATAAAGAAAATCACGACCGATTAAAAAATCCTCTAAATAAGATCACCACAATTGATGTGGACTACCAACTCAGTAGGTACACAATCTAAGAACATCCATAGGCATAATGAAGAATATACAAATATCCGAAGCCAGTCAAATCATTGGATTCACCAAAATCTCTCATTCTGAACCTTAAGAAAATTATCAACATCCACCGATATGCCTGAAAAATATCTTGTAGGCCCTGTAGACAAGAAACTAATTGAATTGAGACCACATCAGAATGTCCCAATTACATCCCACATGTCCACAAACACAAATCTCACCATGTAGAGCAATACTCACCATAATTCAACAATACTGACAATACTAGAAAACAATGTAAGAACTAGTCACCATACCTTATCACGTGGACCCCCAATTCATCATGTGGACCTCTATAGCTTGACAAGAATCATCTTCATATTATCTTCAAAACCTCTCTAATGTCCACAAATATTGATCTTCAATTTATGACATCCAAAACTACTAATCTTCAACACCATCACATTGAGCATATTGCATCATTGAAAAATAGATATGTTGATATCAATGACAACACATCAAACTTGACAACAATCCCCACCCTTGGAATTTATGGAAACATATTATGTGAAAAAAAAAATGTATCAATAAATCAATAGTCTCCCCCCGAGAACCACAATCAACAATACTACCAACAATTTCCAACATTATCTTTCAGAGTCTCTTTACAAATCCTCTCATACTGGAAATTTATTCCCCTTTGTTTTTCATATGAATATCTCCCCCCCTTTTACATAAATTAAAAAGGCACACATATTCTCTAAACCATATAAGCCAAAAATCTAATCAAACATCTCACTCCTCAAATCTGAATAAAGTTAACTTACCAAGATGACTACTCCCCCTGAGTAGTAGCCACCAAACATCGATTTAGATATCAAAATAAGGCTTTGAATCCCACTAGATTGATGTATACCTTTGCATCTTAGTTATTATTAGGAGGGGCAATCACCCTCAACTTACCTCTAAGATATAGAAATATATCCTTAGGTAAAGGATTTGTGAAAATATCAGCTACCTGTTCCTTGGTAGGAACATAATCTAATCTCACCTCTTTCTCATTCACCTTCTCTCTCAGAAAATGGAACTTAATTGATATGTGTTTTGTCTTTGAGTGCTTCATATGATCCTTAGAAATATTGATAGTACTTAAATTATAACAATATATGACAATAGGCTCATCAAAGACAACTCTAATGTCTAATAACATCTTCTTCATCCAAACTATTTGTGTACAATTTATATTAGTAGAATATACTCTACTTTTGAAGTAGATAAGGAGATGGAGTTCTTATTCTTGCTTATCCAAGAAACCAATCTTCTACCCAAAAAGAAAGTGTCACTACTTGTAATTTTCCTATCATCAACATCACCTACCCAATGAACATTAGTATATGCACACAAGCTAAAATCATTTCCTTTAGGATGCCACATCCCAGTCTATTGTCCCTTTTAGATATCTGAATATCCTCCTTATAGCTAACTCATTAATTTTCCTAGGATCTTCTTGAAATATCTCCACAAGACACACAATATTCATGATATCTGGTCTTGTATGAGTTAAATAAATTAAACCACAAACCATTGACCTTTATCTATGCTGATTAAATTTAGGGGACTCATCATCCTTTGATAACTTGCATCTTATCACCACAGGAGTACCCACTAGTTTGGATTCATCCAACCCAAACTTCTTCAATATTTCCTTCACATACTTAGCTTGAGATATAAAAATCCCATCTTCTAACTAAGTGATTTACAATCCCAAAGAAGAATTTCATTTCTTTTATCATGGCCATATCAAACTCACTTTGGTTTTCCATTGCAAACTCTTTTCTCAACTTTTCATTTCCTCCAAAGACAATGTCCTCAAAAAGAACTTCTATAGCCAAAATGTCCTCATGATCTACCTTGAAATACAAATTACTATTAGCAGTACCTTTTTGAAACCAACCTTTAGTAGATATTTTTATAATCTGTAATACCTAGCTCTAGGAGATTGCTTCAACCCATATAATGCTTTCTTTAAATGGCAAACCATGTTTAGTTGATCATTCAACTAAAAAAAATCTCATTGTTCTATGTATACTTCTTCTTCCAAATCACCATCCAGAGATGCAAACCTGACATTCATTTGATATAATTTGAAGTCCTTATAAGTAGCATAAGAAAGGAATAATCACATTGCTTCCAGTCTTGTTACCAGAGAAAAAATTTCATCATAGTGACTTCTTTCCATTTGAGAATATCCTTTTTACACCAATCATGCTTTGTTCCTGACAACTTCTCCATCTTCATTCAATTTATTTCTAAACACCCATTCGGTACAAATAATATTCTTTTCCTTAAACCTGAGAACATTAATCCATGTGTTTTTCTTCTCAATCTTTTGCAATTATTCTTTCATGATATTAATCTAGTGATCATCTTTGCAAGATTCATTTACATCTTTAGGTTCAATCTTTGAGATTAAGAAAATATGATCTTGAGAAATCCTTCTCCTAGTATGAATACCTTTCTTCCTATCACCAATAATCTGATCTTTAGAGTGATGTAGCCTCACATACCTTAGATTATTTGGATTTTCATCTGACTTTTGTGTTCCTTCTTCACTACTTGTATCAACTTCATCATTTTGACTCACTAAAATGATTTGATCTTGGTTTCAAGCTTGATGTTGTTGTATCTAATTATCACTCGCATTCTGATCATTAGAAGCATATCCAAAAGATTTGGATAGGCTCTCAAAGATTTGACATTATCAATCTCCACTATCTTCTTCAACCTCTTATTATAGCACCGATAGGCCTTTCTTTTGGTAGAATACCCAAGAAATATACCTTCATCACTTCTTGATCAAATTTCCCTATATCCCCATCTCTTTTGATATATAATTTGCTACCATAGATTCTAAAATACACGCCTATAGGAATATTTCCACACCATAGATCATAACCTAGTGTCTTACCAATATCTCCTTTGATTTGTACTCAGTTAAGAGTATCTACTACAATGCTAACTGCTTCTCTCCAAAATGTCTATAGAACTTTTCCTTCAAGCATAGTTATCCTAGCAATGTCAAGAATAGACCTACTATTTCTCTCCACCACTAAATTCTACTATGGAGTCCTCAGAGAACAAAAATGTCTCTTATTCCATTCTTCTCACAAAAAGAGTTAAACTCACCAAACGTGAATTCACCACCTCTGTCTGATCATAGGTACTTAAGCCTAAATCCTATCTTTGTCTCAACCATGATCTTAAAGATCTTAAACTTCTCAAAGGATTGAGACTTCTCTTTCAAGAAAGTCAACCATACCATCCTAGAATAGTCATCAATGAGAAACATGAAATACCTATCACCTTAAAAAATTCTTATCCTAACAGGACCACAAAGATCAGTTTGAACAAGGCCTAATAATAATTTGAATTTTTACTTTTAGTATGTAAGGTAATTTGTTTTTCTTACATAAATCACATTCTTTGCAAATAATAATAGTAGGTTTCTTCACCCTAGGAAGATCTCTAATAGAATGAGTATAAAAAAATCACCACAATTTTGTCAAAGTTCACACGACACAACCTTTTATTCCATAAACAACTTTCATCTATTTGAGAAATCAAATGACTTTTCTAACCACTATTAAAAGGAAACATGTTACCTTTTTTTTAAAATCCAGTTGCAATCACTATCTTAGAGTCATTAAAGATCTTACAACTATTATTCTTAAAATATAGACCATAACCTTTGTCCACTAACTATTAAAAAATGAGAAGATTATGTTTCAAACCTTCTACATAAAATACATCATCTGTATTATTCTTACCATCCAGAGAGATTTCCCCCCTTTCTTGGTGTTGGATTATGGAGAGGGGGGTGAATTAGTAATCCCTGATTCCAGATACCTAAAACTTTTGTCTGATTAACTCGGTAAAACAAACTTCACTATTTACTGACACCAGTAAATAAACTATAACAATCAATAAATCATTCAAAAAAATCATACATCACATGTAACACCAATATTTAACATGGAAACCCATCTTTGTGAAAAACCACTATGCGACTTGTCACCCACTAAGAAAATACTCTTCTTAAGTACGTCTAGTTAAGAGCCAACCTGGTTAAAGATTATAATGCACACTTTGAGGTGTGAACTAGTTAATGGATTTACATCAGATCTATTAGGACCTTCACCCTATTAGGAGTGGCCTTGTTAGAGGGCTTCAAACACTCTTTATAATGTTACTTTTTTCAAGGATTTAACAATAAGACTGTTAAGTCCACTATGTTAGGAGATTTCTCTATTACAAATACTAGTAAGAAATAGTAAATAAATTGACCTATAGATTTGCAACTATCTTTTCTCAATTAGATCCTTGTGCGCTCTTCAATCTTCACTTCAATTCTTCATTATCCACTAGCTTCAACACTTCATCAAATCTTTCTTTTCCCACTTAGAATCTCCTTGTTCCTTCTTCACTGCAACAGTCAGTGACCCTTCAACAATTCAAAATTTCAGCCATTTTTTCACACAAATCCATCCTTTATATAGATAATTTTTTCCTCTTAATCTTCTTTATTACATTTTTCTTTAGTTAATCTTAACTGTCCAATTCATTATACCTTGAATTTGGATCTCGGTAACACGTTTTCTTTTCACCTAGGAGCTTGAAATTTTCCTTAAACTTGTTCCATCTCTTTTTTCCATTTAGATCTTGTCGTAGATCTTCACCTTGAATTTTCCTTTCTATAGATCTCTTATAACTAACTCTCCTTGTCATCATGGTCATCCAGCTCATCATAGCTAATCATTAAATGTTGATTCAATCCTTATTTAATATTTTTTCCTTTCTTAGTGTCTTCTATTTTAATTTTAGTTAACTTCACTCAGTGCCTAAACCTTTCTTTGATGTTCGGTGCCTTTGGTTCCTTTTCCTTTACCGATTTACTTATTTTTTCCTTTTACCTTTACCGAGTGACATATCTTGCTCGGTAGCCAAAATAAATTAACTTACTGATTTGACTAATCTTCATCACCATGCTTTATGTACTTAACATAATCATATATTAGGTAGAAAACAATTATATCAACATAAACTAATCATTTTATGATATGTATCAGTTGCCCATTTTAGTTCTTCAACCTCACAACATCTCATTTCTTCTTCTTCTTAACTCATTCAACTTATATCATTACTGAATGATATGGCAACATAATATAAACCATAAATCAATTGCTTGACATCAATGACAAGACAATAACTGATCTAGCCTTTCTATTATCATGTATTCCTCTTATCTTGGTCGGTATTCATCATCATCGCCATCAAATAATCAATCTTAAACATTACTATCAGTTATGGTAACAATCTCCCTCTTTGGCATTGATGGAAACAATAACAATATTTAGTGTTCAATGGATGATGGTAACACTTCACTATTGCTCCTATACTCCCTCTGAGATTTATCTTTTCCTTTGTTGTACTTGGTCTTCTTCTATAGTCTTTCTTTCTTCACTATCATTAGTAGATTTCTTTACAATTTCCTTTTCTGATTCCATCATCTTTATTCCATTTTTCTCTTTGCAACATCAGTGCATCAACAACATTCTCCCTCTTTGATCTATCAACATTAATCTCATCTAATCTCCTACATCTCCCTCTAAATAATCATCAATCATATTCTCCCTCTTTTGATAAACTTCTCCCTCTTTGAAAACAATGCCAAAGAAACATAAAAAAATTTCAAATCATACCTCAAATGTATAGATTTCTTGTTGTAATCAAAAATTCTTTTTCATAACTTCGGGCTTCACCTAAAGAGTGAATACTAGCATCAAATCACTATATAGTTATTCTATTGAGTCCTTGAATTGATGCAACATGCATCATGCCTTAATGAACATTGGATAGAGGAAGTGTTAATATGATTTAGAACAACAGAGAAGGGGGGGGGGGGGGTGAATCAGTTTTTCTCAGGTCTAGATGTATAAATTAAACTTTTAAACACTTCAACAACTCAGATCTAACAACCAATAGCTACTCAGTCATTACCAAATGTATACCAGAAACATATAATAGTGCAGTCCACTATCCAATAGTATTTAACTTGCAAAAAATAGAAATTTTCAACCAAAACATTCACACAAGTATTAATACAAGGATTTATAGTGGAAACCAAATTTGGGAAAAACCACTTTGTAAAATGCTACTAATATTTTCACTCTTCTGAAGTGCACTCTGTGAAAAGCCAACCCTGTCAAAGGTTTACAAACACACTGCTAGGTGTGACCCGGTTAAAGGATTTCAACCACCCTGTTAGGAGTGCACCTTGTTAGAAGACTTAAGTACATTCCATTAGAATGCAACCTTGATTAAAAGATTTATACAGTGACTGTTAGGTCAATCTTGATTAAAGGATTTAAACTGATACAATGGTTAGAAAGTAACAACAGTGTTTGATCTGAAAACATACAACTCACTTTGCAAATAACAGATCCAATTCTTACATATATATGTTGGCTTACTGACTGAGATCCATTTCCATCTCCATCACTGATCTTCTCAAAAATCCCTTCAATAAATCACAACTCCTTCTCCTTCAGCCTTTTCTACTTATTCAATCAATAACAACAACAATTCCAACATACTGCTTCAACCTCATACTTAGGTTCCCTTAATACCTCTTCGATAGGTAAATCCATCTTTTGCCACTTAATCTCCTTCGTAGATCTTAGGGTTAGGTCAGATTCATTGAATCCTTCCAAAATTATGTTCTTCATCCATCCTTCTAGAAACATCTCTAATCTCTTTATGGAATCACAATAAAATGGTTTACAGTGCATTAAATGCTCCATACATTCAATAAATAAAGAACACGATTTACATAATCCAAGAATTCAACTATGTCGGCTAGGAATCTGAATTCTTCCTCAAATGTAAATTAGTGACGCTCAATCAATACTGTGTTCAACTCCTTGGTCATCACTACGTAGCTCGGTCACCACTGAAACTATTTCCTTGACTAATACTATCTTCCTCGGTAATAAACTGATGTTTGGTCAACATTGAATTTACTTAGCATATACTAGCTTGGTCGACACTAACATCACTCGACTTAAACTAGGTTTCTTCACTTTTGCTCGGTTAAGCCTATTTGTTTAGTCTTGCTTCTCACTTAGATAAATAATACAGTATCTTATCATTGTGCCACATAATCAAGTACCCATTGAAGTATCAAGATAGCTCAACATTTTCTTAGGTGCTATTGTTATCACCCTTGCCCTAATCCTTCTCAACAATCAAATAGATATAGTACTTTCTTAGATAGAAATAGTCTTACTAGTTAAGGTTTGACATCAATAACAATACAACAATTGCTTCAATTGTAGTTTCGAATAGGAAGAACCCCTAACTTATCTCAGAGATACTCAAAAGAATCCTTCGGTAATGGTTTTGTAAATATATCAACTATCTATTCTTTAGAATTCATATACTCCAATGTCATAAGCTTATCTTGTACTTTCTCTCTCAAATAGTGATACTTGATATATGCTTTGTTTTTTAATGCATCACCATGTTTTTTGATATGTTTATAGCACCGGTATTATCACAATAAATTATAACCAGATCACTAATCTCTTCATGCATACCTTCTAGTAATTATTTGATCCATACAATGTTAGAACAATTCATAGCTGCAACAACATACTTAGCTTCGACAGTAGATTGTGAAATAAAGGTTTGTTTCTTGGTTAACCATGTCACTATTCTTTCTCCTAAAAAGAAATCTTCACCACTAGTTCTCTTTCTATTATCAATATTTCTAGCCTAGTTAGCATCAATATATACCTTGAGATCAAAATCTCCTCCTTTTGTGTATAACAAACCAAAATCTTTAGTCCCTTTTAGATATCTAAATATCCTTTTAACTGCAAACATATGTGTCTCCTCTAGGTTTTCAGAAAACCTTGCAACTATACCAATTGAATATGCAATATCTGGTTGGCTATGGATAACATACTATAGTTTACCAATCATGGATTGGTTAAGTGTCTCATTTACTTCCTTAGTGTCATCTTCCTTTGAAAATTTACAACCAGTAGTCATCGGTGTTCCAACCGGTTTAGATTCTTCCATATTGAATGTTTTCAAGATCTCCTTGATATACTTAGATTGTGTTATGTAGATCCCATCCTTTACTTGTTGAATTTGAAGTCCAATAAATAATTTAATCTCTTCTATCATATAAATCTCAAATTCCTTTCTCATTTCCTCAATAATTGATTTAGACATTAGCTTATTTCCATGAAATATAATGTCATCAAAAAATATCTCAGCAATCAAAACTTTATCAGTACTATCACATTTCAAGTATAAATTATTGTTAGATCACTAGTCCTTTCAAATCCAATCTTGATTATGTAAGAGTGAAATCTTTCATACAATGCTTGGGGCACTTACTTCAGTCCATATAATGATTTGTGTAGCTTGCAGACCATATCCTTATCAGAATTTTGAACAAATCCTTCAAGTTGTTCAATGTAGAATTCTTCTTCAAGAATTCTATTCAGAAATGCAGACTTAACTTCCATTTGATAAAATTTAAATAATTTATATGAAACATATGCAAGTAATATTCTTACACCTTCGAATCTAGCAATAGGTGCAAAATTTTCACCATAATCAATACATTCTTCTTGTGCATAACCTTTGTAGACTATCCTTTCTTTATTTATGATTACATCTCCTTTCTCATTGAGTTTATTTCTTAAAATCTATTTTGTTCCAATCACATTGTTATCCTTAGGTCTCCGTACCAGTGATCATGTGTTGTTCTTTTCAATTTGATCTATCTCTTCTTTCATTGCATTAATCCAATCTTCATTTCCTAGTGCATCCTTCACTAATCTTGGCTCAAATTCAGAAATAAAACATGTGTCATCTTTCAACTTACTTCTTGTCATGACTCCTGCATTCTTGTCTCCAATAATTCTTCTTGGTGAGTGGTGTCTTCTCACATATTTTGCTAATACAGGCTCAGTAGACTATCCATCAATATTTTCATCTCTCGGTGGAGGCTCATCTTTCTCATCAGTTCCTCCTTGATATAGCCTACTTTCTTCAACCGAATTACCTTCCTGAACATAAACAAATCTTTTGTAATCCCCAGGTTCCTGTGTGCTTTCCTCTTCATTCCTTTATGCAAATTCATCAATTCTTACATTTTCACTTTCATCAATCTTGTTAGTAGCCTTGATCAAACATTTATATGGTTTTCTCTTTGATGAATAACCAAGACATACACTTTCATCTCCTTTAGAGTCAAACTTTCTATTTATAGAATAGTTCAGTATATAACACCTACTTCCAAAGATTTTAAAGTAACTTACATTCGATGTGTGATCAAACCAGAGTTGGTAAGGTGTCTTGTTGGTTCCTTTCTTCAAGTGTACTCAATTGAGAGTGTAGAAAACAATGCTTATGGATTCTCTCCAGAATGTTTGTGCAACTTCTTTATCAATTAACAGTGTTCTAGCACAATCAACTATAGATCTATTTCTTCTCTTAGCTATCCCATTTTGTTGTGGATTCCTTAGTGAATATACTTGTCTTTTAATTTCATGCTCATTGTAGAAGATAGTAAATTCATCAGAGATAAATTCACCTCCTCTATCTGATCTCAAACACTTTAGTTGTTTTCCTATTTCATTTTCAACTCTTGCTTTAGACCACTTAAACATTCAGAATGCATCATATTTTTCTTTTAGAAACATAAAAAACATCATTCTTGAATAATCATAAAAAAAAGTACCTATATCCATAATAAATTTAAACTCTCATAGGACCACAAAGGTCAGTGTGTACTAGTTCCAAGATACCATTAGTAGAGTGAGATTTACTTGAGAAACTAGACTTAGTCACCTTACCAATTTGACATTCTTTTCACATAGCTTTGTCAAGTTTTCTTGATCTTGGTAGACCTCTAACTCTATTCTTTTTACTCACTTTAATCATGTTATCAAAATTCACATGACACAGTATCTTATGCCATAGTCATACATCTTCAACTTTAGTAAATAAGTAACTTTTTACAAAAGTATCAAGATAAAATAAATTACCTTTTGATTGTTCACCAGTTCCAACTAGATCTCCATCAGTACCATAAATCTTAACCTTTCTATTCTAAAATTATAGTTGGTGGCAAATATTATTCAGTTGTGCAACACTCAACATATGATAGTTTAGTCCTTTAACCCAATATGCATCATTGCATTCCACCTTCTCATTCAATACAATGGATCCTTTATATTTCATAGGGCATGGAGCATCATTTCCAAATCTAACAAATACACCATCATACTCTTCTAAATTATCAAACTTGTAAATATCACCAGTCATACAATGTGAACATCCACTATCAACAATCCATGGGTCAAGATTACTTACATGAGAAACAAGCACTTTTTCATCTTCACAATTTTCTTCATCAAATTATTCCTTTATTGCAACATAAACAACTTCGTATCCTTCTTCAGTATCATCAGATTCATCATCAGTTATGCCTTCCTCAGCTAGGTAGCAAGACTTCTTACCTGTGTCCTTGTAATCTCTAAATCTTCGGTGTCGATTGTCTCTTCTGTCATTCTTATCATTCCTGTCATTTTCAGGACATCTAGATGCAAGATGACCAATCTTATTATACTTAAAACATTTCAGAGGTACTTTAAATCCTTTGTACTTTCCTTTACCTCTCGGTAATCTTCTAGCCACTAATACATTTGTCTCTTCTTGTTCTTTTTCCTCACTCAAAATAATATCAACATTCATTTCCATATGAACTAATGTGAATCTATTTGTCTTTTCTTGATGTACTAATGCTTAGAGATGACTTGAATGTAGTTTCAATGGTTGGTAGACTATTATCATAATTACTTAACTCAAATTTAGTCAGCTTACCGATTAGGGATTCAAGAGTAACAATTTTTTTTGGTATAGATCTCAATTCCTGAATAGAAGATACTCTAATAGCATACTTAGAAGAAAGAGTTTTTATAATTTTACTTACCACTTCTTCATTAGTCAATGTTCCACCAACACCTCTGATGGCACTCACTACTTCCTTGAGTCTCCTACTATATTGTGTGATATGTTATTCATCCTTCATCCTCATTTCATGATGCTTTCCCTAAGACTATCAACCTTATCCTTTTGTACATGTTGATCTCCTCCATATATTAGTGTAAGTGTATCCCACATCTCTCTTGAATTAAAAAAATCCTCAACATCATTTAATTTACCATCAATGAGGGAAGAAGCAATCTCTATCATAACCAATTTATGTTCCTTCTTTTCTCTCATATGATCAACTATTATAGGTATGAGAGGTGGTGGAGTGTAGTCACTAGTTATAAGATTCAATGTAGATTCTCTAATCCCAGATAGATACAATCTCATTCTACTTTTCCATGTAGAGAAACTTTCCTTGTTCAACTTAGGTACTTCTATCCTATAAATCTTCAGATCTTTTACTCAAGTATTTTAAACTTATCTCTAATACCAATTTTTGGATTACAGAGAGAGGGGGGTGAATCAGTAATCCCTAATTCTAGATACCTAAAAAAATTTATCTGATTAACTTGGTAGCAGCTCGGTAAAACAAAATTCACTATTTATCAACAACAGTTAATAAACTATAACAATCAGTAAATTATTCAAACAAATCATGCATCACATGTAACACCAGTATTTAATGTGGAAACCTAGATTTAGGAAAAACCATCGTGGGACTTGTCACCCACTAAGAAAATACTCTTTTGAAGTACATCTAGTTAAGAGCCAATCTGGTTAAGGATTACAATGCACACTATTAGGTGTGACCTGGTTAAGGGATTTACATCAGATCTATTAAGATCTTCACCCTGTTAGGAGTGGCCTTGTTAGAGGGCTTCAAACACTCTTTAGAATGTTACATTTTTCAAGGATTTTACAATAAGACTGTTAAGTCCACTTTGTTACAAATCCTAGTAAGAAATAGTAAATAAATTAACCTGTAGATTTGCAACTATCTTTTCTTAATCAGGTCATTGTGCGCTCTTCAATCTTTACTTCAATTCTTCATTATCCACTGGCTTCAACACTTCATCAAATCTTTCTTTTCCCACTCAGAATCTCCATATTCCTTCTTCACTACAACATTTGGTGACCCTCCAACTGTTCAATTTTCCATCCATTCATTCATACAAATGCATCCTTTATATAGATAATTTTTTCCTCTTAATCTTCTTTATTACATTTTCCTTTACTCAATCTTAACCTTCCAATTTATTATACCTTGAATTTGGATCTTGGTAACACATTTTATTTTCACCTAGGAGCTTGAAATTTTCTTGAAACTTGTTCCATCTCTTTTTTTCATTTAGATCTTACCATAGATCTGCACCTTGAATTTTACCATCCATAGATCTCTTTTAACTAACTTTCCTTGTCATCATGAACATCTAGCTTATCATAGCTAATCATTAAATGTCTATTCAATCCTTATTTAATATTTGTTGCTCGCTCAGTGTCCTCTATTTAAATTTTGGTTAACTTCACTCAGTGCCTAAACCTTTCTTTGTTGTTTGGTTCCTTTGGTTCCTTTTCACTTACCAAGTTACTTCCTTTTTCCTTTTACCTTTACTAAGTGACATATCCTTCTCGGTAGCCAAAACAACTTAACTTACCGATTTGACTAATCTTCATCACCAAGCTTTACCAACTTAACATAATTATATGTTAGGTAGAAACCAATTATATCAACATAATCTAATCATTTTCCGATCTATATCAGATTCCCATTTTAATTCTTCAACTTCAAAACATCTCATTTCTTCTTCTTCTTAACTCATTCAACTTATATCATTACCAAATGATGTGGCAACATAATATAAACTAGAAATCAATTGCTTGACATCAATGAAAAGACAATAACTGATCTAACCTTTCTACTATCATGTATTCCTCTTATCTTGGTCGGTCTTCATCATCATCACCATTAGATAATCAATCTTCAACATTACTATCAATTATGGTAACGCCTTGGATCATACCACCAATATTGTCACCCCACTTCACAATACCACCATCATAATTTTCATAGCTCATAAATTTTCTCTTGTTACCATTCATATGAATATCTCCCCTCCTTTGACATCAATTCCAACACATCCAACTTTACAACATGTGCATTGATTATATAAATAATTGAATTATAGGACTATCTATAATATATACCTAATTCCTAGGATAGATGAGTTACACGAAGTTCTATACGTTATCAAGATCAATTTATGATCAAGATGCTACCATATTTAAATGAGAGATGTGAAAAATATAGCTTTCAAGTGTCACTATGGAAATTTTAAATTTTTTGTTATGCATTTTTCAATTACTAGTTCTCTAGCCTCCTTTCAATCATGCATGAACCATGTATTTAGTAACCAATTGAAGAAATTTGTTCTAGTTTTCTTTGATGACATTTTGATTTATAGTAAAACATGGGAAGATAATTTGAAGGACTTGGATATAGTTATTTTGTATTAAGGATAGTTCAAAAACTAATTAGATACAATGAAATAGAGATTTAGATCAGTATATGGATTTGTAAAATGTAAGGAAGAAAGAACACTTAGGGTCTTAGATCTTCCAAAAAATACTTACTACATAATAGTGATAATAAATCCAAAATATAGCTATACTATACTAAGTCTTTTTTTGATATACAATGGCATACATATTAAAGTATCAACAACTCAAAAAGTAAGGTATTATTATAAGTTTATCTTTAGCCATGTGTGTATCCACATAATAAAACACATAACATCCACACTCTAGTAGTTTTTGTCTCTATACTAATCCAGAGGTTGAATACTATTATTTATCATCGAGAGATCTAAGTGCCCTCTAAAAAATGGAGTGTTTTTAGCCTTATTGAAGGGTAATGTCTATGCATACCCTATCTCTAACTTATTAACCCTTACAATTCCCTCATTCAAAATCTTCATAAAATTGAACCTATATATCTCCATACTCAAGGTGACTCACATTGAAACATTGTAAAACATGAGTCCCTTGAAAGAGTTAGTAAGTGACCTCTTTGTACCCTAAAATTTTTCCCCGTTACTTGCAATCCATATTAGCCCCATAATTTCAATAGAAAATATTTACCAAAATAAATTTCTTTCTTTTTTCAGCTTAGACATATTTCCACATAATATTTTTGTCCAATTAGTAGTGCCCTCCTTAAGGTTAAAAAAAAAAGATTCCAAACTTCTTTAGCATAGAAACAATATAAAAATGTGTTTTATTATTTTTAGGCTGCCTGCAAATGTACACATCGCAATCTTAGAAGTGACAAATTTTATAGGTAATTTTTTGAAGAATCAAAAGCCATTTAAAACATGTGTTTCCTTTGTTGAAGGATGTTAGATCAAATCTAATTAAAATCATTATGCCACTATTTACCATTATGAGAGATATTCCATGTCATATTGAGGTATTAAAACATAGAGGTCTTATTATATAATGTTTTATAAATCAATTTAGTATTTTACTTTTTGAATATTGGTACCATCATACCCTTCAAACTATTTGAAGCTATCACTATCCTATATGTTGTCTTGGGGCTAATGAATAAATTTTTACCTCTCTAAGGATAGAGTAGGTCCTCTAGTCAGAAGGAGGAATACCAAATTCACAACTATCAGAGGCCAAGATTTTAGTTGACCTCCAAAAAAAATATCATTAAAAGACTTGGCACCTTTAGAGGACAAAGTCCTAGCAAAGTGGCCTTGTAAAAAAGCTAAAGGTTCCTTTTATGCTCAAGGTTCCACCATATGGATCTATAAACATGTAGTTTATTGTTATAATTCATAATAACACATTTCTTATCATCACTCGTAACCAACTCTTAGGCCTTCTAAATATGTTTGAAGATAGTAGACTGTGTGGGAACAACTGATAAGTTGTAAGTTAGTAGGCCATAGAAATGAAGCAACTTACAAGTCTTGGCCTTTTTAAGGACACCAATTTGAATATTGTTTCTTATTATAACCTTTTGAGTCTCTTTACCCTCTAAATATTTAAGGATCCATTCAACAACAAATGCTATTCAATGTATCCTTAAATCTTTTAACACCAAACTTGTTGGATTGGAACCAGTAGTAACCTTCAAACAATACTTGTATCCATTGCATGCATCATTCATTCATTTAACTATCAAAGTTAAATAGCATGAAATAAACAAGATAATCAACACATAACACAAGTATTTTGGTAACACAGAAACCCTTGTTAGAAGGTAAAAACTACGGTGGGGATGACACCCACAAATTATTCACTACTGTAGATAGAAAAGGTTTTCCTATTAGGGCTACAAGTGGTGATCACTTCTGGTGATCTTACCTTGTTAGGAGTAACATATTAGATCATCTAGATCTACCTAGTGATAGGATTTTAACAACACTTCTTGAGTGTGCACTCGGTTAAGAGATTTACAAAAAGATTGTTAGGTCTACTCTGTTAAGAGATTTTACCAAAACTCTATTACAATGATTAGAAATCAATAGGTATTTATCTGCTAATGAAAAATCAATTTGTCTGATACAGATCTATGAAATACTGAATAGATATCACCTTGTATGTGAAGATTCTCTATTATGAACTGCTCAGTTAGCCTGATTTTGATTCTTCCTTAATCTGATTACCTCTGAATATTGTTCTACTCTATCTGTCAATTGATAATCTTGAATTTGGCTAAAGCTTCAATAACTTATTCATTCATACATCAATTACATCAAAATGATGCAAAAATTACAATTATATAGCATACTGCTTTATGTCGCTTAACAAAATTAGGTTACAATATCTTAGAGAAAACCCTAAGATCTACGATGTACAAAAGATCATCATCACAATTAATGATGGAATCTTACAATAAATGATTCTCAATCTTGGTAAAACATTTTGTGATTATGTTGTAACCATTTGCATATATAGATGTGCCAATCCTGATTCCTATGCCATTTTCTATGATCCTCGGTAAACATTGTATATACTATTCGGTGATTATACTGGTGCTTGGTGTTTACTATCACTCGGTATCGATGTCTGATGCTCGGTAAAACTATTATGTGCTCCATCTGAAAACTTAACTGACTGGCTTGTACTGCTTGCAGTTACCGACTGGGTTAATATAAGTAACCAACCGATGTCTTTGATACTAATGATAATCATTAATGCTCAAATAGAGATAACAATCTCCCCCTTTGGCATTAGAATCAAAACCTTAATGTATACATACCTTATGTCTCAAAAATTTATATCTTCCACCATATACATATACTTATAAAAAAATTTCTATATACTCCCCCTCGTTGCATGCTCTTGTAATGTGTAGTATACTTAAAATTTTATGTACATATTTGGCATATACATTGTTATCCCCCTTTTTTATAATAATTCCAAATGCAAAAATGTATACTTACAGCTTATGAAAAATGTGCTTATGGGTTTTCTTCAATGATTCCAAGAGATTTTCCCATTCCTCTTTCAAGTTGGTGAGAGCAATGTTCTCAAGACTGACTTGTGCATGCATGTCAAAGATGTTGTCCAACACAGAGATTTATGGTGTTGCAACAAGTGTTTATGCCTTAACTATGTGTTTCTCAAAAAATTTCAGGTAGGGTAGGAGCTCAGTTTCTAAATCTGTGACCTGATCACTTATCCTTTCTTCTTGCTTCCTGAGATCTTCTATCAATTGCCTAAGTTCTTGAACTCTTAAAATATGCTTGGAAAAATCTTATGGCTCAGTTGTAGCTACATGTGCACTAGCTGTGATTTCATTTTCAAACTGCTTGATCTTTTCACTGATCTTGATAGTGAAGGTTTCCACAGTGCATATCTTGAACAAGATTTGACAAATAAATGTAGTAATATCCTAAATTTTAGTTATTACCTTGGATAGCTTAACCTTGTTAATTGCCACTTCTTGGCTAACTCTTTCTGCAAGTTTATCCTGAATCTTTGATTCTGCCCTTTCTTCTATTCTCTTATTGGCATCGACATCTGGGGCATTGATTCCTTCAACAAGTGTAGAAAGTTGGTCCATAATCAGAGTATCCTCATCTACATGTACCTCGGGTACAACTTGTTGTAAGATATCTCTTACATTTTCTAATATTTCCTTTATTTTTCTCTCTTGTTTCAATTTTTCCTGTGTTTCTTTTCTTGTACATAGCTCCCCATATTTTCTTAGTTCTTCAAGGCTTTGGGTCCTTGGGTCACACTCTGCTATAACTATGACTTCATCTAATGTGACCAGCCCTTTTCCTATATTTTTCTTCTTCTTATTCTCTAGTTCTTGAGGTGAATTCTTTGCAACTAGAACAATGTCTTTTACCTCATAACTTAGTGTAACCTGCCCAGTTGCATCTACCTTTTGCTACTCCTTAGTAACCTTGGTGTCAGTTGACTGTGATTGAGCCTCTGATGTAATCTCTGGTGGAGTGGCCTCGATTATAGTAGGATTCTCCTGATCCTTTGTCTCTACCTCCGGTGCCTCTTTCTCTTCAAACTTATTTTCTTCTGCAGGTGTCTCAGTGCTTTGTTCCCTTATTGTATCATGTGGTTGCTTGGTATCTAAGCCATTGGGTTGTTCCTATGATAACATTGCTACTGCTTCAACAAGAATAGGAAGCTCACCCAAAAATGATGTAAATGCACACTCGGTAGCTTGACCTTCATCCTGTGTATGATAGGGTGCTATGTTCACATCATCATCTTCATCCCTGTCATCAAGATCACCATTTATGATGTCCTCAATGAGTACATCATTATCATTTTTCTCCTTTACCTGGATCTCTACTAGATCCGGTGCATCCTGTGAAATGTCCTTAATTTCTTGTAGAAGTTTTGTATCAATTACCTTGGTAAATGATAACTCTAATTATTCAATCTTCTTTTCTAAATCATCATCAATGAATATACCTTTACCTTTGGACTTCTGTCTCTTTTTAGACAAATTTTGAAATGCATTTTTCTCATTTTGCTCTCTGATTGCTAAAATTGAACTCCAGATGAGTTGACCAGACTCATCAAGATCTACCACATTCTCATCTAAAATTTGCATAGCTTGGCTTTTGATTTTGAATCTCTGAACATAAGTATCCATAAGCTCCTTAATTTCATCAAGAGATAAGTCCAGTGCAACTAATACTAGGACTTTTTCCCTCATCCTCTTCTCGGTGTCAAAGGCATAGGACCACTTCTGATTAATTCTATCTTCTAATGCCTTGGGCAGAGATAGTTCAAACTCTAATGGAACTCGTTTGAAGCATATCATCATCTGGATGACTGCTTCCTCAATTTTGTTTTGGTCCTCATTTGACATACTGTCAAACCTACTAAGTTCAGGATCTACAAGATTTCCATTCTCGATTATGTCAAAAGAAACCTCATCAATTAACCTATTCTTATTACTGACAACCTTTAATTGATTGTTGTCATCTTCATCATCCTCAAGGTCTTCTCTATTTCTTATCAATCTTCTCCTTTTCCTTGGTGCCTCAACTACAACCTTGGCATTTCTTTTTGCATAGGTTTTTGTCAGTATAGTTTCCTTTGATTTTGCTACCTTCACAACTCCCTTTTTCTGAGGTGAAGCTCCAGTTGATGACCTTGTTCATGCACCTGTCTACACTGGAAACTACTTCTTAGGAATAGGAGTGGGAGAAACTGGTATAGATTCTTGTTCTTTTTCAGACTCGGTTTCCTCACTATCATATGGTTTGTCAGCCAACATTAACTGACCTTTGGTTGCAAGTTCAACCAATGACTCCTCTGATGAGTCAGATGCATCTCCAAAGTGCTCAGTCAAAACTTTCTTCATTTTCTTTACTTTTCTCATCATTTTACCGATGACAAGGCCTATTTTAATTCTTGATTTTGCTTCTTCAAAGGTTCCAAACCTTTCTGCCTTCTTGTCCATCAGTAAAGCCAACAATGCCTTGATTGATTTCAAAGTGAAATCATGATCCATTTCATATCCCATAGGTGCTAGCCATTTTATCCTTGGTTCAACAGCTTTAATCATTGTGTGGTCAGTGTTAACTAGGAAACAGATATCCATCTCATACTTCTCAACTAATGAACTTGGAATCCTACTTCTCAGATTCATCTTTACCTTAAAGTCTCCAAAATAACTATCTATATCATTTTCTTCATTATCTCCTAGACCTTTCATAATATCAAAAATTTGTGAAGTGATCGGTTTATCGGTAGGCCAATTAGTGTGATTGATAGAAGGAAAGAATTTCCAGAGATAGAAAAATAAACATACTAGCAATGATCCAAACTTATAGGTATTGGACTTTTGTGACCTGATTGTGTTCATGTTTTCTTCAACCTGTCTCAGAAGTAGCTCGGTGAGGTCTATTTGATGACCCTTCTTTATGATTTTGTAAGCCATGTCTACTGCACTACATGGTACACTATTTACTCTGCTTGATTGGAAAAACTTATAGCCAATTACATGTGCTGCAAACTTAACTTCTGGATCCACAATGGATGCAATTTTCAGTGCTCTACCATCCCATGCTGCACCAGTATTTTTCTCAACATCAGCTCGCGATGAACTTCAGAATGACTTGGCTTTGTTAGTAGTACGGTAACCAATAATTCTGCTATTCATTCTCTTTGTCACATGGATCATTTTATCTAACCAGAATGTGCCCTCATGATAACAACTTAACACAACCCTAATCCATTCATTCTTAATTCTTCAAAAAATTTTGGGCATTGGTGAGTCCAAGTATTTCAACCTGTTTATGCTCTGGTTTTAGCTTTACTTTTTTATCACAAAGTGCCTGATATGCAACATACATGTCAAAGTCTCCTATTTCCCCAATTTTACAGTGAATGTACGAATGCATGTCTTCAACCAATAAAACCCTAGGCGAGATGCTTGAAAAAGCACCCACTGAATCTATTTTAGATGCTACTTCAAGGTGTAACTTGTAATTTGGTTCATTATAGTTTGCTAACACTATAACATTAACTTCCTCTTCCACAACTTTAGAAGAACTCAGAGTAGATGCCATTTCAACAAACTAGGTTTTTGGTAAGTATAAAGAATATGCTTGGTAGGGTTTCAACTTACTCGGAATATGTCAAAGAATGTTCTCAGTTTGATCTACAACTACTTTGGATTAGCTTGAAAGATTCTTTGCTCAAACTTTCTCTGTGAAATTTTCACTCTTCGAAATTGCAATGTGAAAAATGAACTCAGTCTTTCATGTATTTATATAATTTTCCATATTCCTGCTCAAAACTTTATGCAATAAATGCTTGACCTACTTCCAGTTCATGACAACCGTCAGCTCAACGATGACTACAAAATTTCATCAACTCGATTAACACATGATTTCTTTGCTCGATTGATACTGATACTTAGTTAACCTTGAATAGTGATTACCGATAGGTAACCATTTGCTCGGTCTAACTTTTACCGGCTATGTGACTTTGTTAGCTCATAACATATAAACCACAATACATCTTTATTCATGTAGATTTGGTATTTGCTCATCATATATAAGGAACTGTATGTAAAATATGATCATTTTGAAATGTCAGTCCCATGCATACCTATATCACCTTAGGTGGAAGTACTGATGCCACCCAATCCACTGGACGAGGTTTCACCGATAGCATCACTTGACTCAACATTCTCATTTGATGCTTTCTTCCACATGTCGTTCCTTATTCTCATGATATCTGCAATAGTGTTTCCACTCTCAAATTCATGATTTTCTTCTGGTGCTCGGTCTTTGCAGTCCTTGCTTAGATGACCGACCTTATGACAATACAAACATGCCATTCCAGTACTTTTCCAGCTTCGTGATTGTCCAACCCATCTTTTCCTATTGCAGTTTGCTGCAATGTGCCCATATCTACCACATTCAATATAATTAGCCCATGTGTTGTAATCCAAAACATAAGAATTACCTTGTCTCTTTGGTTGATAAGGCTTGTGTTGTGTCTTCTACTTTGGAGTCCATACTTGCTTCATTTTTTCCTTAAACTCTCGTGCAGTGTGTCCATGTTCATTGCAAGTGTAACATAATTTCTCCATAGTAGGATTGTTAACATTCTTATTTAGTTTAGCTCTCCACTCATAAGCTTGGTGACCAAATTTTCCACAATAATAGCAATATCCATTAAACTTAGGAGTGACTGGAGGTTTACCTTGTGCTTTGCTTCTACATACATTAGAAGTATGTCCTGGTTTGCCACAATGATAACAAATCAACACTTTAGGTCTTTGAATTTGATTGTTGTTGACTTGTTCAACTTGTTGTGATGATTCTCCTTCGCAGGTATAGCCTAGTCTAGCTTTGCTTCCAAATCTTCTTTGATTTATCAAAAAATCATCAATCCTTTTAGAATTATCCTCAACCAATTTCTTCATTTCATGATGTGTTTGTTGAGTTTTCACTTCATTTCTCAGTTTTTCATTCTCTTCTCTGAGTACACCTATATCTTCAAGTTTTCTTGACAGTTCACCATTAACTTGGTTGACCTCCTGATTCACAATCACCATCTAATTTGAGATTTTGAAATGGTGCTCAGTGAGTCTGTGAATCTCACTTTCTTTTGCTTGAATTTGTTTAGTTATTAGTCTTCGGTCTTCAATAGCTAGATTCCTTTCTTGCTTAGCCTATCTAGCATTGTTCATTACTTCTACCATTCTTACCATCTGAGATTCCTGACTGATTTGTAGTGCTTTCACTTGTTCGGTTAAGTGAAGATTCTTTTTAGACAAGTCAGAGACTATACTTTCAGATCCATCAGAAATACTTCCTAAACTAGATCCAATATGATCAAATACATCATCAATCACTTTTTCATGGTAACCAATCTCATTTTGCAAAATAGCTAGGTTCTTCCTTTCAACTAGTAGTTTCTTCAGTCCATCCTTAGCTTGCTTATATTACTCAACAAACATCTTCATTTGAATCTTTTGATTCTCTATAGTTTTATCTAACTTATACCTCTCCATGACTAGATCTTTACCCTTTAGTGGTTAAACTGTCCAATAAGAGAACTGAGCTCTAATACCAATTGTTGGATTGGAGAGATAGGGTACTAAGAGGGGAGGGGTGAATTAGTGCCCACAAAAAATTTCACTTATAAACCTTTCAGATCTAAAACAACAACCAGTAGTAACCGTCAAACAATACTTGTATCCATTGCATGCATCATTCATTCATTTAACTATCAAAGTTAAATCGCATGAAATAAACAAGATAATCAACACATAACACAAGTATTTTGGCAACACAAAAACCCTTGTTAGAAGGTAAAAACTATGGTGGGGATGACACCCACAAATTATTCACTACTGTAGATAGAAAAGGTTTTCCTATTAGGGCTACAAGTGGTGATCACTTCTGGTGATCTTACCCTGTTAGGAGTAACATATTAGATCTTCTAGATCTACCTAGTGATAGGATTTTAACAACACTTCTTGAGTGTGCACTTGGTTAAGAGATTTACAAAAATACTATTAGGTCTACTTTGTTAAGAGATTTTACCAAAAATCTATTACAATGATTAGAAAGTAATAGGTATCTATCTACTAATGACAACTCAATTTGTCTGATACAGATCTATGAAATACTAAATAGATGTCACCTTTTCTGTGAAGATTCTCTATTCTAAACTGCTCGGTTAGCCTAATTCTGATTCAATCTGATTCTTTGAATACTGTTTTGCTCCGTCTGTCAACTGATAATCTTGAAGTTGGCTTAAGCTTCAAGAACTTCTTCATTCATACATCAATTACATCAAAATGATGCAAAAATTATAATTATATAGCATACTGCTTTATGCCGCTTAACAAAATTAGGTTACAATATCTTAGAGAAAACCCTAAGATCTACGGTGTACAAAAATAACCTAGATCTAACAATTACAAAAGATCATCATCGTAATTAATGATGGAATCTTACAATAAATGATCCTCGATCTTGGTAAAATGTTGTGTGATTTTGTTGTAACCATTTGCATAGATAGATGTGCCAATCCTAATTCCTATGCCATTTTTTTTGATCCTCAGTAAACACTGTATATACTATTTGGTGATTATACTGGTGCTCAGTGTTTACTATCACTCGATATCGGTGTCTAATGCTCGGTAAAACTATTCTGTGCTTGGTGTGAAGACTTAACCAACTAGCTTGTACTGCTTGCAGTTACCGACTAGGTTAATATAAGTAACCAACCGATGTCTTTGATACTAATGACAATCATTAATGCTCAAATAGAGATAACAAAACTCCCATACTTATTGTCCTAACAACACCACTCCCACTTGACAAAGTTCTTCCCTTTACCATCTAACCACCAAAATTTTCTAATATTCTTCAAAACTTTATTAAATTGACAACTATTGAAGAGTTAAATAGAAGAATAATACAAATTGTAAAAATACATTTTTTTGGAAAATGTTAATTCTCCCAACTAAGGATAAAAATTGTCTATTCGAATTATTCGTATTTCTATCAATCTCACCCATGTTCAACAAATACATATTGTTAAAGAAAGGATTGAGTGAAAATGGGATCCCTAGATATCTAACATGCTTGGTGGGTTCACTCCATTAGAAATCATACTTTGCAAACCAATTTGGAGGGGTATCTTGCTAAGAAAGTATGATAGATTTGATACTTGATAAATTTTCATTTGATGTAGAGAAAAATAGATTCATTTTTTGCATGAGAGAGTCCATATTTATTTCATCAAGCTCAAAAGCTAGAGTCATTTCTGTATTGTCAAAAAATGGAAGAAATTCCATTTAGGACCAGTTTAGCCCTCTGAGTAAGTGGTCTGGGGTCATGTCAAGTGCCTTGAATGGGTTTTTGAGTAGATCTAGCTTTTTCCCCCTATTCTACTTCTCTCCCCACCTTTTTCCAGCCTTTTTATAGCACCTTATCCTAAGGATTTGAGATTGTTGACCTCAGGGTCAAGGTCGACCTTCTGGGTCAAGGTTGACCTCAAAATTGACCTAGGTCAAAGTTGACCTTGACCTTGACCTTGACCCTAGGTTCAAATTTCAAATTCCAAAGGTTTCAGGATGTCGGGCTTCAGAAAGTTTTATTTCCTGCTTCTAGGTCAGCTGTTTCAGATTTCAAAATGGTAAACTCTTAAATTATATTTAATTTAGGTCCATTTCTAGGGGTAAAGGTTTAAATGGGAATTTAATTGTCCTATGTAGACCTCTCTATAAGTTTGTGCCCTATATCACTATAAAAGGAAGCCTTCCTCTCTCATTTCGATTGATCTCTTTTCATAATCTCTTAAGCAAGTGAAATCAAGAAATCAAGAAGCAAGATAGAAGGAGAAGGAAAGCATTCAAGCATTCATTCATCTTCAAGCATTCAAGCTGATGCAGGAGCATCCTGGGTGTAAGATCAATCTTGCATCACCCAAAAATATTTCTGGTTTCTTTTTCAATAAGGGTTATCTTGTGTAGAGCTTCTATTTATGGAAACTTACTATTTTTAGTAAGTTGGTCATATAATCTCGGAATGTTTTGATTTCACAGTTGGAGGTTCATTCCAGTCATTTCAGCCTACCAGTTGAGTTTCATTGCCACATCATCAGTATTGGTGAAGTTATTGATGTTTTTAGGTACGAAATCTTTTAGGTCAATTTTGAAGGCCTTAGAGGCTCCAGATTGCGATCGACCCCAGGCTGACTGGTGCTAGCGCATGTCAGGCACTCTAGATCTCATCATGGCATTTCTGAAAAGTGGAGCTACGGTTAAAAATTTATGGCCTCCGAAAGTTGGGCTAGCTAAAAGCATGTTTTGTATTTCTTTTGAGCCGACCCTATTGTAAAAATTGTGAAAATACAATAATTCTAAGTTTAGTCGGCCTTGTTGGCTAAAATTCTGGAACCTTCCCAGGTGGTGGAAAATTGCCTATATAAGGAAGGTTGTAGTGTTGTCTTAGGTAGTTTGGGGTAGTTCTGGGTAGTAGATCTGGGTATCGATTCAAGGCTTTGTCCTACAAAATATTGTAAGGGAATGCCCATGTGGCTTTGTATCTTGTAATTCTAAAAGTTTGTAATTCCACATTTGTGGAGATAATAAGAGGCCCATTTTCTATTCTTGCATATTGTTATTGTTTCTCTGTTTCTATTATGTGTTTTTGGTATTAAGGGGAGCACCCTTCATCAAGTGGTATTAGAGCAGGAGTTCATGAGTGTTTAAATAGATCGCCGATTGTGAGGCAGTTTGTACTAGGACCATGGGTTAGGGTTTCTGTGTAAACATATTGCCGACTGTGAGGTAGTTTGCACCAAGATCATGGTTAGGGTTTCAATGTGCATCACAAAGATGCCTCCATGAAGGGAATGTGGCGGAAGAGCTGGTGTTGTAACACCTGAGGTTAGAGCGCTCCAGAGACAAGTGCAAGCATTGCAAGAAGAGATTCATAGAGGAATGAATCTTAATGTTAGAGATGAAAGCGAGGATGAAGCTGATGAAGAAGATCAAGAAGGAGAAGTCAAAGTTGTGAACCAGGAGGAAGAAAGACTTTTCTGAGCCATCTTTAAGATCGAGAAAAGACCTAAGATTGAAGTTCTGACATTTTCCAAAAATCTTAACCCAAAGGAATTGATTGACTAGATCAATGAATGTGAAGAATATTTTGAGTATGAAGATATTGAGGATCCTAATAGGGTCAAATTTGCAAAGGCCAGACTGAAAGGTCATGCAAAGATCTAGTGGCAAGAGATTCAATTGGAGTGAAATAGAAGAGAGAAAGATAAAATCACAAGATGGGATCAGATGGTGGATAAATTGAAGTGATAGTTCATCCCTGTTGATTATGAGCTTGACCTACTGAAGAAAATACAAAGTTTGAAGCAAGTGAGACAATCTATTCAGGAGTATACAGAGGAGTTCTATCAAATCCTCATCAGAACAGGACATGTGGAAGTTGATAAGGAGAAAGTTTCCCATTACCTTAATGGGTTTAGGCCGAGCATTTAGGAGGAGTTGAATCTGGTTCAAATGAACAGTATTGAAGAGGCATACCAGTTTTCCCTAAAAGTAGAGGAAAAGCTAAACAAGAAGTTTGAGAGCAGACAAAGCGGAAGAGGTCGAGATGGAAGATCTAGTGGACGGTCATATGAAGATTGAAATGATTCAAAAAAGTAGGATGAGGCTAGTAATAGTTAGAATCAGAGAGGAGATCATTTCAATCATTTCCCAGATCAAAATAGTAGAGATCAAAGAGGAAGAGGAAGAGGAAAAGGTTCAGGAAGAGGAGGCTTCCATGGAACATGTTTTCACTGTGGAGAAGGTCATAGGGAATTTCAATGTCCTCAATGCCAAGGAAGGATGAATAGGAGGAATGAAGGCCAGGCTAGAGTTGCACATATAGATGAAGATCCCAGATCATCAAATTCTGAAGATGTTGAAAGAGGAGAAACATTGATCAACACAAGAGTCATGTTGAGTGGTGAGAATGAACCTGAGCAAAGGAGGAGCCTGTTTCTCACCAGGTGCAAGTGTGAGGGTAAGTGTTGTGATGTGATTATAGATAGTGGCAGTACTCATAATTTGGTGTTAGAAGAGATGGTGAAAAATTTGAAGCTTAAGAGGTAAAAACATCCACATCCATATCGGGTTGCCTAGGTGCAGGATGACCACAAGGTCATGGTCAATGAACATTGCCTAGTAAAGTTCAAGATTGGTGGGTACCATGATGAGGTACTGTGTGATATCATATCTATGGATGCATGTCATATGTTGTTGGGTAGACCATGGTAGTTTGACATATGTGTTGTACATGATGGTCGTGTGAATACCTATTCCCTGACAAACGATGGAGTGTGACATAAGCTAAAACCATTGAAGGAGACTGAAGAAAACGTATGTGGTAATGCAAGAATAACTTTTGTTGATAGAGGAAATTTCTCAAATGGTATGCAACATGAGCATATGTGTTTTACCTTAATTCCAAAGGCTGGGAAAGAGGAAGTAGAAGATGTACTTGTAGAAATTATAGAATTATTGAATGAGTTTCAGGATATTGTATCTGATAATGTGCTTGATGGATTGCCACCAGTAAGAAAGATTAGTTAGTAGATGGACTTGATTCCAAGAGCCAATTTGCCAAATAAGGTAGCACATAGAATGACACTAGCAGAAAGTGAAGAGTTGAAGATAGATTTGAAGTTTAGTTCATCACATCATCCATAGATTGTATATGGAAGTAGTCTTGAGTTGAGGAAGATAGATAAAGGAGAAATAAGTAGTGCTAAAGCTAAGGATTTTGCAGAACATTTGAAGAACATCCTTGATGAGGTGAGGAAGAACATTACCAAGATGAATGTGCTATATAAAGCTATGACATATGAGAAAAGAAGGCATAAGGAATTTTAGGTTGGAGATGAAGTCATGGTTCATTTACAGAAGGAAAGATTTCCGGTTGGTACATATAACAAGCTGAAAATTAAGAAGTTTGGGCCATGTAAGATACTGAAGAAGCATGATTCAAGAAATGCATATGAGGTCAAGTTGCCTAGTGAGCTGAATATTTCACCAGTATTTAATGTTTCAGATTTGATAGAGTATCATGAAGGAGGTGTTGAAGATAAGGTTACAGCAACACAGTGGAGTATTCTAGCAACCAATTTAGATATCAAGGAGATTGAAGACATACTAGATAGTCGTGTTGTTAGAAGAACAAGGAATAGGACATATGAAGAGTATTTGGTCAAATGGAAAGAATAACCTGTTGAAGATTCATCATGGCTAACAAAGGAGGAGGTTAACCATCTTGGTTTTCCTCTACACACCTGAGTCGTGATAGGGTCACTTCTCAAATTACCCTGGGTGTCTGATGTAGGAGCATCCTAGGTGTAAGAGCAATCTTGCATCACCCAAAAATATTTTTGGTTTCTTTTTCAATAAGGGCTATCTTGTGCAGAGCTGCTATTTATGGAAACTTACTATTTTTAGTAAGTTGGTCATATAATCTCGGAATGTTCTGATTTCACAGTTGGAGGTTCATCTCAGTCATTTTAGCCTACCAGTTGAGATTCATTGCCACATCATTAGTATTGGTGAAGTTATTGATGTTTTTGGGTGTGAAATCTTTCAGGTCAATTTTGAAGGCCTTAGAGGCTCCAGATCTCAATTGACCCCCAGCTGACTGGTGCTAGCTCATGTCAAACACTATAGATCTCGTCATGGCATTTTTGGAAAGTGGTTACAATAGAAAAATGGAGCTACAGTTAAAATGTCATGGCCTTCGAAAGTTGGGCTACCTAAAAGCATGTTTTGTATTTCTTTTGAGTCAACCCTATTGTAAAAATTGTGAAAATACAATAATTGTAAGTTTGGTCGGCCTTGTTGGCTAAAATTCTGGAACCTTCCTAGGCAGTGGAAAATTGCCTATATAAGGAAGGCTGTAGTGTTGTCTTAGGCAGTTTAGGGCAGTTCTAGGTAGTAAATCTGGGTATTGATTCGAGGCTTTGTCCTACAGAATATTGTAAGGGAATGCCCATGTGGCTTTACATCTTGTAATTCTAAAAGTTTGTAATTCCACATTTGTGGAGATAATAAGAGGCTCATTTTCTGTTCTTGCATATTGTTGTTGTTTCTCTATTTCTGTTATGTGTTTGTGGTATTAAGGGGAGCATCTTTCATCACAAGCATTCAAGATCCAATTCATCAAGGAGATCCATTGTTAGCCATTGAAGTACTCAATCTCTATGGAGCCCTCTTGTTGAATATTTTTCCATCCACATTCATCCAAGCCTCTTCCTATTCAAAGATCCATTCAATATTGGTGTTGAAGATCTAATACAATTGATTTGAGACATCCTACATCCAATTCTACATTCATTTGGAGCATCCATACTTGTGGATTCAAGGATTTGAATCCTCCACGAGGATTTTCAACATAAGCAAGGTGAATTGTTCTATATACTTTGTTTATCTCTACAATTTCAATTTAATTTCAAGGTTAATTCCTAAATTAGGGTCTAACTAAGGAAAACCCCTCCCCCCAAAAAAACAAAACCATTTTCTTGCAGGTACAGGTATGGAACAATGAATTAAAATCCAGATCTAGATACCCTTTTTGACAAACTTTCAGGATCTACGCACAAAATTTTCGTCAGAGCATTGCAGGTTAAGGTAAAAAATAAAGGGGTAAGATTGTGCCCTAGGGTAAGATCTTACCCCTGTCCTTAGGTCAAAGTTGACCTAGCTTAGAAAAGAAAAATATTTCTGGGTTTTTTAGATCTCGTAGTTTCAGTTCGATTAAGCAGAAATTAACAGTTTCTTCTGAGACTGTCTAATAGGGTTTTTAGCCGATTCTTTTTCAGAGGTAAGTACCTTTATTTCTTCATTTCAATATTAGTCTTCTATATTTATTTTCCAAATCATTATAATTTCATGTATGTGTACAATATCAGTTTTGGGGTCTCTTTTATGTGAAAACCATTGTTCTAAGACCCCATCCATATTTTATATCTTACAATTTCATTTGTAAATTAAATATTTAGAAGATATTCCTTAATAGAGAGGGAGATGCCCTTAATCCTAGAGATCAAAGTAGATTCTCTCAAAATGTAGAATAGACTATGTGAAGCAGTAAAAAATGTGTAGGAACAAGTGAGAATCCTTTCCTAATGAAACTTTTTAAATTAAAGGTCTCTGATAAAGATTCATTAACATCTATCTAAGAAACTACATCTTTTGGCAATATTTTAACCATATGACACAAGCTATCAAGAAATCCAAAGGCTTCAAGAGTGATCAGAAAAAAATATCACTCTATTGGGATCAATGTGTGTCAACCTTAACAAATCCTAGCATTGATTAGTGTAATATTTTAGTATTATATTTTTCAATTTTAGTAAATTAATTTCCTACAAATGTCTAGTCATCTAGTATGACCCACAGGTTGGGTGGCATCCTACTTGGTGGTGATTGTATGAAACATATGCCACATGTGGAAATAAACATCCCACTTTGAGGTTCTTAAATTTAGTATATGTAGGTGACAAGTGTCATGTTATGATAGATTTATGATGGTTGTTATGACACACTTAGATATGACAACCTATGATAGCTTTTATGATAAAATGGATATGTGGTGGGAGATACCTTTACATGGAGAAGGTAGGCACCCAAGTTGGGTTATGTAAATTTTTAAGAGAATGTGCTATTTGTTGATCTCCAAGTCATGTTCTATATTAGTGTCAAATACTTAGTTATTATCAAGGCAATGTTGGTCGGTCATCACTGTGATCGAGCCATCCTACTAAGGCCAAGTAATGAATTGACTTGTATAAATATCATGTACCAAGTAGTTACTATTGAGAAAGTCAATGTTTGTCGAGCACTCCGGTAGTTACCGAGCAGTATGAATGTTGAGATGGATAAAATAGTTAGTGCCGAGTGACAATATATGGATAATAGTTTTGACCTAGCACCAAAGAGTTCATATGCCGAGTAAGCTAGTTTTGGTATATGCATTTGGAATGGAACAAACTGACGCAAGGGAGGGCAAGGAGAGGGGCCAAAGACACACCCTAACCAGGTCCACCTTGCAGAGATCACATGTGGAAGCAACAACACACAAGTGAGAGAGAGAATGCAGGTATCTTTCATATATTTATTCCAATTGATTTATACATGTCAGCCTGTAAGGCCAAATATTACAATTAAGTACAAAAGTCCTCTTGTAATACCCCAAAAATGGGCTATAGGTTCATTGACCTCCTACATCATCAAATCGATCAAAATCAACATCAAAGTCCTAACCTAAGGCACATCTGCACATCAGTTTATCAAAACCCTAATTGATTTATCCTAATTCTGCATCGGGGAATATTTCCTAAATACTCCTAATTTATCTAATTATCCTGATTAAATATTATTTGGTGATAAATCATATTTATCCTAAAATTTAATTAATTGAATATTTTGAATGTTTAATTAATTAGATTTAATTTTGACAATAAATCAAAAATCCTACGAATAATTGATTAAATTCTTATTTAATTGATTAAAATCCAGTTGTCAGTATTTAATGATATAGTTTGGAATAACAGTTTGATTTAATAATTGATTAACCCACAAATCAGTTATTTTAATTTAAAATCAGTTAAGTTGAGATTAAATCACTTTATTTTTAAAATTAATTCATATTAAATCATGCACAATCAAAAAAGCAGTCAACTTTAAATCAATTATCAATTTCATTTTGTTAACTTTCTAAACTCAACATGTGATTGTGAGTTAAAAAAGTGAACTAAACTCTATTTTGAGTTAAAAATTGCTTTTGCATGATTTTATGAGTTGATCTATTCCTAATTTCTTGTTAACTCAAAAATCAACCTGAGTTTATCAAGGGTGATATATGGATTTTCTCAATGCATCCACAAGCCCTGTATTTCTATATAATCAAGGCTTAGCTTCTTGGTTTTGTTTCTTTGAATTTGCATACTTGAACTCTGGTGAATTTGCATCTAAAGAATCAAGCTCTTGCGAACAGGCGATTGTGAGATTTTTGTTATTGTTTTGATCATAACATTCATTCATTTTTATAGCATTGCATATCATTGTTAGATCAATTTTCATATCATTTCAATCCATTCTAGACTATTTTCATATCAATTTTTCATCGTATTGCACACAAAATCCAAAAAAATAGATTAATTTGTATACACATTTCATTGCTTTCAATCATTTAAATCCTTCATTTATGGGTTGCATTGTTACTGATCTCAGTCTTAATCTGAGAATACCACACTTGCACCTACTAGAAGGCAATAAATCACCTGGTTAGCCATATTGTTCTTATTTGCAGATTTCTTGATTTGCTAACCTCTAATGTTTTACTGAAGTGTTGTGTCTCTAGCTAGGTACAAAATTCACACGCACATTTCTTACACCCACTATGGGGCCCTGAAATGGGTTTCCATTCTTTTCTATCAATTTTTTATTAATTTCTCTCCAAAACTGTGATTTTTATTTTTTGTTTGTACAATTTTCGTACAACATTTGACAGCTTGTTGTACCAGGACCCCCTGATTGTTATACAATAGTTAGAAATCTCAAGAATCATGTTGTTTATTTGGTATTGTCATTTGGGAGTTACTTTGTCATGTACATACTGACCCACTATCATTTCGTGCTTGGATTGTCATACGAGAGGTAGCACATTATCGTATGAGTTTTCACTCTAGAATTTCAATTGTCGTACTAGATTTCTAGGTTGTCTTTTAGATTTGATTCTTGGATTTGGACTAACAGCTAACCCTAACAATTGATATTTATTGTTTATGTTTGGTACTTGATTTTTTGGCTCACGGAAAAGTGCAACAAAATTAAAAATCAAGTAAAATGTACTAAGCGTGTTGCGTTGGAAATGAGGTTTTTTTCTACATCTGATAACATTTTGATTTTGGGACATAAAATGAACCTCTCACATGTTTAGCTTTAGTGTCTCTTACTTTCATAAATCACACGTTCATTTTGGGCTCTAAAAAGAACATTTTCTTTCTGCATATCTGTTACACATAGTAATTAGGTCCTATAAACACTATTTGTGTTCTTGAGAGAGTGGGCTTCATTCACCTATTTTGCATGCGAAGCTCTTCTCAAAGATAGATCCCCTTGTAGGTTGGGAGGATACTATTATTATCTCACAATCTTACTTGGTTTAGTCCTCAACTTTGATTGGTACATTCTCTCTTGGACCCACTTAGAGAGCTCGGTAGACATTGCTGTTGACATCATGAACCTTAGTGAGGTGGTTTTAGTCTTAGCATGTCAATTGATCTGTTTGCTATGTTTTGGTGAAGTGAAGAGGCTAGAGGATTATGATCTACTCCCTTTTTGGGTAGTATCAGAAACTCAGATCCTTAAATTTGAACTAAGTCCCCCTATGGTCCTTTTTGTGAGTGTCCTTGATAGAGAGGGTTAACCGTAGTGGACATTCCCTTTATTGGGTCAACCACGTGGATGGAACCTCAAGTGGTAATATCCATTTTCATTGTGGTAGCAGTAGCCGCTATATAAATGTCCTTATGGAAGAAATCTCCATAGGTGTAGTCTCTTGTTGGACTATGAGTTCTCCTCAACAGCTCCTGATTGATTAAATTCTTGGACTGTGTCAAAACCCCGGTGTGCCTGGATTGGATTTCTCCCTCTTGAGATTACAAAAGTTGCAGAGTCAGACCATTACTATGAACCCTAGTGCAACCAAATTTTTATATTCTAGGACTATGTGCATGACGGCAAATTTTTTTGAGAACATACACAAGTAGCATTCTTAGGGATTAGAACAATAAGTCACTGTTCTTGTTCATGTGCAAGGTTGCTTTTTCTCTTGCTCATTGTTTGAATACGATTGCTTGCTCCCTTGATTGCTATTTTGCATGCCTGATATCTACTTGGTTACTTAAAACAAACAAACCCGAGACAAACTGCTACACATATCTTCAAACCTGGACAGAAAATTTTACAAACAATCTGATATTGAAAACATCCTCAAAATTGAAAAGTTGCAAAATCTGAAGCAAAAATCCTTTCTGGTGTCAAAAGTCATCTTGAAATTTCAAAACTCGTACGAGTTTTTCCAACTATCGTGCAGGAGACTGTACATAATCGTACAAGTATTGTTAAGAAAAACCTAAACAAAGTCAATTCTGGTGTCAATTGTCATACGAGCTTTATCAATTGTCGTACTAGACCTAACCCAAACTTGTACGAGCCTAGAGAAACTCGTATCAGAGTTTTATCAAAGTTGCCAGAAACCTTCAAAATTTGTCAGAAATCTAATTTTTACAGCCAACTTCCAGATTTTGTTAGAAAATTCACTGTGTTAGGAACATAGCAGAAACTAGAAAAATCCAATCAATTTTCCTAAAGTGGTCTCTTGAGTTTGATCCAGCCTTCTGATCTATTGATTTGGATCCCATTTGATCTTGTGTCAAAACCTTGTCAACATCATCTTCAGAATCAATCCTCAAAATGGCTAAGTGTTGTGAGCTCGTGTCTGTCATCTTTTGGGTGTCTACCCATACATCTAGCTCATAGTATCCTTCATTTACATCCAAATAAATCTTCAACCAATCCAATCTCGACAAGGTTGCGTCATTCAATCTTCTTGAACCAAGTCATTCTTCAATTGTCTTAATCTTTCTCTTTTTCTCCACCCAAGGTTAATGGTGGAATCTAGAGCTTCCTCACAAAGAAAACAAAGAGAACAACCCAGATTCTCTTTAGCAACATCTTCTATGATTTCTCAAACACTTCATCAGCGTTACGACACCAATCAATTCAGAGAAGATGCTCTTGGCAACATTTACTTGAAAGGTGGTTACGTCATGCCTCCTGTGTCAGTTCATGGAGGTAGTAAAAAAATTCCACATCAATCAATCCCTAGTAGTCCTCACAACAACATGATGTCTCAAGGAGGAGGAAACCAAGGATCCCAAGGTCATCACTCTAATCATGGCGGAGATCCTAAATCGACACCATCTAAAATTGAGCGGTATAGAAATGATGATGACTTTCACAAAATGATGAAACATTTCCTGCAAGAAGAGAAAGAGGCTTACTTCTTGGAACTAGCTTGACAAGGAGCCAAACTTCCTCCAAACTTTAATGTTGAAGATATCATCACTCAAGAGGAAGAAACTCCTATCAAAGCCATGATGAAATAGATGCATGCTATGCAAGTCAAGTCAAACAAGATGGAAAAGGAGAAAGAACCTAAAGAATTTTCTATGGAGGCTCTATGCCCCTTTCCATTTGATAAAAACTTGTACATGCCACCATTCCCAAAAAGAGTGGAGATACCAAAATATGATAAGTATGATGGAAACTCTGATCCCCAAGATCATGTCTGTACTCAATCTATGGAGTTCATGCATGAACCAACCTACCTAATGCATCTTTTTCCCTTGATCTCTGGGAGGAGCAGCCATTCATTGGTTCTCTAAAATGCCTCCAACAATCAAAACTTTTGAGGAGTTGATCAAACTATTCTACCAACAATACTCCTACAATATTCAACATCCAGTTACTATGATCAATATATGCAATCTGAAACAAAAGATAGGAGAACCTTTCCTAACTTTCTTCAAGTGATGGAGGAAGACATTTTTGCTCTATGCTCAATCTATTCCAGAAACTGAAAAACTTGAGATCTTCATCAACAATCTGATTTCGAAACTCAATTATCATCTGCAAATGAAAAATCATACTTCTTTTGAGAAAATGGTAGAAAATGCCATAAAAATTGAAAATGTGCTTTCTCATAAGGGAGACATATCAATTAACAAAGATAGCAAGTATGAATTTGGTTCTAGTTCTAACAAAAAAGACAAAGTCAAATTCTGGAATAAGAACAAGAATGTTGTAACAGATGGTGTTGTTGATTACATCAGTGCTCCATCAAAAGCACTCACATTCAATGTCACCATGGGCACTCAAGCCATAAAATCTTCTGAACAAAAGGCATCTAAATCTGATAAAAATTCTAATGACTATAAGCCATGGGTTACAAAACCAAAGCGCGAGTTCACTCCTTTGGGCGAGTCCTTGGAATCTGCCATGAAAATGCTATTGGCAAAAAAAATCATCACATTGCCTGAGATAAAACCATATGATCCTAAAGTTAAACCTAAATGGTGGAAAGAGACCAATTTCTATGACTTTCATCGAAACAAGGGTCATAAAACCAATAACTGCATGCACTTAAAACATCTCATGTAAGACAAAATTGATGAAGAAGAAATTGTAATTGATAACCATAAAACCAACAATGATCATACAACATTCACATAACCATTTCTGAAGCATAATCAAGGAGATTCATTTTCTAAGCCTAACATGGGTGCTAAGGTCAATTATGCCTACTCTAGAAACAATGATGTTATAAACATGGTTGAACCATGCCTATCTGAACATTGCAATGTCATCACTATTATAAAAAGAGATAGAGATAATCAATCAAAAAATGTAGTAACTCGATCACAAGCTCAGGTACACCTACAAGGACAAAAATCAGGTTCATCAAACACCCCTAAAGTGCCTTGCAATCTTTCATCTACTTCTAAATAGAGAGCTTCCTCAAAATCAACTCCTAAAGAGACCAGAATGATGTCATACAATATTGTCCAATAACTCCAGCATACCAATGCTAAAATATCCATGTTTGAGTTGCTTCAGATATCTCCTGCTGATAGGGCTATTCTGGATAAAGCTCTTCTCGGTTCCAATGTTCTTGATAATCTTGATCTAGATAGATTCTAGACTATGGTTGGTCATCTAACATCACCCCAGTATATATCCTTTTCAGAGGAAGATGACAATTCATTGAGTCATCCACATAACCAGCCCTTGCACATTGAAGTCTTGATCCAAAATTGTCATGTCAAATGTGTGTTGATAGATGGAGGCACTGGTCTAAATATCTATTCCTACAACTTGATCACACAACTAGGATTATCAAAAGATGCTATTGATCCTAAAAAGAAGATAACCATAAAAGCATATGATGAGCAAGAAAGATCTTCTAAGGGAACAATTGTCCTACCCATCAAAATAAGACCAGTTATCAAAGGCATCACTTGTCAAGTTCTAGATCTTCCATTGGCTTACAATGTTCTTCTAGGGAGACCTTGGATACATGAAATGCAAGCTATTCCATCAACATACCATCAATGTGTGAAATTTCCTTATGATGGAGTAGAGGTGACGATTCCAGCTGACATATCTACATCTTGCAATGCCTTGAAAGAAAGTGCTGACAAACTTGTTCCACATAATAGAGAATATTTCCCCAAGAAAACAAATATTTCATCACCATCCAAGATGGAAGACATTGCCAAAGAAGTCAAAATCAAGGACACGGACATAGGAGAATATACTATGGAACCATTCTTATCTCTCACATCTCTCCCGGTGTCCCCAAAATCTTATAGACAACCTTCAGACAAGGTGAAACCTATAGCTAAAGAATCTTAGGTCATATATAATGGAGGTTTTGTCACATAAAAAGTGTCCAAACAAGAATCTAATGAGGAAGAAGCTTATATATTAGCATGGTTATACAAAGATGAGTCTCAATCCCAGGTAGTTCAGAAATGTGACTCTAAAACACCTAAAATCCCCATCAAATCTTATGGACCAAGTCATAAACTCATGTCTAAAATGAGATACACTAGAAAAGGACCTCTAGGAACAAGAGGCAAAGGCATTATAAAACCAGTTGAACACTGTGGAAGGATGACCATAGATACTATAGGTCTGGGATATCAAAAGAAGCCTTTTCATCTTAGCAAAAATTATCCACATGTCTTAGAGTAGATTGAACCATCAACAAAAACTCAGCTAGAGGAAGAAATACCACAATCAGACAGTGATGATTCAAACACCACTAATCTTGTTCCTTATAAACGTTTACCTCAAGAAATACTAGATCTTCTTAAAGATGAAGAAAAACCTAAGGATAATATCAATGTAGTAGATACACAAGAACCTACTACTAAACAAGACTAAGGTAAACCTACCACAATAGCTGGACACTTGGGATACAATAGTGAATCTAAAATAGACTCCCATGAATATGAATTCCACTCAAAATATGAAGGCAATCCTTCTTGGGGGATTTTTCCTGACTTTACACATGTTCTTAGATTTCCCAGAGATCTAGATGAAGAACCAAATGACTATGAATGGGGAGTTATTCCAAAAGAAGATGAGCTTATCACTAAAAAAAACATTGATATCATTCACCAATATTCACCTAAAACTGATGTGAGTCTATAGTGAAATGACGAGCTTAACGAGTTTGATCCACCTATGGCTGAAGTGGACTCCAATAATGACATTGAGACTATTCGTGAACTAAAAATTTTGAGTAGTAATATCATCTTTGAATTCGAGAGTCAGGTTAGGAGCAATGATGAAAACACCATATGCATGAACACCATTTCCCAATCCTCCCCTACATTGACTATCCAACATCTAGAGCTTATAGACCAAACAACTACCGATCCAAATTGAGATATCCACACCTTCCCAACTGACTATTCCCTTGCTTGCTACCTTAGTGCAATGGAACCCATGATGACTTCTATCAATGAACCTAGCATTAGCATGATAGAGTCAGATATCAAATATCTCACTCAGAAAAACAAAAGAAAAAAGAAAAAGAATTCTAAGGGTGAAAACCACTATGTGGCAGTCTCAGAACCTAAAATAGTAAAAACAAAAGATGTATCCAAAGGTAAAAACCTCTCTAAGGCACCTAAGGATGAGATATTTGATGTCCTTCTGAGTCATTTATAGGACAGATCTCCAATACTGATAGAGCCAACTCAATCTATCAACTTGGGTACACCAGAGGAACCACAATTGATTCATGTAGCACAATCCCTATCAGAGGAAGAGAAACAAGCTTTCACTACTTTCCTGATAGAGAAGAAAATCAACTTCACATGGAAGTATTTAGATATGCTAGGGTTAGATCCAAATTTGATAATGCATCATCTTTCTATAGATCTAAGAGTCAAACCTATTAAACAAAAATTGTGAAAGATGCATCCACATGTTGTACTCCTAGTCAAAGCTGAGCTAGAAAAGTTACTAAAAGCCAAATTTATTTGAGTCTTAGATTATGTAGAGTGGATCTCCAACATTGTTCCAGTATCAAAACCTAACAAGTCTATTAGAGTATGCACAGACTTCAGAGATGTAAACAAAGCATGCCCTAAGGATGACTTTCCACTACCAAACATCGATATGCTAGTGGATATGACTACGGGCTTTGAAATGTATTCTTTAATGGATGGTTTCTCGGGATACAACCAAATCAAAATTTCTCTAGAAGATCAAGAGAAAATTGCTTTTACATGTGCATGGGTTACTTTTTGTTGGAATGTCATGCCATTTGGTCTTAAGAATGTTGGTGCCACATACCAATGAGCTGTGACATCTATCTTTCATGACATGATGCATCGAACCATGGAAGACTATGTTGATGACACCTTAGCTAAGTCTATGATAAGATCGGAACATTTGAATGACTTGAGAAAAATACTGGATAGAATGGAGAATTTTAGTCTTAGATTGAACCCTAAAAAGTGTGCTTTTGGTGTCACTTCTGGAAAGCTCCTAGGTTACATTGTTTCAAAGAAAGGCATTGCAGTAGATCCTACTAAATTCAAAGCTATCATGGAGATGCAACCTCCCAAAAATATCAGTCAAATGAGAACTTTACAAGGAAGAGTGCAATCAATCAGACATTTCATATCTCAGTTAGCAGACGTATCACAACCTTTCACAAAGACATTACATAAGGGTGTGACCTTTGCATGGAATGAGGAATGTGAAAATAATTTCAATCATATCAAGAAATATCTATGAAATCCTCCTATTTTGATGCCTCATATTCAAGGGAATCCATTGATTCTATATGTCTCCACCACAGATACATCACTGGGGGCATTACTAGAACAACATGATGAAAACAAGAAGGAAAGATCTATTTACTACATCAGCAGAACATTGGTAGCATATGAGAAGAATTATTCAATGATTGAGAAAGCTTGTCTAGCTATGATCTTTGCATCATAGAAATTGAGACATTACATGTTATCTCATACAACACAACTAATAACTAAGATTGATCCGCTAAAGTATCTACTAAGCAAAGCTTCCCTCACAGGTAGATTGGTTAAATGGGTGATGCTATCGAGAGAATTTGACATAGAATATGTTGAGA
The DNA here is from genome assembly GCA_027943335.1 of Chamaecyparis obtusa. Taxonomy (NCBI): domain Eukaryota; kingdom Viridiplantae; phylum Streptophyta; class Pinopsida; order Cupressales; family Cupressaceae; genus Chamaecyparis; species Chamaecyparis obtusa. Next base: position 233,758 of record BSBK01002307.1, on the reverse strand, counting down.
GAAAAGCTATTAGAGGCCAAGTCATTGTAGATCAACTAGCTGAAGCACCATTGTTTGATGATACACCATTACAAATGGAATTTCCTAATTCATCCATCATGCACATATCTTCTAGGACTTGGGATCTTTTCTTTGATGGATCTTACACACAGAATGGATCTGGAGCAAGCATATTATTCATAACACCACAAGGTTAGTCAATACCTAAAGCATCTAGACTAAAATTTCCTTGCACAAACAATATTGCTGAATATGAAGATTTACTTAATGGTATGAAGATGGAAATTGAGTGGCGAGTAATTGAGTTACACATTCATGGAGATTCACAGCTAGTCATACACCAAGTCAATGATGTATACTAGACAAAAGATGAGAAAATTATTCCATACAAACTCATGGTAGATAACTTAAAGAAATATTTCATATCTATCACTTTTGAGCATATTCCTAGAATGGATAAAAAGGTTGTTGATGCTATGGAAACCTTATCATCTCTACTACAGCAGCTCGAACATGAGCTACATTATGAGTTCCTGGTGGAAGCATTGTCATTTTCTGCATATGATTCCCCTGAAACCCACATGATCTACACTATTGTTGGTCATGATTCTTCCAGATACAAAAACCTATACTCCTACCTTAAAGACCAAATCATTCCTGATACCTTCAACTTCCATGAGAAATGATACCTTATCCGAAACACATCATAGTATGTCATCATTGGTAATGATCTATACAAATGGAGTCTCGATGGTCAACTTCTTAGGTGTTTAGAATGTGAGGAGTCTCAACGCGCATTAGAGGAAGTCCACCATGATGTATGTGGATCACATTCCAATAGTTTAACACTAGCACAAAAACTTATTAGGCCTAGGTATTATTGGCTTGAAATGGAAAATGAGGCTATCAAATTTGCTAAGAACTATCAAAAGTGCCAAGTACATGGTAACTTAATTCATGCACTAGGGAGAGATATGATTCCCTTTACTACACAATGGCCTTTTCAACAATGGGAATTTGATCTGATAGGTGCTATTTATCCACATTCTTCTAATGGACATACCCATATCATTACAGCTACAGATTATTTCACAAAATGGGTAGAAGCAGTCCCTCTAACTCAAGCAACCGGTAGGAAAATATCTATGTTCATTCTGAACTACATCATATGTCAATATGGTATCCCACATTTAATAGTCACAGATAATGGTGGCCAATTCAAGAACAAGGACCTCAATTCCTTATGCTTGAAATTAAAGATTACACAACATTGGTCATCTATTTACTATCCTCAAGGAAATGGACAAGCAAAAGCATCAAACAAGAATCTGTTGAAAATCTTACATCAAACAATTAATAAAATAGGAAGGGAATGACATCTCATGATCAATCTAGCTCTCTGGGCCTATAGAACAAGTATCAGAATGCCCACTGGGGCTACACCATTCACTTTAGTTTATGGTTCTAAAGCGGTACTACCTATTGAGGTTGAAATCCTATCACTAAGAATCAGAATGCATGGTCTAGTAACTGATGATAACTATAGAGTGTCTAGGTTGCAAGAGCTTGAACTACTAGATGAGAATAGACAAGAAACATATGATCATCTCAAAGTATATCAAAAAATAATTTCTAGAAGCTACAATAAGAAAGTCAAACACAGAGAATTTTAGGTTGGCGATCTAGTCTTGAGAGAAAATCCTAAAAATCAATCGCATCGAGAACGCAAGGGGAAGTTTGAACCCAACTGGCTGGGTCCCTTTTTTATCACTACTACTTTTGGCTCTGGATTCTATCAAATCTCAAGGAATGAAGGAGAATAGCTCTGAGAACCAATCAACATACTCCATCTGAAGAAATTCTACACCTAAGGCATTCAGTATTAAAAAATGTCCTGAAAAAAATCATAAAATTAGAAAAAGTCCTAACAAAATGAACATCTTGGGGAAATCCCAATAATAGGTGCCTTGATGATTCACAAAAAAAATATAAAATAAAATAAAAAAGTACAAAAAAAGAAGAAAAAGGAAAAAGTGCCTTGGTGAAAACTTGGAAATAGGCACCTTGGTAGCAAAAATAGAATCTCTGCTAAGATGGTGAAAACCCGATAAATAGGCACCACTTGTATAAAAAAGCTTCATCTATCAGCACAATCTTGGTCTTTCCCAGCTTTCAGTCTACTTTAGTTTGTATATATCTCCCAGTTTTGCTTTTGCATCCTATTTTAAATAAAGTCAGTCTGAGCATCTATCTGGCACAAGTGTCTGTATCCTATCAATGTTTCAAACTTGGGGGCAATCAATGTCATATCCTATGGTCTCCAATTTACCTTAGTCAAGTCACATCCAGTCAAGGTCCTTCCAAAACTACATTTGAGTTAGTGTGTCTATCTCCTTACCAAAAAGGATTTTGCAATCAAACACAAACAAACATCAAACAATAAAAATGAAAACAATCTTTGCTTCATTGCTTTTATCTCCTTGTATGCTTACTGATTCGCATTGAGATTTTTGCATATTATGTACCCTCGATCTCTTCGATGTTGTCCTGCATAGGATTTAGAGAGTGATGACTAGGGGCATAATCTTTTCTTTTTTTTCTGCTTTGAGTGAAAATCTAACAACTTTGGAAATTCTGGATTGAATTGGTATCCACTATAAGTGCCTCCATCATGTATTGGATGGCCATGTGTACCTCGACCATCGATACCCAGAAGATTCAAGGAAGTTTGATCTAACTATTTTATTTTTCAGTGAGTTCTTACTCCTACTGTGAAACACGATCTTACCCAAGGATGTGAATGATAAAGGGTCACTGTGTGTAATTCACAGTGGATTCAGAATGATCTCTCGATTGTCTGGTGTGTTTGTTCACAAGGCATATTCAGGTCATCACAACATTTATGTTCTGATGCTTATACAAATTGCAATATCAAAATGGACATGATATTCGAGTCATCCTGGCATTTATGCCTTGGTGCTTATATCTAATCCGACATTATGACAAAAATTCCATTTTCATATGTCCATGGTTGTCTAGCCAGTGGGCGTTGTATGGACTTTTAACGTAAAAATCAATATTCATATGTTCATGGTTTCCTAGCTAGTGGACATTGTATTGATTTATCCAGTTACCGAATAAAATATTCAGTGATGAAAATGACCGACACATGATCAGTGACTAAGTCCTAGGTCCTAGGTTTGCATTTCATTTTGCACTTTGCATGATTGCATTTATCTCATGATTGCCAAATCATCTTGATGCTTAAATGATTCTCTAAAAAAATGCTAAACATGACACAAGAAATGAGTCTCACACAAAGATCCCTTCATAGATCAGCAAGCAGTCACCATCTTGGGTTAAACATCCTTTTTGACAAATGACTGAGTACTTGTCTTCATCAATACCTACAAAATATATCATGTGTATCACTACATTTACATTACATATCATAATCATTTCATTACATTCATTGAATTACATACATGTACATCCATAAAGCATAAAACAAATCATACATTTCCATAATCCATAATCAACTGCATTGCATATTCCATACATTCTACACTAATCTAAGAATTTTAAACATTTACATCACATGATATCATCATACACAAATTGATAAGTACTTATGAAGTCACAACCCAAAAATTGATCTCATATATATCATAAACTCGGAATAGTCAAGGTGCACTACTGGCACAAGATACAAAAGAATGAGCTCCTCAAAGCTATCAGATTAGATCAATGTATAGAAAAAATGAAAAAAATTAGAGAATATAGAACAGATCAGCTGTTAGCTTGATCCTCCATATCTAGCAGTGGTGGGGTAGGTGCATCTGGTGGTGGGTCAACCCGTGGTGCTTTGGCTCCCTCAGAAGCCATCATATACTAAGAGTAAGTAGGCACTCTTTGAGTAGTAGGTACAGTCACATAGTAAGAAGAAACATAATATGAAGCCCGACTAGTCTAATGAATGACCTCTACCTACAACCATCTAACATCTACCTCTCGTTCTAGTCTCTATCTCTCAGACTCCCTATATTGTATCTCAAAACTGGCACTCTGTAATCTCATATCTTGAAGTTGTGCCCTGAGTGGCCTAATAATATCCTGAGGAGTTTTCCTTAGTCCAAGATCTACCTCTGTTGCTGTCATCTCTACATCCTTTGTCGATTGATCAGAAGCCTCTGCTCTGCGCACCTTGCGGTGTCAGACCTCAGCTCCTAAGTCAAAATCAGGATCAGCCTATGTATCACCAGTGCCACCCACATCTTGTTGTGCACATAAAATCTCATCTGCACTCCCAATGCCTCCCAGTGTACCACTCTCTCCTCTAGTGTATCTCCTCTAAAGAACTATAGGTTGGCCTGCTATAGAACTCTGAGGGTGAGGTGGTCTCATGTGTCTGACTAGTCTCTGAGGAGTGACAACCACTGTAGGCCTAGATGGTGTAGGCTGCACCATAGGAATATGTACATCTCAACGTCTCTAGCCTCTACCCATCGATGCACCTATCACATCCTCAACATCCTCCATGCTACGAATCAACTTTGTGGGATTAGAAAATCTCCGCACAAGGTGCTCAGCCAACCAAGCAAAAAAAGCATTAGTGACCCTAGCATCAATGACTTGTGGCTGGTAATCCCAGTCTCTTAGCTGGTACTCCCTGTACTCCTGACTACAAAGAGCATATGACAAGTGAGCAATCCATCCCAGTCCTATCTCTTGAACCAACTATGCATAAGTAGCACAATCCTGTGGTGCATCCTATATGATGCCATACTATCTCCACACACGTGTAATGATGAATTGCTCCAAGACAGTGGTAGAATGACCTATCAGCACCTGACTCTGACAGAAGTACCCAAACTGAGCATGAGCAGTCGACCATGCCTCCACCTGTAGGTATGGTCTCCATATAATGAATGTCATGTCATCAAGGATATGCCTCCAATAATCAATGCAACCCATCCAGACCTATGTCACATATCTTGAATACTTGTAAATAAGAGGCTCCTAAGGCTGTCTCTCCTCTTTGCATATAGGCCTGCATATAGGGATGTGCTCCCAAGCCCAGATCTGAAGAACAAGTGCTCCCAAAGAAAAATATTTTCTCTCATGATACACTATCTCATGCATCTCAGAGAACATATGAGAAAACATACACTGTCCCCAACCCATCTCTGTAGGTGTAGCCATCAGACGTAAAGCCATTGGGGCCCAGCCCATCAAGAGACCATTCTACTGACACTCTGACATGATGATCCCTTTGATCATCCCAACAATGATACACTCTAGTCTGTGAGACTCTCCATATCTCAAAACTAAAGTCTCCCAAGAGATAGATTGAGCAATCTACTCATCCGCACCAAACAGAGTCTGAAAGGCATGTAGACCAGCATTACCCACACTAACATAGTCTAGGTGAGGGTCGTGAAAAGGTATCTGCAAAATCCTATACACATCCTCCAATGTCACAGTGATCTCTCTAATAGAAAGGTTAAATTTTTGAGTCTCCAAATGGAATCTCCCAATCAAAGTAGTGATTAGTCCATGGTTCACCCGAATATTAGGTAAACATATCAAGTACTTAAATCCGCAGGTAGCTAGGTGCACTCTCAAAGAGTCAGGCAGTGACATGTAGAGTCTTTGGGTGGTAGGATGTGAAATTCAGACATGTACATTTGGATAATGAACCTACACAGCATAGAAATAGGGTACCCTATTAGTAACTTGGTGAAAAATTAGGCTATAAGCACAGAAATTGAAAATTTGAATACTTCAGAAGGTGCATTAAATGCTAAGGAATCAGCCTAAGAAATGAGAAAAATAAAAAAAATTGACCTAAGGATGAGAAAAACACTTGCTATTTTCCATACGAGTTTTTAGACTGGCATCAAAACTCTTACGAGTTATGGGTTCCCATATGACAAACCTTGTATACACGACAATCTATAGGTTCTCATACACCACTTGAGGGACCCGATGAAATGTCGTACGACACATGGGTCCCTCTCATACGAGTTACAGTTTAAACAGGGATGACTCTCTAAATGAAATTCAAAACTCGTACGAGCCCTACTGGACTATCGTATGAATTTTCATGATGCAAAATTTCAAAACACAAAAAATGTATGAAAAATCCTAAAAATGCTTAAAACATGGAAAATTAGAATTCATAGAGAGTCACAGAGGTCAACTTATCGGGTTCGCGTACTGGGGAGGTCATTGGTGCCACTGGCTACACTTGAATCAATGTGAGGAGACTAGAACTACCATTTTGTCCATTTTTCTCTCAGAGGGCTTCATCGAAGTTTGTAAAAGTCAAAGGGAATAATGATTTGAAAATGACTCTTTTGGGCCTTATATAGGTTTTGACCTAATTTTTCAAAGTGCTATGTTTTTCATGAAAATTGCACCCCTGGCTAATTTCGACGTTCTGAATCCATTTTTGGGATCAAAATCAAAATCTGAGATCATTTACATTATCAAAATCATGATTTAAAATTTTTGGACCTAGGAGGGCCGACTGCTTGCATAATCGACCTTCTAATCATCAGAGAAATCCAATTTTCAACTTAACTATTTATCTTACTGTTGCCCAAATTTTCCCTATCATTCCCTTTTTGGCTGCATCCTGTTTGTTCCAAGAAATGCTCAAGTGTCAAAACCCTCTGTGATTTCTACATTTTAGTGTCGAAAGTTCAGTGTGTTTTCTGCCTTTTGGCCTGAAAATCCAATGTGTTTTCGACCTTCTCTCTGAAGGCTTAGGATGTTTTTGACTTTCAGTCCAAAAAATTCTCTGTGTTTTTGACCTCCAGTTTGAAAACCCTCTGTGTTTTTGACCTTCAAGTGCACAACTCTGATCAGTGTGGTCCTGGTGAGCCTTCCCAGTTGAGATCTACAGTGGTCACATGATCTCATGGAATCTTTCGAGCCCATGAGATCATGCGACAACCATCCGATGAGATCCCAATGGTCGCGGTAAAGTTCTAAATGATAACTGGTTCAAGGTTTGAGCAGTTAACATCATGCAATTGGTCGCATGATCGCATAGGCCTTCCTAGCCGCATGTGATCATGTGACAAGTGGTCAAAGGTCAACAGGGACTTTGGCAGCTGCTGGTGGGTCCTTGCGTGGTGATGTGCCCATGTTCCATTTGTTGGCTAGTGATGAATATTTGTCATGGGTCTAGATTTCAATGAGGTGGTGGTAGAGAAGAGATCTACTGTGGTTGTAAGATCTCATGGGATCTTCTGATCCCATGAGATCTTGCACCCGCTGTTAGATTAGAATCTCAGTCAAGGTGGGCCCGAGGTTGGTAAAGTAGGTGCACGGTTAAAGATTTCTCACAGTCACCAAATAGAGCCCGGGGTTAGTAAAAATTCCAATGACTTGCCGACTAAGAAGAAAGTAAACCCGAGGTAAAACACAGAGTTAGGTTTGTAGTGATCATTTTGCACTTGTCACATGATCGCATGCGGCTTTCTAACCACATGTGATCATGCGACGAGCCGTCAACGGTAAACAGTGACTTCGGTGGTGGGCCAAGGGGGTGATGACATGTCGATCTTATGGGCTGATGGTATAGCATGGGCCCCATAGATGCAAGATCTATGGTGGTCTCATGTTCGCATGAGATCTTTTGAGCTCATGCAATCATGTGACTATCGTCAAATTCTTCTAGCATTACTTGTGGTGCTGTCGTGGGATTGATTGAGGTGGTGGATATTTGGTTGGTCCGGGTGTCTATGTGGCAAAGCAATGGCAGTTTCTAATGAGCTTGTCGCATGATCACATGAGGCTTTTTTAACTCATGCGATCATGCGACCAGTGGTATTTTCAAGCAGTGCGACCAGTTTTGGAGGGCTTTTTTCTATGAGATGGTTGCAGCGGTGCGGGTAGCTAGAAATTGATGATTTCAGAGGCGGTTGCAGTTGGGAGAATTTGTAGAATATTTAGACTGTCATTTTTGGGTCCTTTCAAGGATCTGAAATTGGATTTGAGCATTCATGATAGCCTGACTTGCAGAGAAGTAGATGGATCAAGGTTGTTGATCTGCAGGCAGGATCAGTATAGGCATGGGCACGCAAGGAGAAATATCTGATCGGTTGAGATATTTGCAAAATTGTATTTATGATTAGAACTTGTACCCTAGGGTTGGATATTATATTGTTTAATCTGTAGCCCTAAAAGTTTGATTCATGCCTGCGTGCAGGGGATATAATTTGTTTTTTGGAGCCTTAGTGCTCGGGGGGAGTTCACATTTTGTAAAAAGGAAAGTTTATTTCCTAGAAAGCTATCTAAGACACTTTTCTATCCTCTGGTTTTCTACTCTTTGTAATCTCCCATTGATAATTCAAATATGGCAAAGCATTTTGTGACACTCTTGTTGTCCTCATGCCTTCTTATGTGAGTTATCTCTTATTGGATTGAAGTTTATGAATGCTGTCAATAGAAATTGGGGTTCCTGGTCCCTCTCACTTTCTATGATTTTGTGTGTTACTGTGATTGATCTGATTTAGATGTTTTGTGGGTATGCTACAACCCCTAGCAGTCTTGTCTCATTCATACACCTAGTTACAGAGGAGGATGTTTTTTTGCAGGTCATAGGTTTAGTCTTCTATTCAAGCCTTCCTATGAAATACTTATGCAAACCTATCTAGTGAGTGGTGACTTATTAGACTTGATTCCCCCATTGATCTCATCACTCTATACTGACATCCAAACCCTAGTTTCAGTGCATCACCTAGTAGGTAGTTTGCTTTCAGTTATTTCCCTTTCATGCACTCCTTCTATCCCTTTCCCCCAAAAGTTTACTTTCCTATCTGAGAAGGAAACTAAGGTGACTATCCAAGAGGAACCAACTAGAACCTGGAGGTCTCATCTCAATTAGCAAAGGTCCCACAACCTTGAGATGATTCCCTTGTTATACTGTATTATCAAGACTATGAGAGCTTGAGACAGAGGCGCAAATTTAGTGTATAACATTTCTAGCACGCTCGGTGGGACCAAGAGGTCATATTTTCATAATTCTTGCTAGTTTTGATATGCATCCAATAGGTTGCAGACCTTTGAGAGGTCATTTTTTTGCATATCTAGCAACTCCAAGTTCACATCCACTGGTTCCAAGGAGATTAAGTACCTAGGATGGATTACCATCCTTCTTTTCATGAGGGTATCCCTTCATTTCATGCAAGCCAACAACAGTCATCTCAGGCTTTCCCCCCCCCCCCCCCCCCCCACCCAACTTCCAGCATCATGGTAGCACCAATACTCATACCAGCAGCCTCAAGAGGAGATGCGTTGCATAGATGAGCATGCTTATCATGCCCAGATCCAACTACAACAAGCTTTGGCTCAGCAGGATCAAGGTTACAGGAGGTATTTGGAAGAACAATACAAAAGAAATGAGGCCATGCTTACTGAGGGGCTGGAAGCACAAAAGAAACACTATGAGGAGGTGCTAGAAACACAAAGGGGGCATATGTGAACACAAGCAAAGGAGCAGTTTGATGCTAGATGGAAGTAGTGTGAAGAAATCATTGCAGGACAGCAAAAAAGTCAAGCAACCCTTACAAGCAAGCTGGCAACACTACACAAAGTTTACAAGGAAAACTTGATTAAGGTTAGTGCTACTATAGATGAGAAAAAGGAATATTTTCAAAGAACATTAGCAGCTCAGAGGGTTGCTTATGAGGAGTTGGAAATTCATAAGAATAATTGTGAAAGGGTGGTCCAAGACCAAAAGGTTTTGATGGAGGCCATGTTTGATAGAGGCAATGAATTTGAGATTGAGAAAGAAAAGGAACTGAGAGCTCATGAGGAGTTTCATGAGAGAGAGCTGCAAGATCTCAAACAAAATATTAGATCCTTGGCTTCTACAACTAAAACATATAAAAGAGGCTATCAAATGCAGGTTGAGAAATGCTCTCAACTGGAGGAAGAAAAGGAGATCATTGAGCAGAAGATTGCTGATCTAAGGGAGGCTCTCTCTGAATAGGTTAAGATAAATAGGTCCTCAACAAATCATGATTATGCTGACAGCAGTTTACTTCTCCTACAAAAGAGTCTAGAAGAAGAAAATGAAGATCAATTCTGGGACAAGATGGAGTACTTTTTCTTTCATCTTGATGACAAGCCCACACTTCTGGAGGACACCTACAATCTACAGGAGATAGTCATTTCTGGTCAGCATAAGAAGGAGATCAATCAGACTAAAGTAATCTCTCAGGGGCCTGAGTTTATCAAGGAGAGCTCTAGTTCCAACATCTCTCATGGTTTCCCTATCAGATATTTGGCCAGGATGGAGGTTATCAAAAGAGTACAAGTTGTGCCAGCATCCCAATATGTTTTTCCATCAGAAGTTGAGGCTGTGAATGAACTAGATCAGCTTTTTGTCCCCATTGGCCAAGTAATTAAAGTCTCATCACTACTTGTTTTTTGTCCTCAGAATGATGGTGCCTATGATTAGCTTGACCAAGTGAGCAAAATCTATATCAGCCAGATCTTTGTCAAGTAGGTGATTCTGCATGTCTCCTGTATTTATCTTTTAATAGCTTTCCTGGAGCATGTGGATTATTGTAAGCTGAGAAGGATGGGAAGCTATTTTTCATAACCAGTGAATGGTTTTGTTTAACCAGGTCTCTGCACTGGTTAGTTTAGGCTAGGTTAGCTGCCTTGCTTTCTAGATTAGTTTTTTTTCCAGTTTTCCAAGAAGTGCTCGAGCACAGTTTTGTCTTTGTCAAATTTTTGTGCTCAAAAAATGACCCCATGCCCAATGGATTGTCAAGGCAACTGGTCTAAATGTCTAGCAGGTTGACATCCCACAGAGGTCACCAAAATGTTGCCCAAATTTTCCCTATCATTCCCTTTTTGGCCGCATCCTATTTGTTCCAAGAAATGCTCAAGTGTCAAAACCCTCTATGTTTTCTGCCTTTTAGTGTCGAAAGTCCAGTGTGTTTTTTGCCTTTTGGCCCGAAAACCTAGTGTGTTTTCGACCTTCTCTCTGAAGGCTCGAGATTTTTTTGACTTTCGGTCCAAAAAATTCTCTGTGTTTTTGACCTCCAGTTTGAAAACCCTTTGTGTTTTCGACCTTCAAGTATGCAACTCCGATCAGTGTGGTCCCGGTGAGACTTCCCAATTGAGATCTACGGTGGTCGCATGATCTCATGGAATCTTCTGAGCCCATGAGATCATGCGACAACCATCCGATGAGATCCCAATGGTCATGATAAAGTTTTAAATAACAAATGGTTCACAGTTCAGGCAGTTAACATCATGCAGTTGGTTGCATAATCGCATAGGCCTTCCTAGCCGCATGTGATCATGCGACAAGCTGTCAACGGTCAACAGGGAATTCGGCAGCTGTTGGTGGATCCTCGAGTGGTGACCTGCCCATGTTCCATTGGTCAGCTGGTGATGAATATTTGTCATGGGTCTGGATTTCAATGAGGTGGTGGTAGAGAAGAGATCTACTATGGTCTTAAGATCTCATGGGATCTTCCGACCCCATGAGATCTTGCGCCCGCTGTTAGATTAGAATCTCAGTCAAGGTGGGCCTAGTGTTGGTAAAGAAGGTGCGTGGTTGCGTGGTTAAAGATTTCTCATAGTCACCAGATAGAGCCTAGGGTTAGTAAAACTTCCAGTGACTTGCCAACTAAGAAGAAAGTAAACCCAAGGTAAAACATAGAGTTAGGTTTGCAGTGATCATTTTGCGCTTGTCCCATGATCGCATGCGGCTTTCTAACCACATGCGATCATGCAACGAGTCGTCAATGGTAAATAGTGACTTCAGTGGTGGGCCAATGGGGTGATGACAAGTTGATCTTGTGGGCTGGCAGTATAGCATGGGCCTCATAGATGCAAGATCTACGGTGGTCGCATGTTCGCATGAGATCTTTTGAGCTCATGCGATCATGCGACTACCGTTAGATTCCTCTAGTGTTTCTTGTGGTGCTATCATGGGATTGACTGAGGTGGTGGATATTTGGTGGGTCCAGGTGTCTATGTGGCAAAGCGGTGGCAATTTCTAAAGAGCATGTCACATGATCACATGAGGCTTTTTTAGCTCATGCGATCAGTGGTATTTTCAAGCAGTGCGGCGAGTTTTGGTGGGTTTTTTTTTGTGAGATGGTTGCAGTAGTGCGGGTAGTTAGAAATTGATGATTTTAGAGGTGGTTGCAATTGGGAGAATTTGTAGAAGATTTAGACTACCATTTTTGGGTCCTTTCGAGGATTTGAAATCGGATTTGAGCATTCATGACAGCCCAACTTGCAGAGAAGTAGATGGATCAAAGTTGTTGATCTGCAGGCAGGATCAGTACAGGCATGGGCACGCTAGGAGAAATATCTGATCGGTTGAGATATTTGTAGAATTGTATTTATGATTAGAATTTGTACCCTAGGGCTGGATATTGTATTGTTTAATCTGTAGCCCTAAAAGTTTTATTCCTGCTTGCGTGCAAGGGATATAATTTGTTTTTTCGAGCCTTACTGCTCGGGGGGAGTTCACATTTTGTAAAAAGGAAAGTTTCTTTCCTAGAAAGCTATCTGAGACACTTTTCTATCCTCTGGTTTTCTACTCTTTGTAATCTCCCATTGATAATTTAGATATGGCAAAGCATTTTGTGACACTCTTGTTGTCCTCATGCCTTCTTATGTGAGTTATCTCTTATTGGATTGAAGTTTATGAATGCTGTCAATAGAAATTGGGGTTCCTGGTCCCTCTCACTTTCTATGATTTTGTTTGTTACTGTGTCTAATCTGATTTAGATGTTTTATGGGTATGCTACAGCCCCTAGCAGTCTTGTCTCATTCATACACCTAGTTGCAGAGGAGGATGTTTGTTTGTAGGTCATAGGTTGAGTCTTCTGTTCAAGCCTTCCTATGAAATACTTATACAAACTTATCTAGTGAGTGGTGACTTATTAGACCTAATTCCTCCATTGATCCCATCCCTCTATACTGACATCCAAACCCTAGTTTCGGTGCATCACCTAGTAGGTAGTTTGCTTTCAGTTATTTCCCTTTCATGCACTCCTTCTATCCCTTTCCATCAAAACTTTACTTTCTTGTCTAAGAAGCAAACTAAGGTGACTATCCAAGAGGAACCAACCTAGAACCTGGAGGTCTCATCTCGGTTAGCAAAGGTCCCAAAACCTTGAGATGATTCCCTTATTATACTAGATTATCAAGACTATGAGAGCTTGAGACAGAGGCGCAAATTTAGTGTATAACATTTCTGGCACGCCCGGTGGGACCAAGAGGTCATATTTTCATAATTCTTGCTAGTTTTGATATGCATCCAATAGGTTGCCGACCTTTGAGAGGTGATTATTTTGCACATCTGGCGACTCCAAGTTCACATCCACTGGTTCCAAGGAGATTCAATACCTAGGATGGATTACCATCCTTCTTTTCATAAGGGTATCCCTTCATTTCATGGAGGCCAGCAACAGTCATCTCATGTTTGCCCCCCCCCACCCAACTTCTAGCATCATGGCAGCACCAATACTCATACCAGCAGCCTCAAGAGGAGATGTGTTGCATAGATGAGCATGCTTATCATGCCCAAATCCAACTACAACAAGCTTTGGCTCAGCAGGATCAAGGTTACAAGAGGTATCTGGCAGAATAATACAAAAGAAATGAGGCCATGCTTGCTGAGGTGCTAGAAGCACAAAAGAAACACTATGAGGAGGTGCTGGAAACACAAAGGGGGCATATGCGGACACAAGTAAAGGAGCAGTTTGATGCTAGATGGAAGCAGTGTGAAGAAATCATTGCAGGACAGCAAAAAAGTCAAGCAACCCTTACAAGCAAGCTGGCAACACTACACAAAGTTTACAAGGAAAACTTGATTAACGTTAGTGCTACTATAGATGAGAAAGAGGAAGATTTTCAAAGAACATTAGCAGCTCAGAGGGTTGCTTATGAGGAGTTGGAAATTCATAAGAATAATTGTGAAAGGGTGGTCCAAGACCAAAAGTTTTTTATGGAGGCCATGTTTGATAGAGGCAATGAATTTGAGATTGAGAAAGAAAAGGAAATGAGAGCTCATGAGGAGTTTCATGAGAGAGAGCTGCAGGATCTCAAATAAAATATTGGATCCTTGGCTTCTACAACTGAAACATATAAAAGGGGCTATCAAATGCAGGTTGAGAAATGCTCTCAACTGGAGGAAGAAAAGGAGATCATTGAGCAGAAGATTGCTGATCTAAGGGAGGCTCTCTCTGAACAGGTTAAGATAAATAGGTCCTCAAAAAATCATGATTATGCTGATAGGAGTTTACTTCTCCTACAAAAGAGTCTAGAAGAAGAAAAGGAAGATCAATTCTGGTACAAGATGGAGTACTTTTTCTTGCATCTTGATGACAAGCCCACACTTCTGGAGGACACCTACAATCTACAGGAGATATTCATTTTTGATCAGCATAAGAAGGAGATCAATCAAACTAAAGTAATCTCTCAAGGGCCTGAGTTTATCAAGGAAAGCTCTAGGTCCAACATCTCTCATGGTTTCCCTATCAGATATTTGGCCAGGATGGAGGTTATCAAAGGAGTACAAGTTGTGCTAGCATCCCAATATGTTTTTCCATCAAAATTTGAGGTTGTGAATGAACTAGATCAGCTTGTTGTCCCCATTGGCCATGTAAGTAAAGTCTCATCGCTACTTGTTTGTCATCAAAATGATGGTGCTTACGATCAGCTTGACCAAGTGAGCAAAATCTATATTACCCAGGTCTTTGTCAAGCAGGTGATTCTGCATGTCTCCTGTATTTATCTTTTAATAGCTTTCCAGGAGCATGTGGATTATTGTTAGCTGAGAAGGATGGGAAGCTATTTTTCACAACCAGTGAATGGTTTTATTTAACCAGGTCTCTGCACTGGTTAGTTTAGGCTAGGTTAGCTTCCCTACTTTCTAGATTAGTTTTTTTTCCAATTTTCCAAGAAGTGCTCGAGCACAGTTTTGTCTCTGTCAAGTTTTTGTGCTCAAGAAATGACCCCATGCCCAATGGATTGTCAAGGCAACTAGTCTAAATGTCTAGCAGGCCGCCATCCCGCAGAGGTCACCAAAATGTTGCCCAAATTTTCCCTATCATTCCCTTTTTGGCCACATCCTGTTTGTTCCAAGAAATGCTCAAGTGTCAAAACCCTCTATGTTTTCTGCCTTTTAGTGTCGAAAGTCCAGTGTGTTTTCTGTCTTTTGGCCTAAAAACCCAGTGTGTTTTTGACCTTCTCTCTGAAGGCTCAGGATGTTTTTGACTTTCGGTCCAAAAAATTCTCTGTGTTTTTGACCTCCAGTTTGAAAACCCTCTATGTTTTTGACCTTCAAGTGCGCAACTCCGATCAGTGTGGTCCCAGTGAGACTTCCCAGCTGAGATCTACAGTGGTCGCATGATCTCATGGAATCTTTTGAGCCCATGAGATCATGCGACAACCATCTGATGAGATCCCAATGCTCGCGGTAAAGTTCTAAATGACAGACAGTTCATGGTTCGGGCAGTTAACATCATGCAGTTGGTCGCACGATTGTATAGGCCTTCCTAGCTCCATGCAGTCATGCGACAAGCGGTCGACGGTCAGCAGGGACTTCAACAGCTGCTGGTGGGTCCTTGGGTGGTGACGTGCCCATGTTCCATTGGTCGACTGGTGATGAATATTTGTCATGGGTTTGGATTTCAATGAGGTGGTGGTAGAGAAGAGATCTACTGTGGTCGTAAGATCTCATGGGATCTTTCGACCCCATGAGATCTTGCGCCTGCTGTTAGATTAGAATCTCAGTCAAGGTGGGCTCGGGGTTGGTAAAGCACCTATGCGGTTGCACGGTTAAAGATTTCTTGCAGTCGCCAGAAAGAGCCTGGGGTTAGTAAAACTTCCAGCGACTTGGTGACTAAGAAGAAAGTAAACCCGAGGTAAAACACAGAGTTAGGTTTGCAGTGATCATTTTGTGCTTGTTGCATGATCGCATGCAGCTTTCTAACCGCATGCAATCATGCAACGAGCCGTCAACGGTAAATAGTGACTTCAATGGTGGGCCAAGGGGTTGATGACATGTCGATCTTGTGGGCTGGTGGTATAGCATGGGCCTCGTAGATGCAAGATCTACGGTGGTCGCATGTTCGCATGAGATCTTTTGAGCTCATGCAATCATGCGACTACCGTTAGATTCTTCTGGCATTTCTTGTGGTGCTGTCGTGGGATTGATTGAGGTGGTGGATATTTGGTTGGTCCAGGTGTCTATGTGGCAAAGCGGTGGTAGTTTTTAAAGAGCTTGTCTCATGATCACATGAGGCTTTTTTAGCTCATGCGTTCATGCGACCAGTGGTATTTTCAAGTAGTGCGGTGAGTTTTGGCGGGATTTTTTTTGTGAGATGGTTGTAGCGGTGCAGGTAGCTAGAAATTGATGATTTCAGAGGCCGTTGCAATTGGGAGAATTTTCAGAAGATTTAGACTGCCATTTTTGGGTCCTTTCGAGGATCTAAAATCAAATTTGAGCATTCATGACAACCCGACTTGCAGAGAAGTAGATGGATCAAGGTTGTTGATCTACAGGTAGGATTAGTACAGGCATGAGCACGCAAGGAGAAATATCTGATCAGTTGAGATATTTGCAGAATTGTATTTATGATTAGAATTTGTACCCTAGGGTTGGATATTATATTGTTTAATCTGTAGCCCTAAAAGTTTGATTCCTGCCTACGTGCAAGGGATATAATTTGTTTTTTCGAGCCTTACTGCTCGGGGGGAGTTCACATTTTGTAAAAAGGAAAGTTTCTTTCCTAGAAAGCTATCTGAGACACTTTTCTATCCTCTGGTTTTCTACTCTTTGTAATCTCCCATTGATAATTCAGATATGGCAAAGCATTTTGTGACACTCTTGTTGTCCTCATGCCTTCTTATGTGAGTTATCTCTTATTGGATTGAAGTTTATGAATGCTGTCAATAGAAATTGGGGTTCCTGGTCCCTCTCACTTTCTATGATTTTGTGTGTTATTGTGTTTGATCTGATTTATATGTTTTGTGGGTATGCTACAGCCCCTAGCAATCTTGTCTCATTCCTACACCTAGTTGCAGAGGAGGATGTTTGTTTGCAGGTCATAGGTTGAGTCTTCTATTCAAGCCTTCCTATGAAATACTTATGCAAACCTATCTAGTGAGTGGTGACTTATTAGACCTGATTCCTCCATTGATCTCATCCCTCTATACTAAGATCCAAACCCTAGTTTTGGTGCATCACCTAGTAGGTAGTTTGCTTTCAGTTATTTCCCTTTCATGCACTCCTTCTATCCCTTTCTCTCAAAAGTTTACTTTCCTATCTAAGAAGCAAACTAAGGTGACTATCCAAGAGGAACTAGCCTAGAACTTGGAGGTCTCATCTTGGTTAGCAAAGGTCCCACAACCTTGAGATGATTCCCTTGTTATACTGGATTATCAAGACTACGAGAGCTTGAGATAGAGGCACAAATTCAGTGTATAACACTTACATCAAACTATCAAAATTTTAACTTGGTCAACCATGGTCAACTCATGGTCAAACTTGGTCAAATTTGGTCTTCAAGACCTCTAAACAATGCAGAACATGTCTCCGAACGTGCACAACCACTCCTCAAATCGATTTACATGCTTCTAAACCATTTAACGCTGACTTTTCTTGTCAGATTTTGATTTTCATCCCAAAGGGGGCATGGTATTGCACATTAATTGAATCTGTAAATCAAATCTTTCTTTCAGTAATCAAGACAACAACCATGTCTAGTTGTTGATTCATCAAAAGACCTCACCGCTTGGGGCATATCAGATTCATCAAGATCCATATCAATCTGGTATTATCTTAATCTTGCAAACTGTATCACCTCTTTCTAACCATCAGTTCAGTTGTGTTATTTCCTTGGTTCTTTGTAACTGAAGGGTTCAGATTTGGCATCCTTTCGATTCCTTTGGACAATCAGGTCTGGAGTCAAGACAGTCACTTCTTCGTAATTATAGTTTCATAATCAAGCATTTTGACACTTCTTCGTAATCACTAGTTCATTTTTGATATAGTTAGCATCATCTCAATTCTTTGGTCAACCAGGACCTAAATCACCAACATCTTCAAATCTATCAATCAGTTTTTGTCTCGGAATCAGTTAATTTTTTAGGAACAGTTTCTTCACCACATAACTAAGTCCACATCTTTATCAAAAATAGATTAATCTTTGAACCACTACGCTTTGCACAGTAATTCAAAGAGGGGCAAAATGTAATACCCCAAAAATGGGCTATAGGTTCATTCACCTCCTACATCATCAAATCCATCAAAATTGACATCAAAGTCCTAACCTAAGGCACATCTGCACATCAGTTTATCAAAACCCTAATTGATTTTATCCTAATTCTACATCGGGGAATATTTCCTAAATACTCCTAATTTGTCTAATTATCCTGATTAAATATTATTTGGTGATAAATCATATTTATCCTAAAATTTGATTAATTAAATATTTTGAATATTTAATTGTGGGTGAGTGATTTACACCTTCATGAAATAACAAGATTTAAAGAGAATTTACACTATTCAAAGCAAACTAATCTAAATAATGCACAATTAATCTATCAACATCTCATGGATCTCTAAAATAAAGTGGTAAATGAGGCTCTCAGCTATGATCCTCACTAGTGACACTCTAAAGATGAGAATTAAGCTATATGATATGCAAATTTAGATCTATTCTATCAAATTCTAGCTCTATTTGATGAACAATCTACTATGATCAAAGCAATTTAAGCTAATTAGCAATGACAAATGATAAGTGAGTGATATGGATGCAAATTGATAGAGCTTTGCTGCAATTCAAAGATATGGAGTGGATGAATAATGCCTCAAAATGCCTTCTATTTATAAGATTTTCCCAAGGGTAGGGGGTAGAGTGAGATAACCATGGTTATGCTTGGGTAAGGTCAATTGGCTTTTCTTTGTCCCTAAATTGGGGGACAAACATTTAAATGGTTTCAAAAGGCTGGACCATTTCAACAAAAGTGAGTGATTTGTGTCCATTTTGTCTCCTTTTTCCTTTGTTGAGAGAATTTCATATTTATTAATTAATTAAAGCAATTAAATTTAGCCATGAAGGGTAAGAGGTTTATTTTGATCTTTGCTTTCAACAACTATGTCATTAATTGAATTTAATCAATTTCTTAGTGTTTTTCCCCTTTTCAAGCTTTATTTAATTATTTAATCATTTAATTGAATTTTCCTTTGATTTGAATTGCCTTTGTTCCATTTATCAATTTTTCGTGCTATTTTGATGATTTGATTGCACCTTTTGATTGATTTAAGCCTTTGCCAATTTTCCATGTCTACAAATGCCCCTCTTTGAGTCGATGTGCGAAGAACACCGATTCAAAGATTCCCTTTGTATGATGATCTGATTCAGGTCCTGATTCTGATATGCCTCTGATCGTTCTGATTGATGTACTTCCTGATGATGATGATGTGCCTCTGATGATGGTGCTGATATGATTCTGATGCCTCTGATATGATATGGGTCCTGGTTTGATGATAGGTCCTGGGTTCACTGATAAAGGTCCTGGGTTGATTGATAAAGGTCTTGGGTTGATTGATAAAGGTCCTGGGTTAATTGATTGCTGATATGATAATGATATGTTTGATATGATAGCAGATTTGATATGAAATCGATATGAAATTGATTTGCCTCCTGATATGATACTTGATATGATATGATATGATACTGATATGATATGATATGCCCCACTGATAAATGTTTTTGATGTGATGCCAATTTGATACTCTGATGCCCCCTCAGAAATAAAACATATTGATTCCTTGATTTGAAAGATTTTGATTGATTGGTCCAATATGTTTTCATTTCTGAAAAAAAAATTAATGATATGCCATGACTCACAATTTGCATCTCCAAGATAGATAGGTCTGTTTGTAGTTAAGCGAAACAAGTGATTATAACAGGATAATGATACCAATGAATGTGATTTGTCAATCTCATAGGATAGTTCTGATAGGTATAAATCAATCAGTCTGAAAACTGATATGATTTGATACTGCTGCTTCGTTCTCAGGACACAGAGACACGAACAATGGTACTGGGTGTGATTTCTTGATACTTTGATAGGATTGATTGACGTAAGATGATTCACTGATATAGAACACTGATATGATTCCCTTGATTTGTGAAAAAGGTACATTTCTGTAAATGATATATATATGGACCTTAGCTTCTTGGATATTTGAATTTAAGTCATGGGTTTGACCCAGCTAGAGTATAGGTTATTGAGATGATTGATTATGGAGCTCCTTCAGTTTGTTGATATTGTATCATGATATTTCAATTATTGATCAGGACTGGGATGTATCACTTTGATGACATTGTATCTTTGATTAGACAAAGTTCATGGATCTTTGATATTATGGACACTTATGATTTATGGACTTTCCTTGATTCTTGATTGAATGACCCATTTTATGATTGATCAAGATTTCAATTGAATGAACCCCCTTTTCCCTTGGAAAAATACTACAAACAAATGCACATGCAATTAATCTAACATGATAATGCAATTAACCTTCCATGATAATGCAATGCAATGCAACTAAGTGTCACTAGCTTTTAGCAAATAAATGCCTTGAGGATAAATTTTCATCATTGAGCACTTGGGACCGAAAGCAAGTACAATCACCACTACCCACTGACATGATGATATGAATACCACTTTTTATCACATTTGGTAACCTCCTTTTTGAACTAGTACAACCCACACTAGTCGAATAAACCAACTATGAGAGTATGAATACCAGTTTCAACGAATTCAATGTTGCATAAACAAGCAAAGGTCAACCTTCCACCCTATATGAAAGTCCTCGATGGTTCTTTGATGACCATGTCGTTAGATGAATTCACATAAGTTGTTGGATATCCCTCAAGACAGTCACTCAAAGACAAGAAAAATATCATGTCTCCATCATTGCCAATCTAGTCGAAACATCATCGATTAGCTAAAAAGATGTGATAAAAATCAATGTAAGTAAAGATCATCAAAAGAAAACTTCAAGTGTTTTGCATTGTTTCATGATTTTCAAAAAAATATTTCCAAGTATTCTGATCTTTAAAGTGTTTTGTCAATTTTTAATCCCGAATAATAAAGTCAATGAAGGCTCATGGATCAAGTTGTGGTAATTGAATTCTTGGTTAGTGAACAATGATATCCATCAAAGGTTCATGAAAATCTTCTTCTCACTTTTGAAACTCTGATAATTCCCTCTCTGATGTAACTAAATATTGTACTATTGAATCTTTTTGAAGTTAATGCCTTGCTTCATGTGAATTCATGCTTGTTTGCTGAAATCCATTGATTAAGATCAAATGCCCCAGTTGGATAGAAAAAAATATTGGACTTGGACAAACTTCCAAAATTTTACCGAAGCTCGGTTCATGCCAGATGCATCTAGAAGCACTTCATGTTGTCCTTTTTACCCACTCTCAAACAAGATCACATTGGTTTGCCCCCAATGTCTTAGCAAGATATAGGACATGAAAGATGGATTTTCTAGCTAATGGATTAGAGATGGAAAGGCTATGATGGAAGAAGTATGCGAATGTGACCCATAGGACTATCTCCTCAAGAGTACCCAAGCTAAGGAAAAAATGATATAGCAATGTGAAGCATGTTTTTGGATAAGCCATGAAAGTCAATTGTGCAAGGCTAGATAGTGCATAGGATAACAATTTGCTGCCATGAAAAGGAGTGATCCAAAAGAGTGGACATGTCAAGAAGTTCTTGATAACAATTTTTTTTAAGTTCTTCATTTTGATCAAGACCAAGGGTCAATTTGGGTAAGATGTGGATAAGATAACACAATCAAGATAAAGGAGTGATGGAGGCTATGAAGGGATGTTTTGGGATTATGCAAAAGCTGATGGAATGATGAAGGTGAATTTGGGATAAGCAAGATCATGATAGGGTAACAAGGATGCAGCAAGTACATAAGCTGATGGCAAGGATAACGGATGTTAAGATACTCAATGCTCATGGATGTGTTCAACCTTGTCAAGATGAAGGTGATAGAGGGAATATGGATGAAAGTGAGGTAAATGATAGGAAGATGGAAGATGGCATGGATGAAACTTACCCCCAAGTGTAGAGTGCAAGAAGGAAGAATTACTCATGACGCCTGTTTGCCAGGTTTTCATCATGGTAATTGTCTAAGGTGCCACAAGAAGTGGTTTTCACCCTAGATTTATTTCTTTTTATTTTTGCTACCAAGGTGCCTATTGCTAGGTTTTCACCAAGGCAGTTTTTCTCTTTTTCATTTTTTTCTTTTTTTCTTTGTTTTTTTCTTTTTTTGTATTTTTCAATATTTTCCCAACATTAGAATCTTTGGACAATGCTCCTCTGAAAGATATGCTATAATAAACCATGGGTATGACTAGGATGCTCAAAGATATTGATAAGAGGGATGGAAGTATGGAAAGTATGCATTGCAAAATGAATTTGAGGATAAGAAAAAGGTATGTTGAAGATGGAAATGTTGGCAAGATCAACTTTGACACACACTTTGAAGAGTGGTGGAATGATGGAGGAACAATAGATGACGGAGGTAAGGATCTTTTTGAGGTAGTGGATTTTGGGATGTAAGAAGATGAAGGATGTTTGGAAGGAGATGGAATGGAAGCCTTTGGAAGCTTGAATGTCAATTTTGATTCATCTTTTGTGTGCAAGTCCTTCAAAAGTGACTTGGGAATCCACATATTCTTTGATTTTTCTTCCTTTTGGAATGCTTTTGAATGCATTTCTTCAATGAGGGATTTAGGAACCCACATTTTATTTTTTTCTTTTTGCTTGATGGACTTTTGCGGCTTTTTGGATATTTCATTTTTCTTTTCATTCACATGTCGATTAGATGAGACATTGTGATTTTTATGCACATATGGATTCTTGGATTTATGATTTTTATGTTGCACATCAACATTGCTTCCAAAAGACTTAGGAATTGTGGATGAATAGGAATAATATGGAGGGTTCATATGGATTGGTGTTTGGACATTCTTCAAGTATGTGTGTCTTCGTTGATCTTGATACATGGTAGGGTAAGTGAATGGATAGCTAGGGATGATAGGAATGGTTGATGGGGGAATATATGGACCTAATATGGATGGAAGGAATGAAGACTTTTCTTTTGGGACATAGGCACCCAAAATGGATTTGGAGGATAGTGGAGGTATATGGTTGTATTTGAATGGAGGAATATAAGGTGTGAAAGGGATATCAATATCTTTGGAAGGAGCTCCATCGTCAACGTTCTCATCTTTAGGATTTATCTTTATACTAATAGGCTCATGAGTAGCTTTGATAGGAACACATTTGATAGGATCAACTGAAGCTTGAAGGGATTTATTATCTTGCAAGGGATTTGGAAGAATGATGTTTTCTTGAGGTGAACATGGAGGAATATGACAAGGAAATGATGGGATACTTTGATCTTGACAAGGATCTTTGAATTGTGTAGAGATGGTATTTTTCTCTTGGTTTTCAATATGCTCATTGGAAGTTATGGAAGGGATATCTTGATCTTGCTTGGGAAGTGGAGAAAATATGGAACTTGGAAGGGTACTTTGTTCTTGGAACGGAAGGATATCATCTTGAAAGACATGAAAGGATGCAAGGGGATCATCACAAGGTTCAAGGGATATGGGACCTTCATCAAATATGGGAGGGGTTTGTATATAATCTTGATCTTGATCTTTATCAATATTTATCTCTTTTCTCTTTAGATTATCCTCTTGACATGGAGCCACTTCTAAGGATAAGGTAGATGTTTGGATATGTGTGGGGATTGTTTGGAAGAATGGTGTAGGATCCTCTTGAATAGGTATAATAGGCATTGAGGCACATGAAGCTTTGGGTTCTAAGATCTTTGAAGCATGGAAAAGGTCTACAGCAAGATGTGAGTTAGCTTGGGTTTCTTCTGGAGGTAGCCCTTGAGGGTAAACATAGTCAATGGGAAAAGTATCATCATTAGGCTCATTTTTTGATGGAGGAATTTTGGATAATTGTGGAGCTTTGGGAGATGAAGAAAAAATGAAAGGAATGCTAGTTATGGGAGGGTCTTTGCTAGATAGAGGTTTGGGAGATGGATGAAGGATGAAAGGTTTACAAGTCATCCAGGGAGAAACCTTGTTAGGAGATGGACAAAGGATGAATGGATTACTCTTGCTATATGGCGATTTTTGAATTAGATCTTGCTTGAGAGCGGTATTTTTCACTCCATATTCTTTATTATCTTGATCACAAATAGGTTGATTATGCAATTTCCTTTGATCCAAGATAAGTTTATCACTCTTAAATGCTTCCTTTTGTGAGGAGGATGAAGATATAGATGACCCATCATCATAGAGGAATGGCCAAATTGATCTTAATGATGGCTCTTTAGATAAAGTATCTTTTTGTTTTTCCTCATCCTTTCTCAAGGTTGATATGTCAAAATTATGAGGAAGCTTAGCTCCTGCTTGAGCTAAAGTTAGGAAATATGCTTCTTTATCCCAGTCCAAAATTCGTTCCATTATTTCTATAAACACGGGATCTTGGGATGCTCTCAGAACATCATCTTTAGACACCTCATCACTTTGAAAAGAATAGCTTGATATTAATAATGGCATTTTATATGATGTATCTCTTTGATTTTCCTCATTCTTTCTCAAGGTTGATGTGTCATAATTATAAGGAAGTTTAGCTCCTGCTTGAGCGAAAGCTAGAAAATATGTGTCTTTATCCCACTTCAAAAGTAATTCCATTATTTCCAGAAACACGGGACTTTGGGATGCTTCAACAACATCATCTTCAGAAACCTCATCACTTTGATTCCTATGGAGATCTTGATCTTGACTTTGATAATTATGCTCCATAATAGGATTGATTTGTTTCTCAAATAAACTCATCATTATGGATCAATCCTTCCTTCTTTAATTTCAATCTGATTGGGTTGGTTTGGAATGGGTAAATGGTATTGATCAATTTTTTAAGATTTAAAAATTTAATTGTATTTTGATCAAATACTTTGGAACTTCTTGTTTGAAAAGTTGAAGACAATCTCAACACACACATCAATAGTTCACCATGTCCCTAGATCATTCTAATGTGTATATTCTCAAATGTTTCCACGGGTTTTGAACACAAGAAAGACTTCCAAGCAAGCTACCTAGCATAAATTTGGCTTTTAAATGGCTCTATTAGGTAGTTTTTGCTATTTTTACTGTTTTGTAGTAAGTTTTCCGTTCAAAATAGATCTTAGCCTTTCATCCCCCAAGTATGTTAAGGGGCTTCCCACACGCACCAAAGCACGATTTTGCGCAATCCGTTAGGACTACTAGAGGAAGTTCGAAAGAGCTAAAATCTTTTTTGTCGTGTACCCCATTAAGGATACACGCGTTTCATTTTATAGTGGGTCGGATTCTCACGGCAAAAGCAAGTGTATCCCACTTTGGGCTGTCCCTCTCACCGGCCCTTCTAAGGCAATCTCGGGAGGCGAGCCCACTAAGTTTTAAACATGTTCATTTGAAAGCATGAAAAGTGGATTTGGTAGAGCAAGTTTGGGAATTTGATTCACTCAAAGAGTGAAGAGCATATCCCTATTGCTTTTCCCTTATCCCAAACACTCACAATCAATTTGGTTCTTTTTCAACCTCGTGACAAAGGGATTCTTAGAATTGAAGTGTTTATTTTTTTCCTTTTATGATTAAACTATGTTTTGAACTTTGAAATGCCACAAGCTAAGGGAAAATGCAAGCTTGATGAGAGAAATACCTCAAACGATGCTAGCAAAGGCTAGGTGCATTTTTAAGTAGTAGATTTTCTTGTTTTCTCTCCAAATCCTTCCCTTACCTTAGCAAAACGTTCCCTCCACCAACAAGTTAGTCAACAAAAATTCATACAAAGTGAGGGGAAACCAAAATCAAAAAGCTTAAAATGATCAAATTGATTATGCTCTTGATTTTTTTGAACTTAAATATTTGCAAATTAAATTCAAAAGGTGCAAGGTATACTCTAATAGGACGTCCTTTTTTGTTTCTTTTTTGCATGCAAAAAAGAAAAAAAAATAATTTTTGAGCACTTTTCTGTGACAGAGCATGTACCTGAGACAAAAAAATAGACAGTGAAGTTAGCATACAGTCCTTATTTTGACAAAACAGAGAAAATACAGTCAGGCGACATCATCCAGACTACAGGCGAGATTAAATTTAATGAAGACGTGACTACTTTAACCGCTAGCGTCACCAAAAGGAGCTCAAGCGAGATTAAAATAGTCAAGTGCGATATTAAATTTAGCAAAGGCGTGAAATCTTTAATACAGGCGACAATAGCAATTACTCTGATACAATATAGATGCTAGACCAGGCGACATTTCTTTTGCTAAAGGCAATATCTAATTTAACAAAGACGTAATTACTTTAACCGCGAGCGTCACCAAAAGGGGCTCAAGCGAGATTAAAGTATTTAAGTGCGATATCAAATTAAATGAACGCGTGAATTCTTTATTTCAAGCGACAAATTAACTCAGAGAAGTGACATTTAATTAACTGAAAGCGACATTTAAAATATTCAAAGCGACAAATTAAAAGTCAAATGCAGTAAACTCCCTTTACACCAGGCGTAAACTCATTCCTCGGCCGCGGCTTTTAATTCTTTTTAGGCGACATCTAAATAGCCAAAGGCATCAGCTGCTTGTGCGTGAGGCGAGAATTTAATGTGCACAGGCATGATTTCTTTGTCGAGAAGCGTGATTCTGCAGTCTAAGAAGCGTGAGTCTTCAGACTCCATGCGACATTTTAATTACCGCGAGCGACATCTCTTTGCTGTAGGCGTGATTTCTTTACCTGTAGGCGTGATTTCTTTCCTGTAACCTACAAACAGTGAGCAAAATCATGCAATTCTAGCCTAAATTTGCAAATAACGTGGAAATTATGATAAATTTGAGGCCTAGGGCCCCACGGTGGGCGCCATTTGTGGGTGAGTGATTTACACCTTCATGAAATAACAAGATTTAAAGAGAATTTACACTATTCAAAGCAAACTAATCTAAATAATGCACAATTAATCTATCAACATCTCATGGATCTCTAAAATAAAGTGGTAAATGAGGCTCTCAGCTATGATCCTCACTAGTGACACTCTAAAGATGAGAATTAAGCTATATGATATGCAAATTTAGATCTATTCTATCAAATTCTAGCTCTATTTGATGAACAATCTACTATGATCAAAGCAATTTAAGCTAATTAGCAATGACAAATGATAAGTGAGTGATATGGATGCAAATTGACAGAGCTTTGCTGCAATTCAAAGATATGGAGTGGATGAATAATGCCTCAAAATGTCTTCTATTTATAAGATTTTCCCAAGGGTAGGGGGTAGAGTGAGATAACCATGGTTATGCTTGGGTAAGGTCAATTGGCTTTGCTTTGTCCCTAAATTGGGGGACAAACATTTAAATGGTTTCAAAAGGCTGGACCATTTCAACAAAAGTGAGTGATTTGTGTCCATTTTGTCTCCTTTTTCCTTTGTTGAGAGAATTTCATATTTATTAATTAATTAAAGCAATTAAATTTAGCCATGAAGGGTAAGAGGTTCATTTTGATCTTTGCTTTCAACAACTATGTCATTAATTGAATTTAATCAATTTCTTAGTGTTTTTCCCCTTTTCAAGCTTTATTTAATTATTTAATCATTTAATTGAATTTTCCTTTGATTTGAATTGCCTTTGTTCCATTTATCAATTTTTCGTGCTATTTTGATGATTTGATTGCACCTTTTGATTGATTTAAGCCTTTGCCAATTTTCCATGTCTACATTAATTAATTAGATTTAATTTTTCCACTTAATTATTTAATTACATTTAACTCTATTTATTCTTAATTAATATCATTTAATTTTGACAACAAATCAAAAATCCTACGAATAACTGATTAAATTCTTATTTAATTGATTAAAATCTAGTTGTCAATATTTAATGATATAGTTTGGAATAAAAGTTTGATTTAATAATTGATTAACCCATAAATTAGTTATTTTAATTCAAAATTAGTTAAGTTGAGAATAAATCACTTTATTTTTAAAATTAATTCATATTAAATCATGCACAATCAAAAAAGCAGTCAACTTTAAATCAATTATCAATTTCAATTTGTTAACTTTCTAAACTCAACATGTGATTGTGAGTTGAAAAAGTGAACTAAACTCTATTTCGAGTTAAAAAGTGCTTTTGCATGATTATATGAGTTGATCTATTCCTAATTTCTTGTTAACTCAAAACTCAACCTGAGTTTATCAAGAGTGATTTATGGCTTTTCTCAATGCATCCTCAAGCCCTAGATTTCTATATAATCAAGGTTCAGCTTCTTGGTTTTGGTCCTGCGAATTTGCATACTTGAACTCTAGAAAAATTGCATTTGAAGAATCAAGCTCTTGTGAACAGGCGATTGTGAGATTTTTTTTATTGTTTTGATCATAACATTCATTCATTTTCATATCATTGTTAGATCAATTTGGATATCATTTCAATCCATTCTAGACTAGTTACATATCAGTTTTTCATCTTATTGCACACAAAATCCAAAAAAATAGATTAATTTGCATATACATTTCATTGCTTTCAATCATTTAAATATTTCATTTAGGTGTTGCATTGTCATTGATCTCGGTCTTAATCTGAGAATATCATACTCGCACCTACTAGAATACAGTAAATCACCCGGTTAACCATATTGTTCTTAGTTGCAAATTTTTTGATTTGCTAACCTCTAATGTTTTACTGAAGTGTTGTGTCTCCAGCTAGGTACAAAATTCACACACACACCTCTAACATGCGAGGATTTTCCAATAATCTCTAATCTTCTAGCTTCTATCTTCTAACCAAAATTGACTCCCTAAACTCTAAACAAACAACTACATTTATACAAGAGGCTACCAAATCAAGTCGGCCTTCAGATCCACCATCAATGATAGGAATGACCAGATCTAGGTCGACATGCTTCCCAATGATAGATACCATCATTAAATCCATGACCATAATTAAATTCAAGAGTCAACCTCAATAGAAATCTAAAACAAACAACTTGGTAAGCAGGGATAACCGAGCGCCAGACAAGCATCACCGAGCACTAGGGAAATTCACCAAGTGCTAGAGAGATAATCGACCAACATCGGTAAACAAAGGAAATTGAGCAACATCGAACCAACTTGGTCAAAGAAGGAATTGAGAAACATAGGAAAAGACAAACATGTTTTTGGTGACACAGGATTGCCAAGGACCTGAGATGCTCCTACATCATACACCTGGGGTTATTTAAAAATGATTCTCCAAATCATGAAATAGGTATGATCTAAGCTTCATCCAACTGGGATTGTGAAATCCATGAACTATCTTCAATTGGGCTATTCTTCCACTTTACCAGATATTCCATATACTATTTTCCTCTTGTACTTCTACCAATTCTTTGCTCCAAAATCTTCTTAACTTCTTTTGTCTGTTTCTTAGGATAATCATTCAGTACTATCATTTCTTCATCCAGCTCATGGTACTCATACAAATTAGAAATGTTGAAAATAGGTGATATATCAATGTCTTCATGTACTCAACAAACTTTACTCCTTTAGTACTTCTCTTTCTTTCATCAGCAATATCCCTCAAATTTGTTATACCTCTCAGTTGTATGCCATTTAAAATCTCAAAAGGTGTTTTTCCACTAATCCTATTCACTAAATTATTGTATGAAAACTCTACTTGTGCCAACACAGAATCTCAATTACTTGGTGTGTCTCCAACTAAACATCTCAAAAGATTTCCCAAACTTCTATTTACAACTTTTGTTTGTCCATCAGTTTGTGGGTGAAATCACAAAAATTTATTGCCCACCTTCAAAACCTATCAAATTCCTTTGGTAAAGACTTCAAAACCTATGTACCAACCAATTCCAAATTCACCATGCCTATCAAATTCATGCATCAACATCTATAGGGAGATTCATTATATTTTTATCATAAGATCCCCCTAGGTCAAAGGCCTAAGTTCAATTCCCAGAGGATTTTATAACACCAAATCTAGATGTGGACCCTTCATTTGTGTTCTCAACATTCTTCATTACCCATGTATACTTCATTTTCTTTTGAATCTCTTCAACATTATCTTTTTCCTTGCCTCTATCATTTCTCTATTTATTCCCGCTCCTGTCTACTGAACCTATTTTGTTTGTATTATTGTTCTCGTAGTACCTGTTATCTCTATTGATCATTAAAGGTTGTCATTAGTATCAAAGGTTATCTACAATATCAGTTCATTACTTAAATTGAGCTAGTCGGTAACTAAGAAGCAAGACAGACCAGTCGGTTAAGCTTATACATCGAGCATCAGATATTTTACCGAGCACCAGCAGACACTGACACCAAGTGATAGTAAACATCGAGCACCAGTATGCACTGAGCAGTTTATACAGTGTTTATCGATGATCACATGAAATAGCATAGTAATCAGGAATGGCACATTCTTCTATGCAAATAGTTACAACAGATCAGAAAATGGTTTATCAAGATGGAGGAATATTTATTGTCAAGATACTCATTAAATGAAATGTATATCTTATGTAATAGTTCGATCTAGGTCATTTTTCTACATCGTAGATCTTAGAGTTTTATCTAAGGTGTGTAACCTAATTTTGTTTGAACGGCATAAAGTAGTATGCTATATAAATGATTGTTTGCATCATTGTGATGTGAACTGATTTATGAATTATGGAGCACTTGAAGCACTTTCCTAACTTCAAGTCTATCAGTTGACAAAGCATATCAGTATTCAGAAGTTTATCAGATTAAGTAGAATTAGAGCAGGCTAACTAAGTAGTTCAGAGTAGAGATACATCACAGTAAAGGTGATATTTTGTCAGTACTTTATAGATCTATATCAGACAATCAAGTTGTCATTAGCAGATAATTTCCTATTGCTTTCTAACAATTGTAATAGATTTTTTGGCTAAATCTCTTAACAGAGTAGACTTGACAGTCTTATGTAAATCTCTTAACCGAGTGCACACTTCATTAGTGTTGTTAAAATCCTATAACTAGGTAGATCTAGCTGATCTAGTATGTTACTCCTAATAGGGTAAGATCACCAAAAGTGATCAAAACTTGTAGCCCTAACAGACAAACCTTTTCTATCTGCAGTAGTGAAGAATTTGTGGGTGTCATCCCCACTGCAGGTTTTACCTTCTAATAAGGGTTTATGCGTTACCAAAATACTTGTGTTATGTGACTGTTTTATTGTTGATTCCATGTTATTTACTTTCATAAGTTAAATGCATGAATGATACATATGTTAGATGCAAGTTATTTTGGAAGCTTATCACTATTTGCTATTGTAGATCTGAAAGGTTAGTGAGTTAAAGTTTTTGTGGACACTAATTCACCCCTCCCCTCTTAGTACCTATCTCTCCTAATTCCAAAAATTGGTATCAAAGCACAGTTCTCTTATTGAACAGTTTAACCACTGAAGGGTAAAGATCTAAGTCATGGAGAGGTATAAGCTAGAAAAGACTATTGAGAAATAGAAGATTTAGATGCAGATGTTTATTGAACAGTACAAGCAAGCCAAGGAAGGACTGAAGAAATTACTGATTGAAAGGAAGAACTTGGCTATTCTGCAAAATGAGATCGGTTATCATGAAGAAGCAATTGATGATATATTTGATCATGTTGGATCTAGTTCTGGAAGTATTTCTGATGGATCTGAAAGCATAATCTCTAATTTGTCTGAGAAGAATCAACATTTAACCAAACAAGTGAAAGCACTACAAATCGATCAAGAATCCCAGATGGTGAGAATGGTAGAAATAATGAACAATGCTAGACAAGCTGAGAAAGAAAGGAATCTGACTATTGATGACTGAAGACAAATGACTAAATAGCTGTAAGCAAAAGAAAGTGAAATACAAAGACTCACCGATCACCATTTTCAAGTATCTAATCAAATGATGAATGTGAATCAAGAGGTCAACCGAGTAAATGGAGAATTTTCAAGAAACCTTGAAGAAGTTGCAAGACTCGGAGAGGAGAATGAAAAATTGAGAAATGAAGTGAAAACTCAACAACAACACAATGAAATGAAGAAATTGGCTAAGGACAGTTCAAAGAAGATTGATGACTTTCTGATTAATCAAAGAAGATTTGGGAGTAGAGCTGGGATAGGCTATACCGGTGAAGGAGAATCATCACATCAAGATGAACAAGTCAACAACAATCAAAGTCAAAGACCTAAAATGTTGACATGTTATCATTGCGGCAAACCAAGACATACATCTAATGTGTGTAGAAGCAAAGCACAAGGTAAACCTCCTATCACTCCTAAATTCAATGGATATTGTTATTATTGTGGTAAGTTTGGACATCAAGCTTATGAGTGTAGAGCCAAATAGAATGATATTGCTAATTATACTACTGTGGAGAAAATATGCTATACTTGTAATAAACATGGACACACTACACGGGAGTGTAAGGCTAAGATGAAACAAGTATGGACTCCCAAGCAAAAAACACAACGCAAGCCATATCAACCAAAGAAACAAGGTAACTCTTATGTTTGGGATTATAACACATGGGCTAACTATGTTGCATGTAGAAGGTATGGGCACATTGTAGTGAATTGTAATGGGAAAAGATGGGCTGGACAATCAAGAAGCTGGACAAGCACTGGAATGGCATGTATGCATTGTCATAAAGTCGGTCATTTAAGCAAAGACTGTAGAGACCGAGCACCAAAGGAAAATCATGTATTTGAGAGTGGATACACTATTGTAGATATCACGAAGATAAGGAACACTATGTGGAAGAAGGCATCTAATGAGAATGCTGAATCAAGTAATGTTGTCGGTGAAACCTCATCCACTGGATTGGGTGACATCGGTACCTCTACTTAAGGTGATATAGGTATGTATGGAACTAACATTTCAAAATGATCACATTTTACATATAATTCCTCATATATGTTGAGCACATACCAAATCTGCATGAAAAGAGATGCATTGTGGTTTATATGTTAAAAGCTAGCAAAGTTACATAATTGGTAAATGCAAGACCGAGAGTTAGTTACCCATCGGTAATCACTATTCAAGGTTAACCGAGCACACGTATCAACCGAAAAAGAGATTGTGTGTTAACCGAGTGGACAAAAGTTTATAGTTGTTACCAAGCTAATAGATTTTATGAACAAAAAGTAGGTCAAGCATTTAATGCATGAAATTTTGAGCAAGAATATCAAAAAGTCTATAAATACACAAGAAATAGAGTTCATTTTTACACTGCGATATTGAAGAGCAAAGATTTCACAGAAAAGAGTTTGAGCTAAAAGGATTTTCAGAAGGATTCAAGGCTATTGTAGATCGAACCAACATCACTCTTCAATGATTCTGAGTAAGTACATTTACTATCGAACACTTTATTTACCTATTCCTTGCTGAAACCCTAAATCGATTTATGGCATCTACATCGTCTGCAAGCAAATCACACAGCGTTGAGGAAGAAGTAAATCTAATTGTTAGAGCAAATTTTGATGAACCTAAGTACAAACAACACCCCAAGGTTGCATCACAAATGGATTCAATGGGCTCTTTTTCAAGCATCCCGGATAGGGTTTTATTAACAGAAGATGTACAGTCATAAATTCATTGCAAGATTGGAGAAGTAGGAGATTTTGAGACTATTTTGGCATATCAACAATTGTGTGGCACCGATGGAAAACTGAAAATAGGATATGAACAGATTGAGAAATCAGGGTTATCATGTGCCATACACTTTCTGTAATCTTTCAAAACAGACTGGATAAGGATTGTATTGAGTCAGTATCATGATGGAAAATTCTGGTTGGATAAACCAGTAGAGGTCACAAAGAAAATGATTAGTAGGGTTACTGGCTACCCTACAACTAACAAGTCAAAGGCTTTCCGAAGCTCTTCCTGACCTGATGTTGAGAAGAACACTGGAGCTGCATGGGATGGTCAAGCATTGAAGATTTCATCAATTAAAGACCTAGCAGTAAAATTTGCAGCACATGTGATCGGGTATAAAATATTTAAATTGAGCAGACTAAACAGTGTACCATGTAGTGCAGTAGACATGGCATATAAAATTGTGAAGAAAGATCACCAGATTGATCTTGCAGAGATACTGTTGAACCAATTACAAGAAAACATGAAGACTATAAGGTCAAAGAAGTCCAACACATGTAAGTTTGGTTCACTCCTTGTTTGTATATTCTTCTATATACAGAAGTATTTCCCTGGCATCGGTAAAAAAAATTGGACAATAGATAAACTGATAACTGTATGGATTACCAAGCAGATGAACAAGTTAGGAGATGATTTGAACAAATTCTTTAATGAGTACTTTAAAGAATTTTAGACCAAGATGAATCAAAGCAGTAGAATTCCACGGGAATTAGTTAAGAAATTTGAGATGGATATTTGTTTTCTAGTAGACACAGATCATTCCATGATAAGAGCAGTTGAACCTAGAATCAAATGGCTAGCACCTATGGGATATGAAATGAACTATGATTTCACTTTGAAATCTATTGAAGCACTACTAGCACTACCAAAAGACCCCAAGGCCACTAGGTTTGGAACCTATGAAGAAACTAAGTCAAGAATCTCGACAGGATTGGCCATGAATAAAATGTGTAGGATGGAAAAGAAGATGAAGAAAGACTTATCAGCTAAATTTGGAGATGTCTCTGACTCATCTAAAGAGACACCGGTTGAACAGACAACTGAAGGTCAGTTAATGTTGGCTGACAAGGCATATGATAGTGAGGAAACTGAATCTGATGAAGAACAAGAAGCTACACCGGTTCCTCCTCCTAAAGCTCCAAAGAAGAAGCAGTTACCAGTACAGATAGGTACATGGACAAGATCACCAACTATAGCTTCACCACCTAAGAAGAAGGAAGTAGAGAAGGTAATAAAATGAAGGCAGCTTCACCGACAAAGACATATGCAAAGAAAGGATCCAAGGTTGAAGTTGAGGCACCGAAGAAAAGGAGAAGACTGATAAGAGGTAAAGAAGACCTTGAGGATATTGAAAATAAATATGACATCAGTCAATTCAAAGTGGTCAGCAACAAGGTAAGGTCAATAGATGAAGTCATTGAAGATATAATTGAGAACGACAACCTTGTTGATCCAGAACTTAGCAAATTTGACAAAATGTCAAATGAGGATTAAACAAAGATTGAGGAGGTAGTCATCCAAATGATGATAAAGTTTAAAAGAGTTCCATTAGAATTTGCACTATCATTACCGAAGGATTTGGATGACAGAATAAATAAAAAATGGGCTTATGTACTAGACACCGAGAAAAGAAAGAGAGAAAGATCTCTAGTTTGGGTAGCCCCACATCTAAGCCTAGCAGAAATCGATGAACTCATGGTTAATCATCAAGCAAGATTTTATATAAAGAATCGATCCATGATGATACTAGATGAGAACGTGGTAGATGTAGATGAGACTGGAAATGCCCTATGGAGATCAATTTTTAAAGCCAAAGAACAAGCTGAGCAAAATGCATTCTTAAATCTATCTAAAAAGAGACAAAATTTCAAAGGAAAAGGTATCTACATTGATGATACTATAGTAGAGAAGTCAAAGGAATCTGGTATATCAGTTACCGAGGTAATTGATATCACTGAAGAAAAGGAAGACATAAATATTTCACAGGATACACCAGATCCCGTAGAGATCCAAATAAAGAGGAAAACTGATGATGATGTACTCATTAAGGACATCACAAATGGTGATATTGATGACAAGGATGATGAGGATGTAAATATTGCACCATAAATCACTCAAGATGAAGCTCAAGTCACTGAATGTGCATTTACATCATTATCAGGTGAGCTTCCTATACTTGCAAAAGTAGTAGAAATTCTTTCACAGGAACAACCTGATGGCTCAGACCCCAAGAAACATAAAGATACAACAAGGGAACAAGACACTGAAACACCTGTAGAGACACATAAGTCTAAAGGAATAGAGGAAACTACTATAGAAACAAATGCACAAGATGAGCTTAAGGCAACTGAGGTGACCCCACCTGACACCACATCTGAGGCTCCCACTCACTCAACCGATACACAGGTTACCGAGGAGCAGAGGAAGGAAGAAAGTGTGTCAACTAGGAAGGACACTCCAAAGGTAGAAGACAAGGTACTTGTCACCATTGTGAAGAAGTCACCCCTTGCACCAGAGAAGAAGAAGAAAAAGAAAGCAAAAGGGCCGGTCACTTTAGATGAAGTTATAGTAATACCCGACTGTGACCCAAGGACCCTTAGCCCTGAGGAATTGAGAAAATATGGGGAACTATGTACAAGAAAAGTAGCATAGGAAAATTTTAAGCAAGAAGCTAAACACAAAGAAATATTAATGGATGTTAGGGATATCTTACAATAGGTAGTACCTAAAGTGAACATTGATGAAGATAATCCCCTTATAGATCAAATTTCTATCCTTATCGAGAAGATAAATGCCCTGGACATTGATGCTGAAAAATGAATTGAGGAAAGGGTAAAATAAAAAATTCAAGATAAACTGGCAGAAAGAATCAGCCAAGAAGTGGCACTAAACAAGGTCAAATTATCTAAGGTAATCACTGAGATAAAATCTATAACCTAGTTAATTTGTCAATTCTTACTGAAGCTATGCACTATGGAAACCTTCACTGTTGAGATCAGTGAAAAGATCAAAGGTCTAGAAGATGAAATCAAGACCAGTACAAATGCAACTATCATCGAGCCACAAGATTTCTCAAAGCACATTCACTGAGTTCAGGAACTTTGGCGGTTGATAGAAAATCTCAAGAAACAAGAAGAGAAGATCACCGATCAGGTCACAGAGTTATAGAAAAAACTCCTTCCATACCTGAAGATTTTTGAGAAACACATTGTCAAAGTGGAACAACTTGTTGCAACACCAGAAATTTCTGTGTTGGAGAATATCTTTGACATGCATGCACAAGTCAGTCTTGAGCATATTGCTCTCACCAACTTGAAAGAGGAATGGGAAAACCTCTTGGAATCTATGAAGAAAACCCATCAGGACATTTTTGACAAGATGTGAGTATACAGTTTATTTTTTTTTGTATTTGGCATTACTATCAAAAAGGGGGAAATCAATGTATATGTAAATATGCCAAATATGTACATAGATGTTACGTATACTACATATTATGGGGAGCATGCACTGAGGGGGAGTAAATCAAAATTTTGATAAGTATATATGTATATGGCGGAGTTATAAGGTATATATAGAAAATTTTGTCTATATACATTCAAGTTTTGATACTAATGCCAAAGGGGGAGATTGTTATCTCTATTGAGCATTAAAGGTTGTCATTAGTATCAAAGGTTATCTATAATATCAGTCGGTTACTTAAATTGAGCTAGTTAGTAACTAAGAAGCAAGACAGACCAGTCGGTTAAGCTTATACACCGAGCATCAGACAGTTTACCGAGCACCAGTAGACACCGACACCGAGTGATAGTAAACACCAAGCACCAGTATGCACCGAGCAGTTTATACAGTGTTTACCGATGATCACAGGAAATGGCATAGTAATCAAGAAATGGCATAGTAATCAGGAATGGCACATTCTTCTATGCAAACAGTTACAACAGATCACAAAATAGTTTATCAAGATCAAGGAATATTTATTGTTAAGATACTCATTAAATGCAAGGTATATCTTATGTAATAGTTTGATCTAGGTCATTTTTGTACACCGCAGATCTTAGGGTTTTGTCTAAGGTGTGTAATGTAATTTTTTTTGAGTGGCATAAAGTAGTATGCTATATAAATGATTGTTTGCATCATTTGTGATGTGAACTAATGTATGAATTACAAAGCACTGGAAGCACTTTCCTAACTTCAAGTCTATCAGTTGACAGAGCAGATCAGTATTTAGAAGTTTATCAGATTAAGCAGAATCAGAGCAGGCTAACCGAGCAGTTTAGAGCATAGATACATCACAGTAAAGGTGATATTTTGTCAGTACTTTATAGATCTATATCAGACAATCAAGTTGTCATTAGCAGATAATTGTCTATTGCTTTCTAACAATTGTAATAGAGTTTTCGGCTAAATCTCTTAACAGAGTAGACTTGGCAGTCTTATGTAAATCTCTTAACCGAGTGCACACTTCATTAGTGCTGTTAAAATCCTATAACTAGGTAGATCTAGCTGATCTAATATGTTACTCCTAATAGGGTAAGATCACTTGAAGTGATCAAAACTTGTAGCCCTAACAAGCAAACTTTTTCTATCTGCAGTAGTGAAGAATTTGTGGATGTCATCCCCACCACAGTTTTTACCTTCTAACAAG
This sequence comes from Chamaecyparis obtusa, assembly GCA_027943335.1. Taxonomy (NCBI): domain Eukaryota; kingdom Viridiplantae; phylum Streptophyta; class Pinopsida; order Cupressales; family Cupressaceae; genus Chamaecyparis; species Chamaecyparis obtusa. The sequence goes on along the minus strand of BSBK01002307.1, from coordinate 195,325 downwards.
GGTTTCTGCATTACCAAAATACTTGTGTTATGTGACTATTTTATTGTTGATTTCATGTTATTTACTTTCATAAGTTGAATGGATGAATGATACATATGTTAGATGCAAGGTATTTGGAAGGTTATCACTGTTTGTTGTTGTAGATCTAAAAGGTTAGTGAGTTAAAGTTTTTGTGGACACTGATTCACCCCTCCCCTCTCAGTACCTATCTCTCCTAATTCCAATAGTACCTTGTAATATGTCTCAATCTATTTCATTTGTAGAACACACCATTCATTTTCCCATTATTGTTTATCATATAGTTTCTTCTTGTTCTACATGACTTTTTATGTGACCAAATCCATTGCATGCATAGCACTTGATGTTTGTTTTGTTGTTGGAAGAGTTGTTTACACTATTTTTTCATCTATTTCCTTGTGACCATGATTTCTGCACTTAAAATATTGACCATAAAAGGATGCACCATTTTGATTTATCTTATTCCTACAATGCATGTCTTTGTGATAAAATTTATTACAGATAAAGCACTTTCCACCTTTCCTTTGAGAATTAGGTTGTCTTGTTGATGTATTCTTGTTCTTCTTCTTCTCAGATCTAGAGATTCATTGACTAGAACTAGATTTGGAGCTATCTCCTTCCTCAAATCCAAGACCACTCTTTTCATTTGGAATCTTCTAACTTTCAAGTAGAGAATCAAGCTTCACTAAGATGATCATGAACTTCTCCTTATAGTCATTAGGAATCACAAGATCTTGTCTTAGTTCTTCCTCAATATCCTTGGCCTCCTATAGTTTAGCAATAAGTCTATTGGATTCATCAGATCTTTCCTTTAAGGAATGATTTAGATTCTCTTCATTTTTCTTCCTACCCTCAATCTCCTTGGTCATTCTCATCATTATAGATTATGTGTCATACTTCATGACTTTATTCTCCTTCTTGAGTTTCTCACATTCTTCAGTCTTCTCCTTCAATTCCTAGATTAACTATTAGTCATCTGAGCTCTCACAATCCTTCTACTTTATATGTTCACAAAGTTCCCTTCTCCTCTGTTTGGCTTTCTTCAATTATGATTTTAATAACTTAATGAACATTTCAGCTTCTCTTAGGTTCCTTTTCATCTCTTCAACTTCAACTTTAGTATTATCAAGATCATCTAATGCAACTATGAGTTGTTCATACAACCTTGAATCCATTCTTTCTTCCTAGATCACCCTCAATCTGTTAAGATTCCTTCAAGGTACTTGGTTCTAATTCCAACTATTGGAAAGAGGGAACATTGAGAGGGGGGGGAGGTGAATTCAATGTTAAAAAAAATTAAACTTTAATATTCTAATCTATAAAGTTAGCACATGAAATGAAAAATAACATGCATGAACATAAAGAAAATATAACCACACCATAACACATGGATTTTTATCATAGAAACCCTATTAGGGGAAAAAATACAATGGGGATGGAACCCACAAGAGAATACTCTACTAAAATATTGTCTTACAATAAAGAGGAATGCATATGCATTCAAGCACACTACCTAGAGCTCAGTTCTTAACAACAATAAGGGATACAACCCTATATAGAAGGCTCATAGCCTCACAGATCACTACAATGATCAACAAAATTTATGAAATACTAAAATAACATCCACTAATTCCTAGTTATAGTTCTGTATAAGCATAAATCTCTAATTTAATACCCTTTAATATCTGATTGTGCACTCTCACTATTCTTCACAAATCAGAGGCTTAAATTTTACTTCCCTACATTAAATCCTTAATAGCACAACTTATTACATGAAAAAACTACACATTCAAATCATAATCCATTGATCTTATGGGGTTTCAACCAAAAATAAAATCACACAAAGTCGACATAAAGGTTTTCTATGGAAATGTGTAATGTGTTGACCAAAACTGCCAAAATCAAAATTTGAACATCATTACGAGCCAAAATAATCATCTAGACATCTCTATATAAGTTATATCCTTCATTTCAAATTCTCTATTGATTCAATTCTCCTAAATTTCCATGAAGAGAAGACAAAAAAATATCTTTATAAAAATATCGGATATGTTTATCAAGATAAATCCTTGGTAAACAAGATTTTCCTCACAAAGAAGATGTATTCTCTAAAGATGGAAGATGGAGGATCTGTTGCAAATCATCTCAATACTTTCAACATGATAGTTTCTTAGTTGACTTATTTTGGTGATAAGATTGAGGAGGATCATTGCATGCTTCTATTATGTTTTTTTTTTCACTGATGAGACTATCTTATTGTGGTTGTTGGGAGTACAAAAACCAAGTTCAGGTTGGATGAGGTAGTAGGGTTTTTACTTTTTGAAGAGATGTGAAGGAATATTTTTGAGTCATGTAGTCATATGTGATTCTTTAGGATTAGCGGAAAATATTGCTACAATTCCAACTGCATGTGCAATATCCGGTCTACTATGCACAACATACATCAATTTACCAATCATTGATCTATATAATGTATGATTTACCTCAGTGGACTGATCATCCTTTGTTAATTTGCATCCTGTGATCATAGGTGTACACTGATTTTGAATCTTCCATACCAAAGGTCTTAAACACTTCTTTTATATACTTTGATTGTGTGATGAATATACCTTCATTTTGTTGTAGAATTTTCAAACCAAGAAATAATTTAATCTCTCCAAACATTGAAATTTCAAATTCTTTTCTCATTTCATCAGAAAATTATTTGCATAGATTATCACGTCCTCCAAATATGATGTCATCAAAAAAATTTTAGCAATAAGGATCTTATCATCAGTTTCACCTTTCAAGTATAAATTATTGTTGTCACTTGTTCTAACAAATCCAATACTAATAAGATAGGAATGTAGTCTTTCATACCATACTCTCGGTGCTTGTTTTAGTCCATATAGTGCTTTGTGCAACTTAGATACCATGTTTTTTTCTGATTTGGATCAACAAAACCTTCAGGCTGTTCAACGTATACCTCTTCCTCAAGTATTCCATTCAAAAATGAAGATTTGACATCTATTTGATATACTTTAAATCCTTTGTAGGAAACATATGCAAGCAATATTCTAACTCCTTCAAGTCTAGCAAGTGGTGAAAAAGTCTCACCATAATCAATACCTTCTTCTTATGCATATCCTTTGCATACAAGGCTTTCCTTATTCCTAGTGACTTGACCACTTTCATTCAACTTATTTCTGAATATCCATTTGGTTCCAATTACATTCTTATCATTCAATCTCGGTACCAATGTCCATGTTTTGTTTTTCATTATCTTCTCTATTTCTTCATTCATGGCTTTAATCCATTCATCATTTTCAAGTGCATCATTTTTAGGTTCAAATTCACAAACTAGAAACATGTGTTGTTTCTCAAATTACTTCGTGTCATCATGCCAGCTTTCTTGTCTCCAATAATCTGATTCAATGGATGGTGTCTCCTCACAAATTTTGCAAGTACATTCTTTGTTTTTGGGTCTTCATTTAGTGTAGGATCAAGATCTTCCTTGGTAACTATTTCCTAATTCTCGATCTGTATAGGATGATGCTTGGTATCATTATTCAGGTTGCTCAATGTATATTGTAAATCTTCCATAATCTTTTGATTCCTTTTTTCTTTCTTCATCATGTTTTTCTCAGCAAACTCATCAACCTTCAGATTTGTGCTTTTAATCATTTTGTTAGTAGCCTTATTCAAACATTTGTAAGATTTTCTTTTAGTAGAATATCCTAAGAATATTCCTTCATCACCTTTTGAATCAAATTTCCCATTTCTATCATCTTTCAAAATGTAACATCTACTTCCAAATATTTTGAAATAACTTACATTTGGTATGTAACCATACCATAACTCATAAGATGTTTTGTTTGAATCTTTCTTCAATTGTACTTGGTTTAATGTGTATACAAAAATACTAACAACTTCTCTCCAATATATCTATGCAACATCTTTTTCAATCATTAGTGTTCTAGCATAATCAACAATAGATCTATTCCTCCTTTCAGCAATTCCATTCTGTTGTGGTGTCCTCGGTGTAGAAAATTGTGTTTTAATTCTATGCTCATTAAAAAAATTAATGAACTCATCAAAAATAAACTCACCACCTCTATCTGATCTCAAGCATTTTAACTCTTTACCACTTTCTCTTTCCACTTTAGCTTTAAACCATTTAAACATCTTAAAAGCTTTAGATTTTTCTTTTAAAAACATAACAGTCATCATCCTAGAGTAGTCATCAATAAATAAGATGAAATATATGTCTCCATAATAACTCCAAGTTCTCATAGGACCACACAAGTCGGTATGAACCAACTCCAAAATAGCATTAGATGAGTAGTTTTTTCTCTTAAAACTAGATTTTGACATTTTTCCCATTTGACATGGTTAGGTTTAGATAAGCTCGATAAGCCTCTAACTCTCCTTTTCTTACTAATTTTAACCATGTCAATATTCACATGACATAGCCTTTTGTGCCATAACCACACATCTTCAGTTCTAGCCAATAAACAAGAAGTTTCAACATTATTGTTGCCCAAAAATTCCCTGTCATTCTTTTTCGGCCACAACCCTGTTTTCCAAGTGAAATGCTCAAGTGTCGAAAACCTAGTGTGTTTTCGACCTCCTCTCTGCAGGCTCAGGATGTTTTCTGCCTTTTGGTCTGAAAATACAGTGTGTTTTTTACCTCCTCTCTGTAGGCTCAGGATGTTTTCTGCCTTTTGGTCTGAAAACCCAGTGTGTTTTCGATCTCCGCTCTGGAAGTTCGGTGTGTTTTCGACCTTCGTTCAAAAACCCTCTGTGTTTTCGACACCCTTCTGTGTTTTTGACCCTAAGCGTGCAACTCTGATAGGTGGGTCCCAGTTCAGTGCAGAGAAGATCTGACAGTTGTCGCATGATCGCATGGGATCTTCCGATCCCATGAGATCATACGACAACCATTGATGCGGTATCAGCGGTCAGGTTTTGGCGGTCAACTCCAAGCGGCCAACGGTCATCAGTTAGCATCATGCGGTTGGTCACATGATTGCATGGGCCTTCTTGGCGCATGCGATCATGCGACAAGTGGTAAGCAGTCATGCGGGATCGGTGGACTTCAGCGATGGTTAGTGGTTAGCATTTCCTGGTTTGTCGCATGATCACATGGACTCTTCCGAGCCCATGCGACCATGGGACGGATGGTTAGCGGGTCTTTGACTTCAGTGGCTGGCTGGCGGTTAGCAAAGGTAACATGGGCCCGTGTAGATGCAAGATCTACAATGGTCACATGTTCGCATGGGATCTTTCAGTCCCATGTGATCATACAACCACCGTTAGATCCTCCTGATGCTTTCGGTTGGTGTGGTCGTTGGTCCAGTCGTGTGTTCATTTTATGTTGGGCCACGTGGCAAGGGTTTGGTAGGTGGCTATTTCTTGTGGGCTTGAGGTGTCATTGGTGGCGAGGAGCCATGTTTTCTCAAAGTTTTCGCATGATCGCATGAAGGCCTTTCAGCTCATGGGATCATGCGACCGTTGACTTTTTCAAAATGGTGCAATGGTCTGTGGGCCTAGGGTTGGTAAAGAAAGAGTGTGGTTGCGCGGTTAGCCAGTTTTCGTATGGTCGCTAAGAGGAACCCGAGGTTAAGAAAAGATCAAATGACTTGGTGACTAAAGAGAAGGTGAGACCAGGGTTAAGTTTGCAATGTAATGAATAGACCCGAGGTGTCTTGCATGGCAGATAGGCCCAGGGTTAGGATATATCTAGCGACTCAGCGACTAAAGGGTATCTCACATTCGCCAGACTTAATCGGGGTCAGCTAAAGTATTAAATGATTCCCTGACCAAAAGGAAAATTGAAACCTGGGGTAAATACCGAGTTAGTTTTGCAGTCGAGTGCCGAGCCTAGGTAAAGAGGATGGATCTGACAGTCATGCTTTAAAGTAAGATCAATTTTTGAGTACTGACCGTCGATGGGGAATTTATGTGGCACCTCTGACCATTATCAATTTTTAAATTCAAATATCTCACAGTATCAGATTTTTGCAGTTATGGCAAGCCCAAGTTGTAGGAAGGTAGATGGATCATGGCGGCCAGATTTTTGCAGGAATAAACATGAAGTGAACACGCAAACAAAATATATCTGATCTGCTGGGATATGTTCATGTACATTTATGGCTAGATTGGATTGAATTAGGGTTGGATATTTTATTGTAAACCTCTGTAGCCCTAATTGAGATATTTTTTATTCCTGCCTGCGTGCAGGGTTGTATATATTGTTTTTTTTGGAGCTTTTGAGCTCAGAATTCACATTTTGTAAAAAGAGAAAGTCTTTTCTTGGGGAACTATCTGTAGCATTTTTGCTCTTTGGTTTTTCACATCTTGTAAGTTCTCATTGATAATACAAATGTTGCAAAGTATTCTGTGACATGTTTTTCCTGTCCTCATGCTTTCCTATTTGGCTTATCTCTTATTGGATTGAAGTTTATGAATGCTTTTCAGTGATACTTAGTTTTCCTGATCCCTTTTACTTTCAGCCTATATGTGCACTACTGTGTTTGATTTGATTTGAGTGAGGTTGTGGGTATCCTTCAGCCCCTGTCATTCTGTCTCATTCCTATGTCCTTTTGTTGAAGAGAATGTCTGCTTGCAGGTCATAATTTGTGTCTAAATTTTAGGCCCTCTAATGAAATACTCATGCAAGCCTATTCAGTAAGTTGTGATCTCCTAGACCTAAGTTTGTCACTGGTTTCATTCCTCTATACTGAGATCCAAACCCTAGTTTCGGTGCATCACCTAGTAGGTAGATTTACTTCATGTCATTTCCCTTTCATGCATTCCTTCTAACCCTTTCCCCTCAAAGTTTACTTTCTTGTTAAGAGCAAATCAGGGTGATTATCCAAGAGGAACCAGCCTAGAATCTGGAGGTCTCATCTCGGTTAGCAAAAGGTCCCACAACCTTGAGATGATTCTCATGTTATACTGGATTATCAAGACCAAGAGAGCTTGAGATCAGAGGTACAAATTTAGTGTATAACAATTTCTGGCACGCCCGGTGGGACTACAAAAGAAGTCAATTTTGAATATTATGCTATCTTTGATATACTGATTGCATAATACAGGCCTTAAAGAGGTTAATACTCAAGTATATCTGGCGACTCCATGGGTGTTAAGAGCAGTGACCCAATTTTTGATAGAGCTCATGAAGAAAATAGATTCTTCTGATGGCAAGACTATTTGCATTTGCACCCTTTAATCAGGGTAGCCCATTAGGTTTTTCCCAACACCATGATGTGCCCTTGGCAGCACTCAAAAGTATACCTGATTTCACAGGTGAAGGAAAGACAGTGGCCTTTGAGCACATAAGAGATGTGACCACCATTTGCAGCATACACAACATTACTCAAGAGGATGTGGCCACCAAGCTATTAGCAGCATCTCTGAAAGGTAGGGCTCTTGACTGGTTTAGAACTTTAACTGTTGGCTCCATTACTTCATGGGATAGACTTGGAGACCTCCTTAGCAAACACTTTAAGGATGATTCAGATTCTTTGTCTCTAGTGGAGCAGCTCCAAGTTATAAAGAGAGATCCTCGTGAGTTGATGACAGATTTTAATGGCAGATTTCTCAAGACATGGAATATGATTCCAATTAATATAAGGCCTTCAGTAGATTGTGCTTTCCTTTATTTTTTGAGAGGCCTAATTGGTGATATATCTGTCATGATTCAATCTTTAGGAGGTACTTCATTGCCCCAGGCTTTTGACCTGGCTGTCAAAGCAGATTGTTGCTTAATCCAGGCAGGGATGATAGACAGAAGACCACCCATGCCTATCTCACTTAATCTTCAGCCCACTATACCTCTGTAGATGCCTCCATTTACTCCCATACCTGCATTAATAGAACCTCAGGGTAGCACTGGCTATGGGAAGTCTATAAATGACCTTCCCTAGGAGCTACTTAAAGAGAAAAGTGATCAACAAGCAGCAAACCAAGAGATGGTGAGTCTGTTGTAGGCTCTAACCAAAGAGTTGATCACTGTAAAGGGGCGGTATTTGGAGGATAGATCACTTTATCAACAAGAGGATCAAAATCCTAACCAGCAGTGGCAAATTCAGAAGCAACTATATCAGGAATCTAGGCCACAATCCTAGGAGAAGCACCAGAGAAAATCAGGGTGATTATCTAAGAGGAACCAGCCTAGAATCTGGAGGTCTCGTCTCAGTTAGAAAAAGGTCCCACAACCTTGAGATGATTCCCATGTTATACTATATTATCAAGACCAAGAGAGCTTGAGATCAGAGGTGCAAATTCAGTGTATAACAATTATCAAGATAAAATAGATTACCTTTTGATTGTTCACCAATACCGACCAACTCTCTAGTCTCATCATAGATTTTCACCTTTTATTTTCAAATGCAACTCGGTGACCTATGTTATTCAGTTGTGCTACACTCAACAGATTATAGTTAAGCCCCTTCACCCAATATGCATTCTCACATATGATCTTATTGTTCAACAAGATAGATCCTTTTCCTTTTACTAGACAAGGTGTACCATTTCCCATTTTAACAGATCCACCATTATAATGTTCAAAGTATTCAAATTTTTCTTCATCACCAGTCATATGATGTGTACAACCACTATCAATAATCCAAGTATCATTCTTGCTAACTTTAGAAATGAGTGTTGTTTCAACTTACCTTTATTATTCTTATGAATCTTCTTTCAAAGCTACGAATACCATCTCAATGTCTTCATCGGTGTTGATTTCGGTGTCAATGTCATCATCATCTTCAACAAAGTAACATCCCTTCTTACCTTTGTCTTTTTAGTCTCGGTTGCTTCTTCTGTCATACTGTCAGTTGCCTCTATGTTCTCGGTTATCTCTCCTGTCAAACTTTCTTTTACCAGAGTGTTCACTGTCTTTGTCATCTTCATTCTGGTTAGGACATCTAGCTACAATGTGGCCAATTTATTTATAGTTGAAACATACCAAAGGTAATTTCCCTTTATATCTTCCTTTTCCTTTCTGCAGTCTTCTAGCCATTAATGCTTCAAGTTCATCAAGTTCATCCTCATCACTGTCACTATCACTCTCATTTCTTATCATTGGTTTACTGTTTGATTTACCAATTTTCAAGGATGACATAAATGTAGACTCGGCATTAGGAACAATACTATTATCAAAGTTGTTCAACTCAAAATTAGTCAGTTTATCGATTAGACTATCAAGAGTAAGATGATTACTCAGAGCTAATCTAATTTCATGGATTGCAGAGATTCTAATAGCATGCAGCAAGGTTCTAAGAATTTTACTTACAACAATGTCTTCTTCAATAATACCTCCTTCTCCTTGGATAGCATTTACAATCTCCTTAATTCAGTTGTTATATTGTGAAATGTTTTCTCCTTATTTCATTTTCATGTCATCAAACTTTCCTCTAAGACTCTCATCTTTTTCCCTTAGCACATTTACATCTCCTCCCTGAACTAGTGCAAGTTTGTCCCACATTCATTTAGCAGAAGTGCATGTCTTGACATCTTCAAATTCAGCATCTGATAAGGCAACATCAATCTCTATCATTGTGACATTGTGTTCATGTCTATCTCTCATTTGATCAACAGTCAAAGGTCTAGTCAACTGGATGAATTTATTATCTAAGTAGTATATAGAAGATTCTCCAATTCTAGATATATGCAATCTCATTCTTCTTTTCCATGTCAAGAATTTATCTTTGTTCATCTTTGGCACCTCTCCCTTATACATCTTGTGATCTTTAGCTTAAGTCCTTCAAAATTTTCTTTCCAAACACTCTTTTCTCTGATACCAATTGTTAGATAACTAAGAGGGGGGTGAATCAGTTAAGTCCAATCATCCTATAGTCCCAAATCTCCCAAATGTATATATTAAAACTTTTCTTTCAAATAATCAACTCGGTAAGATATTGTTAGAGTAAAGTATTAATTATATTAATTAACTTTACTCCCTTCTTAAGATGTCAAACATTTTTCTTTAGTTGTTTATATTTAAACACACATGCACTAGTTGATTTAAACTTATGCACTAGTTGTTTTAAATATAAACTTGCTTGCATTAGTCTTGTAATAATTTAACTAATTATTACATGCACTTCTTCTTTTTAGGTTTGTCTTTCAAGGCTTTTGATCTCCTTTATAAGGATGATCCATTGTACGTTTAATTCATTCATTAATTGAGGATATTTTATTCTTCATATTTTTGAGTCAAACCCTTGCCCTCTTCTTGTGTCTACTTCCTTGTAACAGGTTTTTGTATGCAGGTGATCTTCGGGTTTTGTGGATTTGTATTGCTCAAATCCTACATGGTATCAGAACCTAATCTGTTATAGCTTGTTCACATTTGAAGGATTCAGATTAGGGCTTTTTTGGTTATTTTTTATTGAAATTAGGGGGTCCCTAAATTTTGGTGCACTTTGAGCTCAAACAGACCTCACCGTTGAGCTCATAGCGCCCAAAAACCCCTATTTTGATATAAGGCACATCCAATTTGGATAATTTTGCATTTTGGGGCATTTTTTTGGTACCAGACAACTTGACACGCTTTCTGAGGTAGCATTTGTATGAACTGACACGTTTCTTGAGGCAAAATTCTTTAGTTTTGGCATGCAAATTGAGACAAAAATTTTGTTATTTGGCACGCAAATTAAGGCTAAAAATTTTGGCACATAAATCGAAATAAAAATCTGAATGACCTAACATGGATCTCGAGGCGCGCATGCGAATTTGCAAAAAAAAATAAATAAATTTTTTTTTCCATTTTGGGTGGTGACGGCCATTTGGCTATCAAATTTAAGCCAATGCATGCAGTTTTAGCCCTTGGTCATATGGTGACCAGGGGCCCAAAATTTTAGCCCAAAGGGGCTTGCATGCTATGACGGCCATTTGGCCATCAATTTTAAGCCTGTGAAGTGCTGACATTAGCACATCTAGACACCTCTTTGGGCCCTCCGAAGCACTCTGTGGTTTTTTGCTCATAACTTTAGCATACAGTGTCGAAATTGGGAAAATGAGATATCATCGAAAAGCTGGTTCCGAGCTCTATTCAGATATGGAGGTTTGAATTTTTGATTTTGCTTTCTTGATGTTGTTTTTTACTGTCAAAGCCAGATGTTTATTTTTGCACTCCGAAAGCTCTATTAGGTGCATCCGGACTCCATTTTGGGAAAGTGAGATATCATTGGAAAGCTTGTTCTAAGAGCTTTCTAGTTCTATGAGTCATTTTTCTAGATTCTACTCCAGGTATATTTTATTCAGTTTTTTGCACTTCTGCACTCTGGTGGATATCTTGGATGTTATAGGTCTTGGGATCTCTTCCCTTTAGGGGATGACTCTTTTTAGGTTGTTCTTTTGTTTCAGTAGCTTTCGCTCTTCTTTGAGAAGTGTATACCTCACTTTTGTAGCATTCTTTTATGCACACGCACTCAGATAAAGTGTCATTTTTTTGTGCATGCTTGGAATCTTGAACATGTTTGTGCTATTTGTACTCGCACTCCATTATAAAGTGCCATGGGGGGGTTTGATGTTTTCCTTTGTTTGTCATCTACCTTTGTCAAGTGAGTGTTCCTTCCATGACATTAGTCTTAGGGTATCTTTATTTGTGTTTGTATGCACCTTCGATGTTCCTGGTTCTTCACAATGCAGTTCTTATTGGCACTCCTTTCAGTGTACCTATCATTACTCCCTTGTCAGTAGTATGGGGGGGTTTCTATTGTTGGTTCTACTACTTCTTTGGTTTGATAGTGTGAGCTATGTATTTAGTATTTGATCCTATGTACTAGGCGGTTGCAGTGGCTAGGTACCTATGCATTTCGGTGAGATGGATCATTTACCATATGGACACTCTTTTCTTTCCTATTTTTTGGATGCACTCTTCCAACTTTGATTGATCAACTCTTTAGGCTTTGGTGTTTTATACCATCTGTATCTTCGAGTTCAAGTGTTTGCCTTTGTTTGCCTCCTGATTTGAGTAGTGTTATTTGAGGGCACTCATGCAGATTACAGTCTTCTCTACTTGGTCATATTTTTGTGGAGGATCTTCAGATCAACAATTACTTCTTGATAGAGTTTGCATCTTCTTGCTTCAGTGATGTTCTACATGTTCATTCTTGTTCCTATTTTCTGGAACATTCCTAGTTTTGGAGGCTTCTTCAGTCCTTCAGATTAGTTTTTGTCTCTTTTTGGAGTAGAATTTTTCCCATGTGGTTTTCTCTATTTCTCCACTTTATAGAGACTCTCTTTTGTACATGGGTACCTCATCAGGCCATGTTGCTGGGACCCATTTTTATGCTTTTAGCACTGTATTTTCCTTTGCTTTCTTCTTGCATTGTTTGTAGCTGCATTGTTGTTCATCTTAAAGGGGGGTGTTAGAGTAAAGTATTAATTATATTAATTAACTTTACTCCCTTCTTAAGATGTCAACTCTTTTTCTTTAGTTGTTTATATTTAAACACACATGCACTAGTTGATTTAAACTTATGCACTAGTTGTTTTAAATATAAACTTGCATGCATTAGTCTTGTAATAATTTAACTAATTATTACATGCACTTCTACTTTTTAGGTTTGCCTTTCAAGGCTTTTGATCTCCTTTATAAGGATGATCCATTGTACATTTAATTCATTCATTAACTAAGGATATTTTCTTCTTCATATTTTTGAGTCAAACCCTTGCCCTCTTCTTGTCTCTACTTCCTTGTAACAGGTTTTTGTATGTAGGTGATCTTCGGGTTTTGTAGATTTGTATTGCTCCAATCCTACAGATATCAACTGTGCCTTCCTCTTCATATATCAATTACGAGTAAATTAAGTACTGTGTTCACCGATCTATCCAATTATGAAATGTGTAAAAAAAAAAGTCAACACATCATGCACATATAACGCTTATATTTTTAACATGGAAACCCTGTTAGGGGAAAAACCATCTGGGACCAATAACTCAAAATAATTCACTCTTCTGAAGTGAGCTCGGTTAGGATCCAACCCTGTTAAAGGTTAGAAAACACACTGTGAGGTGTGACCTGGTTAGAGGATTTATCACTAATAGTTCTCCTTTGACCATGCATTCACTATGGGGTCAACAAGAAAATAATCAACATTCATTGAATGTCATATTGAAATACAAAAAGACTGTTAAGTCTCACTTGATTAAGAGATTTATCTATAACAATGGTTAAAATAATACAGTAATGATCTGATTCAAATACAACTTTGATTTGCAAATTTTTAGATCTATGCTAAGCTCAAAATACCTCTGATCAATAATCAATTCAATCTTTCATATCCTCCAACTTCATTCCACTCAGTATATGCTTCTCTAATGCTCGGTGTTGTCTGCAGTTTAGCTCAGTTCTATCTTCAACCAGTTTGACCAGTGGTGCATGAAAATAATCCTTTTCACGCAAATTCCCCTACAACATCAAAAATCCCAGTCTCAATAATGAATCTCATGTCTCCTTATATAGACATCATAAACCATTTTATTTTCATCCGTAGATTTTTCCTCTTAATCTTCACCATTCATTTTTTCTCTTTAACCTTCGTCATCAGTTGTGTTACTAACACATTTCATTCTCCTTCATTCAATCAATCTTGAATTTTGTTAATCATTAGATCATCATAACAAACATTATCTTATACCTTGGAATCATAGAAATTTTCCAGCTCACTATTTCAGTTGGTTGTTATAAACTTTAATTGTTTCTTTCACTCAGTCAATATCAAAATGTGTCGGTGATTACCTACTCGGTTAATACTATACTCAGTATACACTGCACTAACTTGGTGTATACAAAAATCTTCATTTACCGACCACACAAACTTGTTCAGGCCTATCTTCAATACATAACAAAATCATGTAATGCAATCAAGTCATCATCATGATGTCATAGACTCATCAATAGCCATATCTTTCATATCCATCTCATCTTCATGTAGGTATCTCATTCCTTTACCATTTTCCTTCTTTAGATGTTTGTAACCATCATGATAAGTACAGTCAAAGCTAGTTGACATAAATGACAATACATTGACTAATTTAATTGTCTTACATATACTTTAGTATCTCAATGATCATTAATCATTGTCTTTCAATTATTCAATATATTCAATCAACTCTAGGTTATCACTCTAATGATGCAAGGGCTATTTTTTGGTAATAAGATTTCACAATTGAGAAAAATAATATTATTCCTTCACTTTTATTTGAGAGTTTCCTCTTCCTTGTATTTTATTTATAAATAATTCTCATTATCCATTAATTCTTGAATAATAATCAACTTGGAATTGATTTCCTTCTTAGAAAGAATGCCACAAAAGGAAAACGTATTCCATTCTTTCATATTTTTCCTAATAATTTCAAGTTTCTTGGCCACTTTATAAATAGGGGTTCCCCATATAGGAGTGTTCCATTAATTTTGAATAAAATCCCTAGACTTTAGATGTGAGGCCAACATTATCTCATAACAAAAATGTTTAGGTTCTCTTGTTGGTTTTTCCATCCAATCAAGAAGGATAGGGTTATGATCCAACATTGTCTTGTGGAGGGCACAAAGGGTAGCATTATATCCTATATCATAATTAGAAGAGACCATAAACCTATCTACTTTAGCCTAAATGAGATGGTCTCATTTTTATGATTAGACCAAGTGAATAGTTGTCCCAATAGATCTATGTCCAAAAGACAAGTTTCGTTAGTAAAGTTTACTAAATCTACCATGCTATCAAAGTAGTCAATCACACCTCCCATTTTCTGTAAGGGGAATATATGAGTATTAAAATATCCAAAAAGAGTCTTGATAAAAAGGATCAATGAAGAGGTATCCTCCTAAGCCTTTGTTGTGGCACATTCAAAAATTTGGGGCATAAATATTTACTAGACTCCATGTGTGATTCATAGAGACAACTTTGACTATCAAGTTGATAGAAGACAACGAAACTAAGTCCCTCTTAAATTCCTAGGGTCCCACTTAGTAATTACTCCCTTAGAGGCTCCATTAGCATTGATTATAAGAAAACAAGAGTTTGGCCAAATATTTTTACCAATAGCGTTGAAATCACTTTCCATCATTTTCACTTCCTATAGTAGCAATATCTCAATATTTTTCTCCAAGATACATATCCTTAGAGAATATTGTTTCTAGGAATTGTTCATGAGAGGAACTTTATTTTTTTAACTTTTGGTGTTTCCTTAAGGGTCACCTACCTCCTATTATTAATTTCCCTTGTCACTTCCTTTTGCCCTGACAACTTGTTTGAAGGGTGTCTATTTTTCAATTTTGGGCCAATATCAATCCTCCTATTTCTAGTCTTTATTTTTTGGGTCATCCATCCATCTTCATCTATTTGAGCATAGCTACTAGTGGATGCACCTAGAGATGAGTAGTTCTTCTTTGGAGCTAGAGAAGAAATAACATTTTTTAGAAGGGAAGATTTGGATGAACCATCTTTTTCCCCAAATTTGTAACTACTTGAAGTGGTTTGGAAGGGATTCACTCCTAACACCTTACTCTTTTTTTGGGTAGTAGGATGGGGGATCTCCCCTTCCTCTGATTGAGCCTCCTATTTAGGGGTCTTTCCACTCTACACTTCACTTAGGGTGGTGGTCTTATTAAGGGTTTTCATTAATATCAAAATATCTTCATTGAAAGGGTGCTCTTTTATCTATCTCATGAGATTCCCCCACCAATTTTCTCTTCTTCGACAACACTGACAACTAGGGAGGTGCAATTTTCTTTAATTATTTTAGGTTTATTTGGAGGACTTACATTCTAAAATCACGCGTCTTGACTTGAAAAACTTTTGATAGTATATTGTGGCATTTTCATAAACTAAATCTTGGGTCCCTTTGTCCAACTTGGATTGAAAATTAATAAAATTAGGGAGTGTCTTAATAACAACCGAATTCACATAAAATGGTGCATAGACTTACCTTGGTTTTTCCTTCTTCATAACATCCATTTCAACATAATGACTAAAGGAGCTCCTAATCCACTTTAAAAATTATTCATCCTAGAATTCCAGTGGAAATATTAACATACAAACCCAAAAACCTATGTTGTTTTATTCAAGTCAACTGCAAGATCAAAACTAGGCTTCCACCTACAAAGTGATAGATAGTGTTTACCATAAGCCCATGATCTAGAGAGGACAACAACTAGGTCTTCTTCAACCGTGAATTTAAACAAGAGGAGCCCCCCCTACATTGCACTTGAAAGAAAATTCTCCTTTAGCTTCCATTTAACAAACACCCATCTCTTTGCCATGTCTTTAGTCAACATAAAGGCAAAGAACTTCCCAATCAAAGTGCATTTCATTGAAGAAACAATATGATAAAAAACTGAGTTTGGTATCAAAATAGAAATTTCTTCTTCAGACTTTAAACAATCAAGATTTAAATATTGGTCCTATTGTCCTTGATTACCACCCACTAGCACACTTTTCCACTCATTGGATTGTGGACTCACCTTTGGAGGCACATGCTCCAACTTCTCAGTTCCCACAATAGTGCTACAATTGTTGCTTGGGATGGAATCTACAAAACTCCCAGATTGCACATATGTGGATTTGATGGTAGTGCCCTCAATAAACGACACCCTAGTAGTGTTGGGAGGAGGTTCTTCAACTGGAGGGACAGGGTCCCCACCCATCTCAGATGTCATGTGCAAAGACAAGCTACAGTGCCAAAGTTTGAGAGTTATAGATTAAAAAAATAAAAAAGTTATTACTTAATATATTCTTATGCTAATATTTGTATAATTTCTAAAAAAATCTATATTGAATTATAATGTATATTTAAGAAAATTTATAAAACTAATGTGAAAATTTCTATTTTTCTTAACCAAAACTTATAAAAATGTCTATATTAAATGATCTCAATTTTAGAATAGAATTTTCAAATCCATATTTAAAAATAAAGAAAAGAATATTAATTGGTAAACCACTCTATCTTATATACCTTATCTAACTAACCTTTACAAAGTCAATAATTTAAAAATCTCAAAATAAATAAACTTTTCAAAGAAATCTTTAATTCCATAAAGCAATAATAAATTTATTTCAAACTCAATCAAAATCCATCAATGATATAAATAAAATACTAAAAAAAAAACTAAAAATGGAATGATTTTTAGAAGTCAAAGAAACGATTACACATTTTCTTTACTCCAAGGATTCTATATATCATAACTAAGACTTAAATAGTGTTATTTTAATAATCAATAAAAGTCAATTACAAAACATCACTTCCCACGACTATGACATGATGTGGTCTATACTACAAATGTATTAAAAATATGACATGCATATAACAAACAAATATAAAACGTGGAAAACTCATTCACATGGTACCCTTTTCGTGTTCTAAATAAATACTTCATTTTGTTTTAGCTAGCAATTTGGTGAA
The DNA here is from genome assembly GCA_027943335.1 of Chamaecyparis obtusa. NCBI lineage: Eukaryota > Viridiplantae > Streptophyta > Pinopsida > Cupressales > Cupressaceae > Chamaecyparis > Chamaecyparis obtusa. The sequence continues at coordinate 177,910 of BSBK01002307.1, read as the reverse complement.
TTGATAATGATAATGAGATGTATTAAAAAAATTGAAGGCTTTAATGTAGTTAATATTTCAATAATTTATGTGATTAAGATTACGGATTGATTTGTTCACAAGGTTTTGTGTGTATGCACGCGCTTACGTATGTACGCACACATATATACATATATATAGTTTAGTCAAAAGATATCTGATATAATGGCAAAGTTCATATTGTCATCATCTAAAAAAATGTTGAGTTCAAATTTTCTACAATACAATAAAAAAGAAGAAGTGATATATATATATATATATATATATATATATATATATATATATATATATATATATATATATATATATAATGAGTTTGTTGTTAGTTTGAAGGTTAAAAGGTGTTTGATTTCTAAATCAATCATTAGTTTATCAATTATTAAGTTGTTTTGATTTATCAAAAAATTAAATTATTATTAAAAGTAATTTTTTTATATTGAAATAAGTAAGCTTTAGTATTTAAATTCAGAATTGCATATAAATCAAAAAATGAGTGAGTTGGTGGAAGAGTAGTTAATAATGGTATTTTTAAAAGCCTCTCATATTAGTATTAGTGAGTGTTCTTGAATTACGTTGAAAAATTGTTTCATATTAGAATTATAATGTTGGGGAATGAGGACATTTACATGTAGTCTTCACTAATGTCTACATTGCCTCCATCTATCACAAACATTTTGTTACTTTTCTTAGTATTTTATCTATAACCATCTTGAACACCTATTTGACAAAATAGAATTCATAGACATAATAAAATTAACAACATTATTTTTCTACCAACTTGACTAGTCTATGGTAAAAAACCTTGAGATTGAAATTCTCATTAACCAAAATGTTTGTATCTCCCTATCAATGCACCCATTGCACTTCTAATCATGTGAAGGCTAATTTTAGATAGTAAGACTATATATCTGAGAGAAATAATTTAAATATTATTTTAAAGTATAAAATTGTATACTTCATTTTTTTGTATTTAACCTTTGATCATCTAAATTATGCATTTAGATGTGTCATTTACTTGATTCAAATTACTTATGCAAATAAGTTGGTTGAACATCTTGACCAGTCATTCATCTATTCATTATAACTTCCATACACCATTAACCTCCACGCTTTAAACACAAACATTAACACGATTTCATTCCCTAATTTAAATCTACTTCTTATATATATATATTAATCCAACTTAATTTAAAATTTGTCATTATCTATATGATTTGTAAAAATAATTAATATAACAATTTTCTCTAATTTTATATTAAAATAATAAAAAATATTTATCTACAAATTTTATAAATTATAAATAGAATTTTGATTCCATAACCAAAAATAATAATTTATAAGAAGCATCTTTATTGGTGAACCACTCCATCTTATATACATTCTCCTACTAACCAATTAAAATTGTAAAAATATATAAAAATTCGTGAGAATTCTCTTCAAATATAAAATATTAATAAATCTTACTCTAAACTCAAGTCAAAGATAATCGAATTCTATCCATAATATAAATTTAAAAAATATTAGAATTAAAATAATAATAAAAGTCAATGATCCTTGCAAGTCAAAGATAATGATTACACATTTTTTTCTCCCAAGGAATCTCTATAAGACTTAAATAATGTTGTCTTGATAATCAATTAAAGTCAATTCCCAAATATCCGTTACCATGAGTATGACACAATGTGCTTCATTCCCATTTTTGTTCCTCAAGAGTCATTTAAGTTGCTAATTATAGAAATAGGAAACAAATATATTCTAAATTGTGATTTTAAATGTGTTGATTTGGACAAGTTAAGGGATATGGTTAAATTTATTATTATACATGAATTATAATTAATTTTTATTTTCATAAATTTCTATATTAATATTGGTAGATGTTTTGAACTAGTTTAATAGTATTTTAAGTATATATTGTATATACAATTTATAGTCTTAAAATTATTTCATATTAGAGTTGTTATATATTTAGAAATTATATTTAGATGTAAATTTCATTAGTTTCTATGTTGCTTTTATTGTATTCTAATTTGTTGTTACTTTTCTTAGTCTTTTATCCACCACCTACTTGAATACTTACTTAAGAAAATAGAATTCAATGTCATACTCAACAAAATCAACAACTCTCTTTTTCTACTAATTTGGCTAGTCTAGAGTAAGAAATTGAGATACAAATATTTTTCGATTAAAATATGTTGTGAATCTCCTTATGAGTACATCCATTGTACCTCTAATGATGCAAGGGCTATTTTTGGTAATAAGATTGCACAATTGAGAAAATGATATTTATATTATCTTAGAGTACAAATTGTATTACTTTTTTTTTTTTCTTCATCTTAGTTATGTGTTTAGATGTGTCAATTTAGTGCTTGGTTCAAATTATTTGTGTAAAAGTTGGTCAAGCCCATTAATAATTCTTTCACATTTCCATTTTAACTTTCATCTATCATCCACAACTCCTTTGTGGGCACAACCTCTATCATGTTTCCATTCCGTAGTCATCAAAACACATCAACACGTAAACTGATCATCATTAGAGCATGTCCACAATATAGCTTTCAATCATTGCAAAGATAAAAGGATATGAGGCAACTAAAGGAAATATCAAAGTTAATCCTTCCATAGAAAGCCCTCAAAAGTGTTATGTAATACCACATAATTATAAATTAACTAGTAGGTGACAAAAACTTAAAACAACCAAAATAAATTGACCATAATCATTTGTGTTTTTTAGTCTCTAATTCGATTTGAAAATTTGTGTATGTCAACATATTTTTAACTTATAACAAATAATATAGATGTCATTCTTTTTCCCTTGCTAATTGTCTAAATTGAGATTAATTGATCCTCACCATTAAACATACCCTCATTCCTTAGCATTAAGTTGAAGTAGATAAACATAAGTAACCCTCAATTCTTAGTATCTCTTGACATGCATCCAAGACCTACAATTTTTTTCTTGAATTAAAAATGCTATCAATAAAATAATTGATTAAATAATTTAATTCATAATAAAATATTCAAAATCTATTTAATTTTCTTATATAATAATTATATAAGTACAAATTTTAATTATTAAATACAATAGTTGAATTCAGTGAAATATTCGACTCCGTTAAGGTTTTTGGCCTCTGTCCGTGTGACTTGGCTCTACATTGTAGTTTTTCCTTTCATCATACCAAATTTATTATGTAAATTTTAATATTTTATTTATATGCTTGCAGTCATCTTTAACCCAATAATTATTGTTGGTGTTGACAATTTTATAATTATAAACCAAGTCTTTTTTGAGAAAACGTTCAAGGAAGCTTATTTTAAAAAAATCATGAGGTATTCATTTTGAAACTCCAACAAATGTGGTTTTACCCATCCTTCATTTTGATATTGCATGTCAATGGTTAGAGAAGCATACTCTTATTGGTTTCTTTGTTGGGAAGTTCCTCAAGAAAGTGTGCTACAGGATTGGGTTGTTGAAACTTGGACCCTTCATAGACTTTTCTCAGATGGCATTCAAAACCTCAATAAAGGTTTATTCTTTTTCAATTTATTTGCGTAATCCGTGTCTAGGCCATCCTTCAGCATGGCCTTTGGTATGTTCAATCATCTCTATTAGTCTTCCAATTATTGACTCAAGACATTTTTGTCTCAAATGATCAGAAACATTATATGCCAGTTTCGCCAAAATTTCTAGATATTGCTCAACCTTTCTAGAATTTTATTCATATCATTGCCTCTTTCCTAGGGAAATTTTATTCATTGAGCTAGATCTATTTTATCTATATTTCCCCCATAAATGGGTTTGTATGGAGATTGATGTTTGTAGGGACCTAAAGGAGTCAGGTGGCCTTCATATTGTAAACTTTTTCCACAATCAATGAGTGTTATATTTGAATTTTTCCAACACTTATTTTTGGTGTTAATCCTTTAAGAATGAAATCAAGGACTTCCCATTAGTGGCCCCCAAGGTTAACGCTCTTCTATAGGTTGATAACGCCCTACAAGCCTCTAAAGCTCCAAAAATTGAGAAAAAATAGACTATGGTGACCCATAAGGGAAAAGGAACTACTATAAGTAGTGGCCAAGGAAAAATTCAGGAGCCTATTACTGCATATCCCCCACCACTTATTTTAGACCCTCTATAAAGGGGAAGATATTTTCATGGCCTATACTCAGGTCCAAATTTAGCCAAAATTTACGTGAATGCCTTATCCAACCTCGATTCTTTCTTCCTTGCAAACCTATTTTCATCACCCTTGTAGCCCAAATAGGAACTTACAAGCTTGTGAGTTTGTTTAAAACAAACAAAAAAAAATTAAGTTTTCAAAAGGGCTCTATTTTTTTGTAGAATTGCTTCTTCTCTTTGGAGAATGAGGATGATATCATGCATGAATTTTATCTCCTAGAGTATCTAAGGTCTCACTAAACTATCAAAGAAGTATTCCATGTTTGATACTCCTCAAAATTACTTTTCTATTGATTGCAATCTAAAACACATTGCTTTTATTTGGCCAAATGACATTTTTTTCACCTCCAATCACTAGGTCAGTCAAGGAGGATTTGTCTCCTACAATGACAATATTGTGTGCTAAACCATGGGTCCAATTTAACTCAATTTATTGTTTGGATCCTCATTAATATTGATAATCATTATTTCTTTGTCATTAATGTGTATTCTTTCAATGATGTTGTTGAAAGATTCACCTTACGGAGGTGGATTACAAATCCAATGCCCCTAACAACTTGGGTTTTGTGCATCAATTTTAATTTGATCGAGGTAGAATATGATGAACATGAGACTTTTCCCTTTTTTTGGATATCTAGTGAGTGGAACATGGTTTTATATGCACAATAAATTGTGCAAGTATGACCCCAATTCAAATTATTGTCTTTTTAGCCCATCTGGTATACTGGAGTAACTTCTAGGTGGGATCTAAAAGAGTTTTTAAATGGCTTGATCATGCCATGATCTTGGTGCAATCTTTGTAAACTATAATGGTCATAGGAAATAAGAGTGCACAAGCTTAAACATACAAACTAAAAATCATTTCCAACCTTACATTCATCGGGGAACAATCAATTGGGTTCAATTTCAGTCCCTTAGGAGTGCTAAGCACTATGCTAAATTTATCCCTTCTTTATTAAAATTATTGGATAAGATTGGAATGAAAAATAATGCAAGAAATAGGTAAGATGCTATGAAATTGACAAGATTTAGCATAAAAAAAAAGATACGAAACAAAGTGTCAACTCATAAGCATAGACTGTGGAATGAGATAAAAAGATGAACTTGTTAGTGAAATATGAGTTTGAAAATGTCATTCAAGTGTGCTAGGTGCCCTAGACTTGGAGATTCATTCACCAACTAAAACTTTGGATTTCCTGTCAAGATGCCCTATAGATCACTCCCTCTAAAATTCAGCCAAAAAAGTTTGAGTCACATGTGATAATTGTCATAAACTAGGGGTTTTCTCCTATTCAAAATTTGGAACTATATCTCCTAGTCTAAATTCTACAACTCTATAACTTTTCGTGGTCAGATCTACAACCTACACAAATAAAAGAGGGGAGAATATTGTGTTGTATAGGGACTCATATAATTCAAACCCCTAGTAGGAAATAACCTCGACTCATGAAAATGGGTCATAAAAATGTGTAATAAAAATGGGTCATCAAAATGAGTACTAGGGTAGAGATTGAAAACATTAAGGAAATTTTGAATTAAGATGGTATTACCTTAAGCATGATAATGGTGGTGATGCAATTATCTTTGGGTAATATCTCTAGTTGTTGATACAATAACATGACATAAAAATATAAGATCAATCATGAAAATACACTTGCATGTAGGTTGTAGCTTGTGGCTCCGTAATACCTAGATATGAAGATACTTTCTTAATAATAATTTATCTAGGAATGATGTCCATAATCCTCATGATGAAAATGAATTAGGAATAATGCCTTTGATGTATAGGGACCTCAAGATATTTCCTATTTTTAGCCAACTTCCAATGGTCATATAAAAATATTAGGATCAAATAAAAAATGGTAGGAATCAACACTCTTACACATTTGATTTTGGGCCATTTTGGAGGGACAATAGTGCTAGATTCCCTAGTCTAATAGGACTATGGTGATAGGTTCTCTAGTCCACTAAAGCAAGAGTAGAGAAGAATGAAAGAGTGTATAGGCCTAAAACATAGGAAATGGTCATCTCATGAGCATATGATGAAATGTTGGTAATGAAAAGACTAAAATAGCATTGAAATGAGTTATGAGAGGGAACACTAAAATAAGGGCCCAAAAAGAAATGTGAAATTTTAATGGGTTACAATTGAAAATGCTAGTTTTTTTTGCCTCTTACAATGTCTTGCCTATTATGCCTATTCTCATGGTGAACCTATCAAACCACTTTCCTAGTAATTGTAATATTGAATAGAAAGTGGTTCCAATGCACCCTTCCAAGTCCTTGTATTTTTCTAGAACCTTGTTTATGACTCATAAACCACTCTATCACATGCTTCCAATGGGTTTGGGACATTGAACTTCATCCTACTTAGCAAACTGGGTAGATTTATTGGTGGAATCATGCTATATAGTGCACATCACACTTCCTTTTCATTTATGGTCGCCAGTTGTCCATATTTCAGTGATAGTCATATAAGGCCACCATCTCAAATCTCCACCATTACCATGGAGGCACTTTCTATGAATCCCTTTTCTCCCAACTTGTAGTTTCATCTAGTACAACTTTGTTAGCAAAAGAAAATTGTTGGTAATAATTCCACACAAGGTGCTAAAAATTAAAGCTAGATTGCATTTTCTTTAAGTGGTGACCATGTGTATAAATATTTTTTGAATCTTATAGAAAATAATTCCTCCTAAGACATAAAATAATTAAAGGTCAACTAGTGCTTATGGGGCTCCTATATATTATCCAAGTCTTAATTTTCCATTATGAGAAGGTCTTCACTACTTAGGAGCCTACTCCTATGTGAGATTGTGCTCTTAAAGATTAACTTTATGTTGTTCCATGTAGATATTAAAAATAAAAAATAAAATTGTTGCCAATTTTTTTTCTCGACTGGCATCAAGGAATTAGTTAATTCGATGGTTGATCATAATGCACCTAGGTGTGATATATTCCCTTGCAAAATCTGTAAGGCTCTATGAGGCTATGTTGTACTTAATATACATAATATTTACTTAACATATTTTCATACTAATTATTTAGCAAATATTATCAATAGAGAAAATATTAAATTCATACCTAAGCCTAATGATGCTAAAGATATTTCCAACTTGTGTTCAATCATGTTTGTCAACATATCTTACAAAATAATTACCTAAGATATAGCTTTAAAAAAATTCTATGTGCTTCCTTAGATTATACGTTATGAGAAAATATTCTTTACCAAATACAAATTTATTCTAGATGATATTATTGTTGACTAGGAGGGTATGGAGTTGGCTAGGCATTCTAAAAAAAAGACCTCTTCTTGAAAATTAGGTTTACTAAAGTTTATGATTGCATTGAATAGCCTTTTACCCTCACCATGATCCATGCCTTAGGGTTTCACCTAAGATTTATTCAAATTATTAATATGCTCTTTATAGACTAATTTTCTTCCATCACAATCAAAGGCCACCAAGTGCATGTATTTAGCCTTGTCCACTCCATTCAGAAAGGGTGCCCTCTTTTTATGTTCTCGTTTCTATAGGTTTTGACTATTGGTTGGAAAAATCTATCTCCTATAGAAAGGTTTGAGGAATTTCCCTACTTGATTCATTGAACTAGTTGGTCAATGGTCACGTCACTAACTATTTGTTCCTTAGACACATTGAAGAGGAGAAAAATATCAAGGAGGTGCTCTAGAGCCTTGACACCTTTTACCTTGTTGCTAGCTCAAATATTCAATGGAACACAACTCAATGTTATAGTTGATCATGTCTCCCTACACCACCTTGGATTCTTAGTGTAATGCCCTACCAAGCAACCCAAGAGGACAAGACATAAACCTCTATAAAATGCAAGTAGTAAAATTCTCTTTTTTTTATTTTAACTAGAATAATATTCATCATTACACTTCATATTTCTAAAAGAAGAAATAATTTTCTACTACTTGAATGTAAGATTTATACAACTTAAGTCCTCGGGGGTTCCCTAACGTCACTACTAAAGCAACATCATATAAACCATTTACATGCATAAGATATTCATGGAATCATGAGCTTAAAAGATCTAAGTTCATTTTAATGCATCAAGTTAAATGTCCCTAACTTATTTATTTTATTAAACATAAGTTAATCATCCAACATCATTATTCCTTTTATCAACTCATTCCATAAATTCATATTGATTTCATCTACATCTACTATCCTTTATATCACTTTTCTCTAATAATTTAGGTAAGAGATTAATATTCATTAAGGTAGGCATTATCCTAGGTACTTCATTAACATGAACCAAATATTAACATTATAATCAAGTTACTATTTTATTACATTGTTTCATAACCATTCATTGTTAATAATTCCAATCACTAATCTATCATTTCTCAATAATTTCCTTGGATCCTTTCATCAAGAGAGAATACATTATTGTTGCGATACATCATTATATATAACTATATTTAAGATTATTTCCTTTACATATGGACAACATAAGAGGATAGGAGAAATAACATAAACACGTTCTTTTAATGCTAGTAACATGTCCAATATTCCACATTCTTTTCCCTTTCTTTTACCTAGAACTACCCATTCCCTTATGCATTGCTTTGAATTGAGATTACATCAATACTACAAGACTCCTTTTAGGAGATTAAAATTACATGAATACAGATACATAAGTACATCTCAACATATTAAAATATCCAATAAGAAATCTTCAACTGCACATCTAGAAAGGAATATGTGCTAGGATCATCTAGAGAATCACGAACAATACCTCGATATAAATATTAACCACCCAGCCACGTGGAACCAATAGGCTCACTCCCCTAAGCTAGGAGATAGAACCAAAGGCCCATACAAGAGGTAACAACTAGGAAATTCCTAAGGTGGTGATAAAATTTCCCCAAAGTCACAACACAAAAGAAAAGACAAGAAGACCACAAGGACTACCAGAGGCATGATCAAATTTGGTAGAGACTCTAAGCTACAAGCTAGGTGAGTGTCATCGCATAGCCCTCACCCCTTGGGTTGTCCTAGTACTAGCCACTCTTAGCCCCAGCCCCCAAGTAGGCACATGCGGAACCGAATGCCTCTCGTACAGACAAGGTCATTCAGTCGTACCTACGCATAGGTACCTTCTCCCACTCCCATCCTTAGTCTTTACTAGCACTAAAGGCATGGGTGAGGCACAATTAATCTTGATTAATGTGTAATTTTCCATTCCAATAATCTCCCATTCCCAATTCATTTATTTAGGTTATCACTTGATTAAATAACTCATAGTAGGTTATCCTGGTACTAGCCACTTAGGGCCCCGACCCCTCACTATGAGCCACTCACCTAGTGTACTTAGGTTCCCTAACATACACATACAAATCATAAGAACATAATAGATCCATCATCAAGAATTTGTATCAATTCCATAACAACATTTGATTGAGTTTAGGAAAACATATGTTGTCCCTAGTCCACTTGACAACCCTAAACCCAATATGGCATTCAAAATGTTCCAAACATATAAGAAGACATCCAAGTGATATTATAAACATATTCAAAGTACACATAGATCCAATTAACCCAAAAACAAATTAGAATAGCCTCTGGTAACCATACGAAACCCTAAAACTTAGTGATGTTCTTAAATTGAATTATTTCAAGCAAGGATTAAATGCAAAGAATAGTCATCATAGAACATTCATCCATATCTTCCACAAAAAAAATAATAAAGACAATCGCATTGGTGGAGATTTAGATAACATAATTATGGACTCTCAATTTTATTTGTAGGAAGATCCAATGGTGGGAAAGAAAGTTATGACTTCTGGTTTAAAACAAAAAACTCTGGTTCGGGTTCAGACCTGACTTCACTAAAACAATTGTAATTTTCACAAAACAAAATTAAAATTATCCAAACCAATTGGAAATGAAAGATAAGACTGAGGAGAATCTCCTATATCAAATTCATACTTTTATATAATCATATCAACCTGTAGCATATGAATACATTTGACAAAAAATTTGAAACCAAGAATGGACAGGCATAGTTTGCCAAAATGTCAAAAATAAGGCATTAATTCGAAACTAAAAAAAAAGTCAGAGAGATACCCATTTGAGATCTTGGAATTTTACTTCTATTAAATCAATTTAGTAAAACCATAGATTCAATTTAAATTATTATAATAATAGATCTCAAAAAATGGGTTGCTAAAAACCCTAGGAAAACACATGCCAATTTTTACAAACAAAAACTCAAAAATTTAAAGTAATCATAGAAATGAAAAGTACAGATATGATAAATAATGATAATATATAAATAGATCCATAATCTATCAGAGACATAAAGTACCTAAAATATTCAATCCATACCTCATGTCCTACGAAGGTTGAATCGAAGAAGGAAGGAAACAAAAGAGAAGACAAATCCAAACTTGAGATGCATCCTTCAAACCCTATCCACTTTCAGAAATCTCCATGAAAGAAAGAAATAATTCCATAGCAAAGAATCCCTCTCTCAACTACTGAGATTCTCACAAAAATGTCTCTCTCCCAAAAGAAAAGATAACCAAAAATTCTTAAAGACATATGCTTACAAACTCTCCCTCACATCTCCAAGTTTTCTCTCCAAAATCTCCATGAAAAGTAAGGCCATCCTCTCCTCAATGCTTCAGCCCCAAAATCCCCTCTCTTCAAATGAGAAAGTAGTGCATATAAATAGATTTCCAAAGGTTGAGAGGAAAAGTAACCAACTCCTAACTAACTCTTAACTAAAGGGTATTATAAAATAACTTAATATCATACAACTATATTACTCAAATATACAATAAAAGATGATTTGTATTCATTCATACACATATGTAATATTATCCTAACATATATGCATATGACGTCATTAATTACATCAATATATATATATATATATATATATATATATATATATATATATATATATATATATATATATATATATATATATATATATATATATATATATATATATATATATATATATATATATATATATATATATATATATATATATATATATATATATATATATATATATATATATATAAAACCTATCCACATTATTAATAATTAAAAATTGAGAATAATATACCTCGCATTATTTAATATTTAATTATTATAATACTATACTTTACATTAATCCCAAAATATACACCATCAACAATATCTACAATAATTAACATATAATCATATATAAATTATATATATACATACATATATGTGTGCACCCATATATGTATTTATATTTATATAGATACATGCCAAATACCAAACACTATAATCTATAAGATTATGAAGTAATAGATCACAATATTATTACCTATTTATAATTACTATAGGATATAACACTGAGGTAGAATAAAATCACATGCCTCAAAATAAATCTAATCATCCAAAGAGGCCGTAAAAATCAACTATGAAACATATCGAAAAAACCATAAGACCAAACAAGGTCAACCAAAGCCAACAAGGAAAGTCAAGCCAAACTCCTGACCAAGCATGGAACCCTGAAACACAACATAGAAAGATTAACTAAGAATCATACCAAGAAGGAGAAATAAATAAAATGAGTAAACAAATCATACAACCAAATGAATTCAAGTGGCCACAAGGCACTAACTACAACAATGCCCAACCAGGTGCGCTAGATCTAGGTTTTTTCACCCAAAGGTTGACTAACAAAGAAGGAACCCTAATATTCCCAAATTGGAATAATGAGAAAGGAAGACTCATGCAGGGACCTTAGTAATATCTCCATAACAAAAACCATCGAGGATTTGAGGGCACGCTCAGACCTGTGAAGCCATGTGAAGTCGATGCTTGGTACCTGCAAGCCTGCATCACAAAGAAGAACTACCTATGCATAGATATACATATAAAAGAAGACATTGCAGACAGATGATCGGGATTGATACATCGTGTGGACCTCAGTTATGTGAGTAACTACGACTTCATCCTAAATCATGAAAATACATCATGTATATATATATACTCAAAGCATGTAGCATCATCATAACGAAGGTTAGAATCTCAAGCATTGTGTTAGTCTCTTATCAATACTAATAATAAATCAACATAATCAAATCATCAGGTGAGATACAAGATTCATCCAAAGTAACCTTAATGAAGAAAATATAGATAATCACTTATATATATATATATATATATATATATATATATATATATATATATCAAGTACATATCATATAACATCCTAACTATATTCATAAAGGTCTTAAAGGTACTCAATACATACATAGAGATAAATACATACAAAAATGATACCTTTAGATAGTATGTCTGATATTAGAATCCTTGAGTACTAGCTTATGAAATTATTATAAACAAACTAGAGGAATAGATCAAACAAGTATCATGAACAACTTAAGTTGTAAGAAAACATTGAAAGATCTTAATTCTTTCAAAAAAACACAAAACTTATATTAGGGTTAGAGGGGTATTACACTTAGTTAAGGATAGAAATAGATTGATCAAGGGAAAATATTTCAATTTATTAGCATTCCCTTTGGTTTTCAAGCTTCTCTAATGGATATTTGGAGTGAAGTCCTGACCAAAACTTAGAAAGATATTTTGTATTGGCTTATAAGTTACTCTCATTAGAAAGAAAATTTTAAGTTTACTATGAAATTATGGTAGCCACTGTGTTTATCAATTCTCTTATTGGACCCCATATAAGACTTCTTACTTGAAGCTTGAGAAACTTCTATGTGATTTTCTCTAGGCCTATTTGGATGACCACAAGGGTTTTCATCATGTGGCTTGGGATTTTTATTTTCTATCATGTGGCTCTACAGGGCTTTTTCTTCTCTCTACATAGTGCTAGAAGGTTTGGCTCTTTGTGTTAAATGTGTCATCCATATCATTTTTAGCAATAAAGCATGGCAAATTTTCTCTAACATTTTATTACTTTAGGATTTACATTTTTTTTCCTACCTAGAAAGGGATCGATTTTCAAATCCTTTTTCTCATGAAAGAAGTTATTTATATAAAGGGTACTTTTGTTTCCAAAAGTATGTGACATACTTAAGTTGCTAAGCCTTGAATTTAATGGGTTGGCTAAAGTTTTAGGGATGTAATTTCATTTAACCAACACAACCTTTGGTGGTCTTCCCTCATTTAGTATAAAGGTCTCCCTTTGGAAATAGTTCCTTGGGTTAGATCCATGCATTTTCACAAGAAGGTAAATTTCACTCCTTGATATTTATTTCTATAGGTACCATGAATCTCATTTATTGGGGTGAGTTGAAAGATTATTTCCATCTCCCTTAGCTAGATCAAGTAATAATTGACACCATCATGATGACCCTCCTTTTGAAAATGTTACACCAAATTGGGGTCCACTCTTTCAAAATGTAGTGGATGAATTGGAGATGGACTCAAAATAATACTTTCTATAACTACAAATCTTGTTTCACATATCACTATATTTCACCACATATTTTGGACGCGATTTCTATTTTAAACTTGAGACATGACATTTGCAATCATTTCTCTCAATATGGAAACTTACATCACATTCCATAGTAAAAAACTTGTTGAAATAAGGGAGAACTAGGATGGGTTGTTGTGCTACTCTACCTTTCAAATATTCAGAGCCTTTATTTGCAGCCTCAATCCAAAACAATTTACACTTATTACCTCCCTTAAAGGTGGCAAGGATAGGAGCACAAATCTAACTGAATTTCTTTATGAACTTTCTATAAAATATTGCCAATCCATCGAATCTTCTCATTTCACCAACTATTTTTGGAGGGGGGAAATTCAATATTTATTCAACCTTGGAGGGATCCATTTTAGACTTCCCTTGGAGATCAAAAAGAAAAGGCACACCAACTCTTCCTTCATGAAGATGCATTTCTCTAGGTTGATCATCAAATTCTCCTCATGGAGCCTCCTTAAGACCTGATCCAAGTGCTTCAAGTGTTCCTCCTCTTTCCTGCTAAACACAAGAATGTCATCTAAATATACCACAACAAATATACCTCATTTATTAGGTGCATAAAAGTGCTAGGTGCATTGCTTAGCCCAAAGGTCATGACCAACCATTCATATATAAAGACCCTCATTAGTCTTGAAGGTTGTCTTTCATTCATCTCTCTATCTTATTCTAATCTAATGATAACTAGATTTGAGATCAATTTTAGAGTAGTAACATGCCCCTCCCAAGTAGTCCATGAGGTCTTCAATCCTAGGCATGGGAAATGTGTACCTTATTATAATTTTATTGATGGCTCTTGAATCAATGCATAGCCTCCATGTACCATCATTTTTGGGGGCTATCACTATTTTCATTTTACAAGGGCTTAAGCTATTTACTACCAACCCTCTATCTAGGAGTTCTTGCACTTGCCTTGCAATCTTCTTATTTTGAGATGGTGACATCTTATAGGCTAGTTTATTTGGCAATGTAGTTCCTAGTATAAAGTCGATTTGATGGCTTATATCTCTGATTGGTGGCAGGGAATTGGGCATATCCTTTGTAATTTTCCTTTGTACTTGTCTAACAACCCTTGTACCTCTTTGGGAACATTTTTCTCCTTATTATTTTTCATACCAGAACTATCTTTTGGTTTAATAACCATCGCATGCCCTTGGTGACCCTCTTATTTTAAGACTTCTAGGAACTCCTTCCCACTTGCTATCATGACACTTGACACTACATGTTTATATGTACTCTCATCCGGTAGGGGATCCATATTATACTCCCTCCCATTCTTGGTGATGATGTAAGAATTATTTTTCCCATTATGTTGTGCTTTTGCATTATATTTCCATGGATGTCCTAATAAGAAATGGCAAGCATCCATAGGAATTACATCACACACAATTTTATCCCTATACTCCCCTATTTCAAATTCTACCCAAGCTTGTTCATCAACTACAAATTTCTACCCTTTATTCAACTATGATGCTTTGTATGGGTTAGGATGAGGTAATCTTTTCAATTTTAATTTGTCTACCATTTCTACTAAGACCAAATTTTGAGTTGAGCCAGAATTAACTATTACCTTTCATACCTTTTGATAAGCTTTGTGCATGTGGTTCTAAATAGTGTCTTCCTCCAAGATGGTTCTTTCACTTGTGACACCTTCAATAAGGTTCTCCTCAACATCATACTTTCTCCATCATGTGTGGGACCTGCATTTCCAATTAGGGAATTGATACTCTAAAAGTCTTCCTCTATGATCAATTGGTTCCTTCTCTCTCCTCCATGGGATCTTGAGGCTTTCTCAAGACACTTTTCATGGTGTTCCCTACCTGATTACAATTAAATAATCTTCATGTGAAGACACTGGACCTCTCATTGATCCCCTAAATCTACCCCTTCCATTGGGTCTCCTCCTATAGCCTCCTCTTGAACTGGAGTACCCACTTTTTTGTTGGTGGCTATAATCTCTCTAATTATTTTGAAACTAATTTCTTCCCACATTGCTTCCTCTACCTCTGATATTTTTTCCCCCTCTACCTTTGTTTTGTTTCTCACCCTTTCTTCTTAACTTCTCCTCTTCTCTAAGTTCCATTTGAAAAAAATTGTCCACTATCTCAGGGGTCAAGATTCTAATCTCATCTTGGATACTAAACTTTAGTCCATTGATATATACATTGCAACCATCCCTTTTTCATCTTCTACATTCCCACATCTAAGAGTAAGTTTATGAAACCCTTAGTGTATGTGGATATGTCCATGTCCCTTTGTTTTAGGTTTTGCATCATTTTATAAATCTACACTTCATAATCTACTAGCATAAAGTGAGATTTGATCTTCTCCACCATCCTACTCCAAGAGGTAATCATGCTCCTTCCACTCTTTACCTGTTCACCTTGGGTGTAGTTCCACCATGTGAGTGCAACACCTTTCAATTTTGTTTTTGCAAACTTCACTCTTTTGTTCTCAAGAACCTCCTTGTATCCAAAGTAATTATTCAACACCTCAATCCATTCCACCACCTCATCATCATCCATCATCCCACTGAACATTGGAAGATCCACCCGAGATTCTAAAGCATCATTTCTCATTTTTCTTTAGGGAATCAATCAAATACCTCTAATCTACAAGTACCTCTCTCTCCTTCCTCTGGGGTACTTCTTCTCCCTCTCCCCCCTTGTCTCCTTCTTCTTCAAAGGCATCACATTATCCTCTTATTTATTTCCTTAGTTCTTTGGTTACTTTCTTTAGCCTAGTCTTGATCATTTCTTCCATCTCTTGGAACCTCTTAACCACATCTGTGGTCATTCCCTTTGGAGGCATGATGCTAGAATCTCCTTCACTCTCTTCTATTAACATACACCAATCCCAACAATCTAATTGGCTCTAATATCACTATGATGTAGAGGGTATACCAATGGAAACTAACCCATCAATTCCTTGATCAAACACTTGGGTAAGATTTCCCCTAGAGACCCTTACACCTTAAGTAGGGTTCACAATCCCTTGACCCACATATGGACATGATCTGAACAACCTTGGATGATACAACTTCTCACATCAATACTCCAATCTAGACATTGAACCATACCTCCCTTCAACCTTGCTACATAAGGTAACTACTATTTGGTTCATATGGAGTTTGAACAAATGACTTCCTAGCCCTAAAAGTGTCTCAATAGACTCAAAACATCCCAAATGAAAACTAGGAGTAGAACCACAACAAGATTTGATGGCACTTGCTATGGAATGAAGGCTTAACCCTTGTAGCCCTACCTTTGGATTAAACAAACCTTAACTGTCAAACCTACCACACAAGGGCACAAAATAACTATGTTTTCAAACACCCTTTTCCAAGTTACAAAATGTACCTCAAGACCGAATTTGGGTTCTTTTACTAATTGGTCAAACTGTTGATGACCACATAGACCTAAAATGGGCAATTAGGCCTAGAATACAAAGCAAGTGCTACAACAATGAATTCCTCCACACAACCAATATTTGGGGTAGTACTTCTTGGCTAGAAAACATCAAACCCCCATTACTTGGGGTATGTTCAATCATTTAGCCTCATTGTTAAAACCAAGTCTTTGTTTCTTCATGCCTACCACATAAAGGATGTTAGGCCTAGGTCTTTTCATTTCTCCTAACTGCCTCGATCTCCTAGTTTAAGACTTGTTACATCTTAAAATACATACATAGGCCTAATTTTCCACCAAGGGCCATAATTTTCCTACGATGGAAAGTCAAGATATAAGCATTTTAATGTTAAACCCTAGGTAGTCAAGGTTTTAATGGTTGGTTTTACAAAAAATCCAATAACTTCCACCAAACTAAATGGATCTACTTCAAAATAATTGCAGAGGAAATTTAATTCATGGCTTCAAACATCTATGTTAATTAGACTAGCCCCTCAATCCATATAGGACCGTAAAATGTAAAGAAACAACAAATTTTACAGGGAAATAGAGAAGTTTTATTCAATCAAAACCAAAAAATTCAACAACATTGGATGCTTTGACCTCTTGAGACATAAATATACATTTTCCACCTTCCTCAACCAACTCCAACTAAAATTTGAACCATATGACCGTTGGAGAGGTGAGTTGTGCAATTTGTTTCAAAATTGCTCTCAGCAACTTTTGATAAATTGGTAATTTTCCACCTTACCTTATGTATATGTATCCTACCATTCAAATTACATTGAATATGGGTCAAACAGGACCCTTAACATGAGAATTTATCATTTTCCTACTCTCCTAAGGTTTTTGACCAAATTTGACCATATTGGCCTTCACATGCCCAATCAGGACTTGGGGGCCTTTGGCCTTACAAAATAGTTTCAAAACCTTACAAAATGATGAGAAATGGTCCATGGAACTTTATTACAACATAAACAACCAAAACAATTTAAATGTAAATTTGCATATGTCTCCATGGGTGCCCATGCACCACTTCTGTTATGATACACTTGATGAAGGTACTCCCCTTAAAAATCCATAAACATTACTATCTCCAAAATGATACAAATATTAACATGATTGTTTTGCCAATCATTATACTTTCTCATTATGCTCCTTGGGGCCAGATTTTAGGTTCAAGTATGCCAAATGAAAACTTACTAAAAAATTAACATTGCTATTTTTAGCCCTTATCAAAAAAGAAACATTTTTTTTGGGTGACTCAAAATTTCTCTTACACCTTGGGTGCACCTACATCACATACATACATATATTTATTATTTTCGTGTGTTGGTTATAATTCAATTCTTTAACATATTTGATGGTATATTGGGTATAAAATTCCTCGTTCTCATTGTAGAATGTCTTTCAATATATATTATTCTTTATTAAAAATATTTTAAGTTTTAAAAGTACAAATATAAATAATATAATTTTTAGCATATTTATAAAAATATATTAAGAATCTTTTTTATTTTTTATATAAAATTTTTTTTAAAAAAAGGTTTTGTGAATCATATTCTCAAATAATGAATATTTTATTGATTGGTGAACTACTCTATTCTATATATATTTTTATCATACTCACTACAAATTTAATAAATTAAAAAAATTATAAAAAATATATTTAAATGATGATTCAAAATATTTTTTATTATAATTATATAAATACTTTTAATCAACATTTCAAATCATATTTCATAACTCATTCAAATAGAATCTTCTCTAAAAGGTTTCTCTCTTAAAATAATCAAAGTGCATTCATGAACATTTATTTTCCAAATAAAACTAGTCTCGAGAATCTTATTATCAAAACTTACGTAGTTGTTGTTCGCATTTCAAATCATATTTCATAACTCATTCAAATAGAATCTTCTCTAAAAGATTTCTCTTAAAATAATCAAAGTGCATTCATGAACATTTATTCTCCAAATAAAACTAGTCTAGAGAATCTTATTATCAAAACTTATGTAGTCATTGTTCTTTCTTGTGATTCCACCGATTAGCTACTTTTGTAGCTTCAAGTTTGCAATTCTTTTAATTGCTTTATTCAATATAAAAAAATAATGATAAATATTGTGTTCACTAGCAAACCACACCGTTTTATATACATTTTATAACAGTTACTACAAATTTAATAAACTAAAAATTTAAAAATAATTAAACCTAAAGAACCTTGTATTTAAAAATATCTATTTAAATAATTATTAAAATATTATAATTACAATTATATAAATAATTTTAATCAATATTTGAAGCAGATTCAACAATTCATTTACCTTTAAATATACAAATAAATAATAATAACAATATTCCATAATCCATATCTTTGAATTTGTCTTCCAATACCTAAAGAATGCTTCTACTCATAATCAATCAAAGTCAATCCAAAAACATCACTTCATGACGTGCTTTCTCACTAACTGATAAATATACTAGTAAATATAGAGATACCTTGACAAATGTATTCTATATATTGACATTTGCCTGCAACTATTTGTTTTGGGTATTCTTACATTAGAATAAGCAATATAAAATTCTATGAAAATGTAGCAAGTGGCTTAGCCAAGAATCAGAATATTAAAGAGATTTAAGATTAGAAAATTAAAGAGAAACCAGCTATTTATAAAGTACAATAACAAAAATACATATAACAAATATACCATCTGAAACCAACAGAATATAGAAATCCAGAAATATAGTAATTTACTATTCTAAACTTCTTAATTAAGCATAAAATGGTAATGTGAATATGTTAGAAATGAAAATTGGAAAATATATTCACATTGTACTCTTTTCGTATTATACAGAAATTTGTGTTAGATAGTAATTTGGTGTGGTAATGATGATAATGACATTCATAACAATGGCAGTAGCGTCTACCCAACGTGCATTCAAATTTCCAAATAAAATAAAATTAGATTCGTTGATTTCTCTCATGCTACATGACAATTGATGTGGAGATAAAATGTTTTTTAATAATGTCAACTATAATATTGATGTATTTTAAACAATTCTTCAAAGAAGGAAGGAGGTTTTTCTAAATGTATTTTGAGAATTTTATACTTAGATTAAGGGTGTGTTGATTGTTAGGTCATGATTAGACATTGTGTAGATGGTCGATTCTTTATATTTTGTTTTGTACTTTTGTTATTTGTGAGTAGCAATGAGAGAGACTATGTCTTATAATACTCATTTCATTTACTTCTTGATTATTTCATTGCATAAAGATTCAAACTATTTCAAAATTCACTTTGCTTCGTGTCTAAGCTCATTAGTTAGCAAATACTTTGGAGATTGTGTTCCTTGCTATTTTTTCTCAAAAATGATGTATCTACATGAAATTGATATTTAGGATCCATTTGGTTGCGAGAATTAGTTTGGAATTGGCATTTGTTATTTCCAATTTCGTCGAATCCTAAGTTTGGGTGGTTTTGCCAAAAAAAAATTCAAATTTTTTTGTGGAATTTTTTTTTTTTTTTCTTAAATTTATTTTCCAAATTTCTTGTCAATTTTTTTTCGAATTTTGGTTGATTGTAACTTGGTTGCCTGCCACCAACTTTGGCTGCCTAAAAGTGTCTGCAATTCCATTTTAAATTCAATTCCATTAATAAAAATGAATTATTAAATTCAAAAACATTAAAACAATTCAAAAAAATTCAAAAAAAAAAATCATACTCAAATTCCAATTCCAGTTTCAAAAAGTGGAACCAAACAGTCCAAACATAATCCGGAAATGAAAAACCGGATTATTTCCAACATTTGATCAAATCCAACATTTCCTAATTTCCGCTACCAAACAGACCCTTATTGTTTTAACCTTGTTTGCATTAGACAAACTTTGCTTGTCTTTTGTAATATTATTTTTAAACTCATTTTGTTTATGTCCATCAAATTACTAATATTCAATTACAAATAAAGATGTTGAAAAATAATCAAGCATGAATATTCAAAAAATTAAGAAAGATCATATATATAATACAGAAAAAATTCAATCATGAATGTTGGAAAAATTGGAAGAGATCATATATATAACTAGACAATTTTTCAAATATCAATAACATTATATATAATAAAGATTGAATAAACAAAACTAGTAATCATTACATAAAAAATACTTCAAAGAATCATATAAATATTAATATTATAAAATTTAAAATAACAAACTCTCCGTCATTTTTCTCTTCTTATAACTCAATTTTCTCTATTGATCCATTTATATGAATTGACCATTAATCTTGATGTAAACCTTCTACTTTTGGTCAATAAAAAAATACAATTCCTTCAAGAAAACAACTCTTTCTACATATTTTGCTTTAATGGAATGATGACCTTTCTAAAGCCAAAAAAAAACGAAAGCTAAAAACAAAAAATGGCGGGCAATACAAAGAAAAACAGACAAAATTATATTTTATCATTTTCACGTTACAATATATATATATAGTTGTCTTCTTTCAAATTGTACTTTCGTAAGAATAAAGATACTTCTAAGCCGACAGGTGTTATTGTCCACTTCAACAAATTAGTTGTATTTTAATAGTAATATTTCTTAATAATTAATTAATATAAAAAATACGTAATCATGTTATTGGGTTTCACATTTATTCTTAATTTGCAATTTTAATGTTACAAGAAAACACAAATGTTGTGGAGGCTCCTAGCTAGCAACACAAAATGTGTCAAGTGGAACTTTTTTAATATTACAAGAAAATATAAATGTTGTGGACGCTCCTAGTTAGCAACCCAAAATGTGTGTAGTGGGACTTTTTTAATGGTCCCATGCATTAAATAATGTGGCATATCTTGTGCATATGATATTTTAGATCATTCTATTAAAATAACCCAATAAATCTATATTATTTTTATTCTTCCAAAGTGTTCATATATTTAGAGTTGGATATTTTTATTGGTAGTGGCTATCCAACTACGAAATTAGTTTTCTTTTTATAACTTTTTACAAAGTTTTTGAAAAAAAAAATTAAGTGTTTCCCATCATGTTGATTAGATAATGTAAAAGTTGAAAAGGCTTTTGGAAGAAAAAATATAAGGAAGTAAGACCCCTCCCAAAAAAATAAATTGATGTAGTTATATGTAAGAGAATGCTATAAGATTATTAATTAATTGATCTATTAATTTGAATTTTTAAATTATTTTTTAAATTAAATTTTAAACTTAAATATTAAACGAAAATAGATATTTAATCTCATTATTAAGAATATATTGAGAAACATGTATGACTGAATGAGAATTAACATCTCAAATAACAAATATATATCTTTTTAAATGCATTTTCTTTTAAACAAATTAATCTTAACTTCATTGAACCTTGATGGAAATATCATAACTTATATATAATTGTGGGATAATTATGTTAGATTGAAAAGGATAATTTAGTTGCTCTTTTGATAATGTATTGAAATGGATTCTAATAATATAGTTGAAATTCTTCCAATCACCAAGAACTTTAGCTTAGTAAAAATAGACATTATAACATTGTTTCTTTTAAAACACTCACAAATAACTCTTAACTTCAAGGTTATTATGGTGAATGAAATAGAATAACTTTTATTTTTTTCACTTTATCTTCTTTTTTCAATTTCTTGTTTATTTCGTCAAGATATTTATGAAGGCCTCACAGAACAATTGCATAGCATTTGTTGGCTCCTAACAACATTCCTAAATTTGATATGCCTCATGCCTTTTCTCAAGGTAATGCCAAATTTAGTCAGATATGTGATGATTAACTATACACAACTTTTGATTACAACTTGAAGCTAATTTTGAAGCTAATTTTGTCTCACAAAGGTGGTGTTATTATTTGATAGGTTCTTAAAATAATGTTAATTAAGAAAAATTATTAATGATAATATTTTTAATCTTTAGATCATACCAATAATACTTTCTATTTTCAATCTAATTTTCAAGATATTTGAATTGTTATGTGAAATCATCTTATGTATGATTTTTGTCATTTTGTATTGATTTAAGAGTCAAGTTCATCTCATCATCATTAATATGTGCACTCTCACTCTTAATAGTGTTTCCTTCTACTCTTCTACCTTGAAAATTGACTAATATCACAATACTTAACATGTGAATGACAAGAGATCAATAAATAATCTTTTCACATGAATTATATATATATATATATATATATATATATATATATATATATATATATATATATATATATATATATCTATGTATGTATGTATGTATGTATGTATGTATGTATGTAAACTTTCATCGCAATTTTTTTTTAAAAATACAAATAAAAGAGATCTATCAATATAAGTATAGATCCATAGCCATAGAAACAAATTTCAAGTTAGAAATATAAAAAAGTTTATCTCAAATATTTAAATCCAATGCAATCATAATCATAAAATGAAGATTATTTAAATTTAACAAATTTCAAGTTAGAAATATAAAAAAGTTCATCTCAAATATTTAGATCCAATGCAATCATAATCATAAAATGGAGATTATTTAAATTTAGGTAAATATGCTTTACTTTTTAATGTTGGATTGTCTCCTTGTCCTTCTTAAAGCCTCTATTGTCAATAATATTACAAATAATTATCGATAAAGAATTAAAGTAGTTATATAATATAGATATCGATTGCAATTCGCTCTCATACCCCTTATATTCCTAATGATCTTAATACAAATGATGATAGTTGCTTCTAGAGGTTGTTTGTATTTTCTCTTATTCTAAATATTCATGATGTGGACAAATCAGAATTGATGAATTTTCACTCAATATTGTTAGTTATATTATATTCTAGTATTTTCTACTACATGTTTCACCACTATCATGAATAATTTTATATGATAATATAAAATAATATTTTTTCTCTTATAATTATGAATAAGAATAAATTAAGTAGATACATTTATTTTTTTCTATTTCATAATAAAGAATATTTCACTTTTTTTATAATTATCTTTTACATATCAATTACACATTGTATTTATATTGATCAAAATATAATATTAATTGATCTATATAATAGTTATTTTCATAAATTATATATTAACTATAACTACAATATTTTCGTACGTGTAAAAAATAAAAGTTGTTTTGAGAATTATGATGGTTTAATTTTCTTTTTTGTAAAAATACGTAGCATATTTAGTACGAAATTTTTTATTAATTTAATATGTTTATTTTTTTCTAAAATTATTAGAATATGTAATATGTTATAAATTTTTATTTTTTTTTAATTTATTAATACAAGATTTCATTTCATGATAATCTACTCATATATTTTGTAAAGTGCTAGATAAAAGATTATTTTCCCTTTTGGATAACCCCAAAATTTAACCAATTGGGTCCTCTAAAATCTCCAACTCAGCCATGTAAACAAAAATAATTTGGTTCTTCCAACCCTTGAAAAAAGTTCTAGATGCTTGTAGATCACGCCCATGGAGCTTCTCAATATAGGAGTAACTCCACCTCTTTCCAAGATCTTCCACACTGTGTCATTGTTATTCGCCTCTTCAGAAGAAAAGAGCTCAGTGCAACTTCTATCACCACCCATGATAGAAGAAACAATAGCAAAGATTTATTTTTAAAAAGTAAGATAAAATAAACATCACTATCAGTAATAATCATAATAAATAGTGTAGTCATATTAGCAAAACAAGCATTTGTGACATAAGATGACATTAGCTTTAAGGGGGATGGGGTCATCACAATCCCACCTTTGTTGAACAAGAGGTTTGGAACTCCTAAATTAGCAAAGAAATTTATAGGAGATATGGTACTCCTCAAAGATCGTATAGAAATGAAGTTCCTAACAAAACTTTCAATAGTCTAATTTAATTTTTGTTTTTCTATGAGATAATTAATAATGTTCATGGAGTCAGATTCAACCCACACCTTCTTGAAACCATGACACTTGGACAATTCCAGCCCATTGCAGACTACATTTGCAATTGAAATAATATTTTTGGACTATTAATTATGTTTATTTTTATCTAATTATTTATGGATATGTTTTTGATTGAGGTAATGACAAGTTTTGAAGGGAACCCAAAACCCTTTACAATCTAGAAGAAAGATAAAGCATTAAGAACAACATTAAAATAACATATGCCCAAAAGGAATCGACAGAACCAAAAAGGGCATGCCCCAAGATATTACAATAAGTTCCGAACACAAAAAGATAAAAATAACACAAAAAACTTCTAGCACACTATCCAACAAACCGACAGCCAAAAAACACACCCAACAACTCTAATCAGTCCATTTTTTTAAGGAACTCCTTGGAGTCTACCAATAGGGCTTGAATCTTCTGGATATATTCCTTTAGGCTTGAAAGATCCTTGGGCGGGGAAGCCTTCTTCTTCTTAGTACAAGATCTGGTTCTGGTACCTGGACCGACAGTCTGCTCTTCCTGATTAGCAATATCATCAGCAATGACAATGGCCTTAGTGTCTAATTGATTACCTTCTAGCAAAGCATACAAAGCATCCAGATTATTGAATGTAGCTTTGATTCCCTCATTGCTTAGGGTTAGCAACTTCCCAAGCATAATATCATTATTGTTGGCTCTATCAAGGATGGGGGTAATCTTCTCCTCAATAATGTTGTTAATCTTCTCTTCCAACAAACTAGTATTCTCAAAATCTCAATTAAAACATTTTTACTTTTACCATTATACATGGCAGCATCATTTCTCATTTTATCCACTGTTTCATAAAGCACCTCATTCCTCGCATCCAGGGCTCTATACTTAACCTTGAGATCTTGGATTTCATGGAAGGCCCATTTGTCGAGGTTGAAAGACAAGATGGCTCCGCTTCTAGCCACATTGAGGATGCTCATGTTGGTAACTCTTTTAGGATTAAAGTCACGTTCCTGAAGGGTCGTAGTATCCTCTTTACTCCAAGTATCAGTCTTCTTTCCCTTACTAGTAATATCCTCATTGTTGAGTTCCTCAGTAGAAGTATTTTGACAAGCATTTGTAGCCCATTTGATAGTAGAATCGACAATGTTGGTAAGATTCTCAAGAAGGGAAGGTTCCTTAACATTCTCCTGTATATCCTTCTCACCAATTTCCTCATTGCCAGCAGCATTATCTTCCTCATCAATTTTCCTATCGAGATTTTCCTCTTCCACATTTCCTTCCTCTTTGTTGACATCATCCTCCTCCTAATAGTTATTTTTAGCAAGCTAGTCTTGATTCGACACATTAGTAGTATCCTCTGAAATCTCCTGGTGGGATTCATTTCCAGAGTCATCCTTGAGGTCTTCGGGATTGATGTCTTTAGTACCTTCCAGAGGGTGTGGGCTTAGCACCAGAGTATTATCCTATTCATCATTATCAACCATGGGGGAAGCTTCCTTATCCAAAATCTCCTTACCTTTGGGCTCCTCTGTTTCTGGACTTTCCTCCTTAGAGTTGTTATCTTCATCATCGTTTTCATTTTTCATGCCCTCCACCTCATCAAAAAAAGAAAGGGGATCTTTTCTCTTAGCAGGTGTAGCCTTTCTTTTCTTAGAAGAAGTCGGGCTTGCTTTCTTAGTAGAACTATCCTCAACAGACGTAGGTTTCTTCTTACTTATCTACTTAGGCAAGGGCTCAGGAACCTTGTCTCTTACATACTCTGCAATGAGCAGAATCGACCCTTCATGAAGGACTAGAGAACTAGACTTGATCATGTTATCCATGATACTCTGGTTCAAAGAACTCAACATGAAATAAGGGAAAGAAACCTTAGTATTATGGTGAAAATGATTCACTAAGACAAAATAAAAATTATAAACCCTAGTAACTCTTCCGTCTAAGGTGAAGTACTCCATTATCACCCTCAAGACATGCACCCAAATGAGCTTGATATTATTAATACTGACATAGTCGACATTACCCTTAACAAGCATAGTCTTTTCCTCAACAGTTTTAGGAAAATCCTTATAGGCCTTATTACCAATTTTCTTATCTTTGAAATAATTCATACCTTCAAGCGGAAGGCCTGTAATTTCTGCAATCAGGTCCACCACACCATTGTCCCAACTAGAGGCAAACTCCATTGTAATACCTTTGTCATTACCATGTAAACGCTTGAGGTATTTGTCAATCTTTCCCTTCTTGATTGTTTTCCAGACTATTTTCTCCTGAACCCATTTACACTCTGAAGGTTCTTCTCTCTTCATCTCCCCTCCCATGTCTTCTGTCATACACTTAGGTTCCAGAGCAAAAATCACAAAGTTCTGCTTTGACAAATTGGGACTAGACTTTTTGAATCAGGACACGCAAAGCACTGAAAAAAATACCTTCAGCATAAGAACCGTTTTGAACACCAAGAAAGCATGTATAAAAGGATGAGTCTAAATGATCTTGCACTTTGTTTGCCATTTCATTTCATGAGTTCTTAAAATCCATGTCATATTATTTATGGATATGTTATTAAGAGTGGCGAACCAAGTTTTATGATTGATTTCTTTTTAAATTACAATAATTTAATTGTTCGGAAGATTTATAGCATAAATGTACATTGCGTAATATTTATAGTCAATTATTTAAAATTAAAATATTAAAATCTAGTAATTAATAATATTATATTAACAAAATTAGTGTAGACATCTTAAATACATCTATCTTAAAGTCTGTAACTTTATATTTATTTAAGGGTTATTTATTTTTTACATATGGACACCCAAATGTTATTTTTATTTAAGAGTATAAGTTATCTCTTTCTTTAAATCTAAAAGAAACCCCCCTCTCCCTATATATGGTTCATTTATTAAAAATATTTATTCAGTTTAATGAAAGTATTATGTACACACATGATTTTATAAACTCATTATAAAAGTATATATATTCACAAAAAATATGGGATGGATACTAGATCCACTCTCCCAATCTCAAAAGAGCAATATGAGAAAACAGATAACAACAAAATTTATGTCTAGACGGCTAAAGCAATTCTAGTTGGAGGAGGCACATACTACCTCTTATCATATTTATCTTTGTCACTTTAATTAAATAATTTTTGTTATGTTACTAGATGATCTACTCTTGCGGGCACGCACTACTCCTAGTAATATGTATCTTTGTCATTGTCTTTAATAATTTTTGTTATGATATACCCACCCTTACTGTTACTGTAATTATATCTATCAGCATTTAAAAATAACTCTTGCTATTCTCCACACAAAATGACACGACCGTAAAAATACAAATCAGCATAACACGATATGTTTTCACTGATTTTTTTAGCATTTATACATATTCACAAAAAATATGGGATGGATACAAGATCCAATCTCCCTATCTCAAAAGAGCAATATGGGAAAACAGATAACAACAAAATTTATGTCTAGACGGCTAAAGCAATTCTAGTTAGAGTAGGCACATACTACCTCTTATCGTCTTTATCTTTGTCACTGATCATGTATTTAATAATTTTTGTGCCCTTGCTATTACTGTAATTATATCTATCAGCATTTAAAAATAATTCTTGCTATTCTCTACACAAAATGACAAACTGCAAAAATACAAATCAACATAACACAATATATTTTCACTAGTTTTTTTAGCATTTTTATAACATTGTAGAAAGACAGATGTAAATCACATAAAAATAGTATCAATATACAAATTTTAATATTTATACAACGTGAACATGATATTCTCTATAAAGAATAATGTATCTTAAAAAAAAAAAAACTATTCATTAACAAATTGAAAAACTGTTTACACATAGAGAAGGCTCACGTAAAACAGGCTATGGCTTTCAGCCAGTTTCATATTGGTTGTATCCACCACAATTTTTTGGGATTATTTTTCAAATATTCGGATTCAATGATAAAATTAAAGATGAAATTTTGTACAACTGCCCTTGGTTTATGTAGTTACAGTGCCTGAAAGAGTTCTTGAGTTTCAGTGAGCTTGAAAAAATTGACATTCTCTTGTTGACTTTGTAATTACATTGATGGTCGGTAAGCACCACATTCTGGTTATGGCTTTCCAAACTTTTACTATTTGCTTTTGTGCCTAGGAGGCATGTTTTCACATTACAGCAAAAACTTTTTCATGCATTTAAAAATAAATAAAAAATTAAGTCAACTTCAAACTCCATCACAGGTCAATCATAGGTAACGTAGCCCCTTTCATGGATCAGGATCTTTTATTATAATATGGCCAGAATCGTCTATATAATCCCTTTCAAAGGCCCAAAAGATTCATGGATCATCATTCCATTTTCTTGAACTGTTTTATGGATTGTTTGCTTCTGTCTAGCTCTGTTTTTGTTATGAAACAAAGAGAAGAAAAAAGCAAATTGTGAATCCATGTAATTTGTGTGTAGTGTGAACTAAAGAATAATGATACAGCTGGTGTGAGTGTGAACTAAAGAATAAGTTTGTTGGGTATTTGAAGAATTTACTGTATACTGGTTGAAGAAGATTCAATTTGGCATATTGGTCAAAATGATGTGGACCTGTGAATGAGATTTTTATTGGGTGTTTGAAGATCTCTTTGCAGTATACCAGCTGGACTGGATTTAAAATGTCATGCTGATCTGAGTTCTGTGGACTAGATAAAAAATTTCTTGGGTGTTTAAAGATCTCTTTGCAGTATACCAGCTGGACTGGATTTAAAAGGTCATGTTGATCTGAGTTCTGTGGACTAGATAAAAAAATTCTTGGGTGTTTGAGGATCTCTTCATAAATCCATTTTTCAGTATCGAAGTTTGGAGAAGATGAATGGAGGATCAGTATCAGAAGTAAAGAGAAGGGGGCAGTTCCTGCCAGAGGAGTCCTTCCAAAGTTGGAGCAGTTATGCAAATGCCTTAAAACAGACACCAAATAGACTTTATGACAGGACGTTTACAAGGTCTTTGGATGTGGATGAGTTAGTTGAGATCAAAGGAAGAAGTGGGCATGAGATGAAGAGGACCCTTAATTGGTGGGACTTGATTTGGTTTGGGGTGGGTGTTGTTATTGGTGCAGGAGTTTTTGTTCTCACTGGTTTGGAAGCCAACGTTGATGCCGGCCCAGCTATCATATTGTCATATGTTATCTCAGGACTCTCTGCTCTGCTCTCTGTATTTTGTTACACTGAGTTTGCTGTGGAGATTCCAGTTGCAGGTATGGATCATCAAGTTTCTTCCTCTGATACTTCAAACGGATACCCAGCTTAGACAAATTCTTGTTGTTTGCTTGTTTGTTTTCTCAATTCAGAAATCTTTTTTTAATGTATCACTTGAAATGGGTAGTAAGCTCAGACATACCACTGGTCCACAGTCAGTAGAAAGTATTGCATACTAACAACGTCAGATTTCCACAATCCATTAGTAATTAGTAATGCAAAGTAAATTTCTGGATTCGATTGTGTATGTGTTTTTAGTATTGCATACATCAAGCACTTTTCCAATCTTGAAGCAGGCTTCAAGGTGCAAGTCATGCAATTATTGCTTTAGCATCCTCTCTCAGGATGGCTATCTTAGGATGTGCCAATGTATAAATTATCCTTATACACCATAACTTATGCTTGAGTGCATCCTAAAGACTGGATAGCCATCTCCTCTTCTTCCTGTGAACTATATATTATGAGTTATAACAGCCTATCTCTAAGATGAGATTTGTAACTTGTTCCATCTTAGTGGTCTCCCTCCCTGTGGTTTTCTAGTTACCATATGAGGACAAATAGCTCAGTTGCAGAGCAGTCCATTCACTCCATTAGCACCGGTCCTATAAAGGGGCTTACTGGTCTAGTTTTCATTGTGCAAGTGACCCCATTAAAATTGAGTATTTGGGACTTTGAGGCAAATGAAATTTCGCCTACAAAGTGGCCTAAGAGAGGGGGCTAAGAGTTCCAGCAACTGCTAGAGAGATTTCTGTTAGAAAGCAGGACAGTTCATATCTCACAGGACTTCTTGAAGTGCTGTACTCAGAGAATTTCTCTCAGGAGAGTAAATTCTGAAGCTTCTGGGTTCATCTCATATTGTGACAGTAAAGTTGTGGTATTGTTATTGTTGCCGCCTTGGTTTAAATCTCTGTCAGGGTATTGTGATCGCAGGCTTTGTACCCTCGTCGATCCAATATGCTTGCAAGTTTGAACCTGCTGGGCTAATGGACTCACAGGGCTCTTGAATTTCTATCAGTTCTATCCCAATCTTTTTGGTCTAATATTCTAAGGTCTTAGCTCAGAATCCTATGCTCTCCATGTTTCTTTCTTAGTAAGCATTACAGGCTGCTTAGATGCCATGCCTTGTGGGTTTTCTCTTAACTCTCCGTTAGTATCTCTGTGATATCCCTTATTTACAAGATATCTTCTCTGGTTGCTTCTCCCTTTGATGTTACTTTACTTTCATTTAAAAATCTCCGTCTCCTTAAAGGCAAACCTTCAAGTAAGCAGTAATAGGTGTCCTAGTTTTGAATCTTGTAGTCTATAATTTCTTCCATGATAGCCTTCATGTGATCTCTTCTCTTGTGGACAATCTCAGTAGAGATTTTAATGACTTTGAATTGGATTTATATGGTACTTTAGATCTTTCATTATAGTTGATTGTTTGTATGTTGCTTAAGTGGTCATGTATATTCAAATTTCAATTTTGGCTTTAGATGGTTCATTCTTTCAACAGAGGTAATTAAAAAAGTAGTGAATACTATTGGCCTGAAAAGAACTTGATACAATATCTGGTGAGTTGAGTTTAACTGAGCAGGTGCCCTTCATGCAGACTTCTTATGCCTTTTGATTTGATCTCTTTTTTCTGTCTATGACATCATAATAAGGTGCCAGATGCATTTGACGAAAGCATCTTTTTGTATTCATTTGGATCTCATTTGGTTATGTGGTTCAGAAGCCGCACCATAGTTAAGAGTTATCATAGATTATTTTCTTCCCCGCTTGCCTACACAGAGGCAGTGGAAGTCAAATCATTCCAAGCTTTAGGTTGAAGTTTAGCCCTATCAGTAAAGAAAGACTAGAACACAAGGTCCCTTACATATGAATATGGAACCTTAAAAAAAGGTAAGCCAGGGTGTTTGGCAAGGTGTTCACTTTTTTTCAAAAATGGGTATCCAACTTCTAAGATGTACCAATCTATAAATTACCCTCATACATCATAATTTTACATTCGTACACTCTATGAACTAGAGAGCCATTTCCCTTTTTTCAGTCCAGTGTTTAGATTGAAAAATGCATATATATCTTATGTAGGCCACTTCTATTTTTGTGAGTTAACCCTGCTTTTATAGGTAACTGGACCTTGTGGGGGCTAGCTGAATGCTTACCTTATCCTACAAAAATAAGTGAAAAGGCTGGAAGAAAGGCATTTATGTGTCTGCATTTGCACATTTATGTTTGTTTGCTTCAAAAATTAAAGAACAGTACCCCGACTTTCATCTGCTATCTTTTTTTAGGTTACATATGCATATTTGCACTTTCTATGAAATTCGTTTCCAGGTTACTGGATATAAAATCTCAGACAAGGTACACAATAGTATATTGTGAACGCATATTAGTTATTGGGTACCACAATATGCACCACTAACACTGCCAAATATTTGTGGGTGTGCAGGTAGTTCCTTTGCCTATCTAAGAGTGGAACTGGGAGATTTTGTGGCTTATATTGCTGCAGGCAATATCCTATTTGAATATGTCATTAGTGGAGCAGCTGTTGCCAGAGCATGGACGTCCTACTTTACCTCACTTCTGGATCATGGCTCTGATGATTTTCGCATCCACACAAATCTAGCTACAAATTACAACCTTCTAGATCCAATTGCAATTGGAGTCCTTCTGTTGGTGGGGCTTATAGCAATAATGAGCACTAAAGCCACAGCTAGATTGAATTCTGTCTCAACCATTGTACACATAGTTCTTATCATATTTGTTATAGTAGCAGGCCTATCAAAAGCTGATACCTCAAATTACACACCATTTGCCCCCTTTGGGGCTAAGGGCATTTTCAGAGCATCTTCTGTTGTCTTCTTTGCATATGTAGGGTTTGATGCAGTGGCTACAATGGCTGAAGAAACCAAGAATCCTGCGAAAGACATTCCTCTAGGCCTGGTAGGATCTATGGCAATTATTATAGTGGCCTATTGTCTCATGGCTGTCACTCTGTGCCTGATGCAGAGTTATGTTGATATTGATCAAAATGCTGGATACAGTGTTGCTTTTGAGAAGGTTGGAATGAAATGGGCCAAGTATATAGTAGACCTAGGAGCCTTGATAGGAATGACTACTGCATTACTAGGAGGAGTTGTAGGTCAAGCCAGGTATTTAACCCACATTGGTAGAACACACATGTTGCCTCCCTGGTTTTCATTGGTCCATGAAAAAACAGGAACTCCAATTAATGCAACAATGACCATGGTTTTAGCAACAGCAGTAATAGCATTTTTCACAGAATTGGATGTTCTTTCAAAATTGGTTTCCATCAGCACATTGTTCATATTCACACTAATAGCCATAGCTTTGTTGGTTAGAAGATACTATGTATCTGGTGAAACCACCAAGCGCAATCAGAATGTGTTCATCATGTTCATGTTGATAATTCTAGCATCCTCTTCAGCTACAGCAATATATTGGGCTAGAAGCAATGGCTGGACTTGTTATGTAATAACAGTCCCTATATGGATGCTATCAACATGTGGGTTATGGATGTTTGTTCCACAAGCAAGGAAACCAAAGCTTTGGGGTGTGCCACTGGTGCCATGGCTACCATCTCTATCTATTGCCATTAACATTTTTCTTCTGGGTTCTCTGGATTCTAAGTCCTTTGTTCGTTTTGCAGTTTGGACTGGCATAATGCTGGTGTATTACCTTCTTTTTGGACTCCATGCATCCTATGATACTGCAAAAGCCCAGAAAAGTGCTAAGGTTGGGGTCATACAGAGTGAAGAAGATGGAAAAGAAGGCTTTGAATACCAACCTGAAGCCAAAACAAAGCACATCATCTTAGCTTTGTGTACTCATTAGGCTCTTGCAGAGATAGTTTCAAGTTTCAATTGGTCATCAATCAGATGGGAACTACTCTTTGAATAAATTTATATTTGTGAATGTGTGATATGTGTTTACATAATGAATGGAACAATCAGTATGTTTGCTCAATGCTTGTATTGAGTATATATGCATAAGATTTGCTTCCATGAGAATTCAATGTAATATGTCCTTGGTGTCCTGTTATTAGTTTATTTCTTTCCAGATGACGTTGGGCAAATGACTTAATGAACTTATTGGGAAAGAACTTCCACATGTAATGGGTATTTACTATTTTGAAGTTGATTGGAATCTCTTTCACAAAGCTGTTATGAGATGTCCCCCCACCCTGTTTTTTTGGTCTTTCCTTATGTGCAGATTAAGTTCATTCTCAACGGTATTCACCAATGAATTGAATTGTACTATGTTCTTTGATAATCTGGTTTTCTGATTTTAATTATGCAGGCACATATGAATTAAGTTTTAAATTGAAAGAAAAACATTTATATGTATAAATCATATTTTATTCCTTTGTATAAGATGTTGGAGAATAACACCTTGACATTAATATTTTGACGCAGATAATTAAATAAGTACTAATAAAGTTTAGGATAAGAATGTAAATTCTAAAATGAGGTAAAATATTATTTGTACTATAGTAAAAATATTGTATAAATATTCATAATCAGGTTATTAACCTAATTTAGCTCAGTAAATATTATTTAATAATGATTCAATTAACAAAAAGTATAAAATGAAGTAGTATTAAACTACAATTTTGTTATTCAACAATATAATAAGTTGAGAAGTTCAAACATTGGTTAGGTGTGTGAATTGTACCGTGTAGATACTCCTCAAGTACCCCTCATTGTCACATAGGAATTCCTCGGTTATAAAGTCTTTGGACCTTCAAAATAAGAGGAAAGGTAAGCTAAGGTTGTCACACAAATGTGTGAGCCATTGGACCTCTATCTCGTCAACCTTGAATGGGTATTTTATTGTTGCAGGAGCTCCAATCAAGTAGTATCACCTATCTAGCCTAAGTTACATGTTCACAAGTGTATTATTTGTGAAAACCAATTTTATTGTTTATTATTTTGAGCTAATCTAGGCCCTCCGCACTTTAGTTTGAGTCACACTTGCTTTTGTGATTGTTGTGTTTTTGTCACAAAATATCTTTTGCCAAAAAAAGTCTGTCAAAATTGTCATCTAGAGTTAGTCCAACAAAAACACACTATGTCCCAGTGGGTTAGCATTGATAATTAGTGAGATCGCTTGGTATTTCAGTAGGTCTAATATACATAATTGTTCCGATGGGATTGTATTGAGGACTAGCAAGATTATTGTCTCAGTTCTAGTATATTCACATCCTGTTCCACCGAGATTGCACTATGAATCATTAGGATTGGTATACTTGTGTAGTTACTTTGTAATCTATTCTAATGATAACCTAAACTCAAAGGTCAATATTGTGTTCTAGCACAATTGCTTTGTGTTTTAGAGGAATTGTGTCTCCAAATAATTCTAAAGAGCTCCATATGTTGATAATGGATTACTAGGTTGTCATCATTCCTCACATGTCAATCAAAATTTTATCCATCCAACATTGAGTTACATGTGTCGTAATCCAACCATGGTCATCATTATCATCCTCATAGGTCAAAGATCAATCAATCAAATCAAACCAATCAACCAATCGTCTAATCCAAATCAAATCAAAATCTAGTCCCTCATCCATGATTTGTCTCAAATCACATAGTTATCCATAGTCTGCATCGTAGTGATTATCATGAATTTCTCTTAAACTTATCTTGTCTAGAATTAGTACATTCATCATTATAGCCACATTACTACAATCTAAAGGTTCAACTTATCTTGACTATCTTGTTGCTTGAGTATATCATCTTGAGTAATCATATTAGCACTACATCCATTATCAAGTTATCTAACAATCCAAAAATCTTGAGTATCAAGTTGAATAGAGGTAAAATGGAATCACCTCTATTTAATGTAATGTATGGGGGAAATATTAGATCCACTCCTAAATCCAAATTCCCAAAGGAGAGATCTGATTTGATCATCCAAAAGGTTAATACACAATTGAATCAATCTATGGAGAATATGAAAGAGAGAAAAACCCTATATTTCCCTATGGTAGAATTGTGTTTGAAATCTGAAATAATTGAAATACAAGTACTAACCTCAAATTAGGGCAAATCTGGAAAATGTCAATTTCTGATGTCTGTGTGTATTTTCGAGCAATTCTGCAACCTGTTTTGGACTGGAAAAGCCAAGATGAAGAAAACCTAGAAATCTTTTGTCTTTCTGACGGCAGGTAGTCTTTGACCCTCATAAAAGGTCAAAGGCTACATTCTTTATTTGAAGGTTGATTCTGACTTTGTTCACAGATCTCGGAAGTTTTTCGAAAAGGGTATCCAAATCTATTGTCAGATCTAAAATTCTGCACTTGTACCTGCAAGAAAAAGAGGGTTTTTGTTGTTTGTTTGAGGGGTTTGCCTTGGTCAAACCCCGGTTTGGAATCAACCTTAATATTTAAATTGAAATAAGAATGCTAGCAAGTAGTAGAAATAGATCTAACAATGAAGCTATGCAATTCGATAGATATGTAATTGTATTTCGAATGTAAACAAGTATATTGATATAAAAACTTGAACACGACAATGGTAAATGTAAATCAAAACCACGAAAGTAAATACAAAACCCCCATGCTTGTATGCTTGGAATCTACCTTGATAGAAGAATGAATGGATCTAGAAGATACACAAAGGATCTTGAAGGAAGATCACACCATCATGATGGCTAGATCTAGGGTTTGAATGATGAATCTTGAATGCTTGAACCAAATCCCTTCAATGGCTTGAATGCTTTAATCCTTGATCTTCAATGGAGAACTTGGATGAAGAAGAGGACTTGAATGCTTGAATGGATGCTTGCTTGATCACCTTGAGAGCTTGAGAGAGGAGATTGCAAAACTTGATTGCTTGATGGCAAAAGAAGATGATTGAAATGAGAGAGGAAGGCCTCCTTTTATAGTGAACTAGGGCACAATCCTCTAGAGGGGCCACCTTGGAGAATTAAATCCCAATTAGGTCCTAACCTTTAGAAAATATACCTAGATTAAATGCAATTTGAGGATTTACCATTCCAAAACCCAAAATGGCCGACCAAAAGGCAGGAAAACAAATATCCCCGAAATTCGACACCCGAAAATCAAGGAAATTTGAAATCTAGACAGGGGGTCAAGGACGAGCTCAAATCTGACCAGGTTAGGGTTGAGGTTGATCCTGACTAGGTCAGAGTCGAGGTCAAATTTGACCCCATAAGATCGACTTTGACCTTGTGGTAAAAAACCTCAGGATCCTGACCCAGAATGCTAGGAAATGCAGATATGAAGTGAAAATCAGGGACATATAGAAGCATAATGAGGAGAACAAGTATGATCCGAGCAAAGAGTTGATTCGAGGTTCTTGACATGACCCAGACCACTCACTCGGAGGGCTAAACACTCTTAACATGGAAGTGCTTCCAATTTAAGACAATACATTTAGCCCCCACTTTAGCAAGAGTATGGATTCAATGCAAACTCTTGGTAAAGGAGAAAGAAGAAGAGATCCCAGTGGATTCAAAATGAGATAGAATGACACTTAGTTAGGGACACAAGCCCCTAGGCTAAGGATTCTAACTCAACATAAGCGCACGAGGGTGTGAAAAATAAAAGGGTACAAAAGAGGGGTTAGTACTAAAACAAACCCAAATCAACTAGCATAAGAAACATTTCTTATACTAACATCATATTTGGAAAGCTATCATAAAAGCATAAATGTTTACATAAGAAAGACAAGAACAACTCTATAAATGACATAGCTTCATGATCCAGTCCTACTAGCATGAAAGCAAAAAGAGAGAAAGGGAAAAAGAGTGATTACCTCACCTAGTAAGATGCCCACCTTACCATGAATCACCCTGGAGGGAGAGCCCAACAGGTTCACCCATAAACTGTGCTTGCAATTGTAATGCATCTTCTGACGACTTTTGGAATACTCATAGATCCACCTTCTTGTATCACTATGAATATGAAATATGTGTCAACTCAGGATTTAGCAACTTATGTGCGTTACCTTCAGAAGATTTAGCATATGAATGCATGTCTTTTCAGGATTTAGCAACTTATGTGCGTTACCTTCCAAGATTTAGCATATTTGAAATTTGAAATGCCTGTCCCTTTAGGATTTAGCAACTTATGTGCGTTACCTTCCAAGATTTAGCATATTGACAAATTTTGAAAAATGCATGTCTCCTCAGGATTTAGCAACTTATGTGCATTACCTTCGGAAGATTTAGCATATAGATGCGTGTCTTTACAGGATTTACCAACTTATGTACATTACCTTCCAAGATTTAGCATGTAAAAATAAAAAACTATAGTACAAGGGAGGTCCTATATATGCCCCCCTCCTTAATATTGAAAAAACATACTACTTTGACATGTTAAGGAAAGGAAAGAACAAGGATAAAGCCTTCTTCAACATCAAGACAATATCCACAAACAACACCCAGTCCAAGCCAAGAAGGTCACAACTCCTATGAGGCCATGGAAGGGATGAATGAAAAGAGATATCATGCAAGAAGTGAAAAGAAAGTAACCCTTATGAGGGATAGCACACTATTCAGTTTCCAGGGTGAGAGATATATCAACCATGAAAACCCAATGTCAAACAACAAAATAGGTTGTGATCAAGGACAAA
The DNA here is from genome assembly GCA_027943335.1 of Chamaecyparis obtusa. Classification (NCBI taxonomy): domain Eukaryota; kingdom Viridiplantae; phylum Streptophyta; class Pinopsida; order Cupressales; family Cupressaceae; genus Chamaecyparis; species Chamaecyparis obtusa. The sequence continues at coordinate 139,083 of BSBK01002307.1, read as the reverse complement.
AATCCTCAATGCAAACCAAAATTTTCATGTATGATTGGATATCACATAATATATAGATACTGCTTAACCAGGAAAGAGGTGAATCCCAGAAAGACAGAAAAGGAGATGGCATCCTTGCCCCCCAAGTGTAGGAACAAAGATGAAAGAGGATACCTACTTCACAATGCAAGCAGATATCCTATTTACAACAATATACACCATATCCTTAGCGAGGGATATTGACCCATACATCCAAGAATATAGATAATCATGAAAAGGATATGTCTCTCATGGAAAAGGATCCTCCAATGAAAAGAGATCTTATCAAGAAGACCCCCCCAAAGAGGAGTGATGTAGAAAAAAGATCATCTTGCAACAGTAGGAACAAAGATTCAATCATCAAGCCCCCTACAAAGAGGAAGAGGAATCTTTGAAATGAGGGAAACAACTCTAACACCAAAGCAAGGGTGATAGTTTATAAAGAACATAATTTGCAACATAGAGAAGAAGTGACAATTTAGGACAACAACTTCTCATATAAAAAGGTTATCCATAGTCAGAACATCTATCAATATGATGAAATACTATTGCAATATAAACAAATACCACTAAGCTAAGGAAAGCGGCTCCCCAGACAAAGAGAAAGAAAGAGGTACCTTGCCCCCCAAAGATAGAGACAAGGGATACCTTCGCAAAAAAAATGTCTTAGAAAAGATATCTTGAAAAGAAAATATAAATTCTATGGATGATTAAAAATATAATGCAAAGCCATAGAAAAATAAGAGAGAAAGAATACCAATTAAGCTCGAGACATAATATAGACATACTAAAAGCCTAATGGATCCTAGAAGACTAGATGAAGATACACCTCTTGCCCCCCAGTCATGAGACAAGAGGGGAAGAACATATACATTATATTAGAATAGGGAGAATCCCCTATATCAAAATTATGAAGGAATTGTAAAACTGCATGAGAGTGAGATATAATTCCTAAAGCAGCTCTTTCTCTAACATATAACTTGAAATGTTTACAATCAACAAGTAAATGTGTGTTGCTATAATGAAAAGGACATTTGTATTTGTATAAAGCATCTATCAGCATAGGTCTAAAGATTTCTTTCTTGGAATTCATTAGCTCAACATATACCTTCTTAGCCACGTCTTGACGAATATTAGGGTTATCCAAGATAGGTGTGGGGAGAAGAATGTGAAGAGGAGGACGATGTTTAACATCACCTACCTTGACTTGAGATTTTGAACAACCAACACCATACATATTCGGTTTAGGGGATATATGAACTGGAAACCTAATACCATGCTCATTAACTCCTAGCCCTAAACCTTTATAACCTTGTGTAGTCACCATATTATATCCAATGGTGTACATATTATGTAAAGCTTCTACAATAGGTGATTTTTTATCATGTTCATGAGTAAAGTTTGTATAAGGTGGGATAATAGGTTTTGAAGAAGTTTCTTTACCCTCTCCTTTAATATCATCATGAATCAAAGGAGAAGGTAAATAAATGAAATCTTGCACATCCACATCTTGAACTATAGCTTGAATCCCATCATAAGTATGGGAAGAGCGAGGATGAATAGATGGAGAATTAGGTATCGAATTAGGATTGGGAAGATTAGGATTAGGATTGATAGGACTAAGATTAGGATTGATAGGATTAGGATTAGGATTGATAAGATTAGGATTAGCAAGATTAGGAGATGGTGTATCATCTACCAAATTCTTCACATAATCCAAAAGATTAATAAGGCTACCACATAAATCTTTAATGAAGGTTTTAAATGTAGGCAGACTAGTGTCGGTCAACTTCACAAAAGCATAAGCAAGAGAAAAGTGAAGGGTCATCAACATAATGAAGTGAATGATACTTTCATAAACATCATAGGTATTATAAAGAGATGCTAAAAGAAAGGTAATAAAGAACATGACCACACACCAAAGCATCTTAATGATTTCCATAGTAAATGAAATATTTGAAATGTTTTTGTAAATATATAGATTTTTTTGTATTTTTGAATTTTAAAATGCAAGAGCATAAACTAGACCTAATCTAAAAGGCAATCTAACACCAAAAAGAAAGAGAGTAAGCTTGTCGGGTTCACCAAAATGAATAGAGGTAAAATGGAATCACCTCTATTTAATATAATGTATGGGGGAATTATTAGATCCACTCCTAAATCCAAATTTCCAAAGGAGAGATTCGATTTGATCAACCAAAAGGTTAATACACAATCGAATCAATCTATGGAGAATATGAAAGAGAGAGAAAAACCCTATATTTCCCTATGGTAGAATTGTGTTTGAAATCTGAAATAAATGAAATACAAGTACTAACCTCAAATTAGGGAAAATTTGGAAAATGCCAATTTCTGATGTCTATGTGTATTTTTGGGCAATTCTACAACTTGTTTCAGACTGGAAATGCCGAGACAAAGAAAACCCAGAAATCTATTGTCTTTCCAACAATAGGTAGTGTTTGAACCTCATAAAAGGTTAAAGACTACATTCTTTATTTGAAGGTAGATTCTGACTTTGTTCACAGATCCCAGAAGTTCGCCGAAAAGGGTATCTAAATCTACTCTTAGATCCAAAATTCCGCACTTGTACCTACAAGAAAAAGAGGGTTTTTGTTGTTTGTTTGAGGGGTTTGCCTTGGTCAAACCCCGGTTTGGAATCAACCTTAATATTTAAATTGAAATAAGAATGCTATCAAGTAGTAGAAATAGATCTAACAATGAAGCTATGCAATTCGATAGATATGTAATTGTATTTTGAATGTAAACAAGTATATTGATATGAAAACTTGAACACAACAATGGTAAATGTAAATCAAAACCATGAAAGTAAATACAAAACCCCCATGCTTGTATGCTTGGAATCCACCTTGATAAAAAAATGAATGGATCTAGAAGATACACAAAGGATCTTGAAGGAAGATCACACCATCATGATGGCTAGATCTAGGGTTTGAATGATGAATCTTGAATGCTTGAACCAAATCCCTTCAATGGCTTGAGTGCTTGAATCCTTGATCTTCAATGATGAACTTGGATGGAGAAGAGGACTTGAATGCTTGAATGGATACTTTCTTGATCATCTTGAGAGCTTGAGAGAGGAGATTGCAAAACTTGATTGCTTGATGGCAAAAGAAGATGATTGAAATGAGAGAGGAAGGCCTCCTTTTATAGTGAACTAGGGCACAATCTTCTAGAGGGGTCACCTTGGAGAATTAAATCCCAATTAGGTCCTAACCTTTAGAAAATATACGTAGATTAAATGCAATTTGAGGATTTACCATTCTAAAACCCGAAATGGTTGACCCGAAGGTGGGAAAATAAATATCCTTGAAACCCGACACCCAGAAATGAAAGAAATTTGAAATCTAGACAGGGGGCAAGCATGAGCTCAAATCTGACGAGGTCAAGGTCGAGGTCGATCCTAACCAGGTCAGAGTTGAGGTCAACTTTGACCCCATAAGGTCGACTTTGACCTTGTGGTCAAAAACCTCAGGATCCTAACCCAGAATGCTAGGAAATGTAGATATGAATTGAAAATCAGGGACATATAGAAGTAGAATGAGGAGAACAAGTATGATCTGAGGAAAGAGTTGATTCGAGGTGCTTGACATGACCTAGACCACTCACTCGAAGGGCAAAACACTCTTAACATGGAAGTGCTTCCATTTTAAGACGATACACAAGTTATCTAATCAATCAATCCTTTGTCAAAATCAATCCAAAAATCAAATATGATCCTTTGACAATAGAGTCATATCCCATTTTCTATAGATAGTCATTTCATAGTCCATACCCATTAAAATTCATTCATAAACTAGACAAAAAATAGAACAACAACCTCTGCAATCTACCATTGGGTTTTTTAGATCCCAAAATAAACCTAGTTCTCGTATTCCATTGGTAGTGTCAGGAGATAATCCTATTAACTCACCCCCAATAGGACTATGGTTGATCATATAGGGACACCATATTCACAAGTTTATCCTATCAAGGTATTCCTTAATAACCCAAACAATGCCCACTAAGTGGATGATAATATTGAGAGTTGCAAGGATGTCATCTTATGTTTTCTCGAGGCATGACCATAGCTCCCTCATTTGAGCCTATGACCATCGGTCAACAACCAACCCATTCATCGTCATTTCTACCTTAGTTGTCATCATTTTCACAACCACTCTTGATACTTTGGATGCTCATTGTGAATCATTTGAAGCTCATATTGCTCCTTCAAGAGGAGTGTTGCCACCTCCACCTATATGAGGACTTTTCCCCAATATATGACCTATTGTTTTTGTGTGTAGAGAAAACCTAACATGTTTGGAACAATTGTAGACATTCAAACATTAGTTAATGAATTAAGTCTAATAGCATATTCCTAAACATATAGAGAAATTTATTTGCAAAGACATTCAGATAGAGCTAAAACGGGAGCACCATGTCACAGTTTGAGTTGCTATCGATTTAGGGATGTGGGTGTGCTCTCAAAACACTTGGAGCAATTCCCTAATGCAGATTAGGAAAGAATAGGATGGATTAGGGACCACAAGAACTCCATAGTGACACAATATCAGGTATAGAACACTCGATTTTCCCCTAGAGCCTTAAAGATCCTAATGGGGAAGAAATTATGATTAAGCTACAAATGATTAATCTAAAGTTGATTTTAATCCAAATGAAACATGATATGATGCATAAATGATTAGAAAAATCTTAACAAAGAACTAGATTCAATCCATTAAGCTATTCTAGTATAATCTATGAAAGCATAAAATAGATTTAATCTAACAATTATGTTAAATGCTATGCTAAGTCTAGATGTATTTTACCATTATAACAATGCATGAAATGAAAGATGAATTGATTGTTTGTTCTAGGAAGAGGAGGATATTTATAGCATTTTGGGAAGGTCTTGGGGTTAGGAAGTGGAGTTAGGGTCAGAGTTAGTGTTTGAGGTAGAGTTTGAGGTATGGTTAGGGGTAAGGTTAGAAAGATAAGGGTTAAGGGTTGCTCACACATGTGTGAGCAACACTAGGGAAGTGTGCAAGGGGACCAAAGTGTAAGAGAAGATATAGGTCTTCATTTATGGCTTGTAAGAGCCTTAATGAGGGTGTAAGGAGTCATTAATGAGTATGTAAGGCTCATTAATGAGGGGTTTTGACCAAAAGTCAAAGATTGAGGGTTTAAACTAAAAAGGGTAGGAATCACCTTTTAATCAAGTTTAGGATGGGTTTAGGAAAGTCTAGAAGAGATTAGGGATTTCTAGAAGATTTCTAAGGTTTTAGGATTTAAATAAATATTTTATTTATTTAAAGGATTTTTTGGTCAATTTATTAAATAATTAATGAATTTTGGGGGGAATGATGTTTAAATTGGATTTAAAGATTTCTAGAAGGGATTTCTTAATTAAATATTTTAAATTAAAATAGGAGGATTTAATGGCATAATAATAAATAAATTAATTAAATAATTAATTAATTAACAAATGATGATGTCATTAGGGGTTTTTTGGAAAATAAAAATACTTTTATTTAGCAAAAGATTTTTGCGTGTTTACATTTTCCCCCTTTTTGATGCGATGCCACAAGTGGCATGGCATCAAAGACAAGAAAATGAGATGCCCCAAGCTAGAATTGAAAGGATAAGGGGTTGTGCCCCCTCGAGAAAATAATGCAAAGAGGAAATGTTGTGGAATTTTCTTGAAAAGAACACAAGAGGGAAGGAAAAAGAGGAAGGGAAGATAAACAACCAAACTTCCAAAAGAAAAGATGGATGAATGCAAGAGGATGTGAAATTCATGATGTAGGATGCAGCTATATGAAGGATGCAAGATGCAAGATTAATCTATATGTTGTTGGAGGAGGGGGATTTTTGGGAGCTCCAAGTGTAAATGTGGAGAGCACAACCTAGTTTTATATAGAAATGCTAGAGACCTGCCAAGGATACCAGGATCACAAGGCCTTGTTACTAGTGTTTCATAGGACTAATGCAAAAAAGACACGCAAGGGTTGCCCCAGCATCACACATGAACCGAAGAGGAAGCATGGTAGAAATAATGCTAGAGAAACCAAAAACAAATGACATTTCCCATGTGCACCATGTAACCCAGAAGAGTAAAAGTGAAACATGCAAGGGTCATATCCGACTGACTCACAGGTAGAAGCAAGAAATCAAAAGACCTTTCCCTAGATTACCTTCATTTGTAGCACACCATGATATAAATGATTATGGCGACTTTGAGTAGAGAACAACGAGAAGCCATAAAAGATTAACAAGATCCAAAGGACAAAATCCAAGATCAAAATGAGAACTCCAAAAGACATCCTTTTCCAAGGAGAGAGATTGAGTTGATTGATGGGGGGAAGATTATTATGAACATGAGGAAGGATACATCCGACACAGACCTAGTTTGATTGATTAGGTTAGACAGGAGGAAGGATACAACCTCAAGGACCCAGTTGATGAGGAGAATGTTGTGTTGTTGATTGGAAAATGATGGAACAAGGATAATCACAATGATCAAGGATAGTCAACAATTGATGTTGCTGAAGTACAAGGCTGGGCGGGACAAGATATTTGATCAAATGTTGTTGTAGGACTGACGAGGGTATGTACAACAAGGCGTGAAGATATGTACAATAAACAGGGAGATATTTACAATGGATATGTACAAAAGCTCAAGATTTGGGACATGAAGATCTCGCTATTCAAGATATATACATGATATGTATATGATGGGACTTTATTGCTGGGTTGGATAGACTTGAGGATAGAACACCTTGGGATGGTGGTGGGGATGGGGATGGGATAAAGATAAAGGATTGTGGGATGGGGGGGATGGGAGTTTGATAGATAATGACTATGTCCACTATGTATGGCACCTATTTCTAGTTTTTCACCAACATACTTGTCCAAGGCACTTGAAATGCCAAGTTTTCACCATTGGATGATTATTTTTCTTTTCTTTTTTCTTTTTTTCTTTTTTGTATTTTTCTACTTTTTTCCAATTTTTATGGATTTTTTGGAATATGTAGGATTTGATTCAGGTATAGTACCTCTTCAAATGTATGATGTTGATAGGATTGTTCAAGGGCTCGCCTTCTGGTGTTGATAACGGATAGGCTTTGGAGCCAAAACATGCTGTGACAACATAGGGGCCCAACCAAGTAGGCTCAAACTTGCCCTTTTTATCTCGATGTGCTTGCATTTTCTGATTTTATTTTAGGACCATGTCACCGACCTGGAACTATCTAGGATGGACCTTTTTTTTATAGCTCCTTTTGAGGTGATTGTGGTATGCAACCAGGTGATCATATGCTTTTTGCCTCTTCTCATCTAATAGATCCAGTTGTGTGAGGAATGCCACACAACAATCTTCATCCGTGGTATAGTTTCTCATGGAGACTCACAATGATGGGAGCTCAACCTCGATGGGTAGAATGACTTTAGCATCATATACAAGGGAATATGGGGTAGTGCCTATGGGAGTGTCATAAGAAGTATGATAGGCCTAGAGGGTGGGACTTATTTGGAGGTGCTAGTCATGACCAAAATCATTGACAACCTTCTTGAGGATTTTTAGAATGGTTTTATTGGTTGCCTTAGCTTGGCCATTTCCTTGGGGGAAGTATGGACTGGAGACATGGTGCTGGATGTGGAGTCTAGCATACAGATCATCCATATGCTAGTTTTCAAAAGGTGTGTTGTGATCTGTGAAGATGGTAGATGGTATGTTGAAGTGTCAAATGATGTGGTACAATATGAACTTGGATATTTGGATGCCAGTAGTGAGGGTGAGAGAAATTACTTCAACCCACTTTGTGAAGTACTCTGTGGCCGTTATAATGTATTTATGTCCATCTGAGGAAAGGGGAGTGATTAACCCAATGAGGTTGAAGCCCCAACATGAAAATGGCCAAGGTGGCATAATGGGATGCAAGTCTTGTGCTGGAGCATGGATCAGATTTGCATGGTGTTGACATGGTAGACATTTCCTGACAAATTAACAAGCATCATGTTCCATTTTTGGCTAATAGTACCCAACTTGAAGCAATTGCTTTGCTAGAACCATGCCACTTGTGTGGGAACCAAAAATTCTAGCGTGGACCTCTTGTAAAGCCAGGATGACCTCATTTGAATCTAAACACCTAGAGAGGATATTATGATATCCTTGACAATAAAGGGTTTTGGCTACAAGAGTGTAGCTGGAAGCTCTGCGAATTAGGTTTTGGCATTGGTTGTTGGTGAGATGGGGAGATATGATATTATTTTTAAGATATGCATGGATGTCATGGTACCATGGAGACTAAGGACCAACCAAGAAACACACCATTTCATAATCGACATTCTCATAAGTAGGCATGTGTAGCTGCTCAACTAAAAATTTGTACTAATTTGAATTGCAAGGGATCTCTAGCAAGGATCTAATGGTTGCCATTATGTCAGACGCTTTGTTTTGAAGCCTTGGTATATGTGTGAACTGTACATTTAGGAAATTCTCTTTCAGTTTGTCCACCAATTCCTTGTAGGGTAGCAGCTTATTGTCCTTTGTCTAAAATTCATCTAGGACCTACTTGATAATTAGCTATGAATCTCCAAACACTTGCAGTTCTTTTATGTTCCACTGAATATTTGTTTTGAGGCCTCAGATGAGTGCCTCATATTTTGCAATGTTGTTGGTACATGGGAATCCCAATTTGAATGATTTTGGAATATAGTCACCTTGAGGTGTGACGAACAGGATTCCTGCCCCTGATCCATGTGATGTATAGGAGCCATCAAAGTATAGCCTCCACATCAGTTGTTCCTCGATCATACATAGGTGCTCATCAAGGAATTCCATGATTAGTGGATATGCATCCACTAGTGGTGCTTTTGCTAGCTGATCAACAATTACTTGCCCTTTGATTTCTTTTCGATCTATGTACTGGATGTCAAACTCACTGAGTAGCATGACCCATTTTTCCATATGGCTAGTGAGAGTTGTCCTAGATAGGAGATATTTGAGTGGGTCCACCTTTGAAATGAGCTTGATTGTGTGGCTAAGAATGTAATGTCTAATATTTTGAGTGGCGAAGACCACTACAAGGCATTCTTTCTCCATTGGTGAATAATTGAGCTCGTAGCTGACAAGAGTTTGACTGATATAGTAAATGGATCTCTCTTTGTCATTGTCGTCATGATGTGCTAAGAGTGCCCCTAGTGTTGTAGTGGTCTCCAAGATGTAGAGTATGAGAGGGTGTCCTAAAACTGGTGGTACACGGATCAGAGAGTTGGCTAGATATTCCTTCAAATTTTCAAATCTTCTCTGACAGATAGGATCCCAATTGAAGCTAGTGTCTTTGCATAGGAGGTGTGTGAAAGGTTGGCACTTGTCTGCCAACTGAGAGATGAATCGATGCACTGATTGTAGTTTTCCTTGCAAGATTTTAAGCTATTTGAGTATTCTTGGTGGAGACATTTTTTTTATAGTTTTGACCTTCTTGGGGTCAATCTCTATACCACATCGGGATACAATGAAGCCCAACAACTTGCCAGATGTAACGCCAAAGACACATTTCTTTGGATTGAGCTTCAAGCCATAGTGATGAGGGTGATCAAACATACACTCAAGGATGTTGAGGTGTTCTATCCGCACCTTAGATTTTTCCAGGATATCATCCACATAGTCTTCCAGGATCTTGTGTATCATATCATGGAAGATTGCTGTCATTTCTTGTTGATAGGTGGCTCCTGCATTCTTGAGCCCAAATGACATCATATTATAGTAGAAGGTACCCCATGGAGTTGTGAATGCTATTTTATGCTAGTTTACCTCTGCTATTCTGATTTGGTTATATCCAGAGAAGCCATCCATGAGGGACAACATCTCATGGCCCATCGTAAGGTCTACTATCATGTCTATGTTGGGCAAGGGGAAATCATCCTTTGGACATGCTTTATTTAGGTCCCTGAAATCTGTGCAAATTCTAATATCACCTGAAGGCTTTGTGTCTGGGACCATGTTGGAGATCCACTCTAAATATTCTATTTCTCTGATGATCTTATCTTGGAGGAGTTTCTCTAGTTCTGCTTTTACTAACAAGGATACCTTTGGATGCATTTTTCTTTAGTTTTGCTTGACTGGATTGGCGGTCGGGTCCACAACTAGATGATGGATGATGAGATTAGGATCAAGCCCTAGCATGTGTGCATATTACCATGTGAAATTGACAGTGGCTTCTTGGAGAAGTGTAATGAAATCCATTTCTTCACCTTCTATTAAAGATGCTGCAATGTAGGTGATTCTTGGACATTCTTCTATGCCCAAGTTGATTGACTTGGTTTCCTCAATGATGATAGGTGATTACTCAGGTTTGTAATCTTGGATAGGGGGAAGATGCAAGTATCCATCTTCCAGCACCTCAGAGAGGTTTTCACCAAAAGATACGGCCTTTATTTTCTCTTTTTTAGAGTCAAAATGCACCCCAGAGGGGTTTTCACATAAGGTCGAATTGTTATTTTCTTTTTCACTTTTTCGGCTAAAGCTTGCCTCTTCCCTAAAATATCCTTTAGGGTTGAGCTTGTAGACGTGAGTTGATTATGAATCTTTATTTGATTGTTGGCTTGATTCTCCCATGAACTTTAGGAGTGCTTCTATGCTTTTGAACTCATCGATATGTGTGACACTTGGTTGGTCCCAGTCTATGAGTTTGGGGTGGATGAGGAGAAGTTCTATGACATTAATGGTGATTTGATGGAGGATAGAAGTTCCCAGGAGGGTATCATTGTCAAAGATGTCATTATAGGATTTATTTTCTTCCTCTTCAAGGATGTCTTTGATCCCTACAAGGTCATCCTGGCTATTCAAAAGGGGAACGTTGGTCATGTTGGTGCCCCCAGTTGTGGTATTGGGCTCTTAGATACATAGGCGAGGGGTATTAAATCCAAGACCTTGATGTTTTGGATTCTTGGATGCTATGATTGGGTCTTCTCTTCCACCTTCTTGTGGTCCTAGACCACCGCTTTGGTATTTCCATTGTTATGTGGTGTATATGTGTGATTGTGGATATTTGTCTTTAAAGTAGCCAAGAAGTTCAGTGTCAGGTGGTGGGGGATCTCTGTACAACCATCGATTGATGTCAAGGTCCATTTCTTGACTATCTATATTGCCATGGGAAACAAATGTCAATGGGCATAATTGCTTGATTTCATGCTTGGCTTCAGTAGGCTTTCTTTGGTTGCTTGGGTGCCCTTGTGTATGTGGATCAAGTGGGAGGGCCCCAACTACAAATGCATCATGTAAGTTGTATTCACCATAGCCCTGATTGTTGATCTTGATGGAAGAGAGAGTGGAGGCGAGGATGATCTCTGGACCACTATGGGATCAGGAAGAGATGGTGATAGAAGTGCCAATTTTAGTTCTAGGACAATGAGTGGAATGAGGGAATGAAGATTCCAATGCATGACAATATGCGAAGGGTTGGGGGTCTGCATGGATGGTGATCTTAGTGCCTTGATGCAAAAATTTAACGTACTAGTGATATGTAGATGATATATCCTTGATGGAATGGATCCCTGGTCAGCCGAGGAGGATGTTAAATGGTAGGTCAAGATCAACAACATGGCAGGTGGTGTCTTGATTTGTTGGGCCTAGCTTGATAGGAAAAAGAATGGTACCTTCAGAGGTATGTTCCAAGTTACCATGATTAATTCATGTGATATGTCAACCTCTATGAACCCTATCTTCTATATGAATTTCAAAGTACATAAGTTTAGGGCTGAACCATTATCTATCATGACCCTTTTAATGGAAAAATATTTGACCATAATGATGATGCAGAGAGGGAGATTGTGGTTAGGCTCAACAGTTGGTATGTCAAATGGCTTGAAGGAAAGAGCATAGGATGCTAACAAATATCCCACAAGGTTCTCAAATTGGATGGTATTTATGTCTATGGGGACATGTCCTTCTTGAAGAGCTCAATTGAGGATTTCTTGATGGATGGGTGAAGTGTGAAGAAGGTCAAGGATGGAGATTTGGGAAGGCGTATTCCCAAGATGTTCTATAAGGTTATATTGTGCATTGTGTGCTGGCCTTGGAGTGGTACAGATGACAAATATCTGACCTCTACATGTGGTAACTGCACACTGACTATCAGCTCCTTTGACATGGATGACATTGACTGTGGGTTCGACTTGGGTTATACATCCAAAAAAATTGTCATAATTGATATGGGAAGTTGTATATTCTTTGTGGTCTACATGATCTCCTTTCTTTCATTTTCCTTGGTTTAGGTGTGGAGGATTAGCATTGGCCTGATTCTTTCTAGCATTGTGTTGAAGGAACATGTTTTGATAGATCCGTAGATTGGCATTAGGCGAGGCTTGCATAGGTGTGTTCACTTGGATCTCCTTTTTGTCGATGAGATCTTGGATGTAATGCTTTAGTTTCATACACCTTAGGGTTGTGTGTCCTTTGATGTGATGATAATCATAGTATTCATGATCTTTGTACCAGTTAGGCTTGGCTATTATGTCATCGAATTGTTGAGTTGGTGGGTAAGTGATTAGATTGGCCTTAGCCATTCGATGATAGATTACATCCAGTGGTTCACCAAGAGGTGTGAAGGTTCATCGTTGATGGGTTTGGACTCAAGGCCTATTTTGATTTAGAGTAGTGGTTATTGTATTGGCCTGATAGGTTGGATTCAGGTGTTGGTTTTGAGGATGCAACATGGGTTGTTGTTTGTTTTGAGGCTGATATTGTTGCATAGGTTGTTGATTGATTTGGGGTTGTTACTGTTGATATGTAGTTGTTGCATAGGTTGTTGATTAATTTGGGGTTGTTACTATTGATATGTAGGAGTAGGTGTAGGACCAGCCACAATGATTTGGACATGCTTGGTGTCTATGGCTCCATCAGTGACAACATTTTTATTTCAATTCTAGTAACGGGGTTTGTCATTTCTAGGCTTGCTATGGAAATCATCCTTGTGATGTCAGATCATGCTTTCATCTAGGAGGCCTCTCTCAATATCCATCCCCTTTCCTTTGATATCTTGATACATTTGGATGCAGTTCATCCTCATGAAGTGGGATAGTTTGGGATGTAGGTTATTGATAAAGATCTTTGTAATATATTTCTCAAGGGGTTGGTATGATAGATTGGTAGTGAGTTTCTTCCATCGTTGCAAGTAGTCGGCTAGGCTTTCTCTTCTTTCTGCTTTGAGTTGCAAAGGTTTAGCAGTGACAACTCATTATCAACATTGTGGGCATATTGGGCCATGAACTTCTCAGAGAGCTTGGCAAAGGGTGTGACTGTCCCATTGGGTATCTTGTAGAACCACTCAATAGTGGTTCTTCCCAAGCTCTTGGGGAATAGGCACGTAAGGAAGTTATCATTGAATGCCATTTCTTGACATGCCATATAAAAATCCTTTACATGGCTGATTGGATCTCCCTTTCCATGATATTTGTCAAACTTCTGTGTCTCAAAGTATTTGGGAAAGGGGATTGTTGTGAATAATCTGTCAAAGGGATAGGGAAAGACCTTGACAAATTTAATGGCCTTTATCTTTGTTTCAGCCTTGAGGTCCTTAAGAGCATTCTTCATTTCATCCCACTCGACATTGATTTGCATTGGAGTGGGTACTCCTATTGGAAAAGGATCTAATGGTGCTGGTGAATAAGGATGATTTTGTGGCGGATATTATGGAGTAGAATATGGAGATTTCCCAGCAAGATAGGTGGATTGGAATGGATGTTGGGGTGATGGTTCCTAGGGAGGATATTATTTCTGAGGTGCACAAGGGTATTGTTGTGGAGGACATGGAGTGGATTTTTGTTGGGGTACAATATGATTTTTTTGTTGTTGCACTAGATATGATGAAGCTTGTTGTTGCTAGGGGATAATGGGATGTTGTTGCTATTCTAGAAATTATTAATGCGATGGAGGAGGCTGATGGAATGGTGCAACTTGCTGATAAGAAGGTCCTTGAAGCACTTGGTTGATGTAGGTTGGGTGCATGCATGCATTGCTTAGGAGTGGAACTGATGTTGGAAAGCTAGTGATAGGGGGTGGTTGAGAAAGGTAGCTGGCGAGATGAGATGAACTCTTCTGCTATGGTGATGGAACTACTTGAGATACAGTGGGTGGTACAGATGACAATTTGTGTATGAAGGAATAGATGAAGCTGGTGGAGGTTGCAATTGTTGTTGTTGCACTGCTTATGAGAATGTGACTTGCTAGGTTGCAGGCATCAATATGTGAGATTGGGTAGGTATACCCAAGGCTTGCATTTCTACTTGGGTGAGGCCCCAACAAGAACTAGTGCATGGTGGCAGTTGCGATGCAGAGGATGTTGGAAATGAAGATGTGATGGTGGGAGGTTGGGATGTGAATGGGGAATTTTGAGGTCCCATAAGAGGCATGCATGTTGTGAAAGTAGTCTGCTGAGCTTGTGCTTGGGTAAATGCTTGCTGAGGAGTGGAAGAAGATGCATGTGTTGCCCATGAGAAGGGTGGTGCAGATGTGGAAGCTTGCTGGGAGAAGGAGGAAAATGATTGTGTTGCCCCTGAAAAGGGTGATGCTTCTTGGCTCATGGAAGGTGGATGAACTGCTTGTGTTGTGATTTATGTGGAAGGTGGCAGTTGGTTTTGTGCGAAGATTTGGGCCTGAGTGATGGCTTGAGATGCCATAGAAGATGATGGTGATCCCATGATGGAAAATGGAGTGGATTGTGCTATGGCTTGTGTTGTAGGACTGATGAAGCTGCTTTGCAAGAGAGGAGGGATGGACGAAGCTACCTATGATATGTGCAAATTAGGATCAGGGATTTGTTGGATTATGGGGGTATAGACTTCTGCTAGGATTTGGATGGTGTTTATGGGGATGCGAGGTTGGAGATGGGTGGAATGGAAGTACCCTCTTGCATGAAATTTTCCATTATAGCCCACCTATTCTGATCAATGATTGCACTCACCATTTGTGGATGCCTTGGAAAGTTCATTAAAGTTTCCATGGAAAATGAAATTGGAGGTCCATTGGGATTGTCCCATACATTCTCAGTTTGTGGGATTTGTGGATTGTAATTTACCATCATGCTGGTGGGATTGTTAGGATCAACTGAACTAGGGGCCAAGTTG
Organism: Chamaecyparis obtusa; assembly: GCA_027943335.1. Taxonomy (NCBI): domain Eukaryota; kingdom Viridiplantae; phylum Streptophyta; class Pinopsida; order Cupressales; family Cupressaceae; genus Chamaecyparis; species Chamaecyparis obtusa. The sequence continues at coordinate 123,942 of BSBK01002307.1, read as the reverse complement.
GGATCCATGTTCCTTCTGCTCCTGCATTGAGTATTGACAGACATGGAATGCAGATCTAGGGATGAAAATATAGATGTTGGATGGATGCAAGATGTTTCTAAGAACAACTCTAAGGATTATGAATACAAATCTAAAGAAACTCTAAGGATGGTGGATTTCTATGATATGATGTGAGGATTTGGAAAAACTGAAGAATGGTAGGATGATGAAGGATTGGTGGGATGCTTTGATTTGGGTCAAGGATGATGGAGGATTGGTGGGATGCTCTGATTTGGATCAAGGATGATGGAGGATTGGTGGAGGATGGTGGAAGATTACTAAGTGTTAGTTAATGAGCTTCTTTTTCCTGATGTAGGATCAAAGAGGACTACCAACCTAAGATAGACTTATGATCTTCAGAAGACTGGATTCTTTATCAATGTATGCTAATCTCTTGCTCAAGATGATGAGGCTTACAAGGATAAGTAAGGATTACATGGACAATGCTTAGTCACAGGGTGAATATTTCTGATTTGGGAAAATGATTTGAAGAAACTCAAAGGATTTAGATATGAAGTGGATGGATTTGGATCATTGGATTTGGTTCAAGGATGGTGGGTTTCTGACTTGGATGATAGATGCTAGATTTGGATAAAAGATGATGGATGATGATAAGGATCTCATTTGGGATTTTATAATGGAAGGATGATGTAGGATGATGGAATTATGCTATTTCTATGATGATGACCTAGAGGTAGCTGAAAAGAATGACCTATGATGCACCTAGGAAGATGATAAATAATGCAAGGATGAAACTAAAAATGACTTAGGATGCAACTAGGGATAGATGACGATGAAAAGATGAATCTAAGAATGGTCTAGGATGCAAAGGATGCTGAGATAGGATTGTGGGATTTTGAAGGAATGAAGGATATAAGACGGGCCAAACTATTCCTCTCTCTCTATATTGACATAGTGATGATTAACCTAGAATCGGTATGCAAACTGTTTCACTCTTGCATTATACTCTATGTTGTCTAGTCTCTCTTGATTCTTTTCTTCTGCTTGGATCGCTTTGAGGGAAGGTTGGTGATCTTTCAAGTCTCTTTCTCCTATCTTCTTCTCTTGATAGACTCAGGAATTGGGAAGCTTAGCTTTCTTGTGTTTGGTCAAATCAGACATATCTTGGAAAGCTTTTGGCAATTGATTTAAATCAAATATTTTGGGTATCTGATTTTTAAGGATCTCTTCTACAAGGAAGTTTTGGAAGATTTTTGATCAAGTTTTGGCTCAATTTTTTTGATGTCTCCAATGGAAAAGGACAAAATTGACAAAGGAACTCTGAAAACAATCCTGACAAAGGACAAAACAACTTTGTGGGACACACGAAAATAGTTTTGACCACTGATTTAATGATGCCTCTGAAGAGTGTATGTTTTGACAAATGTTTTTGTACTGAGTTTTTAACTTCAAAAAAACTTCAAACAGAACTACCTAAGGGAAGGCAGAATCTTTGCCCAAAGCTTGATACCCCTAAAAGGCATACATATGGTGAGTGTCTTAAGGTGATTCAGGAAACCACAGGGATCGATCCTTGCACCAAGATTTTGATACCTTCAGGAGTAGATTGGGAAGCCTCTTATTTAACAAGTGTCTAATTAGGTCTGTGGTGTCCTCCCAATCAGTTTGTACATGCATGAATCACTTAAGAGCCTAGTTGACCATGCCAAAATAGTAGGGATATTCACCTACCTCAAGCTACCATCAACATCCATCACCCGAGCTTGAGGGGATGAAGCGAGAGTTTTTTCAACACTTTATTTCTATACCAGTCAGGGAAGTACTGGTTTGAAGTCGTTCTGCAAAGGGGAAGAACTTTTCTCTCTGAACATGCTTCTCTAGAAGTAAAATAAATGAACTCATCCAAGTTCAACCTTTTTTACATCACTTAGATTTAAATGGGATTCATAGAAATATGAAAAACTCCTAAAAATACATCATGAAGAGTTCATTTTCCAATTTGATTAAGTGTGATTTTATGCTATGACCTTCAAACGCATATGATTTAGGATGCAAAGTTCATTCCTTGAAAACAAAAAAGCCTTCTAAAAATATTTGCAAGAGTTTTTTTTCTTTTAGCATTTAATATTTTTTTCTTTCTAGGACTAAAAGAACGAAGTTTTCTTTGATTTTCCTTTGATTCCTTTTGTTCACTCAAGATTGAATGTGATTTAAAACTTAAATGAAATAATTTATTTTGATTTGGTTCATCCTTTGCAGTCATTCAAGATTTTTTTAGATTGATTTCAAGCACTAAAATGAAATATTTTATTGTATTAATTTCTTTTATCCCTTAGGCATTCAAGACTTGGTTGTTGTTCATTTTAAGCACCCAAAAAAGTGTGTAAGATTTCCCCTGTTCAATTTTATCCTTTTTTAATTTTAAGCCCAAATTGAAATGATGAGGTGTTATGAGTTCATACAATGTTCATTTTAAGACCTGAGGATTAAGTGTGTTAATTCTATTTTTATCATTAATTCATGATCTCACCAACTCTTCCTAATTTTTGGGATAGAATCAAGTAAATTTGTGTGTAGATTTGGATAGACCTCTGAACCATATTTTTGGTGCTTCTTGAATCGTCAAAAATGAAGCTCGTATGCAAAAGTTACAAAGGTTTTTGTGAAAGTGCCTCTTTATGGATTTTTTTGAAAAATAAGCCAAGATCCCGCAAGAAGAAGAAGAAGAAGAAGAAGTAGAAGGAATAGAAGAAGAATAAGAATAAGAAGAAGAAGAAGAATTCCAAATGATCCCTCAACCTACAAGCTTGAAAAATTAGAAAAAACACTCCAAACCACATTAGAATGTTAGTAAAGAACCTGTGAAGAGGGTCCCACCAGGCATGCCAAAATGTGTGTAGAGAGAACCTAACCTATTCAAAGTAGGCATAGACATTAAAAAATTAGTTAATCAAAGTCTAATTTCATATTCCTAAACATATAGAGAAATCTATTCGCAAAGACATTTAGATAGAGCTAAAACGGGAGCACCCTATCACTGTTTGAGTTGCTCTCGATTTAGGGATGTGGGTGCACTCTCAAAACACTTGGAGAAATTTCCTAATATAGATTAGGAAGGAATAGGATGGATTAGGGACCATAAGAACTCCATAGTGGCACAATATCAGACATAGAACACCCAATTTTCCCCTAGAGCCTCAAAGATCCTAATGGAGAAGAAATTCGGATTAAGCTACAAATGATTAATCTAAAGTTGATTTTAATCCAAATAAAACATGATATGATGTAGAAATGATTAGAAAAATCTTAACAAAGAACTAGATTCAATCCATTAAGCTATTCGAGTATGATCTATGAAAGCATAAAATAGAGTTAATCTAACAATTATGCTAAATGTTATGCTAAGTCTAGATGTATTTTACCATTATAACAATGCATGAAATGAAAGATGAATTGATTGTTTTATCTAGGAAGAGGAGGGTATTTATAGGATTTTGGGAAGGGCTTGGGTTAGGAAGTGGATTTAGGGTCAAAGTCAAGGTTTGGGGTAGAGTTTGAGGTATGGTTAGGGATAAGGTTAGAAGGATAAGGGTTAAGGGTTGCTCACACATGTGTGAGAAACACTAGGGAAGTGTGAAGGGGACCAAAGTGTAAGAAAAGACATAGGTCTTCATTTATGTCTTGTAAGAGCCTTAATGAGGGTGTAAGGAGTAATTAATGAGCATGTATAACTCATTAATGAGGGGCTTTGACCAAAAGTCAAAGATTGAGGGTTTAGACTAAAAAGGGTAGGAATCACCTTTTAATCAAGTTTAGGATGGGTTTAGGAAAGTCTAGAAGAGGTTAGGGATTTCTAGAAAATTTCTAAGGTTTTAGGATTCAAATAAATATTTTATTTATTTAAAGGATTTTTTGGTCAATTTATTAAATAATTAATAAATTTTGGGAGGAATGATGTTTAAATTGGTTTTAAACATTTCTAGAAGGGATTTCTTAATTAAATAGTTTTAGTTAAAATAAGAGGATTTAATGGAATAATAATTAATTAATTAACAAATGATGATGTCATCAGGGATTTTTGGAAAATAAAAATACTTTTATTTAGCAAAGGATTTTTAGGTGTCTATAGTTTCATCTACACATCTTATCACTATGACTCCTCTAACTAAGGTGGTTCACACCATGCCATTACCCAACTTGCATGTGATAACACAACTTTTGATGTGTCTACTACTTCACCACTATCATCTACAACTATTTATGGGATGTTTGGTTGTGTACCACCACTCCTTACACAAGCTATGATCATTTGTATGATCATTTTGCACAGTCTAGTTCTGTTGTTATGCATGTCTCACACTAAGTAGCACCACTTTCCACACAACCCATGCCTATAGTGGGTTCATCTACCCATACTATTGCTCTCATCACAAATAGTCCTATGGTTTCACAATTACAAGTCATGCTACAACCTATAGCTATGACATGGTCCCAACCACAAGTGACTATGCAATATACAACATTGCCTCAACATGGAGGCCGCTTGCACACACCTTCCTCCTCATACATTGCATAGAATTCTTATAGCATATAGGAGGTGTCACATCTAATATTTCATCATAAACTTAGTAGAGAAACACATATCATCCCACATGTTGGAGTACATGTGGAAAGGTAAGTATTGAGAGAGGAGGGGTAAATCAGTACTGTAAAAAAATTTTAAACAAATTAAACTTTCTTTCATAACCATTTACTAATTCCTTATCATTTTCATGCATCACATGAAACATATAAAATATGTAATAGATAACAAATAACACAAATATTTTGTATCGTAGAAACCCTTGTTAGAGGATAAAAACTGCAGTGTGGATGACACCCACAAGACTTCACTACTACAAAATAAAATTTGCTCGGTTAGAGCTACAATGTTTAGCTATTTCTAAAAGGATTTCATTTGGGGGATTTTCATTATTAGAGATTAATTTAGTCATTCTTCACACATAGGTTTTTGGGAGGCTAGATTTTAGAGAAAATTGTGTGGATTGTTTGAAGGATTATTTTTAAGGCTTGCAAGTATTTTGGATTCATGGAGTCTTCATTTGGATCTTTGTTGTTTCAAATTCTTCTCATGGATTTTAGGTAGGGTTTGAAGAACCCATGTTAATTTTATTTTGAAAAGATTGTCTGCATTGCATCTAGAATGCTTGTTGAATGTTTTCTTTTGTTATTGTTTGATTTTTTGGGGGATTCTCATTATTAGGGATTCTTTTAATCATTCTTCTAAAATGGCTATGTTGTCTCTATCATTTCTCTAAAATGGCTATGTTGTCTCTATTATGTACCTGTGCCTTAAAATAAGACTTACATGACTTTTTAGGGTTGTATGTTGCTTACGTGGATGAGAAAGTGAATGTTACTAGAAAAGAAATGGCAACAGTGGGATGGCTACATGTTGTTGACTTATCAATGGTGATTATTGGTCCAATAGAAAAGGATTAGGTGGGTTTCTAAGGATTGGGTGGGTTTGAACTACTGTTTTGTGAGTTTATGGCAATTTCACTAGGAGCTTCAAGAAACATTGATCTCCTCTTTTGTTCATTGATGAAGTTTAATTTTCCAATTATCCAATGAGTACAGTTGATGGTTTCAATGGAAATACAAGGAGCATTCATTTGGTATGGACTTAAAAAAACTTAATGAAAATACTTTTATATATTCCTCAGGAAAAAAATATCACAATAAAGCTTACAAATCTCAATAAGAATAACATTGCAAATTTAAACTCTTACACAATCCATGAACTATGATTTAAATATCATAGAAAATAAAATAGCATTATTAGGGAACTACAGGGTTTTGTTTGGGGGATTTTAATTATTAGGGATTCTTTTAGTCATTCTTCACACACAGGTTTTTGGGAGGCTAGATTTTGGAGAAAATTGTGTGGATTGTTTGAAGGATTATTTTCAAGGCTTAGGAGTAATCTGGACTCATGGAGTCTTCATTTGGATCTTTGTTGTTTCAAATTCTTCTTGTGGATTTTAGGTAGGGTTTGAAGAACCCATGTTAATTTTATTTTGAAAAGATTGTCTGCATTGCATCTAGAATGCTTGTTGACTATTTTATTTTGTTATTATTTGATTTTTTTTGGTTGAATTGGGTATTATAATCTTGTGTGGGAATTTTGAGAGAAAATCCAGATCTAGAATATTGTATGCTTAAAAATTTAGAAAATTTGTGCATGTTGAAAGCCTAGGCATTCTTGGTAAATTTTACATGTATTGGTGTTGGAAAATTACATTTTGATTTGGTTTAAAAAAAGAAAATCATATTTTAAAATTTCTCTGTAAACCCTGGAAAATGATCAAATTTGGTTTGCCCTTTTGTATTTATTGGGAAGAAAATTGGAATAAAATTGATCTCAAGATTGCCAAAAATTAGTCAATAGAATCGATTGATTTGCAAAAAAACATATATATTCCTTTATGTTTCTTTTAAATTTTTTTTTAAAAAAAATAATTTATTTGCTATTCTTTGTTTAATAGTATCAGATTTCCACAATCCATTTCAAATGCATGCGTCTTTTTGGATTTGATTGTGTATGTTTTTTAGCATAAAAAAAACATACACAATCAAATCCAGAAACACACATGAATTACTCTTTGTTTTTTGTCAGAAATTTTTCTAATAGAGATAGAAAAATATTATTTAATTTATTTTTTTTAAACTTAAAATTAAAATAAAATATTATTTGGTGGTGGGGCCACCACCTCCCTTGCGGCCAACCACAAGTTCTTGTGGTGGAGCCACATGGTGGGGAGGGTCGCCCCCCCCACATGCAAGGCATTTTTTTTAAAAAAAAAGTGTTTTATTTAAAATTAAATTTTAATATTTATTTTAATTAAGTCAAAATTAATCAAAATAATAATTAAGCTGATTAATATTTATGTTATTATTTTATTATTATTAATTTTTAATATACTATTATTATTAAAAAATATATATGTTATTATTTTATTAAAATGTTTTACTTCACTTTGTCAAATGCATTGACATATATGTGGAGTCGAATTGGGTTGCAATGAAGGAAGTAGGCTTTTTTTTCAAATATCTGAATTATGTTATGATAGGTTAAGACTTAAACCTGATTGTGTCAATTTATTCATTGGGGAGATTAAGTTGGACTTGTAGGGTTTGTGGACCAGAGGCTTTGGATTGGGTGAATGTTTATATTTTTTTCCCTCATGTGTTTTATTATTGAAGTTTATTGAGAGTGTTGTTGTGATATTGTGGGTTGAGAGTTAGTGTGTTCCTGTTGTATAAAGGAATTGATTTGGGGATTATTGATAGCATCTTCTTGTGATCTAAATTGTGAGCCTAGGTAGGTTAACTAAGTGTATAGGTGGGAAGTGGCTTGCAATGGGTGTTAGGGCTCGCAAGTGGCTACCATGATAACTTATTACAAGTGAAAAATTAAGTGATAATTAAATGACATTGAAAGTTTAAAATGAATTAATAAGACATTGTGTGCCTCACCCATGCCTGAGTTACTTGATTTAGTCTTGACTAGGATGGGAGGGGGAAGATGCTTGTCACCTACATGGATTGGATATGGCATAGTTGGTACCTCATATGCTTGAGAGGTTACCGATACTACATAGAGTCACTAAGGCGCAAGGGTCTTGAGAGACTACTAGAATAACCTTAGAGTTGGTTGGTGTGATGGCACTTCCCTTTATGCATCTTAGATTTCCTACATATGTTGGTTGCATCTAGTTGAGTATGTTTTACCTAGTTATCGTATTGTACCCTTTAAGTTAGATAGATTTTAGGATCTATTCCTTATCTTGTATTATGTTATTGTGTTGATTGTTGATGTTTGTTATTTGAGTGGGATCCATCGTTATCTCCTCAACATGATGGGAGTGGACCATTTAGGTTCCATGAGGTCAGGTGGTAGTGATTCTTTTACCATTTGAGATTCTAACATTCGTGTACCAGTGTTGGATGATCCCTATAGAAGTTATGCCTTCTTGTTTCTCTTGGTTTGATATTTATTCTTATCTTTCTTATTCTATATTCCTTGTATCATTGTATTAGATATTCAGGAGATATCATGTTGTACTTTATTTTGGATTATTGTATTACATACCCTATGACATGTGTAGTGGATGTGGATTAGTATGGATACCTTATGGTATCAGTTGTAATTATACTTCATTCATATGATACTATACTTATCATTCATTTGTATACATGAGTTTTGTAATTATATCTAATCTAAAGTAATGAATTAATGTTTACGTAATCTACGTCAAGGAACCCTTGATATTTGTAATCTATGTTTGATTTGTAAATTATATCTTATTGCTTCCGCATTGTAAAACATTTTTGTTGTTTGTAAACTCTTTAAAAAAATTGTAAACTTAGTTGCATGTTTAGGTTAATTTCTCCTGGGTTCCTTGGCGGGGCATTACATAATTCATGTGTTAATGTGTATACTTCGTATATATGCCTTGTGTCTTTATGAATTAATTTGTATTATTCATGTCTTCTTACATGTATTTTATATTTTTAGATGTATGACCTTAATCTTGATTTAGAGAAATGATGCTTGTTATCATACAAATGATGATTTTGTTATAATTTAGATAAGATCATAGTTCTCTTTTTTATTGAGAAAAATTATTATAATAAATGCTTGAGGGAAAGCAATTTTGGGAGGGGAAGTCTTTCATGAGCCATGATTAATATAATTTAAGATAGACACACATATGATTCATCTCCTATCTCTAAATATATATAAAAATATAAGTCAATAATGTTAATCAATAATATCAATTTATGATATTTTATACTAATCAAATTAGTAATTTTTAAATATAATCATTAGTACTAATTAGTGCTGATTAATATTAATGTTAATCAATGACTATTAATATTAATATTAAGAATCAAAATAATAGATATAATATCAATAATCAATTTATATCAATGCATAAATATATAATTAAAATAATCATTAAATTTTAATATTAATAATAAATGTGTTCTAATAAACGTCCTATTAATAAACATCATAATGAATATCCTATTAAGAATATTAATAAATGATAATACAAATAGATGAAATAATGTTAGAAAAAGGTCGTGACCAGCCATTTTATTATTTATATTGATTGGAGTGAAAGACATGAAATTACCACACAAATATATGAAATAAAATAAGAAAATGCCCCAAAAGGTGATAATACAAATTCAATCCTCATTCTTGGGAAGTAGGTGAATATCCTAAGGTAAATTAGTGAATACCCTAAGGTGAATAGTATTAAGGTATGCATTCAATACTCCTTTCCATGATTAGATTTTATTAGGTAATACAATATTTAAAAGACTAATCATTAAATGAATAATCTTATAAAGTGAATTGCATTAAAAAAACTAATAAATCAATAATTTCACTATAATAGAGGGGAAAAATAAGGAAATAATATAGGAGGAAGACAAGGAAATACATAACCATTAATGAAAAAGAATCAATTTTAGATGAGAAGTATTTCTAAGAAACAAGAATGAATAAGGAATCAAGTATAAAGATCTAAAAATCCATTTCCTTTCCTAATTGAATAAGGATATCTACAAATATGAAATTAGTATTATTATGTATAAATATAGATTAGTATTTGTATAAAAAAATTCATATTAATTATTAAAGTGCATAGATGTATATATCAAATAATTAATAGATATGCTATATATATCTATATAGAGAGAGTTTATATAATTGATAAATAAGTATAATAAGATAAAATTGATTAATAAGAAAATATAATAATGAGAATTAATTAATAATTAAATATAATAATGAGTGTCATGTAGTAAGACAAATATTTAAAGATTGATACTATATTCTTGAGTCTAACAATCAAAAATTAAAATTGTAGGAGTCTGACCCTTATCTCTTTTTAATGCTCATGTAAGATAGGGAGTGTGTGGAAGGGAAAGGCAGAGTAATTTTGATCACATGATGGTTGTCCCAACTTTGGGGTTATGCCTTGAGGGAGGTCACTTGTAATCTGTTTCACGTGCTCATAGCACAATAAATCTATTGTCTTGTGATGTTGTTAATAGGAAGGTAAGATGGGCTTCATACAACCTATGTAAAAGGATATCATTCAAATGACAAACCTAGGATGATTAATGAATTACTTGTTGATTTGCATTTCATTATATCTATACTTATATTTGAGATATAAAACATTTAATATATACTAAGTCAATTCCTTAATTACTCTCTAATACTACTAAGGGGATAGGGAGTTTGTGGAAGGGAGAGGTGAAGTAATTTCGGTCACATGTTGGTTAGTCCCAAAATTAGGGCTAAGCCTTAATGGAGCCTAATGCAAGAGCATCCTAGGTGTAAGAGAAATCTTGCATCACCCAAAAATATTTCTGGTTTCTTTTCAATAAGGGCTATCTTGTGCAGAGTTTCTATTTTTGGAAATTTACTATTTTTGTAGTAAGTTTTCGTTTGAGCTTAGAATGGTCTATTTTCTTCCCTGGAGGTTCATTTTGGTCATATCAGACTGCCAGTAAAGTTTCATTTCTAGATCAAGTCTAGTTTTGAAGTTATTAAAAAATTTCAGTATTGGCAGCATGGTACAAAAACTTTGAGCTTGGTTTTGAAGGCTTTAGAGGCCTTGAATGAGGTCAAAAATTTGGTTGACTGAAGCTTGCACAAGTCAAGCACTATAGAGAACTTTACACCCTTTTGAAAATGGGGTCATAATAACCAATCAGGTCAATGAGTGATGACTTATGGTCTCTTAAAGTTGGGCCACCTGAAATGGAAGAAAATGAATTTCCTTCAAAATTTCTTTTTGAGTTTCAAAAGTTGTTTTGAGCCAACTCTGATGTAATAAAATGAAAATAAAATAATTCTAAGGTTGGTCGGCCTTAAGGGCTAAAATTTTTAGAACCTTCTTGGGCGGTGGAAATTGCCTATATAAGGAAGGTCCATAGTGTTGTCTTAGGCAGTTGTGGGGAGTTCAGAGTAGTTCTGGGTAATAATTTGAGGCTTTTCCCTATAGAATATTGTAAGGGAAGTGCCCATGTGGCTTTGCATATTATATTTCTAAAAATTTATAACTCCACCCTTGTGGAGATAATAAGAAGCCCTTTTTTTTGTTCTTGCAAATTGTTGTTGTTTCTCTATTTTTGTTATGTGTTTGTGGTATAAAGGGGAGCACCCTTCATCAAGTGGTATCAAAGCCAAGTTCTTGAGTGTGTAGAAAAATTGTTGACTATGAGGTAGTTTTCACCAGGACCATGGTTTAGGGTTTCATTGATAAGCATGAAAAAGCCTCCACGAAGGGAACATGGAAGAAGAGCTGGTGGTGTGCCACTTGAGATTAGAGCCCTTTAGAGACAAGTGTGAGCATTGCAAGAAGAAATTCATAGAGGAATGAATCTTACAGTTATAGACAAAAGAGAGGATGAAGCCGAAGAAGGTTTGATCAGGAAGGAAAAGGCAAAATTCTAAACCAAGAGGAAGAAAAGCTTTTTCGGGCCATTTCCAAGATTGGGAAAAGACCTAAGATTGAGGTTCCTACCTTTTTAGGAAATCTTAACCCAGAGGAATTTATCGAATGGATCAATAAATTAGAAGAATATTTTGAGTAAGAAGATATCGAGGATCCTGGTCGGGTTAAGTTTGTGAAGGCCAGACTGAAGGGTCATGGGAAGATCTAGTGGCAAGAGATTCAATTGGAGTTAAATAGAAGAGGAAAAGAGAAAATCATGATATGGGATTAGATGGTTGATAAATTGAAGCAATAGTTCATTCATGTTGATTATGAGCTGATCTACTGAATAAAATGCAAGGTTTGAAGCAAGAAGGAAGATTTTTGCAGGAGTATACAGAGGAATTCTATCGAATCCTCATCAAAATAGGCCATGCAAAAGCTGATAAGGATAAATTTGCCCATTACCTTAATGGGTTGAGGCCAAGCATTCAGGAGGAGTTGAATTTGGTTTGAATGAATAGTATTGAAGAGGTGTACTGATTTTCCCTAAAAGTAGAGGAAAAATTAAAAAATAAGTTTGAAAGTAGACAAAGCGGAAGATGCCATGGTAGAAGATCCAGTGGAGGGTCTTATGGAGGCTGAAATGAAGATCAGAAAAGAAGGATGAGGCCAGTGGTAGTTAGAATCAAAGAGGAAACAATTTCAATCATTTTCATGATCAAAATAATAGAGATCAAGGAGGAAGGGGAAGAGGACAAGGATCAAGAAGAGGAGTCTTTCATGGAACATGTTTTCACTGTGGAGAAGAAGGGCATAGAGCATTTGAATGTCCTCAATGCCAAGGAAGGATAGATAGGAGAATTGAAGACCAAGCTAGAGTTACACATGTGGATGAAGATGCCAAATATCACATTCTAAAGATGTTGAGAGAGGAGAAGGCTAATTAATAGAAGAGTCCTATTGAGTGGTGAGAAAGCACCTGAGCAAAGGAGGAGCTTGTTTCACACTAGGTGCAAGTGTGAAGATAAGTGTTGTGATGTGATTATTGATAGTGGAAGCACTGACAATTTGGTGCCAAAAGAGATGGTCACAAAGTTAATTCTAAAGAGCCAAAAAAACCCACATCTATGCCAAATTTCTTGGGTGCAGGATGACCAAAAGGTCATGGTCAATGAACAGTGCCTAGTAAAGTACAAGATTGGAGGATACCATGACAAGGTACTATGTGATATCATACCTATGGATGCATGTCATATGTTATTGGGTAGGCCATGGAAGTTTGATAGGTGTGTTGTACATGATGGTCATGCGAATGCATATTCCTTAACAAAGGATGGAGTGTGACATAAGCTAAAGCCATTGAAGGACACAAAACACAAGGTATGTGGTAATGCAAGAATAAGTTTTGTTGATGGAAGAAAATTCTTAGAGGGTATGAGGCATGAGCATATGTGTTTTTCTTTAATTCCAAAATCTAATAAAGAGGAAGTAGAAGATGTACCTATAGAAGTTACAGATTTGTTGAATGAGTTTCAAGATATTGTATCTGATAATGTACCTAATGGATTACCACTAGTAAGGAAGATCAGTCATCAAATGGATTTGATTCCAGGAGCTAGTTTTCCAAATAAGGTAGCACACAGAATGACACTAGTAGAAAGTGAAGAGTTGGATAGACAAGTACAAGAGTTGTTGAAAAAGGGGTTGATTCATGAGAGTCTAAGTCCATGTTTTGTAATAGCAGTATTAGCACCAAAGAAGAATGGAGTATTTGTATAGATTCTAGGGCTATCAACAAGATCACAAACAAGTATAGATTTCCATTTCCATAGATGGATGATATTATGGATTGCTTGAGTGGAGCTCTGTATTTCTTTGAGATAGATCTAAAGAGTGGATATCATCATATTCAAATAAGAGAGGGAGATGAATGGAAGACTACCTTCAAGACAAAGGAAGGGTTGTATGAGTGGTTAGACATGCCTTTTGGGCTAACCAATGCACCAAGCACTTTCATGTGACTCATGAATGAGAATCTGAAAGAATTTCTAGGTAATTTTGTCATTTTTTACCTAGATATCTTGAGTATGACAATGGAGGAGCATATAATGCATATTCGTAGGGTGTTTCAGAAGAAGAGAGAAAAGAAATTGTTGATTAATTTGAAGAAGTGCAGTTTTGTGAAGAAGGAGTTAGTGTATCTGGGATTTTTAATTTCAGCAAAAGGTCTAAATATGGACTCAGAGAAATTGAAGGCTATCCTTGAATGACCTACTCCAAGGAGTGCTACTAAGGTAAGATCTTTTCATGGTTTGGCTAGCTTTTATAGAACGTTTATCAGGAGTTTTAGCAGTATTTGTGGACCCTTGACTGAAACAATGAGAGGGGATAGGAAAGAATTTAAGTGGACTATAGGGATAGATAAGAGTTTTAAATCATTGAAACAAAAAGTTACAGAACAACCTATTTTAGAACTTCCAAATTTTAATAAGGTGTTTCAAGTAGACTGTGACACTAGTGGTATTGCAATAGGAGTTGTTATGAGCCAAGAAGGTAAACATGTTGCTTATTTTAGTGAGAAGTTAAATGATGCCAAGAGATGATATTTTGTTTATGATCAAGAATTTTATGCTAGAGTTTAGGAATTGAAGAAGTGGAGACACTATCTTCTTCCTAAGGAGTTTGTTTTGTATACTGATAATCAATCTTTGAAATATTTGAATAGTCAAGGAAAGTTGAATCAAAGGCATTTGAAATGGGTTGAGTTTTTGCAGAGTTACACATTTTTTTTGAAACACAAAAGTGGAAATTATAATAAGGTTGCAAATGCACTTAGCAGAAGGAAACTTTTCTTGAAAGAGATGTAGATTGAGGTGGTTAGGTTTAAGGAACTCAAGAGTTTGTATTTAGAGAATCCTAATTTTGGTGAAGCTTGGAAAGCTTGCATAGAACTTTTTAATCTAGATAGAACAAAGTGGTTGGATTTCATCATCCAAGATGGTATGCTATTCAAAGGGAGTCAATTGTGCATTTGACGAAGTTCTATGAGGGATAATCTCATCAAGGAGAAGAATAGAGGAGAATTGGCTTGACAATTTGGTCAAGATAAAACCCTTTCTTTGGTTAGTGAGAATTGTTATTGGCTACAGTTGTAGCAAGATGTGAAGAAGTTTGTAGAGAGTTGCAGAGTATGTTAGATGGAAAAAGAAGTAAAGAAGAATACAGGATTGTATCAACTGTTAGCACCTGCAGAATTTTTCATGGCTATGAAAAAATTTTCCTTGGTCTCTACATGTTTTTCTATGTCCCTGGCCTTGAAAACCCTAGGATTTATTCCTATTTCTAGCCATTGGGAGGAAAAACCCTAGTTTGTCCAAGCCCTGTTCTAATTCTTCGTTACTTTTTTTGGGCCACTTAAGTGTGTATAAAAGCATGTGTGATTTTATTTCTCCCTTTAGTCACTTAATCTTTTGACGATTTCTGCATATTCCTTTCTATCTCATGACTTCATAAACCCTTTGGTCACACAATCTCTTAATGTTTGAGGAATATTCCATACCCTCTTGAGACTTCACAATTTCCCTTTGGTCACTAAGTCTCTAGATAGAAGTAGTGGTATTTTTATTCAGTCTCTGAGTCTCTTAATCCTGGCGGGTTTCTCTTACACAGTTAGTGACTCAGCAATTGCCTCTTTGTCGCTAGGTCTCCAAATTTTATTCTAAGATTTGGCGACCACTATGTTAATATCTTCAAGATGGCCTTAGTCGCTAGATCTCTAAGTCCTCCGATGGTTAGCATTTTTATTCAGTGACTTAGAATTTCTTCAATCATGAGATCTCTTGATTTTAACAATTAAGGGTTAAGCCTTTAGCGACTCCGTTGGTGGTTAGTCGCTAGGTCTCTGAGTATACAGGTAGTTTTTATTTTTTCTTCAATCGCTAGTTCGCATGATGGCGGGCCCTATATCTCAATTTTATTTTGATCTAACGGCTGGTGTAAAAGTGCATGGAATATTCTTCCTCTATCAGATCATGCACTAGCCATTGATTTGGTATCAAACCATAGGGGAAGGCAATGGGCCCGCTCTGTGCAATGTGGCAATTTGTGATTCGATGGAGTGGCTGATGCAGCAGGGTGGGGCCAAGTTTTTATGACTTCTATTGAAAAATTCAAGATCTACAACTGGCATATGATCACATGGAATCTTTCCATGCTATGCGATCATATGATAGCCATTCGATTCTCCAGAGGATAGAAGAACTTTGTGGGTCTGATGTGGTACGTGGTGCTGAGGTGCTCGTGTTTCATTGGTCAATGTGGATAGTGATAGGGATGTGTCAGTGGGCCCGAATCTTTCAAGAGGAAAGGTAGATCTATGATTGTCACTTGATCACATGGAATCTTTCCAAGCCATGCGATCATGTGACCACCATTTTATCTAAATGCTTACTAGGTGGGTCCTCTATCACCAGGTCACCAGATAAAAAGTCAAAAGGAAAGACAACCAACTTTCCCTCAGTCGCTAGATCTCTAGGTCGGGTGATCTTTAGATGTTTTTAAAGAATTAATAAAGTTCATGAGACTTAGATTAGACTATGGCCGCCAGGTTGCCAGATAGAAAAATTTGAAGGGGTTTCCTATAGTTGCCAGGTTGGGGAAGGAAGAAAAGGTGTTCCACGACTGAGAATATGGTCTTAGTCACATAATCTCAGGATGAAGTCAAAAGGTTTCTAGCAGTTAGTTTTCCTATAGTCAGGTAGTCTCGTAATGATATCGCAATTAGTGTTTTTATCTCGCGACTAAGAATCTCTTCAGTTGCATGATCTCTAAATAGTTTGGCAGTTAAGGAAGTGACTGTGAGATTACGAGACTGTATTCACTAGATCGCTAAGTGTAACTGTAGTTAAAAATGATGTTTGGCGATCTCGAGACTAAAAGGAAAATGAAACCTAGGAAAAGTAAGAAGATCTGACGGTGATGATATAAAGTAGATCTAATTTTGAATGTTGACCATTGATTCGCTGATTGGCACCATAATGTAACCATTTCTTCCAGATTTGAATATTTTAAGGGTTTTCAGTGACTAAGGACTAGTTTTTAATGTTGGGGCGGCTAGATTTGGTAGAATGTGATTTTGTCGACTATTGCAGTGTGGTCTAGGGAGTCTGATGATTGATTACAGAGGGTTTGTACTATGAAAGAGTAGCTCAAGGAATGTTGCAGGTGGACAATCAAATTTATGAACTTGGTAAATTCATGATCTTCAGTACACAAGTCAGAAGTTATCATAAATGGAGATCATTCTGGGATCTGTTTGCTCCAGGTTTCTTGGCTTTCCCTCCAATGAATTAATTTCTGATTGAATCTGATTGGTTTGGTGGTTGAAACCCTTTCCCTAGTCATTCGTAGCTTGTTGCATCCTAATTTTTGGGATTCCAAGATGACTAGTGGTATATATTGTAGTAGTTTTGATTTTTGTTGTTGTTGATGTTATGTTGAAAATCAATGTAAAAGATTGAACAAGGAGAGCCTAGATTTTGGGTCTGTTTCCTAGAATTTTGTTGTTTTGGTAATGTACTGATTTTGCAAATTTTAATGAGAATACACTTGGATTCCAATCTCAAATTTATGTTTGTCTTCTTATTTTGATCTTGGGCCCATATATGTTAATGTCACAAAGTGAGTTAGCATATGGTAAACAAAGAGTATTGTGGAATTATCTTTGAGTTCCTAACAAAGTTAGGATTAAAGTCTTTCAGGTGATTTTAGTGAGTTCATGGTTGGATAGGAATTTGATGATCAGGTTTGGGAGTGAGAGGGATAATAGGCAAAGCACTTATTCTAAGTTCAAGAGTATTTGATTTAGGATTTTCAGTTGACATGTGTTATTGGGTGACTCTATGCCCTAGGTTAAGGCACTGATCCATTCTCTAGAAGTAGTTCATCATCATCCACCACACATTTAAATGATAAAATCTTTAAAATCAGTTTGTAAATGGTATACATGCATAATATCTAGTGATTCATTTCAAGAAGTGAATCAAAGGTAGACCTGCCTGAGCATCTAGGCTCAAAGTGTAGGAGGATCCTTGTTGATCCTTGTTAATTGGCCCTTTTCCTTGTAGACTTTGGAGTGGTGATAGAGTCAGTGACATTAATTTGTCAATCATAGTGTAAAACTACAAGTAGAAAGAAAAGATCACCAACAAAATGGCAACTCTGCTAGGGAGAACATTACAAAGAAAAATCTATTGAGAATCTCTGGTTGCATTACACAAATATCAATATCTTATTACCCAGATGATTTGCCCATCTGAGTCACCAACAAAATAGCGACTCTGTTGGGGAGAGTCTAGAGAATAAAATTATTAAGTAGACTCTTGTTTTCCCTGTTGTATTTAGTTGTTCTCTTTAAGATTTTAAAAGATTTCCCACTTTGGTGGGTGGTGACTCAAAAGGTTAGAACCAGTGCTATAGATTGTAGATCATGGACAAAAGAAGGAATACTAGGTCCTTTGTCAAGAAAAATCTAAAGGTTACTCTGGAATAGTTACCTAGACAGGAAAAGAAGATTTGGATCAGAAGAGATGGAGAGTCTACTAGTGCTCCTATGAGGGAACAAAGAAATACTAGAAATAGAGCACCACATGCATCCTCTAATGAGGAAGATTAACAATACGGGAGTTCTAAATTAGATAGTGGCTGCTCTAAAGATAAATTTTATGATACCCCAGAGGTAGTATTTCAAGATAAGGGTTCATTACCTACAAGTCAGGATGAACAAGCTAGAGAAAGGGGTTTTGGACCAAATTTAGATCTTGATGAGGACATGTTTAGGAGGCAACCCATGAGACCAAGATAGGTCCATTTCCCATATCAAAGTCTCACTGATATGGATGTGTCATCAAGTTTTGACGATATTAGGATAGACTCGGATGATTTGAGTGCACTAAGGTTACAGTTGGTAGAGCAGGATGCCATACATAAGAGGTTACAAAAGGAGAGAGAAGCTAAGAAAGTGAATGCTCTGATTGAAAGAAAGTCTCTTCTTAGAAAGATTAATGAGTTGAAGGAGAGAAACAAGATGCTTGCTTCTACTCCTAAGACTTTGCAACATGATGTCTTTGGTGATCTTGATGCTTTGAGAAGTGAGCAAGAGTGCTTGCTATAAGACCATGAGTTTGATGAAGAGGGCCCTGTGATTAGACAAGTTCAAAGTTACACTTCCCTCCCCAAAGATAAAGATGGGCATGAGATCACTAGGCCTGCTGTTGCTGTTGGTGAAAAAGGAAAGCAAAAGATGGTGGGACATCAAACAAGAAAACCATTGACAATACCAGGGGTCCCACCACCCATTCCAAATAAGGATACAAAGATGGAGAGAAGAAGAAAAGAAGATGAGGACCTAGCAAGAGAATTAGATAAGGCTGAAATTGAAGCCTCCATTGTAGAAAAAAGGAGAAAGATCCAATTCTTGAAGGCTTCATCTGCAAATGCTCTTGGCCCATCTGCTACTAAAATAGGTATGCTAGCTATGACTACTACTGTTCCACTTAGTAATAATACTACTAGTAATCTAATTCCTACTGCATCTACCAAATTAGTTGTTGACCCTAATAAGTAGTCAAATATACAAATGGGTGGGAATGTAGATAAAAAAATTGATCCTAAGGGGAACACTAGTTCAAGTTTTCAAAGAAGACCTATGCAACTAGAAGGCTATAGGAAAATTAGTTTTGATGGAATACCTGGCTACCCAAATGCTTTCCCAACTGATATAAGAGATAAGGTACCTAAGTTTGCTGGTAACAATGCCATTAGTTGTGAGGAACATCTTAGGTTATTTGTTGATATGCTAAATGATTATGAGATAGAGCATGAGGATGTAGTCATGAAATTATTTGTTCAATATTTGGTGGAGGATGCTAGAGATTGGTTTAAGAGACTCCTTGACCGATGTATTGACACTTGGGATTCTTTTGAAAGATGTTTCAAAGAATAGTATGGTGATAGACCTAATGCTAGCTTCATGTTGAATGAGTTCAACACTATAAGGAAGAATCAGAATGAGTTTGCAGCCGAGTTCAATATGAGATTTTAGAAGGGTATCCATAAGCTATTTCAAGTCATGAGGTTAGATGACAATGTTTGTTTGACCACATACTTCAATGCCTTTGATGGAAAAATGAGATATTTGTTGAGGGACAAGGAACCAAGAACTCTCAGAGATTCTTTTAGGATTGATGTCAACATTGAAAACAATATGAAAATATCAAGAAAATTGGGTGGAAAGAGAGATGATCCAAAGTTGTTTGGAGATAAAAAATATAAAAGGGATAATGAAAGGAATGTTGGAAACAAGAAATAAGAGGAAGATAAATTGGATAAGGTGTTGAATGCATTGAAGGATTTAAAAGCACCTACTTATAGAATTAATAATGCTCCTACCACTGAAAAGCCTCAAGTCAACAATAATTTTAGTAGGTAGAATAGATTGTAGAATTACCCCTACAACACCCAATGGAAGGATGGCAAGCCTATTGTCCCTACTGCAAGAGGAAATAATGATAAAGTTGTCCATGACCCTTTGCAAAAATCCTCTGTAAATGTCATAGAGGATGCACCATGGTGCATAGCATGCCAATCCCCTCATTCTATAGAGCATTGTGTGATTGCACAATCCATGTCAGCATATCAAGATGATAACAATGAAGAGTTAGATCAGGAAGAAAATCATGATGACATTGGATGCAACATGGCAACTTTATATTTAGGATATGAAGATGATTCTGATATTGATGAAGAAGCAAATGTGTGTTTGAAAAGACACTATAGGGCACTTTTCCATCAGGAGGTCTTTTCTAATAATGATGACATTGATGAAAATACATGCAACATGAATTCTTCCTTAGAAATAGTGAATTTGAGAAGACCTTCAAAGGAAGAAATGGATAGAATTACTATAGAAATGATAGCCCAAGTGAAAACTAGAGGCATGGTGGCAAGGCATACAAATGAGAAAGTTGCAGGAATGTTTATGAAGAACACCAACTCTAGGGAACCCAGTGAAAATAGATCAAAGGATGATCATTTAATAAGGTTCAAAAATGTGAAAGGTAAGAGGTGGGAACCTAAGGAAGTTGGAGCTGAGAAGATTCCTACTGTTCAAGACAAAAATCATCAGAGTGAAATGGAAAATTTAGTTGGCAAAGTGGCTAAAGTTGAAAAGGTAAAGGTCATAGCTACAACCAATGTATCAGATAAATAGAAGGACACTAAGGCAGAATAGATTGAGTTTCCTCCCTCTGTCCCTGTTGATATGTTGGCTGTGTTGTCTCAGATAACTGTTAAGGTTCCTTTGTCAGAATTGTTGAGGATCCCTGAACATAAGGATAGGGCTATTGCATGGGTAAATAATGTTCATAGTAATGATGTTGCATGCAATGAACCTCAAGATAAAGTTTTGAAAGAAGTGGAGGTTTAGGGATTGGTATCTCACATAACACCTATATACTTGGATAATTCTGTCAATGCTAGCCTTGAAAATATAGATCCATTCTTCTTGAGTATCCTTGTGAATGGAATGAAATTAAGAAATTGTATGATTGATTCAGGTGCTTCCAATACTATTATGCCTTTCAAAATTATGGAAAAGTTAGGCCTCAAAGTTGATACAAATCAAGGCAGATGTTTTGCAATGGATCAGAGGGAAGTACCAATCATTGGGACTATAAATGTAATGCCATACAGATTGGAAGCTTATCCAAAGAAAGAACTAACTATGAGTGTCTTGGTAGTAGACATTCCACCCCATTATGGTATGCTATTATCTAGGAAATGGAGTGCTTCCATGGGTGGGTGTTTGCAGTGTGATCTTTCTTCTGCAACTTTCAAGATTGATGATCAGTTTATTAGGATTGAAAGAGAACCAAGGGTAACTTATATGATTGAAAGGGATATTGATAATGAGATTACCTACTTTGTAGATACTGATGTCAATGCTTTCAGAGCTAAGGTCACTGTACTTGAAAAGGAGCCTGTATTGCCATGTATTACTGAAGAGATTGGTTCTAGGTCTGTGAAGGGTGATTTGTGGGTGATGTAATTTGATGGTGTTAGCTACAAAGATGGAGTAGGAGCAGGTATTTTACTCATTTCTCCTAATGGGAGCACCTACAAATTCTTTTTCACATTGAATTTCTTTTGTACTAATAATATAGTAGAGTATGAAGCATTGTTGTTAGGATTGAGATTGGCACAAAAGCATGGAATTAAATGTATAAAAGTTGTTGGGGATTTTGAATTAGTGGTGTCCCAAATAAGATCAGTATATGCTTCCAAGAAAAAAAGGTTGAAACAATACAGAAATGTTGTATGGGATTTGATTGAGTATTTTGATGCCTTCAATATTGAGTGGAAGGATAGAAGTAATAACAAGATGGCTAATTTTCTAGCTAATATTGCAATCAATCCTAGTGATATTACTTTTGCTAGCCTCTCTAAAGTTGAAATTCAAACTAGGCCTAATATACTAGACAATGTTGAGAATTGGCAAGTTTTTGAAGATGACCAGGATATCTTGAGATTTTTGAATTGTGAAGATCAGTATCATGGTCAGGAATTGGATTATTCAGCCTTGGTTGAGATTACAAAAGGAAAGGAGGTTGTCCTTGGTAATGAGGTCTTTCAACTTAAAACTAACAAGGTTCCTAAGGGACTTATTATTCTAGAAACTATATTTGACAATCAGGATAGAGTTCAAAAGGATATTAACAGAGAAGATCATATGAATTTGGAAGAGGTAAAACTTGGAACACAAGAGGCACCTAAGAAGGTTTACATTGGCAGAGAGATGTCTCATAAGGTAAGGAAGTCCTTGATTGAGCTATTAAGAAAATTCAGGCATGTTTTTGCATGGTCATATGATGACCTAAAGGTTTATAGAGAAGACTTGTTCCAACATATTATTCCTTTGAAAGAAGATGCCAAACCCTTTAGGCAAAAACAAAGGCCTATAAATCCTACTTTGGCACCTAAAATGCAAGAAGAATTAATGAAGCTAAGAGATGCTGGAATTATCAAGGCCATTAGGCATTCTTCTTGGGTTTCAAATTTGGTCCCTGTCAAGAAGAATAAGGGAGACATCAGAATTTGTGTGGATTTTAAAAATTTGAACATCAACTCATTGAAGGATAACTATTGTCTGCCTAATATGGAGGCTATGCTACAAAGAGTGACCAGATCTGAATTAATGTCTATGATGGATGGTTTCTCCAATTATAATCAAGTAATTGTAAAAGAATTAGAATAATTTAAAACAACTTTTACTACACCTTGGGGGCCATATGTTTATGTGAGAATGCCTTTTGGTCTCACAAATGTTGGTGCAACCTTTCAGAGGGCAATGGATGTTGCCTTTTCAGATTTCATAGATGATTTCCTTTTTGTCTATCAAGATGATTTAACTGCCTATTCCAAGAAGGAAGAAGACCATTGTACTCATTTAGAGAAAATATTTGTGAGGGCTTTGGAATATGGAATTTCATTAAATCCAAGGAAATGTGCATTTGGTGCGACTGAAGGTAAGTTGCTAGGCCACCTAGTTGGAAAGAAAGGAGTTTTAATTGATCCTGAGAGGGTGGCAGCCATTGAAAAGATTCAAAAGCCAAAAAATGTTAAAGGAATTCAGTCTTTCTTTGGTTAGGTGAATTTCTTGAGAAGATTTGTTACAAATTTTGCTGAAGTTACTAGGCCAATATCTAAGATGTTGAGGAAAGGATATGAGATCAAGTGGGAAGGTGAACCTGATAAAGCTTTCAAGAATATCAAGTAGGCTATCAAAGATGCACCTATGCTTAAGGCACCTGATTATAGTATCCCAATGCATATCTTTTCCTTTGCATATTTTCATACTATAGTTGCAGTTTTGTTGCAAAAGAATAATGAAGGCTATGAGTAGCCTATTGCATTTTTTAGTAGATCCTTGCAGACTACTGAACTAAAATATGATATCAATGAAAAACAAGCATATGCACTGGTGAAGGCTATCAAGGCTTTTAGGTGCTATTTGATGGGAGAAATTGTGATTGCTTTTGTACCGAGTGCTACAGTAAAGGATATTTTTTCACAACAAGAGGTTTCTGGGAGGAGATGTAGATGGATAAATAGAATTCAAAAATTCAATATTGATATCCAAATTACCAAATTGGTTAGAGGATAAGGATTGGAAAAACTGATGGCTCAATCCAATCTTGATGCAAATTAGATAAACCAAACTAAGATTGATTACACTTGTGATATGGATGATTGTATCTGGTATCAAGATATTATATTTTACTTAAGGAATATGAGTTGCCCTGAAGGAATGGATGACAACAAGAAAAGGACATTGAAGTTACAAGCCATCAAGTATGTGATTGGAAAATGCAAATTATATAGGAAAAACTTGGATTGCGTACTTTTGAAATGTGTAGATGAAAATCAAGCTGACAAGTTGTTAAAAGAAATGCATGAGGGAGTTTGTGGTGGACATTACATGGGTAAAACTACTGCTCGAAAAATCTTGAGAGTAGGATTCTGGTGGCCCACAATCTTCAAGGATGCAGAGCAATTGGTAAGGAGGTGTGATGCTTGTCAGAGATTCTCTGGCTAGCTTAAATTTTCAAGCAATATGCCCTTGAGGTCAGTTGAAGTGCAAGCTCCTTTCCAACAATGGGGAATAGATTTCATAGGAGAAATACCAAATAGGTCTAGTGGAGGACACTCTTGGATCTTAGTTGCTACTAATTATTTTACAAAGTGGGTAGAAGATATTCCCACAAGGAATTCAACTAGTAAGGTGGTGAATGAATTCTTGTTGAATAATATTGTTACTAGGTTTGGTTGTCCTGAGAGGATTGTTAGTTATAATGCAATGTTCTTTAGGTCTGCTGAGTACAAAGATTTCTGCAAAGGTCTAGGAATTCAGATGTCATACTCCTCACCCTATCATCCACAAGGGAATGGACATGCAGAATCAACAAATAAGAGCTTGATAAAAATCCTCAAGAGGATCCTTGATAAGAATAAAAGACCATGGAATTCAAAGTTACCATTAGCTGTATGGGTTGACAGGGTAACTGTGAAGAAGGCAATTGGTTGTGCACCATTTGACTTAGTATATGGGATACATGCAAGGATGCCTCATAAAAACTTATTGGAAATGTATAAGTTTGTTCAATTGTATGATGATGATATAGATGATGAAATGCGGTTAAGGATTGAGGATCTCATCAGGTTGGATGAAACTAGAAGAGAATCAGGCTCAAGAAATGCCAAGTTGCAGTTACAAGTTAAGAATCTGTATGATAAAAGGACTGTTGAAAGGAAGTTTGAACCAAATGACTTGGTATTAATATGGAATGCTAGATTGGAAGATAAAGGGAAACATGAAAAATTTGATCCAATCTGGTTGGGGCCATATCAGATTCATGAAAAATGGGGCTAGGATTCTTATATTGTCAAAGAACTAAACAGTGATATTCAAGAATTGCTAGTTCATGGACAGTTCTTGAAAAAATACTTCAATTGAAGGTATTTTCCTTTCCATGAATAGTAGTTAGGTTTGTATATGTTGTATATTCTATATAGT
The DNA here is from genome assembly GCA_027943335.1 of Chamaecyparis obtusa. NCBI lineage: Eukaryota > Viridiplantae > Streptophyta > Pinopsida > Cupressales > Cupressaceae > Chamaecyparis > Chamaecyparis obtusa. Next base: position 98,784 of record BSBK01002307.1, on the reverse strand, counting down.
GGTGTGTTTCCTTCCTTTTCTTTTCATCTCAATTCGTAGGGTTTTGTCCTGTTGCTCTTTGTTGTTCAGGTTTTGTCCAATAGGTGGTTTGCTCAACCTGTGATTCTAGATCCTTGCCATGCCTACCAGAGGCATACATCCCTAGATAGAGCCACTATTAGCACTTGCAAAATTTTTCATGGCTATGCAAAAATTTTCCTTGGTCTCTGCATGTTTTTCTATGTCCTTGGTCTTGAAAACCCTAGGATTTATTCATATTTCTAGCCACTGGGAGGAAAAACCCTAGTTTGTCCAAGCCTTGTTCTAATTCTTCATTACCTTTTTCAGGCCACTTAAGTGTTTATAAAAGCATGTGCACTTTTATTTCTCCCTTTAGTCGCTTAATCTCTTGATGATTTCTACATATTCCTTTCTATCTCGCGACTTCATAAACCCTTTGGTCACACAATCTCTTAATGTTTGAGGAATATTCCATACCCTCTTGAGACTTCGCAATTGCCCTTTGGTCGCTAAGTCTCCAGATAGAAGCAGTGGTATTTTTATTCAGTCTCCAAGTCTCTTAATCCTAGCGGGTTCCCTTACATAGTTAGTGACTCAGTGATTGCCTCTTTGTCGCTAGGTCTCTAGATTTTATTTCAAGATTTGGTGACCACTATGTTAATATCTTCAAGATGGCCTTAGTTGCTAGATCTCTAAGTCCTCTGGCAGTTAGCATTTTTATTCAGCGACTTAGAATTTCTTCAGTCGTGAGATCTCTTGATTTTAACAGTTAAGGGTTAATCCTTTAGTGACTCCATTGGTAGTTAGTCGCTAGGTCTTTGATTATACAAGTGGTTTGTATTTTTTCTTCAGTCACTAGTTCACATGATGGCGGGTCCTGTATCTCAGTTTTCTTTTGATCTAACAGCTAGCGTAAAAGCGCATGGAATATTCTTCCTCTATCAGATCATGTGCCAGCCATTGATTTGGTATCAGACCATAGGGGAAGGCAATGGGCCTGCTCTGTGCAATGTGGAAATTTGTGATTTGACGGAGTGGCTGATGCGGCAGGGTGGGGCCAAGTTTTTATGACTTTTGTTGAAAGATTCAAGATCTATAGCTGGCGTATGATCGCATGGAATCTTTCCATGCTATGCGATCATATGACAGCCATCTGATTCTCCAGAGGATAGAAGAGATTTGTGGGTCTGATGTGCTATGTGGTGTTGAGGTGCTCATGTTTCATTGGTCAACATGGATAGTGATAGGGATGTGTCAGTGGGCCCGAATCTTTCAAGAGGAAAGGTAGATCTATGGTCGTCTCTTGATCGCATGGAATCTTTCCAAGCCATGTGATCATGTGACCATCGTTCAATCTAAATGCTTACTGGGTGGGTCCTCTATCACTAGGTCGCCAGATAAAAAGTCAAAAGGAAAGATAGTCAACTTTCCCTCAGTCGCTAGATCTCTAGGTCGGGTGATCTCTGGATGTTTTTAAAGAATTAATAAAGTTCACGAGACTCAGATTAGACTATGGTCACCAAGTCACCAGATGGAAAAATTTGAAGGGGTTTCCTATAGTCGCTAGGTCAGGGAAGGAAGAAAAGGTGTTCCACGATTGAGAATATGGTCTTAGTCACATAATCTTGGGATGAAGTCAAAAGGTTTCTGGCGGTTAGTTTTCCTGCAGTTGGGTAGTCTCATAATGATATTGTAGTTAGTGTTTTTATCTCACGACTGAGAATCTCTTCAGTCACATGATCTCTAAATAGTTTGGAAGTTAAGGAAGTGACTGTGAGATTAAGAGACTGTAGTCACTAAATCGCTAAGTGTAACCGTGGTTAAAAAGGATGTTTGGCGATCTCGCGACTAAAAGGAAAATGAAACCCGAGAAAAGTAAGAAGATCTAATGGTGATGATATAAAGTAGATCTAATTTTGAATGTTGATCGTCGATTCATTGACTGGGGCCATAATGTAACCATTTCTTCTAGATTTGAATATTTTAAGGGTTTTCAGTGACTAAGGACTAGTTTTTAATGCTAGGGTGGCTAGATTTGGTAGAATGTGATTTTGTTGACTATTACAGTGTGGTCCAGGGAGTTTGATGATTGATTGCAAAGGGTTTGTATTGTGAAAGAGTAGCTCGAGGCATGTTGGAGGTGGACAATCAGATTGATGAACTTGGTAAATTCATGATCTTCAGTACACAAGTCAGAAGTTATCATAAATGGAGATCATTCTGGGATCTGTTTGCTCCAGGTTGCTTGGTTTTCCCTCCAATGAATTAATTTTTGATTGAATCTGATTGGTTTGGTGGTTGAAACCCTTGCTCTAGTCATCTGTAGCTTGTTGCATCCTAATTTTTGGGATTCCAAGATGACTAGTGGTATATATTGCAGTAGTTTTGATTATTGTTATTGTTGATGTTATGTTGAAAATCAATGTAAAAGACTGAACAAGGAGAGCCTGGATTCTGGGTCTATTTCCTAGCATTTTGTTTTTTTGGTAATGTATTGATTCTACAAATTTTAATGAGAATACACTTGGATTCCAATCTCAAATTTATGTTTGTCTTCTTATTTTGATCTTGGGCTCATATATGTTAATATCACAAAGTGAGTTAGCATATGGTAAACAAAGAGTATTGTGGAATTATCTTTGAGTTCCTAACAAAGTTAGGATTAAAGTCTTTTAGGTGATTTTAGTGAGTTCATGGTTGGATAGGAATTTGATGATCAAGTTTGGGAGTGAGAGGGATAATAGGCAAAGCACTTATTCTTAGTTCAAGAGTATTTGATTTAGGATTTTCAGTTAACATGTGTTATTGGGTGACTCTATGCCCTAGGTTAAGGCACTGATCCATTCTCTAGAAGAAGTTCATCATCATCCACCACACATTTAAATGATAAAATCCTTAAAATCAGTTTGTAAATGGTATAAATGCATTATATTTAGTGATTCCTTTCAAGAAGTGAATCAAAGGTACACCCGCCTGAGCATCTAGGCTCAAAGTGTAGGAGGATCCTTGTTGATCCTTGTTAATTGGCCCTTTTCCTTGCAGAATTTGGAGTGGTGATAGAGTCAGTGACATTAATTTTTCAATCGTAGTGTAAACCTGTAAGTAGAAAGAAAAGATCACCAACATCAACCATTATCTGTACCAGAGAAACCATGGGAGGATATCAGTATGGACTTTGTTCTTGGTTTACCAAGGACTCAGCAGGGACATCATTCAATTTTTGTTGTGGTTGACAAATTTTCAAAGATGACACATTTCATTCCCTATAAGAAGACTAATGATGCTATTCATATAGCAGAATTTTTTTTCATAGAAGTGGTGAGATTACATGGTTTTCCAAAGAGCATAGTTTTAGATAGAGACATTAAATTTGTTGGATATTTCTGGCGCACATTATGGAAGAAGTTAAAGATAGATTTGAAGTTCAATTCATCACATCATCCACATACTAATAGATAGACATAGGTGGTGAATAGGAGTTTGGGGAATTTGCTGAGATGTTTGGTTGGAGATAAGCCAATAGGATGGGATTTGATTTATTTGCATACAATAATTCTATCAACAGGAGCACTGGTAAATCACCATTCTAGATTGTATATGAAAGTAATCCATGAAATGCTTTTGAGTGAAGGAAGATGGATAAAGGAGAGATAAGTAGTGTTGACGCTAAGGATTTTTTAGAATGGATGAAGAACATCCATGAGGAGGTGAGGAAGAATATTACCAAGATGAATGTGCAATATAAGGCTAAGGAAAATGAGAAAAGGAGGCAAAAGGAATTTTAGGTTGGGGATGAAGTCATGGTTCATTTGCAGATGGACATATTTCTAGTTGGTACATATAACAAGATGAAAATTATGAAGTTTGGACCATGTAAGATACTGAAGAAGTATGATTCAGGAAATGCCTATGAGGTAGAATTGCCTACAGAGATGAATATTTCAATAGTTTTTAACATTTTAGATCTGACAGAGTATCATGAAGGGGGTGATGAAGATGAGATCACATAAGTACATTGGAGTATTCTAGAAACTATTTCAGCTATCAAGGAGATTAAGGATATACTAGATAGTCATGTTGGTAGAAGCACAAGGAACATGACATATGAAGAATATATGGTCAAATGGAAAGGATGACCTATTGAAGATTCATCATCGCTGACAAGGGAGGAGGTTAACTATCTTGGTTTTCCTCTTCACACCTAAGACATGACAGGGTCACTTCTCAAATTACCCAGGGTGTCTGATGTAGGAGCATCCTAGGTGTAAGAGCAATCTTGCATCACCCAAAAATATTTCTGGTTTCTTTTCAATAAGGGTTATCTTGTGCAGAGCTTCTATTTTTGGAAATTTACTATTATTTATTAAGTTTTCATTTGAGCTTAGAATGGTCTATTTTTTCCTTGGAGGTTCATTTTGGTCATATCAGCCTGCTAGTAAAGTTTCATTGCCAGATCAAGTCTAGTTTTGAAGATATTAAAAATTATTGGTATTGGCAGCAGGGTACAGAAACTTTGAACTCATTTTTTAAGGCTTTAGAGGCCCTAAATGAGTTTGAAACTTTGGCTCACTGGAGTTTACATGAGTCAAGTGTTGTAGAGCACTTTGTGCCCTTTCTGAAATGGGGTCATAATAGCCAATCGGGTCAATAGGCAATGACTTATGGTCTCCGGAAGTTGGGCCACTTGAAATGGAAGAAAATGAATTTCCTTCAAAATTTGTTTTTGAGTTTCAAAAGTTGTTTTGAGCTGAATCTAATATAATAAAATGAAAATAAAATAATTCTAAGGTTGGTCGGCCTTAAGGGCTAAAATTTCTAGAACCTTCTCGGGCGGTGGAAATTGCCTATATAAGGAAGGCCCTTAGTGTTGTCTTAGGAAGTTGTGAGTAGTTTAGAGTAGTTCTAGGTAATAATTCGATGCTTTGCCCTATATAATAGTAAGGGAAGTTCCCATGTGGCTTTGCATATTGTATTTTTGAAAATTTGTAATTCCACACTTGTGGAGATAATAAGAAGCCCATTTTCTGTTCTTGCAAATTGTTGTTGTTTCTATGTTTCTATTATTTTTTTGTGGTATAAGGGGAGCACCCTTCATCAAATTTGTCTTGTAGAATGTTTCACATGACCTTGGTATAGTAACTCTTCCATCCTTCTTAGCCTTGTGATTTAGAGTGAATTAAGAAATTAGTACTTAAGTATGTATTTCAAATTATGGATTATTCTTCATATAATTTGATTTAACACATAATGTTGTATTTTTACCATTTGGAAGTGACATTATTATAGTATGGAATGTTTTGAATTTCCATTTCTAAATATAATACAAACCCTAATTGGGAATTTTAGAGAAAATTACGTAAGGCCCTATTAGGGGTCATTATAGTGTACCTTTGAGATAGGAACCTTTAGGATCCCTTTCTTAGTATTACCTAATGATTGATTTGGTATTTTTATTTGAGTGGGGTTTGATGTTATCTCCTTAGCATGGTGGGAGTGGAAGCATAGGTTTCCATGAGTTCAGGAGGTAGTGATTATCTTACCATTTGAGACTCTGACATTCATGTACTAGTGTTGGATGATCCTTGTTGCATGTTGTTTCTTATTCTATGTTCCTTGGAGATTTGTATCTATTCTTTATTTATTTTTTCTTTGTACTTAGTTGTATTTTCATAACCTGTGAATTTTGTAGTGGATGTGGGTTATCATGTACACTTCATGCTCTAGATGTATTTGTTTATTCTTTGAGATGGTGTACTATGTAGAAGATTTATATTATTATTGTGTTTAATAGATTAAAGTGTATATACATAATTATAACCAAGGAACACTTGAGATTTGTAATCTATAGTTGAAATTGTGTATATGAGTATATATGAACTTTATGTTTTACTTCTACTTTGTTATTCAATGTTGTTTGTAAACTATTAAGAAATTTATTTTTTTTGTAAACTTAGTATCATTTTTAGGTTAATCTCCCCTAGATTCCTTTATAGGGAATTACACATCATTTCTATAAAATAAAAGAAGCACCCAAAAGTTGTAAACAACAAAAAAAATGGAAGTTGAGAGCACATCCCATGCATACTCAATCTTGCATCAAATGCCTTTTGTGGCCACATATTTTTAGCTTGATCAACACAATAGTTTCTTTTGTAAGTTGTAGTGGCCAACATATGTGTAAGAGGACTCAATGTATGAATTAATAAAAACATTCATATATTAGCATTACAAATTGTGCAAACCTTGTCCATCCATAGCACTATCAAAAGCCAAATGCCTACAAGGACTTATTTTTTGTGGATGTTTCTTCTAGGTTCAACAAAGAGACAACAATATCAGAAAAAAAATTGATCATTAAAAATACAAAACATCAAAACACACATATGTTGTTGGATGTTTGGAAAACTACTCATTGTTATGCATTAGTACTAGCCTATGTAGGATGCAATATATACATTTGCATTGGCATGTTCTTCGTATTCTTTGGACATTATTATCTTCCCCTTCTTCCTCCTTGCAATATTTGAAGGGAGCACAAACTAATCTTGATGAACTTCATTGGATGTCTCTTGATTACTAATTTGTCCACATTATCAACATACCTAACCATAGTGCCTACTAGCGCTAAATTAATGTTGCATGTGAATAGTGCTAGTATCCATTGGATCAACTTGCTAGATTAAATCAAATGAAAATGCATTACATTAGTCAAGGTAAAAAAGAACCTCCCCACACAAGAAACATATGAGTGGAATTTTCCAAGTGTCAATAATATTTTACTACACAATATTATCAACATTAAACTTTCTTCCTGCCATGTTTCTATTTCATCCATGTCTTCTAGACCACTACTAATATATTGAGGAATGTGTGTAGGAGTAGGTGAAATAAAAGTGTTCTTGTGCATCCCTTCATGCATTGACATATCATTCAAATTTGAAACACATGGACTTGGAATTAAAATGTTTGTTATAGGATGATAGTGTGTTAGACTAAAGTGAAGGTCCAGAAATATGACAAAGATTCAATTGACTAATTAAAGTAGTAGACCACCTCATAGTATCCACTTATCTCTAGCAACTAGATCATTTGATGATGTATTGGTCATCACTGCAACCTTTAGCATATGATTGCACTTGTTTCCCTATACAGCCCAAGGATAATCACATGCATATATACCATCACTACATAGATTGACAAGGTACTAAGCACCCAATGATAGAATTTTAATGCAGTGCCAACCAGGATGTGTCTCATTTTGTAAAAATTTTGCATCAAGAATTTCTTTTTCCCTCTCTATACTAGTTTGTAAATGTCAAACCCTATAGTTTGTTAGAAATCCAAAATCTTGCAACATCTTTTTCCTACAGAATAGTTTCATTTGATATACATGTGTTTAGTATAGGAGGTCCATCCTCCTCGTGCAATTATTTTGATGATCATGTAGGTAACACATCTTCAGTATGAAATGGTAGCATTTGTGTCCTAGTTAACATGTGGGAGTTTTCTAAACTTTTCCATCTACATAGCTACCAAAAAGGTTGACAAAAAATATGAGCCCAATTAAAAATAATTGATGTCAAAGGAGTTAACAATTGGTGACAAAAAAATTTATTTGAATGTAATGCTCACCAATACGACCTTCTTATTCACACCATGTATTGTTGAAGTACTCCATAAATCACAACTTATCACTTAACTCATCTAAGAAAGCATAAAATTGATTAACAATTCTCTCTTCACTTCCCTACATGGCCATCATGATTTTCCCTAACCCGCAAAATAAATTCATCTCTTTCCTTTGTTGCATACTTGTACACATTCTTGAACCATGCATGATGCATGCTAGAGATAAAGGAGGAGATGACATTAAAAAAATCCCTAAAAAAGATAAAAAATGATTTGTAAGCATCTCATCAAAACAAATCAAACACAAGCAAACAAGTCAGAGGATTTCATTTAAACAATTGAAAGTAATGAGACATGCACATATTGTATGGCTTCAATCTCTATACTAGCATCGTCAATCATAAATGCATTGATCATCCAATTAGATCTTGCAAGATTCTCTCATCTATGAACCTTGGCTAACCATACTTGGATATCCTCAATCTTGTTCCAAGATGATACAACCCATGCCATGGGAACCCCAGACCATTTCTCATAAAAAAACCAACAATGTGTACAATTGGTACTACATGAATTAACAATGACAATAAAAATTTCCATTAGTGAGTGCATAGAGTTGCTCAAATTTTTCAATACACTAGTTGGGACAACTTTCAATTATCTTACCCCATACTTATTTTTTCTAAAAGTTGAATTCATTAAGATGATTGACCTATGTGAGTGTCGAGCCATCATATCAAGCATCCAAGGAGTTTGGATGTCCATAATAAAAGGTTTATTCACACCAAATAGTTGTTGTAAAAATAAGTTATCACTATCACATGTTTTCCATAGTATGATATATTTCTCATACGGTGTGTCCTTTTGTGTTGGAATATATTGCACCCTTCTTGATCCATTCATGACATCCTTGTGTGTTAGGAAGTGATCCCTCTACCTCAACATGCTAGTGAACATGGGATCATATAAATATTCTTTTTTGATTGCATCAACACTTACATCCATCGCCAACAACCTCTTTATATAAGATTTTCATTCATTTGAAAGGTTTGGAGTTCAAACATTGATGTTCACACCATCATTAGGTTCTCCACCTCATGACAAATCTCGCCCTTGGCATCTACATGAAACATTTTCTTGTATATAAAAATTACCACTTCTGGCAAACCATGGAACACCTTAACATTCAAGTGGCACCAAAACCCACATTTGTTTTCAAATTTTTGAACACGTTTATCACATGGAGGTTTGTTCCTATGGTCTTGTGGACCATATGCACACCAATAATTGTAGTTGTGCATGTCAAATTATTAGATGGACATGTAAGAAAAATGTTTTACATCTACAAAGTACAGAAATGGATGTATTAAGTAACCTCAAATACATCTTTGTGCTTTGTTTCCTTCCATACTATGATTTAATTATACTATGAAGAAGATACATACCAACAAAAAAGAAGAATTCTTGTCATTAGGGTTAATCAGACAAATTTCTTCTTAGAGGTTTTCTTCACCACATCTAATTTTTTGGCCTCCTGTTGCCCTCATATGTGTCATCCCACCCTGCAACAATAAGTTGTCTTTTTTTTTGCGTCAATTTCTTCCTCTAGTTCCTTTCATTTTTCTTCTCGAACTTATTATCTAAAAATCACACAAATAGAGTTTATAACAGGATATATAAACAAGTGCCACATAGTGGCCAATACTTGCCTTTAGTTTTATAATTAAGTTTGATTTTAATTTTAATTTATATGTAAAGTGATTTTTTAATTATAAATAATTATAAAATAATTATAATTATAGTTGTAATAATATTTTTTATAAATAATTATAAAATATAAATTGTAATTAATTTAAATTGTAAAATAGTTTTACTTATAATTAATTTTATTGTTAATTATTTAGGCCAAATAACTATTTTTCTTAAAGAGTACACAATTGAAATATAATAGCAATATTATAATGTTATTATATTAAATCTAAATTTATATAATATATATTAAAATAAATTAAAAAATATTCAATATTTTATAATATAACAAAAATAACGAATATTATATTAATATATTATGACACAAATTACACATTAGACTTTTGGTTAAAAAAATTATTTAAAAAAATTGAAGAAAATCAATTAAAATTAAAAAAAAATAAAAATTATTTAATAATTAAATAACAATAAATAAAGCAATATGGAAGAGTAATAAAATTGAATTCATAAAATTGAGTAAAATCCTAAAAAATCTCTTAAATTTTTTTTATAAAAATCCTTAAAAACTCATAGAAAAGCTATTCATGCTCTTTACTCCTAAAAAAGTGGTCTATAAGCCAATCATATCATCAAAAAATAATTTTCACAATTTATAAACTTAAAAAATTTATATTTAGACTATAGAATATGTGTTATTTTTAACAAAATAGAAAATACACTAAATTGTAATTGGTGCAAAGAATTAGTTTTAATCACTAGTTAATGGAAGAAATCCATAAAATGATGCAATAGTACTTGCTTAGCCTATCGAATAGTAATAAGGACTTGCGTTCATAATATAATGTTGTGCATTTAGGTTTTCTTTCATCTCATTTTTATTAGTCCCGCCTATATATAGGTGGAAACTAAGATTTTTGGTTGAAAGCATCATGTATTAGTTTGCCTTGAAAACCATGCACTATTAAATATTTCCCATGATTTGTAATGTTTAATAGTGCCTTTATTTTTATTTTGAATTATTTAAAGAATATTTCTTTTTTCTAATTGATTATTCATATTTTTGTTGGGGGTTTAATTATTTTTTTCATTCACAAATTAAGAATTTTTCTTTTAATTATTAGTAAGGATCACTTTCAAGGAAAAATTATAGGAATAAATTTAGTTGAAGGCAATTGTGGCATTGACATCGTCTAAGTCGGTGAATTCCACTAGAACATTCAAAAATGAATTCACCAAAACATTCCAGAACATTGGGGCAAAATCAAGGTTTAGGTAAGGGTACGTGCACAAAGATGGTGGACAGTTTAGTGGCCATATCCAAAAAAATATGAAATTTTTCCTAACTCGTGTAGGTTATACAAAATCCAAGATCATGCTAGGCTTGGTTTTACCAAGCCTAGCCAAAAATATTAATAAATGCCAATAGCACCTCAAAACGCATACGGGTTTTGAGGAACATTATATTCGTCAAAACATGTGGCTTTGGACCATTTCCAATGCCATAAATGAAGGAACAGTCAATTGAGGAAGCCATTTTTTTGCAAAATACAAGCGTGTTTTGGTTGTATTTGTATTTTTCATCAATTGGCAACAATCGTACCTCGTCAAAAAGGTAAGATTTTAGTGTTTCAAATGTTTTTTTGTTTGTATTTTATTTGAAGTAGGGTTTTTTAATTTATTTATCTTTTGTTTTTAAATTTTGATGTCAAATTCTACAAAGACTTCCCCAAAACAAAAAAGAAAACAAAAACCTCATGCACAAGCAACAAAAGAAAATATTGAACATGAGAAACAACCACAACCAAAAAATCCTCCTCCACAACCACAACCACCGCCACCCATAAACCCTCCACATCCTCCATTAGATATTCATGTAGATGCCACACAAGATGATCTCATAAAATGCCTTACACAAAATAGTGCCCAAATTTCTATATTGGTCAATAGGTTGAGGTCCTCTAGTCTTGACCACCACTCAACCCTCGCCTCAATGCTAGAAAGAATGTCCAATAGTGCAAATGAGGTTTCTAGGGAGGTTACCAAATGGGGTTCATTGAGGGATAGGTGTCGAGCATTTTATGCGGATGGCTTGTCATATGATGAAGTAAAAAAGAAGGCCATTCTTAAAAGTGATATGTGTGCTCTTTTTACCAATCCTAGTACTAGTAACACCCTAAAATTAAATACAGCCCAGTTTCCTATACATTGGTGTGTTCACAATAGGATGAAAGCATCTTTTTGGGATAGGTGGTATATGGTCTTTGACCAAGAACCATGTAATAATTGGGAGGTGCCTCTATATTTCTTGAGAAAGCTATATTGTGATTTTATCCTCGGTGAGAAGCTGAATTACTTTGACATCCGATAGTTCCAGGGTAGAGGGAGAGGCTCTGTACAGGATAGACTCGGGGCCCGTAGGGTGGTACAACCACAACATAGGAGGCCTCTAGCTAAAAAACCCATGGTTCATGTTGCGGTCTCAATAGTTGTGAAGGAGTCTATAGATTTATAGACCCTTCATGTAGCCACATCATTGAATGATGTCATCATTGAGCATGGCACAAAGTTTTCTAAACTAGAGGGTGGATCAATACCTATGCCACCTCCATTGTCATTAGGTGCACCATTTGCATTAGTAGTTGCACCACCTCCATCATCATCAAACGCACCATTTGGATCAGCCCAACCCATTGAGCATATGTGCCCCAATTGTCAGGGTATATGTGTTGGGATTGATACTGACACGAATGAGGATGGTTTGGCATCTCATTCGTGTACACATTGTAGGGGTAGATGCCATGCATAGAGTGTTGAGGATGCAGCCCTCACAGATGACTTGATGACGATGGTATTTTCTAGAGAACAGAGACATGTTTGTTTATTTATGTTTTGACATGTTATTAATTAATCACCTAAATCTTATAAAAGTAAATAATTTTTTATTTAGAGAATAATTTAAATTGATACATGAATAATATGCATTGCAAGGTGCAATAGGTGATATGAGAACACCATAGAGTGTTCATTTGAGTAGACGTACACGTACATGTGTAGCTTCGACGCCTAAGGTTGTTCTTTTAAAATATTCCTTAAAATAGAATAATATATATTTTTGAAATATATTTTATTAATATATACATATTTATTCAATGTTTTATAGGGCTTGTTGGCTGCTCAGATTTTTGAACTTGATGATATCACCCTTTCTACCATTGACTTTGGTTTTGAAAGCTTTGCGGTATAATATTTTGCACATCTCTTGTTTATAGTTTTAATTGAACCCATGCGGTATCATATTCATTTATCTTATGTTAATTTTTTTTTGCTAGGGTATCTCACCTGACTTGAGGACACCGGGAAAGAGAAAGAAATCCTTGAGGACACCCAAACGACAAAAGGTAATTCAATAGAAGATAATTTTATTTGTTGAAATGTATTATTCATGATTAAAGATGTACTTATAGTCTATATTGATGAATGCACCTGACTTATTTGTTCTATGTATAGAACCAATTGGGTTTTATAGAATTAATGAATGCACTTGATGTTGATGATGTTCAAGAGAGAGAAGAGGTAATATTTTTATATTTACTTTCAATTGCATTCTTGATCATTCTAAATCTCTTAGAAATCCATGCTCTATGAATATGACATATGTTATGATTGTTCATACAGGAATTGGTCATAACTGGGTATGTGCAAGATCATGAGGGGCCAAACTATGCCCTTAAGTGGCAATGAAAAATCAGCAAATCAGGGTTAGTCGACTTGACGTGAAAATTTCAACTAGCTATGAACCTAATCTCAAAAATTTGTAAGAATAGAATCTGTAGAAAATTGAATGTAGTTTCTAAACTACTAGGCCTTTTTTGAGAAAAAGTTAGTATGATTGGTGAAAAGTATAGATTTCAATGCAGCAGTACAAAAATTTCAGGAAAAAAATAAGTAGGTGTATGTCTGACCACCTTAATCATAATCAAATGATAATATTTTATTATAAGATTTTATATATAAGTAGTAGACTCATGCCCAGATGTGACGCATATTTTTTTGTAATTTTATTCTAAAAAAATAATTAATTATGAATTTTCTGCTACAACATTTTCAGAATAAAAAAACTCCCGTGTCTGACCACCTTAACTCATTCAAAACTTTACAAAATTCAAAAAAAAAAAAATTCCTTATAGTAGGCGAAGCATAGAATGTGACGCATTTTTTGGATTTCAAAAATGTTATACCGTTTGAAAGTTATAGTCATTTTTCAATCAGTATATAAATCAACACTTTAGAGGTAGCTCAATTGAAAAATAACTAATAATTACTTACCGAATTCAAAATTTGACTGCAATTATATTGATAGAAAGCTGATAATCTCCTTAAGATACCCTTTTCGTTTTATCAAATTCGGGTGAAAAAAAAGTCATCAACTACATTGTCGAAGTCTAGAACTCAGAGAAACAGGGGAAAAACACGTATTTGAGACATTCCAATAGTTGACCATGTAGGTTTGGTGCACAAAGCAATACCAAGCCTAATCGAGTACCCGATATTTTCGGGTACATGATGCACAATTTTGAATTTTCACTTTGCCTCCACTTTCTCCCTCCCATTTCTCCATCCTTCATAAACATATATATATTAGATATATATATTAGATATATTAAATATTATATAATATCAATTATATATTAAATGTTATATAATATATATTTTACATTAAATATTATTTAATATATATTAATATTAAAAACTATATATTAGATTATATATTATATATATTAAATATTATATAATATACATGTTACATTAAATATTATTTAATTATATATTAATATCAAAAACTATATATTAGATTATATATTATATATTAAATATTATATAATATACATTTTACATTTTAAATATTATTTAATATGATTCTAAGCACGAGCATGAGTCCCTACAGGGGCATAGTTGTGCCTTTTACAGGCGCCGAAAACCCTAACTACGCAGAAATGGAGGCTTTGAAGAATAGTTCACTGGAGGCGGATTATAGAAGCAGAGGGCAAGAGAATCACTCTGTTTCCACTGCCTATGGCTGTGAAATGGTATCTTTCCCTGCTTTTTAAACTGAAATGCTAAATTGCAAAGGTTCTCGAAATAGATTCTGGTCACCGGACAATTGTACCATGCCTGTTGATAATCCGACAGCTCAACAGAGTCATTGGGAGGTTAAAAAAGAACAACCGGACGGACCTTTGAACCGGTTGAAGATCATGGAGAGCGGGGAAGGGTTTGGTAAAATGAGCAGTTGTACTGGAAATTATGCAGGCACCGTAGAGTTGATTGCATTAATAAATTTAAAGAAGAGATCAGCGACAGCATGACATTATGAGGAAAGGCTTGTCGTTTCAATGGTGCTGCCCCGATATTATGAAGAATGTCTTGCCGCTTCAATGCCAGCGCCGCCTCTATCTCAGACTTTCGCCATTACTTCTCATCAGTACGCTAAGATATGGCAGGGATTGCGGGCTTTTGCACAACATAGTCCATCATAAATTCTCTATAAATCATCATGCGTTCCAGTATTCTACGCATTTCTGAACGACTTACTCGAAGAATTTAATTTTTACCGTAATTTTGGATCCATGGATTGTCATTTTGTGCTCGAAGAGAAGCTGTGGATTGCAAGAATTTGATAAATTTGGTTTATCTCATTTTCTTTCTCTGCCATTTCTAAGTAATACGATTTTTTTTTTGTCCATCTTAAATGATTTCGCCTGAAGTTAATGAATTTTTTTAGATGATTTTGTTTGAAGTTTTAATGAAATTTCTTCCATGGATGCTAATGAAATCTCTTCCATGAATGCTGATAAGATGTTTAAATTCAGAGTTAATAAATTCTATAGCTTGAATGTTCTTTGTTGTAGAAGGTTATTTTCAAGGTTTGTGATTCATGCAATTCCTTAATAGTTTCATTCTTAAAAGAATTCATAACTAGATTTTCCATAGCCAATTTTCTTCTTGATCGTTGCAATATTTTCTCCTCCACTAAACATTTTGTAATCAGTTGATATACAATTACATTTTTCTCTTGGCTAATTCTATGGGCTCACGATTGAGCCTGTAGATCCACAAAAGGGTTGAAATCTAGATCTGGTGGAAGAGTAGTATTAGCAAAAATTCATTCACTAACATCTCATTTGGGTCATGGGGACTCCCTAGGGGTCCTAGTATGCCTTATCATGCATTAGGACCCCTAGGGAGTCCACATGACCCCTTTTGACACATTGGAATGCTCAAGTGTGTCTTAAGGGGTCGTAAGACCCCTTAAGACACACTTGAGCATTCCAATGTGTCAAAAGGGGTCATGTGGACTCGGAATGCTCAAGTGTGTCTTAAGGGGTCGTAAGACCCCTTAAGACACACTTGAGCATTCCAATGTGTCAAAAGGGGTCATGTGGACTCCCTAGGGGTCCTAGTGCACATTATCACATGTTAGGACCCCTAGAAAGTCCCCATGACCCCTTTCGATACATTGGAATGCTCAAGTGTGTCTTAAGGGGTCCTAAAACCCCTTCAGACACACTTGAGCATTCCCATGTGTCAAAAGGGGTATGGGGGACTCCCTAGGGGTCCTAGTACACCTTATCACATGTTAGGACCCCTAGGAAGTCCCCACGACCCCTTTTGACACAATGGAATGCTCAAGTGTGTCTTAAGGGGTCCTACAACCCCTTCAAACACACTTGAGCATTCTAATGTGTCAAAGGGGTCATGGGGACTCCCTTGGGGTCCCAACACATGATAAGGTGTTCTAGGACCCCCAGGGAGTCCCTGTGAACCCTTTTGACACATTGGAATCCACAAGTGTGTCTTAAGGGGTCGTAGGACCCCTTAAGACACACTTGAGTGTTCCAATGTGTCAAAAGGGGTCACGGGGACTCCCTAGGGGTCCTAACGCATGATAAGGCATACTAGGACCCCTAGGGAGTCCCCGTGACCTCTTTTGATACATTGGAATGCTCAAGTGTGTCTTAAGAGGTCCTAAGACCCCTTAATACACACTTGAGTGTTCCAATGTGTCAAAATGGGTCATGGGGACTTCCTAGGGGGCCTAACGCATGACAAGATGTACTAGGACCCCTAGGGAGTTCCCATGACCCTGTTTGACATATTGGAACACTCAAGTGTGTCTTAAGGGATCTTAGGACCCCTTCAGACACACTTGAGCATTCCAAAGTGTCAAAAGGGGTCATGGGGAAACCCTAGGGGTCCTAGTATGCCTTATCACATGTTAGGACCCCTAGGAAGTCCCCATGACCCCTTTTGACACATTGGAATGCTCAAGTGTGTCTTAAGGGGACCTAGGACCCCTTCAGACATACTTGAGCATTCTAATGTGTCAAAATGGGTCAGGGGGACTCCCTAAGGGTCCTAACATGTGATAAGGCATACTAGCACCCCTAGGGAGTCCCCATGACCCCTTTTGACACATTGGAATTCTCAAGTACATCTTAAGGGGTCTTAGGACCCCTTCAGACACACTTGAGTGTTCCAAAGTGTCAAAAGGGGTCATGGGGACTCCCTAGGGTCCTAGTATGCCTTATCACATGTTAGGACCCCTAGGAAGTCCCCACGACCCCTTTTGACACATTGGAATGCTCAAGTGTGTCTTAAGGGGTCATAAGACCCCTTCGGACACACTTGAGCATTCTAATGTGTCAAAAGGGGTCATGGGGACTCCCTCGGGGTCCAAATGCATGATAAGGCATACTAGGACCCCTAGGGATTCCCCATGACCCCTTTTGACACATTAGAATGCTCAAGTGTGTCCGAAGGGGTCTTAGGACTCCTTAAGACACACTTGAGCATTCTAATGTGTCAAAAGGGGTCATGGGGACTCCCTAGGGGTCCTAACGCCTGATAAGGCATACTAGGACCCCAAGGGAGTCCCCATGACCCCTTAAGGGGTTGTAGGACCCCTTAAGACACACTTGAGCATTCCAATGTGTCAAAAGGGGTCATGGGGACTCCCTTGGGGTCCTAGTATGCCTTATCACACGTTAGGACCCCTAGGGAGTCCCCATGACCCCTTTTGACACATTGGAATGCTCAAGTGTGTATGAAGGGCTCCTAAGACCCCTCAAGACACACTTGAGCATTCCAATGTGTCAAAAGGGGTCATGGGGACTCCCTAGGGGTCCTAGTATGCCTTATCACATGTTAGGACCCCTAGGGAGTCCGCATGACCCCTTTTGACACATTGGAACACTCAAGTGCGTCTTAAGGGGTCATAAGACCCCTTCGGACATAGTTGAGCATTCTAATGTGTCAAAAGGGGTCATGGGGACTCCCTAGGGGTCCTAATGCATGAGAAGGCATACTAGGACCCCTAGGGACTCCTCATGACCCCTTTTGACACATTGGAATGCTTAAGTGTGTCCGAAGGGGTCTTAGGACCCGTTAAGACACACTTGAGCATTCTAATGTGTCAAAAGGGGTCATGGGGACTCCCTAGGGGTCCTAACACATGATAAGGCATACTAGGACCCTAAGAGAGCCCCTATGACCCCTTTTGACACATTGGAATGCTCAAGTGTGTCTTAAGGGGTCATAGGACCCCTTAAGACACACTTGAGTGTTCCAATGTGTCAAAAGGGGTCATGGGGACTCCCTTGGGGTCTTAGTATGCCTTATCATGCGTTAGGACCCCTAGGGAGTCCCCATGACCCCTATTGACACATTGGAATGCTCAAGTGTGTCCGAATAGCTCCTAAGACCCCTTAAGACACACTTGAGCATTCCAATGTGTCAAAAGGGGTCATGGGGACTCCCTAGGGCTCCTAGTATGCCTTATCAAATCTTAGGACCCCTAGGGAGTACCCATGACCCCTTTTGACACATTGGAATGCTCAAGTGTGTCTTAAGGGTTCCTAAGACCCCTTAAGACACACTTGAGCATTCCAATGTGTCAAAAGGGGTCACGGGGACTCCCTAGGGGTCCTCGTATGCCTTGTCACATGTTAGGACTCCAAGGGAGTCCCCATGACCCCTTTTGACACATTGGAATGCTCAAGTGTGTCTCAAGGGGTCATAGGACACCTTAAGACACACTTGAGCATTCTAATGTGTCAAAAGGGGTCATCGGGACTTCCTAGGGGTCCTAATGTGTGATAAGGTGTACTAGGACTACTAGGGATTCCCCATGACCCCTTTTGACACATTGGAATGCTCAAGTGTGTCGTAAGGGTTCTTAGGACCCCTTGAGACACACTTGAGCATTCCAAAGTGTCAAAAGGGGTCGTGGGGACTTCCTAGAGGTCGTAACGCATGATAAAGCATACTAGGGCCCCTAGGGAGTCCCCATGACCCTTTTTGACACATTGCAAGGCTCAAGTGTGTTTTAAGGGATCTTAGGACCCCTACGGACACACTCGAGTGTTACAAAGTGTCAAAAGGGGTCATCGGGACTCCCTAGGGGTCCTAACGCATGATAAGGCTTACTAGGACCCCTAGGGAGTCCCCATGACCCCTTTTGACACATTGGAATGCTCAAGTGTGTCTTAAGGGGTCTTAGGAGCCCTTTGGACACACTTGAGCATTCCAATGTGTCAAAAGGGGTCATGGGGACTCCCTAGGGGTCCTAACATGTGATAAGGCATACTAGGACCCCTAGGGAGTCCTCATGACCCCTTTTGACACATTGGAACACTCAAGTGTGTCATAAGGGATCTTAAGACCCCTTAAGACACACATTAGCATTCCAATGTGTCAAAAGGGGTCACAGGGACTCCCTAGGTGTCCTAGTATGCCTTATCACATGTTAGGACCCCTAGGAAGTCCTGATGACCCCTTTTGACACATTGGAATGCTCAAGTGTGTCTTAAGGTGTCCTACGACCCCTTCGAACACACTTGAGCATTCCAATGTGTCAAAAGGGGTCATGGGGACTCCCTCAAGTTCCTAATGCATGACAAGGCGTACTAGGACCCCTAGGGAGTCCCCATGACCCCTTTTGACACATTGGAATTCTCAAGTGTGTCTTAAGGGGTCCTATGACCCCTTAAGACACACTTGAGCATTCCAATGTGTCAAAAGGGGTCATGGGGACTCCCTAGGGGTCCTAAGATGTGATAAAGCGTACTAGGACCCCTAGGGAGTGCCCATGACCCCTTTTGACACATTGGAATGCTCAAGTGTGTCTTAAGGGGTCTTAGGAGCCTTTTTCACACACTTGAGCATTCCAATGTGTCAAAAGGGGTCATGGGGACTCCCTAAGGGTCCTAACACGTGACATGGTCTACTAGGACCCCTAAGGAGTCCCCGTGACCCCTTTTGACACATTGGAATGCTCAAGTGTGTCGTAAGGGGTCTTAGGACCCCTTTGGACACACTTGAGCATTCCAAAGTTTTAAAAGGGGTCATGGGGACTTCCTAGGGGTCCTAACGCATGATAAGGCATACTAGGACCCCTAGGGAGTCCCCATGACCCCTTTTGACACATTGGAATGCTCAAGTGTGTCTTAACGGGTCCTAAGACCCCTTAAGACACACATTAGCATTCTAATGTGTCAAAAGGGGTCATGGGGACTCCCTAGGGGTCCTAACATGTGATAAGGCATACTAGGACCCCTAGGGAGTCCCTGTGACCCCTTTTGACACATTGGAACGCTCAAGTGTGTCTTAAGGGGTCTTAGGACCCCTTAAGACACACTTGAGCATTCCAATGTGTCAAAAGGGGTCACAGGGACTCCCTAGGGGTCCTAGTACACCTTATCACATGTTAGGACCCCTAGGGAGTCCTCATGACCCCTAGGAAGTCTCTCTCTCCGCGTCCAGTGAACTATTCTTCAAAGCCTCCATTTCTGCGTAGCTAGGGTTTACAAGGCCTGTAAAAGGCACATTTAATACAAAGATTTAGCTGACCACCTTTAAAGACCTAAAAGAAATGAGAAAAAAATTTAGGCCAAAAATACATACCGCATTTCTGTATGTAGTACTGTAAGCTTCAACAATCCAGCCGGCTTCCTCTGCTAAGGCATGAAGAACTTCATTAATGTATGCTCTAGGAGGAAGATTATAATTTCCATATTTCTGCAAGAGATTCTCCAAAAATTTTAATATTATATATAATATATTAGTATACATTAGTATATGTATATATATATATATATATATATATATATATATATATATATATATATATATATATATATATATATATATATATATATATATATATATATATATATATATATATATATATATATATATATATATATTACATACATGTTAGTATATATAATACATTAGTATATTATAATACATTAGTATATTTTAATACATTAGTACATATAATACATTAGTATATTATAATACTTTAGTATATATATAAAATACATTATATATATCATATGCGTCTTTTATTTATATTTATTATATACATCAATATATGTAAAAGTTAAATTTTTTCCATTTGCTCCCGCCTTATTTTCATCAGCCTGAGAATATCGGGTACCCGCTATGAAATTAGATACTTGATTTTTGCCAGGTAATATTTTACCAAAATATTCCCTATCCCCGTAGACCAAACAATCATGGGATTTGATACTTTTTTCACGCATTACGAAAAAAAAAAGTGATTTGGGGCCCATTGTTTGATTTTTGTCAACTTGTGGTCTCACCATGGGAAGCAGCAGTCGTTGAAAGGCTAAATGCAAGAGGAAGTTGACAGATGATGAAATTCAAGCATATAGGGAAAAAGATAAGGAAAATCACTGAAGAAGGAGAGAAGGTATGTTAAACATTAATCAAGGTGACCCCGTAAATGTAGTTGTAAGTGAAGAGGATGTTCAATTTGAAAATGCACAGATGGAGATTGAAAATGTAGACTTTGGGAACGAAAATGTTGCACAAGAACCACATGAATGTTATACATCTCAAAATTATATGTGAAATGAAGTCCCTTGCAATAAAGATAATCAATCTTCAAATTCGGGGCTTTCAAGAACACCTAAATGGTTAATTGAAATTGAGGAGAACATTATGAATAATTGGGAAGGAAAGAGGTCACATAGAACCATTAGGTTGTGGGCTTCAAGACTTTATGATCAATTTTTTTGAAACAAGACATTGGTTGAGCAATGTCAAATTTTTGTGCAGTTGTTAAAGATGCAAAACATGAGACTCGTGCTTGTGAAACTGAAGATTCGTGTGAACAAGAAAATGGAGAGAAATGCCATTGTTGTGAAGAATCTTTTCAATGCTCTCAATAGCATTGAGAAGACTAGCAGAGAAAAAGACAAGAGAGTTTCTCAGAGGGTTATTACAACCTCCTTAGTAAGTCATTAGTTGAGAAAGGCTTGTTTGATGAGACAAACTTGTGTTGACTTCAATATAGACCATAAAACTTTGGGTAGAGCACTTGCAAGAAGAGAAAGACTTGATGATCCACTTCAAATTGATACATGGGCTTATGGTGGGAGACTTCCACGTTTCGATAAGAAGCTAACAGATGTTGTCAAGGATGAAATTCAATAATTTTGGGATGCTAACTCAAGAGTGTCACCAAATGTGAAGGATGTCTTGAAGTTGAGAGTTGGCAATGGAGACCACACTCCACATCCTAAACATTATGTGGAGGTAAGTCAAACAATGTTGTATACAAAATTTTGTGAGACACATCCAACATTGAAAATATCACAAAGGTCTTTTGAATCCATGAAACCATTTTATTGTGTACCCCTTAATATTTGAAATACATGTTGTTGCAAATATCATGTTGAGTTTTCAATGCATCATGAATTATTACGTTCCATTCATTCTACTTTTCATACTAATGAAATGCTAGAGGATTGTGGTGCAAGTGGTCTTCCCAAATCATCAAGAGACTTGCTAGATCAATTTTTATGTCATAGAGATGATGGTTGTTTATTTTATAAAAAAGATTGCTTAAATGCCAAGTGCTCAGAATGTGGTGGCTTGTCCAAGTTTAGAACATGTTTTCATGAGGTTTTGGAACACAATTTTGGAAAGACACTCTTCCAAAAAAAGGTATATGAAACAATGAAATATACATTGAAGAGTGGAGGTGAAGGCTCTAGATGTGAGTTAGTTGCAAAAGAATACAATGTTGCTGATTTTATCTCAGATTTCAAGACAAATCTTTTTTACAAGTATGCAAGGCATAGTCATAGGTCTCAATGGTTGGATCAACAATTCAGAACATGTAAGGACACTTTCCCCATTAGAACTATTATATTCATTGTAGACTTTGCAGAGAACTATACATTGCAGCCCCAAAATGAGACTCAAGCTCAATATTACAATTCCATTCACGTTGCTATTTTTGTACACATCACATATAGACATTCCCCTAAAAGCAGAAAAGATGAGCCAAAGATAATCAGAGAGTACCATTTTTATATGAGCGATGATAGGTCTCACTCTCATGAGTTTGTTCAACATTGTTTCCAGATCTATTTTGACTTCTTGCAGGAAAATGGTATTGCTATGGATAGGCACCGGTCAATTTAAGAATGCTAGAATGTTTTATTGGTTGTGTAGAATGCATGTGGAGAGAGGTGTACCTCATATTTGGAGTTTTTTTGAGTCAGGGCATGAGAAAGGGGAGCATGACGGAGCAAATGTGTGTGTGAAGAGAGCTCTAGTTAAGGAGCAATTGAGGATTTCAGGTGTTGTACTTCTTGATGCTTGTTCTATTGTTGATTGGTGTACTTTAGCATTGTCACAGGGGGGGACTCTTGATTCTACAGTGCATAGATTCTTTTGGTTGGTTGAGGAGGGAACTATAGGAGATAGATTGGATTGTCAAACAGTGAAAGACTCTTCAAAAATGCATTCATTCCAAAGCTCCAATAGTAGTACATGGACCATTTGGACATGAGAGTTGGCTTGTTTTTGCCCCATGTGTTTTCAGTATGATTGGGATCATTGCGAGTCAAGTGAGTGGGTGGATACATGGGTTCCATAGTATCTTACTCCTTTATCTTTGACACTCTCTATAAGAAATGATGACATGGACACTTCAGTTGACTATGACCATCTTTCAGATCTTCTGAAGCTAGGAGATGTTTTTGCATTGGTTGCACTGCAGGGGAATGATGAGAGGTCAGATTATTGGTTAGCACGTTGTGTACAAGGTAAAAAAAAGCTTGTATAACCGATGACAGATGGTGATGGGTTCACATATGCTACTAGTTCAGTTGTTGTTGTGAGAACATGGCTGCGAACATACATGATTAGAAAGAATGGATTTCCCGCATTTGAAGACTATGAGAAGCACAAAACTATTCTCATGTATTCACACCTTGTTATAGCAACAAATATCAAGTTGTCAAAGCATCAAGGAAGACCAAAGACAAAAGAACTTTGGACTATTACTACTGCTGATCATGAAGCACTATTGGAGACCCTGAAGCAAAGAGATGAGCCTTCAGGAACACTTGACTAGGTAATAAGTTAACTTAGTGTATTATTTTCTAAGTTTGTTAAGCTTAATTTCAATACATTAATTTGACCTTTCTTAGATTGTATTTTGAGTCAATAAACTTGGTTTTGTATGTGGATTGTAACTTGTGTAGGAGCACCTATGAAGATGCCTATGGTCACCATGGATCCAATCAGAGATAGAAGGACAAAAGGATCCTTAATGGTTGATTGAGATCTTTTGAAGCCTATAATGGCAATTTGTAACAATAAATTTGATTTAAAAGTTAAATGTCCTAAAACTCTTCATAAGGACTTATGACGAAAATCATGTATGGGTGGCCAATAGTGCCAAGAAGGGATCTTACATGTCATATACTTATGTCATTTGCATGGTTTGAATTCTTACATGTTTGATTGTTGTTTCTAATGCTTTAAGGATATTATTTTTTAGCATTTCAAACAATCTATAAAAGTTAAACCTCAAACATAATAAGCTCCATAGTTCAAATTTCACAAGCTTAATCATGATTAATTTCACAGTTCAAATTTCAAACATACCACTAACAGTCAATTGAAAGCACCTTAGCAACGTATCTTTCAAACCGGCAGTGATCTTCCGGGGCTTGTATCTTAGACTTCGTGAGAGGTATCAAAAAATCATCAGGTGCTACAAGATCATGTTTTTGAGGTCTACAATAACCTCTCTTGGTTTTGGGCGATTCGACTTTGTTTGCATTTGGCAAGGCGATCTCAGTCGATGCCAAAACTTGCAGTGAGGGTCAGTTGAAAGTGGCTCAGTAGCGTATCTTTCAAACCATCTGACCTGGAATCAAACCATCTACTCCATCAACTCTGATTAGTTGGGTAAACACCAGTGACAACCCCATTTTTCTCACAGAGTCACCGGAATGCTTGTGACCACGCTCAACCCAAGTGACCCCAAGGTGCACTAAGCATGATTGGGCAGCGATCTTCAGGGGCTCATATCTCAGACTTTGTGAGAGGTATCAAAAAACCATTAGGTGCTATAGGATATTTTTTTCAAGGTATACAATAACCTCTCTTGGTTTTGGGTGATTTGACTTCGTTTACATTTGGCAAGGTGATCTCAATCGATGCCAAAACTTGCAGTGAGGGTCAATTGAAAGTGGCTCAACAACATATCTTTCAAACCATCTAACCTGACATCGAATCGTCTACTCCATCAGCTTCAGTTGGCTGGGTAAACACCAGTGACAACCCTGTTCTACCCATAGAGTCACCGGAATGCTCACGACCACACTTGACCCAAGTGAACCCAAGGTGCACTAAGCACGATTGGGTAGCAATCTTCCAGGGCTCGTATCTCAGACTTTGTGAGAGTATCAAAATTTTTTTAGGTGCTATAGGATCATGTTTTCAAGGTCTACAATAACCTCTCTCAATTTTGGGTGATTCAACTTTGTTTACATTTGGCAAGGTGATCTCAGTTGATGCCAAAACTTGCACTGAGGGTCAGTTGAAAGTGGCGCAGCAGCGTATCTTTCAAACTGTCTGACCTGGCATTGAACCATTTTCTCCATTGGCTCTAGTTGGCCAGGTAAACACCAGTGACAACCCCTTTCTACCCACAGAGTCATCAGAACGCTCATGACCACGCTCGACCCAAGTGACCCCAAGGTGCACTAAGCACGATTGGGCAGTGATCTTCCAGGGCTCATATCTTAGACTTCATGAGAGGTATCAACAAATTGTTAAGTGCTATAGGATCATGTTTTCAAGGTCTACAATAACCTCTCTCAGTTTTGGGTGATTCGACTTTGTTTTCATTTGGCAAGGTGATCTCAGTCGATGCCAAAACTTGCAGTGAGGGTTAGTTGAAAGTGGCTCAGCAGTGTATCTTTCAAACCATTTCCTCCATCAGCTTTGGTTGGCTAGGTAAACACTAGTGACAACCCTATTCTACCCACAGAGTCATCAGAACACTCGCGACCACGCTCGACCCAAGTGACCCCAAGGTGCACTAAGCATGATTGGGCAGTGATTTTTCAGGGCTCGTATCTCGGACTTCATGAGAGGTATTGACAAATTGTCAAGTGCTACAGGATCATGTTTTTGAGGTCTACAATAACCTCTCTCAGTTTTGGGTGATTCGACTTTGTTTGCATTTAGCAAGGCGATCTCAGTCGATGCCAAAACTTGTAGTGAGGGTCAGTTGAAAGTGGCTCATCAGTGTATCTTTCAAACCATCTACTCCATCAGCTCCAGTTGGCTGGGTAAACACCAGTGACAACCTCATTCTACCCATAGAGTCACCAAAACACTCGCGACCACGCTTGACCCAAGTGACCCCAAGGTGCACTAAGAATGATTGGGCAGTGATCTTTTGGGGCTCATATCTCAGACTTCGTGAGAGGTATTGACAAATCAGCAAGTTCTATGGGATTGTATTTTTGAGGTCTACAATAACCTCTCTCAGTTTTGGGTGATTCGACTTTGTTTGTATTAGGCAAGGTGATCTCAGTCGATGCCAAAACTTGTAGTGAGGGTCAGTTGAAAGTGGCTCAGCATCATATCTTTCAAACCGTCTGACCTGGCATTGAACTATCTACTCCATCAGCTCTGGTTGGCCAGGTAAACACCAATGACAACCCCATTCTACCCACAGAGTCACTGAAATGCTTGCGACCACGCTCGACCCAAGTGACCCCAAGGTGCACTAAGCATGATTGGGCAGCGATCTTCCAGAGCTCGTATTTGGGACTTCATGAGAGGTATCAACAAATTGTTAGGTGCTACAGGATCATGTTTTCAAAGTCTACAATAACCTCTCTCAGTTTTGGGCGATTCGACTTTGTTTGCATTTGGCAAGGCAATCTCAGTCGATGCCAAAACTTGCAGTGAGGGTCAGTTGAAAGTGGCTCAAAAGTGTATCTTTCAAACCGTCTGACCTAGAATCAAACCATCTGCTCCATCAGCTCTAGTTGGCTGGGTAAACACCAGTGACAACCCCATTCTACCCACAGAGTCACCGGAACACTCGCGACCACACTCAACCCAAGTGACCCCAAGGTGCACTAAGCACGATTGGGCAGTGATCTTCTAGGGCTCATATCTCAGACTTCATGAGAGGTATTGACAAATTGTTAGGTGCTATGGGATCATGTTTTTGAGATCTACAATAACCTCTCTTATTTTTGGGCGATTCAACTTTGTTTGCATTTCGCAAGGCGATCTCAGTCAATGCCAAAACTTTTAGTGAGGGTTAGTTGAAAGTGGCTCAGTAACATATCTTTCAAACCGTCTGACCTAGCATCAAACTGTCTTCTCCATCAGCTCTAGTTGGTCGGTTAAATTCCATTGACAACCCCATTCTACCCATAGAGTCACCGGAACGCTCGCGACCACGCTCAGCCTAAGTGACCCCAAGGTGCACTAAGCATGATTGGGCAGCGATCTTTCGGGGCTCGTATCTCAAACTTCATGAGAGGTATTGACAAATCATCAGGTGCTATGAGATCATGTTTTTGAGGTCTAAAATAACCTCTCTTAGTTTTGGGTGATTCAACTTCATTTGCATTTGGCAAGGCAATCTCAGTCGATGCCAAAACTTGCAGTGAATGTTTGTTGAAAGTGGCTCAGCAACGTATCTTTCAAACCGTCTGACCTGGCATCAAACCGTATACTCCATCAACTTTGGTTGGGTAGGTAAACACTAGTGACAACTCCATTCTACCCACAGAGTCACCGAAACACTCACGACCACGCTCGACCCAAGTGACCCCAAGGTGCACTAAGCACGATTGGGCAGCGATCTTCTGGGGCTAGTACAGGGCACCCTCCACTAGTAGGAATTTGAATTGCATTGTTATGTTTGTAATAAATAGGATGGATCTAAATAGATCATCCTAATTTTGGTTTGGAATCCCTAATGTGTGATCAAGGATCTTTTGGCAATGTTATAAGCCTAAGATACCTTAGGTCATAGGGTTCACCTAGTTAGTGATAATTTGCTAGGTTAGGCTTATGGAGTCTTAAAGGTTGATTTTAGATTATTTTCACTTGAAAAATCATGTTGATAGGTTTTGATCTCAAAAAGAAATCATAAACTCTATCGAGCTCATAAAATGACATATTTTGCAAAATTGCAAAAATGCAATAAAAGTTGCTGTTGCAACTTTCTAAAATTTCTCGAGAGATTGGAATTGGAAACCCAAGAGTCAAATGGGTTCTCCAATAGATATACCTTCATTTTTAAGGTTATATATGCTCATCACTTTGAACCATAATGGTAAGAAGTTGATTTTTGTAAACTGATACCATAAAGGAGGAATACAAACTATTTTTTAGCCATTTCTCAGAGTTGTACGGGCGTGTACAGACTTACAGGGTCATGATTTGAATGTGGGAATATTGTATTACATGTTAGTGAACATTTTTGTTGATTTTAACAATTTTTAGTTTCATTTGTTAAAGTTATTTCAATTCTTTTCAAAACAGTCCAGGAAGCAAGCTTTTATAGGGCCCTGAACACTAATGGAGGCCTAACTTGCATTCTAGCCATGGGTTTAACCTAAGAATTTGGAAAATGAAAGTTAGGTCTATGTATTAATGGATTATAAAGGCTCATTTAGTGGCTCAAAGGGAAAGGCCTTCATGCATCAGGCCCTAGTCTGAATTTTTGAGAGGATTTAGTCTAGAAAGTAGAAGAAAGTTGTAAAGAAGTGCATAGAATAGATAAGTGAGTGAAGTAAAGGTGGTTTTGAGTCATTTGGGGTTGGAGAATAATATCTAAAGCACTATACCAGTTCCATGAACCCTATACCTCATACTTTCTTTCTAAACCAAGCTTAATTAGGCCAATTAGGTCTATGTCCAAGGTGGGTGTTAGGTTGCATTGGAGTGGAGTTGGAAGGAAAGGCTTTGGGATCTTAAATAACTTCCAAATGGGTGTTTTAAAATTCCTTGATTGTATCAAGATACTCAATTGTGCAAAAGTTAGAGTAGAAAACCTCTATTGAGAAGGCTATAAAGAAATTGGTGTGCAGGTCTAGTTTGCCATGGTACGGTTTTGGTGGGAATAAAAAAAGTGTTATTTTAGAGGCTTGAGGTCATATGAGGACCATCTAAATTCTTGGGAGTGGTCAGGAAGTCCACTGGGGAAGAGTTCTATCAATAAGTTAGTTTTAGGCCTAGTGTCCCTAAAGCCAAAAAGGCATTGAAGTTTGATTGAGTGTGTAACTTTGCAAAGGGAGTTTATTGGGATAGAAATACATTTTTTTGGTTGTGTTATACCATCAAAAGAGTTTGGGATTACCCTTAAGCCTTTGTGGTTGGTTGGTGAGTTGTGGGAGGTAGTAGAAGGGCACTCCACTTTCTTCCTACAACCTCTGCATTAGGGGCTTGTATATGTAAACTGTTCGATAGAATGCCCAAAAGCAGAGCATGACATATGGAATTATAGATAGGAGTAGTAGAACTAGTAAAAGGTATCAAAAAATGAAGTTTCCAAAGCTTTTTTAGGTTAGACTGGTCGATGACAATGAGAATTGGTTTTGCACATCGACAATATTGTCATTCGAGAACATGATAATCTATAACGCAATTTCAATATTAAGACATTATCATTTCTTGAGAATGCCCCACCACTGAATGTCAAGGAGGACCCAACATCTTCCCTGATGGACAGAACCTTGTTTCATGCTCGGTTGTTGGATTCATAGAGGTCTGGGACTATATTAGTGGGAAACTTAAGAGCGATTTTCAATAGCAAGCTGATGATGCCTTCATGATGCATGATAATGTAGTTCTTTGAGTTGACATCAGTCATGATTCAGAGATGTTGGCTTCAAGTTTACAGGGTGGGAAAATTGAGGAGGACATGCTCGCAATTGAATCCCAATATACGTATGTATGATGGCTTCGACAAAATGTTTCTTGGTGTCACTTGCATGAAGCGGTATGTGTGTGGAGAGTCATAAATGACACACTCTAGTTATAGCACCAAGCATCCAATCAAAACATAGAGGCATTAACACTTGTGTTGCAATAAGATCCAGATGGCACTATTCTATAGGAATAGATCCATTTTGAAAGATGTAGAGCGCCAAGTAACATGGACTTTCATAACAAAATATTACTAAGGCACTCACAAAGGGAGACTTTAATGTATTCGAGAAAGAAGATGTGGATAGACACATCATCAATAATTAGTTATTATAACAGGAAAGAAACTAACCGAAAGGGGAAAATAAATAAGGCTCGTAGAGGAGATTTTGGGGGTTCCGGATTCCGCCTGACCCGAGAGACTTTTTGCCAGGGGAGGGATAGATTAGGATTTTTATTGTAATGTAGGGAAAGAGGGATTTTATTTTTAGATAATGATTAATGTACAAGAACAACATAATCTTTTTTGTTTTGTTGTGTTCAAAGAAGGATATGTCAGCATATTAAAACTTTGATTTTAAATGCTCACTTTCTGATTCATATTCATCTTTGAATGATATTGGTTTCTTTTGAATGCGTATCTATTATGTCTGATCATCAACACGATCATCTATGGACTTTGTGCTATAGTTTTTCATGTATTTGGAAAGAACCATTCATCTTTCTCTCTTAGTTTCTTTCTGTAATGCATTGTTTAGGCAAATGAAATTTGTAGCGTTTACTGTCCTTTTCTTTTCAATAAATTAGTCCCTTCGCATCTATCTCGTGTTTACAAATAGATGTTTGTAAGCCTTTATTGCTTTCAGGTTAAAAGCATTATCATTTATAGTTTAGTTGATTCATTGTAAATCCTGCAAGGGGAGCTGTACCCAGATAATTCAGAGGGCGCTTACGCTTCTCAATAGCAAAGCGACCCAATTGTTGGTGTTGGTTGAGTCTTTTTGTTTGGGCCTTTAAGGGTCATTTTGTAAGTGTTTCTTTGGAAGACAAATCTATTCACCAACAAGAAGTTAAACCTCAAACATAATCAGCTCCATGAACAAGGTATTCCAGAGTAAAGAAAAACAAATGTAACTGCAACAAGATATAATTTAAATCATAATGATAATCATAGTCAAGATATAGCTTCACCATTCAATTCCATAAACATGAATAATAAATATGTATATACAAAAGATGACGCAAATATAACATATAAATGAACATGTTCTATATATGTATCAAATGTATCAAAAGTATGTCCATATACAAATATGGCACATGCCATTTCAAAATGTCTACAAAATCAACATTTTAAGGTGTACAATGTGGCATATATGCCATCTCAAAATGTGTCAAGTGTCATCTCTAAATGACCACAAAACTAAAACTACATCCTATGTTGTAGGGGGATCATCAAAATGTAGCCTCTTTGAAGAAGTGTTGGGCTCTGATTGATCTTGCATAAAAAATGAGTTCAAACCAAAGTTAGATTTCATACTTTATATGATATATATATATATATATATATATATATATATATATATATATATATATATATATATATATATATATATATATATATATATATATATATATATATATATATATATATATATATATATATATATATATATATATATATATATATTCATAATTTTCAAACACTAATTTAATTAAAATTATAACTGAATACAAATATTTGTACCTGGTCTCTCGATCCCCTACCACGAGCAGGTGTCCTAGCATAATTCTTGGGTAGCAAAGGGACCATGCCAGCAATACCAACTCTGACCTATAAATATATATTTGCAATAATGAGATTAGTAAAGTGGTGCAACATAGAGTAATAAATATACAAAATAGGATGATAGCATAATATAATTACAAATTAATTGAACTAAAATTAAAACTTACATCTGGTGATCCCTCTGAAATAGTGGGCTGGGTCAACAAAGAAATGAAGGATTCTCGTGGGCCCTCCCTCACAGTCGGAGTAACCTATGAGAGTAAAAAGATTGTCAATTATATATCAATGTACTTCATCATAGCAAACCTAGTTACAAAATACAAACAACAATATGTAAAAGTCTATGTACAATACGGCTATCACTTTGAATCAAGACGCTTGTAACCCTACGCTGTTGAACCGGTGTCAGGACATCATCGATAGCCACACCCTATACAATAAAGTGCAAGTAAAATATTTATTACTACACACAAGTGGCATACATATGCATGCATAATTAATCTTAAACAATTAACTACCTTTCCTTTGTCGACACTTGATGAAGGAACCCTCTCATGCCCCCCACTGACATCGGCTGTAGCCTGCAAGAACACAATAAGATGACAATATATATTAGTAAATGTATGAATTTTATTGCTCTAATTGATAGAGATTTAAGCATGCACACCAAATGATATAAAAAAAACTAATGGGTACATAATTTATAATATACCGTATAGTCATCAAGGCCAAATGAAATGGCCGAAAGTGTGGACTCATCCACCTATCTCACCTCCTCCTGTGTCATCGACTGAACATAAATGGAAAAAATATATATACATAAGTACATGCAATCATTAAAACTAATCTAAATAAATAAATTATTTTTAACTTAAATAAGTCATGTGACAAATTTATTTATAATGTTTACTCTTACCATATCAACAGGAGTCAATGGCTCTACCTGCACCTCCTGAGCACTCTCATGAGATGTAGATGCTCCATGAGGTGTTGCAGCCTCTGCAGCTACGTCTCCTGTATCCCCCTCATCAATATAATGAAACTGATATATATCAGAATTAGTAAGCAGTCCGAGGCACATATGCCTGCATGCAATGCACATATGGGGCTCGTATACATGTGAACTCCGACGAGCTGTTGATGTGCTAGCAACATCCAAAGGAGGCAACACTGACCTGATCTGAGTGATCAACTGATCACTCCGTAAATGAATGGCCCTAATAGTCTGTGAGGCAGCCTCTGCAATGATATCAGGATGCTGCACTAGAGGAGGGGGTGCAACATTAGTGGGGGGACAAAGGTAGTGGCCTTTCGGCACTGGGAAGATGGCCTAGTCTAAGGAGCTCCTCTGCCTACGCCCATGTTGGGCCTCATACTCTAATAATCAACATGGTGACCAAGCACAAACACAACATACAATTTTTTAAGGAAATAAAATGGGACCTCCAAATTGCTATGGGGTGGTTTATCAAAAACCATCCACCAGCGATCCCAAAAGTTTGTGCGCATTGCTTCATTTGTGCACCATTTTATTGATAATTTGGGCTTTTTCAGGTCAACTGGTATTCCGGTTTTAGGATTGACAAATAGGGCGGCTATATCTTCCTTACTTATATTAAGGGCCACAATCCCATCATGGTCAAGCCCATCATCAAATTGGGCATGCATATCATCACGCCAATGAAGAGCAGCATTATGTTGCTGCGTGAGTGTGTCAATGTTTCCAACAATTGTATTTAGTGTGGCAAGCATGGGACCTAATGTAGGTATATTTTGATACGTGTTTTGGAAACCCCGTATTGTGTTCAAATTTTCTTATATCAAATCTTGTAAAGATGGAGGGTTTTGAAGCGGGGGATTATTTTGGGGATCGTTATTTGGTACGAGAGGGTTATTTTCTTCATTGTTGTCAGCCATGCCTGATTAAATTAAAAAAATCTAAATTTCAATCTAATTTCATATATTATTACAAATATATATACAAAATCCTATTTTTTTTAAAAATGTTACATTTAGCATGAAAATGAAATAAATTAATAAAAATCATATAAATAACTACTTACCGAATATGCTTGGAGTTGAATTTGTTGTTTCTAATATCATGTATCTGAAAATATATCAGGTATCTGAAAATTGTGAAAAGAACTTAAGAAAATCGCGCAAGGAAATGAGGAAAAGGGCTCGCAGGTTTTGGATTTATGCCACAGTTATCGGGTACCTGATATTATCAGGTACCTAATTAGGCCTGTGCTTTGGTGGCAGGTTTTCCCAGGTGTTCTGACACCCAGGCCTACTAAAAAGTCAACAAGCACTTTCATGCACTTTTGGACGAGTGAAAAGTGAATGTTTTTCACATCGCCACTTTTTGGCCCCTCATGATCTTGCACATACCCAGCTGCCTCATTAGTGGTGCTGCCTCCTAAGAGTACAAGAGAGCCATCTAAGGTTTCAGTATGCATTTTTTATATATACATGTTAAACATATGCGTTTAGATATGAGTAGATGCAATTTTATAATTTATTTAGTGTTTCCTGACATATATGTTATTAACTTGATTTTATTTTATTTTACCTATTCCAGCCCTCTTCACAACCTCCCATGGATCCTCTACCTTTACATTTTGCTAGGAGTCTAGCTCGTGAAAGCTGGGGACCATCAGCTTTAGGGAACGAGCCAATTGTAGAAGAAAGAGATGAGGTAACCAACAATTCAACTGCCAACATATTACAATCATGTATTTAGTTATTTTGATGTTATTTTGAGAAAAGATATCTGATTTAGCATTTAATTGTTCTTGTGCAAACACCTAGTGAGCCACCTACTGCTTTGAAGAGGCTCAATTTCGATGATCTAGTAGAGTCATAGCTATTGATAGAGATATACAGATCCAGTTGTGGTTATTGAATGACCAAATTTTGTATATATTCGACATTTTTATTGTATATATTGACCTTGACATAGTCAATGCCACATTTTTGTAACTCAATTATTGATTTGGCATGTATTCCATTTTTTGATATGTAAAAAATAATTGTTCATTTTGATATATATGAAACTTGATATTCGATCCAATTTGTTAATTGTGTGTTCATTTGTTCATTGTTAGTATGCAAATATGCTTGTGTGTATGTACTCATTTGTAGGATTTATGTCTTAAGTAAATTCATGTGTATTCAAGTACATTCTTCATAACCTAAATTCATGTGTATGGGCTATGTGCATAGCTTAAGTGAATTCATGTGTATGCTTTATAATCTATGTGCTACATGTATGCTTCATGACTTAATAAAATTTATGTGTACGCTTTATGTGCTACGTGTGTTCACATGTGTAATTCATCATTTAAGTGGATTCATTCTTTATGTGCTACATTGTATTCCTGTGTATCTGATGCTCTCAACCAAGCAAATCCTTCAAAGTTCACTTCACAAATTTAGTGATCACCTTGTGAAATTAACTCTTCTGTAATGTATCATGTTAGAACTCTATTATACATGTCAAAGTCACATTATTCCATGAGAATCAATAAGCACATTCATGGAATGATGATTCTACATAAACATTTTGTCAAACTATTATTGATAAAATAATGACCTATCATTCTAGGTACCTGACCCTCCTTTCTAGGGTCTCTAGGCTAGGGCTTGTTCAAAAAGACTCTTGCAAATCTCTTTAGATCCCCTCAATGGATCTAACACATCCCTATGGACCCAAATATCATAGATCCATGACAAAATATACTCATCCTTTATAGTATATACTCACAACAATGACTAGTGCTACTTCATGCACCTTCAATCATCATTTACCACCATTTGTGGTCTCTCCACCACCATATCTTGTATATCCCTACAACCAAACACTATTGTAAAAGAAACCAATCAATTCCTTTCCTTAAAATACAAATGCAATGATGAAATATCGACATGGAAGTGATAACAAGACAATAGACAATTAATTTACTCCATTTCCAATAACAGACACATTCCACAATGTATTCAAATGTCCTAGTTTAATGACTGTACCCACAGGCCAGTGAACTAGTTTGCAAGAATATAAATTGGTTTATTGATTTGGAACCATTTACATTGGTTCTCTATCACACCACTATACATACTGAACCATACTCACATGGATCTCCTCTAATAGATCTCCAAACACTCTAAAACTGACAACAACTAACTCTAAAATTGTCTACAATAGTCACAAACTGATTGTTAACAATTACAATTTTTTTTAAGAAGTTGTCAAGATGACAACTACCTTTTTCAACTCGACCCTCACAAGACATATCTTTTCTTAGATCCTTGTCTAAGGCTTAAACA
This sequence comes from Chamaecyparis obtusa, assembly GCA_027943335.1. Classification (NCBI taxonomy): domain Eukaryota; kingdom Viridiplantae; phylum Streptophyta; class Pinopsida; order Cupressales; family Cupressaceae; genus Chamaecyparis; species Chamaecyparis obtusa. Next base: position 63,032 of record BSBK01002307.1, on the reverse strand, counting down.
CTCCATCTCAAACCAAATATTTCCCCTAAAGTCATCTAGACCTCATAGTGACCCTTAAGGTTTGTTTTGCTAATAAGGCACTATTACTCCATTTTAGCACATTTTGTGCATTTACATCATTTTAATGGCTTTATTGGCCACATTACAATCAATTTTTACCTTCAAGGTCTTTATCAATGTTACAAAATGATCATCAAAACATTACAAAAATGTTTAAAACATATTTAATGACCATCCTTGGTCTCTTTACATTTGCAAATGCCCCTTTATGGTCATGTCCCCATCTCCCTTGGAGTAGAAAGATCTACTAATTTTGGGCACAAACCGATACTTTTATCATGTTTGGTTGGGTAGGTTCACCCTAGGAATGGTCCCACTTTTCCTCTTGACACACCAGAATGCTCGCAGACATACCCAATGGTGCTTAGTGCACCTCAGGGACACTTTGGTCCAGCATGGTTGCAAATGTTCTAGTGACTTCATGTTCAAAATGATGTTGTCACTAGTGTTTACCCACCCAACAAGAGCTAATGGTGTAGACCATTCGGTGCAAGGATGAATAGTTTGGAAGAAACACAATGGTGCAACTTTCAACTGACCCTCACTCCAAGTTTTGGCATCAAATGAGATTCGAATGAAATTTTTTTTTAAAAATGAATCTCCTAGAATGGAGAGAGGTTATTTTAGGTCCCAAAAACATGGTCCTATAGCATCTCATAGTTTTTTGATACCTCTCATGGGGTCTGAGATACGATCCTTGAAAGATCACTTTCCAATAGTGCTTAGTGCACCTTGGGGACACTTTGGTTCAGCATGGTCCTGAACATTCTAGTGACTTTGTATTCAAAATGAGGTTGTCAATAGAATTTACCCACCCAACGGGAGCTAATGGAATAGACCATTCAGTGCCAAGATGAATGGTTTGGAAGAAACCCAGTGGTGCAACTTTCAACTGACCCTTACTGCAAGTTTTGGTGTCAAGTGAGATTGGCATGCCAAACTCAAACAAATTTGAATATATCATAATAGAGAGAGGTTATTTTAGGCCTCAAAAACATGGTCTTGTAGCATCTTACAGTTTTCTGATACCTCTCACAATGTCTGAGATACAAGCCTCGAAAGATCATTGCCCAATCGTGCTTAGTGCACCTTGGGGACACTTTGGTCTGGAATGGTCGTGAATGTTCTAGTGAATTCATGTTTGAAGAAAGGTTGTCACTAGTGTTTATGTGTACAAGGGGATCTAATGGCATAGACCATCAATGCTAGAACAGATGGTTTGGAAGAAACCTAGTGGTGCAACTTTCAACTAGCCCTCACTGTAAGTTTTGGTGTGAAGTGAGATTTGCATGCCAAATTCAAAAAAATTCAAATCTCCCAGAATGGAGAGAGATTATTGTAGGCCTAAAAAACATGGTCATGTAGCATCTCACAATTTGTCGATACCTCTCACGGGGTTTGAGATACGAGCTTTGAAAGATCATTTCCCAATCGTGCTTAGTGCACCTTGGGGACACTTTGGTCCGGCATGGTCATGAATGTTCTAGTGACTTTGTGTTTGAAAAAAGGTTGTTACTAGAATTTACCCACCCAACTAGAGCTAATGGTGTACAACATTTAGTTCCAAGACAAACAATTTTGAAGAAACCTAGTGGTGCAACTTTCAACTGACCCTCATTGCAAGTTTTGGCATCAAGTGAGATTGGCATGCCAAATTCAAAAAAATTTGAATCTCCCAGAATGGAGAGAGGTTATTGTAGGCCTTAGAAAAAAAGTCTTGTAGCATCTCATGGTTCTCCAATACCTCTCACGGGGTTTGAGATATAAACCTCAAAAGATCACTGCCCAATCATGCTTAGTGCACCTTGGAGACACTTTGGTCTGACATGGTCATGAACGTTCTAGTCACTCTATGGTCAAAATGAGGTTTCCAAGTTAGCATTTACCTACCCAATCTGAGCTAATGGAATAGACCACTCATTTCCATGACGAATAGTTTGGAAGAAACCCAGTGGTGCAACTTTCAACTGACCCTCACTGCAAGTTTTGATGTCAAGCGAGATTGGCATGCCAAATTTTTTAAAAAATAAAATCTACCAGAACTAAGAGAGGTTATTGTAGGCCTCAAAAACATGGTCATGTGACATCTCATGGTTAGCTAATACCTCTCACAGAGTCCAAGATACAAGCCTCAAAAGATCACTACCCAATCGTGCTTAGTGCACCTTGGGGACACTTTGGTCTGACATGATCGCGAATGTTCTAGTGACTCTATGGTCAAAAAGAGGTTGTCATTAGTGTTTACCTGCCTAACTAGAGCTAATGGTGCAAACCATTCAGTGCTAGGAAAAATGGTTTGGAAGAAACCCAGTGGTGCAACTTTCAACTGACCCTCACTGCAAGTTTTGGCATCAAGCGAGATTGGCATGCCAAATTCAAAAAAATTGAATCTCCTAGAATGGAGATAGGTTATTGTATGCCTCATAAACATGGTCCTATAGCATCTCATAGTTTCTTGATACCTCTCATGGGGTTTGAGATACGAGCCTCAAAAGATCTCTTCCCAATCGTGCTTAGTGCACCTTGGGGACACTTTGGTTCGACATGGTCATGAACGTTCTAGTGACTTCATGGAAAAAAGGAGGTTATCACTAGTATTTACCCACCCAACTGGAGCTAATGGAGTAGACCATTTGGTGCCAACATGAATGGTTTGGAAGAAACCCAGTGATGAAACTTTCAATTGACCCTCACTCCAAGTTTTGGCATCAAGCGAGATTGGCATGCCAAATTCAAACAAATTTCAATCTCCTAGAATAGAGAGATGTTATTGTAGGCCTGAAAAACACAGTCATATAGCATCTCACAGTTTGCCAATACCTCTCACAAGGTCCAAGATACGACCCTTGAAATATCGCTACCCAATCGTGCTAAATGCACCTTGGGAACACTTTGGTCTGGCATGGTCCCAAACATTCTAGTGACTTCATGGATGAAACAGGGTTGTCACTAGCATTTACCTTCCCAATCAGAGCTAATGGCATAGACCATTCATTGTCAGGATGCAATCCTTCAACACTATCCCTTCACCCTAGGGAATCACCATTTTACTTTGGACACATTTGACCAATTTTGACTCAATGACTCCAACTATTACATCATTTGACAATACAAATGTACAGGGAATTAAGACAAGACAAATGTAAGGATACAAAATTAAGGCGATACAAATATAAGGATATAAAATTCATAGTAAGGAATCACAATTTTTGCACTTTACATGGCATTAAGATGATACAAATGCAAGGATGCAAAATTAAATATGTATTTATAATCAAATGGTACAAATTAGGATATACAAAATGTGGGCTCTTAATATTTGCAAATCAACCCCATGGGCACTTTTATATTTCAAATTTTGCATCTAATGCACATGATGAAGCTCATTATTGTTTATCTATTACCCATCATCTCATTTACATAGTACACTTGAAATGAAGTCTCTCAGTTACTTAGGAGGTGCTTGTACACCACATTCCTGCAAAACATTGTTAGCGTGCAAAGCATCACATATATAGTGATAAATCTCATAATGCATGTAAAAATCAACATGAACCCTCCAACAATATGTAGTACATGCATGATTAATCTTAACATAAAATGGTTTTGTCATCTCAAAAAATATTTGACTAATTTTAATCTGAGGAAAGCTTTGAAGAAACCTTTCATAAAATTGTGTTTATGTCATATCTAAGTAGTGTTGTGGATGTGGCTCATGATTTCCAATTCCAATTCACCTTCTAACAACATCTCTTTGGTTGGGTGAAACCCTTGTATTTTCATGCCAATATTTCTCAATTAATGTTCTTAGTGCATCAACAACCTTTTCTTTGTGTGGGAGTCTACCCGAGAATGCCCAAAGAGAATTATTGTTAGGATCCTCAATTTTCTCTTGCCTATCTAAAGAATAGTGTAATGTGGTTCTACTTATCCTTAATGTCTTGCTTGTTTTTCTTATTAAATGAGATTTTTTCATTTCCTTTCCCATTATGGTTGATGTGAGGAAACGACGAGTAACATTAGCATCTTTAGAGCATGATTTTGAACCAATGGATTGGTATGCATCAAAAATATTTCTCACAATAATTCTTTCACTATTATTTTCAGATGTTCTTAACCCAAAATTTTTCATTGTCTCTCTAAATTTCAGATTTTTAATCATTTCAACAACTAATTGGCATCTTCCACTTTGATTTAAGTTTTCAAAATAGTTATTCCAAATTCTTATAACCATTCTTCTACAAATTCTTCTACAAGTTATCTTAGAAATTTTATCATGCATTGGCCTCAAAATATTTTCATCAATGTCTATTAGAAACTTTGGTTTTCTAGGAATTATTCTAGGAGGTGTTAAGATTGGTGTATTCACTACATAATTTTCTTCAAATGGTAAATCTTCTTGAATTTAATTAACATGTGCATTCATTACATCATTTTCAAATGGTCTATGTTCATCTCATTCATTAGGTGGATTCATCTCATGCATTTGAATTGGTTTATGTTGATCATTTTGATTTGGTGCATTCATCGTAACAATTTCAATTATTGAATGTTCATCATTTTCATTAGGTGCATTAGATGAAGTACCTTCACATAATCTCCTTATACACTCCCTTTGTCTTTCATTTTCTATCTCTTATTGTTCAATTGTTCCTCTCTTGTTCATTCCCATTGTTGAGAGAGAGAGAGAGAGATGACCCAAAAGCTCAACCCAAAAGCTTTTACAATTAAAATCTATACAAATATGTATTGTATTACACATTTACAATTAATTTTTTTAATGTCTTCATAACCCCTATGAGTTATGGGAAACTAAAAATGTTATTTTATGTCTTCATAACCCATACAGGTTATGTAGAACTTGAAATTATGGTTTTTGGTTTTCAAAACCTGAGCGGGTTATTTTGTACACTATAACCCGTATGGGTTATGGCTCGGTAAAAGGTTTGGATTACGACCCTAAGGCTTGCAAGCCCATTTTCCCTCCAATTTTGTCTATTTACACATTTTTTCTTCTTTCAACATGATTTTTTGACTTCGTCATCATCAACTTTACAAATGATCATGTGGGTATCTCTAAAATTACTACCATCATCTCACACATCTTCTAATCTTTTTGACCATATAAATGTTTCTATTTTTGGACAACATTAGCAAAGTAAACTTCAATTTTCTTTAACAGTGTCTTCACAGTCCTCACACACATATGTCTACTATTTTTTTAATAAATTTTGATCTACTTGACCAAATTCAAAAAAAAAACATATTACTATTCTACACTAGATTCTATACACTTTTAAAAAAAGTTTGCAATTTGGATTATTTTGATGCAAGTTATGTGCAATGCACGAACATGTACCATATTTTCAGGATGTGGTCACTTTAAAAAATCATAAAAAATAAAATACTCAATAGAAAATTACAAAAAAATACACAACTTCTAGATCTTACTCTTACCTATCATCCTACCAAAGGATTTTTCTAAATACTAAATCTAACTATAGATTTTGTGAAGCACACAGAAACAACTATGTTATGTTTTCTGGAAAAACTAGGAACATTTTTTCATGCCCGAGAGGTTTGACCCTCTTAATCTTATCCATTTTTAAAAAGATTTAGTAGTTGAGAAACTAGATTTAGAGTACTATAATTCTTATCCTTTACACAAATCCTAGTTTTGAGTGCATGACCCTCAAATCTCTCTATGAAGTTCAAGTTTCCCTAATTTCACAAAAAAAAAGTGGCCACTTATACCCCCCTTTTTGCTCACCATCTTCGTGCACTTACCCGTAATATGGATTTCTTTCCCCCCTTCTTGTCACTTCCTATGACCGTGAAATTGTAATCGAAGCAGTGCAAGAGTAACAACAATGTTTTTCATCAAGCTGAGTGAAATAAGTTGTCGGTTTGAATTAGCACCTTAACATTTTTACAGATATATCAAGTTCAACATTTAAATAGCAGAAGATATTAGATTACTTGATAAAAATTTATAGTAGAATTATTGATTTTGAAAAGATCAAAATTTATATTAGTCATTGGTTTTGAAAATCAACCTGATTATCTGTAAAGGTTTTTTTTATTCAGAGAAAAGAGAAGGCAATCATTATAAATAAGGATTGTGATTTGATAATTGATGTTTTCTTCATTTCTGCATGGTTCAATTTTGAAAATTTAGATTCTTTGATCTTTTAAACATTATTAAAATAATTATGAAGGCTGTAAATAATTATTCTGCTATGATAAATTTAATTTAATTTTACTGATTAATGATATTAAATTTTCATAATTCATGTTGCTATTAAATTATTTCTAGTTATAATTGTAGGAATTAGTAGGAGTTTCCACATCAAAAATTTAGATCACAATTAGTGATCGATCTTCAAAACAATAAAGAAACATGCCACAATCAAAAATAAGATTTTATGATTTGATGAAATTGATACTTCTGTTGATCTAAATCTAATCTACTACACAACATAAAACTTTTCTTTCATTTAAAACTTTCCTTTCATTTGAATAAAGATCTTCAAAAATATATGTATTTTGACAAAAGAAATTTAATGTGATTTACACACCAATGTTGTTACTTCATTTTTTTTTTTGTACATGCAATATTTACATATGTGTTCTTCATTTTGCACAAATAAATTTGGTACCAAAATCATTATTAGTGATTACATTGAAATTGTGCAACAAGATCTTGCATTTGTGCCAATTGTTGCTGAAGAGAAGTGATTTGATGATTTTAATCTCATGCTCGAAGAACCGATTCCACCTACAACTCCCCAATTTGTGAACAGAGCCACTCCTCCGCTTCTTCAATCTAAATATTTATTCAAAAAAATTTCATATTTGGATTTCTTTCCTGTGAATTCAACCTACAAAAATTAGGAAGCAATTTTATTGTTTTGTAGAGCCTTATAAAAGCCCTTGGTTGTGCTTTTGGCTCATATATTTCATCAATTCCTTACAAGTGATTTTTCAGAAAGTACCTTAGAGTTTTTGCGCTATGTAATAGTAGGAACAGAGTGTTAACAATGAGCTAAAGTTTTAAAAAAATTTATTAAAAATGACAAAAGCATAGAAAGGAACATGTATATACATGCATGTAAGGTGTAGGAAATAAGACCAGACACACGTCCAGGACTGTTAGTTTATTTTGGGCCAATTATTTTTTCCATTTTACTTTTTTATTTATGGTTGTTTTGTTGTTCACAAAGCAACATAGATTTTTGTCGGTAGAAGTACATCCGCTTGTGGTCCAAGAATACCCATCAATCATATCTATTTGGCATACATGGGTGCTTAAACTAGCACTTGCACCAAAAGAGGGTGCAAGGATACACTGATAGGTATTTTATTTGGAAGCATAATGAAACCTATATTAAGTGTCATTCTACACAAATGTTCAATAGAAGTTGAGCTGCTTCTTTCTTTTTGTTGTCTATTTTTTCTCATCTATTGTGAAATTGTAGAAGAGAAAATTTTAAAATTGGTAGGAAGAAAATTACTAGCGTAAATGAGCGAAGTTAAAAATCTAAATTGAAGCATCCTAAAAGAGGGAGGGTGTGAAAGTAACATAACATACCAAAATTTAATTCGAGATCAATAGAAGTTGAGATTCTTTTTTTCTGATGATGTTTTACAGATTCTTTTTCATTTTCATGACATCAAAATACCAAAAGAAAATGATAAAGAAAGTCCATTTTCTTAATCACATCACTAATTTATATTGCATGTCTAAATACTGGTGGCTTGCAACTTTGGACGTAAACAAATAATCGCTTAAAAAAATTGTCAAGCTTTGCAACTGTATAGAATTTTAACAGTAAAAAAACTTACACTTGAATTAGTTTCAAAAGAACAAGAAGTATAATAATATATACCTACAATTCAAAGAGTAATTCATGTTCAGATAAGGACATCAACTATTTCATAACTTTTAAATTAATTAAAAGGTCTAAATACATCTAAATTGAAGAGGGTTGAGGTTATGTTAATCAAGTGGTGTCAATAGAAGCTATACATCCAATGTTTTCCTTGAGAAATTGGTGTAATTGGTTGACTAGATACATACACAAGTGCCAACATCTAAATTCTCATATAGATTTCAGATTGTAGAAGGTTTTTTTTATGGTAGATTAACAAAATTTTGAAAAATTTCAAAGATTAACTAATTTAAGATTCATTGCAAAAGAACCAAAATCTTTGAAGGACCTCCCATCAACATTATGAAGAAACGACTTTGAAAAAGAACTTCTTGGGTGAGAGATTTCAAAAATGAATAAAGAATTGTTTTTGTGGGAGTCAATCTTGTTTGAGGGTCATGATCTTAAGAATTGTGCTAGCAATACAAAAACACATGGGTTCTTATTATTTGCATCAAATAATTATCACATTAGTGGTGTCATTGAAAAACATTAGGATTTTCCTTCTTTCTAAAGGGGGTTAGATATATCATGAGTTGAGAGTCTATACAATAGGTGCACACCAAGGACTCAATTGCTTGAAATTTTTTCATAGAAGCTCAATTCCTTGACCAAAAGCTTTTAAAAAATAGTTATGAGAGCATACTTGTCCAGCATGTTTTCAAATTGTGGGACCATAAACAAAGCACATGAGTTGTTTGACATAATGCTAAATGAAGCTCAAAGCTATTCAAACTATTCACTTGCATTTTTCACAAATTGGTTATTGTTTATCAGTCATTTAGAGACTTGGCAAATAGGGCACATAGCTACTAAAGATTGCATTTGATAAAAATGTTTTAAAAAGCATCATCACCATCCAAGGAACCATGTCGATGATGGTCTTAAACAATAGAAGTTGGCCTGGTGCATATAATGAAGTTTTGTATGCAAATTAGATGTCTATTTATAGAAATGAAATACTAACTAATATTTAGTTATTAAATCAATCTAAATGCAACACAGTGAAGATTACAAAGGATTAAATGAAATCAAAACAAAGGCTTTTACCTCCACTTACCCATGTAGCTTGTCTCCATTGTCCTCCTAGCCTTGATTTCTTGGTTGTGGTGAGCTCTCAAATTTCCAAATGATTCTCCTTTGTCCAAGATGCTCTCAAAGTCTGGAGATTTGATGATTTCTATGCAAAACTAACTAAAACCTAGATTATGAAACTATGGTGGATGAAATGCTATGAAAATGGCTTACAATGATGCTAAGATACTTGATTAATTGATTTCTTGGATGCTTGAATGCTTGAAAAATGACTATTGCTATTAGGCTCTCAAAGGAAGAGAAAGGTTCCTTTTATAGGTTTTTGGAGGACTCAAGCCTAGGTGGAAAGATCCTAGGGTGGAGATTGAAAGATGGAGGATCCTAGGGTTTATATTGACTTGGTTGAAGGGGTTGAGATAAAAGGGGATGTAGTTGGAATGTGAGAGGAGGAATAGGAAGGATGTTCCTCCTACATTGACAAAGAAGAGTGGAAGGTGGAAGGGAAAGACACATGTCAAGTGTCTCACAAAGACCATTGAGAAGAAGGGGAAAGACCTTTTCTCCCTAAGGACTCTTGATACAAGTATCTCATGAGTCATCTTTGACTCCTTGAGGTGGCTTAAGAAGCTCCTTAGGAATAGGGAAGTATTCTTGACCAATTTTGGAGTAAGACATGTGGTCATGAGACCAAGTCTTATGAGGCGACATAGCCCTTAAAAATAGGACATGTGTTTGTGAGGATAATGACTTATTAATAATTAATAAAAATTAATTACTTTAGCCAAGGTGATGTGTCAGATGACTAGGTCTATGAGATGGACTAGGGAACTTAGTCATATTAGTGATTGTATAATTGAATAATTTATTAAATCACTTTAACAAGACTAATTTAGAGGACTTAGGATAAGAAGAATAGGATAAAGTGAATATATTAAATAAATTGAATAATTTATTTAATAATAGAGGAAATAAATACTTAATTAATTTATTAAGTCATTTTTAAGTGTATACATTTTGCCCCTCTTTGAAATAATGTGATGGTTGCATTGTTTCAAAGAAAAATCAAGTATTTTTCCCCTACCTCAGATGGAAGCAACCCATGCATGCCCCCTTGAGAGATTAATCGACAATTTTTTTAATTATTATTATTTTTTATGTTTGTAGGTTCACGAACAATCTCACGAAAAATATTTGGAAGAGGCAAGGGTGAAAATGGAGGTGACAAGAAAATTTTGACAATAGGGTCCACACACCAAGCAAAATGGGTTCATGGGCTATATATAGGGTCAAAGGGTCCACTAGAGTGTCATTGTTACATGTGGCATTGAGAGATTGGAGCTTGTGGAGAGAAGAGAGAAGAGTTGATCAAGATGTTGTTCCTGTTGCCAGACCACTATTTTGAGCGTGTCCACTGATTCTAGAGGCCACCTGACTCAAGAGATCCCGTAGGTGCTCTGATCCTCTTTATTATTTTAATGATGTTGGCTTGATTTGATTAGAATCTAGCATGTTCTAGGTTAGATTCAACCTAGGATTAGGTTAGGAAATTTTGTATTCTAGGGTAGAAAAAAATGCATAGTTGCGGTGCCTGTATGCGTAGCAACATGACATGTTTGTGCAGCAAATTGGTAGTTCTACGCATACATTTAGGGTACATGAACATTTAGTTTAGGAAAGTTTGGTTCTACACAAATATGAGATAAATGTGTGTATTCTTAGTTTTGCACATTTATCTTAATTGGTTGTGCATTCATTTAGGGTAGTTGTGCATATGTTAAATATGTGCAAATAGAAGGGGTTGTTGTGAAAACATTTTTATGTGTTGCACATTTGTTTTAGGTGATAAAATTTGGAAAATGATAAGGTCAATTAGGTCAAACAAGATATCGATAGGCTGATATGATCTGTTGGCTAAGTTTTTAGATCAATTTTGGTCAAGGTAGGAAACATCATTGCATGGTCACTAGTTAACCTACTTGATTAGATAATTAATAGAATTATCCATTTGTACATGTAATAAATATGTGTTTGATTGATAGTATAGGTTAGATAGATAGATCAATTTGATAAAAAATTGATAGATTGATTATTGGATGATTGTGATGGGAGGACATTACCAATATTATGATATCACAGGAGAGATATCTCATTAGACAAAATCTGAGACTGACTCTGTCAGAGACAGACATAATGCTTATAGGTGCAACGAGGTTATTTCATGTCATCTATACACCTAAAATTTGGGTGAATCTTGGGATGCTGACAACATTAGAAGAGAGGTGGCACTCAAAGATGAGTACCTTCCATCTCCCTACAAGGGAGATGATAGTCACATTAGAGGATGTGTGTCACATCCTCTGACTACTAATCATAGGGGAGCTAGTGTAGTACAATAGGCATGATAGCTTGGCTGAGTCTAGAGTGGTATTTGGTGATGACGACATTGATGAGGTAGAGATCAACTAGGAGGAGATGGTAGATTTATATGAGCCTCTCCCAGTTGTATTGGTTGGGGCTATTGGGGGATTTTTATGTCCAAACCATTGTTCACATGGATTTGCAGTTGGATGGGGTCAAACTCTATAGAGGATAATGGATTATGGGACCCATTTTGCATGTGGTGTATGTTTATTAGCGCATCTATACCATGATCTCCACTAGGTGGTATACCACAGAGGGGAGTCTTTGTCAAATGGAGTGACATTACTTCATGTATGGGTATGAGAGCATATTGATATTACATGATTCACTTCTTTGAGATTCTAAGGTGCAAGACAACCTCACATTTTCCTATTTACTTCCATTTAGTTTCAGCATAAGCTGGGATGGATAGAGTTTTGGCAACATGCTTTTGATACTGTGGATGTAGTGGTATGGAGACTATATCTTAGTTGTGAGCTATAGGAGGATGATCAGTGGTGATAGTGGTGATGGTGGAGATGATGGAGGTAGAGGAGATAGAGGTGGGCCTCAGATGAGATGTGGAGGAGTGCGACCACAAGGATTGATGCCACCCCCTGTGAGATAGGTTCCCAGGCATCCACTAGCATAGATACAAGCAAGTTCCCCTACATAGGTGGATCCCACACCATAGGTATAGATACAGGTACCAGCATAGATGTCAATGGGAGTACAGGTACCAGGTCATTCAAAAGTAGAGGATATACTTGGTGAGGTTAGGAAGGTACATGGAGGAGTGGTACAAGATGACACCATATAGGACAAGCATATGCTTGATATAACAGGGGAAGATGTGCAGATGTCAGACACAGGTGCATAGGAGGAGCATGTGGCCATAGATGTTGGAGGCCAGGATCCATATATGTAGAGGGATGGAGAGGAGGAGGACGTAGACATTGATGCATTGCTAGTCAGACTAGAAATGAAATAGGTACATGTAGATTGCATCCCTGAGATAGAGTGATGTGTGGAGAGGCTAGAGGCAGAGCTGGTAGAGGTTAGGCAGGAGCTGTATGTCACCATACAATGGCTAGGAGAGGCAGATAGTCTACCAGATGAGTTGGATTCTACAGAGGCACTAGGACCATACATAGATAGTCTACGTATGATGATAAGAGATGGTAGGGAGATTACCTACTAGAAGGAGGCATACAAATAGGTCATGCCAAGTGGTCAATGGATCAGGAGCTTTAGAGAGAGCTCATATGTGTTAGGAATGGGAACAATGAGAGGGGGGTGAATCAATGTTCTACAACATTAATTTATGATACTTGAAACTTAACTCAATAACTTAATTTCTAAACTAAATATTAAAGCATATAAAGTAAACAACCATAACACATAACACCATATATGATAATGGGGAAACCTTATATTATCCTCATAGGGGTCTAGAGTTAATCTATCTCCCCCTATGACCATGAGGGTCATTCATCTTGAAGTAGAAGGTGCATCCATTACAGATGCATCCACTACATATTCATCAACATTATCTTTCTTTACTTCTATCCAAATCATGCTCACATCTTCTATGGCTTTCACAAACTTGACTTCTCCATATTCATCCAAAATTGATCCTTAAGACTTATTAGGTCTTTCTTGTCCTTGCACTCCTGATCTACAAAATTTTGAGATGTGTCCAATCTTGTTAGAAGTGTGACAAATAATGGGAGGCCTTATATTCCTTGGCATATTGATGTGAGTTACCATGCTACACTGTCTAGCTATATGACCATTATAATTGCATATCTAACATGTAATGTTCTAAGGACTTCTAACATTTTGTTGTGGATTATTTCTCTGATTGTGTTGATTCTAATTTCTTTGATTTGATCTACAATTCTCTATGACCAAACTTATTGCATGAATAAAAATAACCATTGAAAGGTCTTACCTCTTTAAAATCTCTTTCTATGTGTCCTGTATACACACTAAAATGGTCACCTAGACTTTAGGCCCCCATTCATCAATTTATCAATTTTTTGAATCAATGTTTTGCAATATTTTCAATTCAAATCAATTTCCTTGATCAAATCGTAATTAATTCAATTATTCTAATATTTTCCTAAAGTCTTTATCCTAAGTCTCATTTTAGTTAAAAAAATAAATCTCTTTTAAATAAATAAATAAAATCTTTTAATTAAATAATAAAATCACTTTATCCTAAGCCACATTTAATTAAAAGAACAAATCTCTTTTAAATAAATAAAAAAATCTTATAATTAAATCTTGGATTTAATGACTCATAGAAGTGTGTCAACATTTTAGGACACATTTTTGGCACCCACCATGGGGCAACCCACCTTTACATGTTGGTTTTGGTTATTTTTTGGAGCTAACCCCCTTGTGCAGATTTGCTTGGAGACTAAAACCCTAGATTTTCAAAGATTTGATCATATCTCCCAAACGGCTTGGATTTTTAGTCTAAAAGTTTTTTTTAGGTTGGCGACATATTAGAGAAGCTTTAATAAAAAATTTAGAATTTTCCAATGTATTTTGAATTTTGTATAATTTTTTCTTTATTTTTCATAAAACATTAATTTTCAGCGCAAATCAGCATATTTTTTAGAAATTTTTACATTTTCAAAAATCTCTTTAAATTCTATAGGGGGTTCATTCTTTGCATTTTAAATTTTGATGCAATATAATAGCTCAAATAGTCGATTTGCAAAAACTAGTCTATTTTGGTAAAATGGGTCTCTAAGGCACAAAAAAGAGATTTTTCTAAAAAATTTACATTTTTGGAAAGCTCTCTATTTTTTAGTAGGGGTCTCTATTTTGCATTTATATTTTTGTTGTTGAAATCATATCAAAAAAGTCAGATCTTGTTGACTAGGTCAAATGCAAAAAAAAAAAAAAAAATTGTGATGAGTATGCACTTATTTTTCATGGTTGAATGCATGATATGAGTTGTCATTTGGATTATTTGCTAGCTATTATTTCTCCTAACAATTGATTTTCAGATCTAACCCTAGGGTTTGCATAAGTTGGATATACATTGCATATCTTGTTTGCTTGTTTGCTTGTTGGAGAGTTCGTGACTTGCTTGGACAAAAAAAGCTCAACAAAAATCTACTAAGCGCGTTGCTTTGGACTTGAGGTATTTTTTTGTATCTCTATAACATTTGGATTTTGGAAATTAAAATGAACCTCTCATGTGTCTTACTTGAGTGATTTCTTTCTTTCATAGATCACACTTCAATTTTTCTATAAAGGAGACAATGAATCTAGATTTTCTTTCTTGCATATATGTCTCACATAGTAATTAGGCCCTATAAACACTATTTGTGGCATTCTTGAAAGAGTGGGCTTCTTGCAAAGCTCTTCTTGACAATAGAACCTGATGCAGAGTGGCAAACAGATGTGGTGGAAATAGTATGAATGCTTCTACAACAATGCACTTTCCCTTTAGGCCTATTAGAGACTAAATACCCAAAATGACACAACTTGGCCTTCAAATGAACAAGATAGGTTTACAAGGTGTCAACAATGTACATTCATTAGGATTCAACCACTTTTAAGGGTCTATGCAACATTTATTGACCAACACTCTCCAAATCCCCTTTTAGCCCTATTAGCCCCAATTAGCCCTGCTGGACCAGTTTTCTAGCCTTTTCTCTGACTTCTTCCAAACAAGTTGCCAAAAAAATTATATTTTGGGATACCCTTTTTAGGGATACAAAACATATGTCAAGTTTAGACCCAACTCCTTTGGACCAATTTGTACTTCCTTCACAATGACCCTGTCTTTAACAATGAAACACAAGTGCATTTACAAAGCAACATGTAGTAATACTTAAGGTATGAACTTAAAACTTTTCATAGGCTCCTCAAATGCCTTCCAATTGACAAATACATAATCAGTTTCAGTTTATGGCTTCAACAACATCAAAAACCCCAAATCATGCATTCAAAACCCTTGTTTCTAGGGTATGCTCAATCTCCCACATGCAATGACCTATTTGATCAGTTCAAGATTCAAACATCTATGTTTCATCCTCACAAACATAAATCAACTCACAAACCCTATTCTTATTAAAACAATTCCTTCTCACTATGACTGTTCCCTTAGTTCTCCTCTTATTTTCAACTGGTTAACGCTTGGTGGCCACCATTTATTGTAGTTAGATGATCATTAATGGATCAGAAATATTTATACATGTCAAAACAACACCATTCTATGAAGAAATAGGAGACATTTCACAGAATGGTCATGATTTTTTGAAAAAAAAAACTTCAAAACTGTCAACAAAACTGTTGCTACAGTCAGCAATCAATGCAAAATGAACAACACTCACAAAATAGGATTCAAATTTGGGTCATAGACATCAAAACATGTTTGTAAACATGGATCAATGCATACCAAAGAAGATTTGATGCAGAAAACTTGAAACTCCTTCCAATTTCTCTTAAAACTGGGCACTTTTATTCAGTTTTTGAGAAACAGTCCGTATAATGATGAGGTACAGGTCGTACATTGGCATATTTATGGGTCCAGGAGGTAGTTAACATTCCTCCCAACCAACTCCAACTTATTTCATTTGCTATTTCTTTATAAAATTTAAACTATGGAGTTTCCCTCCAAAATGCCATATAACCGTTTATATTCAAAATTTGAATTTTCTAAAGTAATAAACTATATTTTAAAGGACTTATTGAATGATTTAACTTATGAAATGACTTGATATTAATATGACTTCATACTAGATCCTATCAAATGACTTCTCTACCCTAGACAACCTCTAGATCCTATTCCATGGATCAATTACATCTTTTCAACATTGGAATCAATCAAGACATCATACAAAATTATAACTTTTTGTGCTTTCAAATGCCATGATTGGCTGTAGAATTGACCAATTGACTTTAGGAGATGCTCTATGTCCACTGGGATGCCCTAGATCTCCAAGATACCTATGATGAGCATATGATACCCCTGCATTAGAACCCCTTGTAGGTAGGGAGGATATTGTTGCTATCTCACTGCCTTGCTTGGTTTAGTCCTCAACATTGATCGATTCGTTCTCTCTTGGACCCACTTAGAGAGCTCGGTAGACATTTTTGTTGACATCATGAACCTTGGTGAGGTGGTTTCAATCTTAGCATGTCAATGAATTTTCTTGCTATGTTTGGATGAAGTGAAGAGGCTATAGGATTATGCTCTACTCCCTTTTTGGGTAGTATCAGAAACTCAGATCCTTGAATTTGAACTAAGTCCCCATGTGGTCATTTTTGTGAGTCACCTTTGTAGAGAGGGTTAACCATAGTGGACATTCCATTTATTGGGTCAACCACATGGATGGAACCTCAAGTGGTAATAGCCATTTTCACCGTGGTAGCAACAACCACTATATAAATGTCCTTGTAGAAGAAATCTCCACGGGTGTAGTTTCTTGTTGGGCTATCAGATCTCCTCAGCATCTCAGAATGTGTCAAAACCCTGGTGTGCTTGGATTGGAGTATGCCCTCTTGAGATTGCAAAATTTGTAGAGTCAAACCATTAGTAAGAACCATAGTGCAACCAACTTTTTATTTGCTAGGACTATGTGCATGATTGCAAGACATTTTGAGAACATACACAAGTGGAATCTTTAAGGAGTAGCATGCTAGTCACTATTCTTGTTCATGCACAATGTTGCTTTGTCCCTTGCTCATTGTTTGAAGACAATTGTTTGCTTGAACTCCCTGATTGTTGTCTTGCATGCCTGATTAATGACAAGAATATGTTAATGCATCTAGTTGGTCACATTAAACAAACAAATCTAAGTTCCCGAGTGATAAAAACTTCAAAGATCTCCCCAAAAGTACTATGACATGTTTCTCAACATCCAAATGAACTTAAATAGTATCAATTTGCACAAAATGACTCTTGGTCTTCTTTCTTCCACATCTCTCATGTCTTTCTAGTCTCCCATTTCCATCCTTTCTCTTCTTCCTTCATGCTTCTTCCTCTTCTTCCTAAACTCTTCACGTCTTCTTGATTCTTTTCCTCTTATTATCTAGTCTACCTTCTTCTATTCATCTCTTCTGTCACTTCCATGCTTGATTCCTCCTCTTCCAAAACTATGAATTTCAACTATCTTGTTATGGAACCTCTCTTGAAAATAGATGATCTCGAACTCATTACTCAATTTGAAGAGTATTATACCTCCAAAAATTGCATGGGTAATAAATTTATGAAAAAAATAAAAGAAAAATTGATTGAATCAAATGCCTTTGCTAGGATCATACACATAATCCTGTCATGACCTCCTTCTTCCAAACATTTTTCATCTTCTAAGTCTTCTCATCCTTCCTCATCTTCCAAGTCTTACCATGACTCTTCTAGACATTATTCACATTCCTCATTATCCAAATCTTCTTCCTCCACGAGGTCTTCACTTTCCTCTTCTTCACAATCTTGTTCCTCTTCTAGTTCTCCCAAGATTCTTACTTATCTTCTCAAAACATACCATAATGAGCAACGTGACAATCCTTGCGATACCTCTTCCACAAAAAGTGACCCGCCCATCTTTGATGACTATGATGATGGACAATGTAGTGATACCTATGAAACCTCTATTCCTAAGAGTCCTCCTAGTTGTGTGATCATGCTTACTGGAAATGAGTTGTCACATTGGATAGATCATGATGGTGATCCATATGATTCTGATTTTGAAAGAGACTTTGATGATTTTTGTGAACAATACTTAGATGATACATCTACTTCTATTGAGAAACAGAAAGCTTTCTGCACTGAATATAAATGTAAATACTATAAGAATCTCTCCTCTAAGAACTCTCATGCTAAAAACAAAGATTACACTCTCAAGCAAGATTATGTTAATGATGGAGCTTTGTCTTTTGATGGTTCCCTTCCATCCCCTACATCCTCCAATACCCATACATTTCCTAAAGCTTCCAAGTCTTTCAAATCTTTCACAAATCCTTTATCCAACAAAGGTCCTAATACTTTTCATGCAGTTCCCTATAGTTGTCCTCAAGGGCTACCTCTTAAAGAAAATCAAGCTAACCTTCACTTGGCTGCAAATACTTTCAATAATGCTAAACCTAAAGATCCTAAGCCTTTATATGCTATAATGCCTACTTTAGCTACTCCTTCACCATCTCTTCCAAAGTCTTCCATACAATTCCAACACGCTTCCTTGTCCTTATAAGTGGCTCCATGTCAAGAGGACTCTAAAAATGATAAAGAAAAGAACATAAATAAATATCAAGATCAAGAACCCTCCATGTCATCCAATCCTTTTCGTGATGTCTCTTATATGTTCCATGGTTCTTTTGATCATGCATGCCCTTTCTCATTCATGCCACCATGTCTTAAGTCTTCTCCTCAGCAAGATCAAGATACTACTTACACCATTGAGCTTATTGACAATCAAAATAACCTTACTACACTTGCACTTTCCAAAGATGATACTTCCATTAAGGTTATTAAAAATAGTGTTGTTACTTCCAATATTAATCCTATTGAAAATCAAGAGAAAAATTATATGCTTATGCTATCCAAAGCTCCCTATCAAGATCAAAGTCTTCCATCTTCTTGTTCTACCACTCCATGTTCGCTTCCACTTTCTACTCTTCCTAAGTCTTTTCAAGCTTCAAAGAATCCTTTCAAAGAAGTTTCTCCTATTCAATATGTTCATGATCCTATTGAAAATCCTAATGCTTACTCTAAAGATGTTGATGTCCTTGGTTGTCATATAGATGTTGATGAACTTATTAATTATCCTTTTGTATCTTCCACATCCATCCTTGGACCTCCTCCACCAATACTAAGGGCTTCACATCTTCCTTCCATCTTGGGCCCTTATGTCCCTTCACTTTCCCCTCCTAACTCTCCTAATTTTTCATCCATCTTGGATTCTTACGTCCCTCCATCTCCTATCTTTCCTCAAGATCAACATAGATGCATACCTTTGAATCCTTTTCATTCACCCACCCATCTAAACCAGTCATATCCTCCTTCTTCTTCCACAAGTCCCAAGTCTTTTGGAAGTAACTTGAAGGTTCAATACAAGAAAAAGAAGCAATACAAGAATCTATCAAAAAAAGAAGATCACCATGTCTCCTCTAATCTACATGGAGGCATAAAGTCAAAAGAGATATCTAAGAAGAAAACTACAAGACAAGTATGGGTTCCAAAATCTATCATTGAAGATATTCTCTCTAAATCATCAAAAATAAATAAAAATTCTACGGCTATATGGATTCCAAAGTCTCTCTTGAAAGATTCTGATGTTGAGAAACAAGTGAAGTTTACATTCAAGCTTCCAAAGGCTTCCACTTCATCTTCTTCCAAAAACATTCTTCCATTTCATGTGCCTAAACCGCAACCTCTGTTGTCCATTCACCATATTCCTTCATTCACATTTCCTCCATCCTCTCACCACCCTTCAAGGTGTGTGTTGATGTTGATCTTTCCTTCCTTTCCATCTACCCTTTCACAATCCTTCCATTCATTATCCTTCTACCTTCTAACCTTTTCCCTCATTTGGCTATTCCTCCTATCTTCCAACCTCACTCACTTTACATAAAACCTTATCCTCCATTTTTCTCTTCCATCTTCCTTTCCCTATTAGTATCTTTGATCATATCATTTTGAATCCTTGGCATATCATAGTTTATCCTTTCAAGGAGCATTATCTAAAAAGTTTGCCTTCTTCCAAAAAAAAAATTGAAAAAATTGAAAATGTGCATTGGTGGAAACTTGGAAACAGGTGCCTTGGTAGCAAAAGTAAGAGAAATAAATTCATGCTATGGTGAAAACCACTCCCTTGTGGTGCCTTGGATAAGTACCATGATGAAAACCTAGCAATCAGGCATCATGTGTAGTTCTTCTACATATTTCATTCATTCTGTCTTCTCTCTTTGATCTTGACAATGTTGACCTATACACAGATATTTGGCTATCTTGTGAGCTATCTTATGATGACCTTTCTTTCATTTCATTCATGTTTAGCCTTCATATTTATTTTCCTCCATTCATTCTAGCCTTTCGCTATCCTTTTCCCCTTTGGTCTTGATCTAATAAAAAAGAGTAAAACACAATGCTATGAAGCCTCTTGACATGTCTACTCCTTTGGACTGCATCCTTTCCTTCTTTTGCATTACGCCTTTGTGACTGATCCTATTCTAGCCTTTCATTGCTTGTCCAAATGTTCTTTACATGACAATTTTTCCCTAGTTTGGGTACTCTTGAGGAGTTTTCCTTTGAGGATTTCTTCCCTTCATTCTCCTTCATTCTCTTGTCTTCCATCTCTTCCACCAGCTTCCTAATCCCTCTTGTTCTCCACCTTTCTAGACATTGGGACTACATGATGTGATCTTGCTTGGGAGTTTGATGCCCATTCTGTCTGGGGGCATCCTTTGTACATACTTATTGATCCTGAAAAAATCCCAAAAAAATGATACATTGTCAAAAATTCTAAAAATTGGAGAATGTCCTGAAAATATGATCATATTAGTGAAAACCTAGCAATAGGTGCTTTGATGTATCTCAAAAAAATTATATATTCCAAAAAAATAAAAAAAATAAAAAAATTTTAAAAAATAAAAAGTGTGCCTTGGTCAAAACCTGGAAATAGGCACCTTGGTAGCAAAAGTACAAAAAAATTATAAAAAGTCCTGAAAAAAAAAAGAAAAAAGATTGCAATAAAATCCAAGTGGTGAAAACTTGGAAATGGGTGCTACTTGAGGCCTTTGCACCCTTGTTTCTTAGCATGCGTCCTCGACACTTAGCCTTTCTCCATCATGCCTTGTCCTTGTTGCCTTGGTTTGGAATTGGTCTTTGTCTTTGTCTAGGGGGCATAATTGTGTTAGCTTTAGTCTCTTGGATGTGTTAGTCTTTAGGACACCTCACAAATAACATTTTTCAACACCACCCCAACTGTGTTTTTCAACACACCCCTTGACATTGAGTGTTTTTCAACACTTCTCGGTTTGGTCTTACCCAGTTTTGTCATGTGATCTTACCTGATTGCAAGCATTCTATCCTTATCCTCAGAACTTAGTATCAGTTAACACACTTAAATTTTTAAACACAACACTTAATGCTTGAGATATGTCATGATATTTTCTTTGTCTGCTAACTATTATTAATTTTTGTTCAGTGTCCTTGTCTAATAAGTCTCTCTGGGATGCATAGCTAGAGGATTTGGGGCATGGGGCATGCTTTTATTTTCTTTCTACTTGTGGATATGGTCTTGAAACTTTGGAGTGTCTCTTGTTATCCCCTTGAAACACTTCGGAGATTTGAGGCATCATCCCTGACTATTTTTGCACAATCGTTCTTATGGCCATCCTGGCATCTTTTCCTTGATGAGAGCATGGTTTTGCTACATTAAATTGGGTAAGCTAACATCGAAGTCATCTTGACCTTTATGTCTTTGATGCTTATGTTAGAATATTTCCACATTCCAATCTGATATAAATCATATTCATATCTTCATAGTTGCGCTTGTGACTAGTGATGATTGTCTGATTTTTTGATGTGTGTTAATAATGGCCCAATGATGAAAATAAGTTCCTTAACATTCTCTAATCAATGATGAACACAAAATCCTATGTTACAGTTTCTCTATTACAAGTACACCTTTGTATTTTCATGTAGCTTGCATTGTTAGACTTCATGTTAATTTGCATTTATAGGCTACATTAGGAGTTTGAGAGGGTTTTCCTTCATCTTTTTCTTTTTTTTTTTGACTTTTAATCAACTGTGGTCACATTTTGATCTTCATTTCCTTATCTCCTTTCGTGATCTCAATCAAATTTTTCTATCTTAAACAACTGATTGATTTTGAGGCATTCTCTTTCTTAAGGAAAATTCTCTTCCTTCTCTTCATTTCTTTTCACCTCTTCCAAACTTCTATCTTCCATTCACTTTCACCCCACTTCTTTTCTTCTAATTCAACCTTGGGGCATAATCTTTCATGCTTGATGATCTACCTTGGTTCTGTGATCCTTATATCTTTCATCTTACATCAATAACCTTATCTTTAGTTTGATTTGATCAAATTTATCAATTTTTTGTTTCTCCTCTATCTCATTTCGATTTCGATCACAAGGGGGCAGTACTTGTCAAACTTCAATCCTTGATTAAGCTTTATCAATCCTATCAATTGCTTCACTTGGGGAAACCTTTCTTGAGACTTGACAATTACCTATTTACAAAGGTGTTGGCCTTGTCTTTTTCAATCAACTTATCTTTGTCCTGATGCGTTCCCATCCATCGATCATACATCTGGGTTATTTTGTGATCCCAAATTGATCTCTCACTTCAACTTCATTCTTTGACTATATGTGTTCCCATGAAGATCACACATTAGTCAAAGAGGGACAAATGTATGCACCCTAGAATGGTCACCTAGACTTTGGGCCCTCATTCATCAATTTATCAATTTCCTGAATCGATGTTTTGCAATATTTTCAATTCAAATCAATTTCCTTGATCAAATCATAATTAATTCAATTATTCTAATATTTTCCTAAATTCTTTATCCTAAGTCTCATTTTAATTAAAAGAATAAATCTCTTTTAAATAAATAAATAAATCTTTTAATTAAATAATAAAATCACTTTATCCTAAGCCACATTTAATTAAAAGAACAAATCTCTTTTAAATAAATAAAAAAATCTTTTATTTAAATAATGGAGACCACTTTGCTAAAAATAATAAATAAATAATAAAATAAAAAGAAAAAGAAAAAGACTTTTTGTCTACACATTGAATGCACACTTTCCAATATGAGTGCAATCTCCTTTTGCCTCTTAATCTCTTCCACACATATTTTTGCCTCTTAACCATGTCCATTGATTTTGCCTCTTGAGAATCTTGAGCACATGGATCAACCAATATTTAATCTCCACCATTGCTCATTTTTTTTTGCCTCTTAATCTTGACCGTCCATTCATTTCTAAATCCTTTATAAGGAGTCCTCTCCTTCTGATTTATGCATGGAGATTTTAGAGATCAAGATTTATGTTATTGTTATGCAGGTTTGGAGAGCGATTTTGGAGGATAATTTGAGCACTTTAGCTTGAACATTACAACTTCTCTTTTCTTTTCTTCTTCTCTCATGCCTCCATGGCAATCCATTTAGATTACTCTTGCACTAGCATATTAGATTAGATTAATATTTCCTTTCATAGAATAATCTTGCATAAGCATTTCCTTTCATAGATTAGTTTTCTTCCATGCATTGTTATCATATAGCATAGCTTCCATTTTCATTTGCATGCATATTTGATGATCATGGAGACTAACATTCTTTCTTTTTCTCTTTCAATCTCTCATTTTATGGTGTACTTGCATGGACACAAACTAGGTCTAATTTGAGGGCCTCCATTAAAAACCCTTGCACTACATGAATAGAGAGCTATGAGTCACCATTTGAGACCTCATTCTTGAGCAATCTTGGATTTAATGACTCAAAGAAGTGTGTCAACATTTTAGCACACATGTCCATGCTTGTTACAGGCATAAAAAAAAAATTTTACTAGCTTGTGTTCATCCTTAGATGATTTTGCTTTATCTTCAGTCTAATTTTCAGTCTTCTTGGCTTCTGTAGATTCTTCAGGAGCTTTCATTCTTTCTCACATAGCATCAATCTAAACTTGGGCTTTACCGTATCCAATACCAGTGGTATCTCCTTTTAGCTTCTAAGCATACAACTATGGCTCTATTAGATCCTTACTTATGTGCAATTTGTCAATATGATTCTTTGCTTCAATCAATTCAGATTCCATATTTTTCTTGATGTTTTCTAACTCCAAGATTTTCATATTTTCTTGCATAAGTTCTTCATCGAGCTGTTTGTTTTCTTTGACCTACTCATCATAGGCTTCTTGAATATTGATTAACTTTTCATCCAACTCTTCAATCTGATCCTTCAGAGACATATTTTCTTCATTAAGCTTTTTGACCATTTTTCCCAAATCATTGTTTGAATAATCCTTCAAGTCTTTTCTCAGTTTCTTGATGAATACTTGTGCACCACTAACCTTCAATTTTAGTCCTTCTATTTCCTTTTCAAATCTATCAAGATCTTCAAGAGCTGCTTCAAGATTCTTCTTCAGATGTTTCACTTCTTTTGTATCCATGATCTCCTCAAGTGGTTAAACTTATCTTTAGAGGACTGAAGCTCTAATACCAATTGTTAGGAATGGGAACACTAAGAGGGGGGGGGGTGAATCAGTGTTCTACAATATTAATTTATGATACTTGAAACTTAACTCAATAAATTAATTACTGAACTAAATATTAAAGAATATAAAGTAAACAACCATAACACATAACACCATATATGATTATGGGGAAACCTTTGCCAAAGGAAAAACCCTGGTGTGAATTAATGCCCACTAATAATTGTACTTATGTATTATGAACCTATTAATGTTCCTTTGCCTTGTTAGGAGTAATCATTACAATGCATTAGTACAATGACCTTGTCAAGGGTCAGAACTTGTTAGGAGTCTTGAAGTAACAAACCCTGTTAGGGGTGGAAGGATCACTGCCAGAGCTCTCTACTCGATAAGGAAGGCTACAACCTCCTGGATATCAGATATTCACAATATCTCCAAAGGTGAACTGCTGCTATGACACTGCTTGTATGATCAGTTCCTTTTGTGCGCTGATGCTTTAACCTCTTGTAAAGCTCTATAACATTATTACTACTCTTCACATACTTCTGCTTCTATTATTTCATCTTCGCTATCCATGTCATCCTCAAATACAAAAGCACATGTCTTATATATAGGCGCAACCAAAACTATTTACTAAGTCAGCCTATAACCTATTACATACAATGCTTCCAAATGAATTAGCTCAAGCATGTTTACATATAATGATATTAACAAGTCTACAACATAAATACAATAGGCACATAGCCTTTACAAAACAAAATAATAACTGCTAATCAAAATATTGTATGTTAGTTGCATGCTCTGTTATGTTCTGCCACT
This sequence comes from Chamaecyparis obtusa, assembly GCA_027943335.1. Classification (NCBI taxonomy): domain Eukaryota; kingdom Viridiplantae; phylum Streptophyta; class Pinopsida; order Cupressales; family Cupressaceae; genus Chamaecyparis; species Chamaecyparis obtusa. The sequence continues at coordinate 37,584 of BSBK01002307.1, read as the reverse complement.
CATTGAGTGTGTCACTTCAACTCGCTGTAACTTCTTCATACTAACTCATCTGATCATGTAGTCTTAGAATTAGCATGATTACATACTAAAAATCTTATCTTCAAGGGCGCATACCAAAACTAGGTCATACGCACTTGTGGTGATGCTCTGTTCATCAGGTACTTCACTGACTATCATGTCTTCCATACTTAGCCAAATTCTGATCTTATGAGTAAGTGCACTGACACCAAAAATCCATATGACTTTGTTGCCATAATGACAACACTAATCTTAGTCATATACACTAGTATAGTCAACTTTCCAACAATATGTAGTGAGGATAGTTGTACATAGACAAGGATCTAGTGGTAGTGGTGGTACATATTCACATCCTCCGAGACCACCCAAAGGCTTGGGAGATCCATCTACAACAGGGCCATCGATTGCATCCCACAGATAGAGACATGCAGATTCAGGTGGTAGAGGATCATATAATTTATATACACTTTGTATTTGTATCATTATTGTATCATGATGTACTTATAGACTTGATGGACACATTGGACACTTTATTTTTCATGACATATCATTGGACATTTGGATAGTTTATTATTTTTATGGACTTTGTATGATGGAATTTTTATGCATGATGCAATTCTATTGTGATTTCTTTATGATGTATTTCTATGATGATTTATACATGTGAGTACTGACATATGCAGGATGTGATGATTTTCTTTTATATGTTTTTTATTGATGATTGATAATGTGATGATTTATATATTTATATGGATGCATAACAGGCTATGATTGATCATGTGATTATGATGTTACTTATAAATGATGACTATGTTATATGAATGAATTTCAAAATGGTTATTTATTTGATTCTATTTTATCAAATGCAATGTAAGTGATCATGCAAAAATATGTAAATGAATGAATGATTTAGATATAAACAATGATAATGTAAATGAAATGATGTAAATAATGATAATGAAGATGATGATGTAAGAAATGGTAATAAATGAACATGCATTTGTGTGTAATGAATGAAATACAGGAAATAATATACTTATGGGAAAAGAGTCTGACAAATTCTAAATGTTATATGACATGTAAAATGTGATGAGGATGATAAAAGCAAGGTAAAATAATATAATAAGATAATAATGATAAGATGCCACTTAAATGATCTAATCATATAAAATGGTTATGTACAATTTACAAATGAATAAGCTAAGAAGATAAAATGATAATGATGATGGTGGAACATATACACAATGAATAATGCATAACTAACCATGATACCTAAATGAGGAAGGTAGAATATGAAAAATGAATAAAGCAATAAGAAACCTATGTTTTTTATGCCAAATGTCTTTGACTTTAATAGCAATGTGTTTGACATGCGAAGGATGGACATGGGAAATACATGAACTTATAAGAAAGAAACCCTACAAAACCCTATAAAAGGAGCACTTGCATGCAAGAGGATCTCTTAAATGAAATACAAAATAAAATATGAAATGAACATCTCCACAACTTCATGAAACATCTTGGATCATGGTAACCAAAATTTGTTTATCATCACTAAGCTCATTATGTTGCAAGAAAATGCAAGCCTCATGGTATAATTAAACCAGGATGACCCGAGAACATCTTACATGGAGTTTAATATAGCAAGCTTGACAAGAATCTAACTATAATTAAACCGAGATGACTTGAGTTTCACTTGCATAATAGACAAGGAATATTCCCTCCCCCATTGGGGAACAAATATTTAGAGTCGAGGTATATGTGGCACATCACTATTAATAGCATTCTCATAACAACATAAATTGTATGATTCAATGCTTATTAAGTTGATGAAGACACTTATTCACACACACCCCAATTACTTGTTCCTTCGACTTCATCAGAAAATACCCCACAAATAGCAATTAAAAAAAAATATCATACCCCATCCTAGCTATTCTAATCAATGACATATGGGAGTTTCAAACTCATGTCAAGGACATCCCAGAATAACATAGGAAACATGATAACAATGAAATCAAAATACAAATGCATAATATATAACAATCATTCTAACATGCTTGCCATGAATATATACATTTCTTTGCCAAAAGATATTGCTAGATTTGTTGATTGGTTTTGATGATGTGTAGTTGTTGCAAATGTATAGATAAGTGTTGATGTTTGAAAGATATATCACATGTTATGAGTCATAGTCAATATATCATTGTGTAAGAGCATTTGATTTCATTTGTTTGTCTAGTGAATATACTCATTTTTGTCCTCTATGAGTTATGACTATCATAGATCCACTTCCCAAACTAGGTTGAGGACATGCCCCTAGCTAGGTGATAGTCTGACTTATTATGGATGAAGAAGGACACACAAAGTAGGATGAAGATCAAGATGCTAGACAAAGCTATGATGAGATTTTATTATGGGTTTATACATTGGTTGGGAGGTTATGGACTGGCCATTTTATTATGGATATATACATTGGTTGGGAGGTTATGGACTAGCCATTTTATTATAGATATATACAATGGAATAGTACGCTAGAAAAACCATAATAGAGAGAGGAGCTAACTTGTTACAAATGGCGCATGTTTCTAGGTTTTCACCATATGGTTTTATTGCAATTTTTTTTTTGTTTTTTGTTTTTTTTTTTAATTTTTATGTTTTTATTTATATACATATCCCTTGCATTGGGATTTTAAGCATAGAACTTCTTGAGGTGCATACTGTTAAGAGGCTCATCCAAGAGATCACCCTCAAATGTAGATAGCTGATAAGCCCCTGAACCATAGACCATTGTAATCACAAAAGGTTCTAACCAATTTGGTTCAAATTTCCCCTTCTTCTCACGATGATGCTGATTTTTGGGATTTTCACGAAGGACTAGATTACCCACCTAAAATTCTATGGGATTTACCTTACTGTTATACTGACAAGACATCCTTTGTTGATAAACCTTCAAATGATCAAAGGCCCTTTGTCAACAATCATCTAGCCATTCCAATTTGGTTAAGCGTGCCACTCTATACTCTTCATCTGGAATCAAGTCTCTTAGGGACACCCAGAAAGAAGGTAAATCAACCTCGAGGGGTAGAACAACTTCAAAACCATAGAAAAGGGAATACAGTGTGGCTCTAGTGGGAGTATGGATGGATATGTGATGAGACCATAAGGAAGGGTTAAATTGGATATGCCAGTCATGACCATCATCATTGATAGTCTTTTGAAGGATTTTAAAAATGGTTTTATTAGACGCCTCAACTTGGCCATTTCCCTAGGGGTAGTAAATGGTGGAATAGTGATGTGTAATGTGGAATTTCTCACATAGTTCATCCATGTCTTGATTTTGGAATTGCTTCCCATGATCAGTAATAAGATATATAGGGATACCATATCTACAAATAATATAATTAAGGATAAACATGGATTTTTGTTTGCTAGTGGCAATGATCAATGGAACAACTTCAATCCATTTGGTAAAATGCTCAATTGCAGTGATAATAAACTTATGGCCATTGGAAGATGGAGGGTGAATAGCACCCATAAGGTTGAGTCCCCACTGACTGAATGGAAATATTATTGTAAAAGGATGGAGCTCCTATGCTGGTGCATGAATAAGATTCCCATAGATCTAACATTTCTTGCATTTCCTAGTAAAGTGAAAGGAATCTGGCTCCATCGTAGGCCAGTAGTAACCCATACACATGAGCTTCTTAGCCAAGGAAGGACCACTCGAATGTGTCCCACAAATACCCTCATGGATGTCTCATAGGGAAGTTTGAGCTTCATTGTGTTCAAGACATTGTAAGAGAGTACCATCAAGACCTCGTCGATATAAGGTGTCAGATATTAGGATATAGCAGAAGGCTTGGTGGAGAAAGGTACATTTTTTTGTTTCTAGATAGGTCAGGTGTAATGGTATTGTCTTTAAGGTAGGAATATATTTTCCCATAGGTTGGAGATTCTTGTCTGATAATGTGACATATGATACTTGTATTACGATCATCATACGTGGGATATGTCAAAGATTCCACCAAGAACTCAAAATGGAATTTTGTATCTTCCACATAAAAAAGAGAAGCAATTGTAGCCATAGCATCTACAACCTTGTTATCATGTCTTGGAATTTTCTCAAAGGTGATTATTGAAAAATATTTCTTTAAGTCATCTACCATACGTTTATATGGAAAAAACTTGTCATCCTTGGTCTGATATTCATCATTTACTTGATTGATAATCAATTGAGAATCCCCATAGACATTTAGTTTTGTAACCTTCCATTGCAAGGCCATCTTCAATCTGGTCATCAATGATTCATACTCAGCTACATTATTAGTATAAGGAAAGAGAAACTTGTAAGACTTTGGTATTGTATATCCTTGTGGTGTAACAAATAGCACTCCAACTCTTGAACCATGTTGAGTATATGATCCTAACTTCCATGTCTATGTAGATAATGTCAAAATGTCTACATCTAGAAATTATGTATGTATAGGATGATCATCTGTCAGTGGTGCCTCAACTAGTTGATTTGTAATTACCTATCCTTTAATAGCCTTCCTATCCACATACTCAATATCAAATTCACTAAGTAGCATAACCCACTTAGCCAATCTTCTTATCAGTGCGGTCTTGCTCAAAAGATATTTTAAAGGATCGATCTTTTCAATAATCTTGATAGAATGAGATAACATGTAATGTTGCCACTTCTATGAAGAAAAGACCACTACTAAACATGCTCATTCAATTGGAGAATAATTAAGCTCATATCCCACAAGAGTTCAACTTATATAATATATAGCTTTCTCTTTACCTTCTTGACCTTGTTGTGCTAGAAGAGAACCTAGGGACACTTATGTAGTTAAAATATAGAGCAAGAGTGGCTTGCCTAGAATCGGTGACATAAGAGTAGGCAGATTTGTCAAATATTTTTTGATCCTGTCAAAGGATTTTTCACACTTATCATCCCATTTAAATGAGATATCTTTATGTAACAAGTGTTGAAAAGGATGACTTGTGTCAGCCAATTGAGAGACAGATCTTCTGATGGATTGGAGACATCCTTGTAAAGATCTTAACTAACTAATATTTGTAGGGGAAGACATCTCCATGATTGCTTTGACTTTCTCTGGATAAACTTCTATGCCTTTAGTTGAGACAATATACCCTAATAACTTTCCTAATGTAACCCCAAATGCATACTTCTTTGGATTAAGTCTAATCTAGTATTTTTCCATTCGGGTGAATATTCTATCTAGCACTCTCAAATGGCCATCTCTAGTTTTAGATTTTTCTAGGATATCATCAACATAATCTTCCATTATAGTATGCATCATGTAATCATGGAAGATTGTGGTCATGACCCACTGATAAGTTGCTCTGGCATTCTTGAGCCCAAAAGGCATGAAATTTTAACAGTATGTACCCCAAGGACATGTGAAAGTAGTTTTCTCCTAGTCTTCTGGTGCAATCTTGATTTGGTTATAGTTGGAAAAACCATCCATTAAGGATAACATCTCATGACTAGCTGTCAAATCAACTATGATATCAATATTAGGCAATGGGAAGTCATCTTTAGGACAAGCCTTATTTAGATCTTGAAAATCTATACAAATCCTGATAGACTTGTTTGGATTTGATACTAGTACAATATTGGAAATCCACTTAGCATAATCAATGGCTTGAATGAATCCAACATCTAGGATTTTCTTTAATTCTTCTTTCACCATGAGTGCAATATGAGGATGCATTTTTATGAGTTTCTACTTGACTGGTTTAATCCATGGTGAAATAGACAAGTGATGCATAATAAGATTAGGATCCAATCCTGGAATATCAACATAGGACTAGGAAAAGTTGACTTGTCTTTCTTTGAAAATTTGTGAAAAGGCTTCCCTTTCAGACTCTGTTAAAGATGTTGCTACTCGAATAATACTCTGGGAATCCTCCGTTCCAATGTTGAGAGGTAATGTTGGTTCAATAAGTATTTCAGATTTCTCTCGATACATATAATTGGGGAGAGTGTCAATCCTTCCATCTTTGGGTGCCTCGAAGAGGTTTTCACCCTTAGATGTGTCTTTTCTTTTTACTTTTTCTGGATCTAATATTGCCACTGAGTGGTTTTCACCATTTGATCTATTTATAATTTTTATATTTTTATGACTAAAAGGATTGGCACACTCTCCAAAATAAGACATGTCATTGAGTTCTACTAGAAATCCTAACTTATGATCCCCTGGTGGTAGATGATCTTTGATTCCAAGATAATCGATAATTGCATCATCATTATGGAAAATGTCAAGTTTTGGATTATTGGGAGAATCCCAATCAATAAGGTCAGGATGTTCAAGGGGTAATGGATCATTTGGGTTGATTTCAAATGTTGTTATGGTATTTATGGAGAAATTATTAAGGTTTATGATAGTATCAGCAAGGTCTATTTCAATACTCTCATCTGAATTATCTATCACAAGATAATTCTCACTTTCCTTACAATCATCAAGAGTAGTATTATGTGGAACTAATCCTAGTGATTCAATCCATGAACTCTCCCCCTCACAGTAAGCATTACTATAGGTATGAACAACATCAAATCCTATCTCTTCAATAAATTCAGATAATGAATCCCATTCATAATCATTAAAGCCAGTATCATTATGTTGTTCTTGATTTTCCCTAAGTTGATCAATTATTTATGTTTCTATCCTTTGCTTTTCCTTATCTACATACTTACCATCCTTTCAGAATCCTAATTTAGAAGCCTTCAAAACTTTATTGGAAGATGTGATCATTTCTTTACCTTTAGGTTCCTTTGGTCCTTCTCCTTTATAACCTAAACCTATTGTATCCCTTTGATAATTTGGATTTTTCAAAATTGGTTTTATGACACCATCCCTCTGTAACTCTATAGGTCCACTACCTTGATATCCCATCTTTTGTAACAAAGTATATCCTTTCCCATACACATCAAGTGATATGTATTCATGTTTTATATATTCCTCATTCTTGTGTTGATTAAGAAAATGGTTAGCATTATGCTCAGCTGCTTCTTTTGATATAGTGCCCCCACTTATAAATGTGCCATAAATAGGTGTAGAAGGGGCTTTTGATTGTTGTTTGATAATCAAGGATTTTCCATATAACTTAGGAGACAATGGTAACTCTGTAATACAAAAGGATTGACCCAAAGTGTATTCTCCCATGCTTTGTTCTTTTATGTCTATTTTGAGACCACTAGATTTATATGTTGATGTCACATCACTTGGATCAATGGGTGTTGTTGTTGAAGTTCTAGGACAATTATAAGGTACCAAGAACTCATGTGCTACCTTCACAATGTTACAGTATTAAAAAGGGTTGGGATCACCTTTGATAGTTATTTCTTGACCATTATGGGGAAATTTTAGACACTGATGATAATTTGATGGTACAACTTGCATAAATGAATCTAGGGTCATCCCAAAAGAATGTTATATGCAAGTTCCATATCAAGAACTTGGCAAATAAAATCTTTGACTACAGGACCTACTCTAATAGGTAGAACCACAAATCCCTTGGATGACCTCTCCTCTTCATCATAAGATTTGATTGTGATTTTATTCTTTGGATCTACAATATTTTGAGAAAATCCCAATGCAAGGACTAGTTTCAAAGTGCATATATTCAAGCCAGATCCTCCATCTATTAGAACTCTTTTGATTTTATGTTTTTGAACAAGGACTTCAATTTGGAGTGGAGCATTATGTGGTTTCTTAATGGCTTGATCGTCATGCTTAGTAAAAGATAGGTAATGCGGAGTGGTCAAATGTCCTACCATAGCTTGGAATTGAGCCTAATCTAGATTTGTAGGGACATGAATTTCTAGGAGAGATTTCTCAAGAATATCCTTAAGAGATGGTGACAAATACAAAATCTCTAATATAGATATTTGGGCCAGTGTTTTCTTCAATTGATCCAAAATATTGTATTGATTGGAAACATTTGGTATAAACTTTGGAACATAGACAAACTTGTTCTGCGAGGTGGTAGGTTTGGATGGGACACCTTGCAAAGTAACCTTGGATTGTGCTTGAGTTGTGACATGAACTGGTTGACTTTCAGACTTTTCTTTGATGGTGATCACATTGGCATAATACTAAGAAGGATGACATTCTGAGATTTGGTTAACATACTTATAGGATGTGGTATTGTATTTGGCTTGATTATCACCCTTAGTATTGGAAGAATTTCCTTTCTCATGTTTGGGAAGTGGATCTTTAAAATCCGTATGTGACTCATTTGAGGTATGTCCATCAACACTTATTTCACCACTTTATATCAAGTCTTGTATCACATGTTTAAGTCTTTGACAATTGTTGGTTTTGTGACCTTCCCTCTATGGAATTCACAATAATCATTATCATTCCACCAAGAAGGTTTCACCCTAGGCTCAAAATCTATGATTTTAGGAAGTACAATGAGTTTCTTCATGATCAGATTCCTTAATGCAGATTCAAGAGATTTACCCAAAGGAGTAAAAGTTCTTCTTCGTGGCATAAAAGGTAATCTTGAATTAGATGAGTTTTTATTGGTATTTTGTGTTGTGGTTTGAGTTCTTTGAGTAGGTTGAGTAGCATTGGATTTTCTTGTGAGATTTAGAAGAGGTTGTGTTGGTTTAACATGTCAATTATCAACAATCCCATCATTGACAATGTTCTTGTTCTTGTTCCAAAACTTGGATTTTTCATTGTTGTTGTTATTGGGATTAGAGCTTGAGGATCCAACATTATCCTTAGTGTAAAGTTTAATCTCACTTTTTCTAACCATAGCTTCCTCAATTTTAACTCCATTTTCAATGAGTTTGTTAAAATTTGGAGGACATTGCAATTGCAACCTATAAATTATCTCTTGTGTAAGGTTATGCACAAATATATCCATCTTTTCTTGTTCAGGAATTGCTTGTGGATATTTGGAAAATAGTTGACACCATCTTTGCAAAAAAGTAAGGAAAGGTTCTCCATTATTTTGTTGTGCATTACAAAGATCAAGCATAGTGACCTCATGTTTGATGTTATATGAATAATGAGTCACAAACTTGTTAATAATTTCATAGAAAGATTTGATGCCTGGGGGTAATTTGGAGAACCATTCCATGGTTTTTCCTCCTAAACTATGCGGAAATAGTCACATAAGATAAGTATCATTGTGAGAAACTTTAATACAAGTAGCACAAAAATCACATATGTGGTCTTGCAGATCTGAATTCCCTTTGTATTTGTCAAATTTTGGTACCTCAAAATGAGGAGGGAATGGAATCATTGCTAAATGCTTGTCAAAAGGATAAGGACATATATCATCTAAGGAATATTTCTTGGTTGATGATTCAGTTTGAATGTTATGAATTTGTTGTTGAAGCATTTGGATTTGTTGTAAAATAGGATCCAAAGATAACGTAGATCCTTGAGTTTTATGGGAAGTACTATGTTGTTTGTCTTACATAGATCCATGAGCATGTGTCTCTTGAGAAAAACTAGGTATTTCTTGATCATTTATCATAGGTGGTTCTTTAAGATTAGAGACATCAAAATCAGTTGGTTATAATTTTGCTCCTTGTTGAGAAAGCATGAGGAAGTATTTTTCCTTATCCAAGTCTAAGAGTCTTTCCATGACCTTGTGGAACCTAGGGTCTTGCATGGACTCTCTCAATTCTTCATTTTTTGGTTCTTCCTCAAGTGTGTTTTTGGAAGAAAATATGGACCAAGGGTTCTCATCACTACTACCTCCTGCCATTTTGTCTATAGATTCTAGATTAACTGGTTGTTTACATTTTTTAGATCGAGTTTGAACCATAAAAAGGTGCAAGATGATGATGGTATAAATTTTTTGATGAATCAAATGGATAGTTTTGGAAAGATAGATGTAGAAAGGGACACTAAAGTGTTGAGATAAGATTGATAGTCTAAGTCTATAGGAGGTATGGATCTCACTATGATATGACAAAGAAAATCAAGAGATAATAATCTAGGTAATTTCTTGGGTAAGGATGATAAATCCTAATATGAAAACTCAAAAAGATCAAATAAGGTAATAATTAAACACTAAATGGTGATTTTTCTGATCTTGGATGAATGAAATGATGATGAAATTTGAGGAAAAATGGTCAAACTAGGTATCAAAGTGTTGTGTAAATTGGATGTCTTCCCAGAATAATGAAGAGGACAAAATGGGTATTTAAAAAAGTAAGGGTCAAGATGCTAAGGTCTATACAAAATCTCTCTGTGATGAATGTGCATGAACAAATGCATAGGACAATTATGTGTATGCACACCAAAATGTGACAAATGCGTAGCCAAATATAAGGGATGTGCAATGATAGTGAAAAATGTGCGGGACAATTGATCAAATGCACAGAAGAATGTGATGGATGCGCAACTCTAGTTTTTCTTACAGTTTCACTTAGAAATTTCAAGAAAATGTTGGTTTTCTGACTACTATTGTTGATGAGTTTTTGGAAAAAGAAAAATGCATATACACACATGCAAAACATAAATGATTGATTATTAATTTAATCTAGAATGAATGCACAAAGACACTTACAAATACTAAGGTTGGCAAGGACAATATCTGTTGAATCTCCACTTGGATAAAATCTAGCCAAGCCTATCCAAAGTGATAGTCTTGGAACTTGGAGGCATGAGCTCCTCCTTACAGTGCACTCACTTCTCTCATACACCAAGTTTCAAATTCAATGGGTCATTACTTCCCAAAGAACTGCTATCTCTACCACTACAACATTTCAGGTTGAATTTTGATGACAGTACCATTTGTGTGTGTTTTTTTTGTTTTTTGTTTTGCAAGTGTCACCGATTGTGTCATAATAGCGATGGTGACATTGTAATTTTGACACCTACATGATTATAAACAAAAAAAAAGAAAAAGAAGTGCTCATTTGTAATTTTTGTGAGTTGTGAAGGGGGAAAAGGGGACCATGCACGAAGAGAGGAAAGGGCACTAGACTTTTTCTTGTGAGCTATGAAGAGGGCACTGGAATTTTGCTTGCATGCATGAACTTGGCCCTAACTCTACATGGATTCGAGGTAGGACTGAACTAGACTTTTGCTTGCATGTCCAAACTTGACCATGTCCTTTTTGTTATTTGGTTTTATTGCATTGTATTTCACTGGTTTGAAGCTAGGGCATCCATTTCATAGAGGTTGTGAGTGTTTTATTCATTTTTTATTTGTTTAAATGTATAAAAATATTACAAGAATTGACTGAAATACTTTTGCTTGCATGCACAAACTTGGCCATGACTTTGTTGTTACTTTGTTTTATTGCATTGTATTTCACTAGTTTGAAGCTAGGGCATCTATTTATTACTTGTTTACTCACTACTTGGGGCCCGTGAGTTTTGATATGGGCATACATGATGTAAATTTGGTCACTATTCTTTTCAGTTATATATATTATAAACAATTACATCAATAATCAGTTTTGTTTCTTCCTTTTCCATATAAAGTTGAAAAGGAACTCCTAGGGAACTCCTAAATATACTTTCAAAGTTGCTATAAAGAATTAACTAATTGGAGATGAAAAATAACATATTCGTTTCATGCATATGTGGTAAAAATTCATGAGATACTAAAGAAGACCTACTATTTGTCAAACAAATCTTCATTTTTCCCCACAAAACACTAAGTAATAACTACTCCACCCTTAATTTGTTTAACAATGCAAAATATTAGATAAAGTAGGTTCTATCACACATGGCATAGACTCTCTTCAAACTCACAATACGTTGCATGTGTAGTAAAAAACTCATGAGATTCTAAAGAAGGCCTCACTCTTAATCAACCAAATCTTCCTTGTACCACACAAAAAACTATGTGATAACTATGTCTACTCCAACCTTGATTGTTTAAGAATTCATCATATCAGATAAAGATTGTTTAAGAATTTTTGGGACAGGTTGTTTGGCATGTATTACATAGAATATAATTTTTAGCATATTATTATCATTCTATTTCTATTTCTATTTAAAATTATAAAGGTCTAATTTTGTAGACTGCTAGCATGAAGGAAGATTTGACCTAGCAGTCTACAGAATTAGACCTCTATCTGTAGCTTTGTTTAATCTATTTAAACAATTCTTATAGATTAGAATTACAACATATTGGCCCATGAGTTTTGATATTGGCATGCATGATGTAAATTTGGTCACTGTTCTATTCAGTTATATATATTATAAACAATTACAACAATAATCAGTTTTGTTTCTTCCTTTTCTATATAAAGTTGATAATGTTAGAATTTCATATGAATCTAGTGATGATCAAAAGGCCTTGCACTCCTAAAATTTTTAGTTATAAGGTTATTGTCCTTCTCTGCAATTCAATCCAAGAAGTCACATAGGGAACTCCTAAATATAATTTCAGAGTTACTATAAAGCATTAACTAATTGGAGATGAAAAATAACATATTTGTTTCATGCATATGTGGTAAAAATTCATGAGATACTAAAGAAGACCTGCTATTTGTCAGACAAATCTTCATTGTCCCCCACAAAAAGCTAAGTAATAACTACTCCACCCTTAATTTGTTTAACAATGCACCATATTAGATAAAGTAGGTTCTATCACACATGGCACAGACTCTCTTCAAACTCACAATATGTTTCATGTGTAGTAGAAAACTCAAGAGATTATAAAGAAGGCCTCACTCTTAATCAGCCAAATCTTCCTTGTACCACATAAATAAACTGTGTGATAACTATGTCTACTCCAACCTTGATTGTTTAAGAAATCACCATATCAGATAAAGTATGTTTAAGAATTATTGGGATTGGTTGTTTGGCGTGTATTAAAAATAATAGAATTTTCAACATATTATTATCATTTTATTTGTTTGTTGTAAACATGCCATTGGTTCAGTTTTGTAAATTCCTTTTGTGTTAAATGCATTTAAAATTATAAAGGTCTTATTCTGTAGACTGCTAGCATGAAGGAAGATTTGACCTAGCAGTCTACAAAATTAGACCTCTATCTGTAACTTTGTTTAATCTATTTAAACAATTCTTATAGATTAGAATTACAGCATATTGGCCCGTGAGTTTTGATATGGGCATACATGATGTAAATTTGGTCACTGTTCTGTTCAGTTAAATATATTATAAAAAATTATAGCAATAATTAGTTGTGTTTCTTCCTTTTCCATATAAAGTTGATAATTTTAGAATTTCATATGAATCTAGTGATGATCGAAAGGCCTTGCACTCCTAAAATTTTTAGTTATAAGGTTATTGTCCTTCTCTACAATTCATTCCAAGAAGTCACCTAGGGAACTCCTAAATATACTTTCAGAGTTTCTATAAAGCATTAACTAATTGGAGATCAAAAATAACATATTCATTTCATGCATATGTGGTAAAATTCATGAGATAATAAAGAAGACCTGCTATTTGTCAAAAAAATCTTCATTGTCCCCCACAAAAAACTAAGTAATAAATACTCCACCCTTAATTTGTTTAACAATGCACCATATTAGATAAAGTAGGTGCTATCACACATGGCATAGACTCTCTTCAAACTCACAATATGTTGCATGTGTAGTAAAAAAATCATGAGATTCTAAAGAAGGCCTCACTCTTAATGAACCAAATCTTCCTTGTACCATAGAAAAAATTGTGTGATAACTATGTCTACTCCAACCTTTATTGTTTAAGAATTCATCATATCAGATAAAGTATGTTTAAGAATTGTTGGGATTGGTTGTTTGGCATGTATTAAACATAATAGAATTTTCAACATATTATTATCATTCTATTTCTTTGTTGTAAAAATGCCATTGGTTTAGTTTTGTAAATTCTTTTTGTGTTAAATACATTTAAAATTATAAAGGTCTAATTCTGTAGACTGCTAACGTGAAGAAAGATTTGACCTAGTAGTCTACAGAATTAGAAATCTATCTGTAGCTTTGTTTAATCTATTTAAACAATTCTTATAGATTAGAATTACAACATATTGGCCCGTGAGTTTTGATATGGGCATACATGATGTAAATTTGGTCACTGTTCTGTTCAGTTATATATATTATAAATATTTACAACAATAATCCATTTTTTTTCTTCCTTTTCCATATAAAGTTGATAATTTTAGAATTTCATATGAATCTAGTGATGATTGAAAGGCCTTTCACTCCTAAAATTTTGAGTTATAAGGTTATTGTCCTTCTCTGTAATTCATTCCAAGAAATCACCTAGGGAACTCCTAAATATACTTTCAGAGTTGCTATAAAGCATTAACTAATTGGAGATGCAAAATAACATATTTATTGCATGGATATGTGGTAAAAATTCATGAGATACTAAAGAAGACCTTCTATTTGTCAGACAAAGCTTCATTGTCCCCCACAAAAAACTAAGTAATAGCTACTACACCCTTAATTTGTTTAACAATGCACCATATTAGATAAAGTAGGCTCTATCACACATGGCACAGACTCTCTTCAAACTCACAATACATTGCATGTGTAGAACAAAAATCATGAGATTCTAAAGAAGGCCTCACTCTTAATCTGTCAAATCTTCCTTGTACCACACAAAAAATTGTGTGATAACTATGTCTACTCCAACCTTGATTGTTTAAGAATTCATCATATCAAATAAAGTATGTTTAAGAATTGTTGGGATTGGTTGTTTGGCATCTATTAAATAGAATATAATTTTTAGCATATTATAAAATGATACAACAAATAAATACAATGATAATAATATGCTGAAAATTATATTTTGTTTAATACACGCCAAACAACCAATCCCAACAATTCTTACAGGATGAATGAGGAGTGAGTAAACTTGACTAAGATTTCTATGGAGCTCAAGCCGTTGATGGACATGCTCAGGCTCACTCCCTTTTCTAATAGAAAGGATACTATTGTTTGGGGGCTGACTATGGATGGCAACTACACTGTGGCATCAGGCTATGAAACCATGCAGAAAACTGCTCCTATTCCTGTCTGTGCCAAAGCTTGGTATCCTGGGCTCATCCCAAAAATCAACATTTTCTTCTGGATAATGCTCCAAAACTGTATATTGACGGTGGACAATTTTATCAAGAGAGGGCACCAGATGTCGAACTGATGCATACTATGTAAAAATTAGATGGAAAGTGTTGATCATATGTTTATTCACTGCCATTTCACTAGGAGCATATGGTGTTCTTTCCTAGCTTTCTTCAAACAGTCCTAGGTTTTTCCCAATACTATCACAGAGCTCTTTCAACAATGGCATAGAGGGGTGGCTGGTGAGGTGTGTCAAGGATTATGGTGTTGGACTCTACCTCATCTCTATTTGGGGAGTGTGGAAGGAGCAGAACAACTAAATTTTCAAGGAAAAAGAAGCCAACCCTAAGGTGGTTTTTCACAAAAGCCTAAATTCTTTGGTAGAAAACTATACTATTTATAAGGGCCACAACCCTCTTCTCATTAATAAGGAGGATGACTAGAGTAGGAGGGAGGACTATAGATGGACTCTTCCACCGAAGGACTGGTGCAAAGCCAACTTTGACGGGGTAGCAAAGGGAAACCCTGGCCAAGCTGGGGTTGGAGGAATCATCAGAAATGACCATGGGAAAGGCATTGCTACCATCATGGTTCCTCTTGGGATGCAAACAAATCATTTTGCAGAGGCGTCTATGGCCCATCAAACAATTAAGCTTACTAAGGAGATAGGAGTTAGAAACCTGTGGCTGGAAGGAGACTCAAAGAACATAATTGACTATCTCAATGAGAAAAACTTGCCTACCTGGATGATAGCTAATATTATCAACAAGAGCATCCTCTATCTCAAGACCTTTGATAGAGTCTACATGGCTCATGAGTACAAGGAGGCTAACCAAGTGGATGACAAGCTGGCCAATTGGGCTATCAGGAAGGATGAGGTGAATAGATGGAAGGACAGACATCTTATACCACTTGAAATTAAGGAATTAATTAAAAGTGAGAGAATCCTAGGTAGATTGGGAAACATTAAAGTTTAATCATGACAGTTTATGTGTTAGGGGAAATGTACCATCTTTTGTGGTGTAAGTACATAATACAAAGTATGAATCACCTGGGCAACTGCCATCATTGCATTTTGAGGCCCATTTTCAGGTTTGTTTTTCATAATTTATTTGGAAGGATCGACAACATCTCTCATTTGAACTGCTGGTGTCATAATACGTGAAGCTTTGTTAGCATAGTTTTTTCTCATAGAGAGAAGGGTAAAATGGTGGGGGAAAGACACAAGAAGGAGCCTAAGGATGAAGTGGAAAAGTGGTAGAAGTGTTCAAAGGTCTAGGAGATTTTGAGCAAAGGTGAGGTGACCTCTTTCATCGAAAGATTGCATGGATGGAAACCATCTGTTACCAAAACCATGGTGAAGAACTGGAATGAGGGGAGTGTCAGAATTGATGGGGTTGAGTTCACAGTGACAGAGGAGGTCATTTCTATTGTTACAGGCATCCCCATTGTTGGGAAGAAGTTTTACAAAGATAGGCAAATTTTAGGTCAAGCGATGACGGAATTCACTAAAGGAAAGGAGGAAAAGAAGGCTCTGGTGAAGAAGGGCACTTACTACCTATCAAAGTCCATTAAACCACTGTGGAGGTTTGTGTTGAGGGTGATAATCAATTTTATTTCCTTGGACATGAGGTTCAACTTCATTTAATCCTATCACTTAGTGCTTCTCAACCACTTCAGGTCTGGTGCCAAAATCTCTATTCCTTTTTACCTTTACTCGTCAATCAATGAGCATATCAACAATTACAAGGAGAAGCCTATAGGAAATCCTACTTTCCATGAGGGGTTGTTATTGTTGATATATGAATTTTTTAAAGCTAGAACAATTGGGAAAGAAATTAAGCAGGGGAGAGGGGGGAAGGATGTTTCAGAGGAGGAGCTTGACTCAGGTGAAGAAGAGTACATCCCTTCTAATACTAAGGAGAGACAAGATATGCATTTAGATATAGATGCAAAAATTCCCCCTCGCACTAAAATGGGGAAAAAGAAGTTTAAAAAGGAAAAAAGGGAGAAACAGGAGAAACCGAACCCAAAACAAAGCATTGAAATCTCTTCTGACAGAGATTATGATGAGGAAGCGAAGGGCATGGAAATGGAGGGAGGAAGTGATGAAGAAGAGGATGATAGGCTGGGGGAGGAGGAGGATAATAAGTAGAATAAGAAGGGAAGGAGGAAAATAACAATTAAAATGCCTGTCAACAGAGATGGGGATAACAATGTGAATTCTACTAGGAAATAGAGGAACTAGAAGAAGTTTGAAGAAGGCAATAAGGAGGAAAGGCAAGAGGAGGGGAAGGATAGAGAAGAGCAAGAGGAGAATCAAGGGAGGGAGGAAGATCAGGATTAGGAGTGTGAGGAGCAAGGGACTGACTAGTACACCTATAAGATCTTTGATAAAGAGAAAAGTGTGGTCTGGAGAGATTTCCAAAATGTCTTGGTCAGGATGGGATTAAAGAGGGAGATGATGAAGAATTTGGTTAAGGAGAACAAGGTTGGTAAAATTCAAATGGAAGACCTCATTGACCCTACTTTGGTTATTCTGAGTGACATCACTAAAGAAAATCCGTAAATGGATGTTCTCAATAATGCCAAAAATAGTGTCATAGATAGCTACAGAACTACTAAGTGGACCTACCATGAGATACAACAGCTAAAATTTAGGGTGGGTAGGTTGGAGAGGGAGGAAAATAGCAGTAAGATTAGGCTTACCAAGGAGAAGAAGGAAATGGAGAACAAGATGGAGGATATGAAAAAAAGAATTCAGAGTGTGGAGGGTACTCTACAGAAAATTGTTGAACGGATCTATAGCATTCTCAAAGCCTCAAATGACAACATTAAAGCTCTAATCAGTAAAATAGAGGAACACAGAGGCAGCAAGGAGGAGTCTCCCAATAGCAGTAAAGAAATCTCGTTGGAGGAGGGTCCGAGGAAGAGAACTCGCTCCAACACTTTGAAGAAGGATACTCAAGATCAGGATAAGGACCTGGCTAATCTAAAGGAGGTAGTGGATAAGGCTTCAGAGCTGGAGAAATGTACGACCAAGATCCTCAAAGAGCTTTCTTGAGCAGCTTTCCTGGCTTTTTTGGACCTGGTTTTTGTTCTCTGCCCCTGGTTCTATTTTTTGGGCTTTTTGTTTGTTTGCTGGCAGATTGTGTCTGGCCTTCCTTTCTCTCTTTGGCTATCTTGACTATGTATACTTTTATCATATATCTTTGAGATACTTTATGTTGTAAGGGTTCAGGGCCCCTTTAAAACCTATTTTCCTTAATCAAAAACAATTCTTAAACACACTTTATCTGATATGATGAATTCTTAAACAATCAAGGTTGAAAATTCTATTATGTTTAATATACGCAAAATGACTAGTCCCAACAATTCTTAAACATACTTTATCTGATATGATGAATTCTTAAACAATTAAGGTTGGAGTAGACATAGTTATCACACATTTTTTTGTGTGGTACAAGAAAGATATCCATCAAGGCATAAATAAAATTCAACTTTTCTCTAATGTTGTAGTTGCAAGTAATGAATTTTAAATTTTATTTTCTTATTCATAGAAGCTTGCAATATAGTTGCTTTTAATGCAGAAAATTTGGGGCTTTCAAAAAAAGTCACGTCGTTCTCATATCTAAAATATTTTATAAGTTAAACCAATAACTAATTAATGCTAAATCTCTTATCTAAAATATTTTATAAGTTAAAGCATTTGTTCTTGATCTCTCTGATCAAGTTCTCAAGTCATGACATGGTTTCAACTATTTTAAAAGCTTCTAATTCTTTTAAAAGCATGACTTGTAATTTTTAAATAAATGTGAACATTAAAATTAGCAAACAATGCAACAACCATGGCTAGCATTCACCTCTAGCTCTAGAAGGCATGTGAAATCATGCCCTTAGAATTTGAACAATTTTGTAGGTAGGAGAAATATTTTTAGAGTAGTTTCAACAGATCATAACTTATTATTTGAACTCAAGAATACCCCTTACTTGGTTTCCTACAGAGCATTTGGTAAAATCTGTCAGAAAATTAAAAGTTTGGTCGAAGTAAGTGTATACATGAAGGATGAAACACATAGGAAGCTACGAGAAGCTATACCTAAAGTTAAATTTACAAAGTAACATATCATTTATAAAACCTACTGTAACATGTCATTTTTTGTCACAACTAAAGAGTTCTCACCATGAGAAAATAGAGTGACCATTTTCTATCAAAACCATATGTGCATATATAAACATTAAGTACATGTCCAATTTTTTTTTTAGATATACACATTAAGGATCATCATATAATACAAGGGAATTCGATCAAAATAGGGAGGCAATCGCTAGATTGTTGTCTAACTTTCAAAGAGAAGGCAATGCCAAATGTTATTGTCCATGCAAGAGTTGTAATGGCTTAAAGACACGAAGAATCAAAATCAAAACAAAAAAAGAGACATTGTAGGGAGAATGGTCACATTGAAGGGGGGTTTGATTATCAGCCAGTGGTAAGTTGTTTGTTATATTGTTTTCACAATTAATATATGAACCATGGAAGGAGGTTTGATTATCACATTGAAGGGGATTTTGATTATCATCATTTTTTTATAGGTCGATCTCCCCAATGTGAATATAGAGGAACATGGAGGTGTGGGTATTGAAGCTAAAGATCATGATCCCATGGAAGATGATGATCATGTGATAGAAAACACATTTTAAGATGATGGTATGAATACATTAATCATTGACACATTTGGTACTGATGTTGCTGTTGTTGTTGTTGTTGTTGTTGTTGTTGTTGTTGATGATGATGATGATGATGAGGATGACATTGACGTCATCCATGATATACCTCTACTTGAGAAGGAAAACATGACCATTTACGAAGGCTCACAATCTACTCTTCTCTCTGTTGTATTATTGTTGGTGAATTTGAAGGTTACAAATGGTTTATCCAACATAGCAATGTCATGTATGCTAATTTTTGTTGTATACATCATTATAATCTATAAAAGGTGAAACATGTACCATTAAGATTGTTTATAGTAACAACTTATATTATTTATTGCAGATTGATAGGTGAGTTTTTATTACCATCATCAAATGTTCTCCCTCGCTCATACCAAGAATTATGTTCCACTATGAAACATATTGGAATGGAGTATCAAGCAATATATGCTTCTCCCGAAGATCATATTATTTATCATAAAGAACATGAAAATATAATAGAATGCCCTGAATGCCATAGGAGAAAATATCAAGATGATCAAATGATAAAAAAGGTTCCTCGCAAGGTTCTTTGTTACATCCCCATCATTCCACGTCTGAAACAATTATTCAGGTGCAATAGCTTGGCACAATTTATGGATTACCATGCATGCAACAAGAGTCGATATGAAATTATTCGAATGCCTTTGGATGGTTCATCATTTATGAATGTAGAGGAAAAGTGGCCACACTTTAAATAAGAACCTCTAAATCTCAGACTTTCTCTAGCAGCAAATGGTGTCAATCTGTATGGAGAGATGAGATCTGTTTACTCGATGTGGCCTATTTTTGTTATAAACAATAACCTTCCTCCATGGATGTCAATAAAGAAGGAGCACATTATGTTGGAAATGATTGTTCTAGGTATTTTATTATTTTATAGTTATCTACATGTAATTATAAGTCTTGGATTGAAATGGCCACAATAATTATCTGATGTTGTTGTTAATTCAACTAGGTAAGTACCAAGTGAAAGATATGAATGTATATATTGCACCTCTTATCAAAGAGTCATTGGTGTTATGGAATGGTTTCACTATGTATGACATTTCTAGACCAATTGGACAAAGACAATATCAATTCCATGCAATTCTTGTGTGGACAATTCATGATGTTCCAGGATTGACACATTTCTGTGGTATGTGATGGTGAATTCTAGTTGTACGTGATAATTCAAATTCTAAAAATCTACATATTTAATCCAATTGTATTGTTATCTTGTAGGTATTAAAATAAATGGAAAATTTTCATGTCCAATGTGTGGTCCAAAAATGAAATCTTGTCATTCCAAAAGTTTAAGAAAGAAGGTGTTTAATGAGTATAGGCACTTCCTCCCCAGAAATCATAAGTATCAAAGTGCAGAAAGACATATTTTCAATGAGAAAGAAGAGACTACATCAAAGCCCTGAATAATGACACCTCACCTATGACAATTGGAATATAATAGAATTAGAGGTAATAACATTCTACTTAATGGTTGATGTTTGACAATTATATATTTTGATTGTGTTTTGTTGTCTAATTATGTAGTTGATGATCTTGAAGGTCGTGAAGGCATCACCGACCAGTTTCCAAAGGGACTAAAATGTTATCCCAGAGAATTTAGTAGGCTTCCCTACTACGAGAAGCTACAAATTGTGCATTTATTTGATAATATGCATATTGGAAATAATGTAACAGAGACACTATGGAAAATATTGGATGGAAGGCGTGACAAAGAAAAACTTGGCAAAATTTGTAGTGACATTCATGATTCCAATCATGCAATGAAAAATACCATTGAATCAAATAGCAATGGAGACTAGATTAATGCAAGTGCTCTTCTTTGGTTATTAACAAAGCAACAAAGTAATGCCACAAAAGAAGTCATACGAAAAATTCAATTTCCTACAAGATTTACTACGGATATAAGAAATCTCATATCAAAGAAAAATGATTTTGGGTCAGGGATGAAAATGCATGATTAACATACCTTCACCAAGGTAAGTCATAGTCTTTTGTATTTACAATATATTTGTGTAACTGCATTCAATTTTCATTATATGAAATGATCAGTTGACAATTGTTGCACTATTTTCTACCCTTATCTCTCCTAGAGAACTTTAACAATAATATCAAACAAGTGATATATGATCTTGGAAAATACATGAGGTAAGTAGTGATATTTGTTCAATATATCAAATAATAATATCAAACAAGTAATATATTGTAAAGTCTCATATTTATATATTTATGTGTCTGGAATCCCTTGTAGGTAGTTATCATCTAAAGAAATCCATAAAGAAGATATAAAATATTGGAAGAAAAGTATTTGTCGACTAATGTGTGAAATGCAAAAGTGTTTACCTTCATCTTTTTTCAATGCACAAGAACACTACCTCATACACCAAATTGAGGAGATTGAATTGTGTGGACCTGTACATGCTAGGTCAATGTGGATGGTTGAGAGACACTTGAAATTTTTGAAGGGTTTGGTACGACAGAGAGCACATCCCGAGGGTTCTATGGTTGAGGGATATATGGTATACCATATGATGGTGTACGTTACTCAATATCTTCCTCATCTTACAACAAAGATCTATATAGATTGAATTTGGGATCTCAAATCCATTAAAATTTTTGAAGGGGAGTACTTGGTGGGCAACGGTAGATTTAGAAAACTGAAAGATAATAAATTATGAGATGTTATTGTAGTTAATTTATTCTTAATCTTCAAAATAAATTTGTTGTAAGTCATCTATTTACTTTTGTAAATTTTCTAAAGAGTGAGATGCAATACATTTGTTTATTACAAACAATCAAGATTGGATGATGGTATGGATTAAACGATGTCAACAAGATGGTCATAGATTAACATGGGAATCCATGTCTTCATTGGTTATACAAGCTCATCGTAATGAAGATCTCAATGTTACACAAAAGGAAATATATTTAGCATATGGTTTAAGAGATCACCAGGTACTTATAAATTTGTTAATTAATCAACCATATGTTTTTCAACCTGTGATGTAATAATTTATACATGTTTGACATTATTGTAGGTGAAACACCACAATGCTATGTTATGCAATGGTTATAAATTTCACATCAAAAAGTTGGATGACACGAAGAGAAATTATGATTTTGGGATAAGTGTAGTGTTCCAGGTGACTAATATTTCATCTAAAAATGACTTACATCCTCGAGAGTCACAAAATTGATACTATGGTATTTTGGTTGATATACTTGACTATGAATTTAATTCCTTCAAATTAGTTCTCTTCATTGTGAAATGATACAAACTATGACTCAATAGAAATGATCCTAATAGAACTGTTATTGAACATGACAATGAATTTCCAATGATTAATACAAGGTTGTTTGAGCCAGTTGGAGAAGAGCCCTATGTTCTTCCAAGCCAATATGAGCAGGTATTTCACTCAGAGGTTCCACATAAACCAGGTTGGTCATTTGTTGTTAGACATGATCCAAGAGGAAGGCCGATAAAGTATAATGCGATGGAAGAAGATACCAAGAAAGAGGAAGAAATGGAAGATGATGTAGATGATGATCATGATCGAGAGCTAGTCAAAGAAGAATATGAAGAACAAGAGGATGACGATGTTGCTACTAATGAGGATGATGATGATGCTGATGATGATGACGATAGTGGTGGTGATGATGTCGTCAATGAAGATGATATTGAAGAAGAATATCAATGACATGAATTAAATTTACAATTATGCCAGATGTTTGGCATGTTCTAATGATTGTTTTGGGTTGAAATATGCACTTTTTACACTAATATGCTTAGGGTTTCATATTAATAAAATTTTTGGTTTTAGTGTGAATATATAACTACTCTTATTCACCTTGTTTTATATGTCATACTTATATCTTTGATCTTTTGTTAAGAGAAATTTCATTCTAAAAGAGTGTATTTAATCTCTATATGCTTAAACAACCTTAATAGTTAAGATTGTTCTCATTTGTAGTGGGCATGACAAGAATCAAATCACTTGAAAAACACCAATATTTAGACATGCACAAATTAGTGATGTGATTAAGCAAATTACCTTTCTTTATAATTTTCTGTGGTATTTTTTTATATCAATGCATTTAATCTAAATACTATCTTATGAGATTTTCTTCTAATATTTTTCTATTTCCTTGCACATCAATGATGTTAAATCATAGGGGATTCTCTTTGTTCCCTGCAATAGAGTGAGCTAATTCTGAAAGTATAAATAGATAATTTTAACAATGTATAAAGTCCTTCACAAGATGTAATAAAAACACTAGCAAGGCACGAGAACTATTTGACAAAATGCCACAATAGTGGTGTCTCGTGCAATGCTGAGATGTTTAGTTATATGAAATGATGAGATATTCAAAATATTGTAGGATAAATAGATAATTTTAACAATGTATAATGTCCTTCACAAGATATAATGAAAACTATGGAGTGAACTATGTTTGTCTGATTATATAACTATTATCTTATGTCAGGTATCCCACACAGTCTCATGGATTGTCAGGTACAAGTCAATACACCCCATAGAGATTAATGTCTTTTACCATTTGTAAAATATCTCTCTCATTGCATGAAGTGCAAGTACCAACGAATAGGTATTTGTCATATTTTTCCTCCTCGAGCAGGGAAAATGTAGGAATGGAAGAAGAAAGTGAGACATTTAGTATGTCTAAATCAATGAGATTGACTCGAGGTCAAAAGATCAGAAAGAAATTCAATAAATGCATGAAATTTTTCCTTGCTCAAGGGGGGTCATTTTCTTATGATGATGAGAGAAAAGGTGACTCTGAGGTGCCCTTTAGGTAAAAACATCTACAGAAACAATGGGTCCTTGATGAACTTCCTTCAATAAACACTGATTTTTATGTTAAAAAGAAGATATATCGCATAACACCATCTTCATTACATAGTTTGGGCCTATTTTCCATGGATGGCATAAAGGTCTCTTACAACATAGTTGTCAAATTGATAGAGTATGTTGGACCTTGTTATGATTACAATAGTTGGATGTAGATTGTTAAATATAAAAAAAGTATATGTAGGTATGCACTCACGGAAAATTATATACAACAAAAAGTCAGTGAACAAAGTAAAAAAGTATCTATATACGTTGACAGTAGGCCAAAAGAATTAGGGAATATTGTAGGTTTTATAAATAGTACATGACATGCGTCAACTAAGAAGCAACCCAATTGTATATTTGAGGTGCGCAAGGGAAATATCGTATTTGTATGTGCGATCAAATCAATATGTGGAGGCGAGGAGCTATTTATCGATTACAATTTGAATCACATAGATACAAAAAAACCCATGACTATCATGGATGAGGTGGTACACATTTTGATAATTATCTATTATTCAACGTAACTTAGAATAAGAGCACATGTGTTTTAACATGTTTGAATGATTTTTCTTTGAAATGCAAGGCTATAGTATGGATCGACAGCCACACGATACGCACAGGGGTGATAGTTCTCATGGGACTTCTTCCTGACAGGTAAAACTGATTGTTGTTGTACAAATGCACATACAAGAAAAATGTTAATGCAAATTTTTTGTTATGTTTATGCGTATTTTTTGGTGTTCTACTATTTTGGATTGCTTTTAAATAAAGTGCTAATAATATTGTTCTCACAAATGAGTGTTGATCAGAAAAAGGGAAAGGAACAAGTAGTCCATGAGGAGCCATAGGATGAGAAGGAACCATTCAATGTTGATTTTCTATCAGACGTTGATCCCATTCTTGCACTGCATAAGGTCCTTCATGCAATATCAAAAGAGTTAGCTCAAATGGAAGATATTCAGCCTCACACTCCTGAAATAAATATGAGAGAGGATATGTTGATTCACCGTGTTCTAAATTATACAGTAAGTATTAATGTAGTTTTTAATTATAACAAAAGTTCAATAATGATTTTTATAGTATACTATTTTATTTATGTCATTAACTAAAATATATTTGTGTTTTCTTTATAGAGGATGCTAAATACATTAAAGGGTGACACCTCAGATGCAAATACTTCAGGTGGTTCAAGTACATCGCATGTTGTATCCTCCATCTTGTCCATGGTTGTCCATAAATTTTTATGCTCTAACAATATTGATTTTAGCACTTGCTATTGATCCTATGTTGAGTACACCACCTGCTATGAGGATCAGATCCACAGAGGTACTATCACCTGCAATGTGTTTATTTCTCTTGAACTATATATTCTTGGTAAGTAGATTCCTCTTTTTCATTCTCATTTATCATGTTTTTATTTCACTTGAACTATATATTCTTTCTTAGGGGGCATTTTGTAATATTGGATTTATTTTATGTAGGAGGTGATGACGCAATTCCTGGATGTACTCGTGTTAAATATATAGGAACAATAGAGAATTGTGATCAATTGCTCATGATAAATGAAGATGGACTTACCTTGAGAGTAGCCCAACTTCCAAGTACTTTAAAGATTGATCCTTTCTTTTGCAGTACAATATAATACTCATAATGTTATGCACTAACCCCCTGTGTAGTCCCTTGCAATAACTAATTATAATAATCTCATTATTATCTTGCAGGGAATAATCTATTTTATGAAAAACTTAATGATGAATGTTTGCACATTTTCGGGCCGACCATACACACATGGTATCATATTTTGATTTCATTGCAAGATCAAATTTTGTTTCATCCCTTTCTTCACATATATTAAAAGGTAGCTTCACTTCATTTATGAATCTAACAGTTTTTTTTCTTAAAAGGTGGCAATTACAAGATAAAGGGTTAAAAGATATACTCATTGACTCTACGAAAACACTTCTTGGACCCAACATCTTTCAAAGACTTAAACTCCTTGAAAAAGCATGACAAGTTTTGAAGTATATTAGGGACAACTACAAGTCCCAAATAGAACACAACCCTTAGTACGAGCGGCCTCCCTATATTCCTATTAATGAGTGGGAGAATCTTAAAAAGGATGCACTTGACAGAAGCACAAGACATAGTGGACAAATACTATCACCTGAGGAAAGAAGTACATGATTATATTAATAATGAAATTATGTACTATTTACTCATTGTACTTATGTGATCTAACATATTTCAAACATCACATAGGTTTTCAGACACATCAAAGGTAACAGAAGAAAGAAAACAAAAGCATGGGCAACACAAGCTTGGCTCAGGTGGATATT
The DNA here is from genome assembly GCA_027943335.1 of Chamaecyparis obtusa. Lineage (NCBI taxonomy): Eukaryota > Viridiplantae > Streptophyta > Pinopsida > Cupressales > Cupressaceae > Chamaecyparis > Chamaecyparis obtusa. The sequence goes on along the minus strand of BSBK01002307.1, from coordinate 10,595 downwards.
CAAAACTTGCTGCATGAGTTGTAAGTATTAGTAAATGAAAAATTATATGAAAATATTTATAAATTGCAATCAATTTATTTTTGATAAAATTCACTACAATAAAAATTCATGATACCAAGTAAAAATACAGGCCTTGGAGTTTAAAAAATTGATTACAAAATAGGACAAGAAAATAGGCTACAAACAAGGCTATATAGTCATGGCTAAATGATACCGAGCAATGAGTGCACAAGGTTCTTCTATTGGATCTGTTGATCAGGTAAATAAGCCAATTGATTTTTATTTCAAGTTGAATACCTTACCAATTACTGTATTTGATGTTAAGTTCCAACATAAAGTGAATATATTTGTTTTAAGTAAGGAAACAATGATTATATATTTGTTTAAAACTTTAAAGTGAATACATGTATATATATTGAGCTAAATGATTAACATTTCTCAGTATTTGTCTTGTATTTATATGTATATATTGTCGATAAATGCACTAATTATTTACATTGGAATGCAGCCTACCGATAATGATATTGCACTATCCAAGCATGACAGAGGCATCGATTCAAATGTGAATTGCAGTACTCAAGGTATACATTTTCTATTCGAATTTTGATTAATAAATATTTAATACAAGTAAACATGTTAAATTGAATTTGGTGCAGTAATAAAAATTTAATTATAATGTGGTGGGATTGATAAAACATTTTGTATTGCAGTTGCAGGGGATGTAGAGGTTGTTCCCGATGAGCGTGTTGAGGTTCAAGTCATTGGGCAAGATGATGTGGTTGGACAAGGTAAAGAGCTTCATGTTTATATTTTTTAAACTATTGAAATGCTTGTAACAATAATGATAATATGTTTTTAAATTAACCCCAATTATGATAATATGTTTTTAATTGAAGCCTTTTATTTGTTATTGCAGAGGACCCACCTTTGCAAAGGATAGTGAGACCACGTGCATGGTTGAGAATAAATGACAATGTTGACATGGATATGCCTCTACAACAATATAGGGAAGCAAAAAATAAATAAAAAGCCAAAAAAGAAATGATTCTCATTTATGCAACTTATTTGATAATGACTGATGTTTATTTCTCAATGTTTATTTGATAATGACTGGTGTTTATTTACATGTGTTTGAGCTTAGTTCCATGTTTTCTTTCATTCTTTCATTTGAAATGTTAATGGGCTGCATACAAAGGTATATCGTAAGTATTTAGGGTTTTCTCCCTCCAAGTGTATTGTTTCTTCTACTCTTCTCAAAAAATCTATTTATTGCTACTAGAAACACTAAGTTTCCTTTTATACACTATTGTAATGTTGCAGGGGTTTTTGCTAAATTTTAGTGGATTTCATATTTTGGGAGAAATTAGTATTAGAATGTTTAATGGGTTCTTTTCTAAAACACACTACTTGAACAACAAAAAAACTTGTAATACAAATGCTGATTGCAACTACCAAATTAGAAGCTTCACAAAAAACCTTAAATAGCTATAATCACACTCAGACCTGATTGGAAATCAATATAATAGTAGCAACAATATTGATTTTATCTAATTGCAAGATGGGAAATATGATGACAATGCTAATATGCAAGCTGGAAAATGGATTTTTAGAATTACCACTTTCACAAATTAACTCACAAGTGAACAAAAATGGATGTTGTGCAATATGACTATGGATAAGTATTCCAAATGATTTATTAATGCTCTCAACTCTAGCTACAACACTATCAATGTCTAATACAATTTCTTGTTAACTATGATAGCACCTCAATTTCTTGTTAACTATTTTTTTGTTTTTATTGTTGTTGTATAGATCTAAGGATCCGTTATGTTGATTTTATTAATAAAAGATGTTTCAGAACTAATATGTGATGTGTTTCTATCTTATTCTTTGTGAATTCCAAGAATAAGTCAAGTCTAAGGGGTGGAGGATGTAGTGTTACTCAAACTCTAACTTGACAAAAAGGTATGAAGCTTCTGAACCAATCTTTGGTGCAAAATAAAGTATGTATGATACTAAATAATTTTCAATATAGCAAGGGGTATATGTTAGTTAAAAGTGAAATTTAAACTTATACGTTGTATGCATGATTCATGTTATATGTGTATTCATGGGTATATTTCATTAAGCTTCATGACTTAAATTTACACTTTATGCATTCAAACGTATATACCACGACTTAAGTGAATTCAAGTGCATGTTTTTTATTTATGTATATCCATTTATAATTCATGATTTATGTGTATATTTCATGCTTTTGTCATGTTTCCATCATAAGACCTTCTTAAATCTAATATACGTCATTAATCTAGAAATTGCCAACATAGCCCTAGGATAATATACTTTGGAGGTGGAGTAGTTTAAGTCTAAGAAAAATATTTAATACCATTTTCATAAAGATAAGAAACATAAAGTATTCATTAAAATTGCTTCATTATCCCTTTATAATCATCATCTTGTCTAGAATGGTTAATCAATTGTTTAAGGTGGATTAGTTGTGATGATGAGACTTTCCATTCTGATTCTTGCAACTTGATTTGTAACCATAAGTGATGGAGTTGAGGGGAGATGAAGGAATACCAAACAATGAATTTGGAAGAACTATAGAGAGTGCTTAATAATTGCTCCACCATTTAACAATAGACCAGTCGAAGTGTTTGTTTCTTTGGTTTATTTGGAATTCAATCTGATGTATTATTTTCTTTGGAATTCAAACTAATGTATTGTTTTCTTTGGAATCCAAATTGATGTATCATTTGATTCATTAATTGAGGGAGAAAGTTCAATTTGCAAATATAAAGCCATCCTTTGCACCTTCTCAATAGCTCCATATTTGTGTGCCAATGTCAAAGCTTTGAAATAATGTATTAATTATCATTAGAGAAATTACAGTGGAGGTATGATCAATAGAGAAGATAGTAATGATCGTGGGAGAATGAATAGTGGTTACAATTGTAGTGGGGAAGAAAGGGGAGGCCATCCATGAAGAAACTTGCTGACAGAGATGGTGTACAAGAAAAAAAGGAGCATGAATGTACCCAGAATTGAACCTTAGTCAAAGGATACCTATAAGATGAGCACTACAAAGATGCATGAATTGAAGGATGAATCATATGAGATTTGAACCAAGGGTTTATTATACCTAGAATGTCATTTTGGGTGGTACCAATCATTTATGTGAAGAAGAAGGATGAGACTTTGTGTATGTGCATTGACTATAGGATGCTAAATAAGGCAACTATAAAGAACAATATCCTCTTTTCCTGATAATTTAAAACTTTTTCTCTTGTACAGTTTCACGCTAGCTGATCAAAAAGGATGAAACACATGCTATTCATTGATACTCATGCACCATTTCCTTATTTGTTCCATTGCATTTCAAGACTACGGTTTATTTTTTGTAGAGGTCCTACAAAGAGTATAGTACAATAATAATTTACATCTAAATCATCCACAATGATTTTTGTAATATACCAGACTTCCTTCTACAATTAAGCATTCCTGTAGGACACTTGAATACACTTCCTTTTTTTATGTTAAATTTTCATTATGCTTTCAAATCAATTACCTATCCGTGTATCCCTTGCACCTTCTTTTGGTGCAAGTGCTAGTGTACTTTTTAATTGTAACAAAAGTCCAATAATGGTTTTAGATGTTTACTGTGACAATCTCTTGGTTTCAAGCAATGCAGAAGGAGATGCCTAGTTCAATATGCAATCTCAATTCATATACATAGGATATTAGGTGGAGCTAAAAGACACAACAGGTTTGCATTTTTTATAGAGGTCTTTAATTGCATATTTTAAGTTATAGACCATCATGAACATTATAATTTTGACCTATTAAAAAAATGTAAACATGTCTTTTCTGCTCCACCTGGTATCTGTGCATATTTTGGTTGTGTTGCATGTGCATTCTCTATTCAGAGTGGAAAATTCTTATTTTCGATGTGAGGGAGAGAAGCCAAACACATAAAGAACATGCAAATAAACACGTCAACTGAAAAACATAAATGTAGATATCACAAAAACTGAGAAACATAAATGTAGGCATCATGGTCACAATTGTTTGGAGACACAACATAATTGAATACTATACCCAGATGATGCAACACAACCACTACTCCTCTAGTTCTAAGTTGACACCGTGAGATCCAAAAACCATAGATAAGGAATAAATTTAGAGAGAGCAGGAGGGTCGTAATGACCAAACTAATATATGGGTCCCTCTATTATTTTGGTCATTATTGCTCTCCTCCTACACTCTCCAAATTTATTCCTTATCTCTAGTTTTTGGATCCCGCAGTGTCAACTTAGAACTGGAGGAGTTGTGGTTATGTTGCATCATCTGGGTATAGCATTCAATTATGTTATGTCTCCAAAAAATTGTGACCATGATGCCTACATTTATGTTTCTCAGCTATTGTGTCCCAGGACCCCTTATGACCCTTTATGACCCTTTACAATCCCTAAGAATACATCTTAGAGGTTTTAAAGTGTCATAAAGGGTCATAAGAGGATCCTAGGAGGGGCTAGATGAGCTTCCACCTTCACGTGGTTGGCCCTGTTAAGTAGAGAATGTTAAACTATTATCGAAACAAAGAGAAGCTCAATAATTTAAGGTCTCAATCCTTGTATGATAAATATATGTATTTTTATAAAAAAAAGTGTGAGCCATCTCAATTACAATGGAAACCACAGAATAACCAACAAAAAAACTAAAAGCAACGGCTATCTATTGGAAACATCAATCACTTCAAGGAGAAATGATCACTTCAAATTGCCTCAAGAAGTCTTGACCCAAGATCAAGTCATATCGATCCATCTCAATGGCTACCAAATCAACGGATCTCTGCCAAGGAACCCAGTCACAAAGAAATACCAAAGATCGCACCACGAACTCACTATGAAGAGGCATCCAATGTCTCATAAGTCACATCAATTGACCTAATCTATAATCCAAGTCTCTTAGCTCGGTTCACCAAGAAGAAGACTTCTCCCAAGTCATCACGGATACCATAGTGATCTATGAATCTCCAATGTGCAAGTTCTACAAGTCACTCTCTCGACATCACATCTAACTCATTCAGAACTATGGTAAAAATGGTAGATGATCCAAGTGATCCATCACAACTTGATCTCAACAACAATGCAAAGAGTAGCTCGATTATGTCTTCAAGCCGATCAATGCACAATCTACTCAAACTCCAAGTCAAGTCACTACTACACTCCGTAGGACAAATCACATCCAATTCAAACCAAAGAAGAACATCCAAATAAAACCAAACACTACCTATGTCAAGAATTCACTTGAATTAGATCCAAATACAATCAAGTCTGCATCCCATGAACACATTAGGAAGAATGCATCTTTGATTGCTGCACTAGCTTCTCAGTCTCTCAAAACAAATCATGAGTCCTCAACTTGACGCATTTGGATCAATCTAGTTTGCACTACATCAAATTTCATCTTCTCTTCAAAAGCACAATTAGGCATCGACTCGATCATAGATCTCCATGCCGAACTCAAATCACTACCACGATCCATCCCCTCGAGATGTCTGTTTCAGCTCTAGATCACACAAGAATCAACTCAATCTGATCTACTACAAGGAAATCCATCCATGTCAAGACAAGCCTTCTATACCCCAATTCTGCAAGAAAAATAGCTCAAGTCACCAAAAAGAACTGCACCCCTTAGATCAGCATCTGTAAACAGCTCAAACTCAACAGATGAACCAGATCTACAAGAACACCGCTTTGAATCAATACCAAACCTTATCGATAGTATATATATATATATATATATATAGTATATATATATATATATATATATATATATATATATATATATATAAATATACAATAGTGTGCATGCCTCGCAATTATGATGGCCACCATCGAATAATCGATGACAAAACTAAAAGCGATGGCTACTTGTTGGAAAAATTTGACAGCTAGCCGTCGCAGTGTACAACATCGCCATCGACAAAAAAATATAAACAATGACTATCTGTCAAAAACATCCAACAGCTAGCCATCACATGTACAACATCTCTGTCAGCAAAAGACTACATGCCGGATAGTAAGTTGTCAGATATTTCTAATAGCTAACCATCACATGTACAACATCTCCGATGCATGTGCATCAGAATTATGACAGTCACAAATAGACCTAACGATATGTTTACCATGTTGGAAACCCCCTTTGGATGGATATTCTGATGGCCGTATTCATCATAATTATCGACACCAATTGTAACCATCATTTTTTTACTGCAAAACTACAACGGCGGGTGTGTCTCTTGATCAACTAGATAGTGTCAAAATTCTGACAGTCAGTCGTCAGAAAAAGGTCTCAAATGTACTAGTGTACTATGAAATGTGGGGTTGTCTTCAAAGGATTGGGTGACCCTTGAGCCAACAAATAGAAGGTTTTTGGCCTTTAAAACAAAGTGTGTAGTAAGGACATCCATTCAAGTGGTTATGATCATTCTATATTCCCAATTAAGGGGACTCTCAATCCTTCCAAAGCAATATTTTCACCTTAGCAATGTAGGTACTTTAGTGCACCACACGGGTAATGGAGGAGATTTGGTTTCCATAACGAATTAACACATGTCCACTATGAGACTAATCACAATGATATTTTTTATATACCAGTTTGGAAGGGCTTGGCTTTAGCCCTATTACCAGTTGGGTCATTCCTTGGGGTGAGTACCTCCTTTTCCCACCAAAGACCGCCCTTCTAAAAATTATAACAATTTCTCTTACACCCAAGATCCATGAATGGCAAGGGGAGAGGATACATTGTTATAATTTTGAGATTTACAAAAGTTCTTTAAAAGAAAAAACACATCAAACAGATATTCTAAGCTAAAGAAGACACACAAATTGAAAAATATGTAATCTTTTAAAGCCCAAACAAAGTTATGGTTTCTTTTAGAAATCCCCTTTTTGGTCTTCAAAAGGAACCTGCAAAGAAATTAATCAGTAATTTGAAGGGGTCTTCAAAAATGTCCTACAAAAATAGCCTAAAAGTCTACAATAATGAGCAGAGAATGGTTAAATCATTAGCTTAAAAAAATTGACTAAAACAAATGAAGTTTATTAGCTAAAACAACAGATGCGCAGGAATAGAGTATTAATGCACTAGAATAGAGATTGAATGCACAACTTCAAATGGAAAATATGATAGATGCATGAGAGAATATGACAAATGCACAAAAAATATAGAAACAGATAGAATTGATGATTTTGACTGTTGTGAGAAAAATGGATGCGCGGTCAGAGTTGATGTATGCACAGGAATCGGGTTATGGATGCATAGGAAAAACCTGTAGATTCTGCACACGAAAAAACTAAAAAGTAAAATGTTAAGTCCCGTGGGTAGGCCCCACTGTGGGTGCCAAAAATGTATGCAAATTAGATATCTATTTCTAGAAATGAAATACTAACTAATATTAGTTATTAAATCAATCTAAATGCAACATAATGAAGACTACAAAGGATTAAATGAAATCAAAACAAAGGCTTTTACCCTCCACTTACCCATGTAGCTTGTCTCTATTTTCCTCCTAGCCTTGATTTCTTGGTTATGGTGAGCTCTCAGATTTCCAAATGATGCTCCTTTGCCCAAGATGCTCTCAAAGTGTGGAGATTTGATGATTTCTATGCAAAACTAGCTAAAACCTAGATTATGTAACTACGGTGGATGAAATGCTATGAAAATGACTTAGAATGATGCTAAGATACTTGATTTCTTGGATGCTTGATTTCTAGAATGCTTGAATGCTTGAAAAATGACTATTGCTATTAGGCTCTCAAAGGAAGAGGAAGGTTCCTTTTATAGGTTTTTGGAGGACTCAAGCTAGGCAGCAAGATCCTAGGGTGGAGATTGAAAGATGGAGGATCCTAGGGTTGATATTGACTTGGTTGAAGGGGTTGAGAGAAAAGGGGATGTAGTTGGAATGTGAGAGGAGGAATAGGAAGGATGTTCCTCCTACATTAACAAAGAAGAGTGGAAGGTAATAGGAAAAAACACATGTCAAGTGTCTCACAAAGACCATTGAAAAGAAGGGGGAAATACATTTTCTCACTAAGGACTCTTTAATACAAGTGTCCCATGAGTCATCTTTTGACTCCTTGAGGTGGATTAAGAAGCTCCTTAGGAATAGGGAAGTATTCTTGACCAAGTTTGGAGGAAGACATGTGGTCATGAGTGTTAACTGCTAGGGTTATTGTTGCACCAAAAGATTGACCTGTTAATGCTCGATACAACCACTAGACTTATAGAAGACACATGAGGTGGTTAAACCATGTCACAAACCCTACGAGGGATGTTGACCCACTACCAACAATCCCCCTCCCAACGTCACTCGTCATGGCCTGCATGGATTTGAACCTGTGACTAAGCTCTGATACCACTTGTTAACTGCTAGGGTTGTCGTGTGCACCAAAAGATAGACCTGTTAATGCTCAATACAACCACTAGACTTATAGAAGACACAAGAGGTGGTTAAACCATATCGTGAACCCTGTTGAGGGATGCTGGACCACTACCAACAATGAGACCAAGTCTTATGAGGCCACATAGCCCTTAAAAATAGGACATGTGTTTGTGAGGATAATGACTTATTATAATTAATAAAAATTAATTACTTTAGCCAAGGTGATGTGTCAGGTGACTGGGTCTATGAGATGGACTAGGGGACTTAGCATATTAGTGATTGTATAATTAAATAATTTATTAAATCACTTTAATAAGACTAATTTAGAGGACTTAGGATAAGAAGAATAGGATAAAGTGAATATATTAAATAAATTAAATGATTATTTAATAATAGAGGAAATAAATATTAATTAAATAATAAAGATATTTATTTAATTTATTAAGTTATTTTTAAGTGTATACAAGTTGATACACTGAGAATTACCCATGATGAAGCCTTGAAATCAAAATGCCAATTGGAAAAACTGAGAATTACCCATGATGAAGCCTTGAAATCAAAATGCCAATTGGAAAAATTACAATCAATTGGTGAGAAGCCAAGGAATGTGCCATATTTTTATGCAAAAGCAATTTGGGACTTGATATCTAGAGATGAGGAGATGGAACTGAACAAACCTAAATAGAAGATGGCAAAATTTGAATAAGCAAAGAAGCTAAAGCAACAACTAATGCAACAATTATCTCATCTAAAATGCAACCAACTCTGAAATAAAAAGAAAAAAAGTAGCAAAATCTATTGCGTACTCATTTGGCCTACTCTTTTTTCCAAATCCTCTTGGTCTTAATTTTTTTTAAATCCTCTTGGTCTAGGCTCTAACTTCTCACTCTTGGAATCATTCTCCTTTTTTAGAGCTTTCTCCCCCTTCAACAATTTATCTCTCTCACATTTCTCCTCGGAGTCTCTCACTGCCACTACCAAGTAAATCACTTGTTACACAATGCAATCTTACACTATGATTTTCATAGATTTGTTAAAACCAATTTGAAATTTAGGGAAAAATGTAAAAGTTTACCCCCATCAATAAGAACTGTGAGACCAATGAATGCAGAGAAGAGGAGGATAGAGATGAATCTACCTTCGCCTCTACCACATAATCTACCTTCACCTTTGCCTCAATTGCTATTGATGTACCCACATTCCAAATGACTAATTTTCTATTTCTCCAATCTTCTTCCTATCTGTCGTTGAAAGATGAAATAAATGAAGACTAAAAGTCATCAAAATTGTTACCCACGCTAGAATTATCTTCGTTGGAAGTGTCTCACGCAACCGAAAATGTTTTTTAAGGGATATCTTGAAGAAAATATTATAAGGATAAGAAGAGAAGACCCCAACAAGCTTCTTCATCTTGTGCTTCCTCCACATAGGTAGGGTTTCAAGGGCATAAGAAAACTATCTTGCTGATCTTCTTGGATTTTTTATCTACTTTCTTCTTTTGCTTTAGCCCCAAACAAAACAAGTCTCCTTGACATAACCCAGCTTCTTCAAGATCTTCAAGTAGCAAAAGCCCTTTTGGAAATCTCATTAATTCCAAAATCTCCAAGGATTTTGCCTTGTAGGTTTCACTGCCATAGTAAACCTCTACTCCCACTCCTTGTCGACCGTTGCATACCATTGTGGCACATAGTGGAGGGCACATCATAGCTACAATGTGTTCACCCTTGAGGAAGGCGTGACCTTGCGCAAAGACTCCATAGTGCTGGATTCATTTACACTTGACGTGTGAACAGATGGGTAATATAACATTTGTAAGCCCCATTTCTGCAACTATAAAGAGAACATGTCTTTCCACTAAGGTTTTTGATTGACTGCAATGATTTGACAAAACATTCTTTATTCTCCATCACAATAATTTCATGAAGAGCTTTGGAATAGGGCATTAACATTCATTAGAGGACATTAGCATACATCAAAGCATAAAGGAGAGAACAATTTTGTAAGGTGATCTTGCAACTACCTTGCCAGGTACGTATTCAAAATGTGAAAGCACAAACACGACATTAATTAGGTTTATGAGGGTGCATCACAAGGACAACATCCCTGCCATCGCCAACAACTCCAACCTATTTCCTTGAATTCCTCT